>OY756962.1:8750000-10000000 GCA_963580455.1 Euonymus europaeus
TAGTTAGGGAGTATTTAAAGTCATCTAGAGAAGTAATTGCATTTGGACCCAAAATATTCATATGAACTAATTCAAAACAGTCATTAGACAAGGTAGTGCCTACCCCAAATGACTTTCATTTCATTTTTCCAAAATCCAAGCTTTGCATTCAAAAGTACCACTAGTGATTAGATTACATATCACTTGGGATATCTTTTTAGATAGGTGGCCAAGTCTCTTATGCCAAGTCTCTAGATAGTGGAGTTTATAAAATTAGGATGCATCACAGTGAGGTAGCCTCCAGGCAACCTACTTCATTGAGGCAGCAGCAAACAGATGCAATTCAGATAGCCTGCAGCAAGCCTACTTCATCAAGGCAGAGGCAACCAGATACACGCGAGGTAACCAATGACGAGCCTACTTTAGATACTCTTGAACCATCTCGACAAGTAAAAAAGAATGATTTCCAATATCTAATCATTGGAGAAGTGACTACCCCTATGAAAACACATGCGCAAATAAAAT
This sequence comes from Euonymus europaeus, assembly GCA_963580455.1. NCBI lineage: Eukaryota > Viridiplantae > Streptophyta > Magnoliopsida > Celastrales > Celastraceae > Euonymus > Euonymus europaeus. The sequence goes on from OY756962.1 coordinate 8,750,505, forward strand.
ATGAGTTGGAGTTGAATACATAGTTGTTGGAAGTTGCTGCACTCAGACACTTTGGATAAAATGAATGTTTCAGAAGTATGGATTGAATCCAGAAAATATGGTTGTATTTGTTTTTGATCATGTGAGTGTGGTTACATTTCTAATTCTAGAACCATGCATATAGAGTTTCATCATCATTTCATCCATGAATTTCTGAAAATGAATATGTGTCTTGGATATATTGTTACTGAAAATCCTAGCTAACATTTTTATAAAACCCGTACACAGACAAAGGTTTTTGTTCCTAAAAAAAGCACCATGAGTGATTATAATATAATAGATTTTCAAGTAGCTTGAGGTAACATGTGTGTGAGATATGTGATTTAATTCTTAATCTATGATTGAAGCTTTGATTGTTTGATGTTACCTCCGAATGTGTTTATTGTTAAATGGTTAATCTGTTCATAAAATTGAAAGGATCATGTTATTAGTCATATATTATTTTTTACAAATATCTACTTGTGTAGTCCAATTAACATAATACTTGAGATTTGTCTTGCTAGATCTGCTGAACAATTGTTTTTGGGAAACTTGATTCAAGTAATACAAATAGAATGGGCTACGTCAAAGACATAAATATATTTTAAAAAAAGTATGTATCTCTTGAAATAAAGGGAGCTACTTAAGCTTAAAGAATAAGCATCTCTTGAAATAAATGGAGCTACCTAAGTTTGACTGTGAAAGCCGCTATGAATTCAAAGGTTTCACCTCTTGAAATAAAGGGGGTAATCTTATGTGTTGGTTGCATGTACATAAAAGTACCAAAAGATCTAGATTTAACAACCTATGAATAGTCAATCCCTTGTATTGTGTTATATTTTGATCTAATAAGTTTTGGAGATTCACACACAGATGCACATGAACGAATAACATGAATAAAATTTTAAATACATGATAAGAGAGTAGTAAGTCCATTTCTTGAACACATCTTTTGGTAACTCTTCCTTATCATTGGTTTAATTCTTTTGATTGAGTACCAAAATCAAAAAGTTTTATCCTTGAAACCAATTTTTCTTGATTTCCTATTTTATTTGGATTCTCTTTTATGTGTTTTTAATTCTTTGGGATGGCCTAGTTATGTTATAGGTGGAAATTTTTTTCAAGTATGTAAGTCGAGTTAGAAGTAAGTTATAATGTAACCTCATGCACCTCATTTGCTCTGCAATTTTGAGAGTCCATATTTGACAATTTGTGGGTCAAAAAGGGGGAGATAACAGTTTGAGGGGGAGATAACATAATGAGGGAGAATTGTTTTATTTGATTACTAATTTAGGAGGAGCATGTACTTATGCTATTATGCTCAATTTTTGGCGTGTTTGGAAATATTTGCTTATTGGTATTTTGAGCCCTCAATTGTCAAGGGGAAGTTTGTTAGTTTTTACTTGTTAGGTTTGTGACAATCAGGTAATTTTGTGCAGTGAAGTAACTTACTGCAGTGGTGCAGTAGCCTATGTGGATTATGTGATAATGCTTAATATTTTAAATTGTTGCTTAGAATATTAAGTGTAGTTATGATGCATATTTAATTGTGGACTCTATAGTTTATGATAGACTATTACTTCTTACTTAAACCATGGGCTTTAATATTGGGTTTTAAAATAACGTGTTGCATAGGTTATGTATTAGTGGGATAATTTATACATAATTGATATGTGATATGTGTCCTATTTTCATAGGTTTGTACAAAGAGGTAAAGTTATGCATGTGTTTAAGTGTTCAAGTCCTATTGGAATATAAAGTTTGATTGTTATGTGTCTTAGAGATATGAATCTTTTGAATGACACATGGGGTTATAATCTTATCACCAATCATGCTTGTATTATCAACAAATATGGATTTTTGACTCATCTTTTTCAGGTGATAAGTTTTCATGCAAAATGAAGACTTTTTCTCCAAGAGTCACGCATCATATAAATAGTTGACCTAGGCTTCTTTTGGTCGATAGGAAGTTACGGGTGAAAAGGGTTGGGCAGTATTTTTGTTTCTTCTTGTAATCAAATCCTCTCAATATTGTTTCATGTGTGAGATTTTGAGCGTGCAAGTATAGAGAGAGATTTGTAGTAAGGATTAATGTATTGAGTGTGATTCTTCTTAGATTACTTGTTCATGAAGTCTTTTGAAGGTTCCTAAAGTGGTCTCCACCTTGTTGAGTTGAGTGAGGTTGAAACAAACACTGAATGAGATCTATAAGCAATGTCTTTAGGTCAAATATAGGGTTGTACTTCTGATTCATTATTAGTGGATTGTTCCTCAAGGTTAATCGCTCATAGACTCAAAGTTTTTCCTAGTAAGGTTTTCTCGTAAAAATTGTGGTGTTGTTATTTGTTTTTTATTTTCCGCAATTATTTTCATAATTTGTTGACTAACGATTTTAGTGAGTTACACTGAACTTTCAATTAGCATTCTGATTGTTCAAAGGTGTTGATGATAACATGTTATGCAAATTTATATCATATCAGGTATATTAAGGTGGTGTGGATAAAATTGGAGGAGGGGTTATGTTAGAGTGGGTTCGGTGGGTAAAAATAGGAACTTGAGTTCCATTTGAACCTAATGAGAGATTTAAAGGTGGTAATGGATAAGTATTTTGATCTATCTAATATTTACATTACTTTTTTACACCATTTAACACTAGTTTTTGCCTCATTTGATGCTTTTAAGAATCAATACTGCCTAATCTTGTGGTTAATGTTACTATCAGATCAAAGGCAAAAAGGGAAAAAGAAGAGGTTAAAAGGACAGAAAAAATGGGGATGAATCAACTTTTCTGGAGATGGATCAACCACAAAACAAGGCACAAGAATCCAGGGAATTTAGGGGATCGATCAATCATTTTGGTGGATCGATCCATCATGAAGTTATGAATGGCAGAGAAGTTTGTGGATCGATCGCCCATTTTGTGGATTGATCCCCCTTGAAGTTATGAATCGCAGAGAATTCTGTGGATCGATCACCCATTTTGGGGGATCGATCACCCATTTTGGGGGATCGATCCCCCACGTGCAGATCGCGAATTTCATGTTTTCCAGCTGGGAAAACTTTGCTAAAATTAGAAAATACTAAGCCAAAACGGCATAGCTTAGTATAAAAACGTCATTAGGGTTTGTGGAGGTATAAAAAGTCCATCTTATATCATTTTGAGGGGTTGATGACCTAGCCACCATTCTCTCACATCTTAGGAGAGTTGAAGAAGAAGAAGAGGAGAGAGGAAGTGGAGCTCCAGATTTTCTGGGTTTAATCTTTCTTTTTAATTCTTGTTACGGATATTATGATTGTTATTTGTGTTGTTCTTGTTATTATGAGGAACTAATTCTCTCATTAGGGTCCTAATGTAACCTAACTTTGAAGATTCCATGAACTTGGCTTGATAATTTATTGATTTCTGCATATTATTGAGTATTTATGGTTATGCTTAATGCTCTTGAGTGCTTGATCACCATTCAATTTGTAACGCCCCGTCCCAAGAAACCCTACTTACCGAGCTTGTAGTCCAGAACGCTACTTATTTTTCAATATAATCTCACCATTATATTTAAAACAGATCCACTGTAAGAAACAATTCCACCAAGTTAATACTAACCTAACCTGAATTTAAGGCGTCATCTTATATATTTTAAATATACAATAACCTCCAATTGATATCCTATAAGAATACTATGTAAATCCTATACTTCTCATCCGGGTTTTCCGAATCTACATTTATTACTATACATCAAAGCCATTAATTATAAGTGCATAAGTAAATGAAAAACTTAATTGATTAATCTTCTGTGAAAACTAACTCCCGTCACATGAGCATCTTCTTCATGGATCTACGGCGACACACCATCAACTCCTAGCTCGGATGATCATCTAAGAATTCAATACCTGCATCACGGAACATAGTGAGCCGAGACCCAGCAAGTAGTACTTATGCATGAATGCACATGACCCTCATCTTTAGAAAAACAGTCAGCCTTTAAAATCATCTTTCCAGTACTCGGGCCCTTAACCTAGGTAAACTGCTACAGAGCAACCGGTCGGGATTTTTCCTCTTTTGTATCTCAAAGGTACCCTTTCAATAATAACCTCAACCTTAACCTTTCCATACACCCTCACTGTAGCAGCAATACCTGGTTCGTAAAAACACCTTTTTCCTCAACCAAACTTTTCATTTTCATGTAATGCAATGCATCGTGCTTATGAACAATATTTAATACATCAATGAAACATATATAACGAATCACTTTTAATACATCAAGACCATCATCATATCAGTCTCATCATTATAATCAATTGAAGCACATAACAGTACACATTACATTCTGCATAGAAATACATTACAGACCAGCCATCCAATCACAATATACAACAACACTTTCAATACAGTTATAATATAAACAAACCATACATATCATAATTTACACGTAACACATCGTGAAAACTCCAATCAAATACGTATCAATAGCCAATCGATTTACATAAACAATAGCACATACAATTCATAAATTGCATTGTTCCGTAATACAGTTGAGTATTACTTACCGTGGTGTACTTCCGTAATTACCAATAATTCAATTACACCGGTTGATTCCTAAAATCCATAGAACATCCACAATTATTTATTAATCTTATTATCTTTAACTTATTCATTATTATATTTATCTTTTAATCAATTTATGTTATTAATACTATTAACTTCATACTATTATCATGATATCACTATCTTAATACTCTTAACCTAATAAAATTAACACAATACATTTAACCTAATAGAATTAACTTAATACAATTATTTATCCTTAATTAATTATAATAAATCAAATTAAACTCCACCCGGGACAATTGATCTACCATTGATTAGCATATATCATCATTATTTGAAATGATTTATCATTTAAATAATATAATTAACCTTAATTAATTAATAATTAATATAATATTGAACCGGGTCAGCTCGACTCGGTCACCTTGCCTCTATCGCAGACGCGGGTCACAGACCCGTGCGGATCCTTTCCGGGTAACCGCCGGTAAGTGGCGCGGTGACGATCACCGCTACCATAACCGAGAAGCGCCCCTCCAGATGAGTCCATCGGTGGTTCCCAATACCTGAACGGCGTCCCACAAACGACAGATCGACGGTCTAAAGCCCACGGTGCCGCGCCTCCTAAAGTCCTCCGTTCACCGCCTCCTTAAGTCCTCCGTTGACAGCCAAGAACACCTTTGTTCAATCCGAAACTGGCGGCGTTGAGTTCATCTCGTCCACCTGGTCCTTCTCGCACCGGCCCGGTCTCCGTTCGTCGCCGTTTAGAAAATCCGGCCTTCCGTCGCCGCCCCTAGCCCTGGTCGCGTTTTAGGGTTTAACCTCTCTCGACTTTCGTGCCTTTCCCATGTATATATGTTTTTATTTAATCTGTTTTTAATTCCTTAATTACTGTTACGCCCCTGCCCTTAATGCTTATTTACACAACATACCTATCCGTATTTACAGGATTGCCATTATCATATTTACTATCATATTTTTGTATTTAACTTTCATAATTTATAGTAATTTCATTTTAATCCCGTTTTTGATAATTCTTGTGCCCACAACTTATAATTCCACTATAGAATTTATGAAAAATATTCTAGTCGAACTTAGGTCACACATGACATCACTTATCTTACCACATCTACCACCATAGGTTATCCGGAGGTTCGGGGTATTACACAATTGATTTGATGCTTGGATTGAGACCGAAAGGAGATATCTAGGATTTGCATCTTGCCATAGATACCATAGGGTTCATGTACCATAGGAATATAGGGGCATGCCTTGTGTAATCGTTATGTGGTTTTCCACGAATCTTAATGGGTTTTTGTCACTTAAATCCGAATGTTAAGAAAAACAGGGGTTAGTGATAGGAACACTTTCAGTGTAACCAGGAATGGAGCATTGAATAGGTAAGGGAGACCGATTGTCAATAATTGTTGGTAATTACGGACTATTAAGTCAAGGGAGTGGAATTAGATAGGTGATGGTGAAATTAGGAACCCTAGTCTTTACTCATTCGATTAATATAATTTGTCACTATTGTTCGTTTACATCTTAAAGTACTTCTTTAGAATATAAATTCTTGTTACATTGTTTATGTTAGTGTTAATCAAACCAATACAACTTATTCGATTCTCCAAATAGCGCTAGTGTTAATCATAACGGATACTCATCAACTGTTAATTCAATCCTCGTGGGAACGATAATCTATTCATCACTTTATTACTTGTGCGATTTTTGCGCTTGCAAATAAGTCTCATCATATTTCTCAAAATATTCTACATATCTAAAGTGCTTTTTGTAGGCATAAATAAAGTACGCATGAAGGTAAACTAATATTAGTTTTGGCATTGTTCTTACAGGTGTGCAGATGGAGGTGGAAGCTCCCCTGTTCGTTAAGAAATTGGTAGTAGGTGGTGTTTCTGAATTGAAATTAGCTGCTGAGGCAGCAATACTTGCCGCCAAAGTCTGAGCGCACTTCTAATCGAATATGAAACTTTAGTTATAGAATTGGAAGTCACATTGATAACTTGTATGACTATTTGAGAAGTAGGTGGATCAAAAGGCTCTGATACTAGCTTATATTTTTCAAGATTGATCAAGAGTTGCAGAGATTATAAGAGAAAAAGTAGAAGGAAAAAATAGGAGAAACATCAATTGTTTTTCATTCAAAATTTAATTCATGCTTTAACGACTATAGACTCTTATTACGCAATTGTACAAGAGTCGTTATTAAAAAGGTCGCATAAAAATAAATTTAATGATATTTGAATTTAAAAGAATGAAAATATTTGGACCAGATAAATTAAACTGAAGCCCATGCCATGGATATGATTAAGCCCAACTAAAGAAAGCGCAAATAACGAATCAAATAGAGCCACCAAAACCCCTTTCTTCAAGGTGGAGAACAATAAAGAATAGGGCGTAGACTCGACAATGGCAATGAAGACAGACTTCGCGATGAAGACATCCCATCACTTTTACTTTGATATTTGAGGTGGGTTTGTCATTTTTGTATTTTCCTATTGTGAGAACTATACATGAGGATATTTGATATCCTCCATGATAGAGTTTTATTGTGACAATTTTAATTTGAAATAAAAATTCAACAAGTTTTCGTGTTTGAGAATATAGAGACTCATGTTGATAAAACATTATAAAATTATAAAGAAATAGACATGAATTAAAAACCACAAGAATGTAAGGAGACAAGAGACAGTAGAGAAATTTGGTAGAAAAGAAAATCTTGTTCTTTATGCTATTGGTTTTGTAACTAATTACATGTACTATACAATGTATTTCAATGGGAGGAGACCTCAGGAATTATACTATTTGGTCGTCTACATTAATTCATTTATTTATAATTAATTAATTAACTACCAATATCGGTTTTGGAGCTGAGGCAATGAGTCTTTCGATAGCTGTGAGATGACTTCTAGATCTTCAAATCTCAAATGTTATTTTGTAAATGGATGTCAAATAGGCGGTGGATGTTTTTCATGCTTCTTGTCATGATTTTGTCTAAGTTTGAAATTGTCATCAAAGCCTGTAAAACACTTGTTACTATGAGCCAGCGTAATACTGTTTATTTTGTAAAAGGGTAAGCAAATAAGGTCGCTCATGCTCCAGCAAAGGTGACATGTTTTTATGCTAGCTTTTATTCCTGACATATGTCTCCAAGTTTTTTAACGATATTGTTGCTAGTGGACTATTCTGCTTAGTAATAAAATTATTTTGTTAAAAAAAAATACCAATATTGGTTTGGTCAATTAAGCATGGCAGCAATCATTGGCCAGATGTATTTTAGGCAATCAAGATATGAGAGAAAAATGGATTCTCACAAAATCAAAGTGTTTGAGACCATAGGCTAAACCAAGCTTCTACGTCATCAACTCATCAGCACGACCTCCTTTTGTGGCCCCCATCTCCAATTAGTGCAAGTCCGAAGACAAAAACAATGCAATGATTCAACCACCATGGGCCTCCCCTTTAAATGGCCACTCGTCAGCAGGTTGGCAGTGATTGGCCCGTGGTCCGTCCACATCATCATGTGACACGTGGGTTCGAGTAAGTTATTATTATTCTAGGCCCCCTATTTATAACAAGTTATATTTCATTATGAATGACTTGAACTTCTCCAATGATAAAAGAATATGATTAATAATAAAAATAATTTGTTATAAATATATAAAGTATATTGAAAAAATTGAGTATAATTTTTAAAATATATTGAAAAATCATAGTATAATTCTCAAAATATATTAAAAAATTAAATATAATTTGAATATATAAATAAGATCAACGTCCAAGAAATTATTGTTAATAAATGAGATCAATGTTAAAAGAACTTGTCCACGGACTTGATTACATTAAACTAGTGTCTAGACTTGTTTCTATTAACAAATGTGACAATCAAATCATAAATTTGTCTCAAAGTTGGTTTAATTTTAACTTTTTTTTTCATATTTTCTTCCCTAAATTAGGGGAAAATAATGTTTAGATAATATGGTATGGACGTTGCCAAAAAATCTCCACCACTAATGCGGTTTTCTTTATTTATTTATCTCTTTTGAAGAAAAAGCAGTATTTTTAATTGTCAAATCTCTATATTGGAGACCAATGTATCATTTTTTATGCATCAGATAATCTTTTTTTTTTAAATTAATGAATAATATGTATTTATCATGAAATTTTCTAGAAAATAGCTAAATTATTTTTAAAAAATTCATAACAAATATGAACTTTAAGATAAATGTAAGTTATACTGTAGATCTTACTAAATTTTTTAGTTTTAAAGATAAACTTAAAAATTAATGACTGACATTGTTTACATATATTGTATCTATTATGATTTTTAATTTTTTTAATGAAACTAATGAATTTTTTATTAAACTCAATTTTTAGAATTTCAAAAATTCTCTCATTTATTATGATTGTTTTGCATTAATAAAAACACAAAAAAAAGAACCAATGAACCATGCCAAAGAGATCCGCAAGTGACATGTCATGTCACAAAATCATATGTTTCCTATACAATTTTTTTTTCTTATGTGTATGTTGCCAAATTAGAAAAAAATGATACATGCTAACCATCACGAATAAATAAATAAAAAATCATTATTTAGAGATGAGATGGGACGGAGAGGCGAGGGAGGAATTTTTTAGGGTATTTTAGTTTTTTAAAACTGATGAAGGGTATTTTAAATAGTATAAATAAATTTTATGAATTTATTGATATATTTGATTAGTATAAATTTACAAGGAGGGACATATTGATATAAAACTCATTTCTTTAATATTTTTCTTTAATAAAGTTGATTTTTATCAACATAAAATACACCATTAAATTCGAAATCATTAATCATTTATATTTCTCATTTATTATTTTTGAATTTTTTAAAACCTTTTTTTTTTATAAAAGGTGAAGAATTAAAGGGGCCCCCAATTTTTTAGAATAGCAGCCTACCCAATCCATGACACGTACGCATTGCCTCCCCAATATATATTCTTTGTTCCTTTATAAGAAACCCTGACACATTCTCTCTTCTTTGCATTTCTTTTGGCTTCTCCATCAACTCTAACAAGAAATACTACAAGTACTGGTGGTTGTGTAATTTCCTCCGTGGAAGAAGAAAAAATGAGCAGCATAAGCATGGTGGAGTCGCAATTGCCGCCAGGTTTCCGGTTCTATCCGAGAGACGATGAACTTGTTTGTGATTATTTGATGAAGAAGATGACAAAAAGTACAATTCAGCAGAATTCTGCTTCGCCTCCTCCTCTGATGATAGAAGTTGATCTCAACAAGTGTGAACCGTGGGAAATTCCAGGTGAAGTCATCATCACCCGTCCATTTCTCATCATCTAATTTATGATTAAATCATCGTTCATTTATCTATACATGTGTGAAACCCAAGACCTAACGCTAGTCAAAACATTAATACCATGTGCTAAGTGAGTGTAGAATCCAATACCCAAATCTATTCATGTGACTTTTTTCATAATCGAAAACGACACGATATTTATTTGTCTTTTGAACATCCGAGATAGCTTAAAACAAAATAGTTAGAGCCGCGCGCACAAAAGTTCGGCCAAACTGGAGTTTCTCTATGCTAAATTAGAATACACCACTCCTCTTTCTGCTCTATTTTTGTTTGTAATTGTATTAAAAATGACTTAATTAAATCTAAACTTGATTTGAGTAGTAACAAAAATATTCATTTCCACATATATATATATATATATATATATATGTGTGTGTATATTCAAAATAGACACTCATTGCACTGTCAGAAGCCAAAGTATGGCAACCACACGAGTGTATGTGTACATGTATTCATGACATTATCCAAATGATTTTGTCATTGTCATTATAATTTACTTGAAAATGTTTCTTCACAATATAACTCAAGAAACATTAACATTTCAGTTTATTATATAATTGCTCGATATTTTTTTTCTTTTTAAATTATGACATATATTCATAGCTAGCAGATTAAAATACCTCAATTAGTATTAGTGTTTATATATAAATTCTAATGAAGTCAGATATAAATGCAATTTTAGTACTCTCTCTCTCTCTCTCTCTCTATATATATATATATATATATATCAAAACCTCTCGTTTTCATTATTACATGTCATATCTGGAAAAAGATACTCAAAAACAAAAAATATACTCAATTTTTCTCCTTATTCTTACATGAACCTAACTTGTTGACCTAATTGCACTTATTGGAGCAGGTAGTACTTGACATAAAATACTGAATTTCATTCCAATTTTGAAAAAAATAAATTATAAGAGGGCATTAATTTTTAATCTAAGTCTGTGCTATACGTCGTGGTAGAAATGGCATGTGTTGGAGGCAAAGAATGGTATTTCTACAGTAAGCGTGATCGGAAATACGCGACCGGCTCAAGGACTAATCGAGCGACGGCTTCCGGGTATTGGAAGGCGACAGGAAAAGATCGACAGGTGCACCGGAAAGGTGCCATGGTTGGTATGAGAAAAACCCTAGTGTTCTATCAAGGTAGAGCTCCAAAAGGAAGAAAAACTGATTGGGTCATGCACGAGTACCGCCTTGAAGGGCCTTCGGGTCATGTTCCTGTTAACAAGGTACTCCCTATAAATTAAAATATGTAAATATGAATCAATTTACTAATCAGTGTATTAATAAATACATTATATATAGGATAAGCAAAAGTTGTTTGCCAAATTTTAATTTTTATGCGCACCTTCAAGTTAAAATAAACAAAACTCATGGGTCATGCATGTTGCAATTTATAAGGATTTTTAAGTTAGAATCTTTGAGTTATATATATATATATATATACACACACACACACATATATATATATATATATATATATAAACTTCTTACGTCAGCAGTGGCAAAATAATGCATAGTTTAGCTGACCCAAGACAATCCTTATTAATTACTTAATTTACACAAATACATAATACGTATATATGTATATGTAATGCAAAAATGCACAAATTCCAATATTTTTTGTTTCAGTTATTTCAAATATTGAAATGAATGTACATAATTCATGTGAAATCAGGGGGCCCATATGAACATATGAAATCGTGTACGCTCATCTCAAAAATTGAGATGATGGAAACAAAAAAATATTAAAATTGATATGATTAATTGTTGTATATATTATGTCCTAGAGAAAGTGATAATATAAGGGATTTACTCATGATCATCTCTCCTCGAAATAAAATATTATAAATTCTTTTTATTTATTTATAGTGCAATATTTTCCATCATAACCTTGATCTTATTAATATATATCTATCCATCAATCTCTTCACACAAATTTGATTTTGTGAAATAAAAATAATTAAACTGTCTTTTGACATTGGTGCATATATACAGGAAGATTGGGTCTTGTGTAGGGTGTTCTATAAAAGTAGGGAAGCTGCAGCTGCCAAACCAAGCATGGGAAGCTCTAATGATCATCATGAGACATCCTCTTCCTCTCTACCTCCATTAATGGACTCTAATTACATCACTTTTGACCAAACCCTGAACAACAACCATTTGTTTCATCATCAGCAGCAGCAGCAAGTGCCCTGCTTCTCCATTTTGTCCGAAAATCAATTAACTGCGACTTGTAGATCCGACCATAATTTCTCTGGTGGTGACAAAAAGGCCATGAAAGCTTTCTTGAGCCAACTTACTGTGATGGGAAACAAAGGATCACCAAGTCTCGGAGAAATTAGTACTACTTCTGAGAGCTACTTGTCCGAAAATGGCATCTCCAACATATGGAATCATTATTGATATTTATTGATTGGCTTGCGTAAACCCTAGTTGTTCCATTGCAAATCTAAAGGTTATCTAGAGGTCATGAATTCAATTTTGGACACAATATAATCTCCCTTCGTGTTTCTACTGTAGGAGATTCTTGTGTACCGAAATTATTTGTCTATTTTTCCTTTTTGTTTATATTGTGGCTCAAACATATGCATAATACTTTTGAGCTTACGTAGAAAGTGTAGTGTCAAATTTTTGTTTCCTTTTATTAGAATATGTATAAATGATGTGAAATATCCAAATCCAACAAGTTAATTTAGTAAGATAAATGATAACATAACAGATTATAAGATAGCGTGGAAGTTTGGTTTGGACTATGATTTTGAGTCCAAACCTCTGCTTCAAGAATTATAAACTTCAATTTCTTTGAATTTCTTACATATTGGGTATTCATTGAGAAGTTGGGTCATATATTTGAGCTTGAATTTTGTCATGTTGAAACGTTCGATTGTCTAGCTTAAATGTGCGAGGGAGGTTAGAATATGTATAAATAATATAAAACGCTTCAACAAAACAAATTAATTTATCGGATTGAATTAATTTATCAGATTGAAGGACAAAATAACAAATTATAAGATCCTGAAAGGTACAATATTACGACCAAATATTACATGCATCCAAAATTAGTGCATCAATCACAACAAGTTCTTCAACCCTGAACATCTCATTCATGTTTGTAAGGCTTAGCGAAGTACACACTCATCTCCGATGTACCACACCATTTCACTTTTATCTATATAAACATTCGCTTCATCTAAGAATAATATTTTATTTAATCATAATTCTTTTTTGGTACCTCGAAATCGTGATCATAAAAAATGTGTCCATGTGACAAAATGGGTCGGATCTAAAATTGTGGCATTAGTTGTTGGGTATGCGCTCAAAGTCTTACACTGACTAAACATGGAGAAAATAATGAGTTGATAAGTGTGGAAAATGTCTTTATTAGAATGATCCTTTTCGGGTGAGCCCAAAAATAAATTCGTGCAGGTTCAGACTCAAAGTAGACAATATAATGTACAAATGTGTGTTGTCCATCAATTCTAACATTTGTAAGCAGTTAACACAATCAATTTTACAATCCCAACTAAAATTTCTTTTTTTGTTTAATAATAAATTCTAACCCTTAAATTTTAACTTTTATTAGCACAGTTCATTCATGAACGAGTGTTAGGAACAAAAGTCTCACATCGGGAAAATACTCCAACAAAGATTCATTAAATAAGGGCAAGTCCCTCCCAATTTTATAGCCAAGTTTTGGGGCATAGCCCTGGGCTTGGTTACAGCCGGCCCACGACTTCTGTGCGTGGGTTCGGTTGCGAGTTGGATTCTTCGAGACCCATAATTATTACAACTAGTGGAATTGCATTTAGTCAAACAGATAGGGACGTGGCAATTGCATTATTTAATAATATGAAAAATCACTACTTGAGCAGGTTTCTTCACCTAATATTGTTCGGAAGCTATGTGTCTCTAGCGAGCTCCAATCAATTGTTGGGTGTTGACGAAGTATTGGTGGTATTTAGATCCCAAAAAAAATAAAAAATGAAAGAGAATGGAGTGAAATGACACTTGAATTATTTATCCTTTCTAGTTATTAATTATTTATTCTATTAATTATTATTAGAATATATACCCCTGAACCTGTACATATATGTTCAATTGGGTTGCTAAATTTAATTATATTCAATAAAATCGTGCTAATGTGGTGTATAAGTCAATAATTGCTCCTTAATATAAATGAAGATTCAGAGCAAATGGCAACATAAGGATTTAATAATGTTTTCATAGATTTTGTAATTGTTGCTGACCTTTTAATAATTAGCACAACCAATATTAACAAAAAGACAAATAGAAAGACAAAACATTAAATCCACATGAACTAATTCACAAGATCCTCGGACTTGATTTTATTGATAGTGCTAGTCATACATAGGACTTTGATCCATAATTTTACAGTCTAGATGGTAAAAAAAAATCATATGTTGACTAAGTAATTTAAAAAATATATTCAAAATTAAAAAAGGTTTTGCCATATCAAATGCCAGCTCTTTCTCATACACTTGCGTTCTCTCTCTCTCTCTCTTTCATTGTTGACACACAGAGTAAGGCCATTGAAAACCGATGGTCATTTCTACAAGAAAATGGTTGAGTCATGTAAGCCTCACCTCAAGAAGGCAAATGGTGGTGAAGGTGCACATAATTGTTGTCGGATCTGTGACTTTTCCCTAATATTGGCCACCATCTTTCATAACACCTTTACGGTGTTTTAAGCAACTGTTGACGGTGGGCGACAAGTACATTACATTGTTCACAACACAGAGATTATTTTGGAGGTGGTAGTAATCATAATTGAGGTCAAATGGTGATCCTCAATTATTACATTGTTTAGTTGACTTATTACATTGTTTGGTCCACTTATTACATTGTTTAGTATCTATGCAATAAGCTATTTTTGGGTGACCGCCATCGTTTGAGTACTTTTTTGATTGTTTACACGGTTATTGACGTTGAGTGACCAATGAGTTAGTTTCCTCAGAGCTTGAGGGATTTTTTGGGAGGTGGATTTTTTGGGAGGTGGAAGCTAAAACAGTGGTCGAGTGGCTACCATCTGTTATTACGTTATTTAATTGACTTATTGCATTTTTAGTCGATGTGTTAGATTTTTTTGGTCAACTGATTATTTAGTTTCAGTGTATTTGCAGCCGATGTTGGTTAGATCAAACGATTTTCTTCACGCGAGCTGTAAGCTTCCAAGCATTTGATTTTAGAGAGATAATGATGCCGATGAATTTAAAGAGATAAATGAGTAACAGAAATAAAAGAGAGTACAAAAAAGTGAAGGAAAAGGTTAAAGGAGGAAACTTTTTATTGTTTTAGTGATTTCTGAAAATTTATCTACGTGGCATGCTTCGTGTCATGTCACATAGACTATGAAAGTTTATGTATACAAATTCTATGTACGATGAATATTTTTCTGATTTTATAAGACATTGTTTCGTATAATTGTCTCCTCAAAAAGAGCTTGTGTAGAAATTTAAGGTTATGTACAATTGACTAAATGATAGCGCAATTCAGCATTTGTCATGCTAATGAAAAAGGCTAAAAGTCATGGACACTTCAGTAGTTTATGTCAATTTGAGGTACATTTTTTGTGTTTCGAAACATTTTAGGAATATCCCTTGAACTTGTGTATTTCTCTTGTCAAACACTTCAATCGGTATCGTTTGATTTGTAAAATGGTTTGAGTAGGAATGACAATAAGAAAGAGAATGACAATGAGAATAAAATGGAAATGAGAAGGAAAATGGGTATGAGAATGAAATAGGAATGAGAATGAAATTTTGATTCTCACGTTTGGTATATATAAAAGAATGATAATGAAATATATGGAATGTCCATTTTACCCTTTATAATAATATATAATATATAATATTAATTTATACTAATATATAGTATATAATAATATTATTAATGTTTATATTAAGTATATAATACATTAATATATATTATTATATATATTTTTAATGTATTGAGGGGCTACAAAGTAATTTCTCTCTATTCCATGTGGAATGCCCAATTCTCACGATTTTGAGAGGGAATGAGAATTGGGCATTAGTGAAATGGAATCACTCATTCCATTCCATTTCATCCATTAATAATACAATCAAATGAGAGAATGGAATCATCCATTCCATATTCTCCCTCTATTCCTCAAACCAAACATTTAAATGCTATCAAAAACTAAGTCTGCAAAAAATGGAAAAAGCAAAAAATTTCGGGCTTTTTATCATCTGGCTGAAACGATGAAAACAATCCATCACGAATCCAATTTCGGAATTTCTAACTTTTAGTTTTTAATAGTGTTTTTTGGCATATTTTTCGCTACTTCATTATGTTTGAGTAGTTTAATTTAAATCTTCTACCGGAAGGTTTCATCTTTGATAAAGCAAGCATTAGTACCATCTTCAAGTGTTTTCAACAAACAATAGTTAATGGAGAATCTTTCACTTCATCCACCCGTTTTTAAACTTACTACATCTTTAATAATATATCCATCATCTTGAAAAATCAAGGCAAAATAATATGTATAAAGAAGTTAAATGGTGGCAAAATCAAGAGTAAGAAAAAAGAAAAAAGTCTAATTATCAAAAAGCAAAACCTTATGAAGATAGCTCCCTTCTCTTGTCTAGGATAGAGATAGTGGAAAAAAAGTTCATCTAGAGGAAACTAGCTTGTTCGACATTGGAGAGGAAGAGCCAAGCAGAAAAAGGTCCTCAAAGAGACGGTTAATTTTTTTTTTAATTAGAGTGTCTCTTGTCAACCTTGATATATGGTCTCATATTAGCCAACAATAAGAAGGATTAGAAGAATTAGTAGTCTAACTCAGGGTGAGACTAACAGAGGCAAAGTGACAATTCGAAACTTACATGTGGCTAAAAATGTGGAAGCTGATAGTGAAGTTAATTCTTGTCGAGTCCTTGATATGAAAGACCTTTGTCATCATGTTAGACTGTTAGAGAACGTAATATGGAAAATAATAAAAAATAAAGCATCACGATATTAACGAGGAAACCTTATCTGGGAAAAACCTCGAGTCTATAAGTGACTAACTTTTAAAGCAATCCATTATAAGAGAAAAAACTTACAACTTATATATCGTTACCTACGACTCGATTGTACAACTAGACTCAGCGTATGCTTTAAATCAAATCAACATCCCATAATGATTTGAAATGCTCCACTTCTTCAGGACATTTTGTTGTGGAAATACGATCCAAGTAACCAGAGAAGCAGGTTACTCTAGATGTGCAGAAACACTCATTTTCTTTTGATTAATACAAACATGACATTCTCACAGATCACTAAAAGAGAATGAAACAATAAAATATTCGAAGCTCACAAATACATGATCTCTCACACACACACCGAAAGCACTCTCTAAGCTTCGATATTCATCTCTATGGCTTGTCTCAATATATGGATGTCCAGCTGGTCTTGAGATAAATATTAATCAAGATTATCTCCGATAGATAATAAACAATCTGGTTAAGATAAGCGAAAAGACGTTTATCCCAGTGTTGTCACGGGCGCGCGAGGCGCGCGCCTAGGTGTGCCAGGCGAGGCAAGGCGAGCCCTAAGGGCCTCGCCTCGCCTTAAACGCCTGACTTTGTTCAGGCGTTGCCTAGGCGCGCGCCTTGCCGCAGGCGCAAAGGCGAAAGGCGCGCGCCTAGGCTGAGTTACACAGAGCAATGCTTTTAAGGGTAAATTAGTAAATTTGGCAACTAAAAATAAATAGAAAAATAAAAACTAAACCCTAAAAACACTTCAATCTCCTTTTCTTCAAAAGTCACGGCTGTCGGCACTCGACAGCTTCTTTTCTTCACCAAGCCGCACACGTCGATCTCTGTTCCAGCTTCGTTTCTTCAGTTCCAGCCTTCTAGGAGCTTCAATAGTTCAATCTTCCTCTCTGTACCAAGCTTCCACTTCCGGCACCAGCTTATTTTCTTCAGTTCCAGCTAGCCAGCCTTCCAAGACCTTTGATCTTCCTCTGTTCTAGGCTTTCACGTACGGGTGAGCCATTTTCTGC
The DNA here is from genome assembly GCA_963580455.1 of Euonymus europaeus. Classification (NCBI taxonomy): domain Eukaryota; kingdom Viridiplantae; phylum Streptophyta; class Magnoliopsida; order Celastrales; family Celastraceae; genus Euonymus; species Euonymus europaeus. The sequence continues at coordinate 8,768,470 of OY756962.1, forward strand.
TTTTTTGGTGTGCCGTGTGCCATTTTCTATTTTGAGACTTATCTCATAACCTCTGTTTTAGGCTTTAGCATGCATGTAGTTTGATTTTAATATTGTGATGATGTGTTGTAATCGGTGGTTTTAAATGCTTAATTGTTTATTTATTGCATTTGAACTTTGAAGTTTTGAACGCCACATTGCCACACTGCCACTTAATAGAGTACCATACTGCCACTGTATTTTTGTAGGATTATAAATTATGGCAAGTCAAGGAGGAGGGAGTGTTCCCGGTGTCGAGGTTGTGGCATCTGAGGGAGCATCATCCGGAGTAGGAGTACAATTGAAGAAAGATCCGGCATGGAAGTATAATTACTTGAAGGATCCTAGAGATACAAATAGTGTGACTTGCAATTTTTGTGGGAAGACTACTAAAGGAGGGATTTATCGGGCGAAGCAACATCAAACTGGAACTAGTAGAAATGCGTTGAGTTGCAAAAAGGTTCCCATTGATGTGAAACTAGAATTGGAGAATTACATAAAAGAGAAGAAAAAACAAAAGAATGCAATTGATGGCAAAGTGTGTGATTTTGAAGATATTGAAGAACTTGGTGATGATGTTGATGAAGATTGTGTAGGACAAGAAACATCAAGCAAAGGAGCATCAAGCAAAGGAACATCAAGCAATAACAAAGGTCCAATGGATTTGTTTTTGATCCCTAAGAAAAGGAAAGGAGCACAATTGAGGCAAACAAGCATCAACGATGCTTGTGACAACCTATCGGCTCCCGAGTATGAGCTCCTACCTCTGTCCCTAGTGTGTATTGTTGCTACTCGGAAGCCTAGGGTAGAAAAACATTCTGGCTCCGCCCTTGGTCTTATGTCAGTCGGTTTCACCCATACTCTTTCCTTCTCTTTTATCAATTCATCAAATTCATGCTCGCAAATTATCTCAGACAAATTACACTTCAATTCAAAGGGTTATTCACTTATTTAGACGTTATGGGCAATGGGATGCCTCTATCCACTCTTACCCAAATCTATGAAAAGGTAAACTAAGATATTAAGGGGAAAGTGGTTTACATAAGCACATATAATTTTATTATTTTGGTTTTCAAATGAACAATTCGGGATGAATATACTTATTATAGTTTTATTTTTTGTTCCTATGTATTTACAAATCTATTGCTATTTCAAAATTGTCGGATTCAAATCTACATACAATTATTTAAACGGGTTCAACACTAGTTTGAACCAAGGTTTTGAAAGCCGGACCGGTGATCGAACCGAAATTTTTTTTGGTTCATGGTTCAATGGTCCAATTGGGGTTGAACCGTGGTTCGAATCGGGTTCAATGTTATTAATTATTTTATATATTTATTTAAAATAATACTCATAATAATATAGAAATACATATATATTTGACAAAATAATATATATTTTTGCATTATATACATTATAATATGTGTTTAAACTTTTAAAAACATTATATATTCAATAAATATACAATATTAGTCATAAAAAAACTTACAGCTTAGTGGTTGTAGTCCTGTCTTAACACTTAGAGGTCACTAGTTTGAATCCCACCAAAAACAAGTTTCAAAAAAATATTTTTTTAATTTGATAGATGAACCGAAATGGTTTGAACCGGCCGGTTCAATGAAAAAAGGCCGGTTAGAATATTCACCGGTTCACATGTTCCAGACCGGACCGGAGAGATGCTCGGAACCGGTCGAACCGGTCCGACCGACCAGTCCAGTCCGGTTTTAATAACCTTGGTTTGAACTTAAAGCCCTAGCGCAACAGCAGCGTCCTCGATCCCTCCACTCCACCACTCATCGTCGGCACCATGAGGGACTAATCGCCTTCGTTATCGGCTCCAGTTATGACTCTCACTCTCTCCCAGTCTCTCACCCTCACAGCTCACAGCCTCACCTTCTAGTACAACTCATTGCTGTGGAAGCCCTAGCTCGAAGGAACGAGCACCTCAAATCCTTAACACAGCATCGACCTTCATCACACTGGAAGCCCTAGAGCGCAGCCCCTCTATCACAGCAGAAGAAAGTGGTCTCTGTACTTGAAGAGCACAACAAAACCTGCCTAGATCCAACATCTAAAAGAAATGGCTCTAGGTATTTACCATTTTTCTTCATTCCTATATTCATCACTCTGTGTGTACAATATCTCTGTACTTAGATCTTCAATTTTAACCTAATTACGCATGATAATCGAAAATGAACATATAAAACCTTTTATTTTTTTTTATGTTCTTACAACTTATACCTGAAGTCTTGAAATTTCTTTTGGATGGCAAAGGGTCCTGAGATGCCAATATTCTGCAAATATAAACTCTAGGAAAATATAACTTTCATACGGATAATTTAGACAAAACTTCTCCAAATATCATTAAAAAATTATATAATTGTGCCGTTTTAAAAAACAAAGAATTAGTAACATAGAACGAATTTAAAGAACAGAATATACGAGAAGCAATTTTATATCGACAGATTCAAAGTCAAATAACAGCCATGACCGAAGATTTTTACAACTTAAACATTATTAACAGGTTGCATCAACATCAGATGCATGGGAATAAATGATTTCCAGGATAACAACCATGATAAAACGGCACAAAAATGCCAGTTATTAACCTAAGAGACTGGAAAACTTCAACAATAAAGCATGTTCACATGTCAGAGACAAAGAGATGAACTAAATCCAGGAAAATTGAGGTGACAATAGCTTTAAATGAAGTGTTTTCAAATTGTAATCCGCTAAAATAAAGTACAAGAGGGAAGATAAATGATAATTTTTAACATGCAAGTATACCTTGTGCTCAGAAAGGTGTTGTGTTTCATGGCTTCTGAAATTCCTTGACGCGCCTTTGGTATCCTACACAACACTGGTTTGAGAAAAGAAAGACCTCATCAGTTCTTACCAATTAGACATAAAAAAAACACAGAGAAGGAAGTAAAAACAACCTGCAGATGCCTAAAGGAGTGGTAATCAAAGGAACAGATGGGATAGTAACAACTGGAACATCATGGGATCAAACATTCAACAACTAACCTATGAATGATGCAGAAGAATTATAAAAGACGGGAAATAGAAGGCAAACCTAGTAAAAGCAAATTAGTCGATTGGACGAAGAGGCCTAGCGCTGGAATTTTCAAGGCGGTAGATGAATCTGTGGCACGAGCATTAGATTGGAAAACGCATAATTAGACAGCTGCAAAATAAGTTCTAAAATGAAAGATTTCAACTGTGATTACCAAGCATTGATAACCCAACGAATATTCACAGCAAACAACTGCAGAATCAACATGGAATTGCAAGTTTCGAACTGGGAACAAGTATCGATAACCAAATGATATTGATTCTGTAAGCACCTGATAGAGGTCCCTCTCTCTAGTTTAACAAAGTCCAAGCCAATACGAGGTCAGTTCTTTCTCTTTTGAATTGAAACATGAGCTCTTTCTTGTTTTCCTTTTTCTACTTTTTCATTGGGTATATTGTCCAACAATTCTCAAACACAAAATATAATGATCATTACATACCTGAAACCATAAGTTCCACAAACAATATTTTCAGGTGCAACTCAAAAAATAATTAGGCACCTAATTAAACTAAATGCATCACATCTAAGCGATGAGGGATATAAGTTTTAACAAAACGTGTGTGACAGAATTAAACAAAGTAGAATAAATAAGTGATAATACAATATGCCCATGACTCTAACCATCACAATCAACATTTGTATAAATTCTATTTTGGATTAATATCACTTTTAGGCTGTGTTTGGATGGAGGTTTGGGGAGGTTAGAGGATGTGAGGTTTCAGGGAGTTTTAGGAAGTGAGATTTTAAAAGGTTTCATGAAATCTCATAAAACCTTGTTTGGTAGGAGTTTACAAAAAAGAAGTTTCATAACTTTTTTTAAATTTGAAAGTACTTAAATGCCCTTAAAATGAATTGTTTATGTTTACAAGTTTTTGTATTAAGTTTAAGTTTACAAATGAAATAGTCACTTGGGATTGGGTCTCGGATAGGTCAGTGTTCGATAACTAGCCCGAGTGATCCGGAGTACGGGATCGTGCTAAGGTATTGGTAGGGCCCAAGAATGCGCACCGGTCATGTTAAGATCCAGGATCATTCCAGAGTCATCCTCTGTTCGGGGACATGTCAAGATCTAATAACGAACCCAAATCATCCCGAGGTACGGGATTGGGCTCGGGTCATCTCAGAGTCAAGATTTGGCTCGGGTCATCTAGGTTCATAATCCGACCCGGAACATCCCGAGGTCCGTGATAGGGCTGGGTCATCCCAAGGTCCGGGATCGGGCCCGAGTCATCTTGGAGTCCGGTATTAGACCAGGTCATCTCGGGGTCATAATCAGACTCGGGTCATTTTGGATTTGGGATTGGGCTCAGGTCATCCTAGGGTCCAGAATCTAGCCCAGATAATCCCAGAGTTCGAGAATGGCTAGGGCCATCTTCAGGTTCTTGGAATGGCTCAAGTCATCTCGAGATACGGGATCGGGCGTAGGTCATCCTCGGGTTCAGGATTGGGCGTAGGTCATCTCGAGTCAAGTCATGCTGAGCTAAGAGAATGGGCTTGGGTTCGAGATCTGGTAATTAAACACACTGTATAAAATGAATTATGTGTATAACCTCAACTTGCTTGTTTTTCATTTTGAAAATTGACACTTTTGCATAGAAGCATTTTGTATTTTGTTTAATTAATTATATTTTTATTTTTATTGTATTTGGAAAGGGGTATTTTTGTCTTTTTATTTTTATTGTAGGATAAAACCTTCCCGAACCCTCAATTTGGAGGTTTCCCTTTTGCTTTGAGATAGAGGTTTGGAGAGGTTTCATTAAAGTTTGGCGAAACCTCGCGAAACTTCCTGCCAAAGGAGGTTTCGCTAAAATCGAAACCTCCCCAAACCTCCTGAAATCTCATTCCAAACACAGCCTTAGTATCCCAAAAATATGTCATGTTCCATTTTGCACACTCCATTTTTAAAACTTGCACTTTGCACACTATACTTTCAATTTTGTGTAAGTCCGTACACCCGGGAAGGTTTTCACATTTTCGGGCATCAAAACTACTCATGTGGTAGTTTGATGGCCTCTCAGTCGTTGGATCATAATGATGTGTCACGTATTTACAAATAAAACAATTTTTTATTGAATTAGTTTAAAATAACAAAACATTTGTTGAAGAACTCTAGCCGCTCCACTTTTGATGAAGAATCATAGACGATTTTCGTACCTATCGCCAGACCACATCTCCCTCACCATAATTGATCTTCATCTCTTGGCCATGGGACTTCGAAAGCCAGATCTGAAGATTTCTCTTCCAAAGTGATGTAAATTTGAAGCGTGAAAACACAAACCAGTTTGACCTGTTGAACCACAAGGGGATACCAGGACAAACAATCTCAATTCTATGTTGATTCTGGGAATACCCAGAGAATTGAAAGGAACTCGTAACAACAAGTTTTGTTATTTAATCATCGTCCCCTTGCCTTCTGGAGGCTACAATATTAAATACCAAAAGTCCAACCACCTATTTGGAAACAAGATAATAATGATACGCACTAACTAAGGAAATAACAATACTGGATTAAAGCAAAACAATTAAATGGAGATAATGGAATTAATAGAGATAATCGCCAATCTTTGATTGCTATGCAAGCTGAATTGTAGTGATCCTCCCACTTGTGTTCAGACTCTGCTCCGTTCATACTTATCCAAGAATGCATGGGCCATGCATTCCACATCACAAAGCCAAATCTGCCCTTGTCACATCGATGTTCACTTACAGTGTCAGAACAAACGCCAACTAAGGCATCAATTATGTTGTTAATCTACTACTGGTTGGGGTGAAGCTATGGTGCCGGCGACGGAGGTGTGATACCCTGACCCGGGAACCATAAAATAATGAATAAAAGGTTGACAAGTGAGTAACGGTACAAAAGAGAATTCAATAATTAAATTCGGAGTGATTTAATCCGTTTATGATCAAATTTAAAAAAATAATAATAATAAAAATAAAGTAAGGAATGGTTGGTTGGTAGAGTTAGGAAATGAAATGTGGTGGAGGGGTCTTTTTTGCAAATGCTTGGGTTAGGAGGATTAATTAGCAAAAAGGGAAAGCTTGGGGGATAAGCTTTGACCACAACTTAAAAAAAACACAAAGGAAAAGGGGGAGGAAAGTTACAGAACATACGAGTGAAGAAGGTGACTTGATATTGAGCGGTTTTAGATTCAAGTAATGGAATTGTCGATGCAAAAATCCGCACCGATGTTAGAGTTTCTTGGGTTGAGCTCACACAGGCCAAGTAATTGAATTGAAATGAAAACACACAACAATATACGTGGTTCGGCAAGAATGCCTACGTCCACGGTGGAGCCTGAATTTCTTATTTTCTATCCCTTTCCAAGTTACAAGCTTGCTATTTATAATAAAAGTGAATAACAACTTCCCCCATCCTCTCCCCACATCACGTACTAAATTCATCATTCGAATTTCAAAGGTCTTCACTTGAATTTTGAAGAGACGTTGAGTAAATCGTGGTGATCACCCAAGGTGGGATAAAGTTACGTAACTTACGTAACTCACCTACACGTCATGCGCCACGTCTAGCTTCTAGGTGTGCACTGTATCTGCTGCCACATGGCCACTTGACTTTACTTAGTCCACAATTGCCCCCAGCCTTTTTATCTTTTTTTTTTCTTTTCTTTAGAAAAAAGATAATTTAGGCTAATTAATTGACATTTCTTGGATAGTCTCGTTTCTTCTCATCTTCTTTTGGCACGTTATAGTTTCTTTACAAAAAATTCAGGTACTTCTTTACCTGCTCTCTTCTTTTTCTTTTTCTTTTTTTTCTCTTTATTGCCCCGCCTGGACTGGCGGGGTGCCCCCTGCCCCCGCCCAGCTGCTGGGCGGGAGGCTCATTTTTTTATTTTTTTTAGCCTCTTTGGCTTTTTTTCCTTTCCCTTAGCCTCTTTGGCTTTTTTTGAAATAGCCTCTTCCGCATTTCTTAATAACTTTAGTCTCTTTGGCTTCTTTGAATCTCATAGCCTCTTCGGCTTTTCTTTACACTTAGCCTCTTTGGCTTATTTAATCTTATAGCCTCTTTGGCTTTTCTTTAAGTAGATAGCCTCTTCGGCCTTTCTTAACAACTTTAGCCTCTTTGGCTTCATTTATATTGACAGCCTCTTTGACTGACTTATTTGTCATTGACCAATCTCTTCCAATAGTTCGTCTGTCTCATCGACACTTCTTGGGAACTTTTACCTTAGCCGGGATGCTGTCTTGGTATATGCATCCATACGCCTCAGCTTGGGATGGTGCACTCTTTTTCTCCTTAGTTCATCAACAATTGTACTTCAATAATTGAAATAAATAAATTATTTTATTGACAAGAGAAGATCGTTGAGCCGCTATGTGACAAACTTATTGACATGAAAAAAGTAAAGATAAGAAATTATCTCTTCAATCGATCAAGGCTAGAAGAAGGTTCTTCTTTCTTTGGAGTTTCATCTTGCTCCTTGCTTTTGATGTAATCGTCCAAATACCCTTGCTCCACCAGGAGCTCTAGATGCCACTTTAATTCATGGCATTCTTCCGTATGATGTCCTTTATCATTATGGTAGGCACAAAATCGAGTATGGTCTTTCTTTGCTGGATCGCTCACAATTTTTACGGGCCACTTGAAGTAGTGGTCATCCTTGACTTTTTGAAAGATCTTGGCGACCGATTCATTGAAGTTCGAAGTTCGTATAAATGGCTTCATGACTGGACTTCAATCTCATTGAGGACTCTTTGTCAATACCTGATTTATCAGCTCTCTTTTGATACTCTTCCAGTTTAACATATTTCATGATCATTTCTTGTAGATCATTCATTCTCATCGGTGTCTTGAGGGTTAAGCTTTCCCTCAGTCTGTGATCTCGCAGAAATCTCAATCTGAAAGTGGCGACTGCTATCTTTTCATCGTAGTCTTCTATGTCAGCATACGTGTCTGAGTATCTTGAAGCATACTCCCTCAGTGACTCTCCTTTTCTCAGCTTCAGTGCGAACAACGTGTCCAAGGTGGCTGGCTCCCTGCTATTTGCTATGAACCTTGACACAAATGCTCGCGCAAGCTCCCTCCAAGAAGAGATTGAATTCTCCGAAAGTAGGTGAAACCATTTCATTGCAGTCTTGCCAAGACTAGAAGGAAACATCTTGCACATGAGAGAGTCCCGGCCTGCCCACAGGGCCATTTTGTGAGCGTAGGCAGCAACATGAGATACGGGGTCAGTTTTCCCGTCATATAGTTCAAAGGTGGGAGGAATAAGCTTATCTGGGGGATCTTCCCTTCTGAGCGATTTCACGAAGAGGGTAGTAGTCATCCTGTTGAGTGTTTGCACTGCCTTCTTCTGGGTGCTCCACATTGCATCTCCAGCCCTCCTGATACTCTCCCTTCGAGGTCGCCTCTCATTGATGACCCGGAGGGAGAGCTACGCCTAGGCTTCATTGGAGTTGGTGAGCGTCTCTTGGGAGTTGGTGAGCACTCCTCCCTCTAGGGGAGGAGGAGTGATCCTGCCTCATTGAGGTCAAGGAGCGCCCTCATCTTCTCTTTGGTGAAGGACTTCTCCGCTGATGTGACCTGCCAGTACTCTTGGTCTCCTCCTCAAGTTATTGACCCTCCTCTGGGCGATGGATGACACTGGCTAAGCGTTTCCCTTTGTTCTTCAGCTCGTGCACCTGCTCCCTTAGCCTTTGCAGCTCCTGTTCTCTCTGGCGCAGCAACTCCTCAATCTCCTCTTCCTGGGAGACCCTGTTGACATCCTGATCACCAATGACCTCCTCTGGGGGTAGCTGCACTTCTTCCCTCCTGGAGTCTTCCGCTTGACCCTCAGCCATGGTAGCAACATCAAGAAACAAACAGAATGATTTTCCCACAGATGGCGCCAGTTGTCGATGCAAAAATCCGCACCGATGTTAGAGTTTCTTGGGTTGAGCTCACACAGGCCAAGTAATTGAATTAAAATGAAAACACACAACAATATACGTGGTTCGGCAAGAATGCCTACGTCCATAGTGGAGCCTAAATTTCTTATTTTCTATCCCTTTCCAAGTTACAAGTGTGCTATTTATAATAAAAGTGAACAACAACTTCCCCCATCCTCTCCCCACATCACATACTAAATCCATCATTCGAATTTCAAAGGTCTTCACTTGAATTTTGAAGAGACGTTGAGTAAATCGTGGTGATCACCCAAGGTGGGATAAAGTTACGTAACTTACGTAACTCACCTACACGCCATGCGCCACGTCTAGCTTCTAGGTGTGCTCTGTATCTGCTGCCACATGGCCACTTGACTTTACGTAGTCCACAGGAACATAAGTGACTTGGACAACTCGTTTGGAGGTGACTGGAACCATATTAGGTAGGAAATACCTAGCTCTTGTGATGATGACATGTTGGTGGATTAAGTGTGGTAGATGCTACAACTCTAGATTATTTTGATATTTTAGTGTGATTTTGTGTTAATGATTGAGTTTGTTTTGTTAGCTGGTTATTTAAATGGTGCTGGAGTGCTTGTTAAAAGGTTGTTGGGTGATTGAGCAGGAAATCCTATTAACTTTGGAATAACCCAAAAATTGAAGCAATAAATTGTTGTATTTTTTGGGCTAACTTTCGAAGAAGTAGATGATAATTTGAGGTGTATGACTGGTTGCTACCAATGTTGAAGTGAGTAGAGTAGTTTGGAATTGACCAAGGAAGTTGAGCCGTGTACTTGTTGATGATATGGTGTTAAAGAAGTTGTGAAATTGCTGACTTTATCGGTAATTAAGTTGGTGGGTTGGTTACTGTTTAAACAAGTAGGAAATTCCTTAACTTTGGGGATAATCTGAAGCTAAATTGATTTCTCCAATTTAATTGGTAGTAATGCAGGATCTCGGTAATACCATAGGGTAGTGGAAATATGATTCCATCTCTTATGTGTACTGTGCTAGTTGGAGATGTAATGATTCTTAAGAACCATCAGCATTTTCATTTAGTAGGTTTGCATGGGGTTAGTTTGTCCATGCATGAACTTGGATAAGCGGAGCCGGCAGAGTATTTCTTTTGACTTGCTGCCATAGTTTAAACGAATCTGAATTTTAGTGCCACATTTTGCTATAATCTAAAGTATTAATAGTCCTCATGGGTGATATACATGTATGTATGTACATGTATATATATATATGTAGATGTGAGTCTACTTAGCTCTGGCGTGATATATATTTATTGTTATATATATAAGTTATGTGTGTAGTTCTACCGTGCAGGTTCCTCTAAAGCTTAGAGGTGGTTTGAGAGTTGTGGAGCAGTATAAATTGCTTGTTTATTTAAATGGGATGGTAGCTATATTTTGTGTATTAATCATTACGTATAATGATCCAAAGTAGCATGATTTATTGTATCAAGTATGTGATTGAGAAGGGATTTTGGGAAGGAAGATAAGTGTGCAAATGTTGTGAACGGGAGGTGGCCCTGTACATACAGTGGATAAATTCCAAGTAAGGATTCGTTATGCGGCCACATAGCGAATGGTGGAAAGTCCGGGTAGAAGGAGAAGCCTACCTTCCTTACTCGTAGAGGGTTCCGGCGATGAGGTAGAACCCGGAGAAGATTGGTTCTAACGATGAGGTCGGGATGCAGATGAAATTGTTTCTAATGATGAGGTCGGAATGCGGAGACGGTGAAGTTAGTGGGGGAAAGCATGGATCGTACGAATGTTTTCTTTTTATGAATGACTTGCGGTGGAATTGGAATGTGTGTACCTTTAAAGTTATGGTATTTCCTACTGGGCTTCGGCTCATTCTTGTGTTAAATGTTTTTTTCAGGTGAGCCTAGAGACACCGATCGAGCTGGCGGTGGGGACCGGACTGAGCAATAGGTGCACATACCAGGGCCTACTTGAGATGATATTTTGAATAGATACATAACGATGCATGTATATATATATATATATATATATATACGTATGTACATATATTTATCCTGACGTCTAACTAACCTAACTTGGATGTTGTTATGGTTCAAATTAGTAAATATATATATTACTAATTGTGTGCTTAAAAGGAAGTAATTATTATATATCCTGTCACGTTGAGTCCCGGGGTTCGAGGCGTAACAGGAGGCGTCATTGATGATGGTGCAGAACTGAAGGTGGCAGTAGACTTGGTGGTTCCCCTAGTTCTTTGTTTCCATAAAGCCATCCAATTGTACCTTCGCCACCTACAAAATTGTTGATTTAAACGACTTATAGAGGTTAGAACAATAGTGGCTGGAGCTTGCGGAGAGGTTAATGCAGCAGAACTACTTCGATCATGAGAGATGAGGACAACTTCAAGAGGCGGTTACTAAAACAAAAAAATATATATCATTTATGAATTTTGTTATTTCTTTTTATAAAATTATTATATTTATTTTATAATTTTACATTTAAAACATTTCCATGTGTCTAATCATTGTCTCCATGGACCAATTGAGAGGTCGTCAAACTGCCACATGGGCAGCTTTGCTGCTCGACAATGTAGAAACCTACTCTGGTGTGTAGATTGACACAAAATCAAAAGTATGGTGTGTAAAGTACAAGTTTTGAAAACGGGATATGTAAAATGGAACGTGACATATCTTTATTAAATCATTCTATTTCTTAATGATAACATTATGTGGAGTTGCATGAACCTTGTTAATAACCAAGAACATATGAAGAAATGATTTGCAAGGGCCGTTATATACAACCTAAAGAATAATACCACTAACGGTTATACAATACACACTATGACAGAATAGATATAGAGTATATACTAGATTAGATACACAGTCTCGCAAAGAAGATAAGAAAATGTTAAGTATTCCAACAAAAAATCTCCTAAAAGTGTCCCAATAGAGACATTGTCCATGAATTTGAATTTGAATTTTGAATTTTAAATTTGCCTCCAAATCTTATGATGTATGTGCTGTCATATAAGATTATGAAGAGTGAGATAAAATTATGTCTTTATATAAATATGGGGGAAAAAGGTTATGTATTAGTCCTTGAACTTGCATGAAAAGATCAAATTGCACAATATACTTTATTTTGAATCAAATTGCCCCATGAACTTCTAAGAAAGAATATCGTTAGTCATTCTGTCTCATTTATGACATGACACCAATTCATTGATGGTTGAAAAGTTATATTAGCCATGTATCGAATTTTAAGTGATCCACATCGCCACTTGGGCCAATTTGATCCAAAATATACTCTATTTGATATAAGGGCTTAGGGATCAATTTGATCAAAAATAAAGTGCAAAGTGAAATTTGATCATTTCATGAAAGTTCAAGGACTAATACGTAACTTTTCACAATAAATAAAGGGAAGAGATGGAAACGCTTGTACAACTATCCAGAGCAGGCGGACAACTTCTTGGACGCAAAATTGGATCCACAAGAAGTATGCTAGAGTTTTGGGTTAGACTATGGCCGAGCCTTGGACAACCTAAAATGTAAGCACATATTCCAATATCTCCCACTCAGACGTTGTTGGCCAAACTCAATCCAGCGTCGCAAACAAAAACAAATCATCTATATATATGTAGGAGCTCCCAAGTTACAACACAACTAAGGTCATAAGGGGAGACATCTACCCTATTAATGTAATTAGTCGTCTGTACTTGATAAAGCGTGAGAGACATTATTATGACAAAATAACAAGTAGCCTCCACAATTTAAGAAACAAGACATGAAATACAAAGTTCTATCAAACGACAGTAATTTAGAAGCAACATCAATTGTGAGTTCTTCATATTGAACATATATCATATACAGACATTCACAGAAGCCATATCTTTAACTACAAAACATATCAAACACACAAGAAAGTTCTTTGTACAAATGAAGTGAGCATGAGAAAGCTACTAGTCAAATATACAAAAGAAAAAGGTCTAAAATTTGAGAAAATAAAAATCTGATCGATTAAATTGGTCTACTGATTTTCACATTGATCGGTTGAAGGACTTATCATCTGCTGTAGTGAAAGTTGTCACATAAGTTGTGGTCTCCGATGACAAGGTTGAGTTTTCAATGGTGTCTGAGCTAGAAGATACAGTGCACGATGAAATCTTAGAGTGAGGCTTACTTTTTGGAGAGCCCCGTACCTTGAGGTCCATGACATCTGAAATTAAGCCTGGCCTCATTATCTTACGATCATTAACATCCGTCTCACCGGTTAGCATCTCGACCACAGTTGACATGGATGGCCGAAGTTTTGGAGTATCTTGAGTGCAGAGAAGACCAATCTTTAGGAATCTAAAGGCTTGTTCGACATCAAAATCCCCCTTTAATGATGCGTCAACCAGCGCAACCAGCTCCCTCCGCTCATATAGCTCCCATGTCTGAAACCACGAGTCATCAACAGTGGTAAACATCAAATTGGCTATTTGCATGAAACAGTCCCTACTTATGTGAAAAAAAGACTTCTAATTATTAATGACTTGAGAAATTCATTCAAGACGGAAAATAAATTGAATAATACGACTTAGAGCAATTAAATTAAGACCAAGTTCTTCCAAAGCTTAACTTTAGATATAGTCCACTCCCATCAAATCAATGGGATCCTTAAGACGGAAATCTGAAAATCTGAAACTCCATCATCAAAATGGTCTTTGCAAACCCTTTTGCCACAAACATGCACACACGAATACGTAGAGAGTACATCCAACAACTATTTCTATGTACACTTACAACCAACGATTGAATCTCCCACATCAAAGCTCTAAACATGCAGTGCTTAGTAATTTCCAAGTAAAAAAAACATTTAACTAGCTAGATTGTTAGGAACACTAGTTAATTTGCATTTAATGACAAATACAGCATAAACGATATTGGCCTTAGCTTCTGCCACGCGGCATTATTTATAACATAGATATGTATGTGTTACATGCACACTTTTATTCGTTCATCCATTATTGGTAAACTAATGAACATTTCAGAAAGTTTTTTCGCACATGAGAAGCGATGAGTAGAAAATTTAGTGACATAATCAGGGTACAAGATGAGTAAGCTATTGAGGAAAGGCCATTTATTTTATGTTGAACTGGCATAAGCTCCAAGGATTTCCAAATGCTTGAACAGCTGGAAAATACGTTCTCGAGAAGCAATCTATGAAAAAAAATTGAGTTTTCCCGTCTGGTCCACTCTTGACTGTCAAATTTAGTGTAGTTACAGTACATATATGATTGAAACTCTTTTCAGGAGGATTATAAGATTACAGTATGCACGTTCTGTCAACAACATTTTCCGTTCAGGTCGAAGTTATGGTAACATGTAAAACACAACATATGTTGTCTGTTATAATTTACTAGTTCTGTACTCTCAAGAATTATTAGTTTTTTATTTTTTATTCTTTTACATACTTGACAAAAAATTTCGAGAAAATATAGAGAAAAAACATCAACACAATAAAAATAACAGCTCACAAAAGAGAACTAACAACTCAACATCATTTGCCAAAGCCACTGATTTCCTCATTTCATTTAAAAACTTTATATTCCATACCCGTTCTAGGAGAGACTGCTCTTCAATTGGCAACTGTGTATTTGTGTTGCATTGTCCACTGACTATTTCCACCAGAAGAACACCAAAACTATATATATCTGCTCTTCGTGTTAACTGCCCTCTTATTGCATACTCTGGTGCTAGATAACCTCTAGAGCAATAAATGCAGATATAAGCACATCATAGTAAGTTTTTGTACTAAAATCAAAGGGGAAAAAGAAATCAAGATGTAGTATCTGCAATTGTCATGTGATCAGTGAAGTGTTCGATAGAACAATGTTTTGATTCCTATTTCGTATGAGGGTTAAAAACTCTTTTAGAGGAAGCACATTTAAGATGCTTTTGCTAGAAGAGGAAGAATAAAATAAGGAGTTACATGAAGGACTAGGAAAACATATCCTTATCTATTGAAATTTAAGCAAGATGAACTCTGAAATATGGATATTATCATTTGTATCTACTAATTCCAATATAAATTTAGTTTGTTATAAAGTGCTTCATTAAAATCACCACCACATATAACATTTAACAGTTGTCTTTCTAAAGTTTTTTTCAAATAAAGTGGTTCAAGAAAATCACTGTTTCACGAAATGAGGAATTAAGAACAGTAATTGCAGTTTTCAATCCCTGTTATTCCCTTGAAAATTATTTGCATACTTAAATTTTAAACTATTTTGACTTCAAATTTACTCTTCATTGTAAAAAAAGTAAGACCGTTAAAATATCAACAAATCAAATACATGGAGAGTCTCGTAAAAAATTGCTACACTTGTGACCTTATAAAACCTTAAACCCCAACTCCGAATTTCAACAATCAGTAATGTCAAGAATGATGCATGATACAACATGGCGTCGATCACAACCATTGACAGTAAATATTTTACCACGGTTCGAACCTACACACTGCTTGCTATGAAGCAACTTTCCCACTACCCAACGCGCTTATCCTTTACCTCTAATGGGATATATGTTCATTTGAAAATGAATACAGACTCCGAGCATTATGTTGGAAAGCTGTAACTTACATGGTTCCAGCCACGCGAGTGCTGACATGAGTCATGTTAGCTGGGATAAGCTTCGCAATACCAAAATCTGAGATTTTAGGTGTTAGATCCTTGTCTAGGAGAATATTGCTAGCTTTGATATCTCTATGAACAATGTGAGGTCGTACTTCCTCATGAAGGAAAGCTAACCCGCGTGCAACACCAATGGCTATTCTGGATCTTGCACGCCAACTAAAGTGAAGACTATTATGATCCCCACCTATAAATAATACCACAGTAGACAATGAGCTCCAAACAAGGAAAGAGAGGATATCAACACTGAATTTCTAAACTTATTCCTGTAAAGTATCTTCACAATACAACATTGCGATATATCCAGTATAATCCACAAAACAATGCTAAAAGCTTCCACTTGAGAAAATTATATTATTACCAAGAAGAGTTAGTGCGAGGCTATTATTTTCAAGATAATTGTAAACCAGAATCCTGTGATTCCCTTCCACACAACAGCCATAGAGCTTAACCAAATTTTCATGCTCTATTTCAGATATGACATTAATCTCTGTCAAGAATTCCCCAACACCTTGTCTAGATTCAGCCGAAAGCACTTTTATGGCAGCAATCTTTCCATCTTTAAGCCGTCCCTGACGATTGAAAATAGATATTTTAGTAGACAGATACTGAAATACCAAAAGTTCTTTGCGCATGAAAAAACACAAATAAGTAGATACCTTATAAACAGAACCAAAACCACCCTCTCCGATTTTATTGGCAAAAGTAAAATCATTAGTGGCAATTCTTAGTTCTTTGTAACTATAAAGTTTGACATTGTGGAGTCCTGCAACTTCTGTACCAATACAAACTAATTACAATCTGCAGTACATGAATTAGCCCCAAAGTAAAAGGAATCAAGAGACGAGACCATGTACTAGAAGACGAATAGAAGACAGTAAGTCTAGGAACAAACAAAACAGTCAACTACAGAAATCCAATACGTAGCCGTTACTCTTAGAAAAAAAGTAGACTTGAGATTTTTAGTATTTCAGTGGATTACCATCATCAACTTCGTAGGAGCTTTCTGTTCTAAAACACAGCATCCTACTCAATCTTGAAAAACAGGTCATAGCTTTATCGTACTACCGAGACCAGACAATATATGCCTGCTGTCAAAAAAAGCTTGAAATATTCAGTCCCAAGGCCCAGCAAACTAGACAATCAGAAATGCAAATGTTATTGCAAATATTGCAAAATACAAATAAATCAGATTCAGCATATTGTGAAACTGAGTCACAGATTGCTTCAGGTTGCCACTAAAAACAGGTAGATGGGAGATGATAAAATAAAAAGGGACATTTAAAAACAGGGCTTGCATGACAAATATTTTGCTTTCTACATGCAATTAATTTAATGTCCAACATAAAAAATATTAAAGATTTATCCCCACTTCTAATAAGCATATAAAATAGAAAAATTAAGGTGCAACGAATTTAACATACCTAGATAGACTATCAATGCAAAACATGACTTAGTAGTTATTATGTAAGCTACATTCATTAATCAATAAATAACATCTGTCACCGTTATAATTGATCTCCAATGGATTGCATTTTCTCATGGAACCAGCGAAAATGTTCAGCATTGACTGAATCTCTCCAACAATTAAACGAAAGATATAAATATCAAAATTTACATGAACATAACATCTATCATAAAATATGTAACCAGAATTTCCTGATTCTATTAACTTCTTATGATTTCCCTTTCTTGGAACTTATATTGGGCAGGGGTCAAAATCAAAAGAACAAGCCACCCACACGTGGAGCGACCAGGTTCAGGGTCGCCTGAAGTACAAGCTAACTTGCTCAGATTTTACAGGAGCATGGGTACCAAAAAGAAAGTTGATATCAAATACCTACAGGATGAAAGGTGTCTTCTTATTTGAATAATAAAATGATTGACAAAGCCCCTGGATAGAATGAGAGACTAGGTGGTGGGAGGTTACGGGCCCAGGCAACAATTGGTTAGAAAAATAACATCTTATTTTGAAGCGAGGATCCAAGACCATGGTTTATACAACTAGAAGAAAGTCTCACTGATAGTTACACGAGTCATTTACAAATTGATGTCTTAAGTTACTGAGTTTTAGTGTTAAAATAATATTTTGAAGAACTGGCTTTCTCATTCACACTTGATTATAGTATAGTATCTCAAGCTCCATTTGGATTTTTTAAGATTAGAGTAATATTAGCAGTCTTTAGTAGGGTGGTTTTCAATAGAAACAACAGAGAAGTTGCACAAGAAGTGAATTCAAAGACCATCAGATTTTAGAGACCAAGATGTGAAGTTGATAGTCATTTTGGGAATTTATGGACAACAAAAAGATTAAGCAACTTCATGCTCGTCGAGTCTATA
This sequence comes from Euonymus europaeus, assembly GCA_963580455.1. Classification (NCBI taxonomy): domain Eukaryota; kingdom Viridiplantae; phylum Streptophyta; class Magnoliopsida; order Celastrales; family Celastraceae; genus Euonymus; species Euonymus europaeus. The sequence continues at coordinate 8,786,453 of OY756962.1, forward strand.
TGGAAAAAATGATAAATGCTGGATTGTACACTACACTTCTAGTACTTCAAATACCTTAAATAGACCGATATATAAAACTTGTCTTGGAACCTTTTTAGTACCCTACTTCAGGGGTTTGATCAAATCCTTATGGTGGTGGCATGATCTTCCAAAATGGATCATCCATTTCTCTTCCTAAAGCTGTAAGCACTAAGCAGCATTGAAAGTTGCGCATATCTTATGTCACGAGGTATTCGGATGGTAATATGGCATCTCCTGAAGAATGAAGACCACAGTCTCTGATTGTGACATAAAATTTCTGTGCTATTTTTGGGAAAAAAAATATTAGGTAGCAAATAGCAATCTGAAGTTTTCCTGTATATTCAAACCACAAACCAATGACCAAAAAAGGAGATTAGTCTAAGTTTGGGTAAAATCTTATTCTACTATAGAAGAATTTGCTTACAATAGCTTTGTTAACAAACTAAATTCATCAACATTTGAGATAGCCACTGGTTTGAAGTGCAACAATTTTTTGACATCATACCCAACCCATGGATGCCAGATCTTGCTAAAAAAGCTGAGGGGTTCTCAAGAGACATCTGTAATAATAGTCAGAGTAGTTAAAGACGTGCCTGAGTCATGCCTAGGCGCTAAGGCGAAGCAAGTAAAGGGTCCAGCAACTCTGCCAGCCTCAGTTACCCCACCCTCTGGTAAGCGCAGGTCAGGCGTGCCTTTTTATGCTTTTCTTTACAATTAAAGCCGCTCGCCTTATGTGCCTCCAGTGTTTTTTGCATTATGGACCCATTTTATGTTTGATTAAATGACACTGTGAATCTATGATGTGAACTTCTGATTCAGCGTGTTTATGATGCTAATGTTTTATGCTTTAGTATGCTATTTAATCATTTTGTTCTGAATATGCATCATTGCATACTTTTATTTGATTCTTTATCTTAATTCTGTGCCTTGCCTCTCTAAGGTACATCCTTAGGTAGTTAGGTGTGCCTTGTGGCTCAATAAGCTAAAGGCATAGCGCCTTGAGTGCACGGTGCACCTTAAGAATTTAACTATGGATGGTTTACAAGTATTGAAATAAGTATTCAGCAATATAACCGCAAGGCACACCAAAGGCGTATGTGCCTGGAGTGCACCCTGAGCCTTAAATTACTCTGACAATGATGATGGAGGGTCTATGAGTATTGAAATAAGTATTCAGCAATATAACCACAAGGAACACGCCAAAGGCGTATGTGCCTTGAGGGCACCTTGAACCTTTAACTACTCTGATAATAACAATGGAGGTTGTACGAGTATTGGAAAAAGTATTCAGCAATATAATCAGGAGCAAAATGACCCAAAAGGTTCTTGGAATTTCAGGTTGACAACAAAAGTAATGATTGGACCAAAACTAGAAAAATTCTAGACCAGTCAAGGTGCTATGCGTATTAAAACAAATTTTTAATTACCTTGGCCCTATCCTCAAAGTGGAGGACCGTACCCCACACAGTGGACCTATGGATGAGAATAAGGAGAAGCCTGCTCCTAGACCCTCATGGATGACAATAGAGTTGGATCTTACTGAAGATAGTCACCATAAACAACTCATCTCAGTATGACAACATATGTTATAGGCAGTTCATCATTAAATAGAAGGGAGAATATAAAGACAGGGTACATGGAATACTGCATCAAACTGTCCATGCAACTACAGAAAGCTCTTTCAAAAAAATCAAGTGTTTCACCTGTTGGAGATGAGTTCCCTTCCACGAGGCAATATTAATAATTAGTGAGAATAAACAACCAGCAGGAGAAGAATATACCAGATATATAATCAACTAAAATTATTCTATTGGCTATCTCTAAAAGAGGTTATCTACAACAGATATTTCTTAAAAATATTTCCATTACTCTAGGAATCAAGTAACCATTAACTAGTTAGTCCTGGTTGTCTGTCAGTGAAACTTCTTAATTTGTGCAGGTATGAATCTCAGAATCTCAAAATGAAAAGAATCAATGAGAAGTCTAGTGGACAGTCAAAAGACATCAAAATAATCAGAGCATTCAAAGACCCTGAAAACCAGGAGGTTTGGCTTCTAATATCTTCCAAAAAATTTACTAAAAAATGTCATCTCTGTTTACGGGTGTGGAGATTTGCAGAGGACAATGGATTGCAGAGAAGGATAGTATTTGTAGTTTCATATAGTGGTAGGGACATGGATGGGAGTCAAGTGAGGTAGGAAGGGCTAGATGTCCTAGATTTTGGGAAGATGTAAAGATGTTGGGAGAACACTTTGAAAATCAAATCTTAAAGAATAATCAATGTGGCAAAGAAAAGGACAAGAAAGTGTGAATCATATTCTCCTCTAACTACCAGCAGAGCAATATGGTGGGGGTCGGGTGTCTTCTTTCTCTGATTAAGAATACGTAACGTTTTAAGAGCTATTATTTTGGTATCGAGGTATGGGGAAAACAATTGGTGCCGTGTGAGGAATTGTTTTTAACATGAAATAGTAATACTGTACAATTTGTGCCTTCCTAGCAGCTTGTGCTCTGAAATATGTTCTTCTTTTCCTATCAAAAGAAAACAAAGATGACTGGGAAAGCCTATAAAGAGGGGGATTTGTATAAATGAGAGCCAAGTAACATAGTCATTTGTTCTCAAATACTTCAGCGAATCACCATCCATCACTCTTATCTTCTCCAACTTATCCAGAACCCGTAAACATCATGTGCCTTTCAAACGCCACACTAAACTCCCAAGAAACTCTAAGCAAGAAGCATAAAGACTGGTTTCCTATGCATTAGTTTTAACAAGTCGAGAGCACCCAAAAGCTTAAGCAATTAGGAAAGATAAACTTTTCAGGATTTGTCTTAGGAGTCCATATATATAACGTCTGCATCTCATTATCAAAAGGCACATGACTATAATAACAACCTTTATGTAAAAAATTATCATTCTTCTTCTTCTTTTCGAGGTAATAGAAAATATTTTCCACAGAACACTGTCCATCCCCCTAGAATCTAGATAATTCTTATCAAAAACTCTTCTCAGCCAAGCATATTCAATTCAACCACTCCTTACAATTTAACCCAAAATGCCATCTCAAGTTAGCTTTTAATTCCTGTAAAAATTTATACCCTTTTATTTTAACATGACCAAAACCTGAACTAAACCCTAAACCCAACATGATAATCTAACGAATTCAGCACATGGAAATCCCTGTAACAGACTAAGACAAGGAAACCTCGATTAGAATTACTACAGATCAATACATCAATCGCAGAATCCATCAACTCAAAAACATAAAAAATAAAATAAAATAAAACAGACGAAAATCCAGATAAACAAACAAACCACTGTGAAGGATTCGCGGGTTGAGAGAGTTCAAAGTGATCAGCATAAGAGACAGGGAGAGAAGCAGTGATTTCCAGATGGGGGCTCGTCGGAAAAGTCCACCAAGGAAAGGGACAGAAGAGAGAGAGAGAACACCCGACTCGGAAGCTTAATCTGTTGTTCTCACCGTGGCACATAAATCAACGACTCTTCCATCATGAATAGCAATATTCAATTCAAGATTTTTTTTTAAATTTCAAAAATGATTCTCTCTCCTCCTATATTCCTATTTTTAGATATCCTCTCTGTATTCGTCACTGTCGAAACCGGTAGTACCAGAGGTACATCCATAAACATATAGATGGGCTAAACCATACTTTATGCCCCTGAAGTATCACTGGATTTTTGTTTATGCCCTTGAAGTTTAAAAATTCTTGATTCTGTCCTCAAAGTTTATTTTGCAACCCATTTATGTCCTAAGTCAACATTCTGGTGTTGACTCTGCTGAATTTGCTGATGTGAATCGTTGACATATCAAAAAAATTATAAAATTAATTTTTTTCAAAATAAAATTTACACCTGTAATTTATTTATTAAAAAATCCTCTCCCTTCACTGTTTCTCTCTCTAAGTAAAATCTATGTGCCCTTTCCGGTCACCACTACCACAAATTGTGGAGTTTTACAACTCGATAACCATGGAATTGGAGCAACAAACCAGAAATAGTGATCGACTTTCTTCCTCAAGAAAAGCATGTGAACAAGGTTGCAAGTCTTCAAGATAGGGTTTTCTACAAATAGTGAAAATTGACTTTCTTCCTCTAGAAAAATAGTGGAGATCTCCACTGTTAGTTGGCTCATCCCTACTAAAGTGGAAGAGTATTTTCATTGACTAGTGTTAGTTGACACTGTAGTGTTAGATTGTTAGTTGACGGAAACTTCGAGGTCTACGGATGAGAAAGAGGAGCTTAAAGCTACAATGGATGCTAGAGCGAGATCGAATTGATTAATGGCGATGCTAATGGTGGAGCTTAAAGACTGAAACTTTGAATTGATTAATGGGTGAAACTCGATGGAAATCATTGAATCTCGATCACCGCACAGTATATATGGATGTATGGAATTGATGAAGACAAGTTTCTCAGATCTAAAAAAAATAATAAGGAGAAGGTGGGAGGAGTTGAGGGAAGAAGATGAAGAGTTTTTTTTTTAAACATGAGATGATTTTTTTTGTTTTATTTAATTAAGTGTCATTTCCAAGTCAGCACTCCGATTACCACATAGGATAAAAACCATAGGTCAATGTCAGTCCGGTCAAAATTGGGCACAATCGAGACAAAATCGAAAGTTCAAGGACACAATCAAGAATTTTTAAACTTCAAGGGCATAAACAAGAATCCAGTGATACTTCAGGGGCATAAAATATGGTTTAGCCTACATTTAGATGTGCTGATTCAGCATTTTTGAATATTTAAAATTTAAAAATAATGTGACAGCTTTATTACAATTGACATGAACGGTAGTTTCAAACGTACATAGAAAAGTTATACATAATTCTACATAATTTATGTGTCATCCAAGTTGACATGTTGACGCAGCAAATTCAAATAAATAATTTCAAATTGAAAATTTGACTTTAAAACTTAACTCGCTTGATATTAACAAGGGTGGTGCCTCGGGAATCGTAAAAATGGTTTCAATACAAAATTTTACTCTCTCTTTCACACACACACGCATCTCTCTCTCTCTCCCAAACACAGGTCGTCAAAATCCGATCATCATTTCAACTAATGTCTAGATCAAGTGCGCCTCAACTTAAGGAGTTCAAAGATGGTGGCAGTGCAGAGAGATGTCGTTGGAGTCAAGTGGATCGACCACTTTTCTCTCATGCTTGGCCTTCTTCTTTTTTAAGATTTTTTTCCACAATTTAAGAGTCTGTTGACGATGGGTGTCATATGAGTTTCGTTGTTCAGAGCTTCAGAGATCACTTGGAAGTAACAGTGGTTGAAAAAGTGGATGAACGACAATTTTCGAAAGTTGTATGTGACAATGTAATACGACACAAAGACGGTATAATACAACAGAATGACATGTAATACGACATTGTTGCCATGCATTTGTCTAGTTTTGAGATTTCTCATCGATTTTCAATTTTTTGAAGCCAACCGTGTTGCGATTGGTGGTCAAAAACCGAAGTTTTGTCGTCGGTCAGTGATGATGTAGCATATCAGCACTTGTATTATTTTATATTGTTTCACTTTGTAATTACATTGTTTTACATATGTATTACATTTTTACTGCATTGTTTGTGATAAACTTTATAATTAAATGGTTATTTGATATGTTCTCTCTTTATCTATTAATTACAATTAAATGATTACATGTTTTATCTTTTCTGTCAAATACATTGTGTTTTAAATGATTTGCACAAATTATTTTTAAGATTACAAAAATAATAGTTAAAAAGATGAGAAGAATGCCCAAACAAAACACTGGATGAGGCAGTTCTTCATCCTCATATTGTAATTACATTATTTTGATTTGTAATTATATTGTTTTCGTGTTGAAATTACATTCTTTATTATTTTAATGATATTATTTTGTCCACCCAGTCGTGTTGCGATTGGTGGTTGAAAACCGAAGTTTCGTCATCAGTCAGTGATGATGTAGCATATCAACACATGTGTTATTTTACATTGCTTCATTTTGTAATTACATTGTTTTACATATTTATTACATTATTTTACATTTTTATTACATTGTTCATGATAAACGTTATTAGATGGTTATTTGATATGTTCTCTCTTTATCTGTCAATTACAAGTAACTGATTATATATTTTATCTTTTTCTATCAAATACATTGTGTTTCAAATGATTTGCACAAATTAATTTTAAAATTATAAAAATAATAGTTAAAAATATGAGAAGAATGCCCAAACAAAACATTGGATGAAGCAAGCAATTCTTCATTCTCATATTGTAATTTCATTATTTGGATTTGTAATTACATTGTTTTCGTCAGTTAAAGCTTAGTCAAACTGAGTAAAAAAAAATGAGAAGAAAACGTGTAAGATATGAAAGCACAATGAGACTGGTATTGAGATGCATAATTATTGATTTGACAGCATGAGAGATAGGCGGGAATTGGGTCATGGGTTAAAAGACAATTAACTTTCGTTAATCTAGATGGCAGGCTGAGATTATGTGGGACTATGTATAGCAGCTTTATGTATGTTTGAAGTTTTCCTTGACGTGAATGACAATTTTATTACATCCTAACCACAATTTCATTAAATCTATTCCATAAATAGCTTTAGGTAACTCAAAAACCCATTTAGACGAAATGAACACTCCATTTGTTTCTTTGACAAGATGCAAGCTGAATCACAACGATTTTGACAGTCATTGTAGCTTGGGGTGAAAGTTTGGGTTTTCGGTTTGATTTGAGACCGAGGCCGAAACCAAAAAATAGAAAATCAGTATTATACTAATATGCTAAAATGAACCGAACCCAATAAGATATAGAACTGAACCGAACCAATATGTATTATAGATGATACTTACTCTAGCAATGCATTAAGGATGAAAATCTACTTAATAAATACATTATTGGTCATGATTGTGATTTTTTTGAACAAGTATAATCTCGTTAAATTAACAAGCAATGTCATAACTAAATAAAAAATAAAAAGCAATGCAATAACCAATCAATTACAAAAATTATAATTTTTAGTATATGGGAGAATTCATAGTAAAAATAATGTGTTATTTTCATTGTGTTTCATTGACATTTAAATGAAAATGCATGAGTATTAGTTTTGATTATATTGATTTTTATTTGAATTACCCTATTTATTAAGCTTACATATTACATGGATCTCATGGACAATGACTTATTACAGTGATTTGAACTTTAATTAATTATATACCTTTTTATTTTTACGACACGGTGAATTGTGGCATGATATGCATGTATATCATGGACTGCATATTCAACCATAGGAAATTTTCAACAAACTCAAACAAGATGAACTGTTCAAGCATCGAACATATTTGATCCATCAATTCCGACATGGTGTCCGACGTTGATAGGCTACTCAATGTAATATTGGATTCACAATGTAATTAGCCTATTATTCAGGATATTTGACTCACCATCTAATGTAATTGAGTAATACCCCATAAAAAATAGTAATGATCAGATGCTATCATGAATAACCATCAAAATCATACAACATTGAAAACACAGTCAATTTTAATAATTACAATGAAACTAAGATACAAATCAGGACATAAATACATTGTCCAAAAGCACCCAAGACCTAAAATACTTTGTTATGAAAAAATATCCGAAAATAAGAACAATTCCATATATATTATTACAAACACATTTTATCCAAAAAGCTCAAGAAACTCATATACTCTCAACTGGTTCTATCAAATTGAGCATTGTCTCACTACATATATACTCTCAATTAGTTCTATCAAATTCAGCATTGTCCCCCTGGAACATAACATAAAAACAATAATAGTAAATGGATGATAACATGATGAACCAAACTATAACATTTAACAATAATTACATTTGTAATAAGTCACTGCCCAAAACACATTGTAATATATCACTGTAAAATTCAAACATGATGGAATAATGCAATACAAAATTAAAGACAATGTAATACGCGTACTGGAAAATCAGAACACAATGCAATTTACACAATAAAATCAATAATAATAATGTAATCAATGAAATAACAACAAAGTGCAATTGTAATTATTAATCAATGTAAGAATAATGTAATAAAATAACCAACAAGCACCAGTAAAAACAGTGTAACCATTATGAATCTGCAAAAATAATGTAATAAAAAAAATTAAGCACACACCAGCAGAAACACAATGTAATTATCATTATGAAACAAACAAGAATAATGTAATAAAATAACCAGTAAACACTAGTCAGAACATAGTGTAATAAAAAAACAACAAGAACAACTTAATAAAAAAAATAAGCACCAACAATAACACAATATAATAAACATTTATTAACATATATGAAAATCAGTAAAAAAAATGAAATACAAATCTAAGTTTGGGTTCAAGAAATAAAATCTTATAAGATATTGGAGGGAAAAATGGCAAACTTGGTGTACCCTTAAGATGTTGTCGATCGGAAGTCAAATACGGGACGGAAGCTCCGTCGAAAGGAAGTGAGTATGATCAGAACAATGTCGGAGCAAAGGAGAGAGCTTCGTGGTTTGGGTTTCATTCTGCATTGGGATAGAAAATGGAAATGGGTTTTACCTGTGAGTGAGAGAGAGATAGAAAGAGTAAGATAGATAGAGAGAAAAAGAGAAAGAGTGAGTCTAACCATGGTTAAAGTAGCTTCACATACCATGAAAAGTGTGCCAAAGAGAGATGAGAGAAACAAAGACAAGTACAATTGTTGGGTGGGAATCCCATAAAAAGTGTGTCAAACTCTTCTTTTTTCAAGACCAAAAAAAAAAAAGAAACAAGGTGTCATTATGACTTGTCATGCCAACTAGATTATGGACATTATGGCGGCTACAGTTTTGGGACGTTTGCATTATTGGTTGAAACCCTACCCTGACTAAGAGATTACTTCTTGTAGGTGATGATCATAAGTGGTGGTCTGTTTGTCATTAAATTAGTTCGTCTTACCCTGTTATTCTAGTTTTGCATTTTTGTGGTGATGTTTTGAACAAGTACTTGTGCGTTTTTATTTTATTTAGGCTTGTTTTAATTGTCCGAGTTTTTTATAATGCGTGTTTGGGTCGAGGTTTATGTATTTGAGCTTGTCACTTTTTACGGCATTTTTTATATTTTTGAGCACATTTTTTGAGTTTATGTTTGGATTAGTTAGTCGACCTTTGATGTTTTAATTTTTTTGTTTTCAGTCAGTGCAAATTTGCTAGAGTTGCTCTTTTTTTTTGTGGGTTGATCATTTTTTTTTGTTCCATGTTTTACACTTATTTGTTTTATGTATTGCACTTATTTGTTCAATAATTTACACTTATTTTGCTGTATTACAATTATTATGGTTTGATTAGTTAGGTTATGTCCAATGTGTTACACTCTTTAAGTTTTTAGTTTTTGAATTTTGGACTGAGTTTTTGGTTTTTGTAGTTTTAATCTACTATCCCTTTGATGTTATCTGATCTAGTTCAAATGTTTTACATTTTTTTATGTATTTGTTTTACACTTATTTGTTTCACATATGATTTAAATTGTAGTTACATTTTTCTGATTGTGTTGCAAATATCTGTTATGGAATACATTCATTGTAAAAAAATCTCATGGGAAATGTTGGTGGTTTTGGTTTAGATGAATAGTTTAGGGGGTGGTTAAATACATCGCTATTTTTGTTAAATACGACACAATAATTTATTTTTAGTTTTTGAGCAATAAAACTCCTTTAAAAAATGACTAAAAAGTACATAATTTTAAAAAGATATTTGATTTTAAATACAACTCCAAATTCTAAGAACACTCAATGTCAAGTTCTTTCTTTGGAATATATCATTCCTATGGTGAGTCTATTTCTTTAATTTTTTGGATTCAATTTTAATTTGATGATCTATTCCATGTTTTCTCATTCGATCTATCTTAGTTTTTAGAAGAAAAAAAAATTGATACAAAAATTTGTATGATAAATACTGCTAAATTGGAAATTTCTTTTTTGAATAATGAATGATTGTTGCCCACATATTTCTTGCAACATGTTGAAGAGCTTTTTTTATTGTTGGCGTTTTGAACTTTGGTGACTGCCCTTGGTGTGGCTTCTTCAATTGGTCTTCGTAAGAATAAACTTTTGCACGTTATGATAGACACTTTATTGCCTTGACGAGATCATTGGTTAAAAAATATATGGTTTAGCATTAATGGGTCTCGAGAAAGATGCTCTCAATCATATAGACTATAGCAATTTAACATGTGTCTTTGACTACACTCCAAGTTCCACAACATATGAGATACTTTTATTAAGAAAAGTTTTTTTTTTACATATTTATTTATAAATATAAACATTCATTGTAGTAGATGTTCAATGGTAAAGATGTAATGATCAAATCGGCACATGAAGTTGCATGGAAGAATGAGTACGTAATTGTGATCAAGAGATGAAGATTAAAATCTTGTGGTGTATATAACACATAGTGTAGTATTTAACAAATTTTTAATAAAAAGATATTGAGGGTATAATAATAAATTTAAGGTATTGTATTTATAAAAATACAGATATATTTTGAATTGATGTGGATGTATATTTAACATATGATGTGTATTTAACCGTCCCCATAGTTTAACATTGCAAAATATGAAGCTAAGAGTGAAGGTGAGATCATTGTTAAAGATAACATTGTTTTTGAGGAAATATTGACCTCAGTATTGGAATGTTGTTTTGATGATTGAAAGAAATGTTTGACTTTTACAAGTGGTATGGGCAGCGGATGCGATTTTCTGTTAGAAAAAGTATGGTCAATAAAGACAACAATAGACTCAACAAGTATTTGACTATTATTTGTAGTAGGGAAAATAAGTTCAAAAGTTAATAGAAAAAGCTTGAATATAACTGTGCAAATGTGAAGATTGATTGTAAGGCAAGAATTAGAGCACATATGTCTCCTAGGGGGAAATGGGAGATAAGAGACTTTAGAGATGTGCATAACCGCTTAGTGAGCCCAACTCATTCTAGGATTTTTTGTTGCAATCGAGAGATCAATCATAATGTTGCAAGGCAATTGGAGATTAATGATATTACTGGCATTAGACCTAATGAATCAAACAATGCATAGGTTATTGGTGCAAGGGGCATGAGAATTTACCATTCTTAGAGGATACTTATAATTTACTTATAAAAGTTAATCAGATGCATCGGTGAGGGTAACGTTAATGTTGTCCAAAATTATTTCTGGAGGATGCAAGCACATAATGATGGTTTCTATTGATTGGAATGATGATGGTCATTTGAAGAATGTGTTTTGAGCCGATCCTCATAATCGCACTGCATGTCGGGAGTTTGGCGATGTCATTTCTTTTGGAACAACATATCTTACTATTTACACCCTAATTATGAACAGATTGGGCTTGACTTATTTCAAGGACTGGACCGTATTTTAATGGATTAGACTAGTTGCAATCTACATGGTCTAAGCGGAAAGAAAGGAAATGGGTGTGTAATCTAAATGTCATGTGAGCCCTTTTTTGTTTGATTAAAGATATCTTGGTCATATAGGTTGGCTAAAATCTAGGTACCCAAGCCTATCCTAAGTTTTTTACCTATTTGTAGTATCCTATTTTTGTCCGGGTCCCAATGATAATTTTAATTTTAATTTTTAATTTTATTTAATAAAATATGTTAAGTGAGTTTTATTGTTTAATTTCAATTAAGTCTTGATTAAAGAAGATTTTTGAAAAAAAGAAAAAGAAAAAGGAAAAAGCTCCATGGCCCAAATCCAATAAACTTGGCCCAATCCCAAGTCCAATTCATTAACCCAACCTAGGCCCAATATAAGTCCAAAAAACCTAAGGCCTGGCCCAATTCTCGAGCCCAATTCACTAGCCCAGCCCAAGAACCCCCACATTCATGGCACTGCATCTTCACCTCACCTTGCACCATTCCTCTCCTCTGCCTCACATGATCAGAACCATCACCTGCAATTGCCATTAATTTGGCACACTACTCAACCATTACATACGGCCTCACCATTATAACTGAACCCGCCTCCATCAAAGTGAGGGGGGTCTCACGATAACTGGAAAAAAAAGCAGCAATCTCTTCCTACCCATAACTACCCTCACCTACCATTACTTGGATCTTCGTCCTTACCAACCTATACTAATTCCCATTGCCAGAATCTCATCATCACCAATCCTCCTCTTCACCAACATCCTAAAAGCCCCAATTCTCCATCATCCCTCAAGTACCCATTCCCCATCACCTTTTTTTTTAACCAATCCTCATCTTGACTTCAACCTGTAATAGCTCACTATCAGCACCCTCATCGGTAGCCACCAAAATCTCCACAGACCCATCATCTCCCCTCTCGAGCCGTCTTCCTCACTTAGGAACCTACGAAAACACCTCAACCTATAACAGCTCACCAAACCCGAGCCTCCTCCACGGCCATATCATCACAGTCCCTCCTCTTCCAAGTCTCACCATTACCCATCTAACCTAACCAGAGATCCAACCCAAGCATCACTACTATCTCACAACTTTCCCGGAACCGTCTCACCGTCACCTCCACCACCACAGCATCTTCACCATCTCTTCTCTTCCAAGCCTCACTCATCTAACTTCACCAGTGCCTTCAGACCAACAGACCTCCACTCTCATTAGATTTTTCGAACCCATTTGGGTAACATTCGAAAAACTAACTCTTTGTATGTTATCTCTCTTGTTTATTTTCTATGTATTCATGATGAAATCTAGCGGAGCGTTGGTTCATGGGGAAGGAAGAAACGCACCGGATGGTGCTACAAGGCAGAAGGAGTGGGGGTGTTAAGAACGAAATCAAAAAATTCTCCCAACACACAATCACAACAACTTTAATAACAGAGTATGAGCTACAAGCTATCAGAACGAAAGAGATTCCCGCTATTCTTGTAATTCCTAGAGAGAGAAATTAACGTTAGAGAGATAAAAACAACTTTTCATTTCATTTCTTCATGCCAAGCCGAAGGCAGGTCCTTGCCTATATATCTTGGACGTGAACTCTGCCAGCTATAAACAAACGCAACACTGTACTATAGATTCCTTTCAAGAAGGGTTACTGCCTAATAATAAGATTACATGCAACTAAACATGAATTAGCCTTGCATACTTACCAAAATGACTTCGTATGGGACTCATACCTATTCTTACTTAAATATAGGGCTAATAGCTGATCTAGTAAGAGTAAATGAATAACCCAAATAATAGACCCATTACCCGGCCCAAAACACAGGTCAATTAACACAACTGTCAAACCCATCCCTCTTTCCTTGCTGACCAACTAACTTATGAAATTCTCCAGACCGATCATAACAGATTTCCCTTCTTCAAAAAACCTTGTCTACAAGGTTAGGAAACTCCTCCATTAATTTAGTGTAAGAAAACCAGGTAGCATATTCCTCTTTTTGCCCCTCCATTGAACCAGAACCTCCACGATATGGTATCTACCTTGCGGAGTCAACCTTCTTCTGAGAATTTTGGAAGGTTCCACAATGACTTGTCCTTGGCTATTCATTACAGGCAAGGTAGACATTGGCCAGGTATTGGGACTAAGTACCTTTTTCAGTTGAGACACGTGCACCATAGGATGGATTAGTGAGGAATCTGGTAGTTCTAATTCATAGGCCACAACACCCACCTTGCTCAATATCTTGTAAGGCCCGTACTATCTAGGAGCCAATTTCAAGATGCTTGCCTGTAAGGATGCAATTTTAGAAAAACCAATTCTCCCACTTGAAATTCACAAGGCAATATCTTCTTGTCAGCAAACAGTTTCATAGCAGCCTGACTCTTTTCCAGGTTATATCTTAAGGTGGTTAAAATGTCATCTCTAGACCTCAATTGTTGTGCCACCTCTTCCAACTTAGCTGTATCAATAATATAGCTACTAATCTTGGGAGGCATTACCCCATATAACGCCTCAAAGGGACTGCACATAGAGCTAGTGTGGACAGAAGTATTGTAACAATACTCTGCAAGTCGTAACGAGGACAACCAGCCCTTGGGATGGAAGGATGCAAAACACCTGAAGTACTGCTCGACAAACTTATTTACTACCTCTGATTGCCCATCACTTTGAGGATGATAAGAGCTACTAAAATTTAGTTGTGTGCCCTGTAGTGTGAATAATTCCTTCCAAAATTTACTTGTAAATACTACATCCCTATCAGTAACAATGCTGGTTGGCATACCGTGCAGTTTGAAAACTCCCTCCAAGAAGAGTTGTTCCACCTAGCAGCTGTATAAGGGTGTTGGAGAGCAAGAAAATGTGCATACTTAGTTAGCCTATCTACGACTGTTAAGATGACAGACTTGCCCTTTGAACTTGGAAGGTCTTCAATAAAATCCATGCTGATTTCAGTCCAAGGAACCAAAGGAATTGGCAAGGGTTGTAACAAACCTTGGGGAAGGCCACACTGATATTTAGTAGTCTGACATGGGAGACAATCCCTAAGATGCAGTTTCACATCCTTCCTGAGCCCGTTCCAGTAGAAGTTTTGTTTAGCCCTTTGTAGAGTTTTGACAAATCCTAGATGTCCTACTGTTGGTACTCCATGTATCTCTGTCAGTAACATCTGCCTCAATAACAAGCTATTCCCAATTAATAACCTCTTTTTATAGAAAAAGGTACCCTAGTTGTAAGAAATGTTTTCGGGTAAGTCTTCTCCATTTCTAACCTTTTTCAAAAGATCCTGGATCTCTTTATTTGTTCATACGAGGCATGAATTTCCTTAAGGGTTTCACAGATGGGAGCTGTCAGTGCCAAAAACACAACAGGAGTTTCGGGTTGTTCCTCACCATGTCTGGAAAGTGCATCAGCAGCATTTTGTTTTTTTTTTGCAAAGAGTTGGTGCTTTCTTAGAGTGTCCAGAACACATCTCAGGTGGTGTACATGATCTTCCATAGATTTGCTATAAACTAATATGTCATCAAAAAAACACAAGCACGAACTTCCTTAACACTGGTTTGAAAATAACATTCATCAACGCTTGAAATGTTGCTGGAGCATTGGTCAAGTCAAAGGGCATGAACAAGAACTCATACAACCCTTCATGAGTTCTAAAGGCAGTCTTGTGGACATCCTCTTCCTTCATTCTAATCTGGTGGTATCCAGACCTAAGATAAAGCTTAGAGAACACCATAGCTCCATGAAGCTCATCTAAGAGTTCATCAATAATTGGTATTGGAAACCTATTTTTGATTGTAGTTTGGTTAAGAGCTCTATAGTCCACACAAAGTCTCCAAGATGCATCAGCTTTTTTAACCAGAATAACTGGAGATGCATATGGACTTTGACTCGACCTCACCAATCCAGCATCTAATAGTTCTTGTACCATTTTCTCTATCACCAATTTCTGATTGTGAGGGCACCTGAAGGGTTTTTGGCTGAAGGGGATTGTAGAATTCTTGAGAATAATGGCATGATCATGAGATCGCTTGGGAGGCAACCCATTTGGAACTTGGAAGACCTGGTAGAATTCATCCAGAAGCACCTCAATTGCAGGAATTTCTTCTTCCTGTATGTTACTGTCCTCCACTTCTATAGCATATTGGAGAGAAGTGACTCGTTTTGTATATTGTAATGGTAGCTCATTACCATGGATCACCAACTCAGTAAGCTTCCTGGGGATTCCCTTTAAAAAACAAGGAATACCTCTGTGCACGAATTACATGATTAGGTTTTGTAGATTCCACTGTATGTCTCCCAAGGTTTTTAACCACTGAATACCCAACACTGCATTGTAACCTCCTCAAGGCATGACATGGAAATCTGTGATGAAAACTAAACCTTGTAATGTAAAGGGAGTATGACAGTAAGTTCCAACACTATGCAACTTAGATCCATTGGCAAGCCTCATAGACATGGTTCGATCAAGATATTCCCCCATGTTAGCTTGAGTAGCAAGAAAAGGATCTACAAAGTTATGAGAAGATCCTGTGTCCACCAAGGCCAATATAGGTTTCCCATTGATGTCTTCGTATAAATTCATGGTTTGATGGGGGCTGAATCCAGAAATAACATTCAATAACAACACTAGATAGTCCTCCTTAGTGTACAAGGGTGGTTCCATTGGACCTTCTCCCTTATCCATTGCACCTTTTTCCTCACTAGTTTCACCAGTATGGAAGTTGTCCTCATCCTCTACTAAGGTGTCCAGCAAATAAATCTTGGGGTTTCCACATCTATGTCCCTTCACATATACTTCATCACAATAAAAGCACAACCCCAAGTTTCTTACGTTCTTCATTTTGGGGGTTTGAGATCCATCATATAGGTACCCTTTTACTATTCCCAAAACCTCCAACGGTTTTAGAGTTTGGTAGTGTAGCAATGGTAGGGTAAGATACCTGAGTGTTCTTAGGTGCTCCATATCTTGGGAAAGTCAATGGTAATGCCTGTGGATCGGATTGTGATACTCTGGGATTGCTAGGAAGTTGAACTTGTGGTATTATACTAGTGGTGTGTGTCTTCACCTCTTTCCTTGTTACCCCTTGACTCTCCTCATGCATCCTAGCTAAAGCTTGCGCCATAACCACAGAGGAAGGGCGCAAAACCTTAACAGGAAGGTGAATTTCATCTTTTAATCCAGCTAGATAGAGACCCAATTTTTGTTCCTCACTCAGGCCACGTTGCTTCACAGCGATATCCTTATACCTTCCAGTGTACTCCTCCACAGTAAAGGTTTGAGAAAGTTGAGCCAACTCTTCCATTGGAGAGGCCAGAAAACTAGGTCCGTAGCGAGTAACCAAGGCCTCAAAAACGTACCCCAGTCCACTTGAACACCAGAAAACTCTCATTCTTGAAACCAATTTCCGACTCTTCCTTCTAAATAGCAAGCCGCAATAGTCACTTTGTCATGTGGGGGTGTTCTATAAAAGTTAACATAACGGTTAGCCTTGTTGATCCAAGTCACAGGTTCTTCACCAAAAAACTTAGGGAAATCCAGTTTTGGACCCCGAATGCCAGCAACCAGGGGTTGAACATCGTCACCTCTCCGGAAGTCATTTCTTCCCCTGTTGTGGTCAGGTTCAGGAGGTTCTTCTTGAAGTGGAACTCTAGGTGGTAGCACAACTTGAGTAGGAGGTATCACGAGCAAGTCCAATCGTCGTTCTAGAGCCTCGAAGCGTTGAAACAACGCAACCTAATTTTGTTGTTGTTCCATGGCACGGTGGTCATTCAGCATAAGCTGTTCATCTAATTGGCGTTGCAGGTGCTCCGATGTTTCTTCCATCAATCCGAGCCTCTCATTAACGGCTTTGGAAGGCATAACAAGAGGAAGAACCTCCATCTCATACCAAATGTTAGGAACGAAATCAAGAAATTCTCCCAACACACAATCACAACAACTTTAATAACAGAGTAGGAGCTACAAGCCGTTAGAAGGAAAGAGATTCCTGCTGTTCTTGTAATTCCTAGAGAGAAATTAATGTTAGAGAGATAAAGACAACTTTTCATTTCATTTCTTCATGCCAAACCGAAGACAGATCCTTGCCCATATATCCTGGATGTGAACTTTGCCAACTACAAACAGACGCGACACTATACTATAGATTCCTTTCAAAATAAAATATCGTAAGTTGGTGTTCCACCTCCATCTTTTAAAAAATATACCGTAAGTTCATATTTAATTCTTTTTTCGAATATCATAAATTATTATTACAAAATTCAATTTATTTTAAAACAAATTTATGCCATAAGTTGGTACTTCCATAGCTTCTTCAAATCCAATTCATCCCAATTCGAAAAGTTGGAATTTCAAACTCGACTCTATTTTAATCCCCAACCGATCATCAAATTAAAATACAACACCATAAGTTGGTGTTTTCAAAAATTAATCTTTTGAATACCATAAGTTGGTTTAGCCCAAAAATCAAATCATTATTCCTTCCAAATAACTAAATCTCGCAAACAATGAGTTTTCAAAAAATAGCCAATTATTTAAAAATTCAGTAACTATTTCAAACATGAGTCGTGGGGTGCCTAACACCTTCCCCACGCTCAATCGACTCCCGTACCCTTATTTCTAGTTCGCAGGATTTTCAATTGTCCAATTGCACATTCAATTCGATTCGTGGCAACTCTGTCAATTTTTGGCCGGTTGCTACAGATGGTGACTCTGTTGGGGACCAGGTTTTTCTAAACCTAAGAGGGTCAATCTAATTTTTTTATTTAATTGACTGTTTTTTTTTACTTTTTTATGCTTGATGGGTTTCTTTAAGTATGAAGTTTATTTGATTTTCTTTAATACACTACACTAGCACGTGCCTACCACCCTGGCACTATCCTAGGAAATTAGAGAGGGTTGACCGCTATTCTCGTGAGACTCCGTCTCCGCATGGATAGTGGAAGACATCCTCACCGGATTGACCTCCCTTAAAAGTTGGGGGAGGAGCCTTTGTCTCAATAGTTGAGATTTAAAGGCAACCTGATCTGGGACCTCGCAGAATAGTTAGATGAGCCCACATGTACACGGTATGAACCCTAGATCCAAAGCCTTCAGAAAATTTGAGTACCACATGTTATTTCTCGTATGATCTGTTAATTTTTTCAGTATTGATAATCTTGTGTGATTTGCTTACTTTATTTGTGTCGTCTTTAATGTTTTGATTTTTTCATGACATTCATGCATTCACCTAGGCATTGAGATTACAATTTGAGTTGATAATATTTTCGAAACATTGTTTAATTAAGCAGGATGACCTCAGAAATCTCCACCTGTCAGAAAATGGACATCTTTGATGTGAGGGAAGAGTTAGGCCGAATGCAAACTGAACACGGAGGCAGCCTAAAGGAAAATATCTTGATGCCAAGGGTGTCAAGGATAGAGTTTCAGGGACACACTTGGCCATGCCTGATCAGTCTATGGGCAAGAGTGAGCTCAGTAGTTGGCCCAATATTCTCTAAAAAATATGGCATCATTGGTAGTTTGTTTAGAGTTGCCACACCAATAACTTTGCTCCAAGTAGTCATTCAGTATTGGGATCCAGCGTATCGGTGCTTCACATTCAATCTAATAGATCTCTCACCAACCATTGAAGAATATGCCCAGTTATTGCGGTTAGATCCCCCACAATACAAAAGCATACTACTTCAATGAGAATTTGACAGCTGAAAAAATTGTTGCACGAATCCTTGACTGAGAAGTTGAAGGAGGTTAGAAAAATGGGAGGATTGAAGGGAGGTAAATGGTGTTTTCCAGTGGATGAGTTGGTAAAGTATACGGAGGAAAAATCAAAACCCATAGCAAGGCAGTCTGCTCTAGCATTAGCTATATATGGAGCTATGATGTTTCCTTGCACTCGGGGATATGTGGAAAGGAGAGTGATCGAGATCTTCAACCAGATAAATCATGGGGTGAATCCGGTCCCTACTATCATTTGTGAAACAGTCCGTTCCCTCAATTTTTGCCGCCACAACAAGAAAGCAATATTTGTGGGGTGTTCGACTTTGCTCGGAATTTGGATGGTTAAACATCTCTAGTATCACAAGAAAATGGATTTTCCTAGAATTGATTTCAAAGAGCACACTCGACTTGAAATAATGCCCATAGCAAAAATCATTGCAGTGAAATGGGAACAAGGGTATCCAAGTATTGAAAAGTGGGAAGAGTTCTTGCAGATACTGGATATTCACAGCATTGAGGGGAGAGCACCGTGGTTCTTTCCACGCGATTTCTTATACAGATGTCGAGAATTCTTATGGGTTCCTCTTTTAGGCCCTTGGGGAGCAGTCAGCTATGCGCCAACCCTAGTATTTCTCCAGATAACCTCCAATCCGTGTATTCCCTCTACGCATTGGCTGTTGGACTTAGAATTTTCTTATGATGATGGAGAAGATCCTGGGCTGAGTATACAAAAAGTAAGGAATATACTTAAAGCGTGGAAAAGCCTCAAAACCACAACTTGAGGGAAACGCACATCATATGAAGCTTTGGTATATTTCAAATGGCATAAAGTAAGAGGGAAAACCATCACTAAAGAAAACACCCCAAGGAAAGAAATGCCATATCCAATAGAAGAAATCAGCCCACAGCCAAACTCTTACCAAGGTCAAAAGCGACCCAACCTAGGGAAAGATAAAGATTTAGCTAAAAAGAAGATTAAAGCCCTAGAAGAAGCACTGCAAAAAATGACACAAGAGGTCAGTGGCTGCAAAAGAGAGTTATCCAAAACTAAGTTTAGAGAGAAGGAAAACATGGAGGAGCTGGATAGGGTGAGTAGAGAAAGAAGATTCTTGGAACAAGAAAACTAGCGACTACAATAAGAGCTTCAGATGATGAAGGTTGGTATGTCTCATACATCAGAGGAAATTAAGGCATGGAAAACACAATGCCAGAACCTTGAGCGAGCAATTGAAACATCCATGGATAGGTATTCTGAAGAACTTGAGAGGTTGACGGTGATGTATCAGACTCTACGCCATCAAAGTCAGATGGAGATCAACCAATTGACAAGTTAGAATGAGGCACTTCTTCAAGGAGTTGTAGAAAATTGTGATACATGTGCTATTCTTGAGCAGTGTATCGGGACGACAATGTGCCAAGTGGTGAAGTTATCAGAGTGGGCTATTTCCCTAGAAGGAGAAGCTGCTAATCTAAGCCAAAAACAAACACTTCGAGATCCGAAATTTAAAAAAGTCTTGTGATTCCTAGATAGTCTTCGTGGAGATTTGAAGATAATTGAGGGACTCCAACATGGAGGATTCCTTAGTCAAGACTAGTTTTCTGTGCAAATGCTATTATCTGCTATCATGTATCTGTATTATCTTGTTTAATAAAATGGTGTTTTGGTTCTCATTATCTTTTTCGAATTGCAACGACTACTTAGGATTCACAAAAACATACTAGCATGCATGAGAAATAATAAACAAACAAGTTAACTCGTCACGTTTTTGCAGAAGTAGAACACATCACTGTGGATCCTAAAGCTCAGCATCGTCATACTTATTTCACTCCCATATCAATAGGATCTTGGGAGGATTTGGGAAACTTGCTTCTGAAAAAATACGAGCATAATGTGGAGAAGGTCCCCACTATTTACGACCTTCAAGGCATTACTATGAGAGAAGGAGAAAGTTTTTGAGATTGGGCACTTCAGTGGAGGAAGAGAGCATCTCAAATTCACCCCCAACACTGAAGATGATTTGATTAATGCTTTCACAGATGCTCTGAGGGAATCATATACCTAAAAGATTGTAGGAGGTGGGCATACCAATATGGGAGAGATGATCAAAGCAGGAGAGCGGATTGATATATGTGTGCTAAGAGGGAATATAAACATACTATTCCCGTTGGTAAGAAATCAGAATCCCAGAAAGGAGAAGGGAATATGAAAAAGAAAGAGAATGAGGTGCACACCATTCAGTATGGTTACAACACCACCAACAGTCCTCCCACTACTGAATATCAACCACGGAATAACACATATAGGTCGACTGGTCCATATAATCATTATCTTTCCCAAAATTATTAATGACCTTGGCTGAATTACCAGAATAATCCCAAACCGTGGAGGCAGACGGAGTATTTCACTCTCATACACGTAACTTATGCTCAATGTTATGATAAATTACTACCTAAATCTGTAATTTCCCCAATACCAGGAAAAACTTTCAACCCCCCTTACCCACTATGGTATGATCCTGAAGCGACATGTGCGTACCATGCAGGTACACCAAGACACACGATTGAGAATTGTTTACATTTCAAGAGAATAGTAGAAATCATGCTTCAATCGGGATGGTTGGATTTTGATGGTATCAAAAAGCCCGAAGTGACTGGAAATCCCTTTCCGGATCATGGAAATGGAGGTACCAACTCTGTGAAAACCTCAGTAGGGTTCAAAAGAGATGTGGCTGAGACCACCATGCCATTCTACATTGTGATGGATGCCTTAGAGAAAGAAGGGCTTGCTAAGAAGGAAGAATTGGACCCGACGTTGAGGTATAGCGGGTATGATGAATCTAAAACATGCAGATTTCATGGGGGTGCACAAAGTCATTCCCTAGAAAATTGTTTACGATTTCGAAAAAGAGTCCAATATTAATGGACATTAAGAAAGTCTTGTTTAGAGAAAGGACTGATGATAAAGGATCTGTCAATGTTATTGGAGAAAGTTTTTATAGAGGACTGAGGCCTGGTGGGTGTACCAAGTTGATTGTTCTAGAATATTATCTGGAGGATACCCAAGGCCTGTCTACATCAATGAATGCTGTTGAGAACATTTAGAGGGTCAGTGGGATGACCCAGAGTGGACGCTTTCTACCTCAGGAGGAATCCAACAAAAATACGGTGACAATAATAGAGGTAGAAAAGAAAAGGAAAGGAAAGGAGCCCGCAAGAGTAGAAGATGAGCCTATCACCTATGAAGAGAGAAGGTAGACGGTGATTGATGCTGAGGTGCAGAAGTTTCTAAGAATTATTTGCCAAAGCGAGTATATGGTGGTAGATCAATTGAAGAAAACTCCAACCAAAATCTCCATCGTGGAGCTAATCATGACCTTGGAACCTCATCACAAAGTGTTGACGAGAGTTTTGAATCAAGTTTACAAGCCTGAAAAGATTCCAACTGAATCACTAGATGGGATCATTGGCAATGTATTGGCTACTCACCTGCTATCCTTCACAGAGGAAGAGCTCTCTGAAGAAGGAATGTGACACAACAAAGCGTTGCATGTGTCAGCCAAATGCCGGGGATTCAAAGTAGCAAGCATTTTGGTAAATAATGGTTCTTCGTTGAATATACTGCCAAAAGAAACCCTGGAAAGGCTACCCATTGACAACTCACATCTGAGACAAGTCCTAATGGTGGCAAAGGCTTTCGATGGAACAATAAGGGAAATAATGGGAGAAATCAAAATCCCATTGGAGATAGCTAATGTTACCTTTTTGGTTCCATTCATGGTGATGGATATCACTCCCACCTATAGCTGCCTCTTGGGAAGGCCATGGATCCATGCCGCCGGTGCCGTTCATTCCTCTCTATATCAGAGTCTTAAGTTTGTCTATGAAGGGAGAGTTAATACAGTTAAGAGCCAATCAGAGTACATGGTGGCTTCAGTGTCTGATTTAATCCACATAAATGCTCCTGCTGAAGGGATTGAGAGTTTGTTCCAACCTTGGAGATAGCCACAACTAACTTTGTCAGGGAAGAGCAATTTCTCGTACAACCCCAATTATCAAGCACAACCAAATTTATTGCAAAAATTATGTTGAAAATGAGGTTTCAGCTAGGAAGAGGTTTAGGCAGGAATGAACATGGGATAAAAGAGCCTATACAAGTCTGGAAACATGATAAACGCTGGAGACTATGATATAAGCCTAGCAGAATTGACAGGCTACAAGCACGAGAGCAGAAATGAGTGAAACGGATGGCCCGTTTGGAAGGAAGAGAGCTGGATGTTCAAAGGAAGCCACTTCCCTGGTTATATGACATCTTTATCATTGGAGATTTCCTGGAAAAGGTTAACCCATTTCCCGCTGGAGTAATTCCCAAGAAATTGATTATTGGTGTTTTCGAAGATTTTTTCGAAATGGACCAAGTCAAAGTAACACTTGATGGGATGTATGATCAGTTTGTAGAATTTCATGTTGCTATGGTAGAAGAAGGCCAAAGCTTAAATGCCAGCCCTTGTCGTGTCATTCCTCTCCTACCATATTTCCAGCTTGAAAATTGGACTTGCTTGGAGTTACCGGTGACCCTCAGTCACCTACAAAAGTAATATTCGTATACACTACCCATTGTGGTTTAGCTCATGGCCACTGATGGGACCTTTGTAATGAGCATGTTTTACTTTGCTTTGATAAGTTGTTATAGTATTGGCTGTTTGATGCTTCTTCATGTTACTTCTTTATCTGATGTCTTTATCGATCTACCTATAAATAAAAAGTCCTCTTTATAGATTTCCATTCTTCTATTAAACTACAATTCCTAACTCTCATACATTCCCTTTAATAGGATTGAATTTGATGATAATGAAGAGAATGAACCTAAAGAATCAGATTTTGGTGCACCTATTAATAGTGTAGACTCAGACTCAGACGAATAACTCGAATTTTTTCCAAAAATGATGAGACAGGTTGAGTTAGAAGAAAAAAATAATTCAACCCCATAAAGAGATGGTAGAGGTGGTCAATTTAGGAACTAAATACCAGAAAAAGAAGTCAGAATAGGTGCAGCCTTTGAGGGGAATGATAGAACAAGGTTGATAAATTTGTTGCATGAATATCGGGATATTTTTGCATGGTCCTACCCAGATATGTCAAGGCTAGATACAAGTATAGTAGACCACAAATTGCCATTAAAGACAGAATGTCCTCCTTTAAAACAAAAGCTAAGAAGATTGAAACCGGACATGCTTTTGGAAATTAAAGATGAAGTAAAGAAATAGTTTGATGTAGGATTCCTTGTTGTGGCAAAATATCCTGAATGGGTTGCGAATATTGTGCCAGTCCCTAAAAAGGATTGCAAAGTCCGGATGTGTGTGGATTACAGAGATCTCAATCAAGCAAGTCTGAAGGATGATTTTCCTCTACCACAGATTGTCATACTGGTTGATAACACAGCTAAACATTTTTCATTCTCTTTCATGGATTGATTCTTAGGCTATCATCATATCAAAATGGTACTTGAGGATTGAGAAAAGACTACCTTCATTACCTTATGGGGTACCTTCTGTTACAAAGTAATGCCATTTGGCTTGAAAAATGCCAGAGCCACCTACCAACGAACCATGGTCACTTTGTTCCATGATATGATGCACAAGGAGATTGAAGTGTATGTAGATGATATGATCGCAAAATCCAAGGAGGATGAGGACCATATGGTCAATCTAGAGAAGTTATTCAAAAGATTGAGAAAACATCAATTGAAGCTGAATCCTTCGAAATGCACATTTGGGGCAACCTCGGGGAAATTATTGGGATTCATTGTAAGCAGAAAAAGCATCGAAGTAGATCCGGACAAGGTGAACTTTCTATCTTGGAAATGCCACATCCTCACACAAGGAAAAAGGTCAGAGGATTTTTAGGGAGACTCAATTATATTGCCATGTTCATCTCACAACTAACTACTACACATGAACCAATTTTCAGGATACTATAGAAGAATAACTCGTCTGAGTGGAATGAAGAATGTCAAATTGCTTTTGTGAAGATCAAGCAGTATCTGCAAAACCCGCCGGTCCTAATGCCTCCAATTATCAGAAGATCACTGATTCTATACTTAACTGTATCCGATAAGTCCATGGGATGCATGTTGGGATAGCACGATGCATCTGGAAAGATAGAGCATGCAATTTATTAATTGAGCAAAAAGTTCACTACTTGTGAGACTAATTACTCAATGTTGGAGAAGACATGTTGTTCATTGGCATGGGCTGCATATAGGCTTAGGCAGTACATGTTATATCATACCACTTGGTTAATCTCAATGATGGATCCGATCAAATACATCTTTGAGAAGCCATCACTTTCTGGGAGAATCGCCAAATCACAAATGTCATTATCAGAGTATGACATTCTGTACGTCACTCAAAAGGCTGTGAAAGGAAGTGCGATTGTAGATTATTTGGTAGATCAAGCAGTACATGACTCCCAGCTAATGATAAAGTTTTGGTTTTAGAGACAAACGACCAGAAGAACTCATACAAATGGGTTATGTTGTTTGATGGTGCTTCTAACATCATTGGTAGAGGAATCGGAGCTGTACTTATTTCTTCAGAAGGAAAAGTTACTCCACTTACTAATAAATTATATTTTGAGTGCACCAATAATGTATCGGAGTACGAGGCATGTGCTATGGGAATTCAGTCTGCTATTTACACGAAGATTAAAAAGTTTCAAGTTTATGGTTACTCTCAACTGATAATCAAACAGTTGAATGATGAATGAGAAACTAGAGATGCTAAGTTGGTCCCATATTATTAGCATGTCAAGGAATTGATCAAATTATTCGATTGGATAGAATTTGATCATATTATGAGGGAAGAGAATTAGATGGAGGATACTTTGGCTACCTTGGAAACTATGTTTGATTTGGATCCTTGTAGGGAGGTGGAAGTAATTAAGATTGAAAAATGTGATACTCAAGCACATTGTTTGAACATAGTAGCAGAACCTAACAATAAACAATGGTACTATGATGTCAAACAATATCTGGAGAAAGGAGAATATCCTTCATATGCTTCAGATAATGATAAACGCACCATACAGAGGCTTGCTAGTTCCTTTTTCTAGGATGGGACTGTTTTGTGTAAAAGAAGTCCGGGGATGGTACATCTCTGTTGTATAGACATGGAAGAGGCTAAGTAGATAATGGAAGAGATACATGAGGGGATATGTGGGACTCATTCAAGTGGATATTCAATGGCCAGGAAAATACTTCGAGCGGGCTTCTTTTGGCGTACTATAGAGAGTGATTGTATTAGCTATGCCATCAAATGTCACAAGTGCCAAATTTTTGCAAATAAGACGTCTGTTCCAGTGAATCCTCTACATGTAATGACAGCACCTTGGCCATTTTCGATGTGGGGATTAGTTCTTATTGGTCCCATTGAACCCAAAGCTTCCAATGGACATCGTTTTATTCTAGTCACAATTGACTATTTTACAAAGTGGGTGGAAGAAAATTCCTTTGCCAATGTGACCAGTAGTGTCATTGTTCGATTCTTGAGGAAAGACATTGTCTGTCGTTATGGAGTTCCTGAAAGGATTATTACTGATAATGGAACGAATTTCAACAGCAAAATGGTGAAGGACTTCTGTGATCGGTTCAAAATCAAACACCATAATTCTTCTCCTTATCGTCCTAAGATGTATGGAGCTGTTGAAGCAGCAAGCAAGAACCTCAAAGATTATTCAGAAGATGACAGAAAATTATAAAGATTGGTATGAAAAGCTTCATTTTGCGTTATACGAGTATCAAACATCCGTACGTACCTCTACTAGTGAAAGTCCTTTTGCGAGAGATCCCCTCATTAAAGGTGGTGGTGGAGGCCAATCTAGAGGAGCATGAATGGGCTCGAACTCTAACAAGCACTTGAATTTCATTGAAGAAAGAAGATTGGGAGCACTCTATAGAGGGCAGCTTTATCAAAGATGAATGATAAAAGCACATCACAAGAAAATGCATCCTCATTGTTTTAATGAAAGGGATCTAGTATTAAAGATGATTCAACCATAACAGAAAGATCATCGCGAAAAGTGGACTCTTACTTACGAGGGGCCATATGTGGTGAAAAAAGCGTTATTTATTTAATTTATAATAGTTTAATTTTTATTTGGAATGCTCATGTTTCTAGTATCATCTGATGTGTTCTTTTCCAATTTCAGTTATACATGACTCTCAAATGGTCCATGTTCTAGAAGAATTTCGATCCAAAGCACTGGGACAAAGATGACAGACTTTACAACACTACTGCTGGTGTAGGGGAAAATGTCTCCTGGTTCGGGTTGGATAAAGTGTACATTCCATTCAATATCAACAAAGACCACTGGATAACATTGATGGTTGACATGAAAGTAAGACAAATAATGGCATATGACTCTTTGAAAAGCCATGTCAGGGCTGCAAAATTCAACTCTGAAATGGAGCAGTTCTGGACACTGCTCTTTAAGGTATTACTTTGAACATGAATTATATCTGGAAAATATGGCAAGAAATGGAAATTTGAGAGGGCAGACTATGTACCACAACAACTTAATGTGTGCGTATTAAATACATACATATAGCTTATAAAATATATTTCTCAAAAAAGCCTCATTAATGGATATATTTTTCAAGTCGAACTGCAGGGTTTTCTATATTAGAGTCATAGAGTTACTATCTATAGACATTCCTTCGTCGATCCTGAAACCCAATGACATGAACAAATACAGAAAGCTAATGGCCGTTGAGAATTGGCTGGCCGATAAGGTTGCTGATTATGATTTCTTTTACAATGGTTAACTAATTTAGTTTAGGACAATCCTACTTTAGTTTAGAATAGATCTTATTTAGTTTAGCTCATCTCTTTCATTTGGATTCGAATATTTATGATGTCCATTACAGTAGTTATTTATTATTTATTTGGTTCGTAACATTTCAGATTAATTAGAACATTTATGCTTTTGTTTGGAATATTTCATTTCAGTTTCGAATGATGTAAGTTTCATTTACAGTACTACACGAAACCTGTAAAATACTTTCATTTAATAGCATACGGACATTCATCAAGGGAACATTGACCATGGGGACATCTTGGATAGTGAGATTTCACTCTTGGTGGTGTGTCATCATCACTCAAAGACGTCGTATTTTCAATCACATACATGTGAACTAGTCCATGCGCTGCCCCATGAATCGCCATGTCATAGTAGTCAACCTCCTCCTTCAACTTATTAAGACTACAACACAATGGCCATATGTGCCTCTAGTAGAACAATGAACCGCCATCGCAAAGCATAAAAAGATTAAAACAAGAATTCGGAAGATAGAGAACATACATTCTTTCCCAACACTCTACTCGCATACTATGGAAGGTAGTCTCACCCTCACCTAGTCCATAAAAATGTCAGCTATTGTTTTTCAAGTAGCCCGAGTAGTGAACTAGAACTGAGAATGGTATGCTCATATTTTAGGTTATGAAACAAGGGAATTGGAGGCAAGGAAAGAAGAGGGCCACTTGTTGGATACTTATAGTGGGTCATACCTTATCCGCATGATATCCAACCGTCTATTCACATCCATTCATTGGATTGCCCTATTCACATAACAACATTTTCTGACAAATGCGTACAAATTGATTCCCAATAACCAACAAGGATTGTTGGGTACGAAAATAAATAATGAAACATGTTCCAAGCGTAATCAAAACTATTCTAAACTTAATAAAAACTATTCTAAATTGAATAAAAACTTAAAAATTGTGTGAAACCAATTCCAACTATAATGGGATATATTCTAAACATAAACAACCATTCCAAACATTAAAAAATACTATGCCAAAAAGAAAGAAGACACTATGTAATGCCCTGTCCCAAAAAAAACAAAAATAAATAAATAAATACAAAACAAAGAAGTAAAATAAAATAAATGGAGGCTCTACATGAAAAGAGTAATAAGTGTGGTTTAAGAGTAAAATGTCAAGAGGACATAAAAGATATGTTGGTTAATTTTTATGTTCAAATGCATAAAAAATAAGAAATGATGATTTAAAAAAAATTGAACAAAACGTCAGAGACTTGGAAAGTCTCTGCATTTACATTTCTTTCTTCTTCTTTCTTTCTTTCATTTATTTTCTTTGTTTCTTCACTCACCTGCACACACAGCCAACCTTATTCCAGCGAGATTCCGACAAAATTTTTGACTAGCTAGGGTGATTTTTAGGTGAGTTTTCTTCTCACTACATTTCTTTGTCAAAAAGAGGGTAGATTGAGATAATATTTGGCTCAAAGAAACTCTAGGGTTTAGTGGGTGTTTGGGAAATTTGATCCTTATGGATATTATTTTGTTTAGTAGTTCAAATTAGACTCTGAATGTGTTGTAATTATAGGTTCAAGAGAGGATTTTGAACTAAATCAAGAAGAAAGTTTGAGTTCTTGACTTGTTGGCTTTTAACAAGCTACAAGATAAGATGTTTTTCATTTTGATTGTTCTAAGTGAGGATGAGATGATATGGGAAGAAAGAAATTGTCTGAATAAATTATTTAATATTGGGATTTAAGATTGAGAGTGAATTTTGGATAAATGGAAAAGATTGGAGAATATGAAACTTGGGACTTTAGGTTTTATTTGGTTGGTGTCCATTGAATTAAATGGGTTTATTTTATTAAATTGTAGCTTGAATTGAGATGAAATATTACATATGGATAAAGAAAGTCTAGTTGATTTTAATAGATGGGACACCTCATTGATTTCGACAAGTTCGCGATAGTGGTGGTAATTGTGATTAATATGAGGTAGGGATTTTCCTTTCCATCCATAAATAAACCTTCATTTTTCATAAAGTTTTTACCTTTCTAAGTTTTGAATCTTTCGTATGTTATTCGATGTATCGATTCTCTAGGGCTACTAGTCGATTGTTCCAAAGAGAGTCAACCTCTAAAATGATTCTTTATACGACCATTATTTTGATTGAGTTATTATATATGTATATATGGATTTCCCTTGGAATGTGTTAAGTTTGATTGACACGTATTTTGGTCTTCATGTAATGTGATTTATGTGATATTGCATTTAAATTATTTTAAAAGGTGCATTTAGAAGCATAATGGACCACCAGACAAGGGTTCAGGTGTTTCCATGTTTAGGAATGGTAGTTCGAGGTTGATGATTTTATTGTGGAATGGAATGAAAAGAAAAATGGAAACTATGTTGATGAATTTTATCTTCTCCATGGATTTACCGGGCATACCGATTTACGGTGCCGGTGAATATGGTGAAGGATAAAGGCATGGGAACGATCCATGACCTTACCGAAGTCATGGGATGGGTGTTCGAAGGTTCAGATGGGTGTACAGAGATATTACTTACATAGCATATTGTTGCATTTTTTCTGTTCTTCATATTTCTGCCTTTGTTCGTTATTCTTTTTGATATCCCTACTGAGGCTTCGGCTCACCCTATTTATTTCCTATCATTTCAGGTGAGCCATTTACTAGTGCGGGTACGCTATATCAGCAGGACGAGGCATGACCGTGGTGCCCTGACATAGTAGAGTTGTCTTATAATATTAATATGTTTCTTTATTTATGGTATGGAAGTAGTTTTAGAATTTGTCAATCGATGGTGAGTGGTTGAATTTATATTTGTTATGATATAATTATTTTGGATGGGCCAGGAGGGTACTTCGTGTGATCGGGACTCCTGTGCTAGATATTATTATATATGTGGTGGTTGTGGGACCCTGAGGGTCATAAATTGTCCAGGGGGCCCTTCAATTTATGGGGAGATGTTGTCCTTTTTTTTTATGGGAGGTGATAATAAAATACTCTCAAGTGCACAAGTGTACTGTCATAGCACAAAAGGTGTAAGTACGAGGTCGATCCTACAGAGACGAGTTCAGTCAAAAGATGTACTTAATAGTAAAATAAATGATTTCTAGAGTATAGAGAACATGCTTAATTCATAGGGAAGCAAGCAAACAAGAATCAACTATGATAAAAAGCCTAGGGCACAACCTTACCAAACAATCTTATTACAAGCTATAAGGGTCAAGCATTCAATATCAATTCCAATTCTAGGGTTGATTCCTCACTCAAGTATGTTGATCCATTGATCGTGGAAACAATACGTATTATTAGTACCAAATTAATCCTGTTTGATGGAAGTCTTCAACTCAGTAAAAATAAGTCATTACGACTAGAAGGACTATAGCAACCAATTAATCCTCTAAACCCGGATCAGAGCATTCGATAATTAATCTTCTTAGTTTTGATCTCACCCAAAGACATAAATACGGATCGTTTATGTGATTTGGCTAGATGAATATAATAATAACACAATTGGTGATCAAGCAATTATGCAGCAATCATATTTTGAAGCATGACAATTAAGAATAAGAATTGAGAATTGAATTAAACACTTGTAATAAAGACCAACTCATAATATTCATGCTTGGATAGGTCAAACCCTAAATATGTGTTTAGTTACAATCCATAAAAATAGATATAAAAGCAAGGGAAGAAAAAACCATGAATTGATACACAAAAGTGGAGGAAGATGGAAGAAGAGCCGCTTCACGAACAAAAGCAATTCCAACCTATGCAAAGTTTTGCAACTCTTTTTCCATATTTTCTAGTCTATTTATACCTAATACAAGTCTCCTACGAGTCCCCAATTAGGTTTACACATTTTGGGTCCCAAAAACCTCATAAAACTAGGTTTCCTAAAAACCTGGAAAACTACATCTAGTTCGGGCGCCCTTACAGTGCTGGATCGCAAGTAGAGCACTCTAATCTACCAAATTATGCCTCTGTAATGCTGGAGCGCCAGAAGGGCGTTGGTAGAGCATTCTTCACTGTCTTTTATCCGAATGTGCTCCTATTCAACTACAACTTCGCACCAACTTTCTTACATATAAAACATATAAAATCCCATAGTATCAACTCAATCTTGATTCAAAATAATGCACTTGTGTATAAAAAATATGTATGTAAATGTGGTATAAAATACACACATCAAATACCCTCACACTTAATTGTTTCTCGTCCCTGAGAAAATTAACTTAACTACCCAAAATAGTCTAGTTCCGTGCCTTCATTAGTCTCAGAAATGTAACCCACAAAATTGCAACCATAGATAATAAACAAAAATTCCACAAGAGAAGCATAAACAAAAATAGAATCAGCTTACCGCCACATCCATCTCAAGTACATATCAGTTACTCATCATATAACTCTTAGCTTCGCTTCAAATCTCACCGGAATGTCACTTAGAAAGAAATCACACTTGAAGTTGGCTACAGTAAATCTCTCTCGTGTATGTGGGTGGAAAAAGATGAATGAAAGAATATGAAAGCCCACATACAAATGATAATGAAAGATGGCTAAGAGAAATATCATCATATGAGTTCAATCAACGGAAATCACTTACCAAGAATCTGTTGGACCATATGTCCTACATTTATGTTTTGATGCAAAATACGTATTGGACTATTTGATTGTGCTTATCTTTGGATGAATTTGGATGAATCATGAAATGTATTTTCTCTACTAATTTAAGCTTCATTATATATCTTTGGAATCATGTTTGATCATATTTAATATGAATTTGATGATTCTAGACTTGTTCATTTTCGCACTACAAAAATTGTTCAAACATCACACTGTGCACACGTTGGTTGAATTGTCATAACTTATTCATATGATCTCTGATTGACTTGATTCTTATTTTGAAAATTATTTAAGACACTCTGGAATTTTTCATTGTGAAATATTTTCAGGTCAATTTTAAGTCTATCATGTTCAATTTGTCAATTGAAATTAATTCACTAGTGTAGTTGTGAAACTAGCCTAGTTGAGATTTGCATGATCAAATTGAATGACCAAACGACCTCAATTATAAGTGAAATTTTTTATGCACATTCTTATATAGATAAATTGATTTATCATGTGCTTACTTGAATTTTATTGAGCTTATATCATATTGGTTAACCCAAGTGCAAGCATTGAAGCTCTTTGAGCTTACAAGCAAAATTGGAGTGTTCTATCACTCATTTCTTTGTAGGTACAAATCATACACTTATTTGGGACATTAATTGAGGATATGAAATGGTCATGGAGTATTGAGGTTTCATTGTTTAGGCACTTGGAACCCGAAATCCCCTAGGAAACCCTATTTTGGAGCAATTGAGATTATGTGAGCTACATTGAAGGATTTATTTAGGAAATAAACTAAGACATATTTATTGAGAAAGTTGACCAAATTTGGAGTGAAGAAGACTTAAATTGGTGCAACCCATTCTTATCCAAAATAGCCTAAATTCCTCAAATTGACCTTCTATGGGTTAGACTAAGTTGAATTAATGTTGGATGATTTATTTGGAGTAGGGGCTCGGTCATAGCCCTTCTAGAAATCCTTAGGAGCCTTTGGAGGGAGTTTGAGAAGCCTTGGATTCATTTGAAATCAAATGAAAAAGATTGGAGCCAAAACACTTGGAGGAAAATTGTCCACGTCACCATGTACTATTATGTTCTTGTTTTCAAGTATTTTGGGAGGAATTTTGTGTGTGCCTTGCAAGGGTTGTTTGGTTGATTGTTGAAGCCTTTCTAAGCATGAAGAAGAGTTTAACAAGAAGCACAAAAGATCCAAACAAACCTTGGAGCCAAGATTTGAAATTTGAATCAAAGGTTGACCAAAAGTCAATAACGGCTAGCCTTTCAATGGTGTTGATTGATTTCATTTTTGAAGATGAAGGGCAGAGATTATAAGTTGATTGAGGGCTGAGATTGAAGATTAACAAGATCCAATGGCCAAGATTAAATGAAGACAAATGAAGAGGATAGTCATGCTTCATTCTACACTTGGAAAACTCATGTGCAAAAATTACCAAGAGAGCTTTTGTTCTTGATTCTACAATTTTTGAGTGATCTTCTCTTGATCTTTTGATCATCATTTGCTGAGATTATTATCATCATCTTCCCTTCATCAACCTCAAGCCAAGACACACTTTCAAGCCAAAATCATTAAGGTATTTCTTTGAGTGTTCTTGAGCTACTTTCCACAAAGCTTCTCATAAACTTATTTCCATCTTTGTGAGACTTTGTGTGAACCTTTGGTTGAGTGAAAGCCACGAATTTGAGCCAATTTTATATCCTACCAGTGAGCTTTACATTGAGAGATTAAGCGTTCCTCATCCAAATAGCTTAGAGCTAATCTTGAGAGAACCAAAAACCAAATCACTTGTAAAAGTCCCTTTTGAGGGCATTACCTTTGAGAGGTGTGTGAAAGTTTAAGGTTAGCTTCAAACCTTGGTGGTGTACAAGTTTAGGGTGTGCTTGAAAACCCTAAGTTTGTGGTGAACTTGCAAAAACCACTTATATCCTTTAGTGGATTTGGAAATCCTAAGCTTGAGAGCTTAGGTAGTGGATGTAGGTGTGAGCACCGAACCACTATATATCCTTGTGCACTCTAATTTTTTATGTCCTTTCTTGTTTGGTGCTATTAGTGATTTGTGTGCCTTATAAATTAATATTAGGGTGTTTCTTGCTGCCATTGCTTGTTGGGATATTGCTTGTGGTTGAACAACTTGTGATTAGTGGATTCTAGGTATACTTTTGATAGTTAATTTTCTGGAATAGCAATCTGTCCGTGCACTGTTCATATAGCTAGACTTTGAATTTTGATCTGAATTTTTGATATAGTATTAATTAAGGTATTGTGATATTGCATACCAAATTTCATTGAATTTGGACTTGAATTGCTAGGTCAAATAATATCTACTTGGTTGGTTGGCAGATTTGTACTATAAACACTGTTTTGATAATTTGTACGTTTTTAGATTGTGGTTTTTGTATTTGGGGTTTATACTTAGTTTTTGGAGACACAATTCACCCCCCCCCCCCCCCCCCCCCCCCTTGTGTTAGCCTAGTGATTTTAAAATCGTGAACTATGCCTTGAGTCATTCTCAAATTCAAACCAAGCTATTCTAAGATCAAGGCTTTTAGGCTTGTAACGTAAAGGTAAGAGGATAGGAATATTGGAGAAGAGGGTTTCTTTAGACACATGTATTCTCGAAAAGAACCATCAAATAAATTCAAAAATGCATCATCTCAACATATCATACCCCATCCTTCAACCATCCTTCACTTCTCATCTTCTAAAAATTATTCACTTCACTTATTTGAGCCATTTTTTATCTTCTTCTTTTTTCTCTTTTTTTTCCTATTCTTCTTTCAACGTTTTTTTGTTCTTTTTCAGCCATATCTGCCATACCCCCACACTTGGTATCTTTTGATATCCCAAAATATCAAACCTTGAAATGATTAGCAATAAGCACATATATCCAAGCTAAACAACTTTCCGTCAAACTTATGGTTCTCTTAAGCACACAAATTATGCTAATTTCCAATAAGTCAGAAAATCTGGAAATTAAGCACAAGTAGTCAATTGGGTATATTAAGAAAAGTTTTTGTTTAGGCTCAAAAGGGGTTCTAGCGGTAAACATATAAAAGGGAAGGCTAGAAAGGCTCAAACGAAGTAAAAGAAGGCCAACTCTCAACTCTTAGACTTGACCTAGTTATCATAAGAAAAATCCATTAAGACATCAATTCACAAGGACATTCTTGGTTCGTGATTGAAATAAAATGAGATGTGAAATAAGAATTGAAGTACAAAAGAATATATGAAGAAAGAAACAAATCTCTCAAAATAAAAGATAGGCTCAAATCTCGTAGGGTTAAGTCTCCACAAGTATGTATGTGATGAGATATAACATGAAACTTTCGATTTCATATGTCAAGTAATGATTCATGTAATTTCTAGCTGCCTACTCACAGAATTAAGCATCATATCCATAGAAGCGATCAAGTAGAACAAAATTTGTCACGCCCCGATCCCCAGGCACGTAACGTGTAACTAACTCATACTCCCGACTATAATTTTTTAAAAACTCAAAAATTCAGTAAAAATATAATTATCTATATACTTATATTTAGATGATAGATATAGATAAATACATAAGTAACTTTATATACCCGACTGAGACTCCAGCTCAGCCATCCCAACCCCTGGGTCCACTGAACCCTTACGCAGCAACTCTGGTATGTACACCGACTGCCCTGTCCTGTCTGCACTCTCAGTCCCACTGGTCACAGTTGTTTCACCTGAAAATAAAACAATGGGAAGTAGGGGGTGAGCCGAAGCTCAGTAGGGAATACCGTATTCACACACAAAACATTCACAAATAATTATTGACAGAAGCACGCAATTTAAATAACACTTCTATTCCTCAACCCGCCTCGAATACCCGTCACCACCTCGAACGCTTTCCGACCTCATTGCCGGAAACTATTTTTCTCCATTTTCCGACCTCCTCGCCGGAAGCAATTTTCTCCGCTTTCCGACCTCCTCGCCGGAAGCAATCTACGAGTATGGAAAGTAAGCACCTTCTTCTACCCGGGACTTGCCACCCCTTCGCTATGTGGCCGCATAGCGAATCCTTACTCGGATTATCACCCACTGTACGTACAGGGTCATTCTCACATCACTTCAATCTCCACATTACAATTTCCACAATTTATATAAAACCACAATATAAGCAAATATTCAATCTCATGCATTTAGTAATAAAACATCACTTTTCTCAATGAAATGCAGGGGTACCACATAACAGAATCATTCACTGCAACATCACACACAATCCACATTCAGCAGTAGGCACTTACTCCGAGCATTCATTTCACATTTTACCGCACCCCAAGAACTTCGATTAATTAAAACGCAAAAATCACAACAATAACATAGAATTAAGTATTCCCTACCTCGTGAAGCATGCCTCACATCTCACTCGAACCAATGCTTTCCTGTATAATTTTTCCGACGTACATCACTAAACCCCATATACCAGTTCTACACCAAAATGCACATATAAGGTCACAAATACGTTCAAATACCGTGTAAATACGTAAAATATACGATTTAATCAAAGGAGTAAACTTTACCCGAAAAAGTCAACCCGGGTCAAACGGGTCAAATAGTACCTGATTTGCCCACATTCGGGTCACCGGAGATCCGGTGACTTTCCCTGGAAATCACCAACTGGGCTTTGTAGTACTCCTCGAGGCGAACTCAACGGTGGTGTCCTTGCATCAATCGGAGATCGGAGGAGGGAGAAATCGACTGTCAAAGCTCGCGGTGGCCGAAACTTCTGACAGCTTTTCCCGGAGATATACAGCTCCGATGAAGGTGATTCTTGAACCGATTTCATACGTCTCGAAGAGACGAAAAGATTGGTACTAGTCTCGTCGCCTGAGGTGGCCGGACGACAGAGATCGGCGCCGCCGAAGTTTGGAACGCGAAAATCGCGTTTCTCTCTTTTTTTTTCTTTTTCTTCTCTGTTTCTGTTTTTTTTTCTTTCTTTCTTTTCTGTTTTTTTTATTCTTTTATTTTCTGTTTCTCCCTCACTGGAATCTTCTCAAATTTTCTTTTTATTTATTTATTTTTCTTTTGTTTATTTCTTTTAATTCAATTCTCATTTAATTTGGTTTCCATAATTCTTACAATCTTTAGTAGTCATATTGTATATATATTTGTTTGTATTGATTTGGTTTAACCCGAATTTAATCTATCGGTTTCACTATCATTTTATTGTACGTATGTCACTATCTTATTCATTATCTATATTATTCGCGAGTCGGGGTATCACAAAATTAATTTCATCATGGTGGAGGAGCATGAAACCAAACACATAAATTTAAATCCAACTACTTATTAAAAATCCACTTTCATAGGAACACACGATAGTACTTAGCATGTACTACAAGCCTTTAAACCCCTAGGTGCCCCTACTAGGATGAGTTATAGTCTCGTGAGGGTTTACAAAAATGTTACCCACAAACATTCAAAAAAAATTATTTTTTAATTAAATCCCCCCCCATACTTGAAATATGTCATGTCCTCAGTGCATAGAATTAAGTGAAAAATATCATAAATTTTCGGAGTTAGAGTGACGCAACCTGACAGCGAAGCCACTCAGAAATTTAATTCTTGTATAACTTTTCAACATTGCACAATCCTCGGAAAATCTTCAATATCTTTGTCGTATGAACTCCGATTGAAGAACCGTAAAATTCTACAGAAAGTAGACATCTGTAGCTTCCGTGCATATATAGCTCTTAGTCTGGTTCATTCTGAGTTGTTCCTAGAAATTTTTTCTTTCAAAGGTTTTGAAACAATATTGTCTTCGAACGCGTGTAATAAGATTTCTTGCATGAAAAGGAAGGAGATTATTCAACGGAAACAAAAATTGAAAGAAATAAAGATAAATGAGAATAGAATGAAATGATGTTACCTAGGTGGGTTGTCTCCCACCAAGAGCTTTAGTTATAGTCTATGCGAGACTTAGCTCTTTCATTAGCTAAATTAGTGAACTTGGAAGCCCACTTTTCATGCATTTTGTTGAAGCGTTAAACTTATTTTTTCCCTTTTTTCGAACACGACTCTCTTCTCCATCGATTTCTCTTCATGTGTAACCTTAGGATTGAAGGTTAGTGTGTCTTCATTACTTTCCATTGATAACGTGCCTTCATGCACATCAATATTCATCTTTGTTGTCTTCATCTATGGTCGGTCCAAAATTAGCCAAGCCTCTTCTCCATGACCTTGGCGATCCTACATGTCAAGTACTAGAAAGTCAATTGGAAAAATTAGTCCATGTATCTTAACTAAAACATCTTCTAGCACTCCCTTTGGATATCAAATAGATCGATCAGCCAGTTGGATGACTATAGAGGTCTTTTTAAGTGTACCTACATTCAAAGATTCGAAGATAGAAGGAGACATTAAATTAACTGAAGCACCCAAATCCAATAAAGCATGTTCAAAATTTTTATTGGCTTTGGAAATTTGGCACCACACTCCTTGATTAGTTGCACCGCCAAAAATTCATCTAGTTTTTTCGGTGCTAGAAACTCAAAACATTTCACAAAATCATGTGATGTAATTGAAGCTTTGTTTGTTTCATCCTTTAGCTCTTTACTCGTTTGTGGAGTTTCCCTTTGTGAGGATGGTGGCTTCTAATTCATTCTAAGTCGACTTGGGAATGGAATTGGAGGAGTGTAAGGATTCTCAGTATAATATCGATCCACCAGATCCAAGTCGTCAATGCTGGGCGCGCTTACAACGTTCGAGCGTTGTAAGGGCGTTTTGTTTTGTCCTTCTTCTCCGTCTGGGGTGCCCTTCTAGTGCAGGAGCTGTTGAAGGGCATTTTCCTCTGCCAATTCGTCAGACACTTTAGTTTTCTCACTGTTTCATACATCAATAATCTCGTTAGCAATATAGAAATTATTGTGAACAATTTTACCTCCCAGGACATAAATAGCCATGGCTTGCTCGGTTTTTCTTGCATTAATGATAGTTTTGCTTGGGAAATTTTCATCCTCCCTCTTACTTTGCGCTTCAGCAATTTGGCCTACTTGTACCTCCAAATTTTGTTGACTAATGGCCAACTGGTGGACCATTCTTCCAATGAAGTGGAAGTTGAAGCTGGTGTGGCATTGTTCAATACTTGAGGATTCTAGATCTTTTGAGTGTTCCTCTAAGAAAAATTTTGATGAGAGTGTTGTCTTGGATGATAAATGTTAGGATGGCCTGGAACTGCACATATGGCACAAATTTCTTGAGGTGAAATAAGCTCATTCATGGCTAGTAGCATATCCAATTTGTTTGAAAGAGCAACAACCTGAGAATTTTGTGAAAGGATATCAGAATTTGAAATCTCGAAAGTATTGTGTCTATTACCTCTTACTTCAGTGTGTTGAGTTTCAATCGCTTGATTGTCAAACAGTGTGTAACATTTAGTTGGAGTTTTATTTCTGATTGATCCTCCTGCGTAGTTGTTGACTGCAACCTTGCTAGAAACTGATAGTGCTTTATATAATATATGCATCAACACTAAGATGGGTAAAGAGTGATGAGGACATTGAGTTAGAAGACTGTTAAACCTATCTCATGCCTCTGAAAATGATTCATAATGTTGTTGTTCAAAGTGCATGATCTTATCCCTCAAAGCATCAATTTTCTCCGTAGAGAAAAATTTCTTCAAAAACTTATTTTGAATTTCAGTCCATGAGTTAAGATAACTTGAACTTAAACTATTCAACCACAACTTTGCTTTGTCCTTCAATGTGTAAGGGAAGATCTTCATCTTTAAATGCTCATCAGTAACTCCTGTAGTCAAAGGCATGCTAGAAACCATATTAAAAAGTTCATGAATATGATTTAAAGGATCTTTAGAATTTAACCCATGAAAAGAAGGCATCATATTGAAGTGAATGAACTTGAGTTCATAATTCCTAGCAACCATAGGATGTATGATGCATGAAGGAGATTGTGGAATGGTAGGAATATCAAGATCACCCACTGTTTCAGCTGGAACGATTTCTGCCATTGCTTCAATGTTTTGTAACTTTTCTTCGTCGCTTTTGCTACCTTGCTTCTTGTGCATTAAGAGTTTTTCGATGTCGTCAATGTAAGGTAGAAAATCCTCTTTCAAAGATTTTCTCCCTTGCATACAATCTCAAACCAAAAGAAAGTAAGTTTAGCACAAATTTAGACTTAAACAAGTCCTCGACAATGGCGCCAAAAACTTGATGTTAAAATACTCGCAAGTGTGCAAGTGCACAAGTGTACTATCGTAGCACAAAAGGTGTAAGTACGAGGTCGATCCTACAGAGATGAGTTCAGTCAAAAGTTGTACTTAATATTAAAATAAATGATTTCTAGAGTAAAGAGAACACACTTAATTCATACAGAAGCAAGCAAACAAGAATTAACGATGATAAAAAGCCTAGGGTACAACCTTACCAAACAATCCTATTACGAGGTATAAGGGTCAAACATTCAATACCAATTCCAATTCTAGGGTTGATTCCTCACTCAAGTATGTTAATTCCTTGATCGTGGCAAAAACACGTATTATTAGTACCAAATTAATTTTGTTTGATGGCAGTCTTTAACTTAGTGAAAATAACCCATTATGATTGGAAGAACTATAACAACCAATTAATCCCCTAAACCCGGATCCGAACATTCAACAATTAATCTTCTTAATTCCGATTACACCAAAAGACATAAATACAGATCGTTTACGTGATTTGGCTAGATGAATATAATAAACAACACAATTGGTGATCAAGCAATTATGCAGTAATCATATTTTGAAGCATGACAATTAAGAACAAGAATTGAGAATTGAATCAAACACTTGTAATAAAGATCAACTCATAATATTAATGTTTGGATAGGTCAAACCCTAGATATGAGTTTAGTTACAACCCATAAAAATAGATATAAAAGTAAGGGAAGAAGAAACCATGAATTGATACACAAAAATGGAGGAAGATGGAAGAAGAGCCGCTTCACG
Source organism: Euonymus europaeus (assembly GCA_963580455.1). Classification (NCBI taxonomy): domain Eukaryota; kingdom Viridiplantae; phylum Streptophyta; class Magnoliopsida; order Celastrales; family Celastraceae; genus Euonymus; species Euonymus europaeus. The sequence goes on from OY756962.1 coordinate 8,828,066, forward strand.
AACGAGAGCAATTCCAACCTATGCAAAGTTTGTAACCATTTTTCTATATTTTTCTAGTTTATTTATACCTAATACAAGTCTCCCAGGAGTCTTCAATTAGATTTACACATTTTGGGTTCCAAAAATCTGATAAAACTAGGTTTTCTATAAAGCTGCAAAAACCACATTTGGTCTAGGCATCCTTACGGTGCTGGATCGCTGGTAGAGCACTCTAATCTGCCAAATTATGCTTATGTAATGCTGGAGCGCCAGAAGGGCACTAGTAGAGCATTCTTCGCTATCTTTTATCCGAATGTGCTCCGATTCAGCTACAACTTCGCACCAACCCTCTTACATATAAAACATATAAAATCTCAAAGTATCAAATCAATCTTGATTAAAAATAATGCACTTGTGTATCAAAATATGCATGTAAATGTGGTATAAAATACACACATCAGGAGGGTGTTTTTTGTGTTCGGGAATCAGTTATTTGAGAATAAATAAACTTAAAATGTCGGTTTCTCCTTACTTTACTCACGCTCCTCGAGTTGGGGCGTGACACACTAACCCCTTGATGGTATTTTGCTAATTTTTCGTCTTCCAACTCGAACGACGCTTTCTGGAGGTAACAGACAAACAATATCCTCAACTACCACAGTCTCATCAGTGCTGACTACATGATAGATAGGCTCTGCATAGGCCAGTAAGAGCAGGTTTGTCGTATAGTACTTTGAGCACAAAAGCGTTGTTGACAAATTCCTAGCTGAAATTACAGCACAAGCATAGGTGCAAGGAAGATTATCAATGTCAAATACCCTGTATGAGCAACTTTTGCATTGTAAATCCACTTTCCCTCTAACATTATCATCCCTAACATGGTACTCGTGGACACTGATGGGTTCAACTATCATTGAACTAGCTTTTCACTCGTTGTGCTTTTAGGATATCTTCATGGAAGTCCGTGAGATCATTTTTCATGGAAAGTGCTTTTTCTCAATGCTCGTGAAACCATCTTTGTACAATTTCAACTAGATACTTCATCAACTTCGTTATTGGTAACAAGTGAGCCTCTTTGAGAACCCTTTTTATGCTCTTAGCAATGTTAGTTGTCATGATGATATAACGATCCACAAGGCAATATGCCCTGGCCCATCTCTCAAAGCCTGCATCTTGTAACTACTTATAGACCTTCCCATCTTCAAATTGCCTCAATTGGCATATTACATGTTGGAACTCTGACACATGATAACACTTAACAGCTTTAAAGAAAATATTAATAGCATATTCAGGGTACCTTTTGGCTTTCATATTTTGTCCGATGTGATACATGCAGGCCCCATGGAATGCTTCGGGGAAGACACACTTTACGCTATTCTCTATGCTTTTATTTCGGTCAGATATAATAGCCAAATTGGGTATAGTACTGATTGCTCCACGTAATTTGTCAAAACTACCCCTAGGAGGCATCGTTTTTCGAATCACTAATATCGAAGGCCAATGGAAAAATTTGGTTATTTCCATCAAGAGCATTGGCAAGTAAAAACACCCCCTTAAATTTGCTCTTAAGATGAGTTCCATCAACACATATTATCGGTCGCATGCACGTAATAAACCCTCTTACACAAGGACCGAGTGCCAAAAAGAAATATTTAAATCGATTTTGGGAGTCATATTCAATGTGAGTTATCGTACCTGGTACACATGGAAATAAGACAGATCACAACAGAACATAAGACCATTCTATAGCAAAATAATAACCAATCTAAACAAAAATCTACATCATTCTAAATAGTTTTCACACTCGTCCGAAAAAATAGTACAGAATTCTAAGCAGAAGTAATACTATTATAATCAGAATGACAATTATTCTAAACATAATTTGAAATTCCAGCAGTGTTTTTCATACCTGAATTTTTTGGACTCGATTATCTTACAAAATGTTGGCAGCTAAGCATATCCTTCTTCTACAATATCATATATAGAATTAAGAGCACATTCCCTAGCCTTCCACCCCTTCCAGTAGCTACACTTGACGCCATTTTCCTTTTGAAAATCTTGAATGACGTCATTGGGCCTATAAATTTGACCAACTTTCTCGTATTTAGATTTTATGCAGTCACCAATCAATGAGCTTGTTGCTTGTCGATTCTCAGTGAAAAAGAGACAATTAGACGAGGCATGAACATCATGAAACTTCTTAATCTAAAATAAAGAAATGTCTTTCATTGTAGTAGCTCACATCCACCACTTGCATTCATCAACACAGCACCGAACCACAAATAGTGTTTTGGTAGACTTGATAACTTTGAATTGAAAGTGTTTATTCACCGCATACTTACAGAGCCTTTACACAACATCTTCTTCTCCATAAAAATGTCACCAACTCTCATAACCTCGACACTTCCATCAAACTCAACATTGGACTTGACTACACGATTCACCGAAGGATTGCCGGGGTAAGAGTGGGATGTATTTGTTGCCTGATTATTCCGAGAATTATTATGATCTTCGACTGCATAATCAACTGTCTCAAGGAATGTATCATTGACTACATCATCAGATATATCTGTTAATACCATGTCCATGTAAGACTAGGCCCAGCCCACATAGTTAGTCCGTGATGGTCATTCAGCGCTAGCCCAGGTATATGATAGAAGCCGGCACACAAAGAGCAGCCCATGAATAAGTAATTAAGCTCATGTGAGAGGAGCCCAAATCTAAGAAGAAGTGTGCAGGAGGTATTCCTACAAATGTGGATCCAGTAACCAAATCATAGAACATGTGGCATGAAGTTGTGTAAATTATGGGTACTGTCAAAAGAGCAGCCAGTTACAATTTGGAAGTTTAAGTTTGTGCCCATAAAAATAAGGTTAATGGAAGAAGCACGTGGGACATGGCAAAAAATGGTGGAAGACAGGTTTTAAGTAAGGTGGTAGACGGAAGGAAGGACATGAGCGAATCAATCAAGACAAACACAAGACTAAATAGAGTTTTGTTTCCAAAATTCTCATACATTCTTAGCGAATTCAGTGTCAATTCATATTGCTAGTATGTTGTCCACCAGGATATCTTTGTTCTTAAATCATTATTGTCAAGTATCAAATGCCAACTATCGTTGTATCAATTTATGTTTGGTGCCATTATGCTTTTAATTATGTTAATCTCAACAAAGCGCACTTCAGTGGAGTTGGGAACCTAAGATTACTAAGGTCCCAAGGTAATCTGTATTTTCGTTTGATTTAGTTAGATAGTAATCAATGTAATTTTTATATTCTACAGTTGAGACACTTTAATCTCTAGCACAGCTGCAACAAACAACCTTTTGGGCCAACAGTATCATAGGCTGTCTCATGAGTTAGATCATCAAAATCATCATCATAAGTTCAACAGTAGGTTCATGGCTATGTGGTTCTATTCCATCAATGTCTGGAAGTGTCTCTTTGTTTCTACTAAATCCAAGACCAAAAAATTCTTCTATCCCTTCTACATAATTAAGCACGTTATCCCTGTGTAGTATATTTGGTATATTATCCCCGAAATCATCAATTTTGCCTTCTATATTAGAAGATATGCATAGAGATGTAGTCGGAATACTTCTATCCATATTACACCAAATGAAACAGCGAACATCATCATCTCCTTCGATCTCGATTGGCTCGGTAGGAGGACTTACATTTTAAAGGTACTTCATTTGAATATCATGATGCTACAACTTTGTAATATCACGGACTTTATCGACTAATTCACCGTAAGAAATAAACTCTGAGACTATGATAGCCTTGCTTTTTCCACCTTTATATGTGTAGTGTGTGTCATTTTTTTCCCACTTTCCAAAATATTGAATCAAAATGCTCACCTCTTTCTTCAAGAAATGTATAATATGTTCTCAATGGGTCATTTTGCACAAGGACAAAATAAAAACATTATTTTAAACATAATTACACTATGCTGAATATAATTTATACTATTCTAAACACAGATCTACTCTTCTCTAAACTAAAACTACACAAAATTCTAATATTTTCTAAACAACAAATAACAATAACTACTTTCTCAACCCGTTGCCCAGAACTCACAATCAGTAATAACCCAAAAAAGTATCATGCATTTCTTCACAATTTTCCTATATGCAGTAAACAACTACGCGATTTCCATGAACCTAATAAAATGAAGACCTCCACACTATACATAGCAAATAATAAACATAATGCATTACAAAGATTAGTGTTCAATATTTGACCTGTGGTACAAACGAGTTTTGAGCTTCAAATCCGAGCTTGAGATCCGAAATCCAAGATGAACGTCGAAATCAGTGCTGGAGCTTTAAACCCATTTCAAGTTTCAAGTCCAAGGATAATGTTGCACCACCATAGGAGAAGTTGTCCGAAATCACAACTCGAGCTTGCGTTTCATGGTCGAAAATCGATATTCGGACGGCATGCTATTCGTACACATTGGGAAGGAGGAAGAACGAAGGAGCTGAACAAAGGAGCTGGGAATTTAACATTTTGGGAATAAAAAAGTTCTTTTTTATTGGGAATTAACAAATATTGGAAGGAGGACATATTAGACATTTCCTTAGTAAAAAATGTTATAAGTTAAGTTTTTTTTTTAAAAACGGTTAGATGACTAAAAATGTTTTATAAATGGGTAATTTTGCCAAAATTCCCTAGAAAAAGCTAATATGAATAATATTAGCTCATAAAATAAATATATTTTATTAATAGTATTATAGGATGTCTTATAATATTATAGAATGCTATAGTTAATAGTGTAACATATAATACAAGCAATCACCCTCGTCATGCTGCGAGCTCATGAGTTTTATGTTTCATTTACAATATAAGTGGCATCGAAGGAACCACGACAATACTAAACAAGTCATTCTCATTGATGAGGATAATTATTCTCTCCAATAAGAATAAGACACGTGGCAAAATTGTCAGCAGCATAATATGCTCAGTCTGTTTGTTTGGTACTGAAAAACGCAATGCTCTTCTCGGCTCTATACTTCTGAGACTGTAACTAGCTTCCGGTAAAACAGTAACTCCCTCATCTGGCAAAATACTATTCACCACTACATAAATTCTATTAAAGGAAAACGCCCTCACTATATAAAGGGGTTACCCCACAGGTAAAAGAGATCACTTCTTTTCCATTCAAATACTATTTACTCATTTCCCAAGAACAGCGAGTGTTCTTTGGAGATATAATCTGTGCTCACCTTTGACTTAAGCATCGGAGCGCCAACGCTAGAGAACACTCTCTGGCGGGCTCTTAGCTTACGTTTGCTCGTCCGTGCAGATAATCGTCGCCTGAGAAGACTATTTCGGACATATACTGATACGTCGTCGTAACCTTACGGGTTTGAGACGTCATCAGATTGGCGCCGTCTGTGGGACCAGATTTTTCCATAACAAACAAATTATGGTTCGAACTAGAGCTTTAAGAGGAGAACGACAACAGGCTGCAACTGTAAATGTTAACGCTAAGCAACAGCCTCAGCCATTGGTGCAAGATCAAATCGCCCAATTGTTGCAACAGATGAATGTGTTTGCTCAAAGGTTGGACATGATCCAGGAACAAGCACAGGGGCTCCAACCTGTCCAAAATGAGAACATTTCTCAGAAAACAAGGAATGAACACTCTCATACCAGTGAGTCAAGAAATCCTAACCTACCAAAAACCTAGGTAACTACTACTCAGAGAACTCATCCAACTCATACCTACGAGGGGGATAGCAAGTTTATCGAAGGGGTAGTAGACCGAAAAATAGCTGCTCTACAAGGATGCCATTTCTTGGATAAAATGGACTGGGACAGGAACTTAACCCCATTGGCAGCTGAGATTCAACAAGCTCGGGTACCAAAGAGTTTTAAGGTCTCCCGTGTGGAAAAGTACAACGGGACGGGAGATCCCCTTGACCATGTCATCGATTTCCAAACCATGATAGAGTTCCAGCGAGCATCTCAAGAAGCTTGTTGCAAGATCTTCCTATACTCTCCCATTGGTGTAGCAAGACGATGGTTTAGAGCTCTGCCACAGGGCAGTATTCATAGTTTTGATGACCTCACCAACAGGTTCGTCGCTCATTTTGCTAGTTCAATACCGGTCAAGAAGACCCATGCCACACTGGTGACCATCCGACAAAAACCTCATGAAAGTTTAAGAGAATTCGTGACCATATTCAACAGTGACTATTTGGAGATACCAGTCCTTCAACCGATTATAGCTGTAACAGCCTTCACGATTGGAGTTCAGCACACAACATTGAAGCAATCTTTGTTGAAGAAGCATCCGAAAGCATTCCTGAGTTGCTCTCGAGAATGGAAAAGTATATTATCATAGATGAAATCATGGTGGAACCACACATGACCGAACAATCCCCTGATAGGTCCCCTCCAAGAAGGAGGAACGATTCTAGTCGGCTGAATAAGAGAAAGACCACTGAAGGGGGAGGTCATCTTCTCAAAAAGACAAGCGAGCCAAACTAGTGCTATATGATTCCTATACTCCTCTCAATACCTCTTTGAAGAAAGTACTGAATGAGATACAGGATCGTGACATCGTCAAATGTCCATCGAAGATGAAGTTGACTCCTGGAAGGAAGGAGAGCGATAAGTATTGCAAATTTCATTAGGGTCCTGGTCATGATATTGATGAATGCCGACATCTAAAGGACGAGATAGAGAACCTCATTCAGAGGGGATACCTCAAAAATTTCACTAGCTCAGCCGGGGAGAAGCGAGAAATAAAAGAAAGGAGAGAAAATCGAAGAGATGAGAGAGATGACGACCGGTACTAGAGGAGACGTTGAGAAGAGTCTCCTCGTCGTTGAAACCGAGGAACAGCTGGCACTATCAGTATGATAGTCGGGGGCTAGCCTCGGGAGGAGAGCTTATGCTCGGATAGTCCACCATATGTTTGAAAGGTCAAAGAAAGCAAGCACAGATGAAGAGAAGATAATATTCTCAGAAAGATATGGAGATGGCTTACATAAGCCACATGACGATGCCTTAGTCATTGAAGCAGTTATCGCTAACTACACGATGAAAAAGATTCTGGTCGACAATGGGAGTGTGGCAGATGTTCTAGTCTATCACGCCTTTAAGAAAATGAACCTCTCGAGAGAGAGCTTGAAAAAGTTTTCCTCGCCCCTTTACGGTTTCACTGGAGAGCAGGTCATCCCCGTTGGGATGATCAATCTACCCATAACCCTAGGGGACTACCCCAGGTCAAAGCTATTCATGGTGGAGCTCCTGGTTGTGGATGCGAAAACCTCCTATAATGCCCTGATCGGTCGACCACTGCTACATAAAGTTCGGGCAATCGTCTCAAATAGGTGAAGTTCAGGGCGACCAGAAGCTTGCCCACCAAGTGTATGTCACAAACCTAAAAGACAAGAAAAAACCAGTCTCAATCCTAGAGTTGCTTGATGATCGCGACATTAACACCTCAAAATCGACCATAGCCGAACAGCTCATTACCATCACTGTAAAACAGGGGATGAAGAAGAAATTATACCATGGATTGGAAAAGACTTAAGTGAAAGCTTGACAAGTCTACTACTAGAAAACATTAGTGCATTTTCCTGGCGCGCAGGCGAGATGCCTGGCATAAGTGCTGATGTTATCACACACCATCTTAGCATAAAACCTGGCAGCCGATCGGTGAAACAAAAGAAGAGAAACTTTGCTCAGGATAGGCAGGAGGCCATCAAAACCAAGGTTAACAAGCTTCTGAATGCAGAATTCATCCGAAAAGTCCAATACCCGGAGTGGCTATCAAATGTGTTATGGTGGCAAAACAAAACAGCAAGTGGCACATATGCGTCGACTTCACCTACCTCAATAGGGCCTACCCTAAGGATAGCTATCCCTTGCCAAAGATAGATCAACTGGTCGATGCAACCTCGGGAAAAGGTCTCCTCAGCTTCCTCAATTCATATTTGGGATATCATCAGATCCAAAGGCACCAAGCTGATGAGGAGCACACCTCATTTGTCACTCTCGAAGGCATATATTGCTATCAAGTAATGCCTTTTGGGCTAAAGAATGCAGAAGCCACCTACCAAGGACTTATTAACAAGATATTTTCCCCAATGCTCGGTAAGACGGTCGAGGCTTACATTGATGATATCGTTGTCAAGAGCAAGAAACCCGAAGACCACCTAGATGATTTGCAGGAAGTTTTGAATGTTTTGAAGAAGTTTGGAATGAAGCTTAGCCTAGAGAAATGTGCTTTTGGCATTTCCTCTGGAAAATTCCTCGATTTCCTCATCTCCAAACGAGGAATATAGGTAAACCCTGAAAAGGTAGCAGCCATAATCAATATGCAAGCCCCGAGAAGCAAAAAAGAGGTTCAACAGCTCATAGGACGAGACGCGGCTTTGAGCCATTTTCTTGCCAGGTCCAAAGACAAGTGTAGACATTTCTTTAATGCACTCAAGCAAACGAAAAAATTTCGGTGGAACAAAGATTGCAAAGAAGCTTTTGAGGAATTAAAATCTTATCTCAGCCAGTCAGCCCTCCTCACGTCTCCGAAAGATGGGGGCCCTTATTTCTTTATCTCGCCACTAATGACCACGCGGTGAGTGTGTGCTCATAAGTGAGGCGGAAAATGTCCTGAAGCCGATATACTATACAAGCAAAGTCCTCACTGGTACCGAGAAGAGATACACCTGGGCTGAGAAGTTTGCTGTAGCACTTGTGACAGCGGCTAGGAAGTTGCAACCATACTTTCAAGCCTACATGGTTACAGTGTTAACCGACCAACCACTGAAGAGCATACTAAAAAAATTGGATACATCGAGCAGACTCATCAAATGGTCGATTGAACTGAGTGAGTTCGATATTCACTATGAGTCGAAGAAAGCCATCAAAGCTCAAGCCCTTGCAGACTTTATCATTGAGTGCCAACATCCCCTAGGGGAAGAGGCACCTCATGACCTATGGGAACTCTTTGTCGATGGCTCCTCCAACAAGGATGGATGTGAAACAGGGATTCTCCTTCTCGGGCCGGGGGGCATGACTACGGAATACACTCTCCGTTTCTAATTCAAAGCTTCCAACAACGAGGCTGAATACGATTGCTTTTAGCAGAGTTGAAGTTAGCAATTGAGCTAGAAGTGCACAATTTAGTGTTTAACAGCGACTCTCAGCTCATAACCGAACAGATCCATGGTGAATATGAAGCGAGAGGCTCTAACATGATCAAATATCTGGAGAAAGCTAAAGAGTTGATTAGTGAAATTCTAAATTTTGAAATACGAAAAGTGCCCCAAGAAGTGAATCAGCAAGCCAGTGTGCTAGCTCAATTAGCATCTGCTTCTGAAAAAGACGAGGCCTCCTCAGTGCGGATAAAGATATTGCCCAAACCGAGCATCCTTATTAGGACTATCACAGTGATCAACACCGAGCGATCATGGATGGATCCAATACTAACCTTCCTTACAAATGGTAAGTGTGAGGATAAGAATGAGGCTAGGAATCTCCGAGCAAGAGTAGCAAGGTATTCGATCATTCAGGGAATGCTCTACAGGAGGTCTTACACACTCCCTTACCTTAAATGCCTTACTCCATGAGAATTCAATTACGCTCTCTGAGAAGTACATGAAGGAATTTGCGGCAACCATGTAGAAGCAAGAACCTTAGCTAACAAGGTGTTGTGTTGTGGATATTACTGGTCGAGTACAAGGAATGATGCCAAGGAAATGAGGCAAAAGTACGACAAGTGCCAGAGGCATGCCAATGTACCTCACCTTCCCTCATCTGAGATAACAGTCATTGAGAACCTTTGTCCGTTTGCACAATGAGGGCTAGACCTGTTGGGACCCTTTCCCCAGGCAACAACTCAAAGGAAGTTTCTCATAGTGGCAGTGGACTACTTTATAAAGTGGGTTTAAACCAAGCCTTTGGCCATCATCACCGACCACAAGGTAAAATAATTTATATGGAAAACTATCATTTACAGGTATGGCATTCTGCGGATCCTTATTATAGATAATGGCCGATAGTTTGTGAATACAAATATCCGAGAATTCTGTGAGGAGTTGGGCATCCATCTTAGGATCACTGTTGTGGCCCATCCTCAAGCTAATGGTTAGGTTGAAGTGACCAACTGTATCATACTACAAGGACTCAAGGCTCGTCTTGACCAAGCCAAGGGACTTTGGACCAAGCAGCTCCACATCGTCCTATGGTCATAACTACGCCTAGAACATCAACAGGAGAGACGCCTTTCTCTCTAATGTTCGGATCAAAAGCTATCATTCCAGTAGAGATTTGGGTCCCCACTCCTCGGATTGTTGACTTTGATGAGTCGGGTAACAATGTCTTGTTGCTTAACAATCTTAATTTCATAGAAGAAGCTCAAAAGATTGCTCGAATCAGAATTGCTGCCTACAAGCAAAGAACGACTCGTTATCACAACAAAAGAGTCCAAACAAGGAAGTTCTTAGAGGGAGATTGGGTGCTGAGGAAAGCCACTACAACAGGAAAATACCTTGGCAAGCTTGGGGAAACTTGGGAAGAGTCTTTCTAAGTTATCAAAGTCATGCTAGATGGAACCTACAAGCTAGAGAATCCCGAGAGGCCAGGAGAGATGCGACCCTAGAATGCTGAAAACCTTTAAAGATATTATATTTAACTCTCTTTTATTGTCCTGTATTTAAGAACATCTTTTTCCTACTTGTTCCTTACACGAGGCGTAGGATTTATCATTTCAATTAAAGTAGCTCGTTCCCGTATCAAGATTCTCATAGCAGTATACTATTCGGGCACATTACAACTTATTTCAACTAAGTTACAATTACCGAGCATTGCCCCCTGGCCTCTTAAAATACAGAGGCTGAGGAAAGACTTTGGCATGTTACAACTCAATTCTTTTGCGCTACAGCAGCCCAGTGGAAAACACGTTTGCTACGACCTAGACATATCTATGTCACAGCACCTAAATAGCTACTCTCGGATCTATTACAATTTAAAACGTTTTAAATTACAATATTCGAGCATAAAATCAAAGATAAACTAATTGAGAATGATAAGAAGAATACGAGAAAAAACTTCGTTAAATTAGAGAAACAAAAGTCATTTACATATGGGTCGAAGAAATAGTTTAAAAATAAAATAAAAACGAGCTAATTTTCTATATCTATAGTTTCCTCAGAGGGACATCGCTTTCCGTAGGGACGAGAGGAATATCAGCATCCATATATGTCTCAATATCCACTTCCTCGTCCCTCTCTTCCTCCTAGAAAAGATAAAATTGCTCGTAAGCATCCTTCTTGACGACATCCACCTCATCCTTGCCGGCGAGGCCTGGGCAGAGCCCATCCATGATATCCGAGTTCTGCCCCTTACTGGCGAGAAACCCTCGAGCTTCCTTTACCACAGCCTAGAAGCAAAAAAAACCCTCCTGCTTGAGGGTAAACTGGAATTTAGAGGAGTCCCTAAATTCCCAAACACCAGTTTGACGTCCGCTCTCGAACATGTTGGCCCTTTCTGCTTCCTCGGCCAACTTTTTTGTCGTTCCAGCTCTTCCTCGGTCTTCTTCATCTTAGTGGCCATAAGGGCCTCAGCCTCCTGGGCCTTCTGGAGATCCAGCCCAGAAAGCTGCGATGCTATCTCCGTCCGACTAAGGGCCCCTTTGAGGAGTTGAATCTCCTTGACAATAGTTTTTTTCACGGCCAAAGAGCTCCAAACATCAAGAGAGAGTTTTTCGAGAAGAGAGGCCAGCTGGAAGTAACAATGAAATAAATTATGGAAGGAAACTGAAGAAAGACTTGGATGAAACCAGGAAAGAGTAATACCTTCATGAGTTTGACAGTAGAAGCCTCCATCTTCTCCTCAGTAGCCATCTTCTCCTCAGTAGCCATCTTCTCCTCAGTAGCCATCTTCTCAGCTCGCCGCTGATTAGAGTTCAGAGAAAGCTTCTCAAGCATCTCCAAGGCCACCCGAGAATTGGCCACAGTATTGGACTGGCGAACATCCCACTAGGGAACGTGGACGTCGCCCATCCTATGAGAGATAGATAACCCACGTCCCCGACCTAGGTCCTTTCCCCGGCCAGGCTTCAATCGAATTCCGGCAGCAGAAATTTTCTTCCTCCTGCTCGTCTCCGTGTCCTCAGAGGGTTTTCTCTTATGGCCCAAGTTGGCCGTCCTCTTTTGCATCATCAAATATTTAGTAGCCGACGACATATCTGAAAAGGATAGCGACGAATCAAAAACAAAGTAACAGAAGAGTTAAACTAAACAAACCGAGCAAGAGCAGGTCCCCACCTTGCATGGCTTGCTTGGATCTATGTGCCCTCGTAAAATCTATAGCATGCCATACAATGGGGATAAAAGGTTTAGTGAAGGGTCACTTAAGGCAGAGGTACCAATAAAGCTTCTCCATAGAAAGTTGGGGCAGACGTCTAAACTTGCTGAATTTTGGGAGGGCCCATGAGGTCCTAAAAAGGAGAACCTCGCCCTTATCCAAAGGCATCCGAACAAAAAAATAGTTGGATTTCCAATGATGATTGGACGAGGAGTACTTTGGGGCGACCAAACCCTTCTTAAACTTTACATAACACAATCCGGGATTCCTCGGAGCTCTACATAAAGAGAAGATGTGCTGAAGGACATTGGAAGAGAAAGGAACTCGGAGCTCGTCACAATAATGAAGAATAGTGCCGAGGAAAACCCAGGAGTTGGGAGCTAAGCAGGTCAGATATATATCGAACCGAGCAAAAAAGGAGCGTATGGCAAGAGCCAAAGGAATTCGACACCCATAGGAAAGAGCGGTGATGGAAATCACGAATTCCCCATGCTGAGGATTAAAAGGAGAGACCCCCTCCAACACAGGCTGGCAAGGGTAGGGAATACCGAACAGTTTGCGTTGGTTTTCTACCTCGGATGCGGTGAGGCTACAACTTAAGTTGCTAGGTTCCTTGGCACTATCACCTACTGCTCGGGCTTCCTGTAAGGTAGCCTCGAACCCAGGAGAGGCAAAGAAAGGACGTTCAGCTAAAGGAAGCCTAAGGTTCATCCTAACAGGTGGAGAGGTGGAGGTAGAAGAAGAAGAACCTAGGTCGACATCTTCTAATATATTAACATCTCTATCCGAAGAAGGAGAAGACCTTTCTCGTGCCTGAAAACGAAGAAGAGGACGAGAAATAAGGTAAGCTTGATAAGAGGAGAATATGATTTCTTGGTACTCTCTAAGCTCGGGTCTCTAAAAATTGGCAGCAAGTGGCCGTCGAAAGTGACGCCTTCACTATTTATAGTGGAAGACCGTACCTGTCAACAAATCCGATCACGAGACCCCTAGCATCCTCTCATCTAGACCGCTCAGCCCCTGCTCATCGTTAAACCGTCAGATCATCTCAGATTCAATCTAGACCATCCAAAGTCTTGTCATCAATGCCACCCTTGCGCAAGCCAAGGTAATAAAGACGACGGCTAATCTAGGCCTATCATTGGTTGTTTTTGACAACCAATCACAGGTCTGAGGCAAATGATGAGGATAATTATTCTCTCCAATAAGAATAAGACACGTGGCAAAATTGTCAGCAGCATAATATGCTCAGTCTGTTTGTTCGGTACAGAGAAACGCAGTGCTATTCTCGGCTCTCTACTTCTGAGACTGTAACTAGCTTTTGGTAAAATAGTAACTCCCTCATCTGGCAAAATACTATTCACCAGTACATAAATTCTACTAAAGGAAAACGCCCTCACTATATAAAGGGGTTACCCCACAGGTAAAAGGGATCACTTTTTTTCCATTCAAATACTATTTACTCATTTCCCAGGAACAGCGAGCGGTGTTCTTTGGAGCTATAATTTGTGCTCACCTTTAACTTAAGCATTGGAGCACCAACGCCAGAGAACACTCTCTAGTGGGCTCTTAGCTTACGTTTGCTCTTCCTTGCAGATAATCATCACCCGAGAAGACTATTTTGCCGAGGAGGAAGACCATCAACCCATGGAGACTAGTTCGGACTTATACTGATACATCGTCTTAACCTTACGGGTTTGAGACGTCATCACTCATAATAAAATTACTCATTGATACGAAGCTCACCATTGACTTCCATCTCAGTTCCCTACAGAAAATATAGTAAGTTGCTGCAAGTCTTTTACCGGAGAAATGGAGGAGCGAATTACAACATCTTAGCATCTAAATATATTAATCATTCACATTGCATCGGAAGCTGAAAGAATGTTTCCTTACAAGATATTTACAAACTTCATTTTCCTAATAAACACCAGTGAAGAGTCCCATTAGATAACCCATGTTATTCTCCTGTAGTTGCGATCGACATGAGTTGTTTGACATTTAAACTGAAAATGCTAAAGGAAAAGGTCGACCTGTACATATACACACTTACAACTGTGTCACATTCGTTAAATTGGAAAATGTTGAGGAGTCGTTTGGTTACCATTGTAATGTAATGGTAATTGTATTTGGATTACATTACAATGTTTGCTATCCACTAATTTAAAAATGGAATATAATCCAATTACTTGGTAATGATATTCCTCAAAAAAACCAAGGAATCTCAATACAATTTAAAAGTTGATATTGTGATTCCAAAATCAAATATTTGTTTATTCGACAAATATATCCCCAAAAATTATAAATTATTTGCATATGTATCCTTACATATTTATAAGTCACACTAAACCCTGGGATGACCCGGCCCCTTTCCGAACCTCGGGATGACTCGGGCCCAATCCTGGACCCAAGGATGACCCGAGACCCTTCCCAGACACCGGATGACTCAGGCTCCATCCCGGACCTCGAGATGTCCCGAGACTGATCTCAGACCCTAGCATAACCCGAGCTCGATCTTGGATCCTAGGATGACTCATGCCCTCCCCGGACCCTAAGAAGACCAAAAATCGATCCCGGACCCCGTGATGACCAGCCACCTTCTCGGACCCTGGGATGACCCAGGATCGATCCCAGATCCTGGGACTAATGTTGCACCCTAGAATGATCTAGGCTCGATCCTGGACCTTTGGATGTCTCGGGCTTATTCCCCGACTCAGAATGACTCGTGCCCGATCCAAGACCTCAGCCTAAGAATTGTAATACATTTTCATTTTGTAATCTAAACATATGAATAAGATTACCTTGTAATCACGTTATCGTAATTGGATTACTTGAAAATGATTACAATTACTCTCGCAATACATCAAAGCAAAACACACCATATATTTATAAAGACACACGTCTTATGTCAACAGGGTACTAATCGAGAAAAAATTAGATAAGAGAAAATACGACAATAGTCTTACAAGGTTTGAAGCTTTGACTAGTTTCCTATGAAGTTAGGAATCCTACGCCTGAGACTATTGTCCGATGCCCACCTGAAAAAAAACATAATTATTTTTATCAAATTTGACCTGCACCATCTTCTTTCGATGTATATGTCAGAAATAATTTCTTAAAATAAATTTTATGTCGAATATTTTTACATTGTTTCCATGTTCTATAATTTAGCAAACGTAGGAGGAATCTCACTACTTACTCCAGCACTATCAAAAATCTATCCAGATAAAGAATTTTCAATTACTAGTACAGCCTGCTGGTATCTTTGCACAAGAAAAGTAAAATATTCCAATTGTTCTTGTATAATGAAATAATAGAAGAGAAGTTAGTTATAAACAATATTTAATTTCATTGTTGTAGGAATTAATTATGAGTTCTCAGTAAAAAATGCCAACTCTTAAAAAATACATCAAATTCAAAAAAGAACAAAATATCAACAGTCAAAAAATGCATCCATTGATTAGCAATGGAAATGAATGAATTAAAAATTTGGAGTGGCAGTGAATGATTTATTTCGAAGAGGTTTGTCATTGGTCCTCAATGTTCATAATGAAATTGTTGCAATTGCATAGTAAACTCAAAGAAAGAAGAATAAGATAATTTTCACTAATTAAAAAGCTTACAGGAGAAAGAAGAAAAAGAAGCTTAAATAAGCTCTACAAAGACAACGATAATAAGACCAAAAAACAAAGCTTGATAGAAATCTTTCAAAGGACAACGAGCAAGAAAGGAAAGTTTTGAAAAAGAAAAAATGATGCTGCACAAAGTCAGTGCAGCATAAGTAAAGGAACGATGTCGTCTGGACATAAACCAGGTATGACCATGTTTTGAAAATGAATAAATGAACTAAAGACGACATCTCAACACCCCCTCTCAAGCTTAACGTAGTTAAGTGTCAACTATGTTAAGCTTGGCCATAAATTTGTTAGCATATCTGCAGGTTGGTATGTAGTCCGTATGTGTGTCCGGGAAAGCTGCCCAATCCGCATCACAATAGGCATAGATTTCCATAGGTTGATTAGAGGGAATTAAGAGATGATGACATCAAAAAGGTGAAAAGACCATTATGATGATTAGTCGGTCAGGCTCGTGCTATAGCAAATGAGTGTCCTGAAATAGATGTGAACAAACGTGAGCTTAAAGACTCGCTTGAGGTTGTCCTCATGCATAGGTGCTCCGACACTCAAGTCAGTATGGACTCAGTTAATAGAAGTGGCCCGGTATGCAAAGCTCTTATGTAAGCTTGAACAATATGTTGTCATTAAAAATTACTTAAGAATGAGATTCCCTTTTATGGGGGTCAACTGGTCCGAGTTTTACGAATAGTAAAACTCTTTGATCTAATGGTTGAGCGTATTTTATGGAAGCTTAATCCTTTTAGGACTTCTTTTCCTAGTCGGAGTTGGACTGCTACAAGTTCAGTATCTTACTGAGGGATGGACAATGGTTAAAAGCGGGGCGTCCTATCCAGGTCGAGATATAGCCCAACCATCCGGGCCGGTGTAATATCCCAGAGCCTAAGCAAGTGCACTTCCTTTTATGAGCTTGAGCCGATGCGATAACACCACAACCAGACTGGCGTGGTACTCTCAACGTCAGGCTGGCGTGGTTATTCCACAGAGATGCTTATCCGAGGTATGTTAATGGTGACACGTGTTACTCTCTGATTTGTAGGGTTATTTTAGGCATATCAGTTGACCCCAGCTCTTGGATTGGTGCACCGTTCTTACAAATTTCAATGCAAGAGTTATGTCAGAAAATTAAATGCCAAGAAGACGTTTGAAATCAATGGTCTAGATCAAGGCGGATGAACGGTTTGTCATCCTAGGCCATCCGATCCGGGTCAACAACTACTATATATAAGGCAGAACTTGGACTCATTCTTCCATCACTATCGCGATTTCATCCCCTCTACTTCTGTGTCGTGCCAAAATTCCTTTAATTTATTGAGCCGTACAGTAAAATCCCTTTCCGAGCCGAACAAATTTTTTGTTCCAGGTTAGTCATCTTATTTTGTTTCCTTGACTAATGACTCATGGCTTTCGGCTCGGTACATCATAACAGGAGCGGAACCTCGAGTTCCTCCTCCGCTACATCCTCTAGCTCGGGCTATACTTTTACATCTTCCGTACCCATGTTAGATGTAGAAGAAAACACACCAGACGCCCTTAGTGAGAGTGAGTCTATACAAATAGTTTTCAAGGCGGTATTTCGAAATGAAAGATGCTGAACCATTCTGTTTATATGGTTCTCGATGCCAAGAAGATTTCATTAAGGTAGTTAAGGCAAGGTATAACATTCCCTGGCCGTGCCAAGCCATATCAAATGGTGAAAACCTTCTTAGACCAGCTAGAGATACTTTCGCGTGATGGCACAAGGACTAAAACTTGGGGCTCAGATTCCACACCCATTAGCTCCCACTAATTTTTTGTCGATTTAACATCTGTCCGGCTTGCCTTTTCCCCAACTCATGGTTGTTATTGAGCACCATCCTTATTTTGTGCCACCAGTATGAAATCCCATTATCTTCTCAGGTTCTTCAATATCTTTGTTAGATAAATCATCACCTCAAAGAAAAGGGTTTATATTACCTATAGTTTCGAGACCCCATAAAACCGTCCCGGTATGAATCTTCCGTGAAACAATGGAAAGAATCATTTTTTTCTGTTCCATTTTAGGCCGGTGAAGAACTTCAGTTCCGCAATACATACGGGGTTTCGAGGCTAAATTTCTTTAACAAGCTTCCCTCCCTATCTGGTGATGAGGATGAATGGCTGGCTCGTCTTAAAACACTTCTTCCCCCGGTTGCCCCAGAGAATAGGAAGTTTAGTTAGGAAGACTATTCGAGGGCCTTCACCTCAGAGATGTCTCGTAGAGGTCGGCCTAGAAACGAAGTTCTTTGTTGACTTATTATTATTATTATTATTATTATTATTATCATGTGATGGAGGCTAGGATTGCAGTAACTATTAATGAATAAGTATTAGTTTCATTTATGTGATTGAAACTAGCAAGCGTAGATTATTGAAATAAGAGAAGATTCTCAGTAGTGGAACATAAAGATTATTAATTGTATGTTTTTATTTATTTAGAGAATATGGGTTGACGTTTATTTTGATTGGAGCATTAATAATTAATTTGGAGAGATTTTTATTGGAAGCTATGTAGTGCATGATCAAGTTATTTTGATGACAGTTTGAAAGAGGCATGTGAGTATTACCTAGTTGCGGTGTAGTGTTGATTGTAGGAAGAGTAATATTCTAGTTTGTGGGACCTGGGTTAGATTTTGTAGGTCAGGGTGTTACAGCCCAGCTGCTCAGTCTAGGCAGCCAATCCATCCACTATGACTAGATGTTCGTCCTCTTGGCAACATTACTTTGGTTGACCTTGAGCCACACCGGTCCAACCTCGGGGTTCTGGTGTCCGATACTGCAAATCATCCTATGATGGCGTCCCGGATGGTCTCCAGGATTCCTACCCCGGCATACATCAAGAGGTATGAGAACATGCCCTTGACGGATAGGATAGGATCGGGAGCTGAATGTCCAAGTTATAAAGGTATGCTTCTGTTTTTTTACTCGATCTTACTTATACTTCTGTTTCTTTTTTGGCTGACTTCCATTTTGGCCACCCTACTGGGGGGAATTGCTGCCATGGATTTAAATAAGTCTACTACTTTGGAAAGAGCATAAGCGATCCTACCCGAGCCCGGTCTAAGGCTGAAGAGGAAGTTGAGCGACTGAAGTTCGAGATGGCTAGCCTGATAAAGGACTTATCCACTGCGGCCACCCATCTCAACAAGTATAAAGTGGAGAAAATCCACCTTGAAGAGTCTATTAAGACTAACAAGGCAAAGTTTGATAAGCAGCTTCGGACCGAAGTGGAGCTTTCCTATCAAGCAAGACACCGAACCGGCGTAGAAGATTACAAACAGTTTGAGGAGTTTTACCTTGGCTAGGGCCAAGAGGGATATTTCGAGCATCAAGGCGGCATCAGGTTGGCTCGTAAAGCCTAGATTGATGCTGGTTTGGACGTTTCCATCCTGGACCCTATCTTTCCTATACTGGTTGAGAAGGACGACCTAGTAGAGTCCAAGGATGAAATTTATAAGGAATGTCGCTTGGCTGAGAAACATATGAAAAAAACTATTGAAGAGGATTCCGAGATGGAGCTAGATCGGGACGGCGAGCAAGAGACCTCTATTGTAGATGTAACATCAGATGATCCTATCCATGCCGGAGGTTCTCCAACAACTCAAGTTGTCGATCTCGCCCTGGAACCTACTTCTTCTTTTCTAGTTGACTTGGCCCTTACCGAAGCACCTCCCCCAGTGAATAAGCCAAAGGACAACCCAAGTGATGACCAGGCCGGGGCATAGCAACTACTTTTTCGTAATCTCAACATGTCCTATGGCCACCCATGTCGAGAAGGGCTTTTTAACTCTTATCTATTCAGAAGATAGTTCTATTTGTGGCACATTTTAATATTTCTATCTTTTTCATTTACGGTAATGTAATATTTACATTTTTTGATTCCATGCCTGTCTAACTAGCCGCGATATAACATTGTTTATGTATCCCAATTGCGATTTAACATATGAAATGTGTTTTCGCATGGCCGGTCAACTCTAGGTTGTTTATCTTTGCCCTCAATACTTTATTTTAAAGTTCTGATGAGTGCATGCCAGCTCGGGTTTTCCCTTCTTCAGGCTGTTCAAGCACGTTGTAATTTGTTGGCCTAGTACCTTGCCCCCTTGTTCGGGCCGGGAGATTTTCAAGTACTTCAATTTTTTCCCTTCAATTCCATTGTTGTTTGGGAGATCATTGTATCTTTGTCGGAAATTTTTTTATGAAAAAGGAGATTTTTATTATACTGGAAAATGCTTTGTAGCCAGCACTTTTTTATTTCAAACTGAAACAAATCCTATTGAGATAATAATTCTTAAATGCTGAAACTAAATTACATTAAACGTAATAGCACTTGAGATTGTCCACATTCCAGGGCCCCATATCTCCTGGTTTGTGTGGGTCTTCAATCTTGTAGGCGCCATTCTTGAGGATTTTAATAATCCGATATGGTCCTTCCCAGGTTTCTCCAAGCTTCCCGAGATGCCTCCCGGTTGCTACTACCTTTCTCAAAACCAAGTCTCCAATTGAGAATTTCCTCTCTTTTACTCGGTTATTATAATACGAGGTCATCCTCTACTTGTATGTAGCGATTCAAATTTTGGCCTACTCTCTCATCTCTTCTAGAATATCTAGATTGGTGAGGACCATCTCACTATTCTCTAGCTTAATAAAGTTGGTGATCGTTGAGGAAGGAATACCAATCTCTACGGGAATGACTGTCTCCATACCAAAGGTGAGAGAAAATGGTCTCTCGATAGTTGATGTTCTGGGAGTGGTATGGTATGACCAAAGTACTGAGGGTAGCTCTTCTACCCACTTTCCTTTAGCCCTATCCAACCTGGTTTTTATTCCTTCTAGGATGGTTCGATTCATCACTTATGCTTGGCCATTTGCTTGGGGGTGTACTACTGAGGTGATCCTGAGATCAATTTTAAGATCCTCACAAAACTTGTGCATCATTCTCCCTAAAAATTGTCTACCGTTGTCTACAAGGAAGGCCTGGGGTAGACCATATCAACATACTATTGTCCTTCAAATAAAATCAATCACCTTCTGCTCTAAGATGGTTGCTAACGACTCAACTTCAATCCATTTGGTGAAGTAGTCAACCGCCACAATTATGTTCCTTCTTTGTCCCACCATTTGCACGAATGGTCCCAGGAGGTCCATTCCCCATTGAGAAAAGTGGCATGGATTCTAGACTGGTATCAGATTGGCTGATGGTACCCTAGGGACATTTGAGAGTCTCTGACATCTGTCATATTTCTGTACCAGGTCCTTTGCATCTTTCATCATTGTTGGCCAGTAATACCCACACCGCAGCACCTTATGGCTAAGAGACCGTGTGCCAATGTGACTTCTACAGATCCCTTCATGGAATTCTTTGAGGACATAGTCAGCCTCTTTTGGTGGTAGTCACCTTAAATAGGGTAGTGTAAAAGATCCTCTATATAATTCTCCCTGTAAAATCGTATACCTGGTTGCTTTTTTTCTTAAACTTTTTGCTTTATTCCGGTCTTTTGGTAAAGATCCATTCTCTAAGTACCCCCGAATTGGATCAATCCAGATTGGTTCAGAATCTACCTCCGCTATGATAGTGACGACCTCAAAACTTCGTTGGGGTAAAATTTCTATCGGCACTGTGGTAGGGACCTTTGTCGAGTGTGTCGATGCTAATCTAGCTAATGTATCAACCTTAGCATTCTGTTCCCTTGGTATCTGCTTTATCTCCACTTTAGGTATCTCAGCTATCAATGTGTTTGTTGCTGCAAGATACTTTAGCATATTTTGGTCCTCTTGCCCTATATTCTCCCTTAATATGTTTTGTAACGAGCTGGGAGTCTCTATTTATAATTAATTTTTTCACCTCTAATTCTCTTGCCATTTTTAAACCAGCCGGACGGCTTCATACTCAGCTTCATTATTGGATGCATTAAACTTGGAATGCAGCTCGTATTCTATAGATATGCCCCCTAGCCAATCAGCAAGATTCCTGCACCGCTCCTGTCTCGATTTGGAGATCCATCTACAAACAACTCCCATTGTTCCTAGGTTGGCATGGAATTTTTCTCATTGGTCGGATTGTAGCATTCAACTATGAAGTCAATCAAAGCTTGCCATTTTATGGTCTAGCGCTGTTCAAATTGAATGTCAAATTCTCCAAGTTCGATAAACCATTTAATTAGTCACCTAGAGACATCTGACTTCTACAATGCACTTTTCAGTGGTTGATCTGTCAACACCACTATGGTATGCGCCTGAAATATGGCCTGAGTTTTCGAGCTGCAACAATAAGCGCCAATGCCAATTTTTCAATATGAGAATACCTAGTCTCAGCATCTAGCATCACCTTGCTAGTGTAGTAGACATGACTTTGTACATTATCCTCCTCCTATATCAATATTGCACTGACAGTATGCTAAGAAGTGGCTAGGTATAGGAAAAGTGTCTCACCCTCTTTTGGACATGTGAGGAGGGGAGGTTTTGGTAGGTAATCTTTCAAGTTCTTAAAGGACTTTTGACACTCCTCTGTCCAATGAAACTCCCTTGATTTCTTTAACCCCTGAAATAAAGGTCTGCACCAGTCGCCAGACCTAGCAAGAAACCTACCAAGCAGGGTGACTTCATGTTGATAATAGCTTCAACCTTTTCAGGGTTGACTTCAATTCCCCTACTGGTGACTAAAAATTTGAGGAATTTTCGTGAAGCCACTCCAAAGGTACATTTATCCAAGTTTAGCTTCGTTCCAAATTTGTCAAAGGTTGAAAAAACTTTTTCCAAATCGCCGGGATGCTCCGCAGCAGCTTTACTTTTGACCACCATGTCATCAACCTATGCCTCAATAGATTTTCCTATTTGATCTGAGAAAATATGATTCACCAGGTGCTGATAGGTTGCTCCGACATTCTTTAGACCAAAGAGCATTACTTTGTAACAGTATGTGCCCTTCAAATTTATGAAGGAAGTTGCTTCCTCATCTGTCGAATTCATCTTTATCTGGTGATATCCAAAGTAAGCATCAAGGAAACTTAGTAACTAATGGCCTCATGTTGCATCCAACAGCTGGTCTATCTTTGGAAGCGGGTAGCTATCCTTGGGACAAGCTTTATTTAGATCCTTGAAATCAACACACATCTGCTATTTCCCATTGGCCTTCCTTACCATGATGACATTAGCTAACCATTCTAGGCAATAGACTTCTCTGATGAAGTCGACTTCGATCAATTTTCGCACCTATTCCTTTATAACTTCTTGCTTGTCCATGGAAAAATTCCTCCTCTTCTGCTTTACTAGTTTATATCCTGCTCTGATACTCAGCTTTTGTCGGACGATATCCGAACTACTACTCAACATCTCATCCGCACTCCACGCAAAGTTCTTCACATTGCCTAGCAACAGAGTGGTCATCTATTGTGCAAGATTATTCTCAAGTTGTGAACTAATATAAAATTTTTGGTCCGTGTCGACCACAGCTTGAATGGGTACCAAATCTTCAACCGAGGTAGGTTAGAGCATCTCATCTTCTGAGCAGATTTCCAAATTGGCTACAGAAAGTTTGCCCTTTTTCTTATCTTTAAGGTCGGTAAAATAGACATCCCTAGCCACTTGCTAGTTACCTATGACCTCTCAAATTTCACGGCTTGTGTGGAATTTCATTTTTAAATAGTATGTAGATACCACAGCCCCAATCTGGTGTAGCAGCGGCCTTCATATGATGTCATTGTAAGGTGCTTTGACATCTACAACCAGTAAGTCCACTATTTGTATTGTAGTTCAAGGAGAAGTTTCCAGTGTGACGAGGAGGTTAATAACTCCCTTTGGCATGACTGATTACCCAGTGAATCTGTAGAGAGGCTTTGTGGAATGCCTCAACCTATCCTCGGATATTTTCATTGCCTTGAAGGCATGATAGAATAATATATATGTTGCACTGCCATTATCCACAAGAATCTTCAGCACGATAAAATTTGCTATGACGTCTTGGACAACCAAGGAATCATAATGGGGATACTAAATACCTTCTTCAACCTTTTCTGAAAAGGTGATAGACTCATCCTCCCTCCTTGATTTCTTGTTGTAGCAATGTCTTTATCGAGCCGAGCGTATGCTTTTCCTGTGAAAGTACTCTCACCTCTCGCAGCCAGTCCTCCTATGATTACTTCGAAGTAATCAATTGTGCCGGCACTGCCCTTCTTATGCCAGGAGGAGTCATCCCTTCTTCTTGGTTTTCTTTTATCATCATCCTCTTCATCCCTTCTTCTTCTCTTACCACCCTGATCTAAGGTGTATTGCTTCAAATGAACTCTTCTTATAAGGTCTTCCATCTCATCTTTCAGCTGTTTGCAATCATCTATGTCATGGTCGTGATCCTTATGGAACCGAAAATATATTCCAGTTGAGCGCCTCCTTAGGGGCGCCTTCAATTTACTGGGTCATTGGACGAGATTCTGATCACTGATTTCATTCAAGACCTTCTTCAAAAAGCTATTTAAGGGTGTATTGTTCGTGTACTTAGGAGGTGGACCAGAATCGGTCTTTTTAGATGGGCGATCATCCCTTCTAGAATTGTCCCGATTGGGTCTTTTATTCTGGCCCGAATGATTTCTTCCTGCCCCATTTGGTCGCCCTTTATCTCCCGATTACCTGCCATGGTCAGGTGACGTACGGATAGAAAACCGTGAGGATTTGAGAGAATCTGTTGCTTTAATGTACTTTTCCGTCCTAGACAAAAGTTCATCCATTGTTTGGGGCCGGTCCGTGCATAAAGAGTTGCAAAATTGTTCATTACGGACAGTTCTAATCAGTGTAGCATTTACGACGGCTATCTGAACATCCGGTATTTCTAAACACATCTGGTTGAACCTTTCGATGAAAGCCCGAAAAGACTCTCCCTTCTCATGTTCAATGGTCATCAAATCTTGATTAGTAGTCTTAGCTTTCCGTGCACTGGCAAACTGAATTGCAAACTTTCTTGACAGGTTCTAGAAATAAAAGATGATATGGCTCGTGTAACACCCCGAGTCGTGGAATAGCTTAAGCGATAGAACAAAGTGACATAGGTGATATTTATTGTGATTTTTAGTGTGTGCAATATTATGTGTTAAATAGGATCGGAATATTTTTCATCAATTTTATATAGGAAATAAAATTTATGAGGACCTGAATTATAATAATTGGAGTTGAAACGAAATTACCAAGAATTTTGGAAGCGAGAAATAGAATAGGAAAATAATTATATGTAATGGCAAAACTGTAAATAGGGGAGGGTTCTGCATGTAATTAAAGGAGACCAGGGAGGGTAGAAATGTAAATGAGTAGTAAATCAATAAAATATAAAAATAAAATAAAAAGAAAAAGGTGGGACGAAAACCGAGAAAACCCTATTCTCCAGTGGCGACGACGGACGAAAATCTGGCCTCTCATTCCGGCGACGAACGGCGACCATGAGGACACCGGAATGACAAGCTCGAGGAGGGGAGTTTAACCGTACTATTTTCGGATGGAAAGGAGTTGACTACGGCCGTCAACGGAGGGGAAGAGGAGAGCGGTGCCGCCACCTTCAGGGCGTCGATCCGTCATCTTCCGGCCACCTTTTAGGTACATACCACCATGGATGGATTTGTCGTCGCACTGTCTACCAAATCGAGACCACCGTGAGGTCCACCGCCCATTGATCGGCGGTGACCCGTAACTCCTAGGAACCGGGTCTGTTGACCCGCGAACATGGACAACCGGGTCGGGACGACCCGGTTGGATTTTAATTTAATTTATTAATATTTAATGTAATTAATGAAAATAGTTAATTGTAAGTTAAATATATTAAGATAATGGTATTAGTAAATAAGTTGAACAAAAAGAAATAATATTAATAAATTGATTAAGGACAATAGGATTAACAAATTATTATGTACGTGTTTGGGTCTGTTAGACCCGTTAAGAGTGACCACCGGGTCGAGCTGTCCCTATTGGATATTATGTTGAGTAATTAATCGTAATAAGTTAATTATATTAAATTAATGATATTAATAAAATAAATTAAGTAAAAGATAAGAGTAATAAATGAATTAAAGATTTTGGGATTGATAAATAATTGTGGGTATTGTAGGAGTTTCAGGAATTCATCCTTGTAATTAAATTATCGAGACTACGGAGCACATCGCGGTAAGTAATACTCACCTGTGTCACGGAATTAAATGTTTGGTGAATTGTTAATTTATAATTCATGATTTATGCATATATATATATATATATGTTGGAATGATTGAGTTATTTTGATGAGATTATTATTACTATAATATTATCTGTAATAAATACGTGTGGTATTTGAGACTCAATTGATTGTGATGATATGGGTATTATGTTGTATGATTGGGTGATTTTATTGAGACCATTATCGTTATAATATTATATGTATTGAATATGTTTGCCTTTTAAGATTGAATTGGTTGTGATGTTTGAGGGTCGTGAATTGTGAACTACTAGGTGATGATATGTATACAGGTCATGTGTAATGTTGAATGGTCATGAAATGGAACTTGATTTGCGAATGTGATGTTGATATAATATTTTATGTGATGGGCTTTACTTATATGAGACTGATGTGATGACGATTTTAATATTATTGGAAGTGACTAGTTATGTGTGAATTACTGAGGCTTTAAATACTGCTCATAAGCATGATGCATTGCATTACATGAAAATGGAAATTTTCAATTTAATGAGAGGATGTTTTTATGAACCGGGTACAACTGCTACAGGGAGGGTGTATGGAAAGGTTGAGGTTGAGGTTTACTAGAAATGAAAACCAAAATAGAAACGGTTTTTGACTGGAAAGTGTTCTTTGGTAGTACACTTAATTAAAGAAAAATCCCGACCGGTTGCTCTGTAGCAGTTTACCTAGGTTAAGGGCCCAAGTATTGGAAAAGAATTTAAATGGCTGACTGTTTTATAAAGATAATGTTCACGTGCATTCATGCATAAGTATTACTTGCTGGGCTTTAGCTCACTATGTTCCGTGATAAATCTTCGATGATTAAGTTGACCTAGCTAGCTGTTGATGGTGTGACTACGGATCCATGGGAAGGATGCTCATGTGATGGAGTTATGTTAGGTTAGTTCATGACAAGGTTAATAATTCTATTTAGGTTTACTGATTATTTCTGTTATGAATGAACGAAAGTTCGAAAAATAAGACCAAGAAGTGTGTATTGTACCTTTTTACTTTAATTATAGTCAGGGAAGTATGAGTGTTAAATGATCATTGAAATCAGGATGGTATTTAATTGAGTTATATGCTAAGTTTATTTAGTTAAGGTATTTAATTTTATTCTAGCAGTAATTAGGTTTCTCTGTAGATATATAGAATTAGGTGTTTCTGGTGGGTAGGGATGTAAAATAGGTAGCGTTCTAAATTACGAGTCCATGTATTAGGGTTTCGTGGGACGGGGCGTTACAGCTCGGCTTGTTGATAAACCATATACGGGGTAGGCCCAACCAGTGTGGAAGGGAAAGTTTTGCATAGGATGGCATCAGACGCCCCCCGACACTCCATCGTGGATTTGAAACCCAAAATGTGGTCATAAGGATCTTTCCTTCCTTCGTAAAGCTCAAGGTTTGGGATTCTGAAATCTCGGGGCACCTAAGTGTTTAGTATTTCTCTAGATAGGGGAGTAATAAAGCTATCTCACATTTCATCTTCCATATCTCTCCCTTGCAGAGTGGCAAGCTTGCGGTCCACCTCTTGGAGATTTTTATTCACATCATCCGTAGTTTGGTGGGTATTTCTTCTGGTGCTTGCATTTGATGGTCCATCCCGGTCATCATCCTCTTTTCTTTTGGATCGTCCGGAACGAGAGTGTTGGTCATCCTCATTTCTCCTCCTAGAAGGATCATTTCCATCCTTTGCACGGGTAGCTTGAGTTTGTTGGTTTGCAAGCATCATTTCAGTAAGCATTTCCACTTGCCTATGGAGTTGGTTGAATCTTTCAGTAGTGAAGGTTGGAGTGGGAGGATGATGCTGAGGGTCCTGCTCATTAGGGGTTGTCTATTCCCGGTCCGGATTCTGTCTCGGAAGTATCGGGATGACATTTTCTTTAGGAGCATTTCCTGGGGCTTGAGTATTAGTCTCAGTTGCAACTTGCTGCCGTTGCTACTGGGCTAGGGAGCTTTTAGGATCATCCGCAGTATTCTTTCTAGGCTTGACCATGATCTATGTTAGGAAGTATCTATTGGTTCCCACAGACAGCGCCAAACTGATGACGTCAAAAAGGTGATAGAATCGTTATGACGATCAGTCAGTCGGGCTCGTGCTATAGCAAATGAGTGTCCTGAAATAGATGTGAACAAACATGAGCTTAAAGACCCGCCTGAAGTTGTCCTCAAGCGTAGGTGCTCCAACGCTCTCAAGTCAGTACGGACTCAGTTAATAGAAGTGCCCTGGTATGCAGAGCTCTTCTGTAATCTTGAACAACAAGTTGTCATTAAAAAATTACCTGAGAATGAGATTCCCTTTTAAAGGGGTCAACTGGTCCGAGTTTTACGGATAGTAAAACTCTTTGATCTAATAGTTGAGCGTATTTTGCAGAAGCTTAATCCTTTTAGGACTACTTTTCCTAGTTGGAGTTGGACTCCTACAAGTTCAGTATCTTACTGAGGGATGGACACTGGTTAAAATCGAGGAGTCTTATCCAGGTCGAGATATAGCCCAACCATCCGGGCCGGTGTAATATCCCAGAGCCTAAGCAAGTGCACTTCCTTTTATGAGCTTGGGCCGGTGCAATAACACCACAGCCGGACCGGCGTGGTACTCTCAAGGTCGAGCCGGTGCGGTTATTCTGCAGAGATGCTTATCCGAGGCATGTTAATGGTGAGACGTGTTACTCTCTGATTTGTAGGGTTATTTTAGGCATATCAAGAGACCTTGACTTGAGGTGCCCTGAAGATATCTAAGAACTCTATGTGCTGCCTTCAAGTGTTGAGTTGTAGAAGCTTGTATAAATTGACTTAAGGTGTTGACAGTGTATGAAATTTATGGTCTTGTAAGAGTAAGATATATGAGCTTGCCAACTAGCCTTCTATACATCATTGGATCTTCAGGAGGAACTCCTTGGTTGAGAGACAATTTGGCAATGGTATCCATTGGAGAATTAATAGGTTTGTAGTTTTGAAATCACAATCACTAGCAAATCCAAAACATACTTATTTTCGCAAATGG
Source organism: Euonymus europaeus (assembly GCA_963580455.1). Lineage (NCBI taxonomy): Eukaryota > Viridiplantae > Streptophyta > Magnoliopsida > Celastrales > Celastraceae > Euonymus > Euonymus europaeus. The sequence continues at coordinate 8,857,210 of OY756962.1, forward strand.
TTAGACCTACAACAGTTTTGTTAATCTCCAGCCCTAAGAAGTATTTAAGCTCTCCTAAATCCTTAATGCTGAAACATAAAGTTATCTCTTAACTTCTTCTATTAAGTTTATACTATCACCTCTAATGGCCATGCCATCATTATACAAGAGTAATAAAATTTTAGATGCATTTAGTGTAAATGAATAACGAATAATCACATTTACATTGAACAAATCCAAATTTTAACAAAGCAAGCTTGCACTTTTCATTCCATTGCCTAGAGGCTTGTTTCAAGCAATATAATGACTTGTTTAATTTGCATACATATCCAGGTTCTTGCATCTCATATCGAGGAGGCATTTTCATGTATGATTTTTCATTAAAGTCTCTAAAGAATGCATTGTGAACATCAAGACGGTGAATAATCCAATTATTTGTAGAAGCTAAAGCCATGAATAATCTGACTATAACCATTTTCACAACTGGGGCAAAAGTCTGTTGGTAATCAAAACCTAATTTCTGACTATAACCCCGAGCAACTAATCTACCTTTGCGCCTTTTTTTGGAACCATTTGGATTGTATTTTATTTTGAAGATCCATTGGGAGCCTATGGCCTTCCTACCTTGAGGTAGTTTCACCACAGTCCATGTTTGATTTTCATCTAAGGCAGTGATTTCCTTCTACATAGATTCACACCACTGTGAAGACTTAGAAGCCTCAAGAAAATTCTTGGGTTCATGATGAACCTTTAATTTATAGAAGCAATGAAATGGTCTTAAGGGATTGTGTTTGGGCAGTTTATATGTCCAGTCACTGGATTGTAGTCATAATCTTCTAAGTGTAGAGGTGGTCTTCTTATTCTCTTATGTTGCTGTGATTGAGTTGTTTCACTGATAATAGTAGGAACTACTCAGTTGAAATGAATTGTTGTCCTAATGTTTGATTAAATGGAACTCTATCTTGGAAAGGATATCTTTCTTCATGAAAGATCACATCCGTAGAAACTATTAATTCATTTGTATCTAAGTCCATGAGTCTATATCATTTAACATCATTAGGATAAGCCAAAAATATACAAGCTTTAGCTCTGGCATCAAATTTTAAACTCTGTTGTTTCAGAATTTTAGTGTAGCAAAGACAACCAAAGGTCTTAAATCTAGTATAGTCTGGATCTTTGTTGTAAAGTATAGCATAAGGATTCTTTTTATCCGATAACCTAGATGACAATCTATTTATAATATATACTGCTTTCAATACATGGTAGCTCCAATAAGCTTTTGAAAATTTTGATTGCAATCTTAGAGCTCCACTAACATTGATTAAGTGTTGATGTTTCCTTTCCACCACACCATTTTGTTGTGGTGTATAAGGACAACTTCTTTGATGTATAATTCCCTCTATTCTATAGAAATCAAGCATATTGAACTCCATTCCATTATCAGTTCTCATGATTTGAATATTGGTTTTGAATTGTTCACATAGTTACTAAAATACTCTGCATGATTTCTAACTTCTGATTTATTTTTCATGAGAATAACCCAAGTTGCTCTATAGAAATCTTCAACAATAGTCATGAAATACTTATATCCGTCAATAGAAGATACATGATTTGGTCCCCATATATCTAGGTGAACATGATCAAATAGAGCTAAACTTTTGCTCTCACTTATAGAAAATGGTTTTCTTCTCATTTTAGCTAGAGGAAATACAGAACATTCAAGGGAATGTTTTGACAAAACTGCTGGTCAAATTTCAACTATCCTGATAGAGGGATGTCCTAATCTAATGTGCCACAAGTGGCTAGCATCCTCTGTAGTCGTAGCAGCTGCCATAATCTTCTTCTCAGGTTTGAGATGTTCCAGAAGATGATATAGACCTTCAAACATGATTCCCATCCCAGTCCTCTTCAATGTGATTGAGTCCTACAAATCACATGAATCATGGGTGAAAATTAGTTCATGTTTATTATCTACTATCAGGTTACTTGCAGAAATCAAGGTTAGAGTGAAATTTTTCACATATAATACTTCAGTTAGAATACAGTTGTTTTTCAATTTGACCTTTCCTATAGAAATGCTTATTATCTACTGTCAGTTTACTTGCAGAAATCAAGTTTAGAGTGAAAATTTTCACATATAATGCTTCAGTTAGAATAAGGTTGTTTTTCAATTTGACCTTTCATATAGAATCGACAACATATTTATTACCATCAAGCAGTTTAACATATGGTCCTAGAGGTTTCCTAGCATTAAATAAGCAATTAGACATACATGTAGTAGAATCAGAAGCACCAGTGTCTAAAATTCATTCATTTTTATAAAATGTGTTACCTCTTACTATAGAAGAAGATGCCTGCTGAAGAGAATTTTTTGTCCCTACAACATTAGCCCTGAGGTAAGCTAATAATTGCTGACATTGATTAGCAGATAATTGTCCCTAACTGTTTGTAGTAGCGGCTTCCACATGATTAACACTAGATCCCTTTCTTTCACAGTTTGAAGTTCCTTGTTATTGTCTCTTGTTTTGAATATCATATTCTGAAGGATATACAACCAACTTGAAATATTTTTCAATAGAGTGGTTGGTTTTCTTACAATATGTTCAAAATGATTTTTCTTTCTTTGATTGAACTTTTTTTCCAGCTTTGAAATCTTTTCCTCCTGAAAACTGACTTCTCCCAGTCACTTGCATAGCCATGGTTTCTTGTGTTTCTTTCTAAGCAATAACTTGAACTTGTTTTTTTTTCCTTTTTTTTAATTAACAATGCCTTTCGCCTCCACTTCTCCAATTTGTGCAAGAGCCTTACTAACTTCTGGAAGAGGATCCATCAATAAAATTTGATTCACAACATGATCATACACCTCATCTAATCCCATGAGAAATTGTGTCAATCTGTCCTTATTCTATGCAATTAAAGTTTCTTTGACAACTCCACAAGTACACTTACCACACTTGCAAGAAGGGATTTTCTTGTACTGATATAACTCGTCCCATAAGGATTTCAATCTTGAAAAGTATTCAAAGACTATAGAGTTACCTTGTTTAATTGTTGTTATTGCCTTAGCCAGCTCGAAGTCCCTGGTAGAATTGGCAGATGAATATACTTATGAGTATATCCTTTGAAACACAGTTAGTAATCCAATTTCTAACAAGACTATATCACATTGGATCTAGTCTTGATAGATGAGATCATTGAGATGTGGTGCTTTAAGAACACCATTTACGAAACCCATCTTGTTCCTGGCCATGAGAGTTGTCTCAATTTGATTACTCCACAAATGATAGTTATTTCTCGTTAAGACCATTGGAACCAAATTTGATGAAGAAAAATCTGAATTCGTCAAATAATAAGGATTTCTTAAGGGGTTTTGTGGTTATGCTTGGTTCACCGGTTGAAAGTTGAAGATATGAGGAAGATTTTTAATCTGTGAAGTAGGAACAATAGTGGTATTTGAAGCAATAGGGTTTTGATCTTCCAAGTGTTGAAATTTTCTATGAGCCATGTTGTTCGGCTCCTATGCCATGAAATTATTGCAATTGCAGAGTACACTCAAAGAAAGAAGAATATGATAGTTTTCATTGATCAAAATGCTTACATGAGAAAGAAGAAAATGAAGCTTAAATAAGCTCTACAAAGACAACAGTCATAAGACCAGAAAAGAAAGCTTGATAAAAATCTTGCAAAGGACAACGGGCAAGAAAGAAAAAATTTGAAAAAGAAAAAGTGATGTCGCACAAAGTCAATGCAGCACAAGTAAATGAAACGATGTTATCTGAACATAAACCAGATACGACCACTTTTTGATAATGAATAAATAAACTAAAAAAGATATCTTAACACATAATATGAGAAAATATTAAATTGGTATAGACAAATGCAATACCAGGGAAGTAGACATATAAGAGCTTATTTGTAAGGAATTAGTTAAAGGGATGTGTCAAATGGTGAGAGGGTGCCTTGGTAACAACATATCGAGTTTCCAGCCATATAAAATCGAGAAACTGTAGAAGATCACATAGTTCTACATGCCCACATTCTTAGTTTTCCTCAAAAATATTCTCAATTTTTTTGCGTGACTGAGAAGCTAGAATAGAGGAAATCCTGCAGATATAAGATCAGTAAAATTCTACATATCTTCGCATGAAGTCCACTCTAGGAGCCACGACCTGTTATTGCGCAAAGACAAGAATGGCCATTTATCTTCAAAGACTGAAACTACACACAAGTGTCCTACTTCTAAAGGAAATAGATGAACAAGAAGAATGCCCTTTAGAGTCTCTAAAGAATGAAGCCCACGATCAAGGTTGAGCTGCAAATGGTCCACCACTAAGATCATTCCTCATTTCCATGGGAGAGTGGTTGACTAGCATGAGAATCATGATGCTATATAAAATCACAATGTATACTACTATTATAGAGGCTAGGATCATGTCAAAAATGTAGAAGACATACATTGGAAGTGCTGTACTATAAGAAGAAGAATAAGAGAAGAAACAAGTGCCCCGCGTCAAAAATAGACTATGTGTCTCAAAAATTTATCTTTCCCACATGACTTCGGTCATTTATCCTTTTACTTGGCTCATAACTTAGTTCAAACTTGTACTTACACTGCAAATCGTGATCCAGAATGCAATGCAAACCGTCATTCATTCCCTCTCAGAAGGAGAAGATGAGTTAGTTTCCAAGGTGGACAAAGGCAAAACCAAAGTCTCTGAACTCATGGGGCAAGAAAAGGTTTTGTTGAGGGACATAATCAAACTGAACAGGTTAGATATACTCCACCTCGCTAAAAGGAAGAGAGTATTGCTATCAAGACCGACATTGGATGAACACCAGCCTCAAAAGTCCAATCACAGGTCTTTGTTCATACAAATTAGACTAACTTTCCAGTAGCTTATCACCAGAATGAGGTACTTAATGCCAAACATCAGGAAGGTACATCCTGAGTTCCTAGATTCACTGTTTTTGAGAATCCTGTTGGCCAGATTCCACCTGTAGATATGGATGTTGTCAGGAATGTTGTCCAAGAATTCTATGGACCTAGACACAGACAGGTTGGACGTCTTGAATATCATAAGTCGTACATGGAGTTCGTTGACCAGGAAAATCCTTATCCCCGAGGGTTCAGAGTCCTAGAATTCACACTATTTTTTTGATAAGAGATGTAGTCCACTATCGAGCATGTTGGACGTTTTACTATTCAGTGTGGTGAGTTGGCTAATTATGATAACTTTGATAACTTCAGACTGCGTCTATTTCCAAATTCATTGACAGGACAAGCATTCACTTGATTCTCAACTTTACCATAAAATTCTATGGGTTCTTGGAGAGAGATGGAAAGAATGTTTCACACACAGATCTTTAGATCTGAGCTAGAAGTTTGGATTGTTAAACTATCTAGGCTATCACAGAGGTCTAGAGAAAATTCCAATACATATTTAACCAAATTCAAAAAGATCTGAAACTAGTGCAAAATATTCCTTCTTGAAAGTGAGTTCGTAAAGTTGGCTCAGTAATGTCTTGACATTGAGCTGCGTAAAAAGTTTCAAGGTATGAAATTTCAAGACTTTTATGAATTGGCAGCAAAGGTGGTAGAATATAAGATCTACTCAAATAAGAATCTCGAAGGAGAAAAACCTCAGCAGGGATTTATTACCAAGAAGTACAACATGATGTTGAAATTGTAGAGATAGTCAACAATATATGACCAATCACTTGTCTATCACTGGTAAAACCTAAATTTGCTGGTCATAAAATGTCATCCAAATAGGAGCTGAAAAACAGAGAATACTGGATGTATCATCGCCTTTGGAACATTGCACTACGAACAGTTGGGGCTTGCGTAACATGATTTAGGAAAACATCAAGAAGGAACCATCAGATTTTCTGACAAGGAAACTATGTTGATAAAGGAAGACATATTCTCTCCAGCAGCTACAATCAATGCAATCAAGGTTGATTTGAGAAGCATGTTGAATAGAAGCCACTATGAACGGGAGACCCACCAGCCAAGGCAGCAGAAGTTCAAATGGAGGCGAAAAATCCCTTATGAAACCAATGGTCCACAAAGACTGAACTAGCAACCAAGAGGTATAAGCAAGTCTTGCCACATGTCAAAATATTAACCATTTATTATTTTATTAAATTTACCTGTTATAGCAGGTGAACAAGTTAAGTGGGACTATAAGAGTGTGTTTGAAGATTGTTTTCTTTTTTCGCTTTTAAAAATGATTTTGAGTATAGTTTTTAGAAATCGTTTTTAGGAATAAAAACTAGTAAAAAATTCATTTGGTTGGTGTTATTTCAGTACGTTTTCGGAAACTAGAAACATTAATTAAAATTGAAATTTATTTGAATTTCAGTCAAATTAAAATGAAATTAATCAAAATTAAACTCAAATTCAAATTCTTGGGTCAAAACTAGGTACCCATTTCAGATCAATACCGGGTCGCGGCCTTTTGGTGACTCATATGACCGAAAAATCACTGGGTTAGAAGCTCCTCATCTCGGCGAGTACAATGGAGGTGATGGATTTCACCGGCATTGGCCGTGGTGGCCGGATCGAGCCGTTTTTCATCACAATGGCCAAAAGTTTTAAACCCAGATTATGGGAGCTACGGTTGACTAAATGATGCGAGGTTGGTCGGGTTTTGTCGGTTTTCTCCTTGCGGAACTTTTGACACCAACCACGTCGCGAATGGTCACCGGACAGCAAAGATCCGTCACTGCTGGTTGAAGTTGTCGAGTTGAGAGAGAGATGAGAGAGGAGAGAGAAAATATGGTAGAAGAAGATTGACTTAATTACGAAATTGCCATCGTTCAAATTAAGAAATTATTTAAAACAAAATTTTGACACAAGATTTTGAAAACAAGCAGCTTCAAGCTTGACACAAGATTCTTTCAAACTGTTGTATTCCATCTTGCAAGACCTCTTAGGATCAAAAAAAAAATCCAAATATGCTCTCAAATGCTTCCAATTGTTCAAATATGTTCTTCAAAGAATAAATAACAACATCGAAAACCACTAGAAAATAAGAAAGCCTAAATGATTCCTCAAAAGACATTGAGGTGTGTTCCTCCTCAGTTTCATCAAATTCTTTTTTCCTACAGATTTGTCTTTTTTAGGAAATATTGGTTCAATATCTAGATCGGCTGCAATCTTTTTGGCACTTTCCATAGCCAATGGGAACCCAAAAATCCTATAGTTTTCAAAGTAAGAAATTAACACCTTCAACTTTGTTACAACAACATCAATTTGCATATCTTCCAATTGCAAAAATACATCAATTTGCGTATCTTCCAATTGCAAAAATGCGCTAACACTCTGAATTTTCATCAACACAGTATGTCATATAGTCATTAACAACATAAACTCAAAATTCTCAAGTTCTTGTGTAGCTAAACTTTCAACTTCACTACTGACTTTAGGATCTTCACTAATTCTGAACAATTCAAATAAAACATCCCTTATGTCAACAGTTTGAGTAATTATTGTTGTAATACTTTCAACATGGTTTTCCCATCTTGTAACTGACAGAGATTTCAAGTTCAACTTGTGCACAAATCTTGAAAAAAATTTCGATCTTGTTGTAGACCCCACAAACAAAGTATACAATCTTTGCACAACTCCAAAATAACTCTTAGCTTTAACACATGAATTAGCCATATCACATATTGTTAAATTAAGAGAATGACAAGCACATGACATAAAAAAGGCTCTAGGATTTAAGTCAAGCAACCTCTTTTGAACACCCTAGTGTTTTCCTTTCATATTAGACCCATTTCATGGCCTTGCCCCCTCACATTATAAATGTCAAGCTCTAGGCACTTCAACACTTCAATCGACTCATTAAAAATCCCCAAAACAGATGTATCATCCACTTGAAAAAAATTTATTTAATACTTTGAAACAATGGATTCGAACCAAAGAAACAACAATAAAGAAAAACAAGAACACAATGATTTACGTGGAAAATCCTTAAAGGGAAAAAACCACGGGCAGAGAGAGAGAATTTCACTATGTGGAGAAAACAGGTACAAGATATACTGAGTGACGGTTTTACAACGAATAAATACTAGTCGAAACCCTAATCACAATAGGTCCCAAAACTTTCCAAAAAAAAATTCTTCTTCCAAATTTGTAGCACCGCGAACTTTTGGAATAAAACCAAACTGAATTCGGGTCACAAAATCTAACAATCTCCACCTTGACTCAAATTCCACATAGAATGAAAACATCAATCATCATCAACAAACTCTCGACTCTTCCATAACCCCAAGAAGGGTAAGTATCAAACTGAAATACCAACCAAGTCTAAGCAATGCTCAAACTTGGGTTTAGGAACTGGTTTAGTCATCATATCTGTAGGATTATCATGAGTGCTAACTTTTCTCACAACAATGTCACCACTAGCAACAGCAGTACGTGCATAATGATAACGACTTTGAATGTGCTTTGTCCTTTCATGATACATATTATCTTGAGTAAGATAAATAGCACTCTGACTATCACTGAAAAGTGTGGAAACTTTCAAGTCTTCACTAATTTCGTCGAATAGCCCATTTAACCTCATAGCTTCTTTACAAGCTGCTGTAATCGCCATGTATTCAGCCTCGATGGTAGACAAAGCAACTGTAGTCTGTAAAACAGCCTTCCAACTGATAGCCCACCCTCCAAGAGTAAAGACATAACCAGTGAGCGATCCTTTTCTATCTAAATTTCGAGCATAATCAGAATCAACATAACCAATAACTCCATCTCTAGTCCTCCTAAATTGCAAAGAAACATCACTAGTTCCATACAAATATCTGAGAATCCATTGAACTGCTTTCCAATGTCCTCTCCTTGGATTGGTCATGTATCTACTAACCATGCTAACTGCATATGATAAATCTAGACGTGTGCAAATCATTGCATACATAAGAGAGCATACTGCACTAGTGTATGGAACTCGAGACATATACTTAATATCATTAACTGATTGTGGAGATAGATCAGATGAAAGCTTAAAATGAGATGCTAATGGAGTACTAACCGATTTAGCATTTTGCATATTGAACCTTTGTAGTACCTTCTGAATGTATCCTTTTTGACTAAGATACAATTTATTCGCCTTCCTATTTCTCTTAATCTCCATGCCAAGAATCTTCTTTGCAGCTCCTAAATCTTTCATCTCAAATTTCTGACTAAGCTCAGCTTTCACTTTTCTTACTTTTTCTTTATCCTTGGCTGCTATCAACATATCATCAACGTATAACAGAAGATACACAAGTGACTCATCATCACTCTTTTTAAAATAGACACAATTGTCATGGTCACTTCTCATAAAATCATAAGAAGTCATGAAAGAGTCAAACCTCTTATACCACTGCCGCGGAGACTGTTTCAAACCATAAAGAGACTTTCTTAGCAAACACACATAGTCTTCTTTACCTGAAACTTCAAAACCCTCTGGCTGCTGCATATAGATGTCCTCCTCAAGTTCTCCATACAAGAATGTTATTTTCACATCTAGCTACTCAAGTTCAAGATCATGCAGAGCAACAATACCAAGCAAAGCTCAAATCGAACTATGCTTACAACTAGTGAAAACACATCTGTAAAATCAATACTTGGAATCTGGCTATAGCCTTTTGGTACTAACCTTGCTTTGTATCTAGGTTCTTCAACTCCTGGTATTCCTTCTTTCCGTTTGAACACTCATCTACAATGAACAACCTTCTTTCCCTTAAGAAGCTTCTCCAATTTCCATGTGCCATTCTTATAAAGTGATTCCATCTCCTCCTGCATGGCAAGTATCCACTTGCTAGAATCTCTACAATTAACAGCCTCAGAATATGTAGAAGGTTCTTCACAAGTGTCAATATCTTCTGCTACATTTAGAGTATAAGCAACCAAATCAGCCTCAGCATATCTCTGCACTGAGATGTAGTTTGAGATGAAGGATCAGACTCAATAGGAATCTCCACCTGCATAGCTGATTTCTGTTGTTCTTTATCACAAGAATCTGTAGAAATCTAATCATGAAGCATAGCAGACTCATAAAAAATGACATTTCTACTAATGATAATTTTCCCAATTTTTGGACACCATAACTTAATACCATTTTACTCCAGCCTTGTAGCCAAGAAACATACACTTTAAAGATCTTGATTCCAACTTTTCATTATCTACATGAGCATAGGCAGAACATCCAAATATCTTTAAATTCGAATAATTCGCAGGAGTACCAGACCATACCTCCTGCGGAGTTCTCTTGTCAATAGCAGTTGATGGAGAGCGATTTACAAGATAACAAGCTGTAGAAACGGCTTCGGCCCAAAAAGATTTAGGTAATTTAGCACTGGACAGCATACAACGTACTTTTTTCGTCAAAATTCTATTCATACGCTCTGCTACGCCGTTCTGTTGTGGAGTACCCGCAACTGTCAAGTTCCTCACAATGCCTTTTGTCTTACAAAAGACATTAAATTCATCTGAACAAAACTCCAAACCGTTATCTGTGCGAAGATGCTTTACATGCTTCCCTGTCTGCTTTTCAATCATGGTCTTCCAATCCTTAAAAGTGTGAAACACATCACTCTTGTGTTTCAAAAAGAATACCATACTTTTTCTGGAAAAATCATCAATAATTGTTAGCATATAACTAGCACCACCCTTGGAAGATACTCTGGCTGGTCCCCAAAGGTCATAATGAATATAATCAAGAGTGCCCTTCGTATTATGTGTGCCTTTACTAAATCTGACTCTTTTCTGCTTCTCAAACACACAATGCTCACAAAACTGTAACTTGTTAATATTCTGCCCATCAAGAAGTCCTCTTTTGCTCAATTCGGCAATCCTATTTACACTCATATACCCTAGACGCATATGCCAAAGTCTAGTAATTTCACCATCTGTCAAAGAAGGAGTAGATATTGCTGCATCGCGAACAACTGTAGAGCCTTGCAAAACATATAAGTTGACAGTTTTTCTTTGCCCTTTCATCACAACTAAAGCACCTTTGCTAATCTTCAAAACTCCACCTTCACCCATGTATTTGTACCCTTTTAGATCAAGAGTACTCAAAGAAACCAAATTTCTTTTCAAATCTGGAATATGAAGAATGTCACTAAGCGTTCTAACCATGCCATCAAACATCTTAATTCTGACAGATCCAATTCCAGCAATTTTGCAAGCCGCATTATTTCCCATCAAAACAGCACCCTTTGTCACCTTTTCATATGTTGAAAACCAGTCCCGACTAGGACACATATGAAACATGCAACCAGAATCAAAAATCAAATCCTCACTAGGTTTTGGGTCAACATCAGAGGCAACCAAGAGATCACCATCACTCTATTCAGTCTCTGCAACATCTGCTTCACCAGAATTTTTGGGTTGTTTATCCTTTGAATCGGTACCACCCTTCTTCTTGTTCTTATTCTACAACTTATAGCAATCAACTTTGATGTGCCCTTTTTTCTTACAATAGTTGCAAATTTTATCCTTATTTTTCGACTTTAATCTGCCTCTGCCCTCAAAACCAGAATTTCTTTCCTGATTTTTGCCTCGAATAACAAGACCCTCTGCCAGAGTTTTAGAACCACCAACCAGCTGTTTCATCCTTTCCTTAGAAGATAGAACATCATAAACAACCTCAAGATTAAGAGTTTCACGACTATACAAAATAGTATCTCGAAAAGTTACATACGAAGAAGGCAGCGAACACAATAGGATTAGCCCTAAATCTTCTTCTTCGTACTTAACCTCCATAGCCTCTAAATCAGCAATAATCTCCTTAAAGATCATTAGATGATCTTGTACAGATCCACTTTCTGAAAGCTTATGAGAATATAAACGTTGTTTTAGATGCAACTTACTGGTCAAGGTTTTTGTCATACACAATTGTTCCAACTTCTTCCATAAATCAGCAGTCGTCTTCTCCTTCAGAACATCCTGTAATATCTTATTCGACAGATGAAATTGAATCTAGGTTAGAGCCTTCTTGTCCTTCAACAATTTTTCTTCTAGTGTCCAAGATTTTGGCATCTTATCAAATCCTAGCAGTGTATCGTCAAGATCCATCTTTGCAAGGACAGCTCGCATCTTCACCTGCCATAACGTAAATCTTGTGTCACGATCAAGCAGCGGAAGATCATACTTCATTGTTGTCATTCCAAATCGAACCCGCTTCAATACCAATTTGAAACAATGGATTCGAACCAAAGAAACAACAATAAAGAAAAATAAGAACACAATGATTTACGTGAAAAACCCTTAAAAGGGAAAAAACCACGGGCAGAGAGAGAGAATTTCACTATGCGGAGAAAACAGGTACAAGAGATACTGAGTGACGGCTTTACAACAAATAAATACTAGCCGAAACCCTAATCGCAATAGGTCCCAAAAATTTCCAAAAAAAATTATTCTTCCAAATTTGTCGCACCGCGAACTTTTGGAATAAAACCAAACTGAATTCGGGTCACAAAATCTAACATACTCTTCAACTTTTATTGGTCTCTTTGACACATCAACACATCGAATAATCAAACTCATTTACTCTTGGTGACTTGCATCAGACAATCAAGCATCACAAAAAAATATTTTGACTTTTTAATTATCTGTACTATAGAGCTTTGAAACATAAAACCTAACAACACGATCAAATCATTCTGAATTGTATGATTGAGATAGTGAATCTCTTTATTCAGAATGCGACTAAAATGCTATTGCATAACAATATCAAATTCAACAATCAATTCAAAAATGCCTAAAAAATTATCATTACTATCTTGGTAAATTTTCTCATTTTGTTCACGGAAAGCCAAACCATGAGAAGCAAGACACTTAATAACATAAAAAATTCTTACTAAAACTTGTTTCCAGTGTTCTTTCTCCTTTTTAAGTTCTCCTTGTAACTCTTTATCAATTGTTTCGTTCTTCCTCAACCTATTTTGCAAATCAAGCCAAGTCCACATGTTATTTAGGTGTTCAAAACTCTTTTCATGTTGTCCAAGTCTCTTAGCCAAATGTCTCCAGTCATAATACCCCTCATTCGCTAGCAAACTTTTGTTGTGTGTTGATTTAAACAACAAAAGCAGTACACTATGTTCACCTCCTTCGAGTACACTAACCATTTTCTATCTTGATACTCTCCATTTGTCAATTTCTAGTATAATGAGATTCAGAAAAATGTGTGCCCACCACATCCACAGAGTACTCTAAGTTTCTCTTGTAGGACCCTTTTCTACTAAAAGATCTCTTGTTTTGTTATCAATATCTCCCCAAGTTCTTGGATCATACATATTCATATTTGCCTTACTTTTTTTTCTAGTTGTTCATCTGTTTTAGTTTCAATTTCAACTTCAACCACATCACATACATATTCATTAACTGCTTCCCCCACCCCCAATTCACTAACTACATCATCATCAATAGACTCTTCAATTGAAGAATTACCTTTGAAGAACTTATCAAGTGCTTTTCTTTGTGATTGAATAAATTATTCTTCATTTTTTCTTTTATTTCTTTTTTGACTACCCGATTGATGTCTCTTACCAAACATTTTTCAAATTTCCAACTCCTGAACAAAACATTCAAACTAGAATCAGCTTCACTAACAATCAAATTATAACTAGAGATGACAAAACATCATACCAATATCCTCCCAAAGACTAAAAATTTGCGTTGTCCCTAGCCTCTCCACTTGCAATTTGCCGAGCATACCATTCCTATATTAAAGAGGATGTAGAAGCTACTGTCTGCTTTTTACTTCGCACAACTGATAAAGAAGAAAAAAGACAGTTAACTCATTACAAAATCTCATCTGCAGCAGAAATAAAGCTATCATCCATGTTTGGGACAAGCCATACTTAGTCACCAAACTATGAGGCAGATATTTTGGAATGAAATAGATACAACATTCCAACCAACTAATATTGACAGGCATTAGAATAAATATTGGCATTTAGAAAAGAAACACCATGATTTCTTAGACACTTTTATCTTTGGTTGAGGAGAAATCTTATTAAAAGACTTGTTCAGTTCCATCAAATAGTATTTTACAAAAGTAACAAAACATGGTACTCTTTTTTTTTTTTTAAACAGCACGTCATTCATTTAATGACGCTCTAATTTCTAAAAATATTTAGCCAAAGCTTAAATGCGTTTTATATAATCCCTATCAAATAGTGTTTCTTAAACTAACAAAATATGTCCTTCAAATCTCCCCATATCTAAAACATCTCAAACTATGATTTGTGATTTGTCAAATTGGGTAGAGAGACGGGAGAGATGGACATGGACAACGAGTCAATGATGCACACACGCAGTGGCCAGTGCTAGCCAGTGACAGAGTAAATCACTAAATCAGAGAGACAAAAACGAGTTGAAACTTGAAAGAACTCAAGAAGAGTACTAACTAGAGACAGTAAGTGAGGTGCCGAGACCCCGATGGGCGATGGGGTGAGTCGTGAAAGGCGATTTCGGCGGCGTTGCTACGAACGACGATTCCTGGATTCCGACGAATGGTGATTTCACGCGATCCCGTCTCTGTGAAACCATGTTAGTGTTATTTAGGTTCAGGTTAGGTATAATGCTATTAAAAAAAAAATGGGCCCCGAAAAATTGGGGGCCTAGTGCGGTCGCACAAGCCCGCCCGTGTTCGGAGCCGGGTCTGAATCTAGGTCATAGGAAGAATATGTGTGAAGAGAATTAAGAGAGAAGAAGTTGCGCGCGAATTAAGATTTTGTTTCAATTCGAATTCAAATAATCATTAAAATTGATTTAATTGATTTAATTTTTTTAATAAATACATTCAAGGTTAATTTAGTGAATGAATATGAAAAATTATATTAATGATTTATCCTTTTTAGAATATTGATTGTGATTTTTTATATTGTGTTTTAAATTTGTTGAATTTATTGAAATAAAACTTATAAAGTCGTTGTTATTGAACAAAGATTCTAAATGAAAACTCATCTTCTCAATATTTCAACTCTCTCTCATATTTGAAAAGTCTTCTGATTGCCTAAAATAACTTTTCAATAATCGCTCTTTATGGCTTCGGCAAGGTCCAGCTCACTCATCTTCAGCTTCGGAAGCAAAAGAAAGCTTAGGGTTTCTCTTCAATGGCAATTGAAGTCTCATGATTCTAACTGAGTTGTTAAAGCAGCTTTTGGGGATCTAATGTGAGTGACGTGAAACACTTTCACTGTTAGTTTTTTTTATCTTCAATTTTTATTTTCACTGGAACAAAGACAATTGTCAGAAGAGAAAAAGGAACTGTCATATTATTATTCAACTTCAGAATTGTTCCTTTTCGGAAACTTTCATGTGAAGCAATTTGGGTTGAATCATCGAACGTACTGTCTCTGTGTTTTGTGCTTTTTTATCTTCATTGTTGGAGCTGCGTGGTGAGTTTCATTTGATACCCGTGAAATCCGTGTGGGGCTTTTTCGTAATTTTTGACTGATTGAAGCTCGCAGTAATGGATTCCATCAATTATTTGACATCCCTTTTTGCGGAACACGGAGTGTAGCTGATACATATCTATGTCTATCGATAGCCGAATTCTGTGAGACGGATCGGAGGTACTTTTGTCGGCTTTACTTTGATCTTCTTTAGTAGCCATGGAGGATATTGGGTTGGTCCAGCAAGGCTGGAAATGGCTTCAAACACAGAAACATGTAAGGTTGTGCACGAAAACTTCAGTGGCGACCACGAGGGACAGGGTTGGAATATTGATAGAGCGGCATTGGCCAAAGGTGTGCAGTTGGTGTTCTAGATTTGGGCGATTACTGTGCTTTATGCTGATTTACTGGAAGGACTGTGTTGTGAGGGGTTTTCAGTCCCTTACCCAACTGGGTTCAGCTGCCTTGTTGGTTATAATGTGGAGTTGCTTTCTTAGCCTCACTTCGATGTCTTGTTTGCTCTACGTGCTTCTAAGTATGGTATGTCTTTTAAGATATTTCCATAATCTCTATCTGCCAGATTTTAGATTAGTTGTATTAATGACATTTTTAATTTTACTGTGTTACATTTGGGTCATGCTAAACTGTCAATTAGAACTTGTTGGCATTATTTATTGTTTTGTCAAACTCATAGAAATGCTAGATGCCGGTGGCTTGTCAGTCAATGATCAGACTTGGAGTAGGACAACCAGGAATTTTATTTTCCATTAAGCATAAAAGATTTGTATTTAAAGGCACCCGCAAATATATTGAAGAGATTAAACTGCAAACACAAGAAAAACTTACTATAACATTGAATAAAAGATTTTCCTCGTTTCTACAATCATCAGTAGGAGGATATGGTCCACAGATTCATTATCCCTTTTCCATAAAAACTAATTTATCACATAACTGACATCTCTTTTAGAGATCATCCATCATTAAACAATATGCTCAAAGTTAATTCCCTAGTGAAGATTGCTAGTTTGAATGGAGCTTTAGAGTTTCAGACTTGCTCCCACGGGCCTCCTTCCTTGTCCAAGAGTAAATCTGAATGTTTCGCCCTGTGCAATAAGGATGAGGTCATGAGGGGGCCCTGTACTGCACTACAAGGTGTAGTGTACTTTTTGACCCTTTGGATTATGTATTTATGTTTATAAATTTTTTGAATTTTTCTGGTGACCTCAAAAAGGATAACTTTTTAGTGTTTTAAACCAATCAATTTAATACAAAATGGTCATTTAGTGCTTTTGCCGCTGCTGGATCCTTGATCCATGTGATAATACCTTGCATTTATTTGATTTTGTCATCCAAGTACAATTAGGTGCTATTGAATTGTAATGAACTAAAAAGCACACAAATTCTTCTAGCCCTCTGTCCATTGCTTTTCT
The DNA here is from genome assembly GCA_963580455.1 of Euonymus europaeus. NCBI lineage: Eukaryota > Viridiplantae > Streptophyta > Magnoliopsida > Celastrales > Celastraceae > Euonymus > Euonymus europaeus. Next base: position 8,874,015 of record OY756962.1, read on the forward strand.
CATAAATTCAATGTTCCACACCACTTCATTGCGATTTTAAATCTTGCAATCTGGCACAGAAGCTGTTTTTCCCTAGCAAGAGTAAACATGGTAGGGAATCTTTGAGGTCAGCTGCACCCTGCACCACACTATAAATCTCTCCAGAAATCAATTATGTTTCTTCTCCCACTAATGAAGGAATTGTTATTCTCCTTTCCCGCAAAAGGCGTGATTTTCTTCTAAAACCCTTACTTCTAAAGCTTCCCTACTAAGTATAGAAATCCGCCAGATCTCTTGAATGCCATTTCTTGCTAATATAGACTTCTTCCATAAGCTCTCTCATTAGAGAATCTCCAGTGACATTCACTAAGAAGCTCTTTTATGAAAAGCCCATGGAAATAATTACTATCGTGACTAGCGCCTAATTAATTTGGGTTTTTTCCCTATGTTCCTGTCCACCAAATTGAACTAACTAGGATCTATGAATGCCCCCATCCAAGTTTCTTTCTGTAGGCTCTAAAATTTTACAAATGGATATCAGAATGGAGAATAAGGACATGTAGGAGACCAGGAGTAGACTGACTTGCATCAGAGCAAAAACAGAAGTCATCTTAATTAAAGCAATTGTTGTTAATCCAGTTGAGGTTTTGTTGGCTGTTCCTTAGAATTTTTTTTGCATGCGATAACTTTTGTAATACTAACCGTTTAAGTTCAGCATGCAAAGACAAAGTTCGAAGTTGTTTCAGAAGCTGTAAATTTATTTATCTATTCTATACTGAATGGATGCTGACTGATCTGTTTGATTATACCTGCCATTGTTACTTTTGTTGTTCTTTATGGTTTCTATTTAATTATCATTGATTGAGTTTCCCATTTGGTTAATCGTGGAAGTGATTGTCAACATCAAGATTTTTTTCCCAATTTGTAGGACTTATTAGCCACCTCTTGAAGACTCCAAAACAATTATACTAGAGAATAAAAAACTTTTGAATTTATTGGCATTGCATGATTGAGACGGTTGATGAATTTGAAATTCATTTTGATAAATTTGAGTTTTATTTGGATGAATTTCAATTTCATTTGACTAAATTTCATATTTTTTAGTTCCCGAAAACAAAGTCAAATATCACCAACCAAATGAATTTTTTAACAGTTTTTTTTCCTAAAAAGTGTTTCTAAAAACTATATCCAAAATCGTTTTTAAAAACTATATCCAAAATCGTTTTTAAAAACTAAAAGAAAATAATATCCAAACACACTCTTAAATTTCTCATTTCTACAGATGTGGCACTTCTAGTTTTTTCCCCTTTAAACCTAACATTGGATGATGGAATTTGCAGAGCTTAGTATTTGATGACATCACGTCTTACGTTTCTTTCTTGCTTGTCATCTTGTAACATTTAATGGCTTGCTTTCTCTATGCAGCTTAAAATTTGTCCCCTGAAAATTTAATGCATCTTTCCTTTCATGATGGCTAGTGTTTTTTTTCGGTTCTTTCCACATATTGCTGAAAGTAAGTTCAGGCAAAAAGGACCTTTTAGGGGGGACGATGGACAACTTGAATTATCTTGATGAATATGACATTATGACTGTAGTCTTTTATGTTGGCACTGGTAATTTATCGAATAGCACAGCTTGTATGAAATAAAATCGAAATAATGTGCTAACATTTTGGAGTCCATATTTTTTAGGGTGCTGCTGGAGTTGCTGTTCGGTATTTGGGTTACACTCCTGGAATTTTCATCGTGGGGCTCTTTGCTATTTTGATAATATGGATGTATGCTAACTTTTGGATAACAGGAGCATTATTTATAGTTGGAGGTATGTTTCAGTTATTCATTTTTGGCCTTTGGACTTTAATTCTATTTCTGTTTTCTGCTGTGTTTTTTAGTTTCTAAACTAAGTTAATGTTATTACTGTGTTCTGATGTGGTTTTAGTTACTAAACTATGTTGATGATAGTTTTTAAGATAACTTATAAGAGTTTTAGATACCCCATTTGGTATAACAATAGGCCTTTAGTTAATGGGAAGGGACAATTAGTCAGTCAAATGAAGAAGATTTTGCTCGTTTCTAAGCCGAAGGTACTGTTTACATAAAACAGAACACTTGCACTAATGCTGTTCAAATAAAAGAACAAGTATTTCATCAATGAATTTCTCAGCGCTGCTTGGGCTTTCTTGTCACTAATTTTTTCTAGGACTCTTAAAGAGGATGGATTGCAGTATAGATGTGCCTTGTTTCATTAATGATGGTTTGGGGCTCATTACCAGATGCAATAGCATGTGAATGTCATTGTTTGTCCTTTTTTCCACCTCTTTGGTGCTTCAATAAATTATGCTTTCCATACATTGGATTATCTTTAGTTGCTTGCTATTACTTAGATCTATTATGCGTAGTTATACTCTAATTGGTCTGCTTTTTTAGTACAATTCTTCTTTTGTTGCTAGATAAATGACCGAAAAGGGGAGGAGTAGGTCTATTGTATATGAACAGTAGATCCAGATTTAAATTAAACTATTTCTTAGTGTTTTCAAGTAGCCGTATAGTTTTGTAATGGTCCTATAGAGGATGAGACTGATGAAGTAATTTACAAGAGAGCAGAAAAACCAAAAAACGATTTGCTATCGACCATCTTGCAGGTAAGTTATGTCCTTTGATGTTTTATGCTTTTAGGTGCTAGCATACATTTTCCTATATTTTGATTGTGTATCAACCATTAGCTATCAACCATGTTCTCACATGCTATGGCCTGTGCATTTTTATAGTACTTCTGCAACTTTTGAATTTGAAAAGTTGTTTCTCAAATTTAACCTTATTGATGAGTTTCCTCCTTCATCTCTTCACTTACTTCTGTAATTTCATAGATTTTTTTTTTTTTTTTTTTTGTTCTTTTTGGTGTTATGCAGGCTATCTATTCTCACTTAAGCATGCACGGTTGGTGGTTCTTATGGAAACTATATACACAATTTATTGGGTCAAAATTCGAGTTGGATGGCTAGGAGTTTTTATCGCAATTAATCTTGCATTTTTCTCATGCGATGTATTAAACCTGTTGCTTGAATGGTGTGACAAAATGAGTGAAACTACCCACTTTGATGAAGACAAAGATTTAAAAACAGCAATGGAAGATGACTCCTCTGCAGATTGTGAATACACGATCCCTACTGATGAACCTGAGAAGCAGAGTACTTGCGACGCCTCCAGTAAACCAGCTGGGAGTTCCTGTGTTGTTAAGCAGCAGAAAGAGTTGTCTGCTACCACGGCAGTCAAAGAAACAAATTCGCTCGATGAGATGAAAAGAATATTAAATAGCAAAGATCATTATGAAGCACTGGGTTATCCTCGTCATAAAAGAGTTGATGCATCATTTTTGAAAAAGGAATATCATAAGAAGGCATGTAATTTCTTTTCTTTCCACCTCTGATTTTGTTACTAAATGTAAACCATAGTAGTCTGAGCAGAATTTATTACTTGATAAGTTGCTGAGTTTTGATATTGTCTATTGTACATGGGAGCTCTCTCTCTCTAAGCTTTTTGTCTATCTATTCCAATGGAGTTATACTATGCTTTTCTGTTTCTCCGTTTGTTTTTCCTTCCATTCCTTTTATTTCTTGTTTCCTCATGCAGTAGGATTTTGTGGTGGCCGCATTTAAAGTTCTTATATGATAATCGAGTTAACTAGCAGCTGATCTGCTGTGAGATGGAATAATGCCTTACTAAATGTTTTGTATTTGTAAGAAACCATCTTTTGGTTTCCTCATCCTGTGTGTGTCCCTGCACGACGTTTGTCTTATTTCCTTGACATCAGTTTCTTTAAACGCGTTGTGTTCAGGCCATGCTCGTGCATCCGGATAAAAATATGGGAATTTCGTTAGCTAGTGAATCATTTAAGAAACTTCAGTGTGCTTATGAGGTAAGCGTATATGCTTCCATCAGTTTTTATACCTCTGTTCATGTTTGTAAATAATATTTTGTGGTCCTCTTTCTTGCTTATGATTGTATAATATTTTTAGGTTCTTTCTGATTTTACAAAGAAGAGAGACTATGATGAGCAGTTAAAAAAATCTGAATTCAGTACTAGGAATGTCTGTCAGAAGTCATGTCGTACCTCACATCAGGTAATCTAATGGCTGGTTACTTATTGTTTCACTTTTCCAGAATTGTTGTAAATCTTGCATAGTTGCTCGTATGATTTTATGTAGTTTATGACAACTACAAGGAAAAAATAAAAAAGTTAATACAGATGAGCTTCCCTTTGTTTGTTGTTTGTTTTTTTTGGGTTCCTTAGTCAGGTGTGGACCGTGCGGTTTATGTAATATCAGCTGCTCATATTGAATTTATGAGGCAATCCTTATATGCTACCGATCTCACACATGCCTCACTAATCTCTATCCATCAAGCGTTTATGCCTTCATGCAGTATGGACACCATTTAATTTACCATAAAAGAAAGTTCATGGATAAATTACAAAGTAACTGTCAAGTATCTTAGTTTCTATGATCATTTGTTCTGTTATAGTATGTTGGAATAAACCGCATTGCTGTAATATAAATCTTTGTCAATTATTGAAGCTGAGTGGTTGTGTTGATAATGAAAATGTGTAACCACACTTCTGTACAAATAGGATGGTCGGGATTATTTCTCTGAAGAGTCTAGGCGTATACAGTGCACAAAATGTGGCAATTCACATATTTGGGTGTGCACAAATAGAAGCAAGGCAAAAGCAAGGTGGTGTCAGGTCAGCATACTTTGCTTCTGCTTGATTATTGTATTGCTTTCTGCATATGCTTATGTACCTTGCAGTAAACTTTTAATGTGAAACGTATTTTGGCTTTAGGATTGCTGTCAATATCATCAAGCTAAGGATGGAGATGGATGGGTTGAATACAAAGGTTCATTGGTGTTTGATCGGCCTCGGAAGGTAAGTTCATTTGGAGGAATATTCTTCGTCTCATGTTTTTCATTATTCAGTTTATATTCATTTGATTGTGAAACTAGGATTGTACAAAACTATTCTTTCATTTTTCAATCATCAAAATGGACTAGAGTAAATTACAGCAATTAGGAGGAAGATTTTCTTCAATAATTTTTTTTTAGTTCCTTCTATCATCAGTACACCAGAGGGAAAGAATTTTTAGAAAGCCAGCTCGAAAGCTGCTGATTTGCAGCAGTTTAATGCTCTGTGGCAGTATGTTAAGCTTCTATAGTGTTGATTGTTGTGTGAAAACCCTCTGTAAGGGATGAGAGCTGCAGAGCTGCATTTTGAAGCTAATTAAAGATTTCTATTGTGGGTGAAAGGACAAAAGTATTTTGTGATTCGAGTTTGCTGGATGTTAGATGGGACTAAACAGGTGTGAAAAAATAGTAGATGGATATTTGCTACATCCTAATCAAACCTATCATTGTAAGTTATGCAACTACGATTCAAAAGACATTTAAAAACAGGTGTGAAAAATAAGTAGATGGATATTTACTACATCCTAATCAAACCTATCATTGCAAGTTATGGAACTACGAGTCAAAATAAATACATTTAAAAACTACTTTTTAGCATTTCTTTCCCATACTTCATTTTCAATTCTTCATCTCTCCAGATTTTGGGTAAACCTAATTATTGTGATGTAGGACAAGTTATTCGTACATAATATGTGGGAACCTGTTTCCAAGAATTGAACATGTGACATCTAGGTTGCACCTTGTAACTTACCACCATGCCACATGTTTGCCTGTAAAAGTTCACCAACTCCCATGTAAGTTATGCAACTACGATTCAAAAGACATTTAAAAACAGGTGTGAAAAAATAGTAGATGGATATTTACTACATCCTAATCAAACCTATCATTGCAAGTTATGGAACTACGAGTCAAAATACATTTAAAAACTACTTTTTAGCATTTCTTTCCCATACTTCATTTTCAATTCTTCATCTCTCCAGATTTTGGTTAAACCTAATTATTGTGATGTAGGACAAGTTATCCATACATAATATGTGGGAACCTGTTTCCAAGAATTGAACATGTGACATCTAGGTTGCACTCTTGTAACTTACCACCAGGCCACATGTTTGCCTGTAAAAGGTCACCAACTCCCATGCACAAGGCTCCCACGGTGGGCGAGGTTGAGGATGAGCTGAATTTTCAGACTTTACCCCACATAGTATGTACTCTGTAGAGGGACTTTAAGAGGAATTGATAATGATTTAATTAATTGCTTGAAATATCAGATTTTTATGATTTTATTGAAGCTGGAGTAAGAGCATAATGGGGTTATTCAAGAAATTTTCGAAACACTAAACAGTATATTTTAGAATCTCTAGATTACTAAGGAATCTGTTTTTGAGGAGAATCTGATTGAGTTTGACAACAAGATTATGCAAATCATGCTTGATTTCCTGGTTATACAGTTTTCTATCAATAATCCTTCATTAATGCATAGTTTATCTTTTTTAATGGAGACATTTTGTTTTTCTGTTTTGCACGGGTCATTTTATTGTGCTGTATATATTAACTCAGGTACTTACCAAACATCCTAAGCTTGTAATCCTAGGATTTATGCACAACTTTGCTGGTTATACTCCTTATACAACTTGTTTGAATATCTTCTATTTTTTTATGAATTCTATTCGGGGAAAAAGGTTAAATGGTTTTTGTACTCTAGTTTTACTGAATCTCAGTTCTTCTTATGCTGAATCATTATCGAGTTATTGTTCAAAATATCATCTGAATTCATCATGTTGTGAATGATTTTCTGTTGCCTGTGGTGTTTACCATTTTGATTATGGGTTTCAGATGGAAATACCACGTGCCTTTGTTTGTGCAGAGAGCAAAATCTTTGATGTTTCAGAATGGGCTATTTGTCAGGTCAGTTTATTTCTTCTCTATTTTCCCGAGGATCGTTGTGCAGTTGAGTGTCAGTGCATGGAAAAGTTCAAGATGGCTCTTGTATGGGATATCTGAATTTGGTTCTTAAATTTGACCTTGTTTTAGTGTTATATCGCTGGTGTTTGTGTGTTTTGCTGAATCCCGAAGGGAAAGGAATACTTCCTGGCTGTTTATTTAGCTCCCAGTCATCTTACAACTAGTGAACTCATTGCTTGCAGGGAATGGCATGTAGGCCAAACACTCATCGACCCAGCTTCCACGTCAACATGGTTGGTTTGGGGAAAATGCAGCAAACTAACTCAACCAGATTTCCATGGGATTTGGATGCTGAAATGATGGATGAAGATGAGGAAGAGTTTGATTTGTGGCTTCAACAAGCTTTGGCCTCCGGCCTCTTTTGTGAGACCTCCAAACGAAGAAAGAGCTGGAGTCCATTCAAGTTGCCCCAGAAAGGGAAAAAGCAGTGGCGAAGGTCATCAACCTGAGCCTGAAGGTATCAAAAGTTCTGTTAACCCTAGTTAGGTGAGCATAATGAACAATGTTTTTTTCTCACTCGAAATTGCACTTTATGTTGGCTTTGACCTCAGTTTGCTGCGATAATAATCTCCAGATATATGCATCTGATGAATGTGTTCTAACATCCGAGGAAGGAACGCTTGCTAGAATTTGGATGAGTTGTTGGGAAAAGACCAGTGTTTGACAAAAGTTCTGTATCATTTTGAAGCTCAAGCTTGGGATGCAGTGTGTCTGGGTAGTCCATATGTTCCTATCTGAGAGAGGAAAGGAGATGGGGGTGGGTGGGAAGGGGGAAGGATAAAAAAAAGAAACATTGTACATAACTGTGTCAGCTAGTATCTTTTCACATTCATGGTAACTATAAGGTATTGCGTTCTAGTAACAGATGTAGAAAATCAGTTCTATATTTTTTTTTCTCTAGCTATGATACAATTTGGAAACTGTCTTATTAATTTGTCTTGTAGATTCATATAGTCGGACAGTTTGGGACAAAGCTGGGATGATGATGGTTCGACATATAATTTGTTGTGGATACTAACGACTAAATATTTATTGCAAGACTTCTATATTTTTCATATATATTTAGTTATGAATAATTGTAATTTTTCAAACTTCCATAAGCACTAATGTTCAATGATTTATAAAACGCTAGTAAATTCTTTAATGAAAATGTATATTCTATTGTTGACTATCATCAGTTTTTTTATATTTCAATACATCTTTTAAATATTTATCAACACAACTATCCTTATTTTAATAAATTTTCATGACCATGACATACGCCGTCATCAATAGATTCATTTACTTTTTTCTTCTAAGATCTTTTAAAACATTATCTCTCAAAGTACATGTTGTATTCTTCTTAAAAAATATATATAGATTCAGAACCCGTGTGAAATTCTATCCAATAAGAGGGGATGAGAGGGGTTGAAACGATTTCAACATGAAATTATGCATACTTTGAATTTCAACCATCCAAGTGAATTACAATAAATACAAAACATAAATTAGGACCCATACTTGAATGATTGAGATTTAAAATGGAAATAATTTCATGGTTAAATCATTTCAGCCCCTCTCATCTCCAATAAGACTCGTTGTCGATATGTATAAATCTTCATTCGTCAAATCCTCTTAATGAATTTAAATGATTTCTCAAATTTATTCAGAATTTAAAGAATTTCTCAAAACTCACTCAAACAAATTAAAGGAGTTTCCAAAATTAAGCAAAAAAAAAGGAGGATTTCATAAAATATATAAAAAAATTATAAAATTTATCACAATCCAACAACAAACAACAAAAAATTAAGGTATTTCCCAAACTTACCAAAATTTAGAGAATTTCACGAAACTCACCAAAACAAATCAGAGAAGTTTTAAAATTAAGCCAAAAAATTTAAAAGATTTCATAAAATATATCAAAAGAATTATAGAATTTCTGTAAATCAAACAAAAAGAACCTAAAACTCTAAACCCTAAACTTTTAAACACCAAAACCCAACAGGCCAACACCCTAAACCCCAAAATAATAAACTCTAAACCCTAAACTCTAATCTCTTAAATGCCAAAACCCTAAACTCCTAAATTTTAATCCATAAAACTAAAAATCCTCTAAACATTATAAATTATAGTTTTAATAGTTTTAATTTTGAGCAAAAATCTAATGAATAATTAAGAGAAATTTACAAAAATAAGAAGAAAATCATAAAATTTCACTAACCAATATTTCTGAACCTTAATTCCCAAAACATTAAACCTTAAGTGCTAAATTTCAAAATCGTAAACACTAAATTATAATCTCCTAAACCCCATAACTTTAAATCCTAAATTCTAAACAATGAACTCTAGCCTCTCGAACCCCAAAACCCTAAACTCCTAAATTTTAAATCATATTACTAGAAATTCTCTAATTTCCTATCAAAAAAATTAGAGGATTTCTCAAAATCAAACAAAAAACAATCAAAAATTCAGATGATCAAAGGATTTCTCATACTTGCTCAAAATTCAGAGGATTTCGCAAAACATACCAAAATAGTTCAAAATAGTTTTCAAAATTAAGCAGAGGATTTTTTTTGCAAAACTCACCAATACGGCCGGAAATTCATGGTGAATCATAGCCCTTGCTCTTGTGAGCTCAACGATGTCTTCGGTTTCTAAAACGATGGTCAGAGTTGGCCAGATTGAAGGACATAAGTTCTAGTGGCCGTGAGCAACTCTTCGTGATTCTTGTGGCTATAGTAGTTGAAAATATTTATGGTTTTTTTAGTTTTTCTCTTGGAAGTCCAAGCTTCGTTTTGGTTGTTACGATAACAAAATTGGTGGCTAGACGACAAGAATCCGTTGTTGGCAAGGTTGTTGATGTTAAAATACTCGCAAGTGCACAAGTGTACTTTCGTAGCATAAAATGTGTAAGTACGAGGTCGATCCCACAGAGACGAGTTTAGTTGAAAGATGTACTTAATATTAAGATAAATGATTTTTAATGTAAAGAGAACACACTTAATTCATAGAGAAACAAGCAAACAAGAATCAATGATGATAAAAAGTCTAGGGCACAACCTTACCAAACATTCAATACCAATTCTAATCCTAGGGTTGATTCCTCACTCAATTATGTTGATCCATTGATTGTGGAAACAATATGTTTTATTAGTACCAAATTAATCATGTTTGATGACAGCCTTTAACTTAGTAAAAATAACCCATTATGAATAGAAGAACTAAAGCAACCAATTAATCTCCTAAACTCGGATAAGAGCAGTCGACAATTAATCTTCTTAATTCTGATTCCACCAAAAGACATAAATATAGATCGTTTACGTGATTTGGCTAGATGAATATAATAAGCAACACAATTGGTGATCAAGAAACTATGTAGAAATCATATTTTGAAGCATGACAATTAAGAACAAGAATTGAGAACTGAATTAAACACTTGTAATAAAGATCAACTCATAATATTCATGCTTGGATAGGTCAAACCCTAGATATGAGTTTAGTTACAACCAAGGTTATCAAAATCGCGAGTTTGATCATAAAATCCCACGATTCTACGATGTTACATACGGAAACCTGGTAGAATAGCAGCAGAATCGGTAATATGGTAAACTCGCACTTAATCGCGATTCAACTCGTTGAAATCGGTAAAATCGCGAGTTTATACACGATTTTACGATTTCTAGTTCACACCTAAATCCCATGTCAAATGCTAAATATTTAGCCCAGTGACTAAAGCCCATAACCCAGCCCAATACTTATTCTTTTAACTATTAAATTTTTTTTTGACTAAATTAATGTGTAAAAGCCCTAGATGTCATGATCTCTCCTTTGCAAACCAGACAACCAATAGCGTCAACTCTCCTTTGTGAACCAGTAGCGACTCCCCTCTGCGAACCAGACTACCAGTAGCGACTCTCCTTCGCGCTCAGACCTTCAATTTCGAACAGCCCTTCCTCTTCTTCATTCACGGTCTTTGAACCTGGTAACTGGTAAGTAGTTGTCTTCTATCTCGAAACAAATATTCTATCTTTGGTTCCATTTTTTTATGCAATTGTTCTTAGATTTTTCAACGTGTATGTGTCTTCAAATGATGGGAGTGGTGGTGGTGGTCATGATGAAGGAGATAGCTTATTAAAATGTATTTTGGTTTTTTGATTTTTTTTATCAATGGTTTGTTCTATCTTCATTGGTTTTTTTTAATTCACAGATTGTGTTTTTGTGTGTTTTAGCTTTTAGTTTATTTTATTTTATTACAATTCTATTATTGATATCATTTATGGTCTAGGCATCTAGCACTTTCCCTTTTTGAACGCATGAATTTACCTAATATTGATCCTATTATATTCTCATTTCAGTGGTGATCTTTTCTGTAGTTGCTAATTGATCTGTGATGAAAACGAACTATTAGATATATTTTTTGCATTTTATAGAATGTCAGGGTCTGGTTCTGTTTCTGGTCCTTCCATAGCTTCAAGTAAGAGAAGAAAAAATGCATAGGGTAGTAGAAGTGATATTGGATGGGAATATGGTATTGTTGTTGCTAATGATTCGAAGAAAGTACAATGCAAATTTTGTGCTAAGATATGCAGTTGAGGTATATATCGTTTAAAGCATCACCTTGCTTGTACAAACGATAATGTTGGGCCTTGTCTAAGTGTGCCTGATGATGTGAAAAAGAGAATGTTGAATGTTTTGTCTCAAGGTGCTGAAGCAAAGGAGAAAAAGAGTAGGTTGCTGTTGTCACAACATGAAGTTGTGAGTTCAGCTAGTGAAACTCAGTGTTAATCACAAATTGGACCATTGGTTGTGTCCAAGGGGAAGAGACAATCCACCATGAATGAGTTATTGAAGAAAGATTTGAGGAGAAGTACATACAAAAAAATTGGGAAATGGTTTTACACAAGTGGAATTCCTTTCAACACTGTAAGAAATTCGGAGTTTACATCGATGTGTGAGAAAATAGCTAGGCATGGAAATGGTTTTAAGGCTCTTACCATGAAATTAGGGAGACATTTCTGAATGAAGAAGTCAAGGATATGAAAGAGTACATTGAACTTCATAAAGTTGAATGGAGAAGAGTCAGATGTAGCATAATGTCTGATGCTTGGACTGATAAAAAGAGAAGATCCATATGCAATTTCTTGGTGAATAGTCCTGAAGGTACGATCTTTTTGGAGTCGATAGACACATATGGTTTCTCAAAAATAGCTCAAATTTTTTTTGAGATGTTAGACAATATTGTTGAGAAGGTTGGGGAAGAAAATGTTGTGCAAATTATTACTGATAATGATGCAGCTTATAAGGCAGCAGGGGCATTGTTGGAGGCTAAGAGGAATCATTTGTATTGAACACCATATGCAGCACACTGCATTGATTTGATGTTGGAGGATTTTGAGAAGAAATTGAAGGTTCACCGTGAGACAATCCAAAAGGGGAGGAAGATCACCACTTATATATATTCGAGAACGTTGCTTATCCATATGTTGAAACAATTTACTGAGGGGAGGGATTTGATTAGACCTGCTGTCACTAGGTATGCTACGACATATTTGACTTTAGGATATCTTAGCGAACATAAGGGTTTGTTAATGACTATGTTTTCATCTTCAAAGTGGAAGGAAAGCAAGTTCTCACGTAGTGAGGAAGGAAAGTTGATTGAAAACCTTGTCCTCGATAGTAGGTTTTGGAGAAATGTTATTACATGTCTTAAAGCTGCATTACCTTTGATTAAAGTTCTTCGTTTGGTTGATTCTGATGTGGAGCTAGCTATGTCATTTTTATATGATGACTTGGAAATGAATTGTGATGCAAGTGTTGGAGATGATGTTTCTGGTGATAATGAGAGTGGTGGTGGGGATGGTGATGATGAAGGAGATATAAACATGGATGCTGATCTTGAAAAATTGAGCTAGGGTGTTAGTAATTTAGTATGTACTTTGGTTTTCCAATAATGAGATTGAACTTTGAAGTATTGAACTATTTTTATTTGTATGTAACTTTGTGTACTCTATTTGGTATTGTATTATGTGTTCATGAACCTTATGATTATTATTCAATCATGTCTTGTTATTGGAATTTTCAGAACCACCCTTAATTTTAGTTAATATGTAAAATCTTACAATTTCACGATTCAATTTTACGATTACGATTTTACACCCTTCTCCGATTCCGATCCGATTTTACGATTTAACTACCTTGGTTACAACCCATGAAAATAGATATAAAAGCAAGGGAAGAAGGAATCGTGAATTGATACACAAAAGTGGAGAAGGAGGAAGAAGAATCGCTTCACGAACGAGAACAATTCTAATCTATGCAAAGTTTTGAAACCTTTTCCCCATATTTTTGTAGCCTATTTATACCTAATACAAGTCTCCTAGGAGTCCCCAATTAGTTTTATAGGTTTTGGGTACCAAAAACCTATTCAAACTAGGTTTCCTAAAAAGCTGGAAAAACTTCACTTGTCCAGGTTCCCTTCTGGCACTGGATCGTTGGAAGGGCCTTTTCATCTGGTTTTTTCTCCAATTGCGCTCCTATTTAGCTACAACTTTGCACCAACCCTTCTACATATGAAACATATAAAATCTCAAAGTATCACCTTCATCTTGACTCAAAATAATATAAATGTGCATCAAAATATGCATGTAAATGTAGTATAAAATATACACATCAAATACCCCCGCACTTATTCATTTCTTGTCTCTGAGAAAATTAACTAAACTACCCAACACAATCAAGTTCCATGCCTCTATTATTCTCAAAAATTTAACCTACAAAATTGCAACTATAGATAATAAACAAAATTTTCACAAGAGAAGCACAAATAAAAACAGAATCAGCTGACGGCCACATCCATCTCAAGTACATACCAGCCACTCATCACATAACTTTTAACTTCAACTTCAAATTTGACCGGAATGCCACTTAGAAAGAAATCACAGTTGAAGTTGGCTATAATAAATCTCTCTCGTGTATGTGGGTGAAAACAAAATGAATGAAAGAATATGAAAGCCCATATACAAATGATAATGAAAGATGGCTAAGAGAAATATCATAATATGAGTCTCATTAACATAAATCACTTACCAAGACTATTCTAACATCAAGTAGGACTTTTAGGCTTGTAACATAAAGGTAAGAGGATAGGAATATTGGCAATGGAGTTTTCTTTTAACACAAGTAAGCTTGAAGAGAACCATCAAATAAATTCAAATAATGCATCATCTCAACAATTCATATCCCATCCTTCAACCATTCTTCACTTCCCATCTTCTAAAAATTATTCACTTCACTTATTTGAGCCATTTGCTCTATTCTTTTCCAAAACTTTACATTTTTTTTTTGTTTTTCTTCTTTCAAAGCTTTTTTTTTCCTTTTTTTGTCAACCATATCCGCCATACCCCGACACTTGGTGTCTTTTGTCATCCCAAAATACCAAACTTTGACATGAGTAACAATAAACACATATGTCCAATCTAAACAATTTTCCATCAAACTTATGTTTCTCTTAAGCACACAAGTTATGCTAATTTCTAATAAGTCAGAAAATTTGGAAATCAAACACAAGTAGTCAATTGGGTATATTTAGAAAAGTTTGTGCTCATGCTCAAAAAGGGTTCTAGAGGTAAACATATAAAAAGGGAAGGCTAGAAAGGCTCAATCAAAGTAAAAGAAGACATACTTTCATCTCTTATACTTGACCAAGTTATCATAAATCCATCAAAACATCAATTCACAAGGACATATTCTTGGTTTGTGATTGGAGTAAGAATGAGATGAGAAAGAAGCATGGATGCACAAAAGAATATATGAAGCAAGAAACAAATCCCTCAAAAATAAACGATAGACTCAAATCTCACAGGGTTAAGTCTCCACAAGTATGTATGTGATGAGATATAGCATGAAACTTTCAATTTCATATATCAAGTAATGATTCATGTAAAGTATAGCTTCCTACTCACATAATTAAGCATCATATTCATATGAGCGATCAAGTAGAACAAAATTAATTTCATCACGGTGGAGGAGCATGGAACCAAACACATAAATTTAAATCTGACTACTTTATTAAAAATCCACTTTTATAGGAATACACGATAGTACTTAGCATATACTACAAGCCTTTAAACCCCTATGTGCCCCTAGTAGGACGAGTTATAGTCTTGTGAGGGTTTACTAGAACGTTACCCACAAACATTCAAAACGTTCTATGAAATCCTCCCCCCCCACACTTAAAAGATACAATGTCCTCAGTGGAAAATAAAAAAGTACAATGATGTAGGAGGATATGACCTGACGGTATCAGCAATCATCGGTGGGCGGTGGAGGCAAGCGAGAGAAAATAGTGGCCAAAGCAACATGCATATCAGTAAAACCACGCCGCATTTCATCACGGAGATCAGTGAAACCCTACTAAACTTTCCCATGGAGAAGATAAATGTCATCATGAAGAGCCTAAAACTCAGGTGCATGATCCACAGGCATTGAAGAAGAAGTAGTGGCAGGCTCAGTGGAAGGAGGTCTAGAAGGAGCATTAGTAGTAGATGCTTTATCTATATGGCTGCAGCTGAAATTCCACTTAGCTTCAGAGTAGACAGCCAAAGGAAGTGGCATCGCAAGAAAAGGAATGTCAAGAGTTTTAACCTGCAGAAGCCTAGTGATCAAACAGGGAAAGAATAATCGCTTCTTAGATGCAACAATCCGTCGTTGGTTCTCCACCATCTTTTTAGCTTTCAAAATAGACTTCATATAAATATCCCCTATATTGAACCACTCCCCTTGTTGCATGTAATAGAGGGTGGTCATAAAGGGTGTGTGTCGTTCTTGATCATGCCCTTGGGGAATACGATTTTGGTATATAGTAGAATCCAAGAGCCGCAATTCCGGTTGGAGGTTAGCTCGGTGCCCATGCTTAGTGTTCCGAAACGTCCATTCTCGGTGTAAGGAGTGAAATTTATGATTATCTAGAAGTATGCTCGGACACTTAAAATCGATGCTCTCTACGAGAACCAAAGAATGTTAGAAGTGGAGAACCAAAGAATTGTCCAGCCGATAGATGCCCATAAATTATGGTCCTTGGGAAAAACATGGTCCTCATCCGATTCATTTCCTTGCTAGGTTTCTAAAGTAAAATTCCGATAAAATGCCCGAATCGCATCAGGATAAATTGCTATTCAATATTAGGATCAGGATCCACAAAGAATGTGAGAAAATTGGACTGCAAATAGGTGATGGTGAATTGATTGACCGGTAACATGAGCACCTCAGGAGCAAACCGAGTCTCTGGTTCAATAGGTGTCTCATCAAAAACATCATCCACATGAGTAATGGTAAGAGAACGAGTAGCGCGACGCTTACGAGCCATGGCATCTACAACAGAAAAAACACACCCATTAGTTAATGGAAAACATTCAAACATAAGAAGTAATGTGTAGCACAACTCATAAATGTCTATAGAATGAGTCACAAGAGAAATGAAAGTCATGAAAATACCAAAAGTTTATTGAAGCATTTCATCAAACACCTTGTAAGAATCATATATAACGGAGCACAAAACATCATTCAAGCATGTGAAAATACCCAATGAAAGGGACAAAACCATGTATATAATCCACAACCCTATTCTAGTCAGCACAAAATCATCAATTCAACCCATATATTCTCCAATATGATTCAAGTATACCATGGAAAGGGACACCGAAATCCATAATTTCGAACCAAGAAAGGCAAGTATTGCTAAGCATGGTGTCATGAAGCACATCCTAACCATAGAGTAGAGGTCTCAAGGAATAAAATAAGTCACCCAATGTATATTGTGCAATGAAGATAAGGAAAGAGATCGGAAGAACATACCATCGAGAGAGACGGGTATGGGAATGGAGAGAGAGGGAGAAAGGGAAGAAAACATACATGGCGGGAGAAATGATGCATGAGGGATGCTGGATCAGTGAGGAACGACTGCTGTGGGAGTGAAGGAACAAAAGAGAGCTGGGCATTTGAACTTAAATGCCCCAATAACACGCTCCAACGCTGGTAGCACGGAAGGCTCTGCTTTCTAGGTGTGCAAAATTGCTCCAGCGCTGGTCACGCCGAAGGCTCTGCCTTTTGGGCTTGAGAAATCGCTCCAGCGTTGGTTGCGCGGAAGGTTTTGCCTTTCGGGTGTGCGAAACCGCTCCAACGCTGGTAGCACGTTATTCATTGCCTGATTTTTTTTTAATATTTGACATGTGGAGAATGAAAAATACATACTTTTGTTTGTTGGGTTGCCTCCTAACTAGCGCCACTGTTTCATGCCATTGGCTTGACGTCAGGCAATAATCATGGTGTGAGGGTATGAATTGGGTCCACATCCTCACCAATTATCACATTCATTGATGTGAACTACATTAAAGGTTTCAAGCATTGACCATTTACCTTGAATGAGCTCCCATTCTTGGGATTCTTAATCTCAACCGCGATATAAGGGAACACCTGAACCATTTAGAAAGGACCCATCCATGTTGAGTTCAATTTTCCTGGAAACAAATGGAGACATGAGTTATACAAAAGAACTTTCCTACCTTCTATAAATTTCTTTCGGCAGATCAACTTTTCATGCAATGTTTTTGTGCGCTCCTTGTATATCGTAGTATTTTCCTATGCCTCCATACAAAACTCCTCCAATACATTGATCTTGAGTTTTTTGTGCTCACTTGCCGCATTCATGTCATAATTCAATTTTTTAATGGCCCAATAAGCACGATGTTCAAGTTCCATAGGGAGGCGACAAGCTTTTCCAAATACAAGGCGACACTGACTCATTCCTATGGGCGTTTTAAAAGTTGTCCTATATGCCCACAAAGCATCATTAAGCTTGATCGCCCAATCCTTCCTAGTAGTGTTGACTATCTTCTACAAAATTTGTTTAATTTTCTGATTACTTACCTCTACTTGACCTGATGTTTGGGGATGGTATAGAGTGGCTACCCGATGAGTGATGTTATACTTGGCCAACAAAGTCTCAAAAAGTTTATTGCAAAAATGACTCCCCCATCATTGATATTGCCCTAGATGTTCCAAACCTGGTGAATATCACATCTTTGAGGAATGAAAGCACTACCCTATGGTCATTGGTCTTTGTAGCGATGGCTTCCACCCACTTGGATACATAGTCAACTGCTACAAGAATGTATAAATAACCAAAGGAAGGGGGAAATGGTCCCATAAAGTCAATACCCCACATATCAAACATCACAATCACAAGAACTCCATTCAAAGGCATTCAATTCATTCTTCCAATATTATCAGTTTTTTGACAACGCTCACACCTGGAACAGAAGTGAATTGCATCCTTAAAAAGAGTAGGCCAGAAAAAACCTGATTGAAGCACTTTAAGAGCAATTTTCTTAGGGACAAAATGGTCCCCACATGCGAACTTGCGAACTCATAAGCATGGCGAGGACACTTTCTTGTTTATCTTCTGGCACACAACGGCGAATGATTTGGTCGGGATCATGCTTGAACAAGTATAGATCATCCCAATAGTAGTACTTGACAGAAGCGAGAAATCTCTTCCTTTCCTGATAAGTTAGGGAATTGCGAACTAATCCATTAGAAAGGTAATTGACAAAGTCAGCATATCAGGGTATTTGCACCTTGAGAGCAAAGAGTTGTTCATCCGGAAAATTTTCATTGATTTGATCGTCAACTCTTTGATGTAACCTTCGCAGATGATCAGCAAAGACATTCTCACTACCTTTCTTGTCCTTGATCTATAAGTCAAATTCTTGTAAAAGGAGAATCCATTGGATTAGTCTAGGTTTGGCATCCTTTTTGGACAACAAATATTTGAGAGCCGTATGATCTGTATACACAATGACTTTGGATCCAACAAGGTAAGAAGAAATTTTTCCAAAGTAAAAATCACTGCCAAAAACTCTTTTTCAGTGGTGGAATAATTCAAATGAGCATCATTTAAAGTGCGACTAACATAATAGATTACATGTGAGGCCTTACCCTTTTTTTGCGCAAGCACCGCACCAACAACATAATCAGAAGCATCACACATTAACTCAAATGGTAATGACCAATTAGGCGCAGAGATAATGGGAGTAGTGGTTAATGCATGTTTCAAAAGAATAATTGCATCTACCCATGCGCTGTCAAATCGAAATTCACCATCTTTAGCTAACAAGTTACTAAGAGGTTATTAGATTTTGGAGAAATACTTAATAAACAGTCAAGAGAAACCTGCATGTCCCAAAAAACTCCTAATATCTTTGACACATGTGGGTGGTGAAAATTCTTAATCAAATCAATCTTGGCCTTATCAACCTAAATTCTATCACTTGACACTATGTGACCCAAAACAATTTCACGTTTGACCGTGAAGTATAATTTTTCCCAATTCAAAATTAAGTTGGTTTCTTGGCATCGTTTAAGAACAAGAGTCAAATTTTCCTAACATGCATAAAATGATGACCCAAAAATTGAAAAATCATCTATGAATACCTCAATAATTCGTTCCACCATGTTGGAAAAGATTTTCATCATGCAACATTAGAATGTTTCGGGAGCATTGCATAAACCAAAGGGCATCCTTCGGTATGCAAATGTACCAAATGGGCATGTAAAGGTTGTCTTTTCTTGATCCTCCAAAGCAATTGGAATTTGGTTATATCCTGAAAAATCGTCAAGAAAACAATAGTGAAAATGGCCAGCTAAATGTTGAAGCATTTGATCAACAAAAGGTAAAGGAAAATGATCATTGCGAGTGGCGGCATTCAACTTACGATAATCAATGCACACTCGCCAACTAGTAGTCATCCTTGTTGGGATGAGCTCATTATCCTTATTCTTCACCACTGTGGTTTCAGACTTTCTTGGGTACCACTTGCACTAGATTGACCCACTTGCTATCCAATATATCACCCCTACATCAAGTAGTTTGAGGATCTCGTATGCACAATTTCTTTCATGTGAGGATTGAGCCGTCTTTGAGATTCACATGAAGGTTTCACCTCATCTTCCATCAAGATCTTGTGTGTGCACAAAGTTGGACTAAGACATTTTATATTGGCTATTGTCCATCCCAAAGCAGTTTTGTGAATTGTCAATGGTTCAATAGGTGGTGTATAACGTGGTTGATAAGGACATAGATGACCATGAACTACGTGCGCACTTTCACTATCAACATCATCATCACGAGTTTACAATAAAACTTGGTCAAGCTGTTGACAAAAATTTTTCTGTAAAAACAACGAAGAAATTAGTGCATCAATTGTATCAATAGGGCAACATGTATCAAAAGAAGAAGAGGGTAAATTAAGAGCATCAAACATTCGGAGTTCAATTGTTTGGCCCAAAATAGTCATTGTTTGTGTCCATTCTTCCACTTTGATTATTGTGTGTACCGTAGCCATGAATGTCCTACCAAGGAGAATTGGTACCTCTTGATCATTTGAACCACCCTCTTTGGTATCTAAGATGATAAAATTTTCAGGAAGAATTAGCTTGTCAACTTGAATCAAAATATCTTCTACCATACCTTTCGGGTAGCGCATTGAACAATCTGCAAGTTCAAGGCTAATTGTAGTAGGTTTCATTCCTGTGATTCCAAGCTCTTTGTAAACAATGTAGGGCATCACATTAAGACTCGCTCCAAGGTCTAGCATGGTGTGACTGAGTCGCTTGTCGTCGATGGTGATTGGTATGACGAAACTATCGAGATCTAGGAGTTTGGGTAGAAGACCTAGTTTTTGAGTCGGACTCCCTCGTTTGGTGCAAAAGTCAGCTTGTGAGTCCTTAAATTCTTCAAAAATTTCCCATAAGCTGGAATATATTCAATCACAACAAGCAAAGAAAAATTTATGTGAACTTTAATCAAACAATCATAAATTTCCTTAAATGCTTATCTTGTTTGGTGTTACGAAGTCAGCTTGGAAATGGAATGGGAGGAGTGCAAGGATTTTTGGCATGATAACGATTAACAGGATCTAAGTCATCAGTGTTTGACGCCCTTAAAGCGCTGTAAGGGCATTTTGTTTTGTCCCTCTTCTGCGTCTGGGGCACCCTGCTGGCACTGGAATGACGTTTTCCTCTACCATTTTGTTTGAAACTTTAGTTTTCTCATTGTTTCATGCATTAACAGTCTCATTAGCAATATCCAAATCATTTTTGATAAGTTTACCTCTTCGGAGTTGAATGACTTTAGTGTTCTTGGTGTTTCTTGGATTGTTGACGGTTTGACTTGGGAAATTTCCATCCTCCCTCTTGCTTAATGCTTCAGCAATTTGACCCACTTGTAACTCCAACTTTTTTTGAACAATGGCCAATTGATGGACCATATCTTCCAAGGAAGTAGAAGTTGATGCTTGTGTGGAGTTGTTCAATGTTGAAGATTTTGAATATTCTGAGTGTTCCTCCAATATTCTGAGTGTTTCTCCAAGAAAAATTTGGATGGGACAGTTGGTTAGGATGATAAAAACTAGGATTATAATCATATCTAGTATTACGGTTGAATGCATTCATTACATTGGCTTGTTCTTGCACAAATTCCTAGAAGTCCACCCCTTGAGGGCAAGAAATAGTTTGGTGGCCTGGACCTGCACATATGGTGCAAAATGCCCATTCGTGGCTAGTAGCATATCCAATTTGTTTGAAAGAGCAGCAACATGAGAATTTGTGGGAGATTATCAGAATCTGAAATCTCAAAAGCATTGTGTCCCTTACCTCTTACTTTAGTATGTTGAGTTTCAATCGCTAGATTGTCAAACAAAGTGTGACATTCTGTTGGAGTTTTATTTCTAATTGATCCTCCTGCGTAGTTATTAACTATAGCCTTACTAGAAAATGTCAGTGCTTTATAGAAAATACGCATCAACACTAAGATAGGTAAAGAGTCATAAGGACATTGAGTTAGAAGATTGTTCAACCTATCCCATGCCTCTAAAAATGATTCATCATGTTGTTGTTCAAAGTGCGTGATCTTATCTCTCAAAGCATCAGTTTTTTGCGAAGAGAAATTTTTTCCCAAAAACTTATTTCGAATTTCAGTACATGAGTTAAGAGAACCTGACCTTAAACTGTTTAACCATGATTTTGGTTTGTCCTTCAATGTGTAAGGGAAAATCTTCATCTTTAAGTGCTCCCCAGTAACTCCTACACTCAAAGGCATGCTAGAAACCATATTAAAAAACTCGCGAATATGATTTAAGGGGTCTTTAGAATTTAACCCATGAAAAGATGGCATCATATTAAAATGAATGGACTTGAGTTTATAATTCCTAGCAGTCGTACGACCTGCGATGCATGAAGGAGATTTTGGAATGGTGAGGATATCAAGATCACCCATTGTTTCAGCTGGAATGATTTCCAACATTGCTCCAATGTTTGGCAACTTTTCTTCATCACTTTCGGTACCTTGCTTCTTGTGCCTTAAGAGTCCTTTGATGTCATCGATGTAAGGTAGCAAATTCTCTTCCAAAGATTGTCTCCCTTGCATACAATCTAAAAGAAAAAAAGTTTAGCAAAAATTTAGACTTAAACATGTCCCCGACAACGGCGCCAAAAACTTGATGTTAAAATACTCACAAGTGCACAAGTGTACTATCGTAGCACAAAAGGTGTCAGTACGAGGTCGATCCCACATAAATGAGTTCAGTCAAAAGATATACATAATATTAAAATAAATGATTTTTAAAGTAAAGAGAAAAAACTTAATTCGTAGAGAAACAAGCAAACAAGAACCAACGATGATAAAAAGCCTAGGGCACAACCTTACCAAGCAATACTATTAGGAGCTATAAGGGTCAAGCATTCAATACCAATTTCAATCCTAGGGTTGATTCCTCACTCAATTATGTTGATCCATTGATCATGGAAACAACACGTATTATTAGTACCAAATTAATCCTGTCTTATGGCAGTCTTTAATTTAGTAAAAATAACCCATTACGAATAGAAGAACTATAGAAACCAATTAATCTCCTAAACCCGGATCAGAGCAGTCGAAAATTAATATTCTTAATTTCGATTCCACCAAAAGACATAAATACATATCGTTTACGTGATTTGTCTAGATGAATATAATAAACAACACAATTGGTGATCAAGAAAATATGTAGAAATCATATTTTGAAGCATGACAATTAAGAACAAGAATTGATAATTGAATTAAACACTTGTAATAAAGATCAACTCATAATATTCATGCTTGGCTAGGTCAAACTCTAGATATGAGATTAGTTTCAACCCATTAATATATATATATAAGAAAGGGAACAAGAAACCATGAATTGATACACAAAAGTGGTGGAAGGTAAGGAGGAAGAAGAACCGCTTCACGAAAGAGAGCAATTCCAACCTATGCAAAGTTTTGTAACCATTCTTCCATATTTTTCTAGCTTATTTATACCTAATACAAGTCTCCTAGCTTATTTACACATTTTGAGTCCAAAAAACCTATTCAAACTAGGTTTCCTAAAAATATGAAAAAACTTCACTGATCCGGCGCCCTTCTGGCGCTGGAAGGGCGTTTTCATCTGGTTTTTCTACAATTGCGCTCCAATTCAGTTAAAACTTTGCACTAACCCTCCTACATATGAAACATATAAAATCTCAAAGTATCAACTCTATCTTGAATCAAAATAATATAAATGTGCATCAAAATGTGCATGTAAATGTGGTATAAAATATACACATCAGTTATGCGTGTGAGAGATGGAGAGAGAGTGTGTGAGAGAAAGAGAGGGTAAACTTTTCATTAAACCACCTAAAATATTGTATTTATATTTATTGGGCCAAGATTCAAATACGTAAGAGTGTATTGAGTTACAAACACTTTTAAAAAACTAAATAGAATAAGTAGTCCATATAAAAGGTTTATCAACAAAAAAAACCCTTATAAAAATATACATATTGTTTTGTCTAATTTACTAATTTTTTTAAAATAAAAGCTATTCATTAAAGAGTCAGATTAAAACTAAAGAAACCAAAGTTTTAATATAAAAGAACCCCATCAATGAAGGGATAGAACCTCCCAAACGTCCCAACAATTGGGCAAGGGCATCAGCAGCCCTATTACAAATTATAGGGGTATAAGAATGTTCATAGCTGATAGAACACAACAAGATCTTAGTGTCTTCAAGGATAAAATCCATAGCATGAAGAGGCAGAGTATCTTAACACAAGGCATTCACTATATCAAGCACATCACCTTCCACACAATATGCAAATAATATGCTCCAAGGCCATTTGGATTCCAAATCAGAAAGTGAGAGCTTCAATGAGAATCAAATCACCAGGAAAATGAACACTTTGGAAACCACCAATATTCTTAGAGCCATCGACATTGATTTTAACAAAGCCACTAGGAGGTTGTGTCCAAAGTGGAGTAGGTGCCATAGAAGGGTTAGTAGGAGATGAAGTTTTCACACTTGCCAATTGATATTCCAAAGAAAGATAAGCTTGATAAACAATTCTGGCAGGCGGCCAATAATCTCACATGGCCGAGCTAGCCATGATGGAGTCAAAAGGAGAGGAAGGTATATCACCCTTGATACAAAGGGGCAAAGATCCCAGAAAACTATAGTACATTCAAAATATCTAAAGCAATGAAGAGATGTTTCATCCTCAAAGTCATAAATAGCACAAACTTTACTAATCATCATTCTCCACTGAGTAAGATTTGTGTGAGTTGGAAGGCTCGCATGGGCATATGGACTTGCCTTAACCTTTTCTAGCATATACTTATGGGATCAGAGGGCTAGGTTGATTGCGATACAGCTGAGGACACAACATTCTTTAATGCCTAGTAAGTTGATTTTACCATAAAAATTTCTGGAATTTCAAATTTTCAAGTATGAGAGTCTTGGTGATTCAAACCATATAGGGAGATTTGATAAATAATAGTAGCATCCGAGGGATTGAAATTGGTAGCAAGTAGCCTCAGGTTCCACCAGTTGGTCTCCAGATTAATAAGGTCTGCAACAGTTATATTTGGACCACTAGGCTGAATCGGGGAACATATGTGACCTTGGTAAAGAGGAGGAGGAGCCATTGGTCGTGCCAAACTAAAATAGATCTCCCATAAACAGCCCTCCAACTTAGGCTAGTGCCTAAGAAATTTCTACTTGCCAGAATACAAGACCATAAGGGTTTTAACCCTTAATTGCCTCCATAAATGAGGTATGAAGGTAGCACATGTTCCTTAAAACTCTAGTGCAGAGGGACTCGGGCAATTTTCCTAGCTGAAGATTGAGCAACCAATAAGAAATTCCTCAATAACTGATTTAGATCATCGCACACACCAATCTGGATAACAACTTCTCTTCCAAACCTTTAATTTTTCCCCAAATATGCACCTTAATATAGATGAACATGGCCTTTCAAGATTGAGTCATAAGGGTTGGAAGGCCTAAATATTTAGCATCAGGTAATAGCAAGGACACTCTTAACTGTTGCCTTAATGAAACCTACCGAGAAGTCTCCACATTGCAGCTAAAAAAACTACAAAGTTTTCCAGGTTAAGGCATTGCTAGGCACTTTCTCATAGATGTCAAAAAGATGGAGGATTTAATTAGTTTCCTTTATAGAACAAAAAGCTCTCATTTACAAATAAAATATGAGATACCACTAGAGCTCCACAATACACCCGCAGGCCATGAATATGGTTATAAAAGATAGCTCATTGTATCAAAAGGAGAATCCTTCAGCACATAACAAAAAGAGATAGACAGAGAGAGGGTCACCTTGATGAGGGCCTTGAGACGGATGAACATTTTCACATTTTCCCAATTTAGGACAAAGAATATATTCATTGTGGATATACAAATCAGAATCAACTTGATCCATCTAGGGAAAACCCCATTGGATTCACAATAGCCTCTGAGAAATTTCATTGAACTCTATCATAAGCCTTGCTCAAGTCAAGCTTTAGAGAGCCATAAATCCTTCACATTTTTGCTATTGGTTCTTCATGTTATGAATACATTCAAGGGCAACAAGGATATTGACACAAATCATACTGCCTGGAATAAAGGCACTTTGAGACTCAAAAATAACCAATGGGAGGCAAGATTTCAGGCGATTGTGTAGACTTTTGGAATTGATTTTATAAATTACGTTGCATAAACTATTAGTCTAAAATGGGAAACCCTCATAGGATGGTGAACCTTAGAGAAAAGAATAATCGGAGTGTCATTTATTTGATTGTAAAAATTTGCACCATTAAGAAAATTGAGGACAACCTCGGTTACTAAGGGACCAACTGAATCCCAATATTTCTAATAAAAGAGAGCAGGCGTGCCATTAGGACCTGAGGCCTTTGTTGGCCCCATTTCGAGAGGGCCACTTGAACTCCAACTACTATAAAACAAACTAACAGCTTTGAATTAACGTCATCATAGATTGTTTGAGGAAAATCCTCAAAGTCATTAGGCAGAGGGATCAGAACATTAGCAGCAATAAGGCTTGAGAAATAAGATGTGACAATGATCTCAATATGGGCCTTATCAGAACACCAGACCCCTCAATTTATTTTGTAGGCTAGAGATTGTATTTCTTTTCCTTCATTGACTAGCTTTTCAGTGGAAGAAGTGGGTTTTATGATCACGCACCAAAAGCCACTCTTGACGAGACTATTGGCATCAAGCTATCTTTGGACAGAGCAATAAATCTATAAGGAACATTACCAATGGTATCAAGTTTCTAGTGAATAAGGCTACCTTGGCATTGGTGAAGACTACTCACAATGGCTTGTATTGTAGGTTAGTTGAAGTTCTAAGCCAAACCCATCAATTAGAAATTATGGACTTACAAGAAGGATAATGAGTCCAAAAATTTCTCATGTAAAAATCGACACCTGGGATTACTTGTGGGAGCACATGTTAGGTCCACCACAGCGAGAAGAATGGAAGAATGGTCTGAGATAGAGGATGAGAGATGTGTCACACGAGTATTAGGAAAGAGTCTCTATTAAGACATAGAACAAAAATTTTGATCCAGTCATTCCTCAATAAGACCAAAATTCCATTGATTATTACACCGATAAAAGAAGAGCCATTGAAACCCAAGTCATCAAATTGACAGTCACACAAGACTTCTCTAAAATTTACGTCAAAGGATCAGTATGCCCTCTAGATCCTAAAATTTAACTACCAGAGAGAACCTCATTAAAGTCTCTATCATAAATCCAAGGCAGGGACGATTGAAGTTGAAATGTCGAAGCAGATTCTAGAACAAAGTTTTATGGATAGCTTTAGAAGGGCCATAAGCCTCAGTTGTAAGTTGTAACACCC
The DNA here is from genome assembly GCA_963580455.1 of Euonymus europaeus. Taxonomy (NCBI): domain Eukaryota; kingdom Viridiplantae; phylum Streptophyta; class Magnoliopsida; order Celastrales; family Celastraceae; genus Euonymus; species Euonymus europaeus. Next base: position 8,901,169 of record OY756962.1, read on the forward strand.
TAATCGGAGGTGTCATCTCACATTGTTAATGTAATTCACCATAATTTACACCATTCGAATTCAACCTAGCCCAATACGACTAAGTTGCCTCTCATTTCGTCAAAAAGTTTGGCAACACCTCTCTGTTTGTTAGGGGTTCGAGTATGGGCTCTTAGACCCTCTGGTTGATTGAATGTCACATGAGAGGATGATAAGTGATGTGTGTATTTTATACCACATTTATATGCATATGTTTGTACATATTTACATTATTTTGTGTTAAGATTGTGTTGATACTTTGAGATTTTATGTGTTTTGCATGTAGGAGGGTTGAAGTGAAGTTGTGGTTGAATTGGAGAATATTTGGCTAAAAATAAGAGGAAAATGCCTTTTCAGCGCCCTTCCAGCGCTCCAGCGTTTCAGAACCAGGAGAACATGCCTTTTCAGCGCCCTATCAGTGCTCCAGCATTTTTGAGGCAGAAGAGAATGCACTTCCAGCGCTCCAGCGCTAGAACAGCACTCGCACCAGAATTTATTTCCAGAATTAGTAAAAACTTAGGTTTTTATGTCTTTTCCTTGTGTTAACCTAGGGGGACTCACTTGGAGTATAAATAAGACTTAAAAACACAAAAGAAGGAGGTTCCAACAATTGGGAGAAAAGGCAAGGACGGCTACAACTTCTTCATCTTCTTCTTCCTTCCTTTGGTGAATTCAACCATGGTTTCTTCTTCCTTTTCTTGTATATTCATTACTATGATTTGTAACTGAACATATTTCTAGGGTTTGACCTAGCCAAGCATGAATGTTATGAGATGATTTGATCTATATTATGAGCTTTTGATTCAATTCTCAATTCTTGTTCTTAATTGCCATGCTTCAAAGTATGATTTCTACATAATTGCTTGATCATCACTTATGTTGTTTATTATACTCATCTAGCCAAATCACATAAACGATCCGTATTTATGTATTTTGGTAGAATCGGAATTAAGAAGATTAATTGTCGAATGCTCTGATCCGGGTTTAGGGGATTGATTGGTTGTTTAGTTCTTCTAGTCGTAATGGGTTATTTTTACTAAATTAAAGACCGCGATCAAACAGGATTAATTTGGTATCGATAATACGTGTTATTGTCACGATCAATGGAATAACATAATTGAGTGAGGAATCGACCCTTGAATTGGAATTGTTATCGAATGCTTAACTTTTGTATCTCATAATAGGATTGCTTGGTAAGGTTGTACCCTAGGTTTTTCTCATTGTAATTGTTTCAATTCTGTTTTGCTCATTGTTCTAAAGAATCATAAATATTTTCTGTATTTAAATTGTCATTGGTTTACTCAGTTAAGTGCATTATTCGATTAAACTTGTCCCTGTGGGATCGACCTTGTACTCACACTTTGTGCTACATTAGTACACTTGTGCACTTGCAAGTATTTTTACATCAATAAGTGTAGTCCCAGCTTGACTTATGCCAAGTGACTCCCATGTGAGGCAACACACAGAAATCTTGATAGGCTAGTTGTGAACTAAGTCTAGATCTTGTGTGGGATGACTACGACCACTTATAGGGTTATTTATCATTTCATGGTCTTGGAAGCGAGTGCACTCACTGAATGCTATTGATTGGTGCCTGTCGTACCAATTGGCAATGAACAAGGGATAAATGACAATGGTAATTGATTTATGTGATTTAATTCATTTTTAGGATATATATTGCTGCATGAGACTTTTCCTTGAAATTTAGTCCTACGTGTTTATTGCTTACTGTTTTACCCTACTGAGCTTTTTGCTTATCCTTTACATTCTTTCCTCCCCATAGGTGAGTTTGGTTATGATACTGATGAGGTGAATCTGCAGTAGCGTCGGTGACATGCTGCCCATCTATAGTAGTGAGAACATGAGAAATGGAGGGATTATACTTATATTTTGTTCGGATGATGTAGTACCTCTATGTACATGTGGTAACACACTTCCTAGAAACACCTTTCTGGTGTGATGATTGGAAAAGATGGGAGGGTGTGCAGTATGATTGAAACTTTCATAGTATAAGAACCATGTGTCCTGGATGATGTGTATGCATAAATACTTTATGTTTGTATTGCGCGCTTATGATTTATGATAATTGTTTGTTGATAGATGGCATGAGACCCTACTATGTTGTGGATATTGCATGCTGTTAGATGGTATGATGGCCTGCCTAGATTGCGGATGCATGTAAATCGATGGCCTGAGGCCTTTGTTGAGTTATTGATTTTATTTTGTAATTAAATTCTACGCATATTTTCTAGGTTGGCATCCTCTGATTGCCTTTGTTGAGTTATTGATGTGAATTTGTAATTAAATTATGCACGTATTTTCCAGGTTGACATCCTCTGATTTTCGGAGAGCTGTTTTCGGATTTAATTGTGAATTGAGGTTAACCTCGTGGTTAAATGACTAGGTTTAATCGATTGGTTGGATTTGTGGATGATTGATAGTAAATCACATTGATGACACAATTTGGCAGATTAGTTAGTGCCTACTGGGTTGGGGCATTACAAAATATGCTCCGTTTAGTGTAGAATTATGTTGCGAGATCATGGACAGATTAGTGTTCCCTAAACAGTTAGGAAACTGAGTGATTTTGGTAATCATGAATTAGGTTTTCTTAGGAGATATGAGAGTTGACTAATTCTATGTAAGAGGGTGGCAGAAGTTGGAAAAACACATGGAGAGACACAAGTATTCATATAGAACATAGGTTTTTCTTCACAGTATGAGTGACTAATTTATTTCTTTGGTTCAAGGGATATCGCTCCAATTCATGTGATTTTGAAACTCAATTCGTTATATTTATTATCATTCTTTACTCAAATATATGTAGTTCTTTATCATTCTTGTTAATGATTGCATGGAATAATCGATTGAGATGCATATTGATTGATAGTTTGTGTGATTAAATGTTATACCGAGCGCATGATACGTAAATGTTGTGTTTACTTGGTAGAAGTAGCAATTGGGCAGCATGATTATGATCCAAGTTTTCATTGTATGCTTAAAGGAGTTACAGGGTGACTTGAATAGCTTATTTATAGAACTTAATGTTGTTATTAATAGGAATAGAATTGTTTAATCCCAATTCAATTGATGACAAGGAATTAATTTGGGTGCTAAGCTTACGTTAATAACTAGAAAATGTTAGAGTTTATCTACCTTGTGGATAAATTTGGCTAAGTGTTCAATAAAGAATGTGTTTTTGAGAGTCAATGATAAATCCATGTTTTGATTGTTCGATTTCTCTTGATCAAAAGGTTGCTATATCTGGTTTTCTATACTTTCTTTCACTCGTGTTTTCATTCTAATTTAGTTAAACTGAAATCAACCATCCCCCACCACCATTTTAATAAGCACATTAAGAACTGAAATTGATCACTTGGTTTCTGAGGGTTGACCCTTATTCATTGCTTTACTAATTAAGGTCTTAGAGTAAGGTAATTATTATTTTGGACTTCCTTGACAAGCATCAGCTAGCGAAGAGCCTGATAGCCATATGTATAATAATTAGGTATCTTAACGAATATTATTGACAGCACATCCGCTTAAAAGATTTTCCCATTATATCCTTTGGTTGATCCTAGTATTCTTACTCTTGATTTGTTTGAGCTAGACTTGAACCCTAATTAAGGTTTTATTTAGATTGGCTACTTGGTGTATTCATGCTTCAATTGGTTTTGACTAGCGAAGAAAACTATCTTAGATTCTGGTTTAGAGGTTGGAATTATTTTATATGTAAGTTCTATTGAACCAAATATGTCTTTACGACCAATGTTTGTTCTTATTTGAGAGTTATTGGGTACTTTGTGTTGTTTGCATTATTTGTTATTGCGCTGGTGTTGGATTTAGAATCGGTCACTCATCACAGTTATATCTAATAAACCCTAAAATTTGTACTGATGATATTATTTTAAAATTTCCTAATTTGCTTCTTTTGATATTAATATCACAATTGAACAATACAACACAACTGGAACAACAATTTATATATCACAAATACACGAATGCTTATATGTTAATAGATAAACAAATTGATACAAGAATTATTTTACCAAATTGTAGTTAGCCGGATGAAGATAGGACAGATGGAGTGAGGCACTGTAAAGCCGAATCTCCTTAAGGTGATTTACGTCCAGTCATAGGTGTCTAAACTTCTCTTTGGACGAACATCTCCTAAGATATAACACTCCTTCACCACTTGTTAGAGACACTTCAAAACAAACGATACTAACGAACCAAAAACGAACATGTACTTTCACAGTTATGAATTGAAATAGAGGCAAAAAGAAGAGAGAATTTGCTATGAAAAATGGCAGCAAGAGGGGAGAGAGTTGGCTGGAAATTTTGTATCCTTTACAAGCTTTGGGGGCTCTATTTATAGCTTAGAGAGCCCAACTAATTGGTTCATAAAATCCTCCAACTTTCTTTATTTTTTGGACCTAATTGTAACTTCTTTGACCCCCCAAAATCAGCCACAAGATAACCCATTATCTCATTTTCTCTAGGTAGTTTGTTGAACATTCAAACCCATTTAATAATTCAAATCCTACAAGAAGTACGCTATGGTTAATACGTATTCACAGTTATTTTGCATATCTTTGAAAATGGTTTCAAAGCTCTTAGTCATTCTGTAAAATATACATAAAATTTTATTAATATTTTTTTTTTCTTCACTTTAGTCTATAGAAAAAATATATTTTTTTGATAAACACTATAGAAAAATATTTATTTTTAATTTATTGCTAAGCCTTCAAATGTAGATAGTTAAATAGAATATCATACAATGTACGCATAAGATTGCCAAATGGGCATCAATATCTTCCTAAGACTTTGTTTTTCTTTGGTGGATTTCGTTTGAACAATGAATTCCAGCTCTAAGTTCGATCATAGATGAACTAAAAACCATCAATTTGCTAGTTCGGTACGCAAATAAAAGAGGGAAACAAGATCAAGAATTAATTAATTTCGCTCAAATGCTTTTGTTTTACACAGTTACTTGGAACATGACATGTAATACAAAAACTAAGAGTAAATACATGATAGATAGTCTACTGGGCCAGAGCACTTGTGTTGTAAACAAGAAGTGCCCCCCCTGCAAGTAGCCCAGCTAGGGTCGCTGCCCATATTGCTAGCCCAGTAGTTCCTGCACCACATTCATTCATTTTTTAAGCCCTACTAGTAATATTATAAAAAAAAAAAAATATTCATTCTTCGAATAATCATGATTCCATGATTCCACAAGCGAGGAGAAGTGTTAAGACTTCAGTGTGTTTGATAGGGTGTAATGATTATAAGGATAATTAAAAATATACGGATGAATAAATATTCATATTTAATAGACATGTGTATTATTTATCAAATTATCTTTTTTAGATAATTTTCTTCATATTTTCGGTGCAATAGTTACTCATGAAGAAATACGAGTAATCATGAATATCCTAATAATACATTACATTTCTATTTACCGCTCTATTATCAAATACGTTTTTAATTAACAGTATTATTAGGTTGAAGTGTTAGGATAATCGGTCGAAAGGCAAAGTTGCTTACCACCAACATAAACATCACCAGATGGAGACCAATCATCAGTGTTGAAGATGGGACTGTATATTTAGTCACAAGGACAGAAAATATAACTATTAGTATTTCTTTAAAAAAGAAAAATAAATTCTCTCTTTCATAATTCAATTATTATATATATATATATATACCTGTATCCATCAACGTTGGCTCCATATTTGTCAACGAATTGATATACACCCTTTCCCTGAATCAATCAAACCCTAATTAATTATTTATTTATTTATTTTCCATATTCAACATTAAATAATAATACTCAAGAGTCAAAGACCCACCTTTCCCTTCCTTCCAGATGCATCAAGGCCATCACGCAAATTCATGCTCCCATTAATTCCTAAAAATAAAATCGCCACAAACATTCAAGTAATTAAACAAAAATTAACATTAATGCTGCCTACACGTTCAACTATATTTTTTTCTTTTCTTTTCTTTTACAGTTGATGAGGTGTAACCCAAATAATGTTTGTTTGAGTTTTATATCAATGAATATAGCTTCTGATAAAAAATTTAAAAATTTAAGGAAAGAATAAAAAAAACCCACAAACATTCAAATTAGTTAAACCAAATATTGAAATAGAAGGAGAAAAAAAAACTCCACAATACATATATATATATATATATATGGATGCATGCATATGTGTGTGTATGTATAGGGCCACTGATATATATTAGATACCATAAGGCTTATCTGTTTTGAGCTTGCTACCACTAGCCACAATTCTGAAAGAAGCAGTAGATCTTGCGAGAGATGGTAAGCCTTTCACTGCTGCTGACTTCTCTACAGTGAACGGAGATGGCTTGAGACTAACTGAAGCCATAAAAGCTGAGGATGCCATTATTGCAATCTCTCCCTCTCTCTCTCTGTGTATGTGGCACACTGCCACTGGTGTACTGATATATCAAATAGTGATATACTGATTGTATTTTTGTGGCTCAGATTTGGATAGGATATTACCACCATTGTGTTCGTGCCACGTGGAGTAACATTATTGGGGGCAAAATTATTTTCTATAATGCAAAACTCTCTTCAGACCTTAAAAAGTGGAATATTGTTCTTGATAACTAATGCATTATTATAAATAAAAAAGACACAGAAAATGCAATAATTTTGTTAGTTCTACAAAGTTGTATCATAAATAAATCGATACTGCTAAACATACATGCATTATTTGTCTGTATTGATAAATAACTTGGTAGCATGCCATCAAAACAAGTCAACGTGGTGGGTTTTTGGGCTCCCAACCATGTGGAGAAAAGCCCAAGTTGATGCAAGCCCATTTGGTGTGTTAGGGTTGTATGTTTTGTCTAACTTGTGAAAAGAAACTTAACTGCACAGAGTGACGAAAAAACGTGATGCAGCACGAAATGATAAAAGGAATTACAAGAGTAAAACCTTAAGATCAACTTGGAATCCACCAAGCAAAATTGGTTCAAAACCAAATGTTTTCATAAACTGAATAATAATTGAAGTGCTTACAACGGTCTTTAAAATACTTATTTATAGCTAAAACATGGAAGAAACTCTAACTGAACTAGAATTAGAAATTCTAAACAAACTAGGAAACTTAATTAAAAACATACTGAAAATATTAATTAAACCCGTAGGTCTTTTAACCAGCTATGAAAACGTGTCCCAAAGAACCTCAACTGGGAAAGTCATATTCTTCCTTCAGATCTCTTAAAACAGTCCTTGGAAACATATTATAATAAAGAAACGGATCACTGAATCGAAAGATACGGCCGTTTCTTTCTAGCTGCAATATTAAGCTTATTTCTTTCCAATTCAGTCTCTTTCCAATCAAAATATTCCTTGAAGGCAAACACCACTTGTCCTACATCAAAACGGCAGAGGGCACAGCGGCCAGAAAATGAATTTGTTTTTCTTTTGACGCAGCTTGAAGAAACTGACGATTGGAGATTCGTTTGTGGTTCGATCTAGCTGAATTTTTGTCAGGTGTTAGAGGACTCTTGGTTCTCAAGTCTGAACGGTTGGATCGTATTTTTGAGCTCTTTAAGGTCAGATTTTGTTTGCTGGTTCGTGAGCTGTTGTGTGCAGTTTTTCTGCAATTGTCTCTTGATTATTGTTTGAGTTGTTCAAGTGGATAGTTTCTGAGTTGTTTTATCCACTTGAACTTATATGAGACTTAGTTTGTAACTCTTATTTACATAATGGAGCTTGGTTAAAGTGGCTTACGAGTCCCCTGGTTTTTACTCTCAATTGAGAGGTTTTCCACGCTAAAATTTCTTGTGTGATTCTCTTTGCATTTCTGTTTTGTACTTGCTGGAAGTTTGAAGATATAATTTTCTGGATTGTGTGCTCGTTTGTTTATTGATAAATTGGTACTGTTGACACAACATTTTTGTGGCTCAGATTTGGATAGGATATTACCACCATTGTGTTCGTGCCACGTGGAGTAACATTATTGGGCGCAAAATTATTTTCTATAATGCAAAACTCTCTTCAGACCTTAAAAAATGGAATATTGTTCTTGATAACTAATGCATTATTATAAATAAAAAAGACAGAGAAAATGCAATAATTTTGTCAGTTCTACAAAGTTGTATAATAAATAAATCGGTACTGCTAAACATACATGCATTATTTGTCTATATTGATAAATAACTTGGTAGCATGCCATCAAAACAAGTCAACGTGGCGATTTAAAAAAATTCAAGAAAATTTTAAAATTTAAAAGTTGAATATATCAAATCAATTTCTCTCTTCTTCTCTCACACCATTGTGATAGTGTAATATACCACGATTATAATGTAATAAGACACTGTTGTCTATCAGTTACGGAGACCAGTTATGTTTCATCTGATTTTTGAGATTTAGTTTTTGAAGATGTCGCGGAAGTTGCTCGAATCTCAACTTTTTTTAGCGGTGGGTGGATGGCTTCTGTTTTCAAGATGTTGGTGGTGGTGGTCGTCATGTGAATTTCGTTGTTCAGAGCTTGTTTTTGACATTTTTTTATCAATTTTTAATTTTTTGAGAGCAATCGTGTTGTGTTTGGTGTTCGAACACTGAAGTTCTGTTTCCAGTCTATGAGAGAGATGATGTAGCGTATCAGCACCTGTGTTGTTTGACATTGTTCCACTTTGTAATTACATTGTTTTCATTTTTATTACATTATTTTACTTTTTTATTACATTGTTCATGATGAACATTATAATTAAATGATTATTTTACATGTTTTCTTTTTATTTGTTAATTAGAATTAAATAGTCATTTGATATGTTTTATCTTTATTTGTGAAATGCATTTTAATGCCTGGTCTCGACAGTGGATCTGCAGAATGACTAAACTACCCACAACTGCATTAAATATGCAAATTTCTTCATTGATTGATTTAAAAGTTTGAATTTAATACACAAAGTCTAAATAGTGTTTCAAAAATAATAAAACCAAATATAAATAAAGCCGAAGCAAATAGTATGATAGAGTTAATGCATAAATTCCACAGAAAATCCTAATTAGATAATACCAAACCACAATCCTATATCCATGCGGTCTCTCGCTCACACTGCAGGGTGCTGGCCGTCATCAACGTACCCAACTAAAAAAGATTTAATGAGAACGAGGTGAGCTATAAACTACAATAGGGGTGAAATACATGTTAAGAACTCGAATACCTATTAGACAAGTGTCCAAGTGGAGGAAACAACAAATACAATAGTGAAGGCGCGCAAATGAGATATCGAATAAAATATGGCAGAACTGAATATGATCATGCCAATAATAAACTCATGCATCAGTAATAAATATATAGTATAAATGCAACCACATACCAACTATCAACAAAGACCAAGAAATGTAGGTCAACACCCTATATCATCCCACGGGTGGAACAAAGAATCATGAATGATCTGCACTAAAGTGCCTACATAACAATGGGGAATAAATCCCAAAAAGTGATCATGTCTCACTGTGGGGTGTCAAGAGCACAACTACCGCTATAAAGCCAACCAACAATAATTGACTACAACAAAGGGCCAACCAACAACAACTGCCCAACAACAACCACGATCGAACAACAACTCCAATGGAAAATCTCCACAATTGCAAACAAAATGATGCATGAGTAGCGTAAAAACTCTCATGCATAATACCGTACCCCAAAATTACTATGTAAAAAATATAGTATTATATTATTTAAAAATACAATGCACAATTTCTGAGAAAATAGTACGAAACCCATTATTTTGATTTAAATACTTTCTATAAAATTTGTGATTTAAAATGAGATGGAAATTTTTTAAGTGAAGATAAATTTAGAGGTGGAAACAAACTATTAAAATTGAATTTAATAATTTGAAAACATTTTTCAAGCAAGTCAAAAATTTTCCCAAAAGTCGTTGATGCCTAAGCTATATGATGAGGTATAATAAATAAATAGAATGTCAAAGATTTCAACTAGTATAAGTTAACAATAGAGTAATGAAAGGACGAATTTAATCAACAAAGTAATAAAACAAGCGAAAATAGCACGAAAACATATGCTAATAGTCAAGGAAAGAACCCCTACCTCGCAGCAAGCAAGGAAGTCAACCGTCTACAAATTAATCACGATCACCTATCACCTATACACAAATACCACTATTTGATTAGGTGGTTCACTCTAATGATCTCTGATGTCCGATTGGGTGGTTCAACTTGAATCCACCATGATTGATCGATTGCATTTTTTTTTTTTGGGGGAGGGGTGGGGGCTCACTATTTTTAAGGCACTTTTCGATGATTCGTGATTGCTTTGATCGTTCCCGGTACCATTCAATACTCTACGATGCCCCTGCTCCTTAAACAAAACAAGAATTCGATCAAAATCTTTCCTATATAAAAATAGCCGTGTGGAAGATAAAAGGGTATGAAAAGCTCACCTATTCAGTCACCACCTATGATGCAATAATAATCGATATTGTCTTCGTCGAACTTGGGGGTGTGGTTGCTAGAACAAAAATTTATTTGCTAAGGTTTAGAGAAAATACAACTAGGTATTTGACGAAGCGAAAGCAACAACCCAAATTTTACGATGATAATTCAAGGCAAAGATCATAATTCCAATAGGAACAAAAGTGCAATAGCCGTCTTATTTAGAATAATGATCAAAAGTGTCTCCAACATAAATATGGGGTGGTATTTATAGTACATACCAAACCCTAGAACAAAGGAAACCAAAATAAAATAGGAAACAAATAAATTAACGCGCAACAAAATAGGAAATCCGCGCAGTTAAGGAAAATAAAGTAATTAAGATCTGGAGCCAGCTGTTATGGCGACAAAGTCCTCATAAAATGTGTAGAGCAAGAAATTCCATTTCCGAAAACATATTATGGCCTCATAACTCAACCCGAGCTGAAAGTTATGGACCCTCGAAGCCCACTGCTTCCTTGGACCTCCAAGCTGCATTCTTCTGGGCTGTTTTCTTGCACGAACCCTCCAGCTTGTCCATAAACTCTATTGCCACTTGCTCTACATCAGTCACCCCTACTTGAAAAGAACTCGACCGCGAGTTCAACACAGGCATTGGTTCAGCCGGATAATAGTCAGAGAGATCCTGCACATTAAAAGTGTGGGAAGTATCCGCCGGAAGGCCAATAACATAGCCATTGTCATTAATTTTCCGCTCCACCGGAAACGGACCAATCTTCTTAGCACTGACTTTGTTATGTGGTCCAGCAGACAACCTCTCTTTTCGCAAATGCACCATCACCAAATCACCAACTGCAAAGACTTTATGTCGACGACGTTTGTCCGCGGCAGCCTTATATCTTGCATTGGACTCCTCCAACTGACACCAAATATTATCAAGCACAGTCCATAGCTTATCCAACATATGGCCAGAAACAATACTCATCCCCGGCAGTTTAGGTAAAGGCACCAAATCCAAGGTGTGCAAAGGAGACCGAATATAAATCGCCTCGAAAGAAGACTTACCAGTAGAGCGATCGGGGACATTGTTGTAGGCAATTCAGCTTGCGGGAAAACCATATCCCACTGTTTGGAATGCTCTTGACAAAGAGCACGCATAATATTTCCCAATGTACGATTAACAACCTCAGTCTGCCCATCAGTTTGCGGATGTGCCGTACTGCTGAATTTTAATGTAGTATCCAGCCTCTTCCAAAGAGAAAGCCAAAAATGGCTAAGAAATTTAGTATCACAGTCTGAAGTAATAGACTTCGGGACCTCATGTAGGCGAACCACTTCACGGAAGAATAAACGAGAAACATGACTTGCGTCAAAAGTCTTGCGACAAGCAATAAAGTGAGCCATCTTTGAGAATCTATCCACAACAACAAATATAGAGTCTACTCCACGTTGTGTACGGGGAAGACCCAAGATAAAATCCATCAAGCAATCCTCCCAAGGAAAAACAGGCACAGGCAAAGGAGTATACAAATCGGTATTCTGCACATGACCCTTCGCCGTCTGACAAGCATAACATCGCTTCACAAAGCGCTCCACATCCCTCTTCAATTGGGGCCAATAATAATGCTCCTCCACCAAAGTTGATGTTTTATCCTTGCCTAAATGTCCGCCAAGACCATCACCATGCAAGTCATGGATAACTTGCTCACGTAAAGAACCCCGAGGAAGTATAGTTGATTACCCCAAAATAAGTAGCCATCACGAATCTGGAATTGGTTAGACACTCCCTGCAAGTCAGTACATTCCGTCAAAGTCGCATGAAAGTCCTCATCATCAACATACAGATTCTTCAAATGCTCAAATCCAATCACCTCTTGCCGAACAGTTATGAGTAAAGAACTGCGTCGGCTTAAGGCATCAGCCACCTTGTTTAACTGTCCAGATTTATGCTTCAGAATAAACGTGAATTTTTGGAGTTCAGCAACCCAGCGAGCATGCATGCGGTTGGGCGCCGTGGCATTGTTCAAATGCTTTAAGACTTCACGATCTCTATTGGGAATGAACTCACGCTGAGTTAAATAATGCTGCCAATGTTGGAGTGCTTGGACCACGACATAAAACTCCAATTCAGACGTAGACCACGACATCACTTAATTTTTCACTGAAGAAGCTACTGGCCGTCCCTCTTGGGAAAGAACTGCACCAATTCCGGTGACAGATGCATCACAATCCACTTCAAATAATTTGTCAAAACTCAGCAAAGCGTTGTGCTGAGTTTTTCTTTCAACAACTGAAAACTCCTTTCAGCCTCACTAGTCCACTGCAGGTGCTTTTGCTTCAAACAATCTGTCAGAGGTGTTGCCAAAGTGCTGAAATTGTGCATAAAGCGCCGATAAAACGTTGCCAGCCCATGAAAACCGCGCACGTCACCAAGCCACTTCGGTGTAGGCCAATCACAAATGGCTTGGACCTTCTCCTTGTCCACCACTATGCCATCAGCACTAACCAGATAACCCAAGAACACTAAACTATCTGGCATAAAGCTGCACTTCTTGGCATTAGCATATAAACTATGTTCCTTCAGGGCCTCAAAAAATAGTCCTCAAATGATAAAGATGATCAGACTCTGTGCGACTATATATCAAAATATCATCGAAATAGACTACAACAAATCTGTCAATGAAGGGTTTAAATACCTAGTTCATGACACGCATAAAAGTGCTTGGGGCATTTGAGAGCTCAAACGGAATCACTAGCCACTCATACAACTCCTCTTTTGTTTTAAATGCCGTTTTCCACTCATCGCCAGACCTAATAAGGATTTGGTGATAACCACTCTTCAACTCAATCTTGGAAAATACCTTAGAGCCTTCCAACATGTCCAGCATATCATCCAAATGGGGAATGGGGAATCTGTATTTGATGGTAATCTTGTTGATAGCCCGACTATTAACACACATCCTCCAGCTACCATCTTTCTTAGGAGTCAGTAACGTTGGAACTACACATGGACTCATACTCTCCCTTATGAATCCCCTACTCAACAAATCCTCCACCTGGCCCTGTAAAATCTCAAACTCGTTTGGTCTCATTCTATAGTGAGGTAAATTGGGTAAGCTAGCACCAAGTACCAAATCAACACAATGTTGGATATCCCTCATCGGTGGGAGCCCCTCTGGTAATTCTGCAGGCATGACATCCCCAAATTTAGCCAACAAAGGAGCCAAACTAGATGAAACAGATTTATTAACGTTTGTCACTCCACAACTTACCTTCACCACCAAAGCATAGCATTCACCAGATTCCTGCACTTCCTTCTCAATACTCGGTACCACCAAAAAAACAAGATGGTGCCACAGTCTCCATGGGTGCCAACACAAATTTAATCTCATCCTTGTAGAAACTGTAGGTATTATCCCTTCCCTTATGGAATGTATTGCGATCAAACTGCCAAGGACAACCCAATAACATATGACATGCATCCATATCCGCCACATCACACACAACTTCATCCTTGTATTTCCCAATGGAAAAGACTACATGACATTGTTTAGTCACTTTCACTTCATTAACATGTTTAATCCATCCAATAGAATAAGAATGAGCATTCTTAACTATCTTCAATTGCAACTTCTGCACCATGACGCGAGACACAATATTTTCACTACTTCCCCGATCAATAATCAGATCACATACTCCCTGACCCACCGTACATTTAGTCTTGAATATATTGTGTCGCTAAAAATCAACTTCCTGCTTGGGCGTATATAACAACCGCCGAACAACAAGTAACACCCCAACACCTCCATAAACTACTTCTTCATCATAGACCTCATTATCTTCCTCTTCATGCTCTTGTTCACTCTCGACATCTCCTCCTTCTAACAAATTGACTTGCACTCGTTTAGGACATTAGTTCGATCTATGGCCCAGTTGACCGCAACGAAAACACTTATCATCACTCGGTCTGACATAAGCATTTTTCGGTGGTTCCTTTGGAAAAATAGGGAAATCCTGTTTTCCAGGTTGTCGACTACTACTGTCAGATTCCTTCTCGTCTAGTAGATTGACTGGTGTCACAGACCTTGCCCGGGAGCTGCTTGACGGGAAGTCTCAAAATAACTGCTGTTGCTACTGCGACTCTGCTTTGCCCGCAAAATGAATTGCTTGGTCCAATGTCATAATAGATTAATAAGCCACCTTATCTTGAATGCCAACCAGCAAACCACCAGTATAGCGAGCAATCTTCTGGTTTTTCAGATTCAGTCAGATCATTTTGGAGGACAAACAGAGCCATTCCTCCGTATATGCCATTATAGTCCTATTGCCCTGTCAACAATTCTGGTACTGTTGGAACAAAGTTTGTTCATAATCACTAGGCAAGAATCTTACTTTCAGTAGTCGTTTCATCTTTGGCTAGGTACGCACCGGAGGCTTTCCCGCACAAGTTCTGGAGAGCTGCAACTACTCCTACCAGGCCAAAACTCCACCCTTCAATCGATAAGCCACTAACTTCACTCGCTTATCCACAAGAATCTCCATGTAGTCAAAGAAACGCTCCACCTCAGTCATCCAATCAAGGAAATCCTCAATATGTCGGTGACCATTAAAGGTTGGCAGATCCACCTTCATACGATAATCACTATGACTATAATCTTCTTCAAAACCTCTATACTGTCGTTGCTGCCCACAACCAACACCATCTCCATAAAAGTCATCATATTCACAAAATCCTATTGGAAACCACGGCCTCTGCCCAGTCCAGTCCCTCTGGCTCTGCCACGGCCACCATCTTGCTCACCAAAAATAGTCGCAACAAAATCTTCATCATCTTCAGCTGAGTTATCATCCTCCAACCTTGGGTGTTGTTGATAACCTGTCTGGACAGCAGGTAACCTAACGTCACCATCATCCTCCAACTCTCCTTAACAACCAAAGGTCAAACGCCTCAATAAATCACGAATCTCGGGAAATTCTTGACTAACCTCGGTTTGAAAAGCCAACAACTCTGCCCTAGTAACTTGTTCTGGAACAACATCTTCCTGACGTTCTTCACCTAAACCAGCCATAGGATGGAACACCTGCTCCGATACCACTTAACAAAGCGAAAGCAACAGCCCGAATTATACGATAATAATTTAAGGCAAAGATCGCAATTCCAATAGGAACAAAAGTGCAATAGTCGTCATATTTAGAATAATGATCATAAGTGTCTCCAACATAAATATGGGGTGGTATTTATAGTACATACCAAACCCTAGAACAAAGGAAACCAAAATAAAATAGGAAACAAAGAAATTAACGCGCAACAAAATAGAAAATCCATGCAGCTAAGGAAAATAAAGTAATTAAGATCCGAGGCCAGCTGTTATGGCAACAAAGTCTTCATAAAATGTGTAGAGAATGAAATTCCCTTTCCGAAAACATATTATGGCTCCATAACTCAACCCGAGCTGAAAGTTATGTACTCTCGAAACCCACTGCCTCCTTGGACCTCCGAGCTGCATTCTTCCGGGTTGTTTTCTTGCATGAACCCTCCAGCTTGTCCATAAACTCTGCTACCACTTACTCCACATCAGTATTTCTCAAGGAAAAAATAGGTATAAATGCCCAATTGATCATTTTCTATTATTCCTCAATTACTAATTTAATTCCCTGTTTAATTATGATTCAATCTTATCCATAATTAGAATTCAATTTTTTTTCTTTTTTTTACCCTAAATTACAAGTTTTACATACATTGTGTTTCAAATGATTTGCAGAATTTATTTATGGTATTGCAAATATAATAGCTAAAAAAATACTAAAACAAGTGAGAAAACATCGTAATGAAGAGAAACTAGCACCAAAAAATAACTTAATAAATATAGTATAATAAGATAGGGCCATAAAAGACACTATAACACAAGATAACGTTGTAACTCGAAACTCTATTTTTGATACTGCATGATATAAAATGTTGGTTTACATTGCTTTACTTTGTAATTATATTATTTTATTGTTCAATTACATGTTATATATGTGTAATTACATTGTTCCAGTCTTTTAATTACTTTGTTTTGTCCTATTTTCGTAGAATGTTCATATTAGTGAATATGATTCACAATATCTTGCTGACTCAAAATCTGAAATTAGACTCGCAAATTGTGGTTAGTTAAAAGCTTAGTCAAACTAAGTAAGAAAAGTGGGTATTTCAGTCCTATACAGGTCACCAGCCTCCGACAAGTATTTTGTCCATTCAAAGGGTGAAATTGGTGCCTATCATCGAGACAAACTCAATGGTGGTAGTGATGCATATATCCATCGTCGAAGTTTGTCAAATCTGACAATTTTCTTCTTGGTGGCCACGATCTTTCAAGCTTGATTTCGGCGATTACGATTGATGAAAAATGTTGAGAGTTGTCAGGTTTTTCTTCTCGTCATCTTACAATTCTTTTGAGACCAGCCGCGTTACAAATGGTGGCTTGACGAAGAAGTTTCATTGATGGAAAGTGAGATAAATAGAGGATGAGTAAGAGAGAGATGATGCATGGGAGAGAGAATGTGCTGGAAAAGAGAGAATATAGAAAAATAATAGAAAAAGGTGAATAAGAGAGAAGTAGGAAAAGTGTGGTAACAGACGAGAGAGAAGTGGGAACCATGTTTCATGTTTTTAACATTTTTTTAATTAGTTTATGTGGCATGCTAAGTTGGCATGCCACATAGATTATGGATGATTATGTATAAAAATTATAGGGATGATTAGCATTTTCATAAAAACATTAGTAGGAAAATATCTCTATGTGATAGTATTGATAGACATAAACTTATTTATTATACGGTAGTTTACGCTTTTCCTTTTTTTTCTCTTATTTATTGTTTGATTAGTTACTTCTTTTAGTTTTGCTCTTGGCTTTGTACACATCAGAGTTCTCTCTGATAAGCATATGTGTTTAATGTAGAATTACTTTTGAATTGTCACTATGTCACGACATCAAAGATATAAGTCTATTGATAGACGATTACAGAGAAGATAAGAAAGGGTGGAAGACGATTACAGAGAAAACAAGAAAGGGTGGAAGGAAAACAAAGAATAATCAACATTTAAAAAATATACATTGGACCAATAATCAAGTTCACACATTTTTTATTTCAGACTAAAATCTTCATATTTATTCTACCACCCCACTTCCACCTCCACTCCAACCTCATTGTCAGAGTCAACTTCAATCATTTCCTGACCTCATCGTCGGGGTCACTTTATTCACACTCCGACCTCATCGTCGAGGTCTCTCTACTAGTATGAAAGGTAGACATTCCCCTTCTACCCGAAATTTTCACCCCTCGCTATGTGGCCGCATAGCGAATCCTTACTCGAATTTTATCCACTATACGTACAGGGTTTTATTCACACATCACCACAACCTCCTCAGCACATTTCCACCCCATATCCTCCACAATACATATCCTCCACGATACAACCTCTGCAACTCTCACAAAATTTCGGATATAAATATTCATTCACAGAACATACAATATTTGAACAAAAATTTCCAATAAATATAAGAGGTTATCAAGTACCAAGAATCATTCACATACACCTCCCACCGCATTTCCACACTAATCCAACCAGGAAAATCATAACACAATTTAATAAACCACATGAATAAACAATTAAGTAAAAATACAAAATTTTCAAAAAATAACATAAGGGTTACGGTATTCCCTACCTTGTGAAGCGTGCCTCACATCCCACTCGAACCATGACCTTTTCGTATGATTTTCAACACACACTCGAAATTTTTCACCAACTTCAGATATAGTTTTTACAACGAAACACGTTTACATAGTCACAAATACGCTCAAACACCCCTAAAATACATAGAATATACGATCTGATCAAATGGGTAAAGTTTACCCGGAAAAAGTCAAACCGAGTCAAATGGGTCAACAGTACCCGAAAATGCTCACATTCTGGTCACTGGAGATCCGACAACTTTCACTGGAAGTCACCAATTGCGTTTTGTAGTACTCACCGAGACAAACTCAACGGTGGTGGTCTTGCATCAAACGGAGGTTGGAGGAGGGTGAAATCGATCGTCGAAGTTTGCCGAGGCCGAAATTGTCGAGAGCTTTTCCCGGAGATATACAACTCCGTTTTGGACGATTCTTGGTCCGATTTCATATGTCTCAAAGAGACGAAGAGATCGATACCAATTTCGTGACCAACGAAGGACGGAAAAAGGAGATCGGCATTACCGAAGTCTGGCGCGTGAAAATTGCATTTTTCATCTTTTTTTTCTTTTTCTTTTTCTTTTTCTTTCCCTCTCTCGACTCTTCTGAAATTTTCGTTTTTTCTTTGCTATTTCTTTTCTTTTTCTGTTATTCTTTTTTCTCCTTTTTAATTCGTTTCTCCACTCTTCTACATTCTTCCGGTTTAATCATTTAGTAACCACTCTTGACAATTTCAATTTCCTAATTAATCATTTAACTTCTTTCTCTATTACTTTACCAAAATAACATTCTCCAACAAATGAGATCCAACACCTCATATTTTATTAATTT
Source organism: Euonymus europaeus (assembly GCA_963580455.1). Lineage (NCBI taxonomy): Eukaryota > Viridiplantae > Streptophyta > Magnoliopsida > Celastrales > Celastraceae > Euonymus > Euonymus europaeus. The sequence goes on from OY756962.1 coordinate 8,920,178, forward strand.
CCATTTAATTTGGTTTCCATAATTCCTACAATCTTTAGTCGTCATATTATATATATTGTTTATATTGATTTAGTCTAACCCGAATTTAATTATCGGTTTCACTATCATATCATTGTGCGCGTGTCACTCTCTTATTCATTATTTATATTATTCTCGAGTTGCGATATCACATTATCCTCCTCTTAAATAATTTTGTCCTCAAAATTTAAATTTAATCCCCAACCTCGCAAAGTGGAACTCGTTATTTCTCCACCGCAAATTTAGCACCATGGTCACCCTACATGATGAGTCTGCCACTTCGTATCACCAATACGCCTACAAGATAATTTAAGAAGCAACTCATAACTATCAGCATTTTTCCGAAATAATCAATTTCCAGGTTCAAATTAGCCTGGGATACAAGGAATAAAGTTCCAAGATAATACGACCACCATCAATTCTAATGTCATCATCATCATCCAATACCCACCAAATTTATCATGGGGAGGACTCGTTAACATCCTCTCTCCCCCCATTATCACTCATCCCAATGTTAAACAATCTCAAACAAGCACAATGTATTGGCAATCCCATTTTTTCTTCTTCACAATCTCTAGTTTCAAGATCAAGTTAGCATCGCAGTAGCCGCGCTACCGTGTCAAAGAATAATTCATATTTATCACACGTGTGCTATCACACTACATAAACCTTACCAACTCACCCTTCCAACACATGGCAATGCACATTATATCAATGAATAATCAACCTCATGGTGACGGCCTGTCAATGGCCCTTTCACACAATCATTATAACTCCACATCATATGTTCTCACATATGTGCCTTTCAACAATCTCACACCAACTCAATATTTTATAATGATATATAGATACACATACATGCATACATATATATATGGTCATTTTCACAATCTATCAGTCGCACATCAAGATGGAACCCAAAATCATTTTTTTCATTTTTTTTCTCCCCTCCATTTTAGGACAATTCAGACATTCATTGCCAGCATACCCACTAGTAAGGATTCAACTCACATACCCTAGCAATACATATCAAGTTATATATTATATTGCCATATTGGATTGTCATATTATTAGTAATAACCCAATCAAATGGATTTTTTTTATTGTTTCCCAAGCGTGTTCAACCACCATTCCTCACACCTCACACACACTCCACATTCAATACCCCTCTAGCAAATGCTAGTCAATATGTTTCTAATCAATTAGTATATCCTCATTCGTCATAACAATAACATTAACAAGAAGTGACTAAGTCATAGTTAAAGTATTTATCTTTGACTCTTTTTTTCCCACCACAATGACTTAGATGATCGGGCACATAGTCCAGAAGATAACCCCCTTTTTTTTCTACCCCTTTTTATTAATTGTTACGCTCAACTACACTGAGACACACTAATGTATGTTATGTTGACACAGTAGCATCATTACCTAGCATTGAAACTTATCGTCCCACAATATCTGCATAACCAATTTAATGATTCTAATTGCACAAGCACATCTCATAAACGACAATCCCAGTCTATTTTCGAGATATGAGCCCTAGTATTTGTCACTCTTTTGATTAAATAAACAATATGGTGACACGTCAAGTCTGGGTAGTCGAGCCCATCCTTATTCATTTTGTTTTCAATTCCCCCCGGTAGTGACACGTTGTTTATGGACAGGCACAACAATCTTAATCCACTTGAGTTTCAATTATATATAAACCCCGTATCGAAGAGGCTCAACCAGTCCTTAGCAAAACTACTACTCTTACCTTCCATTATATCTAATGGATACCCACTCTCGTGACAACTATTCAGGCATACATCAAGAGTTGAAAGAGATCCATAGCCAAATCCAAGCCTTAGAGAGGGTTTATGATCAAATCCTATCTAGACTTGATTCCCTAATCCAGTTGACAGCACTACCAGGAAACAGTCAGGGTGCTACCCTAGACATAACCAACTCAAATGATGATTCTGTCTATCCACACAACATTGACTCTAGCTACTACCTCGGGTCACTTGCTCGTACCGAACCGTATAGCAGCGAGGAGTGGGCTGGATGGTTCGACCACTCCTAAATAGTGTCAACAGTATGCCTGTTGGAGTAAGGGTAGCTAACCATCGTTCAACCTATAATGTTTCTTATTGTCTATGTACAAATTGTGTTAATCGTACCATCCCCACAATCTACCATGTAATATCTCCGCTTGTTGGTTTAGATATTTGCTCAAGTATGCAATCTATAATAATACCTCTTCGTACTACGGTCAGTACAATTCTACTGTAAAATATTTCTCTCTATTTTTTTTTTAAAATATCTACGCACCAGACCACAACAATACCACGAATACCACCAACTCCCCCCAACATCTCTATGCGACCAAGCAAATTTTCTGCACCCCTTCGCGCTTATTTAAACCACATCAATAAACATATTAAGCTATTGATTTATCCCACTTAACCCAATAACTCACTCATATCAATATATTTATATATTTCTACACCTCACATGAATTATGTTCATCGGTAGGTTTAGATACATCAAGGTATATCAAGATACATCGAGTAATCTATAAGTATGGCACACACCCTCTGTGTTCTCATCCAACCTTGATACTTTCCAAATTTCCCCTTTAGCTTCTTACAAGGTCATTTATCAGTCTTGATAATCAAATCTCTCTATCAATTTATTAGCGTACTTAAGTCACTTACTTCTCATTCTCAACTTCTCCAATAATCCCCACAATTCTTTATGCCATTTAACTCCAACATATATATAAAACAATATTTCTCATGCTCATAGCAACAATTAGGTTTAAAAATTCAACCACATTCTGACCACAGCGTCGACGTCTCTTTATTCGCATTCCGACCTCAGCATCGGAGCCTCTTTGTTCACATACTAACCTCATCACTTCCTCTCAACTAAAGAAAATTCCAATTCAGAGGCACAATTTGCCCAGATACACATGAATTTTATCACATGCAGTTCAAATATTGCATATGTCACAACTTACCAATCAGAAGCCTCCAAATACAAACAATCTGTCAAATTAAGTAGATAGTGCACGCATATACTTGATTAAGCTCAGACAATCACAAACGACATTACCAACAATATATCTTCAATTACACGAGTAACCACATGAAGCTATCATCATTAGTTGACAATTCGACATCTCAACTTCATTCAAATAATTTCAACCCACATACAGAGTTACTGGCTTAAGGTTTTTGCCATATCATCAAGCCATATTAATCAACTAAAGCCCCTCACTTACTCTATCGATCAGTACCCAGCGTGACATGTGAAAATTTGTGTTCGAAAATCTTTGATTGATTATGAACTACGCAATCATTCTAGCATCAACTAGCAATAGGTTTACTAGCAATTCCACTACCAGCCCCACACCTTATTTACAACTAAAACCCAACTCAAGGTCTCAATAAAACTAACTAGAATTTATAATGACAATTAACGTTAAGTTAATCAAATTCTACATGATCAAAAGATTATAGCATTTCCTACAGTTTCACGATCTACCCCTCTTGTTATAGCCTCACTCATGAACTAGCTTCTCAGCATTGACTCTGCAATGGTTCCAACAACTAAGCTTAAAACACTTAGATTCTCACCCGGATTCCGTTAAAATCTTTGCTATCCCCTATAGATATACAACCCTCAGTGTCTCAATATCCACATTGGTATGAAAATTACTCCCTATATGCTCCTTTAGCATCTCTAAATACCCTTATGTCTCAGGTCACTGGAGATTCGGCGACTTTCACCGAAAATCACCAATTGTATTTTGTAGCACTCACCTAGACGAACTCAACGGTGGTGGTCTTGCATCAAACGGAGGTCGAAGGAGAGAGAAATCGATCATCGAAGTTTACGGAGGCCAAAACTTTCGAGAGCTTTTTCCGAAGATATACAGCTTCCTTTTGGACGATTCTTGGACCGATTTCATACGTCTCGAAGAGACGAAGAGATCGGTACTAATTTTGTGACCAACGGTATTTGAAAGAAGGAGATCGGCATTGCCGAAGTCTAACGCGCGAAAATCATATTTTTCATCTTTTTTTTTCTTTTTTCTTTTCTTTCCCTCTCTCGACTCTTCTGATTTTTTTTTTGTTTATATTGATTTAGTCCGACTCGAATTTAATTATCGATTTCGCTATCATATCATTTCGTGCATGTCACTCTCTTATTCATTATTTATATTATTCTCGAATTGAGATATCACAAAACTTATCTTAACCTAAAAATATCAATTCTATGTCAATGATTTAGAGTATGTTTTGAATTGGATCAATACAACAATCATGATCTGTGCTTTTGGCGGCTTCAAAAGTCTTCAAGTCTGAGATAAAGATTCAGGTAACCAACAAGTAACTTACCTCAATGTGCAATAGCCCTTCTTCTCCAAATGGATCAACAATCGAGAAGAACAAATTGGACACTTACATAACACGAAATACTCTCTTGATCTAGATACATGACATCACTCACGTAAGAACAAAATAAGAGAGAAGGAACAAAGAATGAAGCTCAAAATGATATCAATGCTTTTTTTTATCTATGCTTCTATAATTTATTTGCTCTATGCCGTGTGCCTGGTAAAGGTATCTTGAAAATTCAAGATATGAATAAAATATTATCACCTATAGAGATAAATCATTTATTTAAATATAAAAGAGACTTGATTTTGAGCTTTATTAAAGAAGACAACTGGTCCAAGAGATGCCCAACTAAATGAAGGAGAGCCAGCAAGAAAGACCAGCCACTTGAATCCAACAAACAAACATTCATTTCATGGGATGAGACCAGATCGATCGAAACAAAGACGGAGTGAACCCAAGAAAGTAGAAACTTCCATAGGAGACAGGCGCACCAATCCTTGATATCAGCTTTTGGTGGTTTTGAAGTTGATCTTGAAGTCTCCAGAGCTGGAACTTGCCTTGAACACATGATTAAGAACAACTACTTCAAGGAATTTCCACTTTGTTGTGTAGATTGGAGACCAAACCAACAATAATCAAGAAGAAGAAAAGAAAACAACACACAAAATTATAGTGGTTCAGCAAGATATGCCTACGTCAACTGTCAAACGGCTCAAGTATTTCTCTAAATTATGAAAGTAGGGTTACAGCACACCACCCCTCCCCAACTTACTCGGTTTGGGCTAGTTGATATAGTTCCGGGTCCGGGCCTCCCTTAACATATGAGCCATATTTAACACACTTGAATTCATAATTGATTTATTGACTTATAGTTGATAAATTGTAATTGATTATTTGTTATGATTTGTATTCTTGTAGCTACAAATATTTCATGCGTCGCTATTAATTGTGTAGGAATTTTGGGTTGTACCTCTAACTCATTCACATATTTTTCATTGGTTGATTTAAACTCTGGAATAGTTGAGATAGACCATCTCTAATCAACCACCTCTAATTAATTAAGAATTAGAAGATAGGTTATGCCTTAAAGCTAGATTAACTCGTTGATCTGAGAATTTTCCCACGAAAGGTCGCGGATTCTCGATCCTTTTTTTTCCTATCTAATAGGTAGCTGTTCGCCATGATAGAAGATTGGCAAGGTTCATGATAACGCGAGCTTTAGTTAAAGTTGTAGTCCAACGGCCAACAGCAATAACACATATAGGGGAAGCGTAAATTTTCACGAGGGAAAAGCCCGAACATGTGTACTACTAGATATATCCAATAAAAGTGTCCTAAAAGATCTCAAATCTTTTGCGGCAGGTCATAGACCACACATTTTGATAGGAAAATACACTTCAAATTCAAACACGCATATTGTCTCGCTTGGGACAATTTAGATACAAAAGTCTTGAGATACTTAACATTTTTTCTGCTATAATTAGTTTATCAATAGTACTTGAAAGGAGGAAAGATTTAAGAACGAATTTAAAGTAACGTCCAAAAGTTTGGAAAGTGATCTGCTTCAAGAGCCTTGGTACTTTCTAATCTGTTGCAAGTGAGGACTTCAAACTGCAGATGGTATGAACCACAGATTGCACGTTGCACACGACCTATACATCTGAACATGTCTGTCTTCTTAGCTAGGTTTCAGTTTCAACGATGCGCTGCCAAATAAAGCCATGCCAGACATGAGTTGAAGATGAAAATAAAGGAAATCGAAAAAGACAACCCTTATGGAAGAGGTATTTCACCTATTAATACAATGCCGCTTTCCTGTGGGTGGTGGCCCATCGTCGAAGACATGGCCGAGGTGGGCGTCACAAGAAGCACAAAGGACTTCCTGGCGCGGCATAAAAATGACTGATAAATCTAGCTTTGTCTTTACATTGTTCCCTATGGGCTGATAATAAGATGGCCAACCAGTTCCACTGTCAAACTTGGTGGATGATCTAGAGGAGAAATTGCATCAGTTTTTATTTACTGAACATAAGCTATGCAGCAACAACTACACACATGAAAATGTCAGATCAAAAGAAGGATACTTACTCATATAAAGGCGTGTCACAGCATATGCAATGATAAGTTCCAGGTGTTTTGGTGTTCCAATATTCCCTGAGTTCGAAGAAAATTTCAGCAGATTATCCCAGTGATGAAAGCAAAGTCGTCATTAACAAATTATAGTCATGCAAAAGATACTCCATATCCTAATCCTTCGACCTGAATATGTGATATGCATAACTCGCCATCACTCGCCGGAGAAAGGGCCTCTTTGAACAGATGGATATGTTATATTATGGTCTGTTTACAATAAATGAATTTGTTTTGGTTGTTTCAGAAGTTAAAAAAAAAAAAAAAAAAAAAAAAAACAGAGAGAGATTGGTTGTCTACACATGCTTTGGTGTCTACTGCAGGTGACTAGATAGAAGTAGAAGTACTTTAAAAAAGGAGAAATCGCAATGACCTATGAACTATGATGATGATATAGAAGAGGAGAAAACACAAGTCTTGTGATGCTGCCATGTCACCATAGGAAAAAAGTGTTCCTCTAAACCAAGAACAAAAAACTTTGCTTTGATACCATGTTCAAATAAAATATGGTATCAATATTTGCATAATAAAAAGAGAGCCCTAGTATCAGGAATAGGGGAAAAGTCAGCCTAAAAAATAAGGAAATTTAGAACTAACCCCACGTTTGGTGGGAGAGAATAAGAGGTGGGCCATGAGAATAAGCTTTCCCAAAATCAAAACTCATTCCCTTGTTTGGTTCATATAAAACACGACCCGTGAGCATAAGCTCATATGTCATATTCGCCTAATGCGGAGAATAACATATTTTTTTAAAATGACGAATTTAACCTTCATTTTAAAATTGTTGATTTATTATAAAAGGATAGTAACGTCTTTTTATTTATATTACAATCCATTCAGACCAAAATTCATGTCAATTCTCACATTTAACCAAACATACAAAATTTCATCTTTAAACTCATTCATTCCTCTCTATTCTACCCTCTCAATAAACTCATGTTCAATTCATCTTAAACTTATTCTCACCTTAAGCTCACTCTCAACCAAACGTGGGGTAAAAAAAACAAAATAAGAATCTAAATCATAGTAATATATTCTAACATTCTCAATAAATTCCTTTTGAATTCAATAAATACCACGCACTTAAAGCTTTTACTATTTAGTTATTTGAAAGAAAAATGATATCATTAAGGAGGCCAAGGGAGCGCGTTTGAAGCTTCTATGCCGACAAGATAATTCCGTTGTGCAGTTTTCACATCTTCCCTTGCTCTAGCATAGTATCACCAAGATATTTCCTCTACAAAATCAATTTATATTTTCAACAGAATGCCATAATTGTAAAACTCTGGCTTAATCCCTTGCCTCCTGCAAATTTTTTTTTTATCAAAATAAGGCATCAAAGGTTAATTTTGCAAATTCTTGCTCCAAAATGCATAAGATGCTGCGTCACATATGGTAATAAGGACCATAAAAATTCTATCATAGCAAAGATGCATATCTAGTTCCAAATCAGACTTGAACCAGCATGAGCTACCACCAAACTGAATTGGCATTCCATTCCGTACTAGTTACAAAGGGAAAGGATATGGTCATAAACAAATTCAGAAGAGTACAACAATGTCAAAGAAAAGTTTATCAATGTTCTCTATCATCCTACAAAGGCAACTATTTAAAGAGCCCACTTTGTGCATTACTATTCCCAAACTTTTAAGGACTCAAAATGTTCAGACCTCTCCATCAAGTTAGTCAATTTCAACCTCATTGCGAATATGCCCATCGATGCAAGTATGACATAGTTCAGATATCATGGTCTTTGGAAATGAAAAGTCATAAAACACCACCAAGAAATGAAAGAAAATAAATAACACAGGGAGTCAAATCTTCAGGGAAATGAGAAATATTTAAGAATCATACATACCCCGTGAAGGCCCTCTCAGTTCCTTTTTTTCTAGTTATGTAAAACTGTTCATCAGTGAGTTTGTTCTTCCATTCTTCTTCACTTAGAGAAGCATATTCTGCCTTGTTTGTATCTACACAAGGCAATGACAGAATCTTTAAAAACGTGAGTCCGGTAGACTTTGAAGTAAAAATACATGCTCTGAAGTTCAGACTACTATTTTCCCTAGAAAGAAGGGAAGAGAAACCTAAAGATAAGAATAGGCCCAGGTGGAAAGCATCATTAAAATACAGAGCATAAAATGAATAATGACTTCTACACACAACTTAACCATCTCAAAAAAGCATCCAACACCATACTTCACGACTATAACTATCCTACTTCCCCCAATTCATTATTTTGATTGATACTAGTTATGATTGTCGGTTTCCTCAACTGAAACACAACTTTTTCTTCAACATTTTACAAAGGGCTCGATTCCTTATTTTCATTTTTGTGTGCTCTTTAAGCCCATATGATTGCCACAAAGTTAAACTCCCAAGATAAAAATCAGAACGTGCCTCGAATGTTAATCACTTACTTCCTTCACTTAAGCAGCACTAGCTTCAGACATTGTAGAAGCAAGAAGAAGAGGACGAAGATTGGAGAAGGAAACAAGGACTAGTTTTTGGCAGAATTAAATAAGTTAGTGCAACAGGTTGACACATTTGTATATTGGGAGGGTGTAAAAAAATGTAAACACCTCTTGTGCACAAGGCACCCGCAGTGGAAGGGTGTAATTACTAATTATACAAATAAGGAAAATTATGCTCATGTTGGAAATATGTAAATATCATTTCTATATTTATTTGTGCACCATATGTAAAACATGCCCCGCAACTTGCTAACAAATATATAGCATAAAAAGCTTCAAAGACTTAGTACACAAGCAGGGCATATTGATAATAAGACTTCTCAGAGTTGCTTTCACGATTCTCGTAGCATCTTTCTCCATATTTTTCATTTAATGCAAGCGATCATCAAATCCATAGTTTTGAAACATTGAACACAAATATATTTCATTTTTAAATATTCTCTACACGTATTAATGCACAAGCCATAACCCATATCTCTGATTTAAACTCTGAAATAGATCCAGTTATTTAAGGTTGCTTTATGGTACCCTAAAGTTAAAAGAATTCAAATCCTAGAAACAACTTCTTAGCATTGATGGGGTAAGAATACAAACATCTACTCTTCGCCAAACCTATCTCCATTGCTCAAGCATTGTGCACAGAGTTTTTAATCTCTTAAGGACATTGGCCTAGAGGCAAGGTTGATTATTCTCCTTACTGGGTTAAGGATACATCAGTTTGCCCTTCCTTGACCCCAAGCCTTATACACGGGAGTTCTTTAACTTTAACCTACTTATTTCATGTTACTAGATCACCACCATAAAAGTACACAATATGATCTAGTCAATCTTATACTGAATGGATAAACTGCCCATTCATTTGGATGACATAATATTAAAATACGGCTTTGCGTCTTGCAAAGTAAATCTAGACAAAACACATATTTTCAAGGCATCAAGATGATTTTTTTGGCATGGAAAAGGATAATTTGGAAAAGAACAGCACCCAGGTGGTTACAAAGAACAAGAAAAAAAGTCACATAAGATTACTGGACTAGGCATAGCTTACCAGATAAAAGAGCAAATAGCTTGCAGAGCAAAAAACACAAAACAAATTTTCAGAATATCCTTCAATATTGGGCTTTCACACTTATACATAAATCATACTTCCACAAGCAGAATTACAAAAATGATCACTAAGAATATTAGCGAAGCCAATTTTGAACCAACAGCATTAGCATTCACATCATAATAAAGCAAAAAAATAAGAAAATATTATCATGGGTAGCAATAAAGGAACTCAAAGAAACAGAACAATCATTTCAAGTTCTTGTTTTTTATTTAATTTTACAAAAAGCGTGAGAGCCGGATGAAGACCTTGAACGCGTTCTGGCCTCTGAGAAGAAGAAGAGGAACCCATTGAACGAACTGAGAGTGAGACACTTCTGAAATTCTTGGGAGCAATAGAAGCGAAGACAAAAGGATTCAATTTTTGGCCAAAACCCAAATGGGCATTTGAGCATACTTTTGCAGGGAAGCTTAGTCTAACAGAAGCCATTTCTAACTGCTTTGACAGAATAAAATAAAATAATAAAATATTACGCAATGACAAAAATGAAAAATCATAGACGAGGAAGGCAGCAATGCTCCTCATCAGCATTGGCGATGCTGCTTCTCAGAGATATCAGCCGTTCAAGATATCCCTTGAATTTTTATGTTTGAACAATGGACACGTGGTATTGTGCAGTGGAAGATAGCGATGGTGGCTCTACGAAGGCCACGTTTTGATACAATCCACGATGCAATTAATTTTAATTTATTTTTTCATATTTATCTTTATTTGACCTTCCTCAAAATTATTGAAAGACCCTTCACTCTTTTATCGCATCTTTATCCATAAATTTTATCGTCTCCTAATTATTATTATTATTATTATTATTTATTTTCATCATAGTAGTATATCACTATGTTTTCTTCAAAAATTAATATTCATCTCAATATTTTTCATTAAAAAGCTATCATTCTTTTGCAAGATCAACTCTATTTTTTTTTTAATAAAGTTATGATTTTGTTTGTTATTTACTTATTTTTGTGCCAAGTACAAGATTAACCGCTTTTGACTCTTTTGTATGGATTTGTGATGAATTGAAATTTGTTAGCATATTAGGACTTATGTTTGTCCAAATATTGATAGAAGATTATGTGTTAATCTTACCTTTTATTAGGAAAATTGTGTGCGGTTTAGAAAATGCAGAACATTTGGTTTGTATTTCAGTTTTCAGTTTTAAGTTTTTAGAGTTATTTTTAGTTTTCTATTTTGAGAGTCTGTTTTCAGAAAACTGAAAAATACGTTTGGTTTGGTTATTCTTAAAAACTGTTTTTCAAAATGAAAATTAAAAAATGCGTTTGGTTTGCAGTTTTTGATCAATTGTTTTATGACAATTTATTTTATGAATTTTATTATGCATTTTGGTTATTCTGGGAATGAATACATAACATGCAAATGAATACACTATCCAATCCCAGTTCACATCTGCTAACAGATTTTTTTTTTTTTTTGATCAAATTTAGATTGCTTCCAGTTTCGAAAAGCTACATGACTAGAATCATTATAGAATTTCACTACTTCCATATAGAATCATAAATTCACCATAATGCTCTCATATTAAAAGTTTTCAATCAAACCCATACATAGCAAAATATTAGAAAGTTTCGTAAGCCAAATTTTAAAGTAACACACTTCCATATGTAGAATGACAGACATAAGAACACATTTTAAAGAAACCAGAGCAAATGTTCTTGCAATCCTCAATTCATGCAAATATTTTTCGACAACAACTTTGTTGAAATTGCAATATAGTAAGCACCACAAGCGGGGGACAACATAACCAGAAGCCAATAGAATAGATACAATCTACCATCATTGATCCTGCTAGCCATCCACTTGTGCCCGCTGATAACTCTATTATTTATAGAGTTATTAATGCTAATTTGTTCTATATGAGTTAGTTCGAGAGTGTTTTTAGTCATTTTAAGCACAAACGGAGGTTTAGTAGGTCATATTTCATTTTCATGAGTATTTTAATTATTTCGTGTTTTAAGTAGTTAGTTTGAGTCATTTATGACTTGTGGGTATGGTCGTTTCTTTTGAATAAGCCATCATGAGAATTTTGGAAGAAAGAATGTTTTTTTCTTTACAAAAATGAGTTTTTGGGTTTTGCATAGCCACTTTGCATTTTAATGTGTGGTTTGAGGTTTCAACACTTTAACATGGTTAAATATCCTACTTACGAGTTGTTTGAATGATTTTCATAGATTTTGGATGAATCGGGACTGATTCGGGAATGAAAAGCAGAAATTGGAAGTGTTATTAACTATTGAAGTTGATATGCTGATATCTAGTTTGACGTGCTGACGGTCAAACAGCTGCTGCAGTTTTTATAAAACTCCGATTCCATTGATTCTTTCAGTGTTGAAAACTAGACATCTCAAGCTTCATGTGAATATCAAGTTTGTTAATTTTGGATGATAGATAAAGAAGTTGTGAGTGTACAAAGTCAGCTGCAGCAAAGGTTCACATCCAGTTTTGAGTGTCCTTCACGTTTGTATGATTTGGAAAGATAAGAGGAAGGGCTACAACTATTATGTTTTACACTTTCTCAAATTCTGGCGTTAGAATACTATAAAATGGTTATCTTTACAGACCATAAAAGCTGGACGGATTGTGCAGCAACAGGAGGGTACTTTTGGAATTTCAACTTCATCAAAGAGGGTATTTGAGACAAATTAAAAACAGGAATGAGAGAGTTCTCTTAGGAGAGAATATTAGAGCAAAAACGTGCATAGAAGGGGTCACAAAAATAGGAGGCAGCAGCACACACAGAATAGGGAGAAAAATCGCTGGAACAAAGAAGAAGGCAATTGAGAGATTCGATTCACTCTTACATCATATATGGGTTGTAATTATTTTCTTTGCTTTGGTTCTATATTTGATGTCATGAACTAATTATTCTTACTAGAGCTTTGATGTAGCCTAGTGTTTCTTGATTGAATTCAAAGTTTCAATAAATTCTTGGCTTTTATTTATTGTTATGTGTCCAAGATGGTTCTTAATGCTTTTAAACATATGGCCAATGTTTGATTGATTGATTTATGATTGTTTTGTCTGAAAGGAAAATAAGATATCGATTGTACCTTGAATGCCTTAAATTGATTGGATGCCAGACATGGATTCATAATTTATGCACTATTGTTATGGTTCTCCATTAATTTTAATGCGCCTCTGATTTCTTTAATCATGCTTGAAAGAGATGATTGTTGATTAGGAGTAGTTTTGATATAGTCTGAGAAGGTGTGTCAAATAAATTAAGAAAAATCGATTGATAACAAGATTGATTGTCCAAGGTTTATTAGATTGAGATTCAATTGAGATAGCTATGGTGAAATCATGTACTCTAGTGCTTCTTAATCTTGATTCTTGTTTTACTTGCTTGTTGCTATTAGTTAATTTTTATTAATTCATTCTTCAATCATTCAAACTCAATTTTGTATCCAGGTACTGTTTGCAATTGAATTAGTAGTCTATAGCTGATTGAATTAAATAGTCCTTGAGGGTTTGATATTTGGTCTTTGATCACCAATATTACTTGTTTGTGATTTCGTGCGCTTGCGAATAATTTTTACAACAAGTTTTTGGCTCCGTTGCCGGTGACTATTTTAATTTATTATACGATTGACATTAGTTTGATTCAAGGCTTACTCTGGATTTTAATTTTTCTGCTTCAGGTGCTCTTGACTGTGCATGAATTCTGAAAAAAAAAAGTCGTTCGCGAAGCTTAAAGCAAGTTTTCTTTGATCCTGAGATCGAGCGAACCTTTCATAGACTTAAATGGGAAAACAAGAATCAAGTAGAGACCACCAAGACATTCATCATGGCTAAACAAGATCTACCTTTGAGGACTCTAAGAGAGTACGCTACACCAACAGCTACTCAATCAGCTATCCAAAGGCCAACACTTAACATTCAAACTTTTGAAATTTGGCCAAATACTATTCAGCTTCTGCAGCAAGCTTCCACTTTCTATGGGCAGCCAAGCGAAGATCCAAATATTCACTTGGCGACTTTTTTGGAGATATGTGACACATTCAAAATTCAAGGCGTTTCGGATTATGCTATCAAACTGAGACTTTTTCCATTCTCATTGAAAGAAAAGGCCAAGAAATGGCTATTCTTAGAACCTACAAACTCCATTCGGACATTGGATGATCTAAAAACAAAAGTTTTGGCAAAATATTTCCCACCTGCGAAGATTGCAAGGCTCTGCCAAGAAATTCTGACATTTACCCAATATGACAAGGAGCCACTTTGTGAGGCTTGGGAGAGGTTCAAAGAGTTGTTGAGAAAGTGCTGCACCATGAGATTCCAGAGTGGATCCAAATGCAAACTTTTTATAATGGGTTAGGTGCAAACAGCCGTACTTTGGTTGATGCTGCATCTGGTGGAGCACTAATGGGAAAGAATCATCAAGAAGTATGGGAATTGCTGGAAATAATGGCCACAAACAACTACCAATGGCCGAGCTAGAGGATAAATCCTAAACCAGCTCCTGTTCTTGAGCTTGATGCAATGGCTATGCTAAGCGCACAAATCTCTTCCCTTACAAAAAAAAGTTGATTCTATGAGCATTAATTCCCATAATTCTCCAACTAATATATGTGATTTTTGTGCAGGTCCTCACCTCATATCTAAGTGTATAGCCACCATGGAGCAAGCTAATCAAGTTGGAGATTTAAACAGACAGAACAATAACCCATACTCCCACACCTACAATCCTGGCTGGAGGAATCATCCAAATTTTTCATGGTTAAACAATCAGAATGTGCAGAGGGCACCACCTACTTATTCTACTCAAGAGAAGAAGGTAAATCTGGAAGATGCTTTGACTCAGTTGACTACAATCTCTACACAATTCATGGCAGAGACAAAGACCAATTTTCAAAATCAACAAGCATCCATTCGAAACTTGGAGATTCAAGTGGGACAGCTAGTTGAGGCTATTAGTGGTAGAGACAGAAGATCCTTGCCAAGTCAGACTGAAATAAATTTGAAAAATCAGGAACAAGCGAAAGCCATCACTTTGAGGCGAGGAAAGCAAGTTAAAATTGCCATTGATCTGAGAAGGAGGACCAGCGGATAGAATCTGACATTGGAGAAACTATCTCGGTACCTAGAGTTGAAGAATCAGTTGATAAGACAGCTCAGAAAGCCGTAATTTCAGTTCCTACTTATATACCACCTATTCCATATCCGCAAAGGCTACAAAAAAAAAGATGATGAGAAATTCTCCAAATTCCTCTCTATGTTCAGAAAATTGGAGATCAATATTCCTTTTGCAGAGGCTCTTGAGCAGATGCCGAAGTATGCCAAATTCATGAAAGACATCCTTTCCAAGAAAAGGAAATTCAGTGATCATGAGAAGATTCAGCTTAATGAGGAATGCAGTGTTATTTTGCAACAAAAACTTCCACCAAAGTTGAGTGATAAAGGGAGTTTCAAAATTCCATGTGTGATTGGCACTCAATTATTTGAGCGAGCTTTATGTGACTTGGGGGCTAGCATCAACCTTTTACCATTAGTTGTTGCAAAGACTTTGGGCATTGGAGATATTAAGGCAACTACAGTTTCTTTATAGATGGTTGATCACTCTGTCACTTATCCATAGGGCATTATTGAAGATGTATTGCTAAGGGTCGAAAAGATGATTTTTCTCGTAGATTTTCTGGTATTGGACATGCAAGGAGACTCAAACACATAACTGATTTTGGGTCATCTGTTCTTAATCACAGTTCACACACTTATTGACGTGAAGTAAGGCTTGCTTACAATGAGAGTGGGGGAGGAGACAGTCACTTTTCAGGTGTTTAATGAAGTGAAGAAGTCACAGCAAGATACATAAAATTGTTTCAGCTTAGACATTATTTATAGATGGGTCATGGAAGACTTTGTAGAACACTTAACAGCTGATACATCGAAGACAACATTGCAAAAGAGTATTATGGTAGCAGATGGCAGCCCTACACTTGCTGAATGTGCTCATTATCTTGACTCAAATAAGTCAACTCAGCCATAGAGGAGAGAAAAGTTTGAAGAACTTGGTTTGGCACCTTCAAAGCCTTTATCGAGTGTGATTTCAGCACCTTTATTGACACTCAAACTGCTGCCAACTCACTTAAAATGTGTCTATCTTGGTGAAAAAGAGACTCTTCTAGTTATTATTGCTGAAAATCTGAATTCACTTGAAGGGGATAAACTTTTGCGTGTTTTAAGGGAGTATAAGACAACTACTGGGTGGACCATTGCGGATATTAAAGAGATTAGCCCGTCCATGTGTATGCACTGCATTTTAATGGAGGATGACTACAAGCCTTCAGTAGAGAATCAACGAAGATTAAATCCACATATGAAGAAGGTTGTTTGGGCTGAAGTTCTGAAGCTCTTAGATGTTGGAATAATATATCCAATTTCTGAGAGTAGTTGGGTGAGTCCTACTCAAGTTGTGCCAAAGAAAAGAGGTATGATGGTGGTAAAAAATGAAGTTAATGAGCTAATTCCTACACGTACTGTCACTGGTTGGAGGGTATGCATTGATTATAGAAAACTCAACAATGCTACACGCAAAGATCACTTTCTCTTGCCTTTCATTGATCAGATGTTTGAGAGATTGGCTGGATATGCTTACTACTGATTTTTGGATGGATATTCTGGGTATAATCAGATTCCTATAGCTCCCGAAGATCAAGAAAAGACAACTTTTACATGCCCTTTTGGCACTTTTGCATATATGCGGATGCCTTTTGGTTTGTGCAATGCACCTGACACTTTTCAGCGATGCATGATGAGCATATTTTCATATATGGTGGAGTGATTTATCGAGGTCTTCATGGATGATTTGTCAATTTTTGGTCCATCTTTTGATGCTTGTTTACACAACTTGTCACTGGTACTGCAGCGGTGTGTAGAAACTAATTTGGTTTTAAATTGAGAGGTGTCATTTTATGGTACAAGAGGGCATTGTGCTTGGGCATAGAATTTCAGAAAAGGGCATTGAAGTGGACAAGGCAAAAATAGAGACAATCCCAAAGTTACCTCCTCCAACAAGTGTGAAAGTTGTCCGAAGCTTTTTAGGACATGCGGGATTTTATCAGAGATTTATTAGGGATTTTTCAAAAATTACAAACCCTATGTTCTCTTCTCCTCAAGGATGCAGATTTTGATTTCAATAAAGAGTGTTTGAAGGCATTTGAGTTGCATAAAGAGAAGCTCACTACGGCACCTGTCATTATCACACCCGATTGGAGCCTACCGTTTGAGATTATGTGTGATGCAAGTGACTACGCTGTCGGGGCTGTTTTGGGACAGCGAAAAGATAAGGTTTTATAAGTCATTTACTATGCTAGTCGGATGCTCAACGATGCCCAATTGAATTATGCCACTACGGAGAAAGAGTTATTGGCGGTAGTATTTGCTTTGGACAAATTTCACTCTTACTTGATTGACTCGAAAGTGATTGTTTACTCTGATCATTCAGCCTTGAAATATTTATTGTCCAAGAAAGAAGCCAAACTTAGGCTTATTAGATGGATTCTTCTTCTACAAGAATTCGACATTGAGATAAAAGACAAGAAGGGATCAGAAAATGTTGTGGCTGACCATTTGAAAACATTAGGCTAGTGCATGAAGATGGTAGTGAAGTGGTCCCTATTAGTGAGTCTTTTCCCGATGAATAGCTGTACACGGTTGACAAATTGGAAGAACCTTGGTTTGCTGATTTTGCCAATTATGTATCCAACCGAGTAATTCCTACAAGCTTGTCTACGCATCAAAGAAAGAAATTCTTTTCTGATGTCAAGCACTATGATTGGGATGATCCTTATCTATGGAAACATTGCTCGAATCAGATAATTTGTAGGTGTGTGCCCGAGTCAGAGATGGAGGATATATTGCAACATTGTCATGCCATGGCTTACGGAGGTCACTATGGGTCAGCGAAAACTGCAACTAAGGTATTACAATCCAAATTTTGGTGGCCTACGCTTTTCAAGGATGCTCATAAATTTTTCACCGCTTGTGATCGTTGTCAAAGAACGGGTAATATCACTAACTGCAATCAAATGACCCTAAACAGTATTTTAGAGGTGGAAATGTTCAATGTGTGGGGGATTGATTTTATGGGTCCATTTCCTTCTTCTTTTGGCAATGAATATATTCTTGTTGCGGTGGATTTCGTGTCCAAATGGGTAGAGGTAGTAGCTCTTCCCACTAATGACTCCAAAGTGGTGGTCAAATTTATTCGGAAAAATATTTTCTCTCGCTTTGGAGCTCCGAGGTTCATTATTAGTGATGGGGGAGCACACTTTTGCAATCGGCTCTTCAATTCAGTGTTGGTAAAATATGGAGTTACACACAAAGTGGCTACAGCCTATCATCCACAAACAAGTGGACAAGTTGAGGTGACTAATCGGGAAATCAAAAGAATTTTGGAGAAAGTTGTTAATACTTCCCGAAAAGATTGGAGTTTACATCTTGATGATGCTCTTTGGGTGTACAGAACTGCATATAAAACTCCTCTTGGAATGTCTCCTTATAGGCTTGTTTTTGGCAAGGCGTGTCGTCTACTTGTAGAGCTTGAGCATAAGGCTTTTTGGGCTGTTAAAGCTTTGAATTTTGATCTGAATTTGGCTGGTGAAAAGAGGTGTTTACAGCGGAATGAATTAGAGGAACTCTGGAATGAAGTGTATGAAAGTTTGCGAATTTTTAAAGACCGTACAAAGAAGTGGCATGACAAGCAGATTGTTCGAAAGGATTTTTTTGTGGGGCAGCGAGTATTGTTGTTTAATTCACGCCTTCAACTATTTCTAGGCAAATTAAAATCTAGATGGTCTGGTCCTTTCACCATTGTGCGAATATTTCCTCATGGAGCTATTGAAATTCGACAAGATCCGGACAGCTCTAGTTTCAAAGTGAATGGACACTGTTTGAAGCCATATTATGAAGCCAATTTTGATAGACAACAAGCCTCTTGGATGCATTTTGGGCATGTTTTTGGAAATGCATTTTCAAAAATGATGTACCAAACGAGTTTTGAGTTTACATCAAAACTAAAAACTCAAAATGGGTCGAAAATGACAAACCAAAGGTATTAATTGTTTGAGGTTCTCCTTCCTGAAAATGTCTTTAATATGTTACAACGTTAGTAATAGAAATCTAACATAGGAATGAAATCACTTCTATTGAGATAATTGAAAAGTAATACATCTTGAAATGTATTGAATTTTCATTGATGATACATCGAACTGTATGAAAAATAGTGTTCTACAAACTAAAACACAAGAATAGTTGCTTAGGCTATAAACTAAAGGTTTGAAGAAGTTAAAACATAGAATAATCATGGAAACTATAACTCAAAGGTTTGAATGTTATTGCTAAAATAGTTGACTGTAGTCATGCTAAAAAAGATAAAATTTTGAAATGCGGAGTCTCTATTTGACGATGGGTGATTGCTACTTTTGTTTCTTCTTCTTATAGAACTCTACGTGATGGCATGATTCTTGTGTTATTCCCCACTCTCCTATAAAAATAAGATGCTTGTATGTTGGTGGATCACTTGCAGCTAATTCAAGAGTCATTGGATCTTTTTTTTTTAATACGACTAAGTAAGTGTTTTTCGCTGCAATCATCTAGTTGTTGTGTTTCCATATCACCCCTCTTGTGAACCACAAATGGACGTGTCCTACTTCTATTATTTTCAATACTTGAGATTGCTAGTACATGATAATATAAAAGCTTCCTTGTCATACTTTGTTAGTGATTGTCTCCCTAGCGATGGTACTAGTGTAGTTTGGGATGAAACTTCTTATTTTGTGTCAATTTGATATCTTGTGTTGTGTTGATGTGACGCCCCATCTAAATAAAAGGTTCGCAAATTTAATAAAACAAGCTCAACTACATAATCGTCATGCAAACATCAAGTATTGCCTTCATTACATTCAAAAATTAGCAACTCCTAAAGCAGCCCAATCTCTCTTGATGGAGGTAATCCAAATAAATCGATTATATGGGAAGATGTCGGCGAACTTGTCAATCAAAGGCGACGACCGGCTCGTCCTCTCTTTTGGTATGGAAATAGTTAAGTTTTACTATCAGATAATCTACAAAGAAAGGGTTCGCCAGAAAAATGTGAAACAATAACAGTACAATGTTATTGATTTACAATATCACTGTTCCAAAAATAACAATATTGTAAAGTTACTGTTTCAAAAACAATAACATTAGAACATTTTTGTTTCAAAAATACCAAGTCTACAATGTTACTATTTCAAAAATAAAAAAAAATTCTAGTGTTACTATTTCAAAAACAATACATTACAAAACTTTTGTCCCAAAAACACTAACTCTACAATAGCAATATTTTCCCTAATTATTATTTAATATTAATAATTCACTATAATATTGTTATTTCAAAAACAGTAACATCACAATGTTCTTATTAGTTACTATTTAATATTAATAAGTCACTACAATGTTATTGTTTCAAAAACAGTAACATTACATTTTTTTCTTTAATTACAATTTAATATTGTTTATTCACTACAATATTACTATTTAAAACAGTAAAACTACAAAATTACTATTTCAAAAACATTAACATTATCATATTTTCCCTAATTACTATTTAATATTGATCAATCAATTATTGTTTAGTAAAATAACAAACTTTTAATTAATAAATGTACTACAAATTTTGACCTTTATCCTATAGAAAAATATCTTCAAATTTGTAAACAAGAACGATATCATAAAAAATTGTCCTTTAAATTTTATATATTGCACCATTTGTAAGTGACTGCTTTTAGATAATTTTCAAAAACATGTTCAATTTTATGCAAGAATTGAAATTGCAAACAAAAAATAAATTATGCACTAAATCTAGTCTCAAGTTTTGCACAACTCCAAATCATTTGACTAGTGTTACTGTTTTGAGCAGTAACCTTATAATTTTAATGTGATTATCTAGACAGTGAAATTTGGCAAAAATATGATATTGCTCAATGCTTGTCCATTTTTGGAATTTATTAATGCTAAGCTTTTTATTCAAGCTTTAAGCTTAACATCCTTTGCCGTCCTGAAAAAAGTTAAAAGTTCAACCCAAATCATGTTTATGTAAAACTATAGGCATATCAAAAAGAAAATAAATATACATAAAATTAAAAAGGTTCATTAAAGAATCCTTTTAGATGTCAGTTGGTATAGTGATTTCAATAATTTAAATTAAACTTATGGTATGTCTTTCTCAGACATGACACAACTATTACTTGATGCAAATTACATAAAAATTAGAAAAAAATAACGTTATATGGTGTTATGCTTTCATGGGGCCATTGACCTGACATATATACATTATGAAGTTATGACAAAAGGGTTATGTGGAGTAGTGTAAGGGAGAAGTAAGTAGGGTAGAGTAGAGTAGAGTAGAGTAATCAAATGAAACTCTACATTGATTGGACAGACTAAGAGTTAATTAAAGTATAAATTATTAACTTTGCTTGGATAGGAGCTAGAGCAAGATAGAGTAAGGTAGATTAAAGAATTAAAAAATATAAAATGACTTATGATCCTCTACTCTACCCTCATAACCTGTCAATTTGAGGGGTTACAATTATCACTTAATAAGGTAGTGTAGGGGATATCCCCTACACTACCTTCCTAACCCCTCCTCATCTAAGGCCAAGTAAGGTACATAATTACTACTCCACTTAACCATCCCTACTTAACTCTCCAAACCCCCGATCCAAACGAGCCCTTAATGTTAACTAAATCTCCCTACCTATACTCCTTCCCACACCCCCTACTCCCTACAAACCTAATTAATAACTATTTTTTATTTATTTTATATTCTTTCTCATCTCTCATCTACCATCGAAGTCTCTCCCCAAAATGCCCATGATCTTCATATTGGGCATGCTCGGAGATGATGATGATGGATTTTAGGTCGATTCTGACATAGAAGTTGTTACAACCAACAAACCACAAAAACCCATATTTTTATTATCATCACTCATAAGTGCACATCGTTCATCATCACCTTCATCAACACCACCACCATCTCCTCATCTTCCTCCACAACCACCATCAGACTTCCATGGTTCTGTATTTCTTTTATTAATTTTAAAAAAATCCTAGATGTTTGAGCCAATATGGAGATAACCCCAATCACAACCCAAATATAGTCGATCGAAAAATCTTTCATTCGAGTGGAAAAATTTCCACTCATTCCCTCCTCGAACCATCTACACCCAGCCAAAAGATGAGATAGAAGGGGGCCCATAACCCTAATAGACTTAAAGGAGCCCAATAAGCACACATTGTCTTCTTCTTCTTCGAAACTGACCTCTTCTCTTCTCTTAACATTCCCCTGCAAGCTAGACATTACTGAATGTTTAGCTTGGACATAAACTTCTTAAGCCTGAGAATCGAAATTCCTTTCGTTAGTAGATTGCTTGGTTGGTCTATGGTTCTAGTGTGTTGCAATTTGATAATTCCTTTGGACACCTTGTCTCTGGTGAAATGGCAGTCCAAGTCTATGTGGTTAGTGCGTTGGTGGAATACTGGATTATTGGCAATGTGGATAGCAACTTGGTTATCGCAATGAAGCTCCATTGGATAAGGTATGTGTATCTTGATCTCCTAAAAGAGATTTTCAATCCATTGTAATTCTTCCACTGTGACTACCATGGCTCTATATTCTGCTTTAGCATATGACCTATTGATAACTTGTTGTTTTTTTATTTCCATGACACCAGTGAGTCGCCTAGCTTAATAAAAAAACCAGTAACTCATTTCCTTGTATCTATGCATGAAGCCCAGTCAGAATCACAATATGTCTTTACCTGCAAACTGTTAAGTGCTGGATAGAACAAGCCTAAATTATATGTGCCTTTAATGTACCTTAGAACTCACTGTACTCCTCTCATGTGTAATTCAGTAGGTGCATTCATATATTGTGCTAAGGTATTAACTGTATAAGACAAGTCAGGTCTAGTAATTGTGAAATACATTAATTTCCCAACAATTTTCCTGTATTTAGTAGGATCTGACAGGGGTTTACCACTGTTAGCTGACATCTTCACATTGATATCAATAGGAGAGTTCATAGCTTTAGCATCTATGAATCCAGTTTCTTTAAGGATATCTAAAGCATACTTTCTTTGATTGATTAACCAACTTTCATGAGATTTGTTAACTTCTAAACCCAGAAAATAAGTCAGTGTTCCTAGGTCCTTAATTTTAAAACATGAGCTAATGAAAGCCTTAATCTCTTGAATAAGATGAATATCATTCCCCCCAATGGCCATGCCATCTACATATAGTAGTAGCATGACCATTTTATCACCTATTTTATTGTAAAATAAAGAATTATCAGCTTTGCTTTGGATGAATCCAAACTTAAACAAAGCTTCTTTACACTTAGTGTTACATTGCCTAGAAGCTTGTTTTAAACCATATAAAGATTTATTTAGTTTGCAAACTATGCCTTTAGGTTCTTTATCATACCCTGGAGGAAGTCTCATGTACACTTCTTCATTCAAATCCCCATTAAGAAATGCATTGTGAACATCAAGATGACATACATGCCATCCCTTACTGCTTTCTAGGGCTAGGAAAATTCTAACTGTAGTAATTTTAATAATTGGAGCAAAAGTCTGAGTGTAGTCATATCTTTCAATTTAACTATACCCAAAAGCTACTAATCTAGCCTTGTATCTTTCAATTGTTCCATTAGGGTTATATTTAATTTTATATACCCATTTAGAACCTATAGCTTTCCTTCCAAGTGGTAGCTGAACTAAGTCCCATGTATTGTTAGCTCTAAGAGCATTTATCTCATTATGCATAGCTTGTATCCAGTCATTATTCTTAGCTTCTTCACTATACCTTGTGGACTCTATATGAGTGTCTATTGCAAGAAGAAATGCTCTATGTGATGTAGAAAAATTAATCATGCTCACACTCTTACAATAATCAACATAATGCAAATCAGTGCATGGTAGTGACACAGTGTTGCATTCATAATCTTGCAAGTATTTTGGTGGTTTACTAATTCTTTTGTTCTATGCCTACCTGATATGTTCATGTGATGTAATGTTCTCTGATGATGATGATTCCTTTTCAAGATCTTCTGTTAAATTAGTTTTTGGGATAATATTTTCTGAACTTGGATGTTTAAGAAATGGAAAGACCTCTTCTTTGAACACCACATCTCTTCTAATAAAAATATTTCTAGTCTCTAAATCCATGACCTTATAACCTTTGACTCCAATTTGATATCCCAGAAAGACACAAGACTTGAATTTAGGTTGAAACTTAGATGAAGAAGGTCTGTTTGTTCTGGCTATGCAGAAACATCCAAAAGTTCTAAGTTCTGCATAATCATATTCCTTTCCAAACAGCATGCTATATGAGTCTTCTTATTCAGCACATTCGTTGGTAATCTATTAATAAAAAATGCTACAATGTGAATGGAATGACTCCAAAATTCTTTAAGAAGTCCTGACTGAATTCTAATCGACCTAGCAACATTTAAGAGATATTGGTGTTTCCTTTCTACAACACCATTTTATTGTGGTGTGTAGATACAAGTCCTTTGATGAACTATCCCATATTTAGCATAGAAGTCATTCATCATAAACTCATTCCCATTATTTTTCCTAAAACACTTGACCTTCTTATCAAATTGAGTGACCACATATCTCACAAAAAGTTCAATATGTTGTCAAGTTTCTGATTTGTTTTTCATTAAAAAACACCTGAGTAATCCTAGAATAGTCATCAACTATGGTCAAGAAAAACTTATAGCCATCAACAGACTCAACATTTCTTGGCCCCCATATGTCCAAATGAACCAAGTCAAAACAACTCTTAGTCACAAAAGAGCTTAAACTGAATGGTTGTCTTTTCATCTTACTAAAGCAACAAACATCACAATCTCCCATATCATTAATATCATCATAAATCATTCTTGCTACATTATAAAATGGATGGCCTAACCTATAGTTCCATATCTTATAAGTTACAGAATTCAAAATATGCTTATGTATTAATTCTTCTTGAACTTCAAAATTTCTCTTGATTCCTGTATCCATCAGGTATAATCCATTATGCAAAATCCCCATTCCACTCTTCTTGTATATGTTTAGATCCTACATTACACACCTATCATTGGTAAAATTGAGTGCAATGTTATCATCCTTTGCCAATTTACTCACTGAAATCAGATTAAAAGCAAATCGTGGCACACACAAAACATCCTTAAGAATTAGTTTACCCCCAAATGTTACTGTGCCTACAATAGTAATAGGTAGAGTTCTCTTATCAAGTAGTATGACAGTGACATCATTTATTAATTTATATGATTTAAGTAAATACATATCACACACAACATGATCTGTAGTACCACTATCTAATATCCATTTATAGAAGTAGCATTTAGATTGATTACCTCCTGCTCCAGTGGCTTCATTAACTGATGTTGAGATATGTTCATCATTTCCAATTCTGGTTTTGATGTAGGACATGATCCCCATCAGTTTCTCACCAGTCATTTCCATTTTCTGGCCATTTGGAGTAGAAGTCTCCACTTGATTAACTGAATGTTGTTTTCCTCAATAAGAAACATTACACGTTTTTTTGCCTCTTGCCTTTTGAGAATCCCACAAGTTTGAAGCCTTAATCTACTGTGTGATTAGTCCTCTTGCAGTATTTGCAAAATCATTATTCCTTCTTTCCTTGAAAACCCTTTTTCTGTGGTGGTTTTTGATTCTTTGTAACATTATTCTTGAATGAATTTGATCCACCACCATTCTTTCCTTGGAAAGCCATTGCCATAGTCTCTTGAGCAAAATGATTTGACTTTGACATATTCAGTTGAGTCAGTTGAGTCACTTCTTCCTTGATCAACCCTAGTGCTTTGTTGATTTCAGGCAGTGGATCCATCATCCATATCTGTCTACTAAGACCTCGATAAGTGTCATTTAGACCCATCAAAAACTATGTTAGCATTTCTCTTTGATGTTTCATATGAGTCTTACTACATCCACACCTGCCTTGTTCATCCAACTGATCATATTGCTCCCATTGAGACTTGAGCCTGGTATAATACTCCATTCGAATGCAGTATAGCTTCCTGGAGATTTCAAAAAATCTTGCACCATTAAAAAAATCTTCCTAACCCTAGGTGGTCGGCCCACACTCCTCTCCAATTAAGAACTTCAACCTCAGTTAAGTTTCATGATTCACTTAGGTTTGGGCTTACATGTGCTACAGTGGGGACCTACAAAGAAAAATAAAACATGGGCTTCCTAAGGATTTAATTATCAGCCCAAACCCATGAGCATAATAAAAATCCATAAACTATAATACATTTCACTAAAATATTATAGTTGCACTCACCGTTTTATCTCAAATTAAATTTGAGTCTTTAGTTATAATCGTTTATTAAAATCCTCCCGTTAAGTTACAAATACCCGTCAATTAAATATGCCACTGACATAGCATATTTAATTGACATCTTTAAATATTCCTCGAGCTAACCACTTAATTTATTTGAATGTGTCGGATTAATTAAAATCCACCTGCAGGGTTTGACACAATCTCAAAACCTATAAGCATTCTCGAGAGGGTATCATCAATCTATAATTGTACGTGAATTTTATTAACATATTATTTTTCATTGTACATTTAATGCGGTAACTCAATTCACTCGGTGTATATCAGCTTGTACAAAAAGACCTCACCCTTTGGTAAATCAAAGTCTCATACATTAAATGCACACGTACCAATAATCTTTAATAAATTAAGATTATGAATAATGTCAGTGTAAGTGTACATTTTTTCATATAGTCAGATTAGAAAAATTGACTCACACGTAATCCTGATCAATACACTCCAAGTGTACAAGTATAGTAAGTTCAAGCTGTACCGCTTTCCGTAACCAAGATAGGCATACTGAAATACTATACTACAACCCTACCAACGGTTTGTCCAATTCCCTCTAAGCTGTGATCGTTTGCATAAATTCAATAGGAACTTTATAAATTGATTTTCTGTGTGTAAGCTAAACTCTACACACAAATTCATATATCATATAGAATAAAAGACGTTTATGTCAATACGTCATTTTTCATATATAAAGTGCTAAACATATTTTATTCCAAATAAATAAACCGAGTTTGAATATTACATAAAATAATAGCCTTTAACATAATATCTCTATCAGATTAAACATGACACATGTATATATAAATTAGAGCATACAAAGTAGAAAATTTATCATGCGTTCATTTATGAGAATAATAAAAGTAAATTTTTGTTACAGAAACAACAAAGAGAATTTGAGGAATGAAGAATCGGAGATGAGCGAGATAAGCAAAGGTGCGAATCTCCTTAAGATAGAATTGCGAGAATTTGAGGAATGAAGAATCGGAGATGAGCGAGATAAGCAAAGGTGCGAATCTCCTTAAGATAGAATTGCCTCCCGTCACTGGTGTCCAAACTTTCCAGGCAAAAATATTTCAAGATACAACGCTCTTTCGCCCGGCGGTAGGTGACTTCAATACCGACATCATAACCAACCAATGTAAAATAACACTCTTAGACTATAATAGAGAAGGAAAAAAGAGAAAATGTTTTAGCTTTTTTGGTGTTCTCTAAGGATATATGAGTCTCTTTATATAATATAGGAGACCCCATAACCATAATGACCAAAAATTAGAGGATGATTTATTTTAAGACTCTTTATTGATTCAACCACCCTCCTATTTGGTGGGTTGTCTTTGATTTGATCAAAACAACCCACCTATATAATGGGTTGGACTTAACTGCTTTGACGTGTTCATGCATTCAATTGCAACAATTTGTGACAACCGCATTCGGGTTTTTCCCTGCCATTTACTATTGTAAATTTGAACCTCCAGCATCATTTTTGTGTGTTGTGTTCTTATTACATATGATGATACTGCAAAAGAATGATCTCATTCAGTTTTCCATTGATCGAAAAGGGCCGGGAATTATGAGCAAAAAAGTAAATTCCATTGATCATCAAGCATACATGCACTTTCCAGTTTCCACTCTTGACTATTATTATGCTCATGAAAATGGTACTCAGCCCTGAAACCCAGCAACTTCGATTCCTTTACTTGGGCAGTACACAGGCGCATCATATTTGCTGAAGAGTTTATAGGATGATATGAGAGACAACGCCACATAAAAGGACACCACAACAAACGTTATGACCACAGATGCTGTTGCCTTGTTGCAGTATGCGCCAAACGACCCACAAGCAGCACTCCATGTGATGGCTGCATCTCCTTTATGTTCCAGGTACAAAACCTCCGTCGACACAGCTACAGCCCCCAGAATCAGGTATGTCAACAACTGTAATGTATTCATGAACAATATTTGATTAGCATTTTGAACTGTAAAATATCGGAAAATCTGCAGCAAGACCCATAAAATACCTAAAGATGGTTTTGAATCATAACAAACCTGATCAAGGATGAAGAAAGTCCAGGCTCGAGACATTGTAGAGGGCCGAGGCATGGCAGAGATTGCTGCAGAAAGTAGTGAATATCCAGCACAAATGCCATTGGCATGCACCAAGTACCTGAAAGCACCAAGATCAGAGTAGGAAATTGATCCAAAGTCATTAGTCTGAGAATTCTTGAGCATCACAACAAGAGCAGCTACGCATAAACCCACTGGCACCACACGAAGCAGAGTCTCTGTGGTTCTAAAGCAAGATGAGGTACTACCCTCCTCAAGATCAACATGGCCACTTTCTTTTTCTCTCTTCTCTGCCATCATTGATGCAACAAGTCTGTCTTGGGAGATTTGTGTTTTGTGGGGTGTGTGTGTGATATGAAGTTTCACCTTAAAGAAGTAGGACAACTAGTAGTAGTAGTTGTTGTTCTTATTAATGGTGTCTAGGTGAGGTGGTTGGGAATACATACATTCAATGTCTCACACCTCCCCATGCCTATGGATTACAATTCTAATTTATCAAATTGAAAGAGAGATGGGTTCATACCTCACTGGTTTATTGAGCATTTATAGGGAGATTGTGGACCACATCTTTAGAGAAATAATTTGTATAATTAAGAAATCTCAAATGAAGTAAAATCTCTTGGCAATGAATTTTATGTCATGTTCTGTTTTGCAAATTGTATATATAGGTTGGTTTGATAAATAATTCCACAAGTAGCATGCATATATGCTAGGTGAGAGTTTATTTCTCAATAGTATCTTAGTTGTTAATTAATCTTAAATTAAAATCATACCTTTTCTATTTAAATCCAATTGATAAGGTAATTTTTTATTTTATGGATTCGTGTAGTGGTTCAATAGGATGATATTCTATGGTAGACAGGATGTAAATTTGTCGATCATATTTTACTTCCTATAATTGTTTCTTCTTTTTGTTTTTTTGAGGTCATACATTTTGTAAAATTTGTAGTTACTTCAATATATATATACTTTAATTTTTATTTCAGCTAAAATTCTAAAACCATAAATAGATATTTTTAATTTTTAATAATTTACATGAAAAAACATAAGTAAACAAGAAGAAGAAGAAAGAAATCATTTATATGTCTGAGTCTTGAGTATTAAAAGTTACTAGTGTAGTACTCGCACTACGCAGGGTGGATTTTATTCAAAGTTTTTTGAGATATTAATTATCTTTGTTAACAATAATTATAATGTTTTTAGTTAAATAGCTTTGTTTAATGTTTGAAGCTGTTTTTTGTATAGCTTTTACCATTTTGATATAAAATTTTAAATAATTAATGTCAAATAATGGTTCAGCTGTCCCAATTTAAGATAGGTATGTGATCTTCTCGGGAAAAAAAAAAGAAAAAAGAAAAGAAAAAGAAAAGTGGGGGGGCCAGAGTTATATATGGCCAAATCCTTTATGGGCCGAATAGATGGGCCGAACCCATTTACATTCAATCGTATATTGTAGATATACATCTGGTGCATTGCATGAAGGGACCTCTCAGTGATCCTATTTATTTTAATAGGTTGGCCGATCTATTATGATAAGATCGGCCTTAGGGCAAGTGGTCCCAGAATCATTAATGTAAATATCATTATTATATTCAAGAGCCTCTATAAATAGGGGGAAGAAAGAGAAGAACGGGGATGCTGTGTAAAGTGGTAAGGAGAAATAAAAAGAGTGAGGTGTTTGACATTTTTTGGATATCACATTTGGCGACCACAGTGGGAGGCGATAGCAAATCCACGTTACGAAGAAAGAATGGCGGCGATTAGGTCAGAAGCAGCCGGGCAAAATGATTCCCGAAACCTCCCTCAGGAGGAGGAAATACCTCGGGACGACCTGGAGAATGTCGCGATTCGCCCTGCTGCCGAAGAAGTGGAAGATGAGATTCAAAGGACAACCCGCTACCTTGAAACATTGAAACGAGATTTGGCGGTTGTCCACCAGAAGGGGAAACGCCCAATGGGCAGTCCTCCGAAAAGATCCATAGGGATGGAGAGGAGGTATTCTCCAGATCGACACTCCACCACCAGGAAGGAGTATGAAAAACGTGAACGCAGACGATACTTGGAGGAAGACCGTTATTCGAATCATGCAGACAGTCGTGAAAGGCCTAGAGAAGTGAAGTACCAAAAAATGAACGAGGAGCCTGACGCACGAAGGGCTGATCTTATCTATGGAGCTCAGGAGCGAGCCATGAAGGCATTAGATGAAATGACTTCATCCCCATTCACCAGAGAAATTAGGAAAAGTGAAGTTCCGAGGAGGTTGGTGGTTCCAGCTTTCGAACATTATAATGGCCGAACGGATCCAGTTGTCCATTTGGACCATTACATGAGAAAAATGATCCTATGGGTCGGGGAGGAGGCGATCCTGTGCAAGGTCTTCCCCTCATCCTTGGGGCCTGTTGCCGTCCGATGGTTCCATCATTTGGCACCAAACTCAGTGTCGACCTGGAGGGGTTTGGCCAAGCAATTTATAAATCGATTTATTGCGGGGAGTCATGAGCCGAAGACCCTGAGTAATCTCCTCACAATGAAGCCGGATAGTGGAGAGTCTATGACCGACTACCTAGCCAGGTATCTGGAACTGTGCGCCGATGTAGATGGGTGTGATGATCATATGACAGCCTCTTCTTTCAAATTGGGATTGCCAAGCGGGAGTAGACTGAAAGAATCACTGACTCTGTATGAGCCAAACTCGGTTGAGACCCTGCAGGATCGGGTGAGAAGATACTCTAAAGTAGAAGCAAAGGAAGAGGTTGCTAAAGGGAAGAAACCACTCTCCCCGATAAGAGATGAGTGCAAAACGCAGCAAGGAAGAACAGGAGGTAACGGCCGATCATATGGATACCAATCATATCAAAAAAGACCGGATAGGGGGCAGGTCAATTCTGTGGAATTTAATACCCCCATCCATCGGATCTTTGCTGAGATCAAGGGTGAGCCGTACATTATCAGACCACCAAAACTTTTCTCCGATCCTAAAACAAGAGATCCCAAGAAACTTTGTGCATTCCACAAAGACCATGGCCACAGAACTAGGGATTGTCGTAATCTTCAGAGCTATTTACAAGAGCTGGCGAAGCAGGGCAAGTTGTCAAAGTTTCTAAGAAATAATGAAGCGGAGAACCCACGTGCCAATGAAAAAGGTGTAGCCCTAACGGAGAAGATATATGATGACCCAATTGAGACAATAGAGGTAATTAACCTCGTTAGGCCACGTCCGAACACTGACGTGAATAGTGCGGTGGCTCGACAGCAGCCAAACCCATATGAAGGGCCATCAATAAAAAGAGCAAGAAAAACGGGGGTAGACATTATATTTGGGGACAGGGACCTAGTTGGAGTAGACCCGACCCATAACGATGCCCTGCGTCTGACAGTGCGAGTGTGCGGACGAGATGTGAAGCGTGTATTAGTGGATCAAGGTAGTGCAGTAAATGTGTTGTACTACCCGATGTTCGAAAGTTGGGTCTTACCCAAAGTGATCTTTTGCCGAAATCAGTCTGTTTGGTTGGGTTCAATGGTCACCAGGTGTACCCGGTAGGAAAGGTAATAATAGATGTGCGTGTTGGCCCAAAAATAATATCAACAGAGTTCTTGGTAGTCCAGGGCAGGACTGCTAGCAACGCAATCTTGGGCCGACCATGGCTACATGCGATGGAGGCCGTCCCCTCGACATACCATCAGTTGATTCGTTTTCCGTGTGATGGGAAGATGTACGAAGTCAAGGGGGATAGGCCGAACCAAACGTCCGTTGCGACAAAGGAAACCCACCAGGTCAGTACCATGGTCGGGGAGTCCGAGGTCGAGCCCGAGCCAGGAACCGACCCGGAGAAAAAATCCAAGGAGAAGCTGGAGAAGATAAGGATTGATGGAAAAGACGACGAGAGATACTTCCTGATAGGAGCCAATCTTCCTGCCGACGAGAGGAAATCGTTGATTGGGTTATTGAAAAGGAATGTTGGAGCATTCGCCTGGTCTTCACAGGAGATGCCGGGGATTGATTACTTAGTGGCAAGTCATCGACGACAATTTTAACCTGTCATCCAAAAGGCTAGGAGGTCGGCCTTGGAGCATGCGGAGGCCGTTGTGAAAAAAGTACAAAAACTTGTGGAGGCGGACGCTATTCGGGAAGTGGAATACCCAGAATGGCTGTCGAACACAGTTGTGGTCAAGAAGAAGAATGGAACTTGGAGGGTTTGTGTAGACTTCACCGACTTAAATAAGGCGTGCCCAAAAGATTTGTTCCCTCTCCCGAAAATTGACCAGCTTATGGACTCCACATCGGGGAGCCAGAGAATGAGCTTCCTCGATGCTTATAGGGGATACCATCAAATACCAATGAGGATCGAGGATCAGGAGAAAACTTCGTTCATCACTCCGAGGGGAACATACTGTTACAAGGTCATGCCCTTCGGACTGAAGAACGCGGGGGCAACCTACCAGCGACTAGTCACAAAAATGTTTGAACATATGATAGGAAGAATGGTTGAGGTGTACATTGATGATATGGTGGTTAAGTCAATACGAGAGGAGGATCACCTTTCCGACCTTCAATCGGTGTTTGATGTGTTAAAATCTTATCGACTGAAGCTGAACGCTTAAAAATGTGCTTTTGGGGTCAGCTCAGGAAAGTTCCTCGGCCATCTCGTGACAAGAAGAGGGATAGAAGCAGATCCAGACCAGATTGTTGCCATAGAAAATCTGAGGAGGCCGAACACTATCAAGGAGGTCCAAAGGCTGACAGGTATGGCAGCTGCTCTCAATAGATTCATTAGTCGATCTTCCGACAGGTGTCACCCATTTTTCAAACTCCTTAGAGGTGCTAAGCGGTTTGAATGGGATGAAAAATGTGACTTGGCGCTTGACGATTTAAAATGTTATCTCCAAACGGCTCCACTCCTTGCAACTCCGAAAGTCGGAGAGAAGTTGAGAGTATACCTTGCAGTTTCTGAAATAGCTGTCAGTGAAGTCCTCTTAAGAGAAAAGGACAAGAAAGAGCAACCAATTTACTATGTAAGCAAAACATTGCTTGGTGCTGAGACGAGGTATACTCCTCTCGAGAAGTTATTGTACAGCCTGGTGATAGCCACGAGAAAGTTGAATCATTACTTCCAAAGCCTCCCAGTTGAAGTGGTCACGGCGTACCCGTTGAGGAGTGTCCTCTCTAGAGCTGATATAACGGGAAGGACTGCAAAGTGGGCCCTTGAACTGGGACAGTATGAACTACAATTCATTCCCAGGACGGCAATTAAGGGACAAGTCATGGCAGACTTCTTAGTTGAGTTTTCCATTCCGCCCCTAGAAGAACGAGAAATGCTTTGGGTCCTAGAAGTTCTCCCGCCCAATACTTGGGAACTAATGGTAGGCGGATCTTCAAACAAAAGAGGCTCAGGAGCAGGGATAGTGTTGACTTCTCCTGAGGGGCTCACTATTGAGCAGGCCATAAGGCTAGGTTTCAAGACAACAAACAACGAGTCAGAATATGAGGCACTTTTGTGTGGACTTCGTAGTGCACTCAAACTTGGAGTGAAAAAGCTGAAAATTAGCTCAGACTCACAGTTGATAGTCAGCCAATTGACCGGACAGTACGCCGCAAAGACAAAATCCATGATCGCATATCTTGCCGAAGCCAAGAAAATGATGGAGAGGCTTGAGGACTTTGAGATTGTTCAAATCCCAAGAGGGTAGAACAGCCATGCTGACGCCCTAGCCATCCTGGCTTCGGCCGAACAAAATGCAGTAAGGCGAACGATAATAGTTGACATTCTTGAAGAACCAAGCATATTGGTCGAGTGGCTCGAGATTGACCAAACCGAGTTGGGAAAAAGCTGGATGGACCCATTGGTTCGATACCTTGAAGAAGGGATCCTTCCGGAGGACCGGAAGGAGGCACGAAAGATTACGATGAAGTCTTCCAGATTCTGGCTCTCCCCGGAAGGAAAATTATATAGGAGATCGTTTTCAGGGCCTTATTTATTATGTGTTCATCCGGAGAAGAAGAACCAACTCTTATATGAGATTCATGAGGGAAGCTGCGGAGCCCATACTGGAGGTAGATCAATGGCCCAACGAGCTATCACGTAGGGATACTGGTGGCCGCGCATGCAAGAAGATTCGAGCGCATATGCAAAAAGTTGTGAACAATGCCAAAAGTTTTCAAACATCCCGCGGCTGCCAGCAATGGGTTTGAGCACTGTAACAAGTCCATGGCCTTTCGCTTAGTGGGGTTTGGACCTAATAGGTCCACTACCAAGAGCAACGGGGGATAGGAAGTACCTGATAACGGCAACTGATTACTTCACAAAGTAGGTTGAGGCAAAGCCACTAGCGAAGATTACTGACTCAGAGATGAAGAAATTTGTATGGGAATACATCATAACAAGATATGGAATCCCATATGCGTTAATAACTGATAATGGAACCCAGTTCGATAGCAGAGCGTTCCAGGATTTCTGTTCAGGATATGGGATAAAAAACAAATACTCAACACCGACCTATCATCAGGGAAACGGCCAGGCTGAAGCCTCGAACAAGGTCATTCTAGACGGATTGAAAAAATGTCTGGAACAAGCGAAAGGAAGATGGGTCGATGAACTACCAAGCGTACTTTGGACGCAGAGGACCACCCCAAGAAGGTCTACTGGACACACCCCGTTCTCTCTCACTTATGGAATGGAGGCTGTTATCCCATTAGAGATCGGTCTCCCAACCATCAGAACTACTGCATTCGAGATGGGCGAGAATGACGAAGCACTAGCATTACAATTGGACCTCAGTGATGAAAAAAGGGAACTAGCTGCTTTAAAGTTGTCCTCGTACCAACATACTTTAAAAAAGATGCATGAAAAGCATGTTCGGCTTAGAAAATTCCAACCTGGAGACCTGGTGCTTAGGAAAGTATTCCTTAACACAAAAAACCCTCAGGATGGAAAATTGGGGGCAAATTGGGAGGGTCCATACAAAATCAACTCTGTAGTTGGCCATGGAGCCTACAAGATGGAAGATATGTCTGGAAAGATGGTCCCAAGGCCTTGGAATACAACCAACTTGAGGAAATTTTTCGTTTAAGCTGGACTTTTGCTGTAATAATTTGGGGAGGCCTATATGAGCACTAACCCCATTCTACTCCTTTGAGAAATGAATAAAGCAAAGTCAATCAATTTCTTGCGAGTATTATTTAGTGCGACTAATCGGTCGTCAAATAAAGGATCAAATAAAAATAAAAAAGTCCTAGTGGCTTTCCTGCAAAGGGTTTACAAAAAAAAAAAAACCTTAAGTGTTTTCCTCTAGTAATGAGGTTTGGGTTGACAGATCGGCCGATAGGCCGCGGACCTAAAAAAGTCCTAGTGGCTTCCCTGCAAAGGGTTTACAAAAAAAAAAAACCTTAAGTGTTTTCCTCTAGTAATGAGGTTTGGGTTGACAGATCGGCCGATAAGCCGCGAACCTAAAAAAGTCCTAGTGGCTTCCCTGCAAAGGGTTTACAAAAAAAAACCTTAAGTGTTTTCCTCTAGTACTGAGGTTTGGGTTGACAGATCGGCCGATAGCCCGCGGACCTAAAAAAGTCCTAGTGGCTTCCCTGCAAAGGGTTTACAAAAAAAAAAAACCCTAAGTGTTTTCCTCTAGTACTGAGGTTTGGATTGACATATCGGCCGATAGGCCGCGGACCTAAAAAAGTCCTAGTGGCTTCCCTGCAAAGGGTTTACAAAAAAAAAAAAAAAAAACCTTAAGTGTTTTCCTCTAGTAATGAGGTTTGGATTGACAGATCGGCCGATAGGCCGCGGACCTAAAAAAGTCCTAGTGGATTCCCTGCAAAGGGTTTACAAAAAAAAAAACCTTAAGTGTTTTCCTCTAATAATGAGGTTTGGGTTGACAGATCGGCCAATAGGCCGCGGGCCTAAAAAAGTCCTAGTGGCTTCCCTGCAAAGGGTTTACAAAAAAAAAAAACATTAAGTGTTTTCCTCTAAAAATGAGGCTAGGACTGACAAGTCCCTAAGAAATTGTGTAACAAATCGATCGGCTAAAAAACGTCACACTTAGAACGAAATTCAGAAAATACTAAAAAGCAGAAATTGTTACAAATGCTGAAACGAAAAGACAGGGTAAAAATCAACTAGCTAAACCTAAAATGACTGAAGCATCTTCCCCGCTTTTCTGGTCAGCCTCAGCTGTCTCCCTGTCTGCGTTCCTAGCTTCTTCCTCGAAATTCTCACCAGATCATCTGCGTGAGCAACGATCGGTGTGTCAATGGTCATAAGTAGCTCAGGTGCGGAAGAGCCGGCAGGGGGATCGGCCGATTGGGGGAAAAATATGTCGAGTATGTTGGGCTGAGGGGCTTCAGATGAGGGAAACTTGATCTTGTCTTGGGACCAAAAGGGGGAGTCTTTGGGGATCTCCATCTCCTTCAGTACTTCACCTCTACCCATGAGATAGGCCATGTTGCCCTGTTCTCTAAGGTACCCAGTGTACTCTTCAAATGCTTCGCCATTGGCCTTCTCTGTTGCAAGATCAGCCGTCTTCTTTTCCCTTGCCGAAATCGAAGAAAGGGCATCCCTTAGATCGGCTTCAAGATTCTTGATTGTCTCATTGGCAAGGGAGAGATCGGCCTTAGAACGCTCCAGTTCAAAGTTCCTCGCAGAGGCCTCGGCCTGTGAATCCTTAAGCTCGGCTCTCAACCCTGCAAGTTGGGACTTCAATTTATCATGAGCTTGAACAAGGCGTACATGATCTTCCTTCTCACGGCTATGTCTCTCTTCCAATTCGTTCTGGACCTGGCAGGCCTGAGAAATAGAAAGTATAACAGAGATGATAGCAATATATATATATATATATATATATATAAAAAGAAAGAGAATCAAATCAAATCGAATAAGAACAATAAAAGCTATATAAAATGTTCGAAAACTGACTTGCATCATGAAACGACCAAGATAGTCTCGAAGTTCGGCTTCCGGGCAATTCCTCCACTTACCCACATCCGCTGGCACTGATGCTACAGCTCTAAGCGAGATGCCAACCCCCTGATCCGTAACCGAACAACCCCTGGTTAGAGGTTGGCCATCAAGGGTGGGGGAAAATGTCAACAAGCCCTCTTCAGGTCGGCGACTGGGAGAAGCCGAACTCCAGTTGTGTCGGGTTGTTGAACTTCTCTTATGAGGCCGAGTGTCCTCAGCTTCTGAAAGTAACCTCTTCCCTGTACGAGGTGGAGGAGGAGGAGGAGGGAGGCTGGGGGGTCGTGAAGGTCCGCTATTGTCCGGCCTCTGGTGGGATGTAGAGCTGTCAGCAGGTTTACTGTCGTGGCCGAACAAAGGGGCAAGTGGACGTCTCACCATTCCTTCTTCAATTTCACTATTAGAATCTGCAAAATAAATAAATGTAAATAAATTATAAGGCCGATCATTACAGTAAAAAAAAAAAAAAGGGTAGTGACAAATAAATAAAGGGAACTCGAAGCAAAATTTAGCTGGATGAACGTCAGGTAGACGTACAAGATTGATGAAGTAACTCCAAATCAAACTCTGTTGGCATTTCGGCGGAAATATCCATGCCATCCATCCAACCCTCCGAGGCAGAAGGCAAGGATAGATCCCCCAAAGAGTTGGTCGAACTTGAAGAGGGAGAGTTCGGCTCAATCAGGGGATCAGGCGGAAAATTTTGATTAATTAAACCTTGGGATGGGTTAAATTGACGGAAGAAAACCATCACCCTTTCAACAGATGTGTTCGGGGGAAGATGGTTATTTGGGGCCACAGATGGGGAGTACCCCAATATGTAGGGGGCAGACCTTCCAAATGGGAAAATCCCTGGAGGACCCAGATATTCTAGAAGACGGTTTAGGGCCGGACACTCACTTTTCTCTTTTATCTCCCGATTTGATGGGAAAGGGGCAAGGATCCCGGACCTACGCCGGATAGAAACACCACGAGTACCGACTTCGGGGCCGAACTCCCATCCTGGTCCTCCTATGAGAAAGAACTCGATTTCATCATGTTTGGAGGAGGAAGGCAGACAATGAATTAGAGGTTTGCTGTCATCCCTTGGGAATAAGTGAAACTTATTTCGTTGACCACACTTTTTTGGGAAGAAGCAACGTTCTAGGTCCCTTGGCCTAACGCCGAACTGATAAAACCGATTTAGGATATCTACTCCGTTAACTATCCGGTAAAAGTTCAAATTAAACTGATGTGGTGCAAGGCCGAACATATGTAAACACTCTTTAAAAAATTCAGATAAAGGAAACCTAAGTCCTCCCTCGACAACGGCAACCATGGGAAATTTAGCTCGGCCTCCTGTGGGTTCGGCTTCAGTTCAACGCTCAACTCGGACTCTCGAGGAAAGCCGAACTTCCTTCCCCATGCTCGAAGCTCACTAGGATCCCGTGAGATCTTCTTATATTTTCCCATGGATAAAACTCAGACGGAGAAGCTATCAAAATACTCAATCAACAATGACAGTCGACGCAAATTAACGAGGTTTATTGATCTGACTCACCACACAATCAGGTCGGCGACAGAAAGGCTGGAAGCATAGATCGGCTTGAATTCAGAGCTTAGATTCGACTCACCTGAAACGGGACAAAGAATGTAACCCTTTGGGAACATATTTATAGGAAAAGATGATAATGCTCTCTTTTCGCATTTAATGGCAGACGCCGTCATAAATGGGAGCCATTGATCCGCATTAAATTTGGAGAAACTGCCCAACTAGGGTTCCTGGATTGGCAAAGCCAAGTCCAAAACTGGCTTGGACTCGTCTTTGGGGGGCAAATGTGGGGCCCAGAGTTATATATGGCCAAATCCTTTATGGGCCGAATAGATGGGTCGAACCCATTTACATTCAATCGTATATTGTAGATATACATCTGGTGCATTGCATGAAGGGACCTCTCAGTGATCCTATTTATTTTAATAGGTTGGCCGATCTATTATGATAAGATCGGCCTTAGGGCAAGTGGTCCCATAATCATTAATGTAAATATCATTATTATATTCAAGAGCCTCTATAAATAGGGGGAAGAAAGAGAAGAACGGGGATGCTGTGTAAAGTGGTAAAGAGAAATAAAAAGAGTGAGGTGTTTGACATTTTTTGGATACCACAAAAAGTATGTGAACTTTTTTAAAAAGTAAAACATACTCATTTAAGATAAACAATTAGACACTGATTTTATATTTTGTTTTTGGAGTAAATTCAATTTGTTTTGTTTTTGACATTAACAAAAATTTTAAGCTTTGTCGTCATTATTTTTAATATAAGTTTAGCAATAAATTATTTTCAAAAAATTGAGTTTAATTATTCAAAACAAATAACAAAAAAGGCAAGTCAAACATATGTTTTCAACGTTTTATTTTTTAAAAGAATATATATAAGTAGAATTTATTTTATTATTATTTTTTTTATCACTTATGAAGGATATCTATGTAATTTTCTCTATTTTGCCATGAGTAGAACACCCGTATGAGACTTGTTGAAGCAAGCGTCCTTGAGAATCCCAGATCGTCCCTACCGAATTAAGCTTCCTATTTCATGTCACAGGTAAGGTAGAAAAGTGGACAACTAATTATCCCTAAATAAGATCATTGTTGATTTTCCTGTCTTGTATTTAATTTTAAATTTGAGATTTGTCTCTTGAACTTTTTTACCTTATTTCGAATTGGATGATCATGTATTTTGGTTTTCCTCATGGGCTTTGCCCCCAATTGTCTTGTTAGATTTGGGTTTGGCTCAATTGTTGATTTCTTTTTCTGTTGGCCTCTTCTTGATTTGCTGGGGAGATCCTGCTACTTTTGGTATAATAATGTGGTTCCTTTAGGGTTGTTTGTTTATGGTGTTTCTTATTTTTTACTTATTAAACTCTTGTTACTGAAATAACACTTGAGTAATTTCATATTTCACTTCTTTGATTGGAAACAATTAAATTGATCTATTGATGTTTGTTTTCGTGATTGGCTTTTGTTAGATCCAAATTGAGTAGCTCAATTTTGGGTTTTTAATAATTCTCCATTCTTCTAATTTTGGTGTAAATGGCTTCCATTTTTTTTGTTATTTTCTGGAATTCCTTTTACTATTTATATTTGGTAATATCAAAGGCCAAAATAGAGATGAGAGAGGCACCGTTAAAATTATTATTATGGTTGATCATTAATCAAATATTTTTTAGAATAAGAAGCTGCCCCACGAAATAGTAAAAGGGGATAAGTATAAGGAAAATATACAAAAATTTGGTCACAATTTTTTGATTTGGTGACTATTTTTTTATTGTTAACTTGACTATTATTGACACTTCGAAATTACTATGAACATAAATAGAAATGCATATTAGCATAAAAAAGATAATATCATTCATGAATAATATTTTGGTTGCTTTAATTATATTACGTTCTAATGTGATGTAACTTGAATGTTTCTATAATATCCGATCCGGAAAAATACCGAAAAAATTAAATTTGTAAATTGGGGATCGGAAAACATAACTAGAATTGGGTTAAATTTGATTAATGAAGGATTAGTCATTAGCTAAACTGGCGTTGAACCCGTGGCTATGCCACAGGAATTAATTGATTTTATAGCGTAGAAGATGTTGCTAAAAAACTTTAAAAAATTGTTTTTTTTAGAATCGTTTCTTTCGAGCTATAAAATCATATATAATAATAAATCCTTAAATTTTACTTTTCAATCACTCGGGTAAGACTTTTATAATTTGTATATAAATTATAGAGAATGCATATAAAACAAAAAATGAATGAGAATACCTTAGAAACTGCTTCAAAAATGATTTTTCCGTATGCACCACACAGAAGCAATCAAAAAGTAAAGAAAGAAACATTGAAAATTGAAAAGAGTTAAGAGAAACGTGCTTCAGTCAGCCAAACCATCTGTCGTCCGAGCTTAGTAGTGCTCCACCGCCAAAGTCAAAGATCTTATACGTTTCAAATCCACGGATTCATCGCACGCTGTCTCTCTCACCCATCATTTTTCATGGTTCATAATCATGATCCACGACCATCTCTCTGACTATTTTGTTACTCTCTATAAAGGGCTTGAATATGATGTTCTATTATTTTTACAATTAAAATGAAAGGAAGACGCCAATAATTTATACCTAATGAAGAGGTAGATTCATGAACCCACCATGAATCAGATGCATGAACTAACCTTATATTCATTCATTACTTGCTATAGAAATTCCACGTGGCAATGTTAGAGCGATCCACGTGTCAAGGTGGTGTTTAACCAAAATCTTGCTTAAGAAATTATAGACAACATAGATAGATTGAATTACACAAAACAGAGTGTCGTCAAGTGAGAGAAGAAAAGAGAGAGATGAAGAAAGAGAGTGATGATGCCAAAAACTGTCCGTCCTAGCTGGACACCAATTAGTCAGGTCAGACTCCAAATTGCTGAGTTGGATGTCCTATACAGTAAGCAAACATAAGCTAAGAGGGACCCCGAGTTAGTTCGGGGGGGTCCGCTCCGACGCTCAAGTCAGTTAGGTAATTCTCAGTTGGGAGGGCTCGGTCTCGGAGAGCTCTCTCAACTTGAGCAACAGTAATGCTAGTTATGACGTAAAAATTTACCTGATGTGTGAGCCTCCTTTTATAGAGATTTACAGAGTTCTTATTCTTTTAGGAATGAAACTCCTCTCTTTCTTATCTGAGCGCATTTGTCGGAGTTGTAGTCCTTTTGGGTCTCTACTCCTCGTACGATTAAGACTCCTTAAAGAAGGAATGGATCTAGTTTGGATCCGGCAATGGCCGACCGACCATCCCATTGACTGGGCATGACCGACCGACCTATGTGCCCAAGTGACAACGTCTCCAGCTAATTGTTGAAGACCAGGCCGACCAGTAGAAGACGACCGACCGAACTAACCACCGACCTATGAGGGACTTGTAGAACCGAAGTTGGCCGACCGACCGAACTTGAGATACCTTCGGTTGGTCGGTCTAACAAGGCGCAATGCTGACCGTCCGACGTGGATATTTACACGTGTCACAATCTTATTGGATGGACCACTTTGGCCATATCAGATGCCCCCTACTCCTTTTTTGAATCGTTTTTACGATTCCCAATGAAGGAGTAATGATGGCCAG
The DNA here is from genome assembly GCA_963580455.1 of Euonymus europaeus. Classification (NCBI taxonomy): domain Eukaryota; kingdom Viridiplantae; phylum Streptophyta; class Magnoliopsida; order Celastrales; family Celastraceae; genus Euonymus; species Euonymus europaeus. Next base: position 8,962,872 of record OY756962.1, read on the forward strand.
CTATGCCATTAATGCTGAGGCGGCAATTCGGATCAACGGTCTAGATGGTGGCTAGCCCAAGAGTCGCTGTAATCTGTGAAATCACTAGGCTAACACAAGAGGGGGGGTTGAATTGTGTTTTAAAAAACTAAGTATAAACCTCAAGCACAAAACCACAACCTAAAAACTCACAAATGATTAAGGCAATGTCAAGAATGCAAATCTGCGCACTAATCGTGTAAATGCAATTTGACCTAGCAATTCAACTCGGAATGTAACGAAATTTGATATGCAATATTACAACACGTCAATGAACACTATATCAAAAATTCAGCTCAAAATTCAAAGTCTAGATATATGAACAATTCACGGACAGATTGGTATTCTGGAAAATTAACAATCAAAAGTATACCTAGAATTCAATAATCACAAGTTGTTCAACCACAAGCAATATCCCAACAAGCAATGGCAGCAAGAAACACCCTAATATCAACTTCTAAGGCACACAAATCACCAATAACACCAATAGAATGATAATCACAAATAAGTCACTACAAGGCAGCAAGTCTAACACACAAACAAGCAAGGAAATCAAAATAGTGTGCACAAGGATATATAGTGGTTCGGTGCTCACACCTACATCCACTACCTAAGCCCTCAAGCTTACGATTTCCCAATCCACTAAAGGATATATGTGGTTTTGCAAGTTCACCACAAACTTAGGGTTTCCAAGAACACCCCAAACTTGTACACCAACAAGGTTTGAAGCTAACCTTAAACTTTCACACACCTCTCAAAGGTAATGCCCTCAAAAGGGACTTTTACAAGTATTTGGATTTTGGTTCTCTCAAGATTAGCTCTAGGCTATATATAGTTGGAGAACACTCAAATTCACAAGATGTTGCTCAAATGGGTTTGGATTCAAATGTGTAGCAAACACTCTTGTAATCTCACACAAAGCTCACACTAGATCAAGAATAGGTTTAGGTGAAGCTTTGTTTAAGAACTCTCAAGAACACCCCAAGAGTACCCAAGGGTAGAAAGATTTTGGGGTGGTTCAAGGAGTTTTTGGATCTCTCTTTCAAATAGGAAGATGATGGCTTGAATGTAATCAAAGTGGTAGCAAGAGATCGCAAGGAAGAAGCTTGAATCAAGAAGATGAAGTTGAGAGCAAGTAAGCTTGAACACTTAGAAAAAAATCTGCAAATGCTTCTTCCAAAAACTAGACGTTGCTGCCCCCTATTGTTCATTCCAAACAAAACACAATCTTAGCCATTGGATCAACACCACTTCAAATCTTGGCCTTTCAAATTCAATAAAATCTGGACCCTTCTTTAATTCAACCACTCTAATCCCAGCCTTTCTTTAATTCAAACACTCCAAACCAATTCTTCAAAAATAATGTCGTTGGCATCATTTTGTCAAGAGTTGTCATTTTGAGTTGCACCTTGTTTGGATCAATCAAATGAGTCTTCTTCATGAAGCAACTCTCTCTCAAGGAATGGCAAACAAGTCCATCTTAAATTCTGGAAATATTACAGCTGTATGTCATCTTGTCTCTCCATTGTCTCTTCCTTGTCTCCATAGTGCAAATGTTAGGCACACTACCAACCAAGTATTTCAAACTTGTATTCCCTCTACTTTGTTGACTCCAAAACAAATAATAAAGCTTCTAGAAGTTCTTGAGTTAATCCTCCAGCAATACTAACACAAGGCACACGGCTGGAACCATTTCTTGCACACAAAATGTCAAACTTGAACCAAGTAGGGTTGACCATGTCCAAACTTGTCTAAATGAGCTTCAAATCATGATGCACAAATTTTTTCAATAGAATCAGCTTCATGATACTTCAAATAGTCTCATGATGATAAGTTGATTAAGCCTACAAAAAGAATAGATGACAAAACATCCCATTTTTGCTTGTAAGCTCAAAGAGCTTCAATGCTAGCACTTAGGTTAATCAACATGTTATAAGCTTAATAAAATTCAAGTAAGCACATGATAAATCATTTCATATATAACTGAATGTGCATACAAAATTTCACTTATAACTGAGGTCATTTGGTCATTCAATTTGATCATGCAAATCTCAACTAGCCCAGTTTAATGACTGCACAGGTGCATTTATTTCAACAGACAAATTGAACCTGATAAACTTAAAATTGACCTGACACTATTTGACAATGAAAAATTTCAGAGTGTCTTAAATAATTTTAAGAATAAGAATCAAGTCAATCAGAGCTCATATGAATAAGTTATGACTGTTCAACCAACGTGTGCGCAGTATGATGTTGTGACAGATTTTAGCATCGAAAAATAAGTCAGTCCAGATTCATCCAATTTATATCAAACATGATCAAACATGATTCCAAAGATATATAATGAAGCTTAAATCAGTAGATATAATTTATTTCATGATTTATCCAAATTCATCCAAAGTTAAGCACAATCAAATAGTCCAATAAGTATTTTTGCATCAAAACACAAATGTAGGACTTATGGTCCAACAATCTGTGCCGTTAATTCGCCTAAGACGTCCACTATAAATACTGGACATGTCATTTTCAACTTTCCTTACCAAAGAGCTTTGAAAAATCCGACCCGAACTGGTGTGGTCCGAGCCGAACTGGTGAAATCCGAGCCTTAAACTCAGACCGAGCTGTCCGACAGTCTTTTTCCTCTCTTCTTTCTTGTCCGAGCTATAGCACATTCTCAGGTTAGTTCCAGCTCTTCTTGTAAGTACGTCTTCCGATTTTAGTTCTTCTTCGTCTACTAGTTCGGACTCGTCTGACGCTCGAACCCTTAGTGATTTAAACTCTAGGGTCAATGTAGAAGCTCCATCCCCCAGCTTAGGCAGCTCGGTTCGGATCACTTTTGATCCTAGACCAGAAGTTGCTCCTTTCGGTCTTCCAGTCCCCAATGATAGGAGAGGAGAGAACCCTTCAGCCAAAGATGTCGAATCGACCGAAATTAGTAGTTCTTGCCTAGACGAGTCCTCGCTAAGAATAATAAGGGAGGAGACTGGTATTCCTTGGCCCATGAGGCTAATCCGTCCTGACGAAAATCCATTCCGTCCCGCAGATAATGAATTTGCAATTTCTTATCATTCTATGAAGCTCGGCGCTAGGGTCCCCTATCCTCCAGCTGTGACCAGCTTTTTAAGGAGATCCAATATCTGTCCACCCTGCCTAACTCCAAATTCTTGGTTCTTCTTCTGTACCATCCTAACTCTTTGCTCTAAATATGAAATTCCTTTTTCTTCTCATGTCATCCAACATATTCTGAAGCTGAACCACCATCCTAAGGCCAAAGGCCTTTACTACTTTCAGTTTAGAGAGCCTTTTGTTGCCCCCAAGTACGGTTCGTCCATTAAAAGGTGGAAGCAGGGCTACTTTATCATGACCGTCCCACTTCCAGAACATAGTAGTTTGCCTTTTAGAGACTCCTATGGTGTACCTCAGATGAACTACTTTAACTCCCTTCCTGAGCTGAGCAATGATGAGGAGGGTTGGTTAGATACCCTGACCTCATTTCTCCCACCTAATCCTTCCGTCCCTTTGGTGTTCGACTCAGAGGATCACTCAAGGGCATTTACCTCGGATGTCCTTAAGATTGGTGGGTCAGAATTTTATTTCTGTATTTCTATTTATTCGGTCCTTCGCATCGTTCGGTCTTTAACAGTTAACATTTCTTTTCAGATATGGCGAGCATGAACGAATACTTGGCCATGTTCAGTACTGGTTCGTGATCTGGAGCCGGCCCGTCCAAGAAGCGAGGAGGCAAGAACAAGGGTCTGGCTAGGGATAAACGCCCAAGGTGTGATAACTCTGGAGAGACTGCTGTTGTCGACCAAGCCCTCCGTGCGACGACCGAAACCCACACAACGGTTTGGGTTCGGACTGGTCAGAACATTTCTCCCACTCCTCCTCTGTCGTCCGGTCTTCCTATCCATCCGACCAGCGTAAGGGTTCCTCCAAGAGGACGGATCAGTTCGGACGACATGGTGGTCCATCAGCCGAACTGGATCGTCTTGGTAAGTGATTCGACCAACAACCCTTACGTGGCCGGTCAGATGGTGTCAAAGATCCCGACTCCTGCTGATTTTGAGAGGTTCCGGGTCCTCTCTCTTTCGGACAAGGTGTCCGAGATGAACTTCTCGGCTATGAGGGTAAAATAATTCTGAACCTCTTCCTCCCTTTTTTTTATTTGGTTGGTCGGTCGGTTTATAACACTTAAAATAATTTTCAGCTTCTCTCGTGCCTCGCGACTCTTCCAAGTGGCATAGCCGACCTGACTGCCAATGAAACCGCTGCGCTGGAGCGAGCCGAGTCTGTGGCTGAGCAGAAGGCTAAGGCAATTAATGACCTCGAGCGTGTGAAGGCCGAGCTGGCGGAAGCAAAGAAGGCAGCCAGAGCCGAGGAGCGGCGTCTCAGAGCCGAACTTGAAAACCTACAGTCTGAGATGGAGTCTGCAAAGGCTGCTGCGGACTCTCGCACCGAGCTGGCTGTTGCCAAAGCTCTCCGGGACGGACGGCAGTTGGGGGTCGACCAATTCAAGCAGTCCGAAGAGCTTGGGTTGATGCTCCGTCAGGAGGGTTACTTTGGTGTCCGTGGTGCTTTCAAAACGGCCCGAAGAGCCCTCATTGATGCGGGCCTTGATCCTTCACTTCTGGACCAGTTCTGCCCCCCCTTAGTGGGTAAGGACGACTTGGTCGAGCCGAAGGAAGATATCTATGAAGAGTATAAAAGGGCGGAAGAGGCAAGGAAGAAGGCGGCCGATCCGTCCGATGACGAGGACGAGGATGAAAGAGAAGATGGCGAAGTTGAGCCTGTGACCGACCTGACTTTGCCCGATCCGACTTTGCCGGCTGAAGATCAACAACAAGAGAATCCTTCTCCCCAGCTACCTGACCCTCCAACCAGTCCACGTGCAGATCCGGTCGAAGTGATTGCTGAAGTTGTGGCCGAGGAGTCTCATGTTGACATAGAAAATTAGGCATTGTACTTGCTCTTCTTTTTTTTGTTTTTATGTTACTTTTTAATCTTTTAATAAAAAGTACTTTTTTCTTTCAAGTGTTGTATGCTCGTACCGTGCCATATTTTTGAACTACCTCGGTCTTCTTTTATGACTTAGGATTTTGAATCCCTCTGGTCTGACGAACCGAAGTGTTCCAACGATCATACCACCTTGGACAGTCGTCCTTAAGGACTTAGGATTTTTAATCCTTTTGGTCTGACCGACCAGGAGTCTCCATAATTATATCACCTCAGTTGTCCCTTTAGACTTAGGATTTTTAATCCTTTTAGTCTGACCAACCTGGTGTCTCCACAATTATACCACCTCGGTCGGTCGTCTTTAAAGACTTGGGATTTTTTAATCCTTTTGGTCTGACCAACCTGGTGTCTCCACAATTATACCACCTCGGTCGGTCGTCTTTAAAGACTTAGGATTTTTTTAATCCTTTTGGTCTGACCAACCGGGTTTTAAATTGCTCTAAAGTCGCCTCGATCCGTCCTTTCTAACTTGGGAATTATTCCTCTAAGTTAGGACTTTTTGTGGCACTTTTACTGGCTGTTGCCTTTTTGCTGACTGACCATATCTTTTGAGGTTAAGCTGGCCTCTTTATTCATCAAAACAATCGAACGAAATGGTAGCTCTAAGGCTTACCTTATTACAAAGCTATGATAGATCTTACCAGCTAACCTATTTTTATTTGAAAAAATAAAAGCTGAATAAGCAAAAAAGAACTAGACGTAGTACCGTCTGAGGTTATCAGCATTCCATGGCCTCATCTTCCCAGGCTTACCTGGGTCTTCAATCCTGTAAGTCCCTTCTTTGAGAACTTCAATAACACGGTAGGGCCCTTCCCAGGTTTCGCCCAGCTTTCCAGGGTGTTTCCCAGTTGCCTCTACCCTTCTTAGGACCAAATCCCCTACAGAGAATTTCCTCACACGTACTCTCTTGTTGTAGTACCGTGCGGTTCTCTGTTTGTAGACTGTAGTCCTGATCCTGGCTGCTTCTCTTGTCTCCTCTAACAAGTCAAGGTTGTTGAAGAGCTGTTCATCATTTTCCTGCTCATTGAAACTGGAAATCCTCAAGGATGGGACTCCAATCTCTACCGGGATAACAGCTTCTGTACCGAATGACAACATGAACGGACTTTCACCTGTTGAGGTGTGAGGCGTAGTCCGGTAGGACCAGAGTACTGAAGGCAGCTCCTCTATCCATTTTCCCTTTGCATCATCCAACCTGGCCTTTAATCCCTGAAGGATAGTTCGGTTGGTCACTTCTGCCTGACCATTCGCCTGTGGATGGGCTACCGAAGTAATTCGTAGGTCTATCCCAAGGTCTTCACAAAACTTGTGCATTTTGCGACTGACAAACTGTCTCCCATTATCCACAACCAGGGCTCTTGGCAGTCCATACCTGCAGACCAACGTTCTCCAAATGAAATCCATGACCTTATTCTCAGAGATCATGGCAAGTGGTTCCACCTCTATCCACTTGGTGAAATAATCTACTGCCACAATCAGATTCCTCCTCTGTCATGCTGTCTGGACATCTGGAATTCCCATACACATTCGGTTGAACCGGGTCATAAAAGTCCGCAGTGATTCCCCCTCTTCATGCTCAATTACCATGAGGTCATTGTTAGTGGTCTTCGGCTTCCTCGAGCTGGCAAAGTGGAGAGCAAATTTCCTGGTTAGCTCTTGAAAGCTATGAATGCTATATTGTGGAAGACCAAGAAACCAGGTCCTGGCCACCCCAACTAATGTGGCAGGAAATGCTTTACACATTATCGCATCAGTAGCACCTCGGAATTCCATCTTGGCCTTAAACCCCATAACATGATCCCTAGGATCTTGGGTTCCATCGTACTCCTTCAGGTCGGGATGCTTAAAATCCCGGGGTGTTGCAGTATCTAGGATGTCCCATGACAAGGGATTGAGTGAGCTATCCCACATATCATCCAGTCCCCCAAAACCTTGCAAAGACGCAATCTTCCGATCTACCTCTTCTAGGTGTTTCTCCACATCTTCTGGAAGATTACTCACACGTGTCTCTCTCCTGGCACTCGCCACTGAATTCCTGGCATTGTTGTCCCGTTTTTGGGTCATCCTAGAATCGCCTGAATTAGAGTGCCTATCCTCCTGATCTTTTGTGACCGGTGGCTTCTCCTTAGGTGGTTGGTTGGCTAATACCGCCTCGGTCAGCATCTCTACTTGTCTGCATAGCTGGTCAAATCGGTCAGCCGAGATGAGAGGATTAGGCTGACCGACGTTTGCACGGTCAATAGGTTCTTCCCGCGGCTGATTGTTAACTTCTTGGATATGAGAGCCTTCCTCTAGAGGTGGAAGGTCAGTCCTTACACCACGCCCTCCTGCAGACGACGCCAAACTGATGATGCCAAAAACTGTCCGTCCTAGCTGGACACCAATCAGTCAGATCAGACTTCAAATTGCTGAGCTGGATGTCCTACACAGTAAGCAAATGTAAGCTAAGAGGGACCCCGAGTTAGTTCGGGGGGGCCCGCTCCGACGCTTAAGTCAGTTAGGTAATTCTCAGTTGGGAGGGCTCGATCTCGGAGAGCTCTCTCAACTTGAGCAACAGTAATGCTAGTTATGATGTGTGAGCCTCCTTTTATAGAGATTTACAGAGTTCTTATTCTCTTAGGAATGAAACTCCTCTCTTTCTTATCTGAGCGCATCAGGTAAAAATTTACCTGATGTGTGAGCCTCCTTTTATAGAGATTTACAGAGTTCTTATTCTCTTAGGAATGAAACTCCTCTCTTTCTTATCTGAGCACATTTGTCGGAGTTGTAGTCCTTTTGGGTCTCTACTCCTCGTAGGATTAAGACTCCTTAAAGAAGGAATGGATCTAGTTTGGATCTGGCAATGGCCGACCGACCATCCCATTGACTGGGCATGACCGACCGACCTATGTGCCCAAGTGACAACGTCTCCAGCTAATTGTTGAAGACCAGGCCGACCAGTAGAAGACGACCGACCGAACTAACCACCGACCTAGGAGGGACTTGTAGAACCGAAGTTGGCCGACCGACCGAACTCGAGATACCTTCGGTTGGTCGATCTAACAAGGCGCAATGCTGACCGTCTGACGTGGATATTTACACGTGTCACAATCTTATTGGATGGACCACTTTGGCCATATCAGATGCCCCCTACTCAGCTTGGTGGTAGTGGGTCTCGACCGCTTACATGAGGAGAGGCGTTCAATCTCTACCTCATACAAGCGGCGGGACCTCCATGGAGGTCTTAAACTGGGTTGGGCCCAAGGTTTGCAATGTCAGGCCTCCGCCCCGCTTACATGAGGTCAAGGGTTCAATCCTTTCCTCATACAAGCGCACGGGGTAGGGCACGGAGGACCTCCACGATGTGTACGGACGTAGGCCCCAGCGGCCCAAATCCTGCATCATTAGAGAGAAATAGAGGGAGATTCTTGGAGATTTTGTCTTGGATTTTTGAAGTTCATGAGTGCCTAAGCAAGATTCATCATTCTTCTACAAAAAAATTCATGATTGAGGTAACTTTTCTGGATTTGAGAAACTAGGTTTTGGTGGAACTTTTGTGGAAATTTTTGAAGAGATGAAATCTATGGTTAATTAGGTTTGATTAGGACTAGTTTATGGTTAAAATTGTAGGTTTGATTGTTGGGTTGAACTACAAGTGTGGATTGTGGGAAATTTGAAGAATTGAGAATTTTTAGAGAGCGAAGGTAAATTCTTGATTTTTCTTAAGTTAATTGCTAGTGAGATGTGAACATGGTGTTATGTTAGTTATAAATTGAGTTTCGGTTTTTCAGTATGGTTAGGTTGAGAAAAGCTGAAACCCTAGAATCGGAGATTGTGATTTAGTTTGCTTGGATAACGAGGTAGGGGAAACTAACCCTTCTTTGATGGCATGATTATTTTTCTTGTCTAAATAGCTTACCAATTTCTTCGTTGGTCTTCGAATTTTTGCCTATTCACTATAATTTGAAATACTTTTAATATTGCATGCCTAAATTTACATGTTTGATCATCTATTGAGCATGGGTCATTCCTATGCATGCATCATGTAGAAATGGGTGTATATGTAGGCCGTGTATATATATATATATATATATATATATTATTGCATATTCATGTTGGCACACATTTTAGATGCATGAGGAGCTCGGGTATGGACTTGAAATCCGTTAGGATTATTTGAATGTCATATGAAAGGGAGCTGGGTGAAGTCTAGGTTGGGGTGAGAAACCCCTGTTTGGGACAGAGGGTGTTAGCTTCTCACGCTAAAGTGAGAAGCTTATGCACACTAACATCACCAAACAACATTTTGTACATACTGTAAAAGCTAGTTTTAACAGCCGTTATTTTCATCGCTCACTCAGTGAGATTATTTTCTTACGCTTTCACCATATTCCCTTCACTGCCCCTGAGGTCCTCTCTCGCCTCTTCTTCTTTGTTCTTTTTGCCCTTTTCTTCTTTGTTCGCTGCAACTTACAGCTTCGAGTACCTTCCGTTCAACCCTAGCTACTACTTTGTTGTAGATCGAGCATGTCTTGGTCAAAAAATGAAGGGAAATTTGCTAATATAACCCATTTTGAAAACGAATTTAGTGATCTAACCCCTTTTTATTTTTTTAAAAAAAGTAACCCTTTTGGCAGAGGAAATGTCATTGTTGCCCCCACTTCTCATTTCTCACCATTTTAATAATTGAAAAACAAAAAAAAAAGTATAAACTCTGCACAAAATTCGATTTCAGACAAGAAGAGCGACTCAATTTCGGACAATAAGAGCTACTCGATTCGGACATTGAAGAGGAGTGCGTCTGGGTGAAAACAAGTTTACGGCCAAGGAGTTCCGCAGGTCATCTTATCAAGTTTCGGATCCTGCTGCATCTTCGAAACTGGTGTCGACTGATTTCGGGCAGCCTGTAATATGCTTTCGGCCACTGCAAAAACACTACTGCTTTATCTTTTCATTGATCTCACCCAGGTCAGATCTTGAACCTCTGGTTTATTATGTGGGTTTTTGTTAAATATCTTTGTAATGCATGATTGTTCTCTTACTACCTACGTTGTGGAGATCTGGGGTTTTTTTTGTGTTTTCTACGCACCGAGTACTAGTTATTTACAAGAGATTTTCATAGTCCTTATTGCAAATAATTTGCGAGTTACAATAGTGTAAACAATTGTTTACAATAATGTAGAGCTTGGTTTATAATAGTTCAACATTTCGGTTTAAATTTGGTAAACCTTGGTTGATAAGAGTGTAAATATTAGTTCAGAATATTGTTAACTTTGACGATGAGAAAAGTGTTTTATTTGGTTTAGAATAGTGAAACAGCTGATTTAGAACAGTCTAAAAGTATGGTTTTGAATACTATTAATGTCATTTTCTAATAATTTAAATTTATGTTTTCAATTGTTGATACCTGTTTAATAACTTTTTTGAAGGCATGAAAGAGGTTAATATTTTAATTCGGTATTCTGGAGAGTGGGAAAAGTATGACCTCAACTACATATACAAAGACGGGAAAAGCAAGGGTATCTTAGTTTCATATGAGATTTCTTATGTTGAATTGATGGATAAAATTTGTAATATTACAAAACTTGACTCTGTGGGTCATAACATTCAGATGAAGTATCTGTACAATGTGCATGGTCCAACAGAGCCAGTTGAGATTGAAGGAGACGAGGATGTTCGTTTTTTCATTCGTTGTAACATGGATAGAAACATTCCTGCAACATCCTTATGCATTTCTTCAGAGGTCCGAGTAGTAAACGAACATTTTGGGGAAAACTTGTCATATATACGACGTCGGGACCATGTACTAAATTCTATAGAAGAAAGAGATGAATTTGTTGCTTTTGGATGCAGTAGGAACATTGAGACACCGATACCGATAACAGTCGATGCAGTACAACCGCATCACGATGAGTGTGATGAACATGTTGCACCTTTGGTTGCTCCTCTCAATAATTGTTTTCATGACGGGTATAATGATCAAGAAATCGATCAGATATATGATGAAGTTTACGAACCACTTGATGATCCAATCGGGTGTCCAGTTTTTGATGTAGTTAACGGTCATGAAAATGCAGTGTTTGATGAGACAACTAATGCATCACAACATGGTTCTAGTATTCCTTCTGTGAACTGCATGGCCGAATCATTCTCCGATGAGTTCTCAGTTGGTCTAAAGGTTGGTGACTACTTTCCAGGAAAAAAGCTGTGTATGCACGCCGTGAAAAAACACTTTCAATTCAAGGTTGCGAAGTCCACTAAAACTTTATTTGTGGCTGAATGCTATAATAGTGGCTGCAGATGGTGGTTGCGAGCCACTTCACTGAAAGGCAGTTTTGTATTTGTCATCAAGAAGTTCCGTGATGAACACAGCTCGGTCGATTGCCTTACTTTCACAGACAATCGTCAAGCAACAGGGGCGTTGATTGGTCAAGTCATAAAGTCAAAATATGAGGCAGTTGGTCGCATTTATAGGCCTAACGATGTTATTCAAGATTTTCAGAAAGAGTATGAAGTGAAGTGTACTTATTGGAAAGGATGGAAGGCTAGGGAGTTCGCCCTAAATTCTATATTTGGATCTGCAGAAGAAGGTTATGCTGATCTGCCATTATTCTGTAAGCAAGTGGAGAGGAAAAATCCAGGTACCATTTTACTGTCTGTGTTTTGATTGATTTTGTTATTGTTTTCAACAGGTTTACAACTAATTTATTTTTGTTTAGAATCAGGCTTTCGTGGTTGTTTTTTTGTTTACAATTGGTTTAGAACTGCTTTATTTGAGTTTAGAACCCTGACATATTTTGTGTGGAATTAGTTGCTTTTATGGTTTTAAATTGGTTTAGAACTGCTTTATTTTAGTTTAGAACACTGACATATTTTGTGTGGAATTAGTTGCTTTTATGGTTTAAAATTGGTTTCGAACTGCTTCATTTTAGTTTAGAACCCTGACATATTTGGTTTAGCATTGTTGTTTTTTTGGAGTGAAATTGGTTTAAAACTATTTTATTTTGGTTTAAAACTATTTTATTTTAGTTTATAACCGTAACTGATTTGGTTAAGAATTCGTAGCTTTTATGGTTTAGACCTCGTTTAGAACTATTTTATTTTAATTTAGTACCGTAACTGATTTGGTTTAGAATTGGTACCTTTTTTGGTTTATAACTCGTTTAGAATTGTGTTATTTTAGTTTAGAACAGTAACTTATTTGGTTTAGAAGTAATGTTTTGGTTTATAATTGCTTACTTTTTTTTTACAGTTCATTTAGAAGTGTTTATAGAGCATGCAATACTTTTTTGATTAAAACCAGGTACGATCACTCACATCCAATATGACTCAGAGAACATATTTAAATATTTTTTCATGGCTCTAGGTCCATGCGTCAGAGGATTTACCACGTGTATGAGGCCTGTATTTTGTGTTGATGGAACCCACCTAAAGAGTAAATATAAAGGTATGTTATTCATTGCCAATACTCTAGATGGTAACAACCATATTTACCCTTTGACATTTGGAGTTGGTGATTCCAAAAACGATGCCTCTTGGACATGGTTTTTTGAGAAGTTACGTGGAGCTATTGGGTGTACTCCCAATTTTTCAATTAAAACAAATAGAAATAAAAGTATAGAGAATGGTCTCCGATGTGTTTTCCTAGAAGCATTCCATGGGGCTTGCACGTATCACATTGGAGGCAATATGAAGGCAAAAAGGTTTCCTGACCATGCGGTGAATCTCTTCTACAAGGCAGCAAAGTGTTATCGGGTATCTGACTTCAATCAAGTCATGTCCCACCTTAGAATATTTGAGGACGGGCGGGTTTACAAGTATCTTGAAGATGTTGGATTCCAAAAATGGGCTAGATGTCATTTTCCTCGGGATAGATATAGCATTATGACGACTAATATTGTAGAAAGCATGAATGGAACCTTGAAAGAAGCTCGGATGTTACCAATAACTAGTTTGATGAAATATCTGGTTGCAATGCTTCAAAGATGGTTCCACAATTGTCGAAAATGTGCAGCTGCCATGACGAATGAGATCACAGACCACCATGAGGCTATATTGCGAGTTTGCCGTGAGAAAGCCAGCTGAATGCATGTCGAACCAATAAGTTACAATGAGTTCCATGTGAGGGATGGAGACGTGGGAGGACAAGTGGATTTAGGGAGCAGAAGTTGCACCTGCAAGGTATTTGATATTGATCATCTTCCTTGCGCACATGCTTGTGCTGCCATAGCTACTAGAAATTTATCCACGACAAGCTTATGCTCAAAATACTACACAACTGATATGCTGGTCCTTGCATACACGGAGCCGATATACCCAATAGTCAGCACCGATGAGACTTCTACTATTCCTGAACCTATTACAGCTCTTCCTCCAATGTTCACTGCAAGACCTGGGAGACGACTGAAACGCAGAATACACTCGGCAGGTAATTTATATATCAGCGTATGCAATCAAATATGAATTTGGAGTACAAGTATTTATATGTATCTACATAACTATTAATTATGCCAAATCCAAGGTAGACAGCAAAAGTGAGAATGTGCAGCCGATGCAAACAACGTGGTCACAATAGGCAGACATGTAAGGAAGCAACACCATTGCACCCAACCAATAAGTATGCCTTCGCAGCCCCCTCCTTATATGTTTTGAGCGATTCAGAATATGATATCCTTATATGTTTCTTACTGTTTTCCGTTTGTTACTGTGCAGTTAAGGAAAACCAGTTGTGCAGGGCTTACAATCTCATTGTTGCTAGCTTGCAATGAATTAGGAACTCTATTTTTAGCATTTATCTGGGTGTACTGAATGAAATAATTTATTTTCTTCTATTTACTTTTATGCCAATTAATTGAGTTAAATATGTAAACTTTCTTTAAATAAAAATATTCTAAACCGTTAATTATAATCGTTCAGTATCATTTCCAAACCAATTAGAAGGCTATTCTAAACGATGTAGTTAGACTTGTTCCAAACGATTTCAAACAATTCTACACCATGGCCTTAGACCTACTCAAAACCTAAGGAAGGCTATTCTAAACGATGTTATAAACCCTGTTCCATACCATTTAGAACCATTCTAAACCATGTCCGTCAACCTATGCAAAACAATTACAAGGGTACTCTAAACGATGTAGTTAGACTTATTCCAAACCATTTCGAACCATTCTAGACCATAGCCTTAAACCTACTCAACCCCTAACTAAGGATATTCTAAACGATGTTATAAACCACGCCCCATACCTTTTTGAACCATTCTACACGTTTGCTCTAACACCCTCATTCTCCCATCCAACTCTCAATTGCAATCATCTTTCGATATTTCTTCATTTCAGATGGCTTCAGCAATGACAAGGGGACGTCTGCACTTACCGGCCAGGGATTTACTTCGTTCTCCCCCAGGATTCCTGCCCGCATCAACAAATTAGGAGTCATAGTCTTCAAGGCTTTCATTTCATCATCAAAGAGTGCACCCCTGGTATGACTCTTGAGGGAGTCATAAGCAAGTATTCGTCTCTTCTTCAAGTCAAACATAACGGCTATCCAATGATTTCCGCTAAGGTTCCATGGAATGTACACTTTCTCCACTTTTGACCATGGTACATTGTCGCCTACACCAGCAACATAATTGTACAGTCTATTATCCTTGTCCCAAACTGTAGGGTCGGTGTTTTTTTGGAAGAGAAACCATCTATGAGACAAGAATAATTGAAAATATAGTTCTTTAAATTAGGTCATATTTTACGTGGACTAGTAAACAAAGTAACCAAAGCCAAAGATGAGGATTTTAACTTACCGCAAAGGGGGTCTTCATTATTGAATATTTTGAGGGAAGACGTTCGGGTGTTTGGCCTTCCTCCTGAGAATGAAGTCAATTGCTGTGTCCAAATGCTATCAAAACAGCGCACAACCATTACTACTAACGTTTAAATATAAACATTTTAAACCACATGTTAACTATTCAAAACCTCTACCAATTGACCATACTGAACCATGTCACTATTGTAAACTCTTAAATTTAACCATTCTAAACCACAAGTTAACTATTCAAAACCTTCACCAATTCACCATACTAAACCTTCACCATATACACCAAATAAATGGTGCTATTATGTATTTGAATAGAAGCGTCCAAACCTGATGGCCTTTAATCTCATCCTCTGTGGGTAGTGTTTGTTTATTTAATTTTTTTTTCGCCTTCTCGGACCTAATAACAGGTGCCCTGATGAATATGCACACACTGGCATTACTCTGCTTGGAATATTTCTGCTGAACCTCGTTCAAATTTGGCAAAATAACTTCATTGACTATTAGTCCATTAAAATCGAGAACCTCCTCAACAGCAGCTGATCTAGGAGATTTATGTGGTCTCCACTTCAGCATCCTTGGATGTGTTTCCTCAAACATGGTTGCGAATTTTGCACCCAGCTTTGGCACAGACTCGTACGCCCATATCTGAAAAAGTAAAAATAGATTGAATTGAGATCTGTAAATAGTTCTAAACTAAACACTGTTATTCCAAACCATTTATAGAAGAGTATTCTAAACCAATAATATTAGTGTTGTAAACCAAACATGGTACTTTTTTTACCAAATCATACGCGGTTCTAAACCAATATTAATTATGTTCTAAACTAATCAAATATATACTCTAAACTATTTGTAATTATGTTCTCAACCAAAAATTATAAGTGTTTTACCTGAAATGCATATGGAAAGCATGCAAGGCTATAGAAATCTATCTTCAGCGACTTCTCCTTGAACTTTTCGACTCTCCCAATTAGAGCAGAGTTAAGTGCTCGTACTGTTCCTGTGAAGGATAAAGTACCCTATGGAAATTTGTTGAACGCCTCGAGATCCTCAACCAAATCTAACCATTCTAGGTCGATTGATAATTTCGTCTCTTCTCCAAGCAGGACTAGTTCAACTAACAGTTCCAGCGCCAACTTGTACTTAGTGTCTGGATCCTTGCATGATTTGAACTTGGACTCCAGCTCATTGCAGGATATTATGGTCTTACCGTCGAATACATCCTTCACTAGCTTCATGGTATTGGACTGGCTAACCACCTCCGAAATGGGTGAACAGTTCAGGCCCGTGATAAGATTGAACTCCTTAATTGTAAAACATGCTCTCTTGCCACAAAAATTAAATACAAGTCTCCCCTCGCGTTCATTGACGGGCGCTACTACCTGGTTTAGTAGCATTTGGTGAACGAGCTGTGGCTGGTTGACTGGATTCTGTACCCCCATAAACCATCTAAAACATGATTCCTCAAGCTTCTTCAATTCTTCGTTGTTCAAATTTTCATTTAAGATATTCAAGCATTGTGGGAGTCTACAAAGGAAAGCTATTTTTGCTGGAAATCTATTGTCGTGTTCAATCTTGTAATCCATTTATATAGTACCCTGCATTGAAAACATCTTCAGAGTCTATTCCATATAAGAGCAATAGACTCTAATCCGGAAATGAAACTATTCTAAACTACAAAATTAACATTTCTAAATCCTAAACTAATATTCTAAAACACATATGACTATTCTAAACCATATTATCTACGATTCAAAACTTTATATATCACTAATCTAAACCCATCGTCAAACGCTTATAATCAAATAATAACAACAACAGAGGCTTTGAAATCTAAAAAAACAACATCGAAGAAACAATGTTCATCCCTAACCTTTGGAAACTACTGATGCATAAACCCTACCCTAAACGAGAAACCAAACATCCATAACAATCAGAACAAACGCCAATCCCATAACCCTAAAATGATTGCATTTTTTGAAGAGAAATAGAAGGGGACACGGAACGAACCTCCGTGCGTTGAGATTATGGGTCGTAGAGGCTTCAACCAGATAGTGCTCGTATCGAACCAGATGAAAATACCGAGTGGTTCGTAATGGAAGAATATGGTACTCGATTCTAGTTTGCAAATGATGAATATGGTTCGTTTAGTTATAGTAAATCTCATAATCGTTCCGTTACAGTGGTTGGAAGTTGAGCAGTGCAATGGGTCTTCATGGGTACTCCTCGTGTGAACAGTTCAACAGGGGCTGGCAGTTCTGATATTTTAATTTTTTTATTATAATCAATATATTTATTATTTTGGGAGGGAAATGAGAAGTGGGGGCAACAATGACATTTCCTCTGCCAAAAGGGTTACTTTTTTAAAAAAATTAAAAAGAGATTAGATCACTAAATTCGTTTTCAAAATGGGTCATATTAGCAAATTTCCCAAAAATGAAATGGCAAAATTAGGCACCCCAAGATCGTGACCAATATGGCGACACCGAGAACTGCGAAGAAGACAATATAGAGATGTTCAAATTTTTCTTATTTTTGATTTTTCTTTGGACACGTGTCGTAAGAATAAAGATAAGGATGGGCATACATTGACACATGTGATAATGATAAGGATAAGGATATTTTTTTGGTATAAATAAAAATAATGTAAATTTAACTTATATTATGTAAAATAATCTCACTTTTATTATTTTACTAATGTAATTTTAAACATAAAAATAATCTCACTTATCAAAAAACAATTATTTGTTGGGTATTATTATTAAACTACTTTTTATACCTTTATTGGTAAATTGAAAGCTTTTACTCTATGAACAAATTAGTACTATCAAATACCTACTCAGCGTAAAGTAGTTTAATTTGACAACTTATACACTAAGCTTAAAGTAGCTTAATTTAACAGCTTATACTATATGAGCCATACTCTCTACCAAATAGGGTCTGTAGTGATTTCCATGTGAGGCAATACATGAAGATTCCAATGAGTCAATTATGGTCAAGTCCAGGTTTTGTCTGGGGTGGTTGCTACCATATATTGAGTTAATTTTTCTTTGGTTGTGCTTACAATGTGATCACTGTATGTGTATGAGTTGAGCCACGGGTATACGCAAGTTGCGACCAAGGAAGAGTTAAATGTTGTTGTTGGTTTATGTGTATATTGTTATGGTTAGATAGCATTTTGTTGCATTGAACATTTCTTTAAAAGTTCAGCCTTAATATTAATAATTACTCTTCTTACCCTACTAGACTTTCTACTCACCCTTTATCTTTCTTTCCTCTCCACAGGTGAGTCCGGTTCTGGTATCCATGTTGCGGATCTGCATGAGCGTTAGTGACATGATAAGCCACTTGGGTAGTGAGTGGGGATGTGGAGTGGTTACCTTCTTTTGTTGATGATACATTGGTACTTGTATGTATGATGAGACATGCTTGATACACTCATTCGGTGTGGATATTTGATCAATCGGTAGGATACGTTGTGTGATTCGGACTTCCAAAAAGGGTTGAGAGCTATGTGCTCTATTTGATTTTGTATGCATGGATACCATTATGGTTGTGTTGCATGATTTATTCATCTATTTGGATTGTATGCTGATAGATGACATGAGGTCCTACTAGGATGTGGAATGCATGTTGATAGATGAAGTAGATCAATATAAACAATAGTGCCTCTTTGGTCAGCACGTTACAGTTTCTATATTAAGAGCACATCGCATACATGCAAAATTTTCCTCTCATGCCAATTATTGTCACACAATTTCTGCTCCATTGATAAATACCATAGTCATTAGAATAGCGAGTAATACGTATTCTAGAATAACAATATTCTCTCATAATTTTTTCGTAATGTTTTTCTAAAAGTTTGGAGTACCTTTTGTTACCTTCGAAATTGGATAACAAGGCTTCAAACATTGTAAAGCCAACAGTTTTTTGCTGATTTCTCAAAGCGATTGCTAGCGCATACAAAGCAAATTTTCAGCCATTTAATGCAACTTCTCGAAGTAGTGATATGCCTGTAAAATGCATCCATTTGTTGAAAAATAAATGTGTATCCTGAATGATTAAAGCATCCAAATTTTGTCTTGATATTAGAAAGTTTAGATAATATTTTTTTTCTGCTATTGATGAAACGCATTATATGCCTCATTTGCCAAACCATCACCCTTTTAGCTATTTCAAGTTCGTTGACGATGTCATAGAATCTATGAAAACTGTAAAAATAAAAAATTAAGAAATCAATAGGAATAATAATGTTATATTTAAAACATGATAATAGACATGTTCTTAAAAATACTTTGAAACAAACATTTTCCTTATAAAAGAGAAAGATATGAGATCGTTGGTTACTCTTTGAATTATCTCGATTACCAAATCTTTTGGGAGTTCGTTGAATTGGTTGTTGAAATGGTCTCATGTAATTTTCATCATATCTTTCCAAATGTAATAAATTATTTTCCTTATTTCTGGTCCATTTATAAATGCTTGTGTCCCATTGTTTTTTTTAGTGATATCAATAGTTATATTTTTATATTTTATACATTGTATCTATTTAATGATCACTTGATATTTTAAATTTCAAATTGAGACATTCACATCATAAACTTCCAAAAACAAAGAATAATTATGGGATCACGATGCTTAATATTAGATGAATGTATTACTTTCAATACATTGTTTACTAGAAAATTGATTGATAATTGTAGTACCCCATTTTTATTGTGTTTAATTTTTTAGTTTTAAAATAATAAAAAAATAAAATAAAAATGAAAAATCCAACCCAAATTCCTACCCAAGTTGACCCAACTATATATCCACATTAACCCAATAGCCCAATATAGCCCTACCTAAATATAAAAGAAAAAAACCTTATCCCAAGATTGACCCAATCACCCACCAAGAGACATCCAATCACCAACCCAGAGAAGCCCAATTACCAAAAGCCTAGCTTAGCCCAAGTTGACCCAACCTAGAAAATTCTAGAAAGGAAAGTTGAAAGAATTAACAAATGAAAGAAAGACGGGAGAAATAAGAGGAGGAATGGCATGTGACAGAGAGGTAGATGGGTGGGATAAAGAGGAGTGGCATGTGGTCAGGACCATTAAGAGGTATGTAATTTTCATGATAGGGATGGGTTGAGCCAATTGACAAGAGAGGCACGGGCTACAAGAGGCAGGAGAGGAAACAGAATAGGGTGGTTTTCTTCTTCTTCTTTTTTGGAGTAGAAATCCAAAAAATCCAAAGAAAAGAACAAAAAGAGAGGCAGATCCGAAAAAAAACAAAAAAAAAACGGGAGAACTCCTAGTCCTAGACCGAAAGATCACCAGTCCATCATCATCACCAGCAAACCACCATCACCGTCTCTCCTCCTCTTCTCTTGATGAACACCATCTATGCTACACACCACTACCTTCTCCTCCTTCATTACCAACTCCCCTCTTCTCTTCTTACTAGAGAACCCATCATTAGGACCACCGGTACTCATCTTCGACCCACCATCACCATTTCAATTCACTCACCTCTCTGAGGAAGCCGAGCATCACCCTCACTACCTTGACCAGAAACTTCCCACCGAGCACCAGCTATTCACCCGACTACCATCTCATTTCTAGATAACATCCTTCTTTCTCTCTCCACAGCTACCCGATCTGATTAGTTCACCAACATCCTCTCGTCCTTTTGAGTATAAACCTCAAAACCACAGAATAGACTTCACTTTCTCTCTCATCACTTCACGGCAGCCCTCTTTTCACCCAAGAGTTCCATCTCTCATAGCAACACGTTCCAGCAGCTCCAGTCATCATCACCATCACTGAAACTCCTATCACCTACCCGAGCCCATATTCTTCATTTACCCAAGTGTCTTCGTCACTTTTATTGGAATTTATAAACATATAACATGGTAAAGACAAATAATCTAATCGATTTATTCAATATCACAAAAAATCGATTATACAACTCAACAATTAGATATAATATAAACAATAAATCATAGCAAGATTTATATCATATAAATAAAATTATAAGAGAACGAGTAATGTTATCAAAAATCAGATCGGTATGAATACAAAATCTTGAAGTGAGGTACGCGTTAGCGAATCTCCTTAAGGTTAAAATTGCCTAGCCACTGGTGTCTCTGCCTTGGAGCAATAAACCTCCCAAGATACAACACTTCTAGCTGTAGATAAGTGACACACCCCACCAACAGACTCTTTCGAACCAATATTATGAAAGCACTCTCAGATTTTTGGAGAGCAGAAAAAGAGTAGGAGAAACCAAATTTCGGAATAGTGGAGCTATCGAAGTCCTTCTTTCCTCTTCCATTGGGCTATTATATATAGTAGAGCCCAGAATTAAACCGAACCCTAAAAATTTGGGATTCAGAATTAATTCTATTGATTCCCGTATTAATTTTCTAAGTCTCATTAATTTCGAATTTCGAATTTTGAATTGCCTCGTGTCCACATTCAATGAATCTGGGTAGTGGGCCAGTGCAAAAGTATAAGCCCAGATAGGCTATGGACGCCCAAGCCCAAGCTCAAGCACGAGCCCGGGCCCAAGTCTTACATCCAACACTAATTTTCCAATGTGGGATTCCCACATTTCTCTTCACTTTGCACTTAGCATATCATCCACTTTGGAGTCAATTTCCATTCAACCAAAAAATGGTTTCGGACAACTTCCAACTCCAATCTCTAGTCTTCATATTGAAGATTAGAACCCACTAAATTACATTAAACTAATTCTTAATTAGTTGTATGGGATAATTTGAACGATAATATAAATAGAAGCAATTGTAAACTGATACCAACCTGCGCGGGCGAAGCCCAACAGATTGTTGGAAAAATGGTGGTCAACAACTAATTGAGAATTAGTTTAATGTAATTTAGTGGGTTCTAAACTTCAATATGAAGACTAGAGATTGGAGTTGGAAGTTGTCCGAAACCATTTTTTGGTTGAATGGAAATTGACTACAAAGTGGATGATATGTTAAGTGCAAAGTGAAGAGAAATGTGGGAATCCCACATTGGAAAATTAGTGTTGGATGTAAGACTTGGGCCAGGGCTCGGGCGTCCTTAGCCCATCTGGGCTTATACTTTTGCACTGGCCCACTACTCAGATTCATTGAATGTGGACACGAGGCAATTCAAAATTCAAAATTAATGAGATTTAGGAAATTAATACGGGAATCAATTGAATTAATTCTGAATCCCGAATTTTAATACGAGAATTAATAAAAATTGATTCTGAATCCCAAATTTTTAGGGTTCGGTTTAATTCTGGGCTCTACTATATATAGTAGCTCAATGGTAGAGGAAAGAAGGACTTCGATAGCTCCACTATTCCGAAATTTGGTTTCTCCTACTCTTTTTCTCCTCTCCAAAAATATGAGAGTGCTTTCATAATATTGGTTCGAAAGAGTCTGTTGGTGGGGTGTGTCACTCATCTACAACTAGAAGTGTTGTATCTTGGGAGGTTTATTGCTCCAAGGCAGAGACACCAGTGGCTGGACAATTTTAACCTTAAGGAGATTCGCTAACGCGTACCTCACTTCAAGATCTTGTATTCATACCGATCTGGTTTTTGGTAACATTACTCGTTCTCTTATAATTTTATTTATATGATATAAATCTTGCTATGATTTATTGTTTATATTATATCTAATTGTTGAGTTGTATAATCGATTTTTTGTGATATTGAATAAATCGATTAGATTATTTGCCTTTACCATGTTATATGTTTATAAATTCCAATAATCTTAAGGTTAAATTTTTTTTAAACTATTTGTCTGTGCATCAATCAATAAAAACTGTGTTGCTTTTTATTTTATATTTGATCAACAAATTGATTTGTTGTTTGCACAGATATCAGATTCCCCAGAGATTCGCAAGAATCTGATATCTGTGCCTGTGATGATAAGCAAGGGATTCAAAATTGTGTTTGAATCCAATAAGTTTGTAGTTTCCAAGGATTTGGCCTTTAGAGCTTTTGGAGGTGCCGTCTTCTTTCGATTGTCTTCCTCAATTCGGAGACGGACGACTAGATCCTCCATCTTGATTTCCTTGCGCTTGTGCTTCAAGTAATTCTTGAAGTCCAACCAACCAGGAGGCAACTTTTCAATGAGTGCTGCCACTTGGAAAGTCTCACTTAGAGTCATTCCTTCTGCCAATACGTCATGCAGAATCAGCTGGTAGTCTTCAGCCCGAGTGACGACAGACTTGCTATCCACCATCTTGAAGTCCAGAAATTTGGCCACCACAAATTTCTTGGTACCGGCATCCTCAGTCTTGTACTTCTTCTCCAGAGAGCTCCATAGCTCCTTCGATGAAGATATGCCACAATACACGTTATACAGGTCATCAGCTAATCCACCCAGGACTAGATTTCTGCATATGTATTCTCCATCTTTCCAAGCTGCATTGCTACCACAGTCGTTGGATCCGACTCACCCTCCCGAAAGACAGGGCATTTTTCCGTTAGGAATCGAGCATGATTCAAGGCAGTCAAGTAGAAGTGCATCTTTTGTTGCCACCTCTTGAAATCAATGCCCTTAAAATTTTTCCGGCTTTTCAGCGGGAATTACAGGAACCACCCTGTTAGTCATAGGAAAATTGTTCCCGATCCCAACGGTTGTAGCAGCAACAGGCACACCTCCAACAGGAGTTGCCACAGGTATACCTCCATTAGGAGCAGCCACGCCACCTTGGTTCACAACACCAGGGGCATTTTCATCACCTCCATTAAGGACGGTGGGTATCTCATTATATGCTTGTTGAATTTGTTCCATCTTTCACTACAATAATAAATATTGAAGTGAGTAAACAATTTTTTTTAAAAAAAATCAACACAATAATTAATCCACTTTTTCAAGATAATAGCTTGCCAATTAAATATGTGTTTTTAAAATTTAGCAATCCGGTTTATTCCCAGGAAAGATAGGGCCTTCCATAAATATGGCGCGCAATTAAATAACCCCTTTCGTAGACAAAATATTCCAAGATACTAAAGTCTAAAATCACAAATAAAACGTGACAAGTTATGTACCACAATAAAATATTTGATCTTAATTAACAATTATCACTTAGCAACAATATATATTATATCATGCATGCAATAAAAAATATATATTATATCATGAATATATAGCATAATAATCCGAAAGTAATATTGGCTTTCATATATGGTATCTATAAATATATTTGTATATTAATGATCATGCAATTAATATGTATAAACGTACACACTAGAAGAATCTGTTTAGAAACAATTAGTTATCAATTTAATAAAAAAGGAAAGACTATGCAATTATCTTCTAAAATTAATGTATATAAACGGTTAACTACATTTATAGGCAAAGATTGTAAAGGCAATTGTATTCCACACACCACTTTAAATGATAAATTATTAACAAATCAATTTTTATTGATTAGCTTTAATTACACACAATAAATACCAATAGTTGTCACTTAAATCACAATAAAGTACATGAAGATATATTCCATAAACACACGATTTCACAAGTCAATCCAATATTCAAAATTTCGGCTCTTCCAATAGCTTTTATTATAATAATTGTAAATGATCTTATACCAATCAATGTTATGTATATTTATAACGTGTAAAACACACCAATCAATATTATATATATTTATAATCTAATGTGCAAACAACAAATCAATTTGTTGATCAAATATAAAATAGAAGCAACACAGTTTTTATTGATTGATGCACAAACAAATAGTGTTAAAAAATTTTAACCTTAAGATTATTGGAATTTATAAACATATAACATGGTAAAGACAAATAATCTAATCGATTTATTCAATATCACAAAAAATCGATTATACAACTCAACAATTAGATATAATATAAACAATAAATCATAGCAAGATTTATATCATATAAATAAAATTATAAGAGAACGAGTAATGTTACCAAAACCCAGATCGGTATGAATACAAGATCTTGAAGTGAGGTACGCGTTAGCGAATCTTCTTAAGGTTAAAATTGCTCAGCCACTGGTGTCTCTGCCTTGGAGCAATAAACCTCCCAAGATACAACACTTCTAGCTGTAGATGAGTGACACACCCCACCAACAGACTCTTTCGAACCAATATTATGAAAGCACTCTCAGATTTTTGGAGATGAGAAAAAGAGTAGGAGAAACCAAATTTCGGAATAGTGGAGCTATCGAAGTCCTTCTTTCCTCTACCATTGGGCTACTATATATAGTAGAGCCCAGAATTAAATCGAACCCTAAAAATTTGGGATTCAGAATCAATTTTTATTAATTCTCGTATTAAAATTCGGGATTCAGAATTAATTATATTGATTCCCATATTAATTTCCTAAATCTCATTAATTTTGAATTTTGAATTTTGAATTGCCTCGTGTCCACATTCAATGAATCTGGGTAGTGGTTCAGTGCAAAAGTATAAGCCCAGATGGGCTAAAGACGCCCAAGCCTGAGCCCGGGTCCAAGTCTTACGTCCAACACTAATTTTCCAACGTGGGATTCTCACATTTCTCTTCACTTTGCACTTAACATATCATCCACTTTGGAGTCAATTTCCATTTAACCAAAAAATAGTTTCGGACAACTTTCAACTTCAATCTCTAGTCTTCATATTGAAGATTAGAACCCAATAAATTACATTAAACTAATTCTCAATTGGTTGTAATTAAATATCGATCAAATAGTGGTTGACCACCATTTTTCCAACAACTTTGACCGACCTTATTACCACGTCGACTTCTCTCAAGGTAAGATCTGGTTTTGCACTTAAACCACGTACGCGTATCAACTTGTATGTGCATTAATTTCACATGTATCAAATTTTTATTGACATGCAGTGATGGGAGGAAATATGGGCCAGGTATGGGCTTGGGGAGTATAAGAAACTTGTTAGAAATTGGGCTTTGGTGGGCCGAATATTAAGATAACTGGACAAGGGTGTGGGTTGTTAACCGGTTATTACTCTTTAGTTCTTGACTTGATCATTGGGCCCGATTGATATGGGCTGGAGGGATATGCTTTGATGGACCAAGAATGAAAGACAAATGTAATGGGCTTTTTTTTTTTTGGATTATTGAGTCACTCCATTTGATTTGTATATGATATTGGGCCTTTATGTAATATTTGGGTTTAGTTGTATATTAGTGACTGATTTAGTGTTGGGGGGTTGAAAATCATGTATTGGGCTTTTAGGGTAACGATTTGGGATATTGGTACTTGAGTCCAAAGGCCATATAATCATGTAAATAGTGTAAATACATACATATTATTTTAGGGTGTTAGAAACATATAGACATTTAGGGTTTGTGAATAGTCTAGCTAGGTTGCATGCTTAGAATTCTATTCCAATACCATGAAAAATAATGGAATGAGACAATGATTAATTCAAGTCGTCTTACCTTAATAAAACGCACCAAGACTAATATGGAAGCCATATATTCTATTTAAATACCAAAGAGCCTTCAAAATATTAGGGTTTTGTCTCGATTCATTCAAAATACTTTATTTTAGTGGAACCAAAAAGCAAATTTGTTTTTAGGGATTAAGATAATTTATTTAGGGTCTCAAAAGGAGTTTAAAGATATTTGACCCATCCAATGAGTTTTAAATGAATTTTTTCTTTTCTCATGAAGAACATGTTTGTAAGTATGACTTTAAACGAACTTATTCATTGGTTGTGGATCACTTTGGTTCATCAATCAAATTCCCACATCTTTTCAAAATCATCAAAATCCAATCCAAGTGAGATTTTTTCATCTAATATCAAACATTTTTGGTCAATTCGGGGATGACCTCAATGATCCCGCGCATTTTTTTTATTATCAAAATCCACTTCAAGTGGGATTTTTCATCAATCTTCAATATATTTTTGGCCAAGTTGGGAATAACCTCAATGACACCGTGCACCTTTTTTTTAATTATAAAAAACCCAATCCAGGTGATATTTTTTCATCCAATATCAAACTTTTTTGGCCAACTCGGAAATGACCCCAATGATTCTGTACACATTTTCAAAAATATCAAAACTCACTCTATGTGAGATTTTTCATCATTCCTAAATATTTTTTCTAAGCTGCGAATGGCTTCAATGATCCCGCGCTCATTTTCAAAAATATCAAAACTTACTCCAAGTGAGATTTTTCAACTAATCTTGAAAACTTTTTTTTTGGGCAAGCCGGGAATGACCCCAATGATCCCATACACCTTTTCAAAATCATCAAAATCCAATCCAAGTTGGATTTTTCATCCAAGCATCAAATTGCCATAAAATATTAGTTGGCCACGCCCACTCAATTGAAACATTGACTTCTGGCAATCATAGAAGATCAATAAAGCGATTGGGACATACAAATTTTTTTTTAAAAACAAATTAGAGCCAAATAAGAGAACATTTTGAAGGCAACCATTTTTTGGGAGTTGCAGGATGCCTAATATCTTCCCCCATGCTCAATAGATCCTCTTATCCATTTCTTTTATTGTAGACCAGATTAGGTGTACAATTGCTTCTTTAAAATCAATTGGTGGCAAATTTGTTTTTGTTGCCGGTTGCTTCAATAATACAATCGATTTGATTGATAGAGTTGAGAAGTCAAGTGTATCTATGATTTTACAAAAAAAAAAAAATTTAAGTTTAATTACTTCTCTTTGAATTTTAGTTACAACTCTCTCGTATTTTTTAATTATAAATAAGTGTTAGCCCATACCCATGCAAGGCCCAAAGTGAAGGCAATCCATGATGATTAATTGATGAAGGCCTAGATAGATGATGTAATATGCTAAAGAAAGACCAACCTAGATGATATGAATTAAAGTCCAACAAGGATAATGTGGTAAGTGGTCCTATAAATGTGGATCCAGTAAACAATATATGGGCCATGTGGCATGAAATTGTGAAATTAATAGTTATTGCCAACGTGATGATCAATTAACGTTTGGTAGTTTAGTTTGTGGCCAAGGAGATAGGAGGTAATGGCAGCAAAGTGGGATGAGTAACTAGGAGTAGACGAAAAGAAGAAATTAAGAGAGGTGGTCAGATAGAAGAAATGAAAATCAACAAAAAACTCAACAAGCAAAGAGCACAAGACATCAAAGCACAAAAATAGACGTGACTCAGTTTCCCAACAATTTCTTTGAATTGAGTATCACTTTGTATTCTCAGTATGTCATCCACCAAGATTCCTTTGTTTTTGAAGCATTACTATCAAGTATTAATACCAACCATCATTGTGTAAATT
This sequence comes from Euonymus europaeus, assembly GCA_963580455.1. Taxonomy (NCBI): domain Eukaryota; kingdom Viridiplantae; phylum Streptophyta; class Magnoliopsida; order Celastrales; family Celastraceae; genus Euonymus; species Euonymus europaeus. The sequence goes on from OY756962.1 coordinate 8,990,943, forward strand.
CATACTTGGTGTCACATTATATTTTGTTTCTTGTAATCTTAACAAAGCACACTTGAGTGGAGTTGGGGAACCTAGAATTACTAAGATCCTAAGATAATTTGTACTTTTGTCTGATATTAGTTAGATATTAATTGGTGTAATTTGAACATTCTATAGTCAATATACTTTAATCTCTAGCACACCTGCAATGCAACACCATTTTGGGCTAACAACATTTTTTGGCACACCTGATGGGACCGCTAGAGCAAAAGCAATGGCACCACAAACCCGCACTGCTAGAAAAGATCCCTTGAATGAAAATTATGATGATCCGTCACGTGAAAATGTGGCGATAAAAGATGCTATGAATGTTGCCAGTGATGGTGACAATGAAGAAAATCTCGACTAGATCGACAGGCTAGCAGACTTATCTGAAGAAGCCGTCATCTTGCTTGAACATCTTGCTAAAACACTAAAAAATATGGAGGTACATTCTAACAAAACTATTGAGAATGTGGTGAAACAGGTGTAAAGTAAGTTCAGCAGAAAGTAGAAGAATTAACTGTAGGAAGGCATTCCGTAAAGCAAAAAAGCAATCATGTGGAATTAACTCCTCCTCGCTACACACCACCACTGCTAAGGTCAATAGCCAATGGCTAGAATTTTTGGCTAAACATCTACGGTAATAACCGAACAAATCAATTAGGCATCTAGCTGCCATCTAAAGCCATAGGGAATAGTACATATAATGATGTTGTTGGAGGAGTTTCTGGAGGAAATGGGGGACACATTGATTCCAACCTACTATCCCACCTCTGCAACCACTAGTTGATCGATGCTATCAGACAGGTCATGACCAAGGGTTGAGGCAAATAAGCCGGCCATAATATCATAAACTTTATCCAGCCACAGTAGACCGAGAAAATCCTTACCCACGAGGATTTAGAGTACCGAATTTCACTTTGTTCTCTGAGAAAGAGGGACTATCCACTATTGAACACATTGGTTGTTTCACTCTACAATGTGGAGAACTTGCCAACTATGAAAACTTTGATAACCTAAGACTCATACTGTTTCCAAATTCACTGACAGGAGCTGCCTTTTCTTGGTTCTCAATGTGATATCTTGACCCATAAATTATATAAATAATGAATAAGAGAGTGACATGTGTACGATAGTATGACAAAGGATTCAATAATTAAATTCGGATCAGAATAAATTCATTTATAGGTAAATATATTAAATACATATTAGAAGAATAAATTGGGTAATCTGAATAGGAATTTGGAAAGGAAAAAAAATGGAAATGTTAAAATAATAATAAAAACTTCTAAGGATAGAAATGTAAGAGATGGAGGGTCTTAGTCATGAGAATAACTAGATAAAGGAGGGTTAAATGGCAAATAAGTGAAATAATTGGGTTAATGGGTGTTTAAGTAATTTTTTTAAAAAAAAAAAAGGAAGGAGAAGAATATAGAAGAATCAAGAGAGGGTCCAACGTGCGAGAAAAATTGTAGTGATTATCAAAGTAGAAGTTTTGTTTTGTACCTAAGAGATTCATGAAGTCTAACTTTGGTAAGTAAGTTGATTTTGTTTTGCTTAAGGTACTATATTTTGGTAGTGACATCGTTGACAAATTGAGGAAGAGGGAACTCAAGCTTAGAGAAGGATACAAGCTAAATTTCGGTAGTAGTCATACTTGACAGGTAGGGGTACTACAACTTTGGAAATATTTTGAATTTGAAACTCTGAGGTGTATTGGGTTCATGAGTTTACTTGTACCATTACTAAATTCTGATCAAAATTTTTGGGTATTTCAAGTTATTGATTTGTTAATGAGATAGAGATGGTTATGCTGTGGAATTTTGTGTGATTAGTATAGTATGAGTGTCATGCTTTTCATTTAAATTAGATTTATGGAATTAGTTCCATATGTGTGATATTATTGGTTGTTAGTTAGAGTAAGTGTGAAATTTTTATTTGATTGTTGACCAAACTGTGCATGTGAGAGAGTTTAATTGTCAATATACATGGACTACATGGCTTGGAATTTATGAACTAAATTGTAGAGATGCATGTCATATTTGACCTGTACTAAATGTGTCCACGCAATACATACCCGTACGTTGCTATGAATGAATTATTATATATGGTGAATGATATGATTGCCTCTCTATTTGCTAATATAATTTCAGTGAGCTATTTGAGAAAAAGATGTGTAAAATGTGAGAAAATGTAAGAGTCGCTACCAATTGATTATAGTGCAATTGGACACTAAATGTTAGGTCTGCGAACCAAAAAAATGGGTAAGGGGGTCTATTGAGTGTGGGGAAGGTGTTAGGCACCCCACAACTCCCTAGTCGGTTGCCTTTTAAATTGTTTATGCCTTTTCTTAAAAATGTTCTATAAATGTTTCAAACTGTTTTAATGAGTAATTCATGTGTCCAAAAAATATTTATTGTCAAATGTGTGGAAGAAAACTCCATTAATTTTGAATAAATGTTAAAATAAGTTATGAGTGATAATGTAATTAAAATTTTGGGTCAGGAGAAAAAAAGTTTGCTTTATTATTTATGAAATATATTCCTTAAAAATAGAACATTTAAAGAAACCAATACTTTGATATTCCCAAACATCTATTCAAGGAATTTAAACTTTGTTTTTTTTAAAAGAAATGTTTCGAGAAATCAATACGTTGAAATTCTCTAAACAAGATTGGATGGTTGAAAGAAATGTCTTGAGAAACCAATACTTTGATATTCCCAAACTTAATTGGATGTTTGAAAGAAATGTCTCGAGAAACCAATACGTTGATACTCTCTAAACATAATTGGATGTTTGAACAGAAATGTCTCGAGAAACCAATACGTTGATATTCTCTAAACATGATCGGATATTTGAAAGAAATGTCTTGAGAAACCAATACGTTGATATTCTCTAAACATGATCGGATATTTGAAAGAAATGTCTGGAGAAACCAATACGTTGATATTCTCTAAACAAAATCGGATGTTTGAAAGAAATGTCTCGAGAAACCAATACGTTGATATTCTCTAAACAAAATCGGATGTTTGAAAGAAATGTCTCGAGAAACCAATACGTTGATATTCTCTAAACATGATCGGATATTTGAAAGAAATGTCTCGAGAAACCAATACGTTGATATTCTCTAAACATGATCGGATGTTTGACGGAAATGTCTCGAGAAACCAATACGTTGATATTCTCTAAACAAAATCGGATGTTTGACGGGTTGAATATATAAAATTGTATGATCTGAATTCTGCTTTTGGGTATTCTTTGACGTACAGACTAAAATAATTTCCGAATTAAATCCTACAAATGAATATTAACCTAAACTATATCTACACTATTTTCACTATTTTATTATATTATTACATTTGCTTGAACTTAAATATCATGAAAATAACAACCCAACCCAACCTATTACTAAAAACTAAAGACAAAAAACCATTCCAATCTATAGGCCCAACACTTTAAATTTAACTATGGCCCAACACACCAACTGTAAAAAAAACAAAACGTTACACGGTAAACCAATAACCAATTCAAAGACCAGCCCAAAAAATAACGAATCCGGTCCTAGACCAAACAAAACGAGCCCAAAATTGACTTAAGCCTGGCCCAAATGACAGCACTAACTAAGTCCGGCCCGAGGAAAAACAAATGAAGCCTGGCCTGGCCCGGCCCAATACTGTTCATCACCTCCTTCCAATAAACGCCCGTGCCAAAAGCTCCCTGCCGCCTCTTCCGTCCGATCTCCCTGTTACCAAACCGGAGCAACAAAAAAACAAGCAAAACCGAGGCACAACAAAATCCAAACAACAATTCCTAGCTAAATGAAATCCTTAACATGCACGATTGGCAGAGTAAAAGAAAACGAGAAAATAGACAAATTGAAACCGAAAACTGAAATCATAATCAAACCTCCGAATCCTCCTTTTTGCTTGATTTTCTTCTTCCGATCTTCCTCCAAAGGCTGAACCTTCCTCCCTTCGAAAACCCTGATTCTTCTTCTGCATCTTGCTCTCAAATTTCTGGGTTCTCCTCTCTCAATTTTTCTGAAATTTCTCCCCAGAAAAATCCTCCTCTTCCAAATCCGTTTCTTCCGTTTCCTTCCACCCCCCTAATTCGTTCAGCCTTCGAGCTTTTATAGCCCTCAACAGGTGCTCTCCAGCTCCCTTCTCCACCTTCTCCACCATCTCCACTATCTCCACTATCTTCTCTTTTTCTTCGGTGCGATCCCTCCTACGGTCGGCCACCATTTTCTCCACTGCCGCCGCCCTTCCCTCTATCACCAAAGCTTTTCTTTCTTTGATCTTAGGGTTGAGTGGTAAATTAGGTGAGCTTTGGTGAGGGTAATGGGCTGGGCTGGGTTAATTGGGTAGGTTTGATTTGAGTTCTTTGGTTGGGGCTTGATTAAACAGGCCTGTTGGGTGGGTAATGGGCTTGGTTGGCTTTAAATTGGGTAATTGGGTAGTGGGATAGGCTTTATTTACTTATTATTTTCTTCTTTTCAATTTTTACATTTTATATTTTTAAAACAAAAATTACCCGGACAAAAATGGGGTACTACAGCTGCCCCCCTTTGTGTGACTTTACATCGTAAATGACACACAAAGGAGTAGAAAGCCGATTTTTGTACCAATTGAAGCATGTAAAATAATGTACGGGATCACTGTAGTCATCTCCGGCTTGGCTGGAAAAATAAAATTGCTCGGGATCACTGTAGCCATCTCCGGCTTGGCTGAAATTTTGAAAAATAATATTGCTCGGGATCATTGTAGCCATCCCCGGCTTGGCTCAAATTTTGAATTGTTTTTTTATTTTTAAGAAATGTGCATGGGATCATTGTAGCCATCCCAGCTTGGCAAAATTTTGAAATGTTTTTTTTTTGAATTTTTGAAATATTTTTTTATTTTTATTTTTAAGAAATGTGCATGGGATCACTGTAGCCATCCCCAGATTAGCCAAATTTTGAAATATTTTTTTATTTGAATTTTTGAAATGTTTTTTCATTTTTAAGAAATGTGCATGGGATCATTGTAGCCATCTCCAGCTTGGCAAAATTTTGAAGTATTTTTTATTTGAATTTTTGAAATACTTTTTATTTTTAAGAAATGTGCATGGGATCATTGTAGCCACTCCAGCTTGGCAAAATTTTGAAGTGTTTTTTTTTTTGAAGAAATTTGCACTTGGATGAATTTTGATTTTTTTGATTTTTTTTTTTTGTGATTTTTTTTTAAACTTTGTATTTACATAAGGAAATTCGCACAGGATCATGTAGCCACTTCTGGCTTGGCTAAATTTTGTACTTACATAAAGAAATTTGCATTCGGATGAATTTTGAATGAATTGGATTTTGATTTTTTTTTTTGAGTTTTGTATTTGCATAAAGAAATTCGCATTTGGATGAATTTTGAATGAATTAGATTTTGATTTTTGATTTTCTTTGTGTGTTTTGTTTTTTTTTTCCAAGCAATTTTATGAATTTTTATTTATTTTATATTTACACAAATATTTACAGGGAATTTTTGTAACATGGGATGGACTTGGGTAAATAGTACAATCACTGTAAAATTCTCAATTGGGCCTGTCCACATTCGCGACAACATTCAACAGTTGCTCCCACCTTCGTTGCTTTGCCTCCAATTGTTGCTCATGAGCTGGTGTTTCCTGAGTGTGGTCAGGTGATGGTGGTTTAGCAGCAGGCCGGGATGTTTCTCCTAGTACTGGACCTTGAGACCGTGATGCTTGTAGTCTCTTTGCAGTAGTGTCCATTTGGTTAATACTCCTCCGCCAGTTATTTTTCTGCATAGTAATTATTGGATAAAGCAGTGAAATTTGACTTTGAGGAGGATGAATGTGTTTGCTCAAAACCAGTCGGGTAATGAGTCGTGGAAAATATAATTTCTCCACCTTCGTCGGTCTGTTCTCCACAAAACTCTGTGCCTTCAGAATAGTAGCCATAAAGAATTCTCCAATGTCGAACCAAACTCCTTTATACATGTAATATAAGGCATGGAGAATGTTACCCCGTCGCTGGTGGTGGTGACCAATGGGACAGAGGTTGTGCCGGACAGCATCGTCCAGCAACCACATATTTTGTAACGACCCACCCCAGTCGCTACTGGTTGGCCGGGCCCATGGACCACTACCCCCAACCCCTCTCCTGTCGCACAGGTGGAACTTGGTTGAAGAAATTTCATTGAAGGCAAGGGTGCATAATAAGGTAGGAGATGTCCAATTTTGGTGATCTTTGCTTTGTTTGTTATTTAGATGAGATTCCTGAGTAGGATTTTGTAGAGTTGATCTTGTGTTATGCTTGATAACAAGATGGTTAATTATGTGGTGGACTTTTGTGTGTGATTGGTAGAGCATGAGGTGGTTTCATGCTATAAAGTGGTTTCATCGTCGGGGTCTCTCCATGGCTTAGTTGGTGACATAGTGAGGCGCGGCCCCTATGTTAAAGGCTATGTAACGACCCACCCCAGTCGCTACTGGTTGGCCGGGCCCATGGACCACTACCCCCAACCCCTCTCCTGTCGCACAGGTGGGTTGTTGCATGATTCGAACTCACGACCTCCCATGGCTTAGTTGGTGACATAGTGAGGCGCGGCCCCTATGTTAAAGGCATGAGGTCGTGAGTTCGAATCATGCAACAACCCACCTGTGCGACAGGAGAGGGGTTGGGGGTAGTGGTCCATGGGCCCGGCCAACCAGTAGCGACTGGGGTGGGTCGTTACATAGCCTTTAACATAGGGGCCGCGCCTCACTATGTCACCAACTAAGCCATGGAGAGACCCCGACGATGAAACCACTTTATAGCATGAAACCACCTCATGCTCTACCAATCACACACAAAAGTCCACCACATAATTAACCATCTTGTTATCAAGCATAACACAAGATCAACTCTACAAAATCCTACTCAGGAATCTCATCTAAATAACAAACAAAGCAAAGATCACCAAAATTGGACATCTCCTACCTTATTATGCACCCTTGCCTTCAATGAAATTTCTTCAACCAAGTTCCTCCCACTTCCTCTGTTTTTTCCCCGTCTCTTCCAGTAGCTTCTCCTTCCCTTTTCTTTTTGTTTTTTTTTTCTTTCTTTTTTCGTTTTCTATTGTTCTTTTTTTTTTGTTTTGTTTTATCCTAAGGACCAAGCTTGCTGGGCAAGCTTTTCTTTTTGTTTAGTTTAGTTTTAACTAGGAACCAAGCTTGCTGGGCAAGCTTTTCGTGTGTGTGTGTTTTTTTTTTCCCTTCTAACCTCATGAAGATTAGTATGTACAAAAACACCCCTCCACCACTACTTTCAAGATTTAGTGGTTTAGTTCTACTTACTAACAATTTAATGAACGCAATATGCACATAATCATTAGTGAAGGGAAGAAAACACCTATACGAGTTATAGATGAGTATATGGATGTGTTTCCTGAGGAATTACCAGGTTTACCCCCGAAACGGGAAATAGAATATGCTATTGATGTATATCCTGGTACTGATCCTATTTCTATACCTCCGTATCGAATGGCACCTGCTGAGTTACAAGAATTGAATAAACAATTGCAAGAATTGCTCGATCTTGGATTTATTAGACCAAGTAGTTCACCATGGGGAGCTCCTGTACTGTTTGTAAAGAAGAAGGATGGATCTCTTCGGATGTGTGTTGACTATAGGCAATTGAATAGGGTGACTATTAAGAATAAATACCCACTTCCGCGAATTAATGATCTGTTTGATCAGCTAAAGGGATCCAGTTATTATTCAAAAATAGATTTGAGATCTGGGTACCATCAGTTGCTGATTCGTGAAGAAGATGTCGCCAAAACTGCATTTCGAACTAGATACGGGCATTACGAATTCCTAGTATTACCTTTTGGGTTAACCAATGCTCCAGCTGCTTTTATGGATATGATGCAGAGAATATTTAGGCCATATCTAGATCAATTTGTGGTAGTGTTTATTGATGATATTCTTATTTACTCGGCCACGGAGGAGGAGCATGAGCGACATTTAAGAATAGTGTTGCAAACATTGAGGGAGCATCGATTGTATGCAAAAATGAGTAAATGTGAGTTTTGGGTGAAAGAAGTGAAATTTTTGGGGCATGTTATTTCGCATGAGGGTATAGCGGTTGACCCATCCAAGGTGAAGTCTGTAGCAGAGTGGCCAAGGCCTAAAAATGTTAAAGAAATTCGAAGTTTCTTGGGACTGGCGGGATATTATCGAAGATTTATTGCAAATTTCTCTAGAATTGCAGCACCACTTACACACTTGACTTGTAAGAATGTTCCTTTCCTGTGGACTAATGAGTGTGAACATGCTTTTGAGGAGTTAAAACAAAGGCTCATTACTCCACCTGTACTCGTGATACCTGAGCGAGATTTGGGTTATCAGGTATATTGTGATGCCTCCAATGTTGGTTTAGGATGTGTCCTAATGCAGGGAAACAGAGTGGTTGAGTATGCATCCAGATTGCTGCGACCGCATGAACGGAATTATCCTATTCATGATCTGGAGTTGGCCGCAGTGGTTTTTGCTTTGAAACAGTGGAGGTACTATTTATACGGTGAAAGGTTTGAGGTGATGTCTGATCACAAAAGCCTGAAATACTTATTTACGCAGAGAGAATTGAATCAAAGGCAGAGAAGATGGATGGAATATTTAGCAGATTATGATTTCACATTGCAGTACCATCCGGGCAAAGCTAATGTAGTAGCAGATGCATTAAGTAGAAAGGCGCAATTGGCATGGGTTGCGATGAAAGAATGGGAGAACGGTGAAGTACTAAATAATTTCAGAATGCAGGTTTTAGAGCAGAATGGAAGAATATGTTTGGGAAGTCTTGTATTACGACCTATGTTAATGCAGAAGGTAATTGAGGCTCAGAGTCGAGATGAAAGGTTTGATGACATTATCAATGAAGTGGATTGGGTTAGAGGTTCGGATGGTGGTGTACGTCTTGGGAACAAATTGATAGTACCGGAAAATGCCGAGTTGAGAAGGGATATTTTAAATGAAGCACATCATTCCCAATTTGCTATGCATCCCGGAATTACAAAAATGTATCATGATGTTAAACGCCAATTTTGGTGGAAAGGTATGAAGAGAGATATTGCCGAATTTGTAAGTAAATGTCTTACCTGTCAGCAGGTAAAGGGAGAACATCAGAAACCTGCAGGGTTATTGCAACCATTGCCAGTAGCAGAATGGAAATGGGAGCATGTTACAATGGACTTTGTCACAGATTTACCGCGATCGCCTCGTGGACATGACAGTGTGTGGGTGGTAATCGATAGATTGACAAAATCAGCTCATTTTCTACCGGTACGTAAAACCGACTCTGTTGACAAACTGGGAAGGTTATATGTGCAAGAGATAGTTAAATTACATGGAGTGCCCTGTTCTATCGTGTCTGATCGTGATCCTAGATTTACATCTCGATTTTGGGAGACTTTACAACAAGCTTTGGGCACTCAATTGTATATGAGTACAGCATTCCATCCACAAACAGATGGCCAAAGTGAGAGATTGATCCAGATATTAGAAGATATGCTTCGAGCCTGTGTGTTAGATTGGAAGGGTAATTGGGAGAACTACTTAGCTCTCGCGGAGTTTGTGTATAATAACAGTTACCAGAGCAGTATTCAAATGGCTCCATATGAAGCATTATATGGACGACCGTGTAGATCACCGTTGTGCTGGGCAGAGGTTGGAGAAAAGAACCTATTGGGTCCAGAATTGGTTAGAGAAACCACAGAAGGTGTGGAGGTGATTCGGAAAAGGCTGCAAACGGCGCAGTCGCGTCAAAAGAGCTATGCTGATCAGAGAAGGAGGCCACTAGAATTTAATATTGGAGATCATGTGTTCCTAAAAGTTAGTCCTCGTAGAGGTTTTAAACGGTTCAGTAAACAGGGAAAATTAACACCTAGATATATTGGGCCGTTCGAGATTTTGAGTCGAGTAGGAGAAGTGGCATACCGCTTGGCCTTACCACCGCAGTTAGCTGGCGTGCACAATGTATTCCATGTGTCTATGCTGAGAAAATACGAACCCGATCCGACTCATGTATTGGATTGGTCCACTGTAAGCGTGGATGCGGATGCTACCTATATTCTACAGCCGGTGCGAATTCTAGATAGGCAGGAGAAAGTGTTGCGGAATAAATCGATAGCTTTGGTTAAGGTGTTATGGAAACATCATAGCGTTGAAGAGTCGACATGGGAATTGGAGTCTAAGATGCGGGAAAAGTACCCGACCATATTCATGACTCCAGGTAAGAATCCTTGACTGTTATAAGAATTTCGAGGACGAAATTGTTTAAGGAGGGAAGGATGTGATATCCTGGCCCCAACATGGCATGACCGATCAATAAGAGAGTGACGCGGGTATAATGATTATGTGCATATTGGGTTCATTAAATTGTTAGTAAGTAGAACTAAACCACTAAATCTTGAAAGTAGTGGTGGAGGGGTGTTTTTGTACATACTAATCTTCATGAGGTTAGAAGGGAAAAAAAAAACACACACACACGAAAAGCTTGCCCAGCAAGCTTGGTTCCTAGTTAAAACTAAACTAAACAAAAAGAAAAGCTTGCCCAGCAAGCTTGGTCCTTAGGATAAAACAAAACAAAAAAAAAGAACAATAGAAAACGAAAAAAGAAAGAAAAAAAACAAAAAGAAAAGGGAAGGAGAAGCTACTGGAAGAGACGGAGAAAAAACAGAGGAAGTGGGAGGAACTTGGTTGAAGAAATTTCATTGAAGGCAAGGGTGCATAATAAGGTAGGAGATGTCCAATTTTGGTGATCTTTGCTTTGTTTGTTATTTAGATGAGATTCCTGAGTAGGATTTTGTAGAGTTGATCTTGTGTTATGCTTGATAACAAGATGGTTAATTATGTGGTGGACTTTTGTGTGTGATTGGTAGAGCATGAGGTGTTCTGCCTTACACTCTAAATCTGGAAACTCATTCGGCGTATACATATGCTGTTATATTGTTAGTTAACAGAGAACTCATTGCTCCATTGGTCAATACTGTGAGAAGGGCATGCTATGTGTAAGTTAAACTAAAGTTTTGTTTGTATTGCTGGACACTTGCATATATACAAAGGACTTTGTTGGCGTAAATATATATATATATATATAGGTATGTATGTATATATTGGGGGCTACGTATATGGTATGACTATAACATAATACATGTTGACATAAATGTGTGTAAATGTGTACTATACATGATTCTTACGGTTTGATGTAAATGTAAATTATGCAAGAACTGATGAATTATCCTGTGTAGAGGACGTGGTTGAGAAGAGGGCGGTTTTGTGTTCTTAAAGTGGTTTCATGCTATAAAGTGGTTTCATGTTACACATGGATGTGCTGCGGTATATATATATATATTGATGATGTAGTGATATTGAATTCAATGAGTTCATTAACTTGTACATCCGTGATATATATATATGATGAATTATATGTGCACCCGTGATGATTGATGAGTTGCGTATAAATTTATATATATATATATATCTTTATAGGTGCAGGACATTGAATTTGGAGTAGTTCTTACTACTTGTGTCCAGCGTGTGGGTCATAGATACATATAAATAAAGATATATATATATATATATAGTGATTGAAGAACAAAAGACTTGTGTGTACATGGGAATTGATTGAGACTTATAAAAAAATGAGTACCGCGTGTTGTTTGTCAAGTGCATTTGAGAATTTAGTGGATAATTACATTGATGATGTTGATAGTATGAGTTAATGCCGTGGCTTGGAATTATTTGTATTGCCGTGCCGAAATCTTTAGGTTGAGCGTGGACAGAGGCGGAGGAGGTAGTGGAACGGGGAAGAAAATGGTTGAGGTGTGTGAGCAAATGGTGACCCTGTACGTACAGTGGGAAAAAAATAATCCGAGTAGGGATTCGCTATGCGGCCACATAGTGAAGGGTAGTAAACCTGGGTTGAAGAAAGTGCCAACCTTCCTTACTCGTGGAGAGACCCCGACGATGAGGTCGGAGAGGTCAAAGTGTGAATAAAGTGAATCCGGCGAAGAGGTCGGAGGTGAGTAAAGTAACACCGACGATGAGGTCGGAAGGCAGAAGATGGTGATTCCGGCGATGAGGGCGGACTAAGGGGGTTCTGGAGTGACGGAACTAGAGGAGTATCCTAGTTTAAAAAAAAAAAAAATTTAATTTGATTATTATGGTTAATGGTGTGATGCTTTAATTATTATTTAGTGCAGTCGTTCGATTATCGAAATTGTGGCATTTCCTACTGAGCTTCGGCTCACTCCCGTGTTTATGTTCTTTTTCCAGGTGAGCCTAGTAGGGTTGATCGAGCTGACGATGGGGGCCGGGCTGCTAGATAGGATGCACATACCGCTGCTAGGAGATGATGCCATTTTGGGAAAGGTGTCATTTTGGCTTTAAGGTGTTATATGTATATATTAATCTCTCTAAAACGCATGGTAGATTTATATTAGGATGTCAGAGACTGAGAGCTGAGCTCTCCTTCGATAGCGTGAGAAATTATATATGTGTACTTAAATATACGGATGGTTGCTTAATATATATACATATTGTGTATTTATTTGCTAATAGATATAGATACATATACAAACATATACTTATATAAATACGAGTGCAAGTATGTACTTTTATATATATATATATGTGTAAATTTTAAGGAGAAAATGGTGACGGGAGATTGGTTTATTAATTTAAATAGTAGATGATCCTATTCCACGTCACGTTCCTGGGGTCGGGGGCGTGACAAGTTGGTATCAGAGCAGGTCGATTGACGGTATGTGCATCGGTTCCGGTCCTGCGTCACAGCCGATCGGGTATGTAGAACGTAAAGTATGTTTAATAAATATTGTTGTTTATCTGTGTAACGTTATTTGTTAATAGATGGCGGATAGAGGACGAGGTAGACCCCCAGTGTGGAGAGCTAGAGGTAGGATAATCATACCAGGTAGAGGTAGGGGATGGGCACCACCGATAGAGGAGGAGGAGGACCCGGAGTTGCTGCAGGAGGTGTCGGTGGATAGCTCTCACGCTAGTGCGGATGTGGGAGAGCCAGAGCCTGAGGTTGGGTCAGAGGAGCATATACCTGAGCCTGCTGCTCCTGCACCTGGGGTACCTTTAGCGGATATAAAGACTATTTTTGGTGCTGCTGTTCAGGCTGCGTCACTCCAGAACCCCCTTAGTCCGCCCTCATCGCCGGAATCACCATCTTCTGCCTTCCGACCTCATCGTCGGTGTTACTTTACTCACCCCCGACCTCTTCGCCGGATTCACTTTATTCACACTTTAACCTCTCCGACCTCATCGTCGGGGTCTCTCCACGAGTAAGGAAGGTTGGCACTTTCTTCAACCCGGGCTTACTACCCTTCACTATGTGGCCGCATAGCGAATCCCTACTCGGATTATTTTTTTCCCACTGTACGTACAGGGTCACCATTTGCTCACACACCTCAACCATTTTCTTCCCCGTTCCACTACCTCCTCCGCCTCTGTCCACGCTCAACCTAAAGATTTCGGCACGGCAATACAAATAATTCCAAGCCACGGCATTAACTCATACTATCAACATCATCAATGTAATTATCCACTCAATTCTCAAATGCACTTGACAAACAACACGCGGTACTCATTTTTTTATAAGTCTCAATCAATTCCCATGTACACACAAGTCTTTTGTTCTTCAATCACTATATATATATATATATATCTTTATTTATATGTATCTATGACCCACACGCTGGACACAAGTAGTAAGAACTACTCCAAATTCAATGTCCTGCACCTATAAAGATATATATATAAATTTATACGCAACTCATCAATCATCACGGGTGCACATATAATTCATCCTATATATATATATCACGGATGTACAAGTTAATGAACTCATTGAATTCAATATCACTACATCATCAATATATATATATACCGCAGCACATTCGTTTTTATGTAACGACCCACCCCAGTCGCTACTGGTTGGCCGGGCCCATGGACCACTACCCCCAACCCCTCTCCTGTCGCACAGGTGGGTTGTTGCATGATTCGAACTCACGACCTCATGCCTTTAACATAGGGGCCGCACCTCACTATGTGACCAACTAAGCCGGCCAACCAGTAGCGACTGGGGTGGGTCGTTACATAAAAACTGCCTTTTTATATCAGAGCGCACACAGCGGACTCGTGACAGGCCCATGGACCAGGCAGCCCAACCCCTCTCCTGCTCTACAGGTGGGTTGTTGGAGACAGGACTTGAACCCTCGACCTCCCTTTAACAAGCAGCGCTAAGCCTCACTTGCCACCAACTAAGCCAATACTGATGTGATATCCCGACCCGAAAATAATGGAATATTGAATAGGAGAGTGACACGTGTACAATGGTACCCCGGGGAATCCGAAAATTAAATTCGGATTAAAAGAATTTATTCCAAAAATATAGACATAGACATATATAAATTAAATGATAAATGAGAAGTAATAAATGATAAAAATATATATTCTACATATATATGGATATATAAATTAAAAAAAAGAAAAAAAAGAAAGAGAGGATTCCAGAAGATTGGAGGGAGAAGGAAACAAATAAAAAAAAAGAGAGAAAGAAACGGAAAAACAGAAGAAGAAAAGAAGCAGGAAAAAAAAACGAAACAGAGAAAAAAAAAGAAAAAAACGCGATTTTCGCGTCCGAAACTTCGGCGGCGCCGATCTCCGCCGTCCGACCACCTCAGGCGACGAGACCGGTATCAATCTCTTCGTCTCTTCGAGACGTATGAAATTGCTTCAAGAATCACCTTGATTGGAGCTGTAGATCACCGGAAAAAGCCATCGGAAGTTTCGGCCACCACAAGCTTCGACAGTCGATTTCTCCCTCCTCCGACCTCCGATCGACGCGAGACGACCACCGTTGAGTTCGTCTTGGTGAGTACTACCAAACCCACTAGGTGATTTCCGGTGAAGGTCGCCGGAACTCCGGTGACCGGAATAGGGGTATTTCGGGTACTATTTGACCCGTTTGACCCGAGTTGACTTTTCGGGTAAAATTTACCCGTTTGACTAGATCGTATATGCTACGTATTTACGCGGATTTTGAACGTATTTGAGAAGTTGTATTTGCCTTTGGTGTAGAACTGGTATAGGAACCAAAATGGTATACGTCGGGGAAAATACGGGAAAACATTGGTTCGAGCGGGATGTGAGGCACGCTTCACGAGGTAGGGAATACTATGACTTTTGCATTATTTTAGGAATTTCCGTAGTTACGTCGGAGCGATGATTCTTGCGTTAATTTAATGGCGTTGTGCTTTTTGGATAAATGTTCGAGTGTAAATGGTTGTCGTGAATACGTGAATAATTCTGTTATGTGGTAACCCTTGCTTTTCATTGAGAAAAGTGTTGTCTTTATACTGAATGCGTGTGATTGAACATTTGTTTATATTTGAGAATTATGAGAATTTTGGGGGTTGTGATGTGGAGATTGCAGAGATATGGAAATGGCCCTGTACGTACAGTGGGTGGAAATCCGAGTAAGGATTCACTATGCGGCCACATAGTGAAGGGGTGGCAAGTCCCGGGTAGAAGAAGGTGCCTACCTTCCTTACTCGTAGATTGCTTCCGGCGATGAGGTCGGCAAGCG
Source organism: Euonymus europaeus (assembly GCA_963580455.1). Classification (NCBI taxonomy): domain Eukaryota; kingdom Viridiplantae; phylum Streptophyta; class Magnoliopsida; order Celastrales; family Celastraceae; genus Euonymus; species Euonymus europaeus. Next base: position 9,006,610 of record OY756962.1, read on the forward strand.
GAGAAAATAGCTTCCGGCGATGAGGTCGGTAAGCGGAGGAATATGGTTTCCGGCGAAGAGGTCGGAAAGAGAAACGAGTGGGTTACGGAGGGAGTCGGGAAATTGGGTGATGCTATATTGATATGTTATTGTTGATATCTAACTGTGTTTGTGTGTGTATGAATGCGGTATTCCCTACTGAGCTTCGGCTCACCCCTTCCCCTTATTGTGTTTGAACAGATGAAGTGGTGATGGCCAGTCGGACTGTGGGTGCAGTCAAGACAGAGAAGTTGGTGTACATACCGGGTTGCAGTGTAAGAGGTTGCATAAATCGAGAGAGAGTTGGGGTACTGAGCGGGTGTCTCAGCTGGGATGTATGTAGCTCTATTTTTATATAAAAATATAAATAAATATGCTTTTGTATACGTAGATATATATATTTTATTGTGTTAATTAAGTGTTATTAGTTGAAAAAAATTATAGGCGGGAGTATGAGTTAGTTACACGTCACGTGCCTGAGGATCGGGGCGTGACAAGGTGGTATCAGAGCAGTAGGTTGGAGTTAGGGTTTAATGGAGGGTATGTACACCAGTCCTGTCTTCTGCCTCGCAACTGGTCGGGTGGGTACAAGTAGTACCATGCGAGAATGATTTGGAAATTTGAGTAATCTTGTTGTGTGTTATTGGTGGTGATTGGTGAATAGATACACTTGGAAAATATTGAGCTGGGAAAATAGTATTATTATTATTACAGTTGAAACATTGCTCCAAAATTTGCAAAATTCGAGAGATGGCTGGTTGTTAAATAGAGCTGGATGCTTGTTAAGTAGTTCATGCGTGATTGGTGAGAAGTCACATTGTTTGTGATTTGTGATATGCTGATATTTTCGTGGGTATAACTGTGTGTTATTTAATTATATATATATAGATATATATATATAATGCAATTGTCGTGCACTCAGTGCTTAGACAATGATGGTTGGAATGTATATTTAAGTGGGTTGCTATGTGTGGCCGATTGTAATAGTGAAAGAAATTGTGAATTGTTTTACTGTTGATGATGGGGTTTTGGGTGATTACAAATTGCTTACGCTAAATATTGTGAATGGGAAGGAAGTACTGAGGGGACAGTTCATGTTATAAATGTTGTTTTATGGGTAGTTTGGTAGGAAGTGATGAGCTATATGGCTAAGAAATAAATGGGCCACTATATTAGCACGGAATGAATTAAGTTGAATTTTTGGGATCCTTGGAGGTGTACTGACATTGTTATCATAATTACTACTAATATGTGAGATATTGGTTAGCCGTGAATCGCATGTTGTGCTAATTAAAGTGAGTACAGTAGGTAATAATAATGCTGACGGCTATAATGGCTTTGTAATGATTGGGACAATAAGTGAATTGTTCCATGGGTTGGATTAAATGTGGTTTGGGCTACAGCCTATTGAAGGAACTTTTAGTGGGTCGAGGTGACAATCATAAGAATCAAAATTGCTCTCCAACAGGGGGAATGAAATTTTTAGTGGGAGGAGTTAAGATTACTGTGGTAAAAGAATTTGACGATTGGGTAAATTGATTGTCCTTGTAGGAAATACCCTAATTTTGGCAAGCTGGAAAGGTATAATTTCTACCTTGATGTGTTATAGTTGTGATCAGATGAAACACGTTGAGATGTTGAGTTGTCCTTTGTTTGATGCACCTGGGAAATGAGAGTAAATTTGATTTGGGATTTATGACTTTGTTGTGTCCATTTAGTGTTGCTAGTTGCCGAAGGAAATAATGAGAATTACTAGCGATGGTCGTTGCCCAAATTGGTAGGAGTTGACATATTAGCATAATGTTGGAGCTAATGATGTGGCATGGTACATTATGAAATGGTTGTCGAATTGTGAGTAGCAGTGTCATACCGGTTGATGAGAAATTATGATTTTGGTGATGGGAGCAAGTGGTATGTTTGGTGAATATAATAGCATGTTATTAAATTAAAGTTTAACTAGAAATTGCCGAAATGTATGTTCATGTGGTTTGTTATTTACGGCCAATGAGAGCATGGAAGGAATTAGTTAAAGATGCGGATCCAATTGAACAATTTGTGCAAATTTGAGGTTGAAGTTGATTTGTAATTTGGATTTTAAGCATGTAAACCTCAGGTGATATATATTGGAGTAATGAGATATTGGCATTGTTTGATTGCGTCAATTGGAGTGGCTAAATATTGAGTGATGTTGACACCAAGTTTGGGATAATTGGTGGTTAGGGGCTAGCCATTGTAATGACGTTAACCTCGTTAGAAATATCTGGGTGACAAGTATACAAAAAGGAAAAAAAAAGAGAAAAAAAAACGAGTATATTATACATCAGAGGATATTGTACAAAAGATGAGTATTATACATGACATATTGGACAAACCTCAAGCCAGCAAGTAAATATATTGGATAAAGAGGCACTGAGCGAGAGGGGTTGCTCACGTTGAGCTAAGGACATGATAGTGGTCGTGCCTACGACCTTGCATTAATATGGAATTTGACAAAGGTTAAGCATGTGCAATACTCTATTGTTTGGACAAATGACTTGAGATTCTGGATTGGCCTGGGATAGTCGGAGGGAAACTAGACGAGAACAAGGGATGTGTAAATGTGATGAGTTTGAGATAGGGCCACTGATAGGCCGACCCGATGAGGGTGATTCTTATCAAGATGCCACGGGATGGGAAAGTGTTGTGTGTGGAAATTGGGATGTTTAATTTCGACAATTGTGGGATGGATTGCCGTGAATTTCGTGTTGAATTTAGATAATTGGTGAATAAAATGCATGGGCTGTACTCGGTGACGAATGAGTGAGAATTGAGTGATTATCTGTGTGAAAGCAATTCTTTAAAAAAAAAAAAAAGAAGAAGAAGAAATGATGCATATTTATACCATACGTGGTGAGGTATGATTTGCTAGTGAAGATGCCTTTTACATATATATTCTACATAATGACTCCTGCTGTGGACGTGTAGATTCTTTGGTTGCTAACGCGGGATTGATGATAATAAACATAGTTCATGCTAAATGCTTCCTGAGCTAAAGGGGGAGGTTCCTCTGTGCTGTGGTGTGGGGGCGAGAAAATGAAGAAACAATGTGTTTCGCTATACACTTTGCGTGTACGTTTAAATTTCGAGGACGAAATTATTTTTAAGGAGGGAAGGATGTGATATCCCGACCCGAAAATAATGGAATATTGAATAGGAGAGTGACACGTGTACAATGGTACCCCGGAGAATCCGAAAATTAAATTCGGATTAAAAGAATTTATTCCAAAAATATAGACATAGACATATATAAATTAAATGATAAATGAGAAGTAATAAATGATAAAAATATATATTCTACATATATATGGATATATAAATTAAAAAAAAAGAAAAAAAAGAAAGAGAGGATTCCAGAAGATTGGAGGGAGAAGTAAACAAATAAAAAAAAAGAGAGAAAGAAACGGAAAAACAGAAGAAGAAAAGAAGCAGGAAAAAAAAACGAAACAAAGAAAAAAAAAGAAAAAAACGCGATTTTCGCGTCGGAAACTTCGGCGGCGCCGATCTCCGCCGTCTGACCACCTCAGGCAACGAGACCGGTATCAATCTCTTAGTCTCTTCGAGACGTATGAAATTGCTTCAAGAATCACCTTGATCGGAGCTGTAGATCACCGGGAAAAGCCGTCGGAAGTTTCGGCCACCACAAGCTTCGACAGTCGATTTCTCCCTCCTCCGACCTCCGATCGACGCGAGACGACCACCGTTGAGTTCGTCTTGGTGAGTACTACCAAACCCACTAGGTGATTTCCGGTGAAGGTCGCCGGAACTCCGGTGACCGGAATAGGGGTATTTCGGATGAGCCAAGCTTGCCATTCTACACTCAATGTAGTTCGGATTACTGAGGAAATGAGTACATGGTTCTTTCTTTGAACCACGTAACCGAACTCTGTCTCCTTCTGGAGTTTCAAATATAATCTTTCGTTCAGCACAAATCAAAACACTCTTATGGGCTGACAACCAGTCCATTCCCAGAATTACGTCAAATTCTTGAATGTTAAGCACTTTCAAATCTGCTTTTAATTCATAATTTCCAAACTGTAAGGCACAATTGTAACATATTCCCTCCACCAAGGTGGTGTACCCCAGTGGAGACTCAACTAGGAATCTTTCCCTCATCGGACTAATTTCCAGTCCAAGAGCTTTTGCAAATGATTTTGACATAAAAGAATGAGTTGCTCCAGTATCAAATAGAATTCTACCAAAGGTACTGTAAATAATAAAGCTACCTGTCTCCGGTGGAGGAGCCGGAGTGGTAGTAGCAGTGAGAGCATATGCTCTGGCCTGGGGTCTCAGCGGTGCGGCCTGCTCTACCGAGGCTGACTGTGTCAGCATCGAAGCTGGTCTACCCCTACCTCTAGAAGCTGATGCTGCTGTGGATCCAGTACGTGATCCCTGCGCTGATCCACTAGGACATGACCTTGCCGTATGCCCTGTCAATCCACAGCGGTAACACACACCCTCTCCCTCTCTACGGTGCCAACAATCCCGTGCATAATGACTAGTACGTCCGCAGACATAACATGTCACACTGGACTGTGAACCAGCACCTCGACTCTCTCGTCCAGCACCCTATGTTAAAGGCATGAGGTAGTGAGTTCGAATCATGCAACAACCCACCTGTGCGACAGGAGAGGGGTTGGGGGTAGTGGTCCATGGGCCCGGCCAACCAGTAACGACTGGGGTGGGTCGTTACATATTTGATGGCAGCTATGAGCGACGTGTAGCCTTTACCTTCTCATCGATCTGTCCTCCACACATGTCATCAATTATCTCTTCCTTGGAAACAGACACCGGTGCTTTGAAACCAGTAGCCACTTCGTAAGAAGGGGGATACCCTAGACATTCGCATATGTCTGCCGTGGTGAATCGGAATTTCATACCGATTATTTCCACTTGATAAACCGGTTGTGATTCGACTCTCGCACTCGGTGGTAACATTTCTAAAGTTTCGTAGAAACCACGAACTATACGAGGATACACTGATAAATCACCCTCAGGATCAGGGTTAATCAGAAATGACATGGAGTGATCCTGGAGGTATTTCATAGCCCAGCGGGCGTTGGAATCTATAAGAATATGAAAGTCAAATCGTCTCTCAGAAATGATTTCCGCTTTAGCAAACGATACAATCGTTTGTGAGCGGGGTGATAGATTATCATCCATTCGAAAGGTCGAAAGATGGTATATCTGAAAAAGTTATGGAAATGAATGTGCGATGATCCGAACAAAATCAGGAATGGTGACGAAGTGATGGTGAAAGTAGTCAGAAAAGAGAAAATGAACAGATTCAACAACGAAGATGTGCAGCTTTAGAAGAGAAAGAAAGAAGATTGGGCCAGAGCAGGCAGACCATTACAGGTGAACTGCGAGTCTTTCAAGGAACGATGGAAAAAATTGGAATTTTGCATGGCGGGCAAACGTCGTCTCATGAGAAAATGAAAGATGTGACCGGACAAACAATGCCTTTAAAGAAAGGTCAATTCATTGTCGAAGAATCGTTTGAATATCATGATCAGACACGGTGGAGGTGATAGAGAAATGTCGACTCCTCGATGAACGCAAAATTATTTAGCTAGAAAAGACAAAAAAGTAAAGAACGGTCCAAAACTCTCAAAAATGCGCCGAAAGTCAGGGTCACGTCTGTCTTCCCCCTTTTCTTTTTGTTTGCTTTTTATTTTTTATTTTAAAAATTTTCAGTGGATGCGTACGAGTGACAAGACATGAATGCATATTGAAATAATTGATCGGGGTTTATAGCCTCCCGTCAGGGCAATGATGAAATGATTGATCAGGCACGATGGAGGTAATTCAAAACCTTATTCGAGAAAAATGACACCTTCAACATTGTACCTTTCGAACAAACTTGCAACAATCATACAAAGGATATGCAATGATGATGTATGCAATGAGTCATTTTTATGAATTTCTTATTAAAGAATGCACGACTTTTCAAAAACATGCGTGCAATTACGGATCCCTAGACCAGTCTGTTTCTTTATAGGGATTGTTCTTATTACTCAAAAAAAAAAGTCTTCACTAAAGGATAAAAATTTCATGCACTCAAAAAACCAACTTTTGTGCAATTTTCAACCTTTCTGTGTACAAACATTGCTAGATTCAATAATTCATGTTCAATAAAATGTCTTTTTTTTGTTTTTTTTTTGTTGTTTTTTGTTGTTTTTTGTTTGTTTTTTTGTTTTTTTTGTTTGTTTGTTTTTGTTTGTTTTTTTTTTGTTAATGCTCACATTTTATAATCAGGATCGTCCCTCTTCTGATAATACTTGTTTCGACCACATGTTTATCCATCAGGTCTTTTTCAGTTGAGGGTGCCAACATCTATCAATTTTTCTCAAAAGTAATATCTTAATGCAGTCATAACATTCATTGTCAAGACTTCAATCAATGATAAGTTCAATAGTACGACTAAGCATGCCAAGAATGAGAAATTTTTGGGATATGGAATCAGAATATGGAAATGGAAGGAATGAGTAGCAAAGCCGAAGAATGGATAATGCCAAGATATTTTAAAAAAATGAATAGTAATCAAGGAATTCTTTTAGAGTAAGATATATACAGAAAGAAGGAAGGAAAAGAAAGAAAAGATAAATCGAAATTCCCCAAGATGAAATATGTGATAAGTCAAGGATTGTGCCAAAATTGCCCCAGTTTTGGTGTGCACCAAATTAACAACAGTCAAATCCAGAACTCATGAAGTGGTTTCTGAACCCAAAATATTTGTCTTCAAACTCCTTCTTCTGTATGATTTATCCCCGATGAAATTGTAATAACAAGAACGTCGCACCCAAAACTGCCCCTGTTTTGGTGCGTGTACAATTAACTGTCATGAAGCCTGAATTTCCCATGTCTGCCAACCAAATCTCTTTGTCAAGATAAACAGAAACATCGCACCCAAAACTGCCCCAGTTTTGATGCATGTGCAATTAACTGTCATGGTGCGTGAACTTTCCATGTCTGCCAACCAAATCTCTTTGTCGAGCTATCAAAAATGTCACTCCCAAAACTGCCCCAGTTTTGATGCATGTGTAATTAACTTTCATGAAGCCGGAACTTTCCATGTCTGCCAACCAAATCTCTTTGTCAAGCAATCAAAAATGTCGCTCCCAAAACTGCCCCAGTTTTGGAGAGTGACCCATTCACTGTTATTCAATCTAAACACCATGAATCTGATTCATCCATATCAATTCGAGACAAAGTACTGACCAAATCAACACCGCTCATTGATGCAACAGGTTTATGTCCCATCAATTCTTCTTCAAGTAACCAGAATGTGCAGCCTGAATTTAAAGCGCAGGCCTTTTACTTTTCTTTTTTCCTTTTTCCTTTTTTTCTTTTTTTTAGAGCGTCATTTTTGACTTTTACTCTAGCATTTTGCTATTTTACAAACCCTAATTTTTGCCAAGAATGCCTTTTCAGGTTTTCACTCAAGCGGGTTGTTTTTCTTTTTTCCTTTTTGTTTTTTTAGAGCGTCATTTCTGACTTACTCTAGCATTTTGCTTTTTTTAAAAACCCTAATTTTTGCCAAGAATGCCTTTTCAGGTTTTCACTCAAGCGGGTTTTTTTTTACCTCTCGAATGAATAACTGTACCATCACGATGGGAACTTTTATACCACTCAAGGATCAAGTCAAACATAATTATTCAAATACTTTCATTGAAGATAACAAGCAATAAAGGACAAACATGGAGTAAACTTATTAGAACATATTAGCTAACTCTCCATAAACAACAACAGTACACTGCTCACAATACTCAACATTTAATGAAATGATGGAAAATAGAAATTCTCTGATTGAAATCCAGGGTTTTCATGATTTTCCAGAGGATAAAGATCCTATTGTTGGGCTAGTGAAGTCGAAAACTGCATGTTATGCATTCCAAAGTTGCTGGCCAGCTGATTGTGCATCTGATCTATGGTCCCATTGGAGCCTGTAATATGTGCAATTAACTAATCAATACTTTTAGACAGGTAATCCAGACGTGCCTCAATCTGCCTCATCCTTTCAGCTATAGTCATGGTTCCTGATGAACTAGAATAATGAACAGTAGAAGATCCAATCTCTGGATGAACATCAACAATCTCATCATCTTTGTAACGATTGATTATCCTATGATCAATCACTTGTCGGGGATACTGCACCTCTTCATGAGATTCCCAATGAACCCCAGCTCTCATACACAATGTACTAATCAGAGAAGGGAGACAAAGCCCTATAGTTGTTGTAGCATGAAGGCTATGGATAATAGACTTGTGTAAAACTTTCCCAACATCAATCGATTTTCCAGACAGAATAGAATAAAGCAACAATGCTCTATCTTTGGAAACGTCAACTGAATGAGTACTAGGCATGAGTTTCGCCCAAATAAAACGCATCCAAGCCTTGCTGTTCCTGGTCATAGCTGCTGCGGGGAATGAGACTCCCACCCCTCTAAATTTCTTCCAGGCAGCGCCTGGTTTACATACTGTACGAATTACTGCATCCATATCAACATCAGATTCTAACAACTTAGAAAAATCATCGTCGACAAAGTTTGGAAGATTGTAAACGTCATTAATAGTTTGGCTATCAAATGAAACTCTCGCACCTCGAACATTTATCTGTTCATTTCCTACCATTGCATTGGCATAAAATTCTCTTACCAACTGAACAACTGCAGCTTTTGGCTGTGCAACGAGCTTCTCCCAACCGCGCTCAGCAATTATTCTAGCAATAGTGGGCTCCGTTGTATAAACAACCTGGATACCTCTCTCCGGGATAATATTTCGCACACCAACTGATCGTTGGTATCTCTCAAATGCTTCCTGACTCACAAAGAGATTTTCATCATATATCTGAAGGGCTTGTGTGCGTTGTCTTTTGGAAGCCATAATGTGTATCAGAAAGAAACTTAACTAAAGGAGCGAAGGATTTCTCAAAGAGAGAAAGGTAGTGAGTTGCCCACTTGGTGAAGAGCTTCAGACAGGGTAATATAACTGAGAAGATCTTGGCAATTAGCCTTTTGAATAATTTGGGTGGACAACAGCATAAAATCTCGTGATGTCAATTACATCATGAGCCTCGTGTCGGGAAATAATTGATAGTAGGCTGTAGAAATTTGAAAAATAAGCCTGAATCACATAATGGTGATATGACACTGCTTTTGACAATATGGGCATGAACTTGATTACAGATGGTGACCAGTGAAAGTGAACGTTGACCACTATAATCGGTGACAAGTTATCAACCACTCATTCTGCCAAACAAACTAATACCGTTGTACAGCATAACATTTGTCTTTTTCAATCATCCCCACAACAGATGGCTTTCTCAAAAAGTGTACTTGAGTGACTCCATTCTCGAATAAAATATCCAAGCCAATCTAACGATAGCTCAAATTCATTTCCAGTGCCAGAGGAAGATTCAACATTGTCATTGAGTACACCCAAAAAGGTTTTATTAGGCTCATTTTCTTCATTATCATCAATTTCAATCTCTTTGGATGGAATGATTAAGATTTAACATTTGGAAATGATGAAGAATGAGGGCGAATTCATGCAGAAATTTGGAATATGGACTTTACTTCACAAGGGACATAATGGAAATATGCAAATTTTGTACTATAAAACTTCATCAAATCAAAGTCATGATAGAACATAAATGGTGGTGCACTTTGGAGATTACTTTTGGAGACAATTGATATGAAATTGGAAATCCCCAAACTGATCCAGTTAATGATCAAAACTCGATGATCGAGAAATGACATAACAAGGATTATCAGCAGAGTTCGGATCCTTTTCCATAATAGTAACATGAAACTCTTTAGATTGCTCACATAGGTTCCTAAATATTCCTCTAGCATGATGCATTTCAAATTTGTCCAATCCTAAGGTTAAGAATTAATTTCCTCGAAATTGCCCCAATATTGGACAGATTGACAATTTTTAGAAAAATTCTAAACATAAAGTTATCGTAAAACCAATTGATGGATTTTCTCTAAATTATTGTGGATGCAAATGTCGTGAATACTGTGTATGAAAAGGTACATATGGACATGTATGAGTGGTTAATGAACATGCAAATGATAGGCAAATGTATATATACAAGGAGTAAGTAAAGTTAAGAATATAAGTATTTCTTGTGATTCTTAATCAGGGTCAAGTTCCTACAAACTTTTGAAGGTCTTGAACCGGATCTAGGGGTTATCTAATGTGCATATGGGTAGCGCAACTTTGCGAGAGGCCACTGGATTATGTGACTTTTGATCCATACTTGGATAACAAAAGTCCATCCCTTAATACTTTAAGAGGACGTTGATCCAGGAGAGTGTCTTCCTCCAACTACACAGGGAAGTAAATCCCAAAAAGGTGGTAGGTCAACCTTCACTAATTCCAGGGAAAACTCGGGAACAGAGTTATGTTTTTATCAAAGAAAATAAAAAGTTGGGATTACGTTTGGCCATGTTATACATTTTACTATTTCTTTTATTTTTGTTGGGTCATCTCATCATGAGCATCATCATCCCTATCTTTCCCAATCTTTCACATATTGGCCAAATCTTTCTCTCCACCTTTATCTGAAAAATTCTTTCATCAATTTCTATTTGCAAATCATTCTGCCATTCCCGGTACTGCACCATTTTCCTTTTGTCATCAAATATACATTCTTTCCTCCTTCACTTGAATCGGGCTATTATTCAAATTTTCACATCCCCACATCCTTTTGACTTCTCCATGCTTCCTTACAGCTGTATCTGCTAAATATCTCTCAAATCCTCGCGAAGAGTAATGTCCTAATGCATGTATTATGCTTCTTGTATGACATTACTTCAATTTCAAATAAATCAATAGTATGGCGACGTTCATATGATATGCAAATTTAGAAGAAGGTGTGTATAAGAATGCTGATGTCAATGAAAGTGGAGATGAATAAAGAAGCCATGGATGACAAAAAGTTGGGGGTATTTTGTTAGAATTGAGTATGTGATAGAGAACATTGGTCATATATGTACATAATACATTGGGAAGAAAGGTAGAAAGAAATGGAGAACACTGTACTTCCCGAACATATGGATTGTATGAGACAACAATTTTACAGGACATAAATGTAACAACTCTGATTCTAACACAAAAACTGCCCCAGTTTTGGTGTACACCTATTTCACAATTGTTGAACCTGACTTTCTTACTGAGGCTGACTTTCCCCAAACCTCACTAATAACTCTGGTCGTGCAATTCTTCTGTGTACTTTTCATCATTCTTCCAACCAAAACATTCCTCCAAACTCACTTCAATAATTCCATCTTAATCTCATTGTTACTCTAATTTTGCCTGGACCGCCTTTTCAAATTTTCAATCCAGCGAGCCCCCCCTTTTATGAGTAATACCTTTTGACTACATCAGCGTTTACTGGCTGAAGCAAATCTTCCCCATCCATTCTTGTCAACATCAATGCCCCCCTTCAAAAGCTTTCTTAACCACATATGGTCCTTCATAATTTGGAGTCCATTTACCTCGGTAATCTTTTTGAGGCGGCAAAATCATTTTCAAAACTAAATCTCCTTCTCTGAAAGAACGAAGTCGAACTTTTTTATCATGTGCTTTTACCAATCTTCTTTGATACAATTGTCCCCTAAAGATCGCTTGTAATCTTCGCTCTTCAATTAAATTCAATTGTTCATATCGTATTTTGACCCATTCTGAATCTTCCAAACCTGCCTCTAAGATCACTCGAAGAGAGGGTATCTCTACCTCAACAGGCAAAACAGCCTCCATTCCATACACTAAAGAGAAAGGAGTCTCTCCAGTAGATGTGCGTATTGATGTACGGTAACCATACAGCGCATAAGGGAGCTTCTCATGCCAATCTTTGTAGTTTACTGTCATCTTTCCAATGATCTTCTTGATATTTTTATTTGCTGCTTCGACAGTTCCGTTCATCTTTGGACGATATGGCGTTGAATTCTGGTGATTAATTTTGAACTGATCACAAAAATCTTTCACCATCTTACTATTGAAATTCGTACCATTATCAGTGACAATTCTTTCTGGGACTCCATATCGACACACGATCTCTTTCCTCAAAAATCGCAAAACCACATTACTTGTCACACTGGAGTAAGAAGTAGCTTCCACCCATTTGGTGAAGTAATCAATGGCTACCAAAATGAAACGATGTCCGTTAGAAGCTTTAGGTTCTATTGGACCAATGACATCCAAACCCCACATTGAGAAAGGCCATGGTGATGATAATACGTGCAATGGATTGACTGGGACATGTGTTCTGTCTGCATAAACCTGGCACTTGTAACACTTGCGTACATATTTTATGCACTCCTTCTCCATGGTCAACCAGTAATAACCTGCGCGAATAATCTTTCGCGCCACTGAGTGTCCACTGGAATGGGTTCCGCATATTCCTTCATGAATCTCTTCCATGAGTTGTTTGGCTTCAATGACATCAACACAACGTAGGAATACTACACCATCATTCTTTTTATAAAGGATATTTTATTTAAAAAGAAAGACCCAGCCAATCTTCTGATGGTGCATTTGTCATTCTCTGATGATTCTGATGTCTTTCTTTTCAATGTACTGCCAGATATCATGATACCAAGGTTTACTATCTGGCTCTCCTTCCACATTCGAACAATACCCTCGAACTTCTCGCTTCTCAATCTTAATCACATGCCCTTCACCTTTCGGATCTACATCAAACATGGCTGCCAAAGTTGCTAGAGCATCTGCTATCTGGTTCTCCTCCCTTGGAATATGATCAAACTCTATCCAATCAAAAAAATTGATTAATTTTTTGATGTGTCGGTAGTGTGGGATGAGCTTACCATCTTTGGTCTCCCATTCATCATTCAATTGTCTAACCACCAATTGTGAATCCCCATAGACTTGCAACCTTTTAATTCCCATGTCAATAGCTGCTTGAATCCCCATTGTGCATGCTTCGTACTCAACCACATTATTGGTGCATTCAAAATATAGCTTGGCTGTGAACGGGATAACATTCTCTTCGGGTGATATCAATGCTGCTCCAATTCCACTTCCCATAATATTAGATGCACCGTCAAATAACAAAGTCCATCCTTCCAACTCTTTCTGGCTTTGATCCTCTGATATTGCCATGATGTCGATATCTGGGAACCCTAAATTCATAGACTGAGGATCATTAATTGCTCCATTGGCCAAATAGTCCGCTATTGCCCTTCCTTTGATTGCCTTTTGTGTCACGTACAAAATATCATATTCTGAAAGTAACATCTGCCACTTAGCAATTCTTCCTGAAAGTGAAGGTTTCTCAAAAATGTATTTGATAGGATCCATCCTGGAAATCAACCATGTAGTGTGATACAACATGTATTGCCTAAGCCGATGTGCCGCCCAAACTAGTGAGCAACAAGTCTTCTCCAACATTGAGTAATTAGTTTCACAATTTGTAAATTTCTTACTCAAGTAATAGATGGCATGCTCTATCCTTCCTGATGAATCATGTTGTCCAAGCACACAACCCATTGAAATCTCCGAGACTGTTAAATAGAGTATGAGGGGTCTACCAACCACAAGAGGCATTAATATTAGAGGATTCTGTAAATATCGCTTGATTTGCTCGAATGCCAATTGGCATTCCTCATTCCATTTTGTCGGGTTGCTTTTACGTAATAACTTGAAGATGGGCTCACAAGTAGTCGTTAATTGCGAAATAAATTGTGCAATGTAGTTCAATCTTCCCAAGAAGCCCCTAACTTCTTTCTCAGTGCGAGGTGGAGGCATGTTCAAGATTGCTTTAACTTTGTCAGGATCTACTTCAATTCCTTTCCTGCTTACAATGAACCCTAGCAACTTCCCCGAGGTTGCCCCAAAGGTACACTTCGCTGGATTCAATTTCAATTGATGCTTTCGTAATCGGTCGAATAACTTCTGAAGATTTGCGATATGATCCTCGCCTTCTTTAGATTTTGCTATCATGTCATCAACATATACTTCAACTTCTTTGTGCATCATGTCATGAAACAAGGTGACCATAGCCCTCTGGTAAGTTGCCCCCGCGTTCTTCAAACCAAATGGCATGACTTTATAACAGAAAGTTCCCCATAAGGTAATGAAAGTTGTTTTCTCCTGATCTCCCGGTTCCATTTTAATTTGGTTATATCCTGAAAACCCATCCATAAAAGAAAAAGTTGAATGTCGGGCTGTATTGTCCACCAAGACATCAATATGAGGGAGAGGGAAGTTATCTTTTGGGCTTGCATGATTGAGATCCCTGTAATCTATGCACATTCGAACCTTGCCATCTTTTTTAGGAACCGGCACAATATTTGCTACCCATTCAGGATATTGAGCTACCACTAAAAATCCTGCATCAAATTGTTTCTTCACTTCATCTCTTATCCTTAGCAGCATATCTGTTTTCAATCTTCTCAACTTTTGCTTCACGGGAGGGCATTCTGGTATCAACGGCAACTTGTGAACAACAATATTTGCATCAAGACCAGGCATGTCCCGATAAGACCATGCAAAGACATCTTGATAATTATGCAATATATCTATTAACTTCTTTCTGTCCTCTCCCACAAAAGCAGCACCTATTTTGACCTCTTTCTTCTCTGTTTCAGTTCCCAAGTTCACCACTTCAGTTTTGTCGAGGTATGGTTGTACTATCCTTTCTTCTTGATTGATTTGTCTCATTATTTCAGGTAAAATTTCTACTTCTTCCTCAGTTTCATAGTCAGATTAAACATTGCTAATAGGTGCATCAAAATCTGGTTTGTTAAGTTCGTCTTCTTTGTTATCATCATTTTCAGTCCTGTTAAAGAATTGAATGAGAGTGGAATTGAAACGGAGAACTAATGAATAGAGAATTTGGAACAAAGGTGATTAAATATGGATAACTATTACACAAATCTTTTATTTCATGAAGGGAAAATGTTACTGAATTGAAAACATGCAAACGCCACACTATAAAATTTATTTGAAATAAAAGCAAGCATGCTCATTACACAATATCCAAATGAAAACCATGAGTTAGGTTATCAATGGTAATGCACTCGGAATTACTCTTGCAAGTCTTTGAGAGATACTGGGAATTCCAAGCTGGTCCAGTTGCTAAGGCAAAATCCCGGAGGGCGTGAAATAACGAAATTAGATGTAGTGACCAAGCTTTGCTCTTCCTCTACAGCAGCAATGTGAAACTGATCAAACAGATTTGCCAAACTTGCCCCAACTTGATCAATTGAACTTTCACAAGGTAGTTTTTGGATCTTCCCAAAAATTGCCCCAGTATCAATCATTCTTAACTTATTCTGCATCCCTCCATAGATAAATGTGTCATAAAGCCAAGGGGGTAATTCACTTTGAACCTCTAACCACTTTTCATGCTTTATCGTCCTCTTTGCCCGCTTCTCTTCTTGTATTCTGATCTTGTCAGCCCTAGTTGGTATGTAGCCTAAACCCCAGCGCTCAGGGTGCTTCACCAATTCTATTGGCCTCTTGATCCCTTGCTGATTTTTTCCAAGGCCTTCTCCTGGGCAATACCCATTTTTTAACATAAATTTGGCAACACTTTTTACTGTCTTTGATAACTCCGGCTTCGCAGGATAACACCCATCTTTTGCGTAGGTAGCGCTAGCAATTTCGAAAGACTGAAAAGAACTTTCAACTTCAGTCATTGGAGCATCAATATGACCATCAGCATACAAGCTAGCAACCATCTATTCGGACTGGCCCTTTACTATATAGACTCTTCCATTATGGGCGAACTTAAGCATCTGATGCAATGACGATGGAACAACCCCCGCAGTATGGATCCAAGGTCGCCCTAGCAAACAACTGTAAGTGGGAGAAATATCCATTACCACAAATGGCACATTGAAAGTTATACTGGCCACCTCTAACGGTATCTCAATTTCTCCCATGATTTCCCTTCGAGTTTCGTCAAATGCCCTTACTACCATGGGTACTTCTTTAAGATAAGACTTGTCAATAGGCAATCTCTCGAAAGTTTCTTTAGGCAGAATATTAAGTGACGACCCATTATCTATCAAAATGCTTGCTAATTCTTTTCCGCGACACATAGCCGAAATATGCAGAGCTCTGTTATGCCCCATCCCTTCAAACAGAATTTCATCATCAGTAAAAGACAATAAATGAGAAGCCAACACATTTCCCACAATGTTATCAAAGGCTTCTGTAGGAATTTTGTTAGGCACATAAGCTTGATTCAACATTCTCAACAAGACTTGCCTATGCGGTTCTGAGCTCATTATCAGTTCCAAGATTGAGATTTTTGCTGGGGTCTTTTTTAGTTGATCTACGATCATGTATTCACTCTGTCGAATGATTTTTAAGAACTCCTGTACTTCTGAATCGCTTATCGTTTGTTTTACATCATCTTGAGACATGAAGAGGCCATCAATTGGGAGGGAAACTGATTCTTCCACTCCAGGTATGTTTTTCCCTTTCCTTTTGCGATCTGCCTCAAGATCTACCGTTGGCTTTTCATCTGGCTTGCTATAACATCTCCCACTCCTAGTCATCCCACTCATACCAGAAATGTTGTCTACCCCTTCTCCTTTAACACTGCTGGTGCCTGCTTCATAGACCCAAGGTACCGCTTTATCACTCTTGTATAATGGATCTGCCATTGATTTTGATGAGGCAATTGGAGGCACATCTTCCACATAATATTGTAAGACAAATTGTGGCGTGGGGTTTGGTCTAGCACCTTGATAGTATCCTCCGACGACATTGACTTCTTTGGGTTGGATTTTTCCTTTTTGGCAACGATATTATCTTCAAGTCCATTAATTCTTGCACTTTTTCCCAAAAATCAACACAATTTTCAATGGCATGCCCCTTTTGTCCCTTATGATATTCACAAACCTTGGTTGCATCATAGAGTTCATCTTCCTTATCCGTGGTCATTGCACTTTCTCCAATCAAACCTTCTTCACTCAATATAACAAATAAGCGACCCAAAGGCATTGATATTTCTGAAACCCATCTTTTGACATCACAACATTCTTCTACAAGATTTACTCCCTCCTTCTCATGATTAGGCAAGGGATTATTGTTGACATTTGGCTTATTGATTGCGCTAAGGTCAAGCCATTTTGCCTCCACCATCCCCTGTACTATCCTCTTAAATTGTAAACATGTCTCTGTTGAATGTCCTGGTGCACCTCCATGGTATAAACATGTCAAATCAGGGTCGTACCATGATGGATATGGAGGTAGATGGACTCTCCCAGGAACTGGAGCGACTGCTCCTTGCGCTTGTAGCTTAGTAAAACATTCAGTGTAAGTCATCGGAATTAGATCAAATTGCTCAAAAGGCCTTCGGGGTCTGGGATTAGTATTCCGGAAATTTGGGCGAGGGTTTTGGTAGGTATTTTGGCTGTTAGGGTATCGATTGAAATCAGTGTTTCGAGGATTCGAACGAGGGTTTTGGTCAGTGTTTGGGTGTTGAGGGTATTGATTAGGGGATGGAGCATTGTATTAGGGAAGATAGGTGCTTGGGGGTTGGTTAAAGTATATTCCTGGATTTTGCAAATTAGGGGCATCATCCCTTGGCTGGTAATTTGAAGTAGATGACTTATAGACAACTGGTGGTGGATTGAAACACACGGAATGCACCTTTGTCTTTTTCCCTTTGCCGGATTTTGAAACTTCCGGTTTTTCCAAACAAGGATTATGCAAAGTCCCTCTTTTTATGCAACGTTCAACTCGTTCACCTGAATGTATGATATCCGCCAGGTCATGGTGTCCTCCTCCAGCCAGATTTGAAGTATAGGGCTCCTGAAGAGCGTCAATGAATGCATTCAATAGATCCTTTTCTGATAATGGTGGGATTATCTGGGCCGCTAAATCTCTCCATCGGTGAGCATATGCTCTGAAAGCCTCCCCTTCCTTCATCATAGTGTTCTGCAAGTCATAGATGTTAGGAACCTTTTCTTCATTATGTTTATATTGCTTCATAAACATTTCTGCCAAATCTTTCCAAGAAGAAATTGATGTAGGGTTGAGTGCATTGAACCACCTTTGGGCTGGTCCATCCAAGCTATCTTGAAAAAAGTGGACCATTACTTTCTCATTACTTGCGTAAGGCTGCATCCGTCTACAGTACATAGTCAAGTGATCCAACGGAACACCCGTGCCATTAAACAAGCTGAACTTTGGTAGGATGAAGTCATGAGGAATTTGTAAATTCTTTACCAAACATAAACTTGATGGTTTCAAAGCACCAAACGTGCTGAACCCTTCCATGGCCCTCATTCGTTTTTCCAGTTTCTTAAAATCCTCAAAGGGAATACTGCCCATATTCTGAACTTCCTCCCCCATAACTCCAACAGGATCACTATATTAATATGATCAATGTGAGCGTGAGCATTGGATGGTAGAGCTCCAGTTGGAGGGACATACGCTTGGTTTGACGGTGGAGCATACTGTGGCTGATGTGATTCCGGTAATGACTGACCGTGAATAGGAGTGAACCCTAGAGGATAAGTTGGTGTAGCATGGTAAGTGGTATTCTCTGGGCCTATAGGAAGCTCTAAACTTCCCACCGTTTCTTTCCCTTTTACTAACAGAGCTACATTTTGAGTCAATAAGGCAATCTGCTCCTTTAGCTCTGCTATTTCATGATTTGGACCCTCTCTTTCTTGTTCCATTCTCTTGGATAGCCTTAGCTGTAGGCGGGTTTGATAGGGATGATGATGCTTTTCTGATGCTATTTTTGCTTATATTTTCTTTACTCTGTTCACTGTAAAGAAAAATATTAGTTTCAATTTTATTATCATATTTTATGGTATGCATGAGTGTGATCATTATTTGTGCCAGACCTAATAAATCCTTGTAATTTAAGAAGATAATAATAGCAGAAATCATTTCATTAAAAGTACTTGTAAATCAAAAGTTTACATTTCTTCTTCATCAATTATTTCAACTACATTGGAATTTTCTGTCTGAGCCTGGAATATTTTCTCTTTGAGCACGTGTAAATCACTACGAAGATTTGCCAAAAATGAGGAAACTCTAGCTAGCTCTGGTGTGTTTAGCATCTGGCTTATCCTCAAATTTTGCTCATGCGCTTCATAGTTACTAGCCCACTCTGATAGATGCATTCCTCGGCTCATTATCATCCTGATCTTGTCATTAATAGCTTGTTGTTGCTCTCGTAGTACACTCCCTTCATCATGTAGAAAATCATTTTCTTGATTCAACTCTCCTATTTCGGCCACCTTTCGCTGAATTGAGGCATCACATCGTTCTCTGATCAGTTGGTTTTCATACAAAACACGATCCATCTATTCCTTTAGTGTGTGAATCTCGACAGTATTCTTTTTCAGTTGCATGGTTTTATCAAAAATTTCTGTCTTTGCGCCATAATTTATTTCTTCTAGAGCAGTAACTACTTCTTTAAGCTGTTTAATCTCATTGCATGCTTCTTGGAGCTCCTCTTGCGTCTTTCTTTTCTCTTCTTCAGCTTTGATTATCAAGGCTTCTGGTGATTGCAGCTTCTCTTTCTCATCTACTTTAGCCCTTGCTTCCTTGAATTTCCCTTTATACTTCTTGTACTTCTCTGTCATCATTTCTAAAATCTTCCACACTATTTTAGATTCTTTTCCTGGAAGTTCGGATGGCCCTCCTACTATCTCGTCATCACTTGACAGGTCTCCTAATTGTAAACTCTTATCCACTTCTTGTTCCTCAACATCTATTGGTGATTCCGGAAATGACTGGTCTTTCACTATTGCTGCTTTTCCTCCAGCTTCTTTGCCAACCTTCTGAGCCATTGTTTTATCTCCTTGGGGCCGCTTCCTTTTCCTTTGGTCCATATCTGCAAATTCTTCCCCTTTGTCATTTGGATTCTCTTTTTTCATACCGAAGACCAATTGAGATTTCGCCCTCTTTAAATGCCATGCTTCATATTGAGTTTTCCCGTAAGTATTCCAAGATCCCTTCTTGACCCCTCGAGGATTACTCCAAGCTTCCACTACTTGTCTTATTATCATTTTAGCTTGATCATCTTCAAGAGAGAATTCCAATTCCTTTAGGCCATGTGTCACTGGTCGGCAAAGATTCCCACCTATTTGTCGGAAGAACATTGCTGGTGCTTGACTTGTGATTCCCCAAGGACCTATAAGGGGGACCCAATTGAAACTACCACATTTGTACAATAACCCGTCTGTTTTGTGCCACAACGCCTTCATGTACACCTTTGTTTCATCTAATTTGCTAAGCAAACATCTCCATTTTTCGGACGAAGGCTTTTGCGGCTGCAATCCAGATTTCTCGTAATCCTGTACGGGATCTCTGAGCTGATAGTCATCTTTCTGAAACTGGACTAGGGGTGCTCCGATAGTTTTGTCATACTTTAGGTGACTGACGAGCCAGATTCCCAGTAGCCGTGAGCATCCAATAAATTTCCCTTCAGTGGAAACACGGCAGTAATTAAGAGATTGAATTGTTTCACATAATATTGCTGGTACCGGAGTTGCTCGATATCTGACATCATCGACCATGCTAATAACACTTTTGTCCACATACCCACCTGTACGTGGAAAAATCACAGTTCCGTAAACAATGATGGCAAAAGCGAATATCCCTTCCTCCTTATGGAAATTCTCTCTGGCAAAATTAATCAATATCTGAGTCGGGAAAGTCCATCTTGTGCCTTGCATCTTCCCCATATCCTTGGCCTTCTTTGTAGTTATTCCTAGTAACTTGGAAATAATGACCTCTGCATAAGTCTTCCTTCCGGGATTGTAGATTTTATTAGCGTGCTTGGCGTATCCCAATAAGTCAGCATATTCTTCAATCAATGGTGACAAGTCAATTGACCCAAAGACAAAACACCTATATGCCGGGTCCCAATGGTGCATGGCTGCCTGGAGGAGAGTTACTGGGGCTTGTATGGTCAACAGATAGTCGATTCGTCCATAGGCACTTCTGAAAGCTTTCCTTGCATGCAAATTTTGTTCTTCCCATAACTCAGCTAGGGCTGCTGGTGCCTGAGTTAGAAATGTAATTTTCTTCACTGGTCCCAAAGGTTGATCTTCTTTCAAACTGTCTCCCCATATTTCTTGTAATTTTTTTAAATTCTCCCTGACCTCTTGGGAATCTTCTAATGTTAGTGCATTGGTCCCTATTGGTATGATCATTCTGCAAGTACTATCTAATTAGATTACAAAGATTTGTGCTCTAGTGGATGTATGAACAAAAAAGTAAGAAGGGATTTGCAATTTAGGACATGTAAAACAAACCATAACTTGGATATGCGCAATTATGTACAATTTAAGATAATCATAAGAGAGTATACAAATTATGCACAAATAAACTGTTAGAAATAAGGATGCCCTTGTTGTTCCTAGTTCGATAAAAAAATCCCAGCATGTCTGGAGGTCTAATGTGCATTCGGGTTGTGTATCTAACTAAAACGCGTCTACGCGAGAGGTTTACTGGATTATGTGACTTTTGATCCATACTTGGATAACAAAAGTCCATCCCTTAATACTTTAAGAGGACGTCAATCCAGGAGAGTGTCTTCCTCCACCTACACAGGGAAGTAAATCCCAAAAAGGTGGTAGGTCAACCCTCACTAATCATAAGGAGAAACCCAGGTATAGGGTTACGTGTGTGTAATGAATAATGTATGTTCGAGGGCATACAAATCGATAAACTATGATATTAAACTTCATAAGCAAATAAAAATAAAAAATAAAATTTTTAAGAAAGAGCATAAACATCAATATAAAGGCTCGACCCCTTCAGTAAAAACCTGGTATCCCCAGCAGAGTCGCCAGTTGTCGCAACCGAAATCACGACGCGTACCGGCGCTATTTGAGAAAAAGATGTGTAAAATGTGAGAAAATGTAAGAGTCGCCACCAATTGATTATAGTGCAATTGGACACTAAATGTTAGGTCTGCGAACCAAAAAAATGGATAAGGGGGCCTATTGAGTGTGGGGAAGGTGTTAGGCACCCCACAACTCCCTAGTCGGTTGCCTTTTAAATTGTTTATGCCTTTTCTTAAAAATGTTCTATAAATGTTTCAAACTGTTTTAATGACTAATTCATGTGTCCAAAAAATATTTATTGTCAAATGTGTGGAAGAAAACTCCATTAATTTTGAATAAATGTTAAAATAAGTTATGAGTGATAATGTAATTAAAATTTTGGGTCAGGAGAAAAAAAGTTTGCTTTATTATTTATGAAATATATTCCTTAAAAATAGAACATTTAAAGTAACCAATACTTTGATATTCCCAAACATCTATTCAAGGAATTTAAACTTTGTTTTTTTTAAAAGAAATGTTTCGAGAAATCAATACGTTGAAATTCTCTAAACAAGATTGGATGGTTGAAAGAAATGTCTTGAGAAACCAATACTTTGATATTCCCAAACTTAATTGGATGTTTGAAAGAAATGTCTCGAGAAACCAATACGTTGATACTCTCTAAACATAATTGGATGTTTGAACAGAAATGTCTCGAGAAACCAATTCGTTGATATTCTCTAAACATGATCGAATATTTGAAAGAAATGTCTTGAGAAACCAATACGTTGATATTCTCTAAACATGATCGGATATTTGAAAGAAATGTCTGGAGAAACCAATACGTTGATATTCTCTAAACAAAATCGGATGTTTGAAAGAAATGTCTCGAGAAACCAATACGTTGATATTCTCTAAACATGATTGAATATTTGAAAGAAATGTCTCGAGAAACCAATACGTTGATATTCTCTAAACATGATCGGATATTTGAAAGAAATGTCTTGAGAAACCAATACGTTGATATTCTCTAAACATGATCGGATGTTTGACGGAAATGTCTCGAGAAACCAATACATTGATATTCTCTAAACAAAATCGGATGTTTGGCGGGTTGAATATATAAAATTGTATGATCTGAATTCTGCTTTTGGGTATTCTTTGACGTACAGACTAAAATAATTTCCGAATTAAATCCTACAAATGAATATTAACCTAAACTATATCTACACTATTTTCACTATTTTATTATATTATTACATTTGCTTGAACTTAAATATCATGAAAATAACAACCCAACCCAACCTATTACTAAAAACTAAAGACAAAAAACCATTCCAATCTATAGGCCCAACACTTTAAATTTAACTATGGCCCAACACACCAACTGTAAAAAAAAAACAAAACGTTACACGGTAAACCAATAACCAATTCAAAGACCAGCCCAAAAAATAACGAATCCGGTCCTAGACCAAACAAAACGAGCCCAAAATTGACTTAAGCCTGGCCCAAATGACAGCACTAACTAAGTCCGGCCCGAGGAAAAAAAATGAAGCCTGGCCTGGCCCGGCCCAATACTGTTCATCACCTCCTTCCAATAAACGCCCATGCCAAAAGCTCCATGCCGCCTCTTCCGTCCGATCTCCCTGTTACCAAACCGGAGCAACAAAAAAACAAGCAAAACCGAGGCACAACAAAATCCAAACAACAATTCCTAGCTAAATGAAATCCTTAACATGCACGATTGGCAGAGTAAAAGAAAAGGAGAAAATAGACAAATTGAAACCAAAAACTGAAATCATAATCAAACCTCCGAATCCTCCTTTTTGCTTGATTTTCTTCTTCCGATCTTCCTCCAAAGGCCGAACCTTCCTCCCTTCGAAAACCCTGATTCTTCTTCTGCCTCTTGCTCTCAAATTTCTGGGTTCTCCTCTCTCAGTTTTTCCGAAATTTCTCCCCAGAAAAATCCTCCTCTTCCAAATCCGTTTCTTCCGTTTCCTTCCACCCCCCTAATTCGTTCAGCCTTCGGGCTTTTATAGCCCTCAACCGGTGCTCTCCAGCTCCCTTCTCCACCTTCTCCACCATCTCCACTATCTCCACTATCTCCTCTTTTTCTTCGGTGCGATCCCTCCTACGGTCGGCCACCATTTCCTCCACTGCCGCCGCCCTTCCCTCTATCACCAAAGCTTTTCTTTCTTTGATCTTAGGGTTGAGTGGTAAATTAGGTGAGCTTTGGTGAGGGTAATGGGCTGGGTTGGGTTAATTGGGTAGGTTTGATTTGAGTTCTTTGGTTGGGGCTTGATTAAACAGGCTTGTTGGGTGGGTAATGGGCTTGGTTGGCTTTAAATTGGGTAATTGGGTAGTGGGATAGGCTTTATTTACTTATTATTTTCTTCTTTTCAATTTTTACATTTTATATTTTTAAAACAAAAATTACCCGGACAAAAATGGGGTACTACAGAGCTGAACCAGAGGGGTCCGTGGTTGAACTATCAAGACTGGTGCAGAAACCCTGGGAGACATTGATGCTTACATTGCCCGTTTCAAGAAGTTGCGAAATAGGTGTCGGATCTGTCTACCTGAATCGAAGTTTGTCGAAATGGCACAATGGAGTTTCAATATCAAACTCTGGAAAAAATTCCAAAGGATGAAGTTTTATGACTTCTATGAGATGGCGATGAAGGTAACTGAATACAAGGAGCTACTGAAGGAAGAAAGAAGAAGGAAGAAGGAAGAAGGAAGATGAGAGAAGTCATCTATGGGTACTCACTACTAAGTGGTAGAGGTAGTTACTGCTGAAGTCACAACAGAGAGGAAGATTTGAGTTTGCCCTGCATTGTCTAAACCCAAATCAAATGAGGCAACAAAGAAACAACCTCTTGGTGGTAATGCCAATTATACGTTTAATATTTCCAAAACAAAGGAAAATTTCCATTTCTATGGCAAGAAAAGTTTGTGACATTTCTAGCAAGACACAAGCTACCATCTACTGAGGAAATGAAGGGAAGAGAGTATTGTAAATGTGTGGTCCCATACTACCAACAACTGTTTTACCTTGAAGAATATGATCTAGGAAAAGATAAAAAAAGGGATATTGTGCTTCCTTGATAAAGATTCGATGTTGGTTGATGAAGACCCATTTCCTCCGATAGAAACAACCATGCATGTTATTGATGTAGACGTACGTGACAATCTAGAACTCAAGCAGAAATTGGAGAAAAGGGGTCAGATGTGGGAACCAAAAGCCTATCTTCTACAAAGACATCCTCAAAGGTACCGTGGTGACAAGGAGACAGAGAGGCGGAACCAGTCAAGAAAAGTCTTTGTTAAACCACTAGACAATACTCCTCCAGGAAAATTGCTAGTGGTAAAGTATAAAAAGTTCCCAACACCTTTGACCATAACTCAATTGAGGAGGAAACAAAGGCAGTATGCGTCTTACATGCGAAGCTTACACGGAACAAAACGACTATTGGTCAAATTCATAAGTTGGACGTGGGTTCGCAAAGAGAAAGAGCCAGAAAATGGTCAAATGCTGGTGAAGGAGCAACTACATGCAAAGGGCTTCGCAGTTGTGTCAATTCAGGTATCATATGACTATGCTACTATTACACTAGTTTTACCATCTGTCTGGTAGGCCAAGGAGCAGACGAGGGAAAGTCACATGTCAAAACCAGAACCATCAAAGAAGGAAGGCTACCCTTTTAGCTCGATGATGGTACAAACCTTAGCAGAAGCAATTCCAAAATGAGTGGTCCTAGAGAAGCCTTCAATCCAAATGTCACAGCATATAAAGCCATTGTATGTTAAGGCATGGATGAATGGACGCCCTATTGATAGAGTGTTGGTGGACAACAATTTGGTAGTCAATACTATCACACGATCGATACTCAAATTATTGGGTAAGATCGAAAATGATTTGATTCCAACTGACATGACAATTGAAGGTTTTACTGGAGAAATTACTAATGCTATCAGAGTACTAAAAATAGACTTAATAGTTGGAAAAATCTTCTATGACGGGTTTCTTTGTTATCAACAGCTAGGTCAACCACCAGGCTCTACTAGGTTGGGACTGGATTCATTCAAATTGGTGTATCTCATCATCCATGCACCAACTTTTGGTATGTTGATAGAGAGAATGACATGGAGGTTATTTGGCTAGATAATCATCCATTTATGACTACCTCAGATCAGGTAGAAGCTCGTTATTATCACGCTGAATATGGACAAATAAAATTCACAATGAAAGAGAAAGAGATGCAAAGAACTACGGAACACTTGTTGCAACCATCAACCATTATTCCTTTTAGGCCGAGGAACTCAGAGCCCATTATTGAAGAAATCCCATGATTTTGCTATCCGAGCAAGAGAAGGAGGTAGTGGCGACAACAATAAACAAAATAACCATACAAGCTGCCATGAATAAGATCGTGTTAGAAAAGATCAACAAAAAAAGATGATCATAGAAGAAGAGACTATTACCATTATCCAAGAAGACGAGTTGGGTTGAAATGACTTAAAGATGGCACCGACCTAATTAGATGATCTATAGGCTGAGACTCAAGACCTATTAGAAGAAGTGAACTTGTGGAGCAAGAGAAACCTCGAGTGACATTCATCAACTCTTCATTGGACCCTGGACCCAGTCGTTAAGATACAACTTATGTAGTTACTTCATGAATTTCGTTATTGTTTTTCTTGGGACTATCATGAAATGCCATGTTTGAGCAAAAAGGTAGTAGAACATTGACTACCTATCAAGCCAGGATTCAAGTCATATCAGCAACTACCTAGAAGAATATCTTCAGAGGTGGAACTACATGTAAAAGAAGAAATACAAAAGCTGATCAAGGCCGGGTTCATTTGGCCAACTGGGTACACTGAATGGCTAGCTAACATTGTAATAGTAGTTAAGAAAAATGGAAAAATTTGAGTTTGTGTTGATTTTTGGGATCTAAATAATGCCATGCCAAAAGATGTATTGTTATGCCCATTGCTGATATGCTTATAGATGGCGTGTCTCAACATAAGTTACTGTCTATGATGGATGGCTTTTTAGGTATAACCATATCTTTATTGCAAAGGAAAACATCTTGTAGACAGAATTTAGGTGTCCAGGGGCGTTAGGCACTATAGATTGTGATGTCATTTGGGTTGAAAAATGTTGGGGAAACCTACCAGTGTGCCATGAACGCTATTTTTCACGAGTTGATTGGCAGAAAGCTAGAAGTGTACATTGATGATATCATTGTAAAATCTGTGAAAACTTATGATCATCTAGCTTATCTCATAATGGCGTTTGAGAGAATGCGAAAATATCATTTGAAGTTCAACCCTTTGAAATGTGCATTCGGTGTTAAAGCTACAAACTTTTCTAGGCTTTATAGTCCATCAAAGGGGTATGAAGGTTGATCCAAACAATACCAAGGCAATTCGCTAAGCTCAACCACCAAAGAATAAGCAATAACTCCAAAGTTTCCTCGGCTAGGTAAATTACCTTAGGAGATTTATATCTAACCTAGCAAGTAAAACCAAAGTATTCTCAAAATTGCTAAAGTTGAAGAAAGAAGATGTCTTCAGATGGGAGCCCAAACATGAGGAAGCCTTTCAAGCCATCAAAGCCTATCTCGGCAAACCTCTAGTTCTCATGCCACCCAACAAAAGAAGACCTCTAAAACTGTATATCTTGACAACTGATGATTCAATTGGGTGTCTGCTTGCTCAAGAAGATGAAACTGGGAGAGAAAGGGCAGTTTACTACCTTAGCAGATTGCTGATAGATGCTGAGAAATATTATTTTATGTAGAAAAAATGTGTTTGACCTTGTACTATGCCTGTACCAAATTAAGGCATTATATGCTCTAGGAGAAGGTGTATGTGATCCTGAAGCTTGATTTGATCAAACATATCTTAACAAAATCTTTGTTGACAGGAAGAATAAGCAGATGGTCTCTAGCATTAACTGAGTTCAATCTCAAGTGGAAACCACAACAGGTCGTCAAAGGACAATTTCTAGCTGAGTTCTTTGCAGATCATCGATGTCTCGAAATCCCTAAAGGTTTACAGAACACAGTTTCCATGCTGATGATCCAAGAAGAAGAAGAATGGCTGCTCAGATTTGATGGATCGAGTATTGAAAAATTTGCTCGAGGTGGATAGCTATTCAATCTCCAAGAAGTACAAAAACTACCTTAGCTTTTAAATTGGATTTTGCTTGTACTAATAACCAGGCAGAATATGAGGCCTTGATCATTGGCTTGGAGATTGCCAGGAACATTATGGTGGTTGGTGATTCCCAGCTTGTGTTAAAACAACTATCTGGAGAATATAAGTGCGCCAGACTTGCCTTAGGCCCATATTATAGCACTGCCTTGCAACTTCTTGATGACTGTCAAGAAGTTGAGTTGAAATACGTTCCAATGGATCAAAATGATAAAGCCAATGGGCTGGTTCAACTTGCATCCGGCCTAACACTCCCAAAAAATCTGGCGAAACAAATTATCATGGTGGAATGACGATCTCATCCATCTATCAAAGAAATAGGCATGACAGTTGAGTGTTTAGTCCTTCACAAGCAGATGGAGGACCGGAGGAAGGATATCATCAACCATCTAACATATCCAATTGATCAAAACTTAAGAAAAGTCAGTGTTAGCGCAGAGTTACGTGCTTATCGAGGGTGAAATATTTGGAAAAGGAGTTGACAGCTTATTGCTATGTTGCCCTAGCTTCATAGATGGTGTAAAGATTATGCAACAAGTACATGAGGGTATATGTGGGGCTCATTAGGCTGGTCCAAAGATGTAGTGGTTATTACGACGACATGGTTACCATTGGCCAACCATCCTTAGAGACTATAGTCAATATGCCAAGAGCTACCAGAAATGTCAGAAATTTTGTAGTATTCAAAGAGTTCCCACAGCTGATATAAAGCCTATTGTGAAATCGCAGCCATTTCGAGGATGGGCATTGGAAATTATTGGGAAGATATTTCATGCTTCATCAAAGGGACAACATTTTATTCTGTTTACCACTAACTACTTCACGAAGTGGGTAGAGGCAGTACCCTTAAAGAAAGTGGAGCAAGTAGAGGTGGTTGACTTTATCAAAGAACTTATTTTCAGGTTTGGGATTCCATAAACCATCACCACTGATCATGGAATGATGTTTATTGGAGTAGATGTAAAGGTTTTGATGGAAGATTATGGAAATAAATCGCTCATATCCACATCATACTATGCCGAAGCCAACGGGCAAGCAGGGGCTTCAATCAAGGTACTCATTTATATCTTGCAAAAGACCATCAAGGATAATCCTAGAGCCTGGCACAAGATACTCTAAGAAACATTGTGTGCTTATCGCATTTCAAATAGGACAAGTACGACACATAGTCCTTATGCCCTCATCTATGGGCATGACGCAATATTGCCTATGGAACTGGTGATTCCTACTCTATGGATCATGAAGTGTGACATTCTGACTCGAAAATAATAGAAACATTGAACATGAGGGTGACACGTGTACAATGGTACATTAATGGATTTAATGATTAAATTTGGATTTAGAGTGATAATTAACTATATGGGTGTGAATAAGTACAAATAATAATAATAATAATACAAATAAATCAAGGAAATCACTTGGATGGTGGCGAAATACGCATTTGTTGCCAATTTTATTAAATAAGTGAAAGAAAGTGAAAGAGGTCCAATTTTTTTTATAAATATCTGAATTTGATTTAAAAGAAAAAGAAAAAGAAAAAGAAAAAGAAAAGAAGGCAAACAGAAAAGAAAAAAAAGACACGAAAACAGAAACAGGAAGGAAAAAAATAGAGGAAATCGCAATTTTCGCGTGTCAAACTTTAGAGGTGCTGATCTCCCTCCTATGACCACATCAGAAAACGAGGCTGGTACCAATCTCTTTTTCTCTTTGAGACGTATGAAATTGGTTCAAGAATTACCTTAATCAGAGCTATATATCTCCGGGAAAAGCTGTTGAAAGTTTCGGCCACCTCAAGCTTCGACAGTCGATTTCTCCCTCCTCCGACCTCCGTTTGATGCGAGACCACCTCCGTTGAGTTCGTCTCGATAAGTACTACAAAGCCAGTTGGTAATTTTTGGTGAAAGTCGCTGGATCTCTGGTTACCCGAATGTGGGCAATTTGGGTACTATTTGACCCATTTGACCCGAGTTGACTTTTCCGGGTAAAGTTTACCTCTTTGATTAATTCGTATATTTTACATATTTACGCAGTATTTGAATGTATTTGTGACAGTGTATGTGCATTTTGGTGTAGAACTTGTATCTGAGGCTTAATGATGTATGTCGAAAAATTATACGGGGAGGTATTGGTTCGAGTGAGATATGAGGCACACTCCCCGAGGTAGGGAATACTTAATCCTGTGTTGTTTTGGATTTTTCTGTGTTTCAAATACTCGAAGATTCTTGCGATATAATAAATTGGGTAATGAATGCTCAGGCATAAGTACTTGTTGTTAAATGTGAATTTTTGTGTGACTGATGAATGTAAATGTCGTGGTATAATGTGGAGTTGCGGTGAACAACTTTGTTGGCAGGTAACCCCTGCATTTTTTTGAGAAAATGTTGTCTTTACACTGAATGTATGTGAATGAATATTTATTTATATTTAGAATTTATGGAAATTACGGGGGTTGAATATGTGGAGATTGCAGTGATGTGGAAAAAGGCCCTGTACGTACAGTGGGTGAAAATCCGAGTAAGTATTCGCTATGCGGCCACATAGTGGAGGGGTGGCAAGTCCCGGGTAGAAGAAAGTGCCTACTTTCCTTACTCGTAGATTGCTTCCGGCGAGGAGGTCGGAAAGCAGAGAAAATGGCTTCTGGCGAGAAGGTCGGGAAGTAGAGACAATGGGTTCAAACGAGGAGGTCGGAAAGGGAAAGGAGTTGGTTACTAATATTTGATGTGGACCACGGGGTTGATAGTCATTGGTAGGAAGTCGGAAGATTGAAGTGCTGTTAAGTTGATATATTGTTGTTGATAATTAACTGTGATTATGTGTATGTGGTTGCGGTATTCCCTACTAAGCTTCAGCTCACCCCCTATTTTCCATATTTTTAATTCCCAGGTGAGATGGTTGTGACCAGTCGGACTGCGAGTGCAGGCAAGACAGAGGAGTTGGTGTACATATTGGTGTGCTGAGTAAGGGTTGAGTGGACCTAGGGGATTGGGATTACTAAGTTGGAGTCTCAACTTCTTATATGAAACTATTTATGTACTTATATATCTAACACCTATATTTTAAGTATATTGATAATTATATTATTTAAAATATTTTGTTGAGTTTTGAAAAAGAAAGAGTCGGGAGTGTGGTTTAGTTACACGTCACGTGCCGGTAGGTCGGGGCGTGACATGAAGCAACACCATCTATTTGCTGATGAGTATTCAGAAGCCATGACAATGAAACTGGAGCAAGTGGATGATGATAGAATGAATGGAAGCATTGAACAAAATGATTGTACAAAAGAAGTTGTTCAAAGCATACAACAAGAAGGTGAAAAAGAAGATTTTCAATGAAGGAAAAATTGTCTGGAAGGTGATCTTAACACCAGGAACAAAAGATAGAGAACTGGACAAGTGGTCTCCTAGTTAGGAGGGACCATTTAAGGTACATAAAATTCTATAGGGAAACGCTTATTGGTTGTAAGACTTAGATGGTCAACCACATAAGAGGCTTATAAATGGCAAGTACCTAAAGCCATATGTCCCAAGTATTTGGGAATTTGTATCTGCATAAATGACTATGTAAAGGTAGGCTATTAAGCCACATGTAAGCGGACCATCTGTGGCCACAAAAAAATGAATTATAATAAATAAAAAATAGATAGCCTCAAGCCAACAAAAAGAAAATCTTCATAAGATAGTTCAAAACATAAATTGTTAAAAGGAAAATGCCAACTAGTGGCCAATAAAATTAAATATTCAAAATGAAACCAGCAGAAGGAATTGTTCAACAAGGCAAATTAATCTAGCATATGTTTGAGGGTAGACCAAGTATTCTTGTAGGCTTGCAGGCAATATTGGACAAGCTGTAAATCATTAGACCAAGTTTGCGCATCAGACAACTGTTGTTTGATAGAAGATCCCAAAGCATACAGTTCTGTCTGGAAAGTTAGAAAATTTTTTGTGACTTGATTTCTTGCATCAAAATGGCACACAATTTCATCCTTCAAAGCTTGGATCCGAAGTTCTAATGCTTCAATATCTTGGAATGCAAGAATGTCTTTTTGCAACTCAAGATCCTCAACAGCCAATTCTCAAAAACCTTCAACATGCTCTCATAGGATGCTCAATCTTTCATCAACTGCTCCAAACTACCAATTAGAGTTTGTTCTTGAGAGAGATCTTGTTGGAACACAACCGGTAGATGATGCAACTCGCACTTTAGATGGATGAGCATGCTTTTAGCTTCAAGGACAATTTTTGCATCTACTTGGGGGGTCTTCAAATGTTTCATGGCCTCAACACAACCATCATTTTGTACATCAATGAGCTCTTTGCCAAAAATGCGCACTAGTTTATTGGTAGCATGATGAAGTTCCTCATTAGAAGGCATTTTGTTAACGAAAAGGGTTGGAGATAGAAAAGAAAAATCCAGTCTAGTAAAGGGATCAACTACGGTGGTAGGAACAATTGAGGTAAGTAACTTATATGTTTTACTTTCTTGCACAAAGATTTATTTTTCATTAATACTAGGAGGTAGCAAGAAGGCAATAATTAAGCAACGTACCTGGGAGGAAAGGGGCGTAGTGGAATCAATGTGCTGAATTGAAGTTTTGAGATCACTTTTATCAACTGGAGTGTTTGCCACACGATTGGTGGAAATTCCATCACTATCATCGTCTTTAGCTTCATCATTCCCTTCAAACATGTCAATTGGAGCAAAACTAGATTGAGGCTTTCTTGACCTGGTAGTAGCTCGCTAGGACCTTCATAGGATAGGTGGAGTTTTGGTTGATTTCTCGGGAGAGACTGATCTGTCTTCACTATTTTCGGTTTCTTTGACGAAAGTAGAACAATATGAACTACTACACAAGACATCTCGTTATATGAAGAGATCAAGTGAATAAATAATAGAAGGCAGGAGACACTAGATACTTACTAGCTATTACGTTGGTTGGATTTGCATCTAGCAGCTCAAGAAGGGGCAATAGACCACTATAGTAATATTCTCTCCAAGATATATAGGAAGTAGTGAAATTTGGGTTGAAGGGTGGTAGAAATTGGGAAACAAAATTTTTCAAAGACTCATTGTTTGCAACGACCAGGTTCTCAATCAATTCCCTAGATTGGTTGACTGTCCTCTCCTCCCTACAGGGATTATAGTGATAAAGACGATCAAAAGGAATGTCCTGAGTATACCACAATTTTCTTGCATAGAAGTGAAGGTTATAAGTTTCAAAGCCACATGCAGGGTTCATTAAATTCTCCACATTGGCACCCTCATGAAGGTATCGAGGGGTAGTTACACAAGACCAAAAATCATGAAGTGAAAAATCCATAACCATGGAGATGGTAACTCCAAAAGACAGCAAGGGTAGTTGGGAGCCA
The DNA here is from genome assembly GCA_963580455.1 of Euonymus europaeus. NCBI lineage: Eukaryota > Viridiplantae > Streptophyta > Magnoliopsida > Celastrales > Celastraceae > Euonymus > Euonymus europaeus. The sequence goes on from OY756962.1 coordinate 9,040,034, forward strand.
CCTGGAAGATTTTCAGAAAACAACAAATACTCTGTGTCTGGGCGAGTGGTGGAAAATTTTAAGAGTAGATTGAAAATTTCAACAAAAGATTTGTTGCTCACACAAGGCAGTACAACTTTACCATAGAACTAAAACAGAGCATGGAATTGATAACTAGGAGCACACAAGAAAGGAAAATACTGAAATAACCAAAGATAGATTATCCAAAGGCTTCTAGAGATACGGTGAAAGTATGGTCTTTCAAAGGCAAGTAGAGAAAAACACTGGTAAAATCTACCTAGCCAGATACTACCTAAAGCCAAATTTTGTCCCACTACTAAGGCACATGCAAGTGGAATGTAATCTTTGGCTGGTTGATTCATAAAGGTTCCGAATACATACTTGCTTACCAAGCACCATAAGCAGAGGACATGCTCTTTATAAGTGGGAGTACTAGTGTGCTTAACCGAACTCAAACCCTTATAGGAATAAGGTTTCTTCTCTTCGATACCCACCTCTACTATGCGGATAGAGTTGAAGAGGTTGGAAGCATTGTGACCCATGATGGGTAGTCCGATTAGGGCATAGACATTGCGAAGTGCAATGGTCATGTGACTGCCTAGAAACACGAAGCAATTTGTGGTGTGGGACCAGAAATAGCAAGCGACAGAAATCAAAGAAGCATCAAAGGGTATCTGCTCCATGGACATTTCAATGAGATGGTCTAAAGCCCTATTTAACCCATTGAACTCTGAACTCAACACGCAGGCAAACAACCCACTAAAACCAACCAACTGGGGGTTTTGGCCAAGATCGATGGAGCTCCAGAAAAGGTAACTGGTCTACGTGGTTTGCAAGGAGGTCTACGTGGTTCAAAAGTTCGAGGGGATGAAGGTTGTTAGTCGAGAGATGAGAATTGACAAACGAGGAAGCAGGGAGAAAGGACGTTGTAGAGGAACAGGAATGGGTCTTTATAGAGAGCTATTAGTGTTTCAAAAAAAGAGCTTCCAAGTTTTAAGAGATTGAGACGGCAACTAGAGAGTTCCAAGTTAAGTTAGGTACCTGAGCAGAATACAAAAAGGCGTGACAAATGAGCTTAAAATCCAACTGATTTTAAGTTAGTTGAATTTCAACCAAGGGGGACAATTGTTAGTACCATACCCATGCAACGGCCAAAGTGAAGGCAGCCTATGATGATTAATTGATGTAGACCCGATAGATGATGTAATATGTTAAAGAAAGACCAGCCCAGATGATATGAGTTAAAGTCCAACTAGGAATGTGTGTAATTGGTCTTAAAATGATGGATCCAGTAAACAATATATGAAATACCACCCAAATGAGCAAAAACATTAGCTCCCCAGGATATTGATTTCATGACTGCAATAGATAAAAAATTACAAGAACTTAGGGCTGATCTCACTCATTTTCCTTCTTTGCAAATTCGTCATACTCCCGAGTCATCTGCAAAACTAGCAATACATCATCTTGACAAAACTGGAAGTACTCCAGACAATTCTGATTTTGAGGTCAACAAAATGAAATGGAAATCTCCTCAAAAACTTTATTATTCTAAAACTACTCCACCAGATCTTCTGTTAGAAGGAAAACAAACAAATCAAATGAAATATAATGTCGATACCATTTATGAATGGAAGATCGAAGGTATGTCAGATTACAATATTCTTAATCAATTATAACAAATGACGATGGTAAGCAATGCTTACAAAACAAAAATGAATACAACTGACCAGACTATTGCAAACTTAATTGTTACTGACTTTACAGGTCAATTAAAAGGATGGTGGAATTACCATCTTACATCCGCCCAACAAAATGAAATTCTTAATGTTGTTAAAACTGCTTTTGATGGCACAGTTATCAAAATAGAATTTGGTGAACAAAATCCAAGATGCTGTTGCCACACTAATCTTTTGAATTTCAAAACATTTCTTAGGAGATCCTGCTAGAATTAGAGATAGATCTTCAGAACGTTTGGCAAATTTAAGATGTAAGAAACTTCATGATTTCCGATAATATAAAGATACATTCTTAACTAGAGTTATGACACGTCCTGATAATAATCAATATTTCAGGAAAGAAAATTTTTTAGCAGGTCTTCCAATCTTGTTAGGAGATAAGATTAGGGAAAATATTAAATCCATGTACAATAATCAAATCCCTTATGATCAATTAACCTATGGTGATTTAGTTAATCACATTCAAAGGTAGGTTTACAATTATGTTCTGATATTAAGTTAAAAAAATAGTTAAAATATGAACAAACTAAGTACAAAAATGAATTAGGATCTTTTTGTAAACAATTTTGTTAGGAAGAAAATTGTTCTAAACAAAAAAGTTCTACTAAAAAACACATACATACTCATTTTAGATCTATGTTTCATAAAAAATGTTTTACTCTGAAATCATTTAAGAAACAAATAGATAATACAAAAACAAAATCCAATCCTAAGGAAGACAAATCTAAATCTAAACAAATGGTTTGTTTCAAATGTAATGCACAAGGTCATTTCGCAAAATATTATCGAGTTCGCAATCAGATTAATGAGTTGAACTTTGACGACAATATTATTGCAAAATTAGATTTAATTGTTATAGATATTGATGACGAATCATCACTATCTCCTTCTGATAATGAATACCAGGAGACTTGGACAAAAGCTTTTTTATTCTAGAACTTAGAGCAAAAACATTAATGGTTTTTTCATTTTAAAACTAACCAGAGATACAATTTTCCTTACTGGTTCAATGAATGGTGGTGGTACTTTGGACCTCTCCAACAAATTCTACCACCACTCATTAATGAGGGATTTGATATTTTTTGCTCTCGTTATCAACCCAAGGATATGGCACTACCACCATTATTATATTTCTTCTCTACATTTTAATTTCTTGGATTACCAATTGGCAGTACAAATTTCACAATAAACCAGGGAGTTTGCCTTATTTATTTCGCACATATCGCACTAAATGGTGGGACAAATTCAATGGTGAAAAGGCCTACTCATAAAATGTTATAAAATGGTTTTCATCCAACCAATCACAATCCAAACTGATTGAAAAATCAGAACAAAATCTCCTTGAAATGAAAACATTTATCATCTCAAAATTGGTTTCGGCCACATCAAAAGATGAACTTGCTCATCTTCTGCAAAAGACTTTATCAGAAGTTAAAAGCCATTCTGGAAAATCATCAGCATCAAATTTAGACAAATACTCAAAAGAGAGTTTTAACTCAGATGGTCTTCTCGATGAAGAAAACTGATCAAGTTCATTTTGGCTTGGTTATTCCACCTCAAACGGTAGGTGATAAAGAAATAGTCAACCATTAAATGCTGAAAGTTTTGCTTAAAAACTCAAAAATCCAACAAGGTACCTAACTAAGCCTAGGTTTATCTGGCTTGGCTATTCCACCTAAAATGATAGGTGGTAAAGAAACTATCAAATTCGTTTACAACTAGGTTTTTGCTAAAAAAGACCATAATAGCCTTTTGGGTTTCAGTTTTACCATTCGGTAAAAACTGTCAAAATAGAGACATGAAGCCAAAATACAAGAAATTGACAAAAATAATGTTTTTCCATAAAAGCATTAGTGGAAGACAAAGTGGAGGACAAGTTCCACTATTCAACTTTGCTTTTCCATGTTTTAATGATTGTAAAGGTTCTCTCTCCATCTATATAAGAAAGAGACCTATGCCTTAGTTTTCTAAGTTTTGGAACACGCAAGTCTCAAGTTCTTTCTTTCACAAGTCCTTCTTCTCTTATCCAAAATTGGGAACTTTGGTTCACTCCTCCCAAAAACTTTCCTCTTGAAGGTCACCCTTCCTCTCAAATGTGAGTAGGATAGCTTCAATCAACAATCAGAAGTCTGTAAGTCCAACATTTATATTGTCAAGTACTTACAGTACTTTAGTTTATGTTTATCTTATCAATTTAATATCAATATATTGATATGGCGGGTTCTACCGCCTTTATTGCTTAAGTTTCTTTATGTTCTTCAAGTTCTTCTTTAAGTTCTTATTTTATTAGTCTTCAACGGCGCCACAAACGGTCAGCTCTGCCACTTGTGGTTATTAAGCCCAGAAGCATTTATGTTCATTGCTTTATTATTATTAAATTTATTCTTGTTTCTTTATTTGATTTATTTAATTTTATGTTTATAATTCTTTCAATTTTATGTTTATAATTCCTTCTTAGTCTTATAATCACTATGACTCTAAGTTATTATTTTGGCATTCAATTTTATTTGTTTAGTTTATTGATCCTTTGTGAAGATCAAAAATTATCAACTATTTAACTGCTTCTTCTCACTTAGTTTCTTCTTTGCTTGGCTGATCCTTCTCGTCTATGGTATCGGAGCCAGGGACAAGTGGTTGTAAATTAGGGAATGATTGGTTGAACGTTGGTTTGTTAGTGCTTTCGTAGATCTGAGGGCGAAAGGAGGCCAGTAGACGAGGGATGTCATAGTAAGTGTCAGACTATACCCGAAGTAATAAGCACTGTTCTATCAACAATTTTCAAACATGAGTTCTCTTTTTAGATCAACCTCTACTTCCAGTTCAATATCTGACGATAGAATAGTCAATCAAGAAGAAATTAATCTGGAAGATTTAGTTAGAGATTTTGATAATTGGGATATTCCCTGGTATAAATAAACAAAATATATGAAAAGGAATCCAAAATTTAGTCTCTTAAGTCGTAATGATTATACAATTAAAAGAGAAGAAAGAGATATTAAACTTTTTAAATCTTATGAAATAATTAAACTTGTAACTAAACAATCAATTGAGAAGCATAAACAAAAATATAATTATCCTCATATAGGATTAGTCTAGATAGGGATTAAGCCTTTAACTCGTGAAAGTTTAGATACTTCAATTCTCTTATGTCTACGTGATTTGTAGAATGTTAGAATTTAATAACTCACTCCTAGGGACAGTTGAGACTAGCCTATGTAGTGGTCCAATATATTTTGATTGTTATCCTAATTTTATAGTTTCATTAAGTGATCAAAATCTCTTAGATACACTCACTTTAAACATCAAAACTCACAATTACAAGATGACTTCTGGATCACTTCCAATTTTCTTAATCTATAGGATTCATTATTAGGTTGTCTTCTACCTTTGGTTCAAAAGCTTTACGCAAATCTCCAAAGGGTTTTCCTTATTAATTCAAACAGATATTGCTAGATCTAATATGACAATTCCAAGAACAATAAAGTTGAATGAAATAACCTTACCCAAAATTTGGGAGTTACAAGGGGCTGTACCTCCTAAAAAAGTAGAAAATATAAACATAGAGTATATTACTCAGGCCAGTGATGGGAAAGTAGAAATTACTTTTAGTTCTCGTCTTCATTCAATTGATTTACAAAATCTTAATCTTGGTTCGTCTTATAAATCAGAGATAGGAATTCCACCCTAAAATTCTTACTCTACTGCACCAAGTACCTCTTATAAAACAAAAAATCAATTTTTATCTATTCCAAGTACTTCTTATCGTTCTGACCTACATGGAGTTGATCACTCTGGTTCCATTCCGAAACCATTTTACAATGTTCAACAGCCAGAATCTCATACCAGTTCAAACCTGGAATCAAAAGATTCTCCACCAATGTCACAAACTTATTTTCAAATGGTATATAATAATGATGTTCCTGAATTAAATATTTTCATCAAAGCAGATTTTGTTATTAACAAAAACTCTTTACAAAAGGATTCTTCTTATAATACTGTCAAAAGAGAGTGGTTTCTTAATCATTATACCAGTGAAAAATGTCATTTTATTCAAAACGAATATTATGATTTTCTTAACGGAGTTCAAAAAACAAGTATTATTTTTGACTATTTTGAATTATCTCTTGATGACCCCAGTATTGATTGGGCTACTTATCCCTTTTTTTCTAAGACAATCATTGTTACCACTAGGGTCCAGAAATGGTATGATAATACACAAAAAATGATCATTGCGTCAACATCCACCTTTGACCCAACCCAAGTTAGAATATAAAAATTCTACTAAAAAAGATACAAAAAATAATGATTTTATTAATGAAATAAATAAAAGATTAAAACAACTTATTGAGACAACCCAATCTCCTTCCCTACAAATCTCCAATATTCTAGAGTCTTTATGCATGCCAACAATCCACAACCTTGACAAAACTACTAATGATCCAGACATTACTGATAAACTTGAAATCAAAATCCAAACTAGAGGAGATAAATCTCAAACCAAACAAGTTGTTTGTTTTAAATGCAATACACCAAGACACATTGCAAAATATTGTCGTGTTCACAAAAATATTAAAAAGTTAAAAATAGATCAGGATATTATTGCAAAATTAGAATCCATTCTAATTGACACTGATGATGAATCATTAGTAAAAAATTTTGAATTAAAATACCCAAGTAATGACAGCTTCTCTACATCTTCTTATACATAAACAAATATAAGACCTCCAAATCCTAATCTTAAAACTCTTCAACAAGATGTTTCCAAAATTAAATCAAAAATCTCAAAAGAGATAGCAAAAAGGATGATCTAGAAGAAATTTCACAAAAAATTCACCAACGTTTTCTTCTATTATTATCTCAAGTTATTAGCCAGAAATGGTTTAACAAAATTAAAATTATTATCCGTAACTCATTTTGTTTATACAATTGCTTTAATTGATTCTGGTGCTGATTTAAATTGCCATCGTTTTGACTTAGTTCCTCGTCATTTTTGGGAAAAAATGACTGAAAATATAAAATCTGCAAATGGTGAACAACTTAAAATCATTTACAAGTTATCTGATGTTATGATAAAAAATAGGGAGACTAATTTTTGAACTAGTTTTCTTGGCATCCAAAAAATTACAAAATATGTTATGCTAGGAACCCCATTTCTAGAATTACTTAAACCATTTAAGATTAGTAATAATGGAATTCACACTAAGATTTTGGGAAATAAGATAGTTTTTCCTTTCATACTGAAATTTGTTACAAAGAATATTAATTTATTATCCCAATGTTCTATTCATGATTATTCAATTAGTTATCTTATTAATAATAAGGAAAAACAAATCAAACATCTTTTTTAAGAAATATATATTATTCGAATAAAACAACAATTAACAACACACGAATTACAAGAGAAAATAATTGCTCTTCAAAACCTCTTTGAGAAAGATGTCTGTTATGATCTCCCCACTACTTTCTGGAATAGAAAGAAACATGTGGTACAATTACCTTATAAAAAGGATTTTCAAGAAATTAATATTCCCACTAAAGCTCGAGGTATTCAAATGAACAAAGAATTAGAAGAACATTGTCGAAAAGAAATCCAAGATCTTTTAAATAAAAAATTAATTCAACAAAGTCAATCACCTCGGAGTTGTGCTACTTTTTATGTCAATAAAAATGCTGAAATAGAATGAGGCGTTCCTCGTCTCGTTATTAATTATAAACCTTTAAACAAAGCCCTCTAATGGATTAGATATCCGATTCCAAATAAAAAAGATTTGCTTGCCAAATTATATGATGCTAAGATTTTTTTCTAAATTTGATATGAAATTTGGTTTCTGGCAAATTCAAATTCAGGAACAAGATAGATACAAAACTACTTTTACTGTTCCTTTTGGTCAATATGAATGGAATGTTATGCCATTTGGATTAAAAAATGCACCTTATGAATTCCTAAAGATTATGAATGATATTTTTAATCCTTATTCTCAATCCTTAATTGTTTATATTGATGATGTTTTAATATTTTCCCATAGCATCAATCAACATTTCTATCATCTTTTTAAGTTTCTCAAATTTATCAACAAAAATGGTTTAGTAGTTTCTAAGACAAAAATCAAATTATTTCAAACTAAAATCCATTTTTTTGGCCATAACATTTATCATGGTACTATCAAACCAATTGAAATATCCATTCAATTTGTTGACAAATTTCCTGACAAAATATTGGACGAAAATCAGTTACAAAGATTTTTGGGAAGTTTGAATTATATCGCTAATGTTTATCATAATCTTCAAAAGTTATGTAAACCTTTACATGATAGATTAAAGAAGAATCCACCCCCTTAGACAGAAACTCACACTGCCATAATCCAAAAGATTAAAGCTTATCTCCCAACATTACCTTCCTTATGTCTTGCAAACCCAAATGCTTTTAAGATTGTTGAAACAAATGCCTCAAAAATTGGTTATGGTGGCATACTTAAATAGATTAAGAATAATAAAGAAAAAATTATACAATTTACTTCCAAAAAATGGAATCCTACCTAGTAGAATTATTCAACAATTAAAAAAGAAATATTATCTATTGTTTTATGTATTTTCAAGTTTCAGGGTGACTTATTAAATCAAAAAAATTTAGTTCATGTTGATTGTAAATCTGCAAAAGAAGTCCTTCACAAAAATGTTCAAAATATTGCCTCCAAACAAATATTTGCTCGATGACAGGCTATTCTTAGTGTTTTTGTTTTTGATATTGAACATATTGCTAGCAAAGATAATAATCTACGTGATTTCTTAACATGTGAATTTTTGCAAGACCGATAAAATAGGATTTATTGCTCTTTGTTGCAACCGGTTTTGCGAAAGAAAATTTTAAAAGAGAGTCGCCACCAATTGTAATAGGTGCAACTGGTCACCAATAAAAATAATTTGGTCTGCGAAAATCCAGAAAAAATGGGTAAGTGAGTTTGTTACATATGGGGAAGGTGTGAGGCACCCCACAACGTCTGTTTTAAAAAACAGTTGTCAATTTAACTTTTATTATCTCATTATATGATTTTAAAAAAACATTGATTGTGACAAGAATACATGCATGGGGAAGATGATTATATACAAAAATATATCAAAATATGATAAAATAGGTTTTAGAAAATATATTAAAAAAAACTATTTTGAAATTGAATGAATTAATTTTAGAAAATGTCAACACTATCTCAAAATAAAATTTAGAAAACATAAAAATTATATTGAAAGTCTAATCTTGAGGTTCACGGAATTTTTCCATCCAATGGTCAAATTTCCTAGAAATACTCTCACCTCAAGAATCTTTTTTAAGGTGCATCCAATGCATTCCCCAAATCAGATAAAGATAAAAAAAATAAAATATAAAATATAATATAAAATATAAATATTAAAGACTTCCGATCTAATTTTTATAAAAAAAAATAATAAATAAATATTAAAGATAAAGATAAAAATAATAAATAAAATAATAAAAATAAAAATAAAATAGAACGAAAATAGTAATAGAAACAATAAAAATAATGAATAAAAATAAAACGAAAGTAAAATGAAAAATAGGAGGAATGAAAAATAAAACAAAGTTAAAATGTTGGGAACCGAGTTTTGGTGGACTATTCGATATTGAATTATCGCAAATCCCGATTCAAATATATTAACACTTTAAATCCTACAATTTAAACACATAATCACATAGCATCGAAAAACACATTTTAAATAAAACACATCATCAACATATAGTCAGAAAGAATCTTCTTCCTCATTAACAAAAAATCTTAACAACTCCCTATACAATAATTTAACAAGAAATCCAGAAATTTCCTAGAACCCCATCTACCACAACAAGAAACCCAGTGACTCAAATACATGCATAGACATTTCATAAAATCCACCATTTATACATCTGAACACCTTCATTCATATATATATATATATATACATATATATATATATATTTACACATGCATACACACATGTATACACACACACGCAGCATCCATACCTTTCACTATTTGTTTTTCTGTTTTGAGAAGAAGAGCTCATGCATAAATAATGTAAGATAAATCAATTCATACATGGAATTAAAAATAATTAAATGACATAAAGGCAGATCTCCAAACGTTTTGAATCAAAGTGACCCATCCAGATCAATTGAAAGCATTTTACAAAACATGAAGGGTATGAAATTATGAGGCAGCACAACAGCCAGAACACAACAGCCCAAGAACAAGCATTAATGGAGTGTTTTACAGCAATATTCATATATGTTCGTATCTTCACAATCATTTATGAAATCAATTTGAAAACAACAGATTAAGAACACATATCAAATTAACATCCAACTTCAAAATTTTCTCACGCATCAAGATAGAAGAACACTAGAATATTTTAAAAACAGAACATGAATGGAACACCAGAAATTCAGCATAACCAACAGTCACCAAATCGCAGACATTAACAAGAAAAATCATGAGAAATTACAAGTTCTTCCTTTGACTCACGAGCCATCCAAACTTCAATCATAAAGATAAAATAAAACAAGAATAGCAATCAATCCAGCAAGCTTACCTACTCAAAGCAATTCTGGGAAATTTTCCCTTGAATCCCACAAGCAAAAAAAAAAACAGCTTACTATCTTCACTTCTTCCCCCCAATCTTCTCTATCTCTTTTTTTTTCTTTTCTTTCCTCCCCTATTTATACCAAAAACTCAAATCGAAATTTCACCTCTCACCTCAAAAACCAAGATTTGCGGCCATTAATTATCAACCCAAATCTTCCTTTTCTTTGTTTGCCAGAGTGTTCTTTGAATTTTTGCACTCTCTCTCTCTATTTTTCAAACTTTCGGTGCTCCAAATTTTCTCTTCCAGCTAGCAATGGCCCCCTTTCTCTTTCTTCTTCTTGTTTTCTTTTGACTAGCGGCACCTACTTCCTTCCTTTTTCTATTTCTTGCATTTTGACATTTGGGTTACACTAATGTGGGCCAAGCACTTTTAGGTTAAGTAGAAATTTGGGCTGGGTTGGGCTTTAGTTGGTTGGATCAATTATTTAGATTAATGCATGTGCTTTTAAATTGGTTTCTCAAATTTCCATTTAAACTTGAATTTTAACTTTGGGTACAAACTTGCTTCTAATCCATCCTATATTTTGGGCTTTATTATTTCTTGCTTTATTTGTTTTATTTAATTTTATGTTTATAATTATTTCTTAGTCTTGTAATCAAAGCGGCTCCAAGTTATTATTTTGGCATTCTAATTTATTTTTTTAGTTAGTTTATTCACCAATGTCACCAACTTATTCTCAAATGGTAGATAATAATGATATTGCTGAATTAAATGTTTTGATCAAAGCAGATTCTATTATTGACAAAAAACCTTTACAAAAGGATTTTTATTTCCCATATAATACTGCCAAAAGAGAGTGGTTTCTTAATCATTAAACAGGTGAAAAATGTCAATATATTCAAAACAAATATTATGATTTTCTCAATGGAGTTCAAAAACAAGTATTATTTTTTTGTCTATTTTAAATTATACCTTGATGACACCAGTATTGACTAGGCTACTTATCATTTTTCTTCAAAGAAAATCAATGCTACCACTAGGGTCCAGACATGGTATGATAATGCACAAAGAACAATCATTGAGTTTGAACATCCACCTTTGACTCAACTCAAGTTAGATTACAAAAATTCTTCTGTTATTACCACACCATTTAAAGTCTCCAAAGTCAAGGAATTCAAAAATATAGTTGAACAAAATAATTTTACAAATCAACGCTTGTCCACAATTGGTCAACAATTAAATAGGATAGAAGATTATGTTCAAAAACTCACCATTACAAATACTTTCGATAAACCTATGTTTAAACCATATGAAATACCACCCAAATTAGGAAAAAAATTAGCTCCTCAGGATACTGATTTCATGACTGAAATAGATAAAAAATTACAAGAACTTGGGGCTGATCTCACTCACTTTCCTTCTTTGCAAATTCCTGATACTCCTGAGTAATATGAAAAACCAGCAATACATAATCTTGACAAAACTTGAAGTACTCCAAAAATTCTGATTTTGAGATCAACAAAATGAAATGGCAATCTCCTCAAAAACTTTATTATTCTAAAACTACTCCACCAGATCTTTTGTTAGAAGAAAAACAAACAAATCAAATGAAATATAGCGCTGATATCATTTATGAATGAAATATAGATGGTATGTCAGATTACAATATTCTTAATCAATTACAACAAATGAGGATGGTAAGCGATGCTTACAAAAAAAAGGATACAATAGACCATGCTATTGAAAACTTAATTGTTGCTGGCTTTACAGGTCAATTAAAAAGATAGTCGGATTACCATCTTACATCCGCCTAACAAAATAAATTCTTAATACTGTTAAAACTACTTCTGATGGACAGTTATCAAAATAGAATTTCGTGAAGAAATCCAAGATGTTGTTGCCACACTAATCTTTTCAATTTAAAAGCATTTCTTAGGAGATCCTTCTAGCATAAGAGATAGATCTTCCGAACTTTTAGCAAATTTAAAATGTAAGAAACTTCATGATTTCTTACAATGTAAAGATACCTCCTTAACTAGAGTTGTGATGATTCCTGATAATAATCAATCTTTCTGGAAAGAAATATTCTTAGCTTGTCTTCCAATGTTGTTAGGAGATAAAGTTAGGGAAAAGATTAAATCCATGTACAATAATCAAATCCCTTACGTTCAATTAACCTATGGTGATTTAGTTAGTCACATTCAAAAATTAGGTTTACAATTATGTTTTGATATTAAGTTACAAAAACAGTTAAAATATGAACAAACTAAGTTCAGAAATGAATTAGGATATCTTTGTAAACAATTTTGTTATGAAGAAAATTGTTCTAAACAAAGAAAGTTCTACTAAAAAACACATATCTACTCATTTTAGATCTAGGTTTTATAAGAAATCCTATACTCCGAAATCATTTAAGAAACAAATCGATAATACAAAAACAACATCCAATCCTAAGGAAGACAAATCTAAATCTAAACAAGTGGTTTGTTTAAAATTTAATACACCCGTCATTATGCAAAATATTGTCGAGTTCGCAATCGGATTAATGAGTTAAACTTTGATGACAATATTATTGCAAAATTAGATTTATTTCTTATAGATACTGATGACGAATCATCACTATCTCCTTCTGATAATGAATATCAATATGATGATATACCTTCTTCATCTTTTGACCCTAAAATAAACATGCTTTTCGGGGATCAAAAATTCCTTTTGGAAGTTGTCAATCATATTGATGATCCCACTATTAAGCTAACTTACTTAGATAAATTAAAACAAAATTTATTTAATTCTGATAATAAGGCTGCACAACCAAAAACAACCTACAACTTGAAGGAAATTATGTCTAAATATGACTAAAAGATAGGACCCTCTTCAACTCCTATTCTTCAACACCGTCAAATGAAAATTTCTGAGATAAAAATAGAACTCAACACTCTTAAGAATCAACAAAGGAATGATCGGTGGAAGATAAATGAATTAGTCTCAATCATTGACAAAGGAAAAGGGCTGATTACATCTAAAACACCTAGTGAATTAGATGACATTTAAAGAATTAATAAATTAGAAACAAAAGGAATTTTAGTTGAGAGTTCTTAAAAAAATGATCAACCTTTTATTGGATTATTATCTTAAGTTGTTGGTCAAAAATGGTTTATCAAAATTACAATTGTTATCCAGAATTCTTTTTCTTTTGATACAATTGCTTTAGTAGATTCTGGTGCAGATCTTAATTGTCTTCAATCTGATTTAGTTCCTCGTTGTTTTTGGGAAAAAGCAATTGATGGTATAAAATCTGTAGTTGGTGATCAGCTTAGAATTCTTTACAAATTATCTAATGTTACAATTAAAAATTCTGATATTGCTTTTAATACAAGATTTCTTGGTGCTCAAAATATCACAAAATATGTTATCTTAGGAACACCATTTCTTGATCTCATCAAACCATTTCAAGTAGATCATGATGGGATTCATACTTCTTTATTCAGCAAAAGTTTATTCTTTCCTTTTTTACAAAAAGCCACAAAAAATTCTTTAAGCCAAAGCTCTATAAATGAATGCTCACTTCACTATCTTTTTAAAGCAAAAATGAGTACCTCCTCTAGACGAGGTCGTGGCCGACTCTCTCCACCAACAACAAGATCACACATGCAGAGGCTCTCCAAAGGATCTTATGCCTTACAAGAGGCACCAATTCTTCCTAAAAAATCATGGGCCGATATTGCCGATGAGAAAAATCAAAAGCTAGCCTTAGCCAAGGCTAAATCAAAAGGAAAAGAGGTAATCTCTTCTGATCCTCAACTTGAAATTCCTCAAGAGATTTTAAACAATCCAACCTTATTCGAATGTGTTTCATCTTTACAAAAAACACCTGAGGTTGCCCTAGCAATCCAAGCACAAAAGCCACCCATTAGTTCAGCCTTAGTCATTTTTGACAATATTTTAAAAACTGCTGCTAATGAAGCTTTAAAACAAAATCAATCACAACCTTCTCTTTACATATCAAAATATTTTGACAATTATTTTTTCAGAAGGATGTCCTTATGGAAAGTGAATTCATGAGTGAAGATCAAAAGACTATGGTTTCAAAGATCTTCCCTCCAAATTGACGCTATATACCTCAAGATTTAAACAAAAATCAAACATTATGAATTCATTTTAATTGATACTAATTCAATATCTTTGAAGAAATATCAATCTTCACATACTTGAGCTATCACACACTGCACCGTTCAAATTTAAAAAAATTTAACTCCAGCAAAGTGGGGTCAAGAGTTATACAAATCAAAACGATTTCACAAGTCCTTCTTGTCCAAGCCTTCTGGTAATCCCAATAATTATAACCAGCAAGATTGAATTGGACAGAAAACCGTTTTGGTTTTTGTAACTCTTGACCCCACATTGCTCGTATTAAAAAATTTAAAATTTCAACGGAACAGTGTGTGATAGCTGAAGTATGTGAAGATCGATATTTCTCCAAAGATATTGAATCAGTATCAATTACAATGAATTCATAAAATGTTTTATTTTTGTTTAAATCTTGAGGTTAATAGTGCCAATTTGGAGGGAAGATCTTTGAAACCACAGTCTTTGGATCTTCACTCATGAATTCTCTTTCCATAAGGACAACCTTCTGAAAAATTAGTTTGTCTAAATATTTTCATATGTAAGGAGAAGGTTGTGATTGATTTTGTTTTAAAGCTTCATTAGCAGCAGTTTTTAAAATATTGTCAGAAATGACTAAGGCTGAACTAATGGGTGGCTTTTGTGCTTGGATTGTCGGGGCAACCTCAGGTTTTTTTTGTAAAGATGAAACCCATTCCAATAAGGGTGGATTGTTTAAAATCTCTTGAGGAATTTCAGGTTGAGGATCAGAAGAGATTACCTCTTTTCCTTTTGATTTAGCCTTGGCTAAGGCTAGCTTTTGACCTTCCTCATCGACAATATCGGCCCATGATTTTTTTAGGAAGAATTGGTGCCTCTTGTAAGCCATAAGATTCTTTGGAGAGCCTCTGTATTTGTGATCTTATTGTTGGTGGAGAGAGTCGGCCACGACCTCGTCTAGAGGAGGTACTCATTTTTGCTGTAAAAAGACAGTGAAGTGAGCATTCATTTATAGAGCTTTGGCTTAAAGAATATTTTGCGGGTTTTTGTAAAAAAAAAAGAATAAACTTTTACCGAATAAAGAAGTATGATTGCCATCATTATCTACTTGAAATGGTTTGATGAGATCAAGAAATGGTGTTCCTAAGACAACATATTTTGTGATATTTTGAGCACCAAGAAAACTTGTATTAAATGCAATATCAAAATTTTTAATTGTACGATTAGATTATTTGTAAAGAATTCTAAGTTGTTCACTAGCTGCAGATTTTATACCTTCAATTGTTTTTTCCCAAAAATAATGAGGAACTAAATTAGATGGAAGACAATTTAGATCTGCACCAGAATCTACTAATGCTAGAAGGATCTCCTAAGAAATGTTTTGAAATTGAAAAGATTAGTGTGGCAACAGCATCTTGAATTTCTTCACCAAATTCTATTTTGATAACTATGGCATCAAAAGCAGTTTTAACAACATTAAGAATTTCATTTTGTTGGACGGATGTAAGATGATAATCTCACCATCCTTTTACTTGACCTGTAAAGCCAGCAATAATTAAGTTTGCAATAGCCTGGTCAATTGTATTCATTTTTGTTTTGTAAGCATTGCTTACAATCGTCATTTGTTGTAATTGATTAAGAATATTGTAATTCGACATACCATCTATATTGCATTCATAAATGGTATCAACATTATATTTCATTTGATTTGTTTGTTTTTCTTCTAACAGAATATCTGGTGGAGTAGTTTTAGAATAATAAAGTTTTTGAGGAGATTGTCATTTCATTTTGTTGACCTCAAAATTAGAATTGTCTGGAGTACTTTCAGTTTTTTCAAGATTATGTATTGTTGATTTTGTAGATGACTTAGGAGTATCAGGAATTTGCAAAGAGGGAAAGTGAGTGAGATCAGCCCTAAGTTCTTGTAATTTTTTACCTATTGCAATCATTGATAAGTGCCAGAATATACATTCTAAAATTGATTACATATAGGCATTTATAAAGGATTAAGGTTTAAAGTGATATTTTTGTGCATTAAACTCCAAATATTATTTTGGACATCACTTTATTATTTTAAATGTAATTTTGCTTCCTTGTGATCCAAGCCTAAGCAATTGTCGAATTCTTGATCTATAAAGAAAGATATGCCATCCATGACATCGCCATCATTTGCCCAAATAAATATCAAAGATGTTAATATGAAAAATATCATGATATTTGTATGTATGATAATTGTATTTTATGATATTTGTATTTTATGATATTTGCATTTAAAATATCATGATACTTACATAATATTTTGTCTATAAAAGGAAGGGAGGTCTTTGGTGATGGAGGATTCAAAAATTTCAAGATTCCAAGACTTGAAGAAACAAACGAAGAAGAAGAAATCTTTTGGAAGAAGAACAAAGGAGGAGAATAAAAAGGATTGTATTTTTAGTTATGTGTTTGTTATGTTTTATGTTTTACTTTGTTATGTATAATGAAACTTTTGTAGTTAGGGCTTAACTTTGAAGCCCTAAACATGATTTCAATTATATAAGTTGTGTGGTGTGGATTGCATATTTTCTTACAAGTATGGTGATTTTGGTTTTTCTATGTTATGTAAATTTTGATACTTCGTTTATTTGAGTAGCTAACTTAGGGACATGTATTGGGATTATTCAGTTGTAGAACATAAGTCAATTGCCATACTGATTATGTTTTTATTTGCAACACATAATTTGGTTAAGAATGAATTATGGAAAATCAATTCAGGAATGTCTAATTGCAAATATCATGTATTAGAATTCTTGTGGCATTCATATTCTCTTGACTCTTATTGGATTCTTGATTGTTAATTGAAGAAAATACCATGCTAGATTTCAATTGAGAATACACTTATTGATGTAAATGTCATACACCTTACATGCACTTAAGAGAGAATCATACAACTTGAGTTTGACCATGACCTTGTTGTGAATGTTGTCCTCATATACTTGTTGAAAGTTTCAATCTATCATTTCTTATAAATTGTTTGATTGTTTTTGTGATGGATAGTGAGTCCTAGCAATGATTTTTAGGAATTGAAGTCATTACTTTCCATTCTTGTTTTTAGTGTTAATATTTCTATCTTTACTGTTATATGTTATAAGATTTAAACCCCACTTTTATAATTATGTGTAAATTATATTGAAGTATTAGATTGTATATTTATTAGTATCACTCCTCGTGGGATCGACTTTTACTTGTCCATTATATATTATTTGTACAGTTGTAAGATAATTTTAAATTGTTACTAACGACATAACAGTCATGAAATTAGTATCCTGAAGAGCTAATGTTTTTGCTAATTTGGGTGGTATTTCATATGGTTTAAACATAGGATTATCAAAAGTATTTGTAATGGTGGGTTTTTGAACATAATCTTCTATCATATTTAATTGTTGACCAATTGTTGACAAGTTTTGTTCAACAACATTTTTGAATTCCTCGGTTTTGGAGACTTTAAATGGTGTGGCAATAACAGAAGAATATTTGTAATCTAACTTGAGTTGGGTCAAAGGTGGATGTTCAGACTCAATGATTGTTCTTTGTGTATTATCATAGCATGTCTGAACTCTAGTGGTGGCATTGATTGTCTTTGAAGAAAAATGATAAGTAGCCCAGTCAATATTGGTGTCATCAAGGGATAATTCAAAATAGTCAAAAACCAATACTTGTTTTTGAACTCCATTAAGAAAATCATAATATTCGTTTTGAATAGACTGACGTTTTTCACCTTTATAATGATTAAGAAACCACTTTCTTTTTGCAGTATTATAAGGGGAATAAAAAATCCTTTTGTAAATATTTTTTGTCAATAATAGAATCTGCTTTGATCAAAATATTTAATTTAGGAACATCATTATTATCTACCATTTGAGAATAAGTTGGTGACATTAATGGAGAATCTTTTGATTCCGGGTTGGAACTGGTATGGGACTCTGGTTGTTGAAAATTGTAAAATGATTTTGGAATGGAACCAGAGTGATCAACTCCATCTAGGTCAGAACGATAAGAAGTACTTGGAACAGATAAAAATTGATTTTTTTGTTTTATAAGAGGTACTTGGTGCAGTAGAGTAAGAATTTCGGGGTGAAATTTCTATCTTTGATTTATAAGACGAACCAAGATTAAGATTTTCCTGATTGACGATTCTATCGTCAGATATTGAATTAGAAGTAGAGATTGATCTAAAAAGGGAGAATTATCGAAATGAGCCTCGTACTTTGGAAAATTAGTCGTTTTGGCCCTCTAACTTTTTTTTGGCTCATTCAAGCCCTCCTAGTTCAACAAACGAATTACGTTAGCCCTTGTCACACATTTCCGTTAGTTTTTGCTGACCTGGCTCCTACAAAATGGCATGGCTCAAGTTTTCAAAAAATTAAAAATGACATGTAAACCCCGATGAAAAAAATTGGGCATATCGGTATTCTTCATAAAAATCTCCATTACCACTGGTCTCCTTTGTCCTCAACAGTTCCTCATACGACACAACAAAATCTAGGGCATCAAATCCTCTAAAGTTCTCCCCACAGTCGAAATCGGATCTCCGAACATTAAAGAATACCTCATCGACTCATCATCATCTTCAACCAAGGGAAGGTCAAGCACGAGAATCGAGGAGGCGCCATTGCAAATTTTCTTGGAGAGAGAAAAGCGTTGATCTGCTCTCATCCAGCTCTCCATCTTCCACAATGATAGATCTTGATTCTCCTTGAAATGCAGATGAAGGCAGATATGCCATTGTGGAGAAGATCCTTGTGATCTTCAAAGGGGATCAATAAACTAAACAAATAAAATTGAATGCCAAAATAATAACTTAGAGTTATAGTGATTATAAGACTAAGAAAGAATTATAAACATAAAATTAAATAAATCAAATAAAGAAACAATAATAAATTTAACAATAATAAAGCAATGAACATAAATGCTTATGGGCTTGATAACCACAGGCAGCAGAGCCGACCGTTTGTGGCGCCGTTGCATACTAATAAAATAAGAACTTAAATAAGAACTTGAATAACATAAAAAAACTTATGCTCCATTTTTTTGAAGTAAAACCAACCTCTCATGGAAAATAAATCTCAAGGAAAATATTCATATGAAAAATCAATTAATTTCTGGTGCTTGGAAATCTTAGTGCGGATGTCTTGAAACTCAGAGGAAGACTCACCCATGTGCTGTTGTAAGAGTGGATGGGCCAACCGATCCCGGAGTTGAGGTACCAGGCAATGGAGTAGCAATCACACGATCCATATGCCCCTTACTAAGGTTCCATTTTTTGAGATCAAAAATTTATAGGGGAAATGGTGGACTGTGGCTCTGGCACAAAGAGTTCTTTGAAGAGCATCATCCAAGGAAAAAATAATTTGCGCTTGCTCGCATCAATCTGCTTTGGTTTTTTGTTGGAGCTACTTCTTTTGGTTGAGACAAATGACTTGGCTTTGAGGATAGACTGGAGGAACACCTCACCTACATCAAACCAAATTGAACATTACATAGCATGAAGGGTTTCTAGATACAAACTGTGGCGCTCTTGGTTATGGCCTTGAGGAATCATATTTTTTGTAAATGACTGTATCTAAGAGGCAAAGTGGTTTGTGGAGGTGACATCATATGAAGTGGTTCCTGATGGTGAAGCCAATGGATGTTGATGTTGGCACGGAGGTTGATGCAATTCACAATCTATTGCCCTAAACAAAGCTCTGCGTCTAGCTAAAGACTTTAAGAATGCGCTTGTTGGGACGCAAAGCTTTGTTTAAGGCGATAGGTTTTGAACTAGATCAATTTCTGTACCAACATCAACATCTATGGGTGTCGCCGTCAAGAACAGCGTTAAACGGTGTCAACCTCCACCGCCACTTCGCCTCTTGGATATAGTCATTTACAAAAATATGATTCCTCAAGGCTATGACCAAGAGGGCCACGATTTGTATCTGGAAACCATTCATTTTATGCACTGTTAAATTTAATTTGATGTAGGTGAGGTGTTGCTCCAGTCCATCCTCAAAGCCAAGTCCTTCGTCTCAACCAAAGGAAGTAGCTCCAGCAAAAAAATCAAAGCGGATTGATGCGAGCAAGCACAAATTATTTTTCCCTCGGTTGATGCTCTTTAAAGAACTCCATATGCCAGAGCGCAATCCACCATTTCCCCTTCAGATTTTTGATCTCAACAAATGGAACCTTAGTAAGGTGCATATGGATCGTGCAACTGCTACTTCATTGCCTTGTTCATTGTAGACCACTTTGTCATTACTATGTCAAAGTTGGTTTGACAATGGATTATCCAATGTCTCCCATTATACCTAGGTAGGTTCATTGTCGGCATACTTGTGCAGCTGGATGAGATACTTCATATGCGAAACGATTTGATGCGTATATGCACTCAAATCGATCCAAATTTTGTTTTGATACTTTTGTTAATGTGCTTGACTAAATTACTATCCCTGTCTTAAAAATTATTAACTAATATCATGATTTTTATGAGCAGTATCACAAAGATATCTTGAGCCAATATTTTACAATATGTAAAAAAATAAATGACATATAATTATCTAAGAGCGTCAACTTATTATTTAAGTTAATTTCTTTTAAAGAATTTGTGGACACATTATTTTGTGGGATGTAACTTGTCACATGCGTGCACTCAATGAAATATATATAACAAATTATCAGAGGAGCCAATATTGTCCATCGGACAAGTTCATAAAAGTCTTGTCTCAGTGACAAGTTTGTTTTCTTCTTGTCTTTGTGACAAGTGATTATTATTTTTTTTCTTTGCTTTTATTATGGTGTCGTCAAGTGGTGCAGAAGCGGTCGCTTTGAAGGATCTCTGTGCGAGAGTTTCTTTGGGAGATGAGGAGGATGAGGGACTTGTGCCTGGGGAGGAGGTGCTTGAGGCAACTGAGGAAGTTTGTTGGTGCTTGGTCGGTAAATTTTTAACAGATCGTCCTATCAATTTTCTGACGACAAAGAACACGCTGGCGTCGATTTGGCTGCCTATAAAGGGCGTTTATATTAAGGATATTGGGCCTTCTCTTTTTATCTTCTAGTTCTTCAATGTTCTAGATCTAGACCGTGTAGTGGCTGGGGGTCCGTGGACGTTTAATCAGTAGTTACTGGTCTTTGCATGGTTGAATCCTATGGTTATTTTGATGAATGTTCTGCTTTTCCATATTGACATCTGGGTTCAGGTGCATGATTTGCCTTGTGGGTTCAAGTAAAAAAAGGTGGGTAGGGAGATTGGCAATACAGTTGGGTCGTTTGTTGCTGCAGATGATCAAAGCTTTAATGGACTATGGAAGCAATTTATGCGTATTAGGGTGTCGATTGATGTCTGGAAGCCATTGCGTAGGAAAATGAAAATCAAGATGACTGGAGGGGAATGGACATGGTTGCAATTTAAGTATGAACGTTTATCGACTTTTTACTTTTTTTGCGGTCGGCTTGGTCATGGGGAGCGCTTTTGTCAAAGTTTGTTTGACTGTAAAGTCCGCCCAATTGTGATACCCCACGGAGTTTGGTTGCGTGTGAAAAAATATCAAACAAAAAAGAGTTGACAGAATATCAAAGTGAAGAAAGTAATTTCATTTCAATGCCTTTTTCCTTCCCTCTTTCGTGTATTTATATCTCTTTACAGTTGTAACCTCTAAGATGTGAACATGATCTGTTTACATGATAATTACAATGTGAACATAATAATATAAATAAAATCCCATAATGATTTGGCGCAGATGATGATTATCTTGGTCCATGAATGCAGCATATACTTAATCCCACAAATGCAGCCATTAATATATCCAATTTGAATCCCTCAAATGCAGCCATGAATAGCTGTCGTGAATGTTATACCTGTAACATCGTGCTCTGAATCGGCGTGTGGTGCCTCAAATTGGTGAGAGGTGACTTGATCATCCTTGGTGGCGGGGGGTAATATTGGCAATTTTGAGATGCCGCATTTGTCGGCTAATGTTATGGGTAGTGATTCAGACATAGTGAAGCAAATAGTTGGCGGATTTGGCGGAGTAAATTCTTGTTCCACATTTGATGCTGGTGTGGGGGTAGGTGATTATGGGGGAGATGAGGGCATTAATTGCTCGGAAAGAGTTGACTCTGATGTGGCAGGAGATGGCGTAATTGTCGCAACCGGTTTTGCGAGAGAAATTTTAAAAGAGAGTCGCCACCAATTGTAATAGGTGCAATTGGTCACCAATTAAAATAATTTGGTCTGCGAAAATCCAGAAAAATGGGTAAATGAGTTTGTTACGTATGGGGAAGGTGTGAGGCACCCCACAACGTCTGTTTTAAAAAAAATAGTTGCCAATTTAACTTTTATTATCTCATTAAATGATTAAGAAAATCAAGTGTGATATATTAACAAAATATGTACATCGAGTACGATAATTTATATGGAATATAAAAACTATATTGAGAGTCTAATATTGAGGTTCATGAAAACTCTTTCATCCAATGGTCAAATCTCCATGAAGCACTCTCACCTCAAGAATTTTGTCTGAAGGTGCATCCAATGCATTCCCCAAATTAATTTCATCTTCAATTAATTCTTTTAATATAATTTTGATATACAATATGAATGCTAAAAGAAAATTCTCTCCATCCAATGGATGGGAATTTCATAAAATTTTATCCTCAAGAATCCTTTTGGGATCGCATCCAATGCTTCTCCGTTTGGTTCCGTCGTCGGATATTTGATGGGTTGAATATAGAAAATCGTATGATTTGAATCTTTCTTTAAAATTATTTAAATATACACATTCTAAAATAAATTATGAAATTAAAAATTTAAATATGCTTATTAATCTAATTAATATTTACACTACTTTCCTGTTTTATTATATTTTTACATTTTTATATGGATCAAAAATCCCAACCCAACCTAATACTAAGAACCCAAAACAATCATAAGACCCATACAAATCTCAGAATTATCCAGCAGGCCCAATATTCAATATGGCCCCTAATCTCTATTAAGAAAAACAAATACAAAATAACATTGGCCCAGCCCAGCTACACTCTAATAACAAATCAAAACAACAAAGCTAAAGACCAAAACATTTAACAACACAAAACCTAAGAATCCAAACCCAAAAGTCAAACAAAACCGGCCCAATAACCTCCCTTCCAGCGTCATTCGGCGCACCTGCTGAAGAAACCAGAGCAAAGACAAAGCAGAACCAAACGGACAGATCCGAACAAACAGACTCCAGAAACAGAAGATCAAATGGCGGATCCATTGCATGCATGATTGGCAGAGTAAAAACAAGAAAAGAAACAGATTGAAATTAAAATCGAAATCAAACCTCCGAAACCTCCTTTTTGCTTGGTTTTTTCTATTTTTTGGATCTTTCTTCCCAAAGAAATATGCTCCGGCTTTTTCTTCTTTCTCTTGTTCTCCAATTTTCTGGGTTCCCCTCAAAAGAAACCACTGGCTTCTCTCTCAAAAAAAAAAAAAACTCAAAAATTCCCCTAATCTCTCTCCAAAACCACTCCCGGAAATTCCTCCCCATCTCTCTGTCACTCCCCTCTTTTTATACAACCAAAATCGAATCAAAATCTCCCCAAAATCAACAACATCAGCTCCAAAAGTCTCTATCTTTGAATTTTAGCCTTATCTCTCCCCATTTTCCAAATCGGAGGCCCCTCTTTTGATTTCCTTCTTCTTGGCTTTATCCGACCAGCGCTCCCTCTCTTCTGTCTCTGTCGGCCGCCCCTCTCTTTTAGGTGAGTTAGGGTTTTTTTTGTTTGGGTGAGAATATAGGGTTTGGTTTAGGTGGGCTGGGCCGGGCTTAGTTGGGTTTAATTGGGAGATGGGCCAGAATTTGGATTTAATTGGGTAGGTTAGTTTAAATGAATGGATTAGTAATTGGGCTTGATTTTTGGTGAGTTTGAGGGCTTGGTCTTGCTTTGGGGTATTATTTTTATTTATTTATTATTCTATTTATTTTTTCATTTTCGATAAATAAAAACTTTTCCGGACAAAAATGGGGTACTACAGTAATTATGGATCCGAAGCGACGACATAGAGAGAATGAGCATGATGTAATGGTTACCTTATCTACCGGGCTTGGGATGAATATTGATGGGCCTGGGATGAATATTGATGATGAGAGGGTTATTAACCAAAAAAACATGTTGTTGACGGGTGCTGTGAGATCCCGACCCAAAAATATTATGTTTGGTTAAATTTTAAGTAATAAGTTATTGAAAAATGAGTTCGAAGAGATAACGGACCATTGGAAGTGTATAAGACCCTAAAAAAATAGTTTTGAGCTTGGTTCGGTAAATGGGTCATAACTTTTAGTGTACATGTCCGTTTCGGGCCCATAATATATCAAATCGAAGTTTAGACCGAGACGGAAAATAAATTTGAGAAAAAACTGGGTTTCTATGAACATTAATCCGTCCGGACGGATAATTGGGCGTCCGGACGGATGTGCCTAAACGGAAGGCAGAAAGGTTCTGTGAATAGTGATCCATCCGGAAGGATAATAGGGCATCCGGAGGAATATGCCTAGATTCAAACCAGTGGGTTACGGGAAGAGTAATCCGTCCGGACGGATACATTGGGCGTCCGGACGGCTATCGGGAAATCAGTTTTTAAGAAACAAGATAGACATTTATGGGCATTACCAACACTTGGAGAGCCCGAGAAGAGAGAGAAAGAGTGAGAAACTTAGAGAGAGAAGGAGATTTGTTGAGGTTTTTGCTTGGTTTTCCATGGATTCATGAAGCATGTCAAGAATCAAGGTGGAACCAAGGAAGATTTGAAGGTTTGAGGTGAGTTTTCATAGTTTTGGAATTCTAGGGTTTTTCCTAGATTTGTTTGATTCTTTAATAGATGGAAGGTAAGGCTTAGATATGTTGATTATAGGTTGATTTTGGATGTATATGTAGATTGGTTTGTGATTTGGAGTAGAGTTGAGCTTGGGTTGAGTTTCAAGGATTTTGGAGAAATTTCTAGAGAGAGAAGGTGAGTAATTTCGAATTTATTGATTTAATTGATGTTTATATGAGTTGTTGGTTGTTTATTGGTGTATGAATGGGTTCGGTTTCGCCACATTGTTAGGTTTGGGAAATCGGAACCCTAGGAACGTAATTGTGGATTTTGTGGTAAATTGCTCAACAAGAGGTAGGGATTCTTACCCCATTTTCTATCGTATTGTTCTTCTCTAAAGAGCGGTTGAAATTCTTCATTGGTCTTTATTATTTGTGTTCTTGCCTAAATTGTTCCTTAGGAATAACGAACCTTATTGTTGATTATTGATGAAGTGCATAACCTTTGAATGCTCAATCATCTATTGGGTATGATAATCCTCGATCATGCATCACGTAGTTATGTATATATATAGGATTGTATATATATGATCTTCTTTTGCATGGCATTATTGGAGATGAATTTTAGATGCATCGAGTCTACGAGTATGGACTCGTAGTATCCTTAGGTTATACTTTTGTGATGATGTTGGATACCGAAGGGGCACGTCGTTGCCGGGGCAAAGTGCAAGGGTTCCGATGGTTTTCCGTAATATTCGTTGCCTAGTGCCAGGCATTATAGGGTGTAGCCCGAGGTTATACATTGTTGTGACATTTTAGGATGTCATGTTGCTGCATTGAGCTTGTTTCAATATTCAGCCTTTACGTTCTTATGATTCATTTTATTTTCCCTACTGAGCCTCTTGCTCACCCTATTTCCTTTCTGTATCCTTCAGGTGAGACTGGTGCTGAGAACCAGGCTGCGGATCAGTAGGAGGCGGCGTGACATGGAAGGCCACCCTAGGAGCACTAGGATATGTATTTGGTTGTTTGAGAACCTTGGTTATGAATTAAGTACATGTAGTACTTTTATTGGTTGACTATTATGTTGCTTAAATACCTTTTCGGTATGTTGGATGGATGGTCGGGAGGTATGCCGTGTGATCGGGACTTACGTACCTAGATATTGGACCTTGGGTCCAGATTGATAGACTTTGATAGTCTTTGATGATATTATTGATATGAATATGCATTGCTTATTGATTGCATGTGATTAGGAGGCCTGAGGCCCTGCCTAGTGTGTGAATGTGGATAGATGGCCAGAGGCCCTGATAGGCTGCGGAACTTCTCTGATTATTATTGATTTTCTTTCACGTATTAAATGAGATGTGACTCCAGGTTGGCACCCTCTGATATACGGGGAAGTGTTGTCGGATTTCTGTTAGAATCCGGGATTAGGATGGCGTGTGGTAAGGTCCTTAGTGACGGGGCACACGCCTAAAGTGGCGCTCCCGGTTCAGTGCGTGAATTTCGGGTCGAGGCGCCACAGTTTTGTATCAGAGGGCGAGGTTAGCTCTACGTAGGATCTTGGGTTGGGTCCTAGATATGTGTTAGTAAGTCTCCAGGCCATGTCACGACCTCTACTGATCCGGTACGTTTTCTTATCCCTTAAATCCTCTATTAATTGAATTATGTTAAGTGTTTTATCTGTTGTGGCGCAGATGGATACTCGTAGAGAGACTCGATCTACTCGCGCTGCGGTAACCCTGGGAGATGGGGGCAGGCGAGGATGACCTAGGGGCCGTGGTAGAGGAGTGGCGCATGCTACTAGGCGCACTCCTAACACTCAGAACTCGGTGTCGGTGAATGACACCAACGAGGAAGTGGAGGAAAGAGTTGAGGTGGAAGGTCCAGGAAGGACTTTAGAGCCAGTATTACTGGAGGTACAGGTTGCTCCTACCAGTACTATAGGGCAGCCTGTGACCTTAGAAGCTTTGACAGGAATCGTGATGAACTTAGGTCACCACGCAAGTGGTGAGAGCACCAGAGGTCCAAAGTGAGGGACAGGGTTCCGGGGCTAGTACCGGAGATGGTGTTAGACCTGGACGAGAGATTTATGAGGTCGATCAGTTGAGGAGGACTAGTCCTCCAGTGTTTGATGGCGAGGGAGAAGGGTACGAAGCCGGTGAATGGCTAAGGCAAATGAGCAAGAGATTTGAATCTCTAGCTCTACCAGATGACCGAAGGATGAAGCTGATATTTTATTACCTAAAAGGAGCAGCACATGACTGGTGGGATTCACTAGACCAGAGGAAGAATGACTTGACTTGGACTTCATTTGAGATGTTGTTCATGCAACGATTCGTGCCAGAGAGTTTCCAATCTGACAAGGCTAGGCAGTATATGGAGTTTGTGCAGACTCCTGATATGACGGTGACACAATATACCAAGAGGTATGAAGAACTCTATAGGTTTGGCAAAAAGTTTGCTCCGGATGATTGGAGCAAGACGGAGAGATACCGAGATGGGATGATTCCTACCATTGGGAGGTTGATGATACCTTTAGGAGTGATGTCATATGATAAGGCAGTGGATTTGGCTCTTAAGATAGAGCGGGGAGAGCGCAACTCTCGTCAGTACTGGGACATTCATAAGGGTCGAAAGACCCCAGCTCCTAGTGGAGGAAATAGTAGTAGTCAGAAGAGGCAGAAGATAGAACCTCAGACTCAAGGAGGCCAGAGAGGTGGTAGAGACCAGGGACAGAGGCCACGAGGTGGCAGATTTGCATGTTTCAAGTGCGGAAATGAGAGGCACAAGAGAGATCAGTGTCCGGTGAAGGGGGTTGTTTGTTTCGGGTGTGGTATGGCGGGCCATAAGAGGAATGAATGCCCTCAGGGTGGCAAAAATTCAGATCAATATCATGCACCCGGAATAACATCTTCTACAGTTGCTCCAGCTCTTCCCTCCACTGTTCCATCAGGGGGGAGAGGACGAGGCGGATCTAGGCAGACTCCGCAGCTACAACTGACTCAGACACAGACTCGGGCATTTGCATTGGGACATCAGGAGGCTCCTCAACATCCCAACTTCATTGGAGGTACTTTCCTTAATTCAAACTGTTGGGCTAGGGTGTTATTTGATTCGGGAGCTACAGCTTCATTCATTACTAGTGCCCTCGCACATTCCTTAGGGTTGGAAATCTCGCCGATAAGGCGTATGTTTACAGTGTCTTCACCATTTGGGTATTTTACTCCTTTAGAAGGGGTAGCATTTGGGTGTGAGTGTCGATTTGGGGAAGTGGTCTTGAAGGCTGATTTTTATGTGATGGACTTCAAGGATTTCGATGTAATCCTTGGAGCAGATTGGTTGACAAAGCACCATGGGTTGCTAGATTTTTGGGAGAGGAAAATTACTCTTAGAGTACCCGAGGGTGGGGTGATTCGGTTGAAGGGATCGAAGGGGATTCCTTGTCCTCATTTCTTAGAAAATTCTTTATACCAGGATTGTGGGATGGCGAGTTTGGTGACATCAGCACCTAGGGGTGATGTCACAACACCGATTCGGGTAGTCAAAGAGTTTATGGATGTGTTTCCGGAAGAGTTACCCGGACTGCCTCCAAAGAGAGAAATAGATTTTGCCATCGAGTTGCATCCGAACGTGAAACCAATTTTGATTTCTTCTTATCGGATGGCTCCAGCGGAGTTGAAAGAATTGATGATGCAACTAGAAGAGTTGCAAGATTTGGGGTTTATTAGGCCGAGTGTATCTCCATGGGGTGCACCGGTATTGTTTGTAAAGAAGAAAGATGGGTCGTTGAGAATGTGTATCGACTATCGGCAGCTGAATAGAGCTACAGTGAAGAATAAGTATCCGTTACCACGGATCAATGATTTATTTGATCAGTTGAGAGGTGCCAAGCATTTCTCCAAGATTGACTTGAGGTCAGGATATCATCAATTGCGGATAAGGGATGAAGATATTCAGAAGACAGCATTTAGGACTCGATATGGGCATTACGAGTTCTTAGTAATGCCATTTGGGTTGACTAATGCCCCGGCGGTATTCATGGATTTGATGCAACGGGTTCTTAAACCGTTTTTGGATACGTTTGTAGTGGTATTCATAGATGATATCTTGATTTACTCTACAACGGAGGAAGAGCATAGTGAACACTTAAGAGTGGTTCTGTCAACGCTGAGAGAAAATCAGTTGTATGCTAAATTGAGTAAATGTGAGTTTTGGGCCACGGAAGTGAAATTTTTGGGTCATGTTATTACACAAGAGGGCATAGCAGTTGATTACTCTAAGGTTGAATCGGTTTTGAATTGGGTGAGACCGAAGAATGTGACAGAGATAAGAAGTTTCCTGGGGTTGGCAGGCTACTACCGAAGGTTCATTAAGGAATTTTCGAGAGTGGCTGCACCCATGACACAATTGACTAAGAAAGGTACACCGTTTGTTTGGACAGACGAGTGTGAGGCGGCATTTGAAGAGTTGAAGAAAAGGTTGACAACACCTTCTGTATTAGTAGTGCCGGAGAGAGATATAGGCTACCAGGTGTATTGTGATGCATCTAGAGTGGGATTGGGATGTGTGTTGATGCAATGTGGGAGAGTTGTGGAGTATGGCTCTAGATTGTTGAAGACACATGAGAGGAATTACCCAGTTTATGACTTAGAACTAGCAGTAGTAGTATTTGCTTTGAAGCAATGGCGGTATTATCTATACGGAGAGAGGTTTGAAGTCTTTTCAGATCATAAAAGCCTCAAGTACTTATTCACTCAAAAGGAGTTGAACTTGCGACAAAGGCGGTGGATGGAATACTTGGAGGATTTCGACTTTAATTTGCAATACCATCCCGGTAAAGCAAATGTAGTGGCGGATGCGTTGAGCCGGAAACTTGGGTTAGCTAGTTTGGCGTTGCATGAATGGGAGATTGTTGAGACAATCAACCGATTTGGGTTGGAATTGAGGAGTGAGGAAGAAAAAGTATACTTGGGTAGTATAACTTCGAGACCACAGATGGTTCAGAAGGTTATGGATGCGCAGGACGGCGATCCCTCCTTTGATGTGATTGATGAGAGTTCAGGATGGGTTCGTGGGATTGACGGTGGAGTGAGATATGTTGGGAGGTTGATAGTTCCCGATGATGAGGAACTACAACTAGAGACCTTGAAGGAGGCACACCATTCATGGTTTGCCATGCATCCTGGGGTTACAAAAATGTATCAAGATTTAAAAAGGAACTTTTGGTGGAAGGGGATGAAGGCCGATGTGGCCAGGTATGTAGCGAGGTGTCTGACTTGCCAACAGGTGAAAGGTGAACATCAAAAGCCGGCGGGGTTGTTACAACCACTACCGGTAGCGCAATGGAAATGGGAGATGATCACTATGGACTTTGTGACGGGGCTTCCAATGACTCAGAAGAAATATGACACGGTGTGGGTGATAGTGAGAGATTTCTGGGCATTACCAACACTTGGAGAGCCCGAGAAGAGAGAGAAAGAGTGAGAAACTTAGAGAGAGAAGGAGATTTGTTGAGGTTTTTGCTTGGTTTTCCATGGATTCATGAAGCATGTCAAGAATCAAGGTGGAACCAAGGAAGATTTGAAGGTTTGAGGTGAGTTTTCATAGTTTTGGAATTCAAGGGTTTTTCCTAGATTTGTTTGATTCTTTAATAGATGGAAGGTAAGGCTTAGATATGTTGATTATAGGTTGATTTTGGATGTATATGTAGATTGGTTTGTGATTTGGAGTAAAGTTGAGCTTGGGTTGAGTTTCAAGGATTTTGGAGAAATTTCTAGAGAGAGAAGGTGAGTAATTTCGAATTTATTGATTTAATTGATGTTTATATGAGTTGTTGGTTGTTTATTGGTGTATGAATGGGTTCGGTTTTGCCACATTGTTAGGTTTGGGAAATTGGAACCCTAGGAACGTAATTGTGGATTTTGTGGTAAATTGCTCAACAAGAGGTAGGGATTCTTACCCCATTTTCTATCGTATTGTTCTTCTCTAAAGAGCGGTTGAAATTCTTCATTGGTCTTTATTATTTGTGTTCTTGCCTAAATTGTTCCTTAGGAAGAACGAACCTTATTGTTGATTATTGATGAAGTGCATAACCTTTGAATGCTCAATCATCTATTGGGTATGATAATCCTCGATCATGCATCACGTAGTTATGTATATATATAGGATTGTATATATATGATCTTCTTTTGTATGGCATTATTGGACATGAATTTTAGATGCATCGGGTCTACGAGTATGGACTCGTAGTATCCTTAGGTTATACTTTTGTGATGATGTTGGATACCGAAGGGGCACGTCGTTGCCGGAATCGGGATTTCCATTGTGTAGGTGCACCTATAGTCGTTCCGGGGTAAAGTGCAAGGGTTCCGATGGTTTTTCGGAATATTCGTTGCCTAGTGCCAGGCGTTATAGGGTGTAGCCCGAGGTTATACATTGTTGTGACATTTTAGGATGTCATGTTGCTGCAGTGAGTTTGTTTCAATATTCAGCCTTTACGTTCTTATGATTCATTTTATTTTCCCTACTGAGCCTCCTGCTCACCCTATTTCCTTTCTGTATCCTTCAGGTGAGACTGGTGCTGAGAACCAGACTGCGGATTAGTAGGAGGCGGCGTGACATGGAAGGCCACCCTAGGAGCACTAGGATATGTATTTGGTTGTTTGAGAACCTTGGTTATGAATTAAGTACATGTAGTACTTTTATTGGTTGACTATTATGTTGCTTAAATACCTTTTCGGTATGTTGGATGGATGGTCGGGAGGTATGCCGTGTGATCGGGACTTCCGTACCTGGATATTGGACCTTGGGTCCGGATTGATAGACTTTGATAGTTTTTGATGATATTATTGATATGAATATGCATTGCTTATTGATTGCATGTGATTAGGAGGCCTGAGGCCCTGCCTAGTGTGTGAATGTGGATAAATGGCCAGAGGCCCTGATAGGCTGCGAAACTTCTCTGATTATTATTGATTTTCTTTCACGTATTAAATGAGATGTGACTCCAGGTTGGCACCCTCCGATATACGGGGAGGTGCTGTCGGATTTCTGTTAGAATCCGGGATTAGGATGGCGTGTGGTAAGGTCCTTAGTGACGGGGCACACGCCTAAAGTGGCGCTCCCGGCTCAGTGCGTGAATTCCGGGTCGGGGCGCCACAGGTGCTGGTGTCCAGACCCACCATGCCCAATGAGTACCTTTAGCTGGAATTGTCGTGGGCTAGGCAACCCACGGACAGTTCAAGAGTTGGTGGATTTGGTGTCCACTAAGAGGCCCAAGTTGGTTTTTTTGATGGAAATTAAAGTAGATAGGTTTCATGTTAACCGTGTTGCTTGCCGTTTAAAGTATGAAGGTGTTTTTTATGTTCCTAGTGTTAATGGTGATGGTGGTCTAGCGTTATTGTGGAGGGAGAAAAATTGGCTGAGTTTGATTAGCTACTCTCTGCATCATATTGATGTTAAAGTTTCAATTCCTGATATGGATCTGTGGAGGCTAACCGACTTCTATGGGTGCCTACGCGGGTTTGACGAAGGGAATCGTGAAACTTGTTAAAGGACTTGTGACGGAGATCTCCTATGTTGTGGTGTTGCATCGGTTATTTTAATGATATTTTTTCGCAGAAGGAGAAAAGAGGAGGTCCTTCACATCCATCTTATCTTCTCAGGGGGTTTCGTGATACGGCGGATTTTTGTGGTTTGCAAGATTTGGATTCAGTTGGTCATCAGTATACTTGGGAACGAGGAAGAGGTTTTCCTAATTGGATTGAAGAAATATTAGACCGTGTGATGGTGACTAATTCCTGGCTGGCTCTGTTCAACAATGTTGTGGTTTTCAATTTGGA
This sequence comes from Euonymus europaeus, assembly GCA_963580455.1. Taxonomy (NCBI): domain Eukaryota; kingdom Viridiplantae; phylum Streptophyta; class Magnoliopsida; order Celastrales; family Celastraceae; genus Euonymus; species Euonymus europaeus. The sequence continues at coordinate 9,073,119 of OY756962.1, forward strand.
GACTCTTTCGTCTGATCATAGTGCTCTTTTCCTTGAATTTATGAGGGATAAGAGTCCTTCTATGAGGCGATTTTGGTTTGAAAACTCTTGGGTTGGTGAATCAAACTGTCGGGAGGTTGTGTCTAACAGCTGGGGTAGTAATAATTCTCTCACTGTTCAGCATAGGTTGGAGGCATGTGCTATCGACCTCAAGGTCTAGGCGTTTCAGTTCCGTGGTCGGCTTGGTTCGAAGATTGCTGATTGTAGATGCCGGATTAAAACCTTAAAGTATCAATGGGATCCCTTTTTCTATTCAGCAATTCTTCCAAGCTTCAGCGGAATTAGGTATCCTTCTTGCTCAACAAGAGACATATTGGCGCCCAAGTTCCAAGCAATTTTGGCTTGTTTCAGTGGATGCTAACACGTGATTTTTTCATAAGTTTGCTACAACTAGAGGGTAGAAAAATATTTTACCCGTTTGTGGGATTATCAGGGGGCTGGGTGTCTTGGGGTAGTGGTATGGTGGCGTTGATAGTGGGTTATTTTGATGATATCTTCCGGTCTAGGGGCATTGGTGGTGCTCCAATTTTTGACATAGTTAGCAGCAAAGTCACGGTAGCCCAGAATATGTCTTTGTTGCGTCTTTTTGAAGAAAGTGAGATTAAGGAGGCATTATTTTCCATGCACCCTGATAAAGCTCCTAGCCCAGATGGTCTGAATCCGGGTTTTTATCAATTGTATTGGGATATTTTAGGGAGTGATGTGACACAATCGTGCCTTCAATTTTTGAATAATCGTCGAGTTCCTCCAGAGTTTAACCTAACTTCGATTGTTTTGATTCCAAAGTCAAAGTGTTTGGAGAAGATGTCTAATTTAAGGCTGATTGCTTTATGTAATGTGCTTTATAAAATTATGGTGAAGACTCTAGCTAATAGGTTGAAGTTGATTCTTCCTACAATTATTGCGGAAAATCAGAGTGCTTTTGTTCCGGGAAAGTTAATTATGGATAATGTTATTGTGGCTTTTGAAGTGGGTCATTTTTTGAAACAAAAATCACAAGGGCGGCGAGGTTTTGCAGCTTTAAAAATTGATATGTCAAAGGCCTATGACAGGATTGATTGGGATTTTTTACGGGGTATGATGTTAGCTCTGGGGTTTGATGTTTGTTGGGTGGAGTTGGTTATGTGTTTGTGTTTCTTTAGTGGCATACCATGTGGTGCATGACATAAAGGAGCTGGGTCCTATAATGCCAGGCAGGGGATTACGTCAAAGGGACCCATTGTCCCCTTATTTGTTTCTCTTATGTGCTGAGGGGCTGTCTGCTTTGTTGAAGAATTATGAGGATCGAGGGTTGATTCATGGGTGTAAGGTTGCGCGGTCAGCTACATCGATTTCCCATTTATTCTTTGCTGACGATAGTTTCTTATTTTTTTGGGCTGCCATAGAAGAGTGTTGGTATGTTTAGAACTATTTAACTTTGTATGAGGTTGCTACTGGTCAGATGATGAATTTTCAAAAATCTTTGATTTCTTTGAGCGCTAATATGGATCTTTCTTTGTGGGAGGAGATATGCAGTTTTTTCAAGATGGCTGGTACGGTCAATCATGGAAAATATTTGGGATTGCCATCCTTGGTGGGCCGAAATAAGGTGGAGATTTTTTCTTATATTATAGACAAGGCTTGGTTGCGTATGAGGAGTTGGAATAGGAATCATCTTTCTAGAGACAGTAAGGAAATTTTATTGAAGATAGTAGTTCAATCCTTATCGTCGTATGTGATGAGTGTGTTCCTTTTACCTCAGAGTTCATGTGAGGAGTTAGAGAGGATGATGAATTCATTTTGGTGGGGTAATTTGGGGAGTTCTCAAGGGGAAATAAGATAGCATTCTTGGAGTCGTTTATGTTCCCATAAATCGAAGGGAGGGTTAGGTTTTCGTGACCTCCATAACTTTAATATTGCTATGCTGGCTAAACAGTGGTAGAGGTTATTAACGGAAGAAAGTTCACTTGTCTTCAAGGTTTTTAAGGCTTGTTATTTCCCTCATACTAGTTTTTGGGAGGCAAAGATTGGTTCTAATCCAAGTTACATTTGGCGGGAGTGTATGGAGACATCTTTATGGGATTTGGATGTTATTAATGACTTGTTTATTGAACGAGATTGTCTCCTAATTAGTAATATTCCCTTAAGCTTACATGCTAGGCCGGATGTGTGGTTTTGCAGGTGTGATTGGTCAGGCTTGTATACAGTCAAGAGTGGTTACCATTTGTTGAGGTCGGGGGTGCAGACCGATAGATTCATGCTAAGTCGCATTGTAAGACCAATATATATACACAATGAAGTAAAAGGTAGCCATGAAATCAAAAATGAAAAAAAGACTGAAGTCTCAGAATTCTTGCAGTCGTCCAAACTGAAACAGTTCTCTTGAGAAATAGGCAGATTTATTGAAGACTCGAATAAACTAATACCGTAGGTAGTTTGCACGCATTTTCTGTCAGTCTGAGGTATTTCTATAACTTGGGTAGCGGATGAGGGCGTGGGAGGTCCCAGTCAGTCACAATGTGATTGCGAGTGATTTCCTTGAGAGAACGACAACCGCTTAGCGCCATGGTTAGTTCGAACTCATCACGCAGCATTTGAAGTACTTTTCTCACGCCAGCCTCTCCTTCAGCAGCCAACGAGAACACCACAGGCCGCCCAATCTGAGATCACAATAGATAACTGTCAATCCAAGCATGTCTCAGCAGAAATTCAAAACAATATTAATGATCCAGTTGCCATCATTTTATACAATTTTCATAAAAAAGCTCTCTTACAGTGATTACGTAACCTTATTGCCATAATTTTGGTATAGATTAAGATCATGGCAGTTCGAAACTTACAAATATTCCAGATGCTCCAAGTGCCAATGCCTTGAAGACGTCTGTTCCACGTCGAACACCACCATCCAAGAACACAGGTATACGCCCTTGTGCAGCTTTGACAACCTGAAGTATCAATAGACAAATTAGATACCACAAAAGAAAAGGAAAAAAAAAAAGATATCGTCACGTTGATATCGTTTGCTACTGACTTATATTTTAGGGAATTATGATCAAGAATACCTCTTCCAAGGCCATGATTGTGGCAGGGACATAATCAAGTTGGCGAGCTCCATGGTTAGACACAATAATACCAGCTGCTCCAGCTTGTACAGCTATCCTTGCTATGTAGTCAGCGTAGTAAAATAGTTCAAAATTTTACGAATATTGTACTTCTGATAGAATATAAGTGTTCCTGGTTTTAGATTTCTTACCATCCTCTGCAGTGAGTACACCCTTCACAAAAATTGGCAGTTTGGTGATTGTCTGAAGCCACTGCACATCCTGTTATAATACACAACAAAAAACCCATTTCATCAACTGATATTTAATGAGAAACATTGTGCAGAAAACCGTAACATATTTGAGATCATGGTTGCAATCCAAATTTCCAGCAGGTGCATCCACACCCTCATATATTTTGGATATGCAAACTGGCAAACTTCTAAAACATTCTAGAGCTTTAATCAGAAACTCAGAGAACTTGTAAGCATTTCGCGCCTTTGATGATGAGTTCAAAGAACCAGGCTCCTGACTGCTAGACCTTTTGATTTTCTTAATGGGCGCCTGAAGTAAATGATAGCAGCTCTCCTTTTCTGAAATTGTTAGCTATGAAAAACTATTTTCCATCTAAAATTCCTCAATTGAGATTATAAATCATGCAAGATGATTGCCCAGTTGGGCGAAATACTGCAGCTTATAGATGACGTTCCAAATAATGAATACCATGCACGTCTCGACCAAATGGTTCACTTAAGAATTAAGATACCTTCCAGCTAAGAGAACGATCAATCTGGCCAGCAACATATGATGCAAGTCCAGAGTCCTCAGCCTGCAAAGACACCAAAAAACCGGTAAGAATGTAGAAAAAGAATTGAAGCTAAGATAGCTACATCATAATATTTTTTTTATCCAATATGCAGTCGATCCTAAAGGTGACCATTCACTTACTTTGTCCATCTTGCCCAGGTCCAAACCTTCGAAGTTCTTTAATGTCAAAAATGGAGGTAGAGTAAACCTGAAAATGACAGAACACGATTATTAGTGGAATGCTGCCAATTAAATAACTAAATCCCGGACACAGTCAGGATTTTTTTAAAATTTTAACTGTATCAATCATGCCTCAACACATTTTAACCAAATTCCTTGTCGAAGTGATTTACAAAGAACAATGTTAAGTTTAAGTATCCGCCTGTTTTTAATGTCAGCCTCTCTACGACCTAGCCTTGGGGTATCAACTGTAAGAGCGATAGCCTTGAATCCAGCCCTTTCAGCTCTTCTCACAAGCTGAGCAACAACATTCCTGTCGCTGTATACCTGAACATTATAAAATAGTGAAAATCAGTGAACTAACAAAGCATAAAAAAAGTTATACCCTGAAAACAGATCACTGACTTAATCTAAAATAGTATAAAGGCATATTATTTGAAGCTTACATAAAGCTGGAAAAAGCGGATGCCAGGTCCTGTTGAAGCGACCTCTTCAACACTGGAAGTTGCCCATGAGGATAATGTCTAAAACAAAGGGAAAACGAATATAATTAAGTAAAGCAAGATCTGTGCAGGCAAAACTTCAAGAAGTTACTTCTGCGGCAGTTATGAAAATATTCAAGAAAAATGTAATAAATCACAAATACTCTTTGGACAAGGTTCTTGAAAATTTTATAGGGGGCATCAAAACAATAACCCAGGATGTAGATGATGAATGAAATTATCAGTTAGATTATTGACTCCTAAAAGTCATCATCGTATTATATCCATTTTCTAATGAAGGAAATCGCAGGTGCTTAAGCTGTTGAAAAGGCAATTAAGTCCTTTACAAAACCATATAAAAGCAATCAAATGAACCAAAATGCATATTCAACTGCTTAACTGACCAAATTACTCGAAAGGTATGTGATGCAGTCATGCAACTAAACCAAATTAAGAAGCACCATGAATCTCACTTTCTTGGACTTCTCTTTACGCTCATCAGCTCATAGTTATGTTTATCCAGAAACGGTGCTTCCAAGAATAATTGAGTTGGTGAAATTTCAAATTATATGATGCAGAACTAAGGACCTATGATAATGCTGTATAGTGTGGGAAATCAAACCATGATCGTTCCAGCAGCCGATGCAGCTCTGGCTGTTGCGTACTCTCCTGCACAAGAATTAAAGCATGTTAGACAATCAACCATAGAGATTCTAAGGTTCGAAATTAATCCCACAAAAATTGAATCACCAGAACCCAACTCTGAACCAAATATGATATTAAATTTTCACAAGATGTCATAAATTCATCCCTCCAAAACAAATAAAACAAATATTCAGGAAATACTAGAATGGCTATTTCACTATGGTTCAGATAAAAGGCACACTTGTTGACATTTTTTTTGCATATCATTACTTGCCGAATTTAATAGAAGAGCCTTCTACTATTGTTCAAAAATGATGAAAATGACATTGGAGTGAATTATAAGGCACAATGATTAACTAGTCGAATTCAAGTCACAACAAACTTCTTGAATTATATGACATTGGAGACTGATTCCTTCCACCTGTTACACCAGTATAACTACTCCACTTGATTTAGAAATGTCCAGTTCAGTCACTTCAGTTGGCTTTCAGACAAATACCACACAATAGACAAGCACAATCGTGGTTTGGTTACAAACATTAGGACTCTCGGTCAATAAAGAAAATGGTAAATGAAGTACTTTGGCATCACAGTACAACTTTGTAGCAATATTTGTCAAAGAATAGATACTCCAAACCAACTCTGCAGAAAACATAGCCCAATAGCATTCTTTAAAAGGATCATCAGCTTCCAGGCATTCACAGGATAATTTCAATAGAGGCAATGCAAATACAGCATGGCAAACAACAAACAAACACAAGTATTAATATCTTGATAACTTCCCAAGACACGAATATGTAAAATAATAGAGCACAAAATTCAGTTACAATTCCAATAATTCTGAATGTCAATAGAGTTAATGCTAAGGCTTATATTGAATCGTGTCACATACCTTCTGGATGAGCCATCTTTTGCATGGCTGTTGGGGCAATCATGATTGGCATCGATATTTTGAAGCCCAAGACAGTAGTTGTCATGTCGATGCTGCTCACATCAATAAGAATACGGGGTCGAAACCTATGTTTCATTCATGAAGTACTTTTAGGGAAATCCACATCATCAAATACATTCAATAATGTTAATGCCTTTAAATGATGACAAGAATTGAAAGCTGAAAAAAAAAATACAATCAAGTCCATTTTTAGGAGATTTTTCTTTTAAAAGTAAGGAGAAAGTCTTACAGAATTCTTGAGAATGCATTTCTGTTCTCTTGGAGAGTCCACTGGTCCTCCGCACCAGATGCATAGTAGTCATACACCATCTTTGGCAGTTTTTGCTTTGCAATTGCCTCATATTCAGTGACGTTGGTGATCTCCATCTTGACAATAGATGGTCAAATGCCCTGAGAAAACAAAAATCAGGCTAAAATGTGTTCATGGCCACAAAACAAGCAGATGATGGGTTCACAAAAGTTTTAGCCGCACTTACAACTTCAGGACGAGTTAAAGGGTTCCAATTTTCAACTTAAATTTCACAAAAAATGTGGAATCTAAAAGCATAAATGTATAATCTTCTATTCAAAAGCAAGCATAAACATACATAGAAAGTTGGGGTTTCAATTTTTTGGAAGCAGAAACAGTTCGGATAGAGTAACAAATATTCAAAGCTTCGTCACACTTCAAATAATAACAAAATAGGTGCTTTTAAACAACACCCAGATGAAGAATTAAAGAACCCACATACATACACATTAGAAGACTGAAAAATCACCCTTGGACAAATCGAAGCATACCTTTGACTTATGGAACAGTATAAATACAGAGAAACAAGCGGAGAGCAGCTAAAAAGAAAGAGAATGCGCTTCAAAACAATGCAGATGGCGTATTATATATGGGTTTGCAAGAAGACAAATGGGGTGGGGTTATTTATATACATAATTCAAGTGGGAGAGAAAATTACACTGGAAGTGGATGAGCATTTGAAGGTGAGCATTTCAGAGCATATCCTGCCAAGCCAATTCGGTTGCCTCTCATCCACAACCATTTGTGTGTTTCACGGATTTTCTTCTTCATTATCATTTCCATTCTTCCCACAAAACCCATTAAAAGAAATTCCAAATATTGGAAGAAAGAAAAAAAACAACATAGGTGGCGCTGTCTTCGTCGATCAGTCTCCTCTCTTGACACTACACTCGTAGTGTAGAATCCATTCACTTCTAGTTGGTTTGAGATGGGTCCGGGTTGACCCGTTCAATATCATTGCAATGGAGCATGGACTGATGACATGGCCAATTGTGGGGCCCACTACGAGGGAGGGAAGGGAGGATTGGTGAGTGAGCTGTGCAACCATCAAGCCGGTCTCTATTGTGCCTCCAATTACTCCTCCCTCCAATCCAACAACAGATCATCAATCTGAGTTCAAAATACATGGTATTTGTATCATGATGATATGCTTTCAACTACAGATCGTTGGATCACTTTCTAAAAACATCTTCACGTGCACTGCATGGTGGAACCTGTCTTTGGTTGATAGTTTAGTTTATTAATTGTTTTGGTTGGGTGGTTAGTTTTTCTGTTATGTTTAACAGAATAAGCTCATGAGCTGGCAAATCTGTTAGACGGTTAGTCGATTGTTGATATACCGTTTTTCTAATAATTAACAGCTGTGTTGGTTTGTAGCTTGTAACTGCCTTATGTTTAGAAAACACCAGCTGCATATCTGAGATTCGCTCGGTTTATATTTGTTCCGTGAATAAGATCAAAATTTTCTTCATCTTTTTTTTTTTGGCACATAACTTGATTAATCAATGAAGAAGAATAAAATTTTAAGGAAAACATGTGCCAGTCCAGGTAAGAGTAATGAAATACGGATTTTAAATAGCTCACTTGACGAACTTAATCGTATATAATCTTGAATTCTTTTTCTTAAAAAAAAAAAGAGTAACGAAATATATGCACTATTATATTTTTTAATTACAAATTCTTGATTGGAGAACAATAATATCAAACATTTAACTGCAAATGTAATTGGTCTGTTTTAGGGGGAATGAATAATGTATGAAAATTTACGTTTTTGCTGATGTGGTTGTTTTAAAAGATGTGTTTAGCTGATATGGATAAATATGTGGTTTGACTTTTTGTAAAGGATATGAGACTCATATTTATTTTGGTGTAATTTTGTTGCAGAATGAAAGAGTTGATGATTGCCAAATATTAATATTAAAATATATAATCATTTGTGTTTTGCTGATATGACTATATTGGAAGATGTGTTTTACTGACATGAATAAATATTTGACTTAAATTTAGAGGTGAGAGTCAATATGTAATTTTGACATGTTAGCAAAATTTCATTCCACCAGAGCCTTTTTTGATAGCTTACTATAAAAATACTTACACCCACATTACCTACTTCTACTTACACTCTTTTGTGTTGACCAATCCTAAAAGGCACCGACGAATCAACAAGTACCTCAAATTTCTCATAAAATTAAAATGAATTATTTGGTGATAAATTCTTTATATGGACTTTATATTTTATTTAGTTTTTTTGAAAAGTTTATAGCCCAATATAACCCCAATTATTTGAAGCTTAGCACAATAAAGATAACTTTAAATTTTAACCTCAATTAATGACAATTTTACCCTTCCCTCATTTAAACCTATCATTATTTTTATTAGTACATGATTGCTCTTTATTTAGAAAATAATTATTATAATAAAATAAATATAAATACAATCTCAGAAAGTCGGATGAAAATTATGTTTTTTATCTATATGTTTTTAAAGATAAACTAATATTTTTACTTTTGATGAATCAAAGTGAAGAGTCGATTAATCAAAAAAAAATTATTTCATGAAAATTAAACTCATGCACTCACATGCACAAAATTTAGTTGACTCAGTAACCTATGCATATGCATTAAAATTTGTGAATCATTATCGAAATCAACAATGAAACACTTATGCATCAACAAAACGTTATATAATACAAATGCCAATATTTTTATTACATTCTTCACTAACAACCAAAGTCAATAACTTATGAGAATAATATCATAATGAAACTCAATTCATATTTTAAACAAAACCAAATACCAAAATAATTTTTAGCCGTTTTGGTGACTTTTACGAAAATCCTCTGAATTCTGGGTAAGAAATCCTCTGAATTTTTTTTTGCATAATTTCAAAAATTCTTCTGAATTGTTTTGGTGACTTTTATAAAATCGTCTGAATTCTTGAAAAGTTTGAGAAATCCTCTAATCATCTAAATTTTTGGTTATTTGTTTTGTTTTGTTTTGATAAAGTTTAGGGTTTTGAGGTTTAATATATTAGAGTTTAGAGTTTATGGTATAAGATTTTGGGGTTTAGGAGATCCTAATTTATTATTTAGGATTTTGGGGTTTAGGACTTAAGGTTTAGGGTTTAGGAATATAAGTTAGTAAAATTTTATGATTTTCTTCTTATTTTTGTAAATTCTTCTTAATTATTTATAAGATTTTTTGTTTAAAATTAAAACTAGAATTGTTAACATTCAGAGGATTTATGGAAAATTCAGAGGATTTATGGGAAATTTAGATGATTTCTGGAAAATTCAGAGGATTTCTGGTTATAAGGTTTAAAGTTTAAGAGTATAGGGTTTAAAATATTAGAGTTTAGTGTTTATACTTTGATTTTGGGATTTAAGAGATTATGATTTAGTATTTAGGATTTTGGGATTTAGGGTTTAAGATTTAGAGTTTCAGGTTATTTTTTGTTTGATTTTAAAAAATTCTTATAATTTTTATTATATATTTTATGAAATCCTCTAATATTTTTTGCCTAATTTCAAAAATTCCTCTAATTTATTTTGGTAAATTTTGAGAATGAAATACACATTTTTAGTGAATGAAATACACATTTTTATTAAAAGACTTATTGGTGAATCCCCTAATTAAAATCATACTAAATTATAAATGATTAAATTAAAATTGTACCTAAGTAGACCAAGGCATCAATCAAGTAGCAATGTCAAATAGTGTAGGCCTCCCAAACCCCTAGTTTTTCATTCGCTTTTTTATCATTTAGGGTGTGTTAGAGATATACAAAATTACACTCAAGAAATTCACTGCTTTGAATCTTAGGCTTGTTCTTTTTTTTACGTAATTTGATAAGAACATATAAAACCCAATTAACTAGAAATAACTATAGATCAAGAAATTGAGAGTTATTAAAAAGTAAGCTTCTGACTTGAATGCTAACGCTTCCACAAAATCTGTATCAACCTTAAGCAAAATAAAGCCAATAAAATGGTGCATGAAAAAGGAAAATATCACTCTAAGAACCCAAAATAATTCTCCCAAACCAATCACACAAAATCTCTTATCATAAAGAAATAGTAAACTTACATTTGGAGTTAAATGTTTTGTCATCCTTCTGAACATAACTATTAAAAATAAAAAATTTAAACCAAGAAAATGTAAGAAAAAAGAAAACTCAAGAACAATCTAGACCCTCAAGAGTTTGATGAAAATAAGACCCGAAGATGCATGCACATAAATAAGACCAACCACTTAAATGAGCCGCATGAGTAAATGTAATCACCAAGAATAGAACTAATTTCTTTATAACCTCCCTATCTCAATAAGATAAATATACTACTTACTGAATAGGGGATTGAAAAGTAATAATTACATCCACAAAAGATCAGATAATAACTGCATATGGGACACAAAGTTGAGTTTGGTTTTTCTCATCTTGACTGACTATATTTGTCTTAGTTGTGGCATGTTTGGGATTGCATTGGTAATTAAGGATTAAGTATGAGAAGCATCAGAGATAAATACCTGTTTCGAAGAATTTATCAAACATATGGATTTTGTGAAACCCCGACCCAAACTTGGAGATTCTGAGTTGAAAAGTTACTGGAGATAGGGGTGTCCAAACACTTATAGTAGAAGTGGAAATCAAGAAGTTTTGGAAGAGAAAACAGTGTGCTGTGAATGGTAAGGCGTCCGAACACTTTCTTAATAATTGGAGGCAGAGTTTCGAAGAAGAGAAACTTTGTGTTGAAAGGCACAAGGTGTAGGGTTTTTGGACACTTTCTTCATCTGGGGAGGCCGAGGACTCCCCAAAACACAAGGTGTTTGCACATCTATTCAATTTATGGGTTAAAAAGACCAGCTAGACGCGTTTGACAGATAGAAAATCAAAGTAACCCGAGAGAGAGAGAGAGAGAGAGAGCAAGAGAGAGAGAGAGAGAGAGCAAGAGAGAGAGAGAGAAGTATAGACAAAAGTGTGATTCTTGAGGGATGTGGCTTGATTCTAGAGGGATTAAGTGTGGCTAACAAAATTCAAGAAGGATTCAAGGAAGATTTGGCGATTTGAGGTAAGTTTTCTTTGAAAAGTTGGGTTTTGTTTAGATTTGTAAGAAATCTTGATCTATTGGTTTAAATGTTTATAGAAGTTGAATGCATACATGTTTATGGATGTATAACTTGGTTTGGTTGTTGTTTTGGAGTGAAGGATTGATTGGGCTAAGATTCAAGAATTTGGGAGAAAATCCTAGAGAAAGGGTGAGTTTTTCCAAAGTTCTTGATTGAATTCATGTTTATATGGGTTATTTAATATATATTGATTAGTGAATGGGTTTGACTTTTCCATATGGCCGAAACCCTAGAATTGATTTTAGCTTGCTTGGATAACGACGTAAGGGATTCTTACCCATTTCTTTCACGTTTCTCATTCCTTTGGCCTAAAGAGCAGTTTGATTCCTCATTGGTCATTCAATTTTGTGTTCTTTCCTTATTTGTTCCTAAGGAAAAACTAACCCTAATTTGATTTATTTTTTCTTTAAATTGATGAATGCATGCCCGAATTTGAAGTTATGTCTTATATCGAGCTTGGTTTAATCTTGTTCATACATCATTGTGGAAGTTACATATTTGGGGTTTATAAATATGTATATACCATGGCATACCACTTTGTTGTGCATTAGAGGTGCATAGGATGCTCGAGACTCATAATTCCCTTATGATGATTGAACGTCACATAAGATGATAGTAGGTGACCAAATCACTTCCATGTTAGACAACATGCTCAAAAGAGGGACCTGAGCTAACCGAGTTTAGATTTGGTGTGGGTGTGCAAACAATTACAAGAATGGGTAAATCTTTCGCGAGTGAGTGGTTGTTGATGAGTGTGCTCACATTCAATCCATGTTATTAATGAGTGAGTGATTGTTGGTGAGTGTGCTAACATTCAATTCATGGTGGGGGCCATGACATTGATGAGTGGAATGCCCCGTAAGGAATACCCTATTATTTATTTCTCATGTAATTTTTTGAATACATATTCATGTTTTTGAAAGCATGTTGCTACATTGACCATCCTTTGATTTGAGCTAGTTATTGTTATTGCTCATCTTTTACCCTCCTAGGTTTTTTAGCACACCCTTTTCCTTTCTTTCCACTCCACATGTGAGACTGATGCTAGTACGGTGATGCGGATCAGTAGGAGCAGTTGTGACATGGATGGCTCCTAGAAGGACTAGGTTAAGAGTATGGGTTAGGGTGATACTCATGACACGCTATATATATATATATTTGATACTCGTTGACTATTGGCACCATTTGGTGTATTTACTTGTATGGTAGGAAGGAATGTCGAGTGATCGGATTTTTTGAATCGGGATGTGGAACTTGAGTTATGATATTATGTTTTTTTTGGATCGTATGTGATATTTTTATTGTGGAATCAGTTTGTGAATGTTGATTAATGGTCTGAGGCCCTGCTAGGTTGTTCTTAACAACAAACAATCTAACTTTTCCATTACTTCCAGTCCTCCACTCTTCGATTTTGGCACTATAGTTCTAGATAAAAACCCATGAGTTGCTAAATATGTATGTATAAATAAAATATCATGCATATCCAAAAGAGAATGTAATAGTACTTATAGCCAATCCAACGTGACAATACGCAAAACTACTTCATTGGCTCCAAGTTTCAAGTTAGCCTTTGTGATCAATCATGTAATCTTTTTTACCACCTAGACTATTTTTTTATTATCCTGAGAACGTATTTAGACTCGATTAACAGCGCAACATTTCAGATTCAAATAAATAACGAAACTGTATTACCAACCAATGTGTCTTCCATTTAGAAAAACATGAATTTTGATCCAATAGTTCTGTTATTGTTGACATATTTCCCTAAGCAAGAGCATTGTCAAGATTCATAAAGTGTTCAAAACTTTGAGCCCATTTCAATGAATAAACATCACTGATAACTATTTTAATATCACAAATTTCTAACATTGAACGAAAACGAAAAAAATTATTTTTAAGCATGTAGAGAAATTCATGAATTAAAATGTCTATAATTGGACACTTCCAAAAAATTCATCAAGAACAAAAAACTTAAAAATTAAAAACTATACTTTAATTGCACATATACTTAAAATCATCAATTAGACAATGCAAAATTCGTCATTCCAAACAACCCAAGAGAGAAATAAAAAGATTGGAAGGAATTTGAACAACCCAAAGTCAGTTAACTAATGTAGGACTATAAAATTATCAGTAAATAAATACATTTATTTTGAATCTTCACTTTGAACTAATAATCACAAGCTGACTCCCTTCTGAGATTAAAATTAAAATAGTGTCATGTGATAATAAAAAAATATTTCTCAAGAGACCTTATCCCACCTATCAGTACATGAAGGGTGGTACAATTAGTGTTTAAAAGCCATACCTAATTGGGGCATGAAGGACTAAAATACCTACCTTCGAGAGCACTATCATCATATAAGGGACTTTTCTTCTACATGTTGACTTTCCTTTATTGAAAATTTCGGATTAAACAACTATAGACACAAAAAGATCCCACCTAACAATTCAAGAAAATCAATCAAAGTAAAGAAAAGGGTGTTGAAAATCATTACCTATTATTTGAAACAGATCGCAAAATCAACAGTTATTGTTCGTGACTGAAACCAAATGCTTAATCTTTTATTTTATCTTTACTGATTCAATATGAGGCTTGATTAGGATTGCAATAAATCTAGCTAGTAATTTATGGAAATCAATTGGAGCAAGAAAAAGAGACATGTAAAAACCTTGAGACAAATTGTGATAGCCATCATTCGTGAAACCAAATGATTTTTTTCTTATTTTAGTGTGTTTTAAAAATATGCAAACTTAAAATTTTTATAACTTACAATGATGGATGATCACAACAATGGATTATTACTTTCTGCTTCATAAGGTCAACGTCTAAACTATCACCAATGGTGATTGAATAAATTCCACATCAGGTGGCTCTCTTCTATGATGCACAACAATAAACATACAAAAAATTAAGTCAGCCCTTCTAAAAAAAATTGATATATAAAAAGTAAAATTCCTACTTCATATATTGTTCTCTCATCTTATTAACCTATAGTTGATAGCTCAAGATCATGTGCCTCACATATCATACACTTAATTACCTTAAAAAGATGAAGAAAAAAGTAGCAAAAAGGAAAGATACGCTAATCATTCACACACATAAACATCTATACATAGGGAAAAGGGTTCGTACCAAATAGAAAATTATGAGCGTAAAATTGGAAAAGGCTATTCAGACCTCACCTTTGATTTTTGCCAAACTTACATAAAGAAATAGAGTGTAAAAAGTGGTAACATTTAAAAATCAAATTTTGACATAGAATTTGAAGGAGGAAAAAAATCAGCTGGGATAGCAATCATATCTCACAACCACAAAAGCTTGCAACATATCCATTGCCCTTCAAGTCATGAATACTCTGTCTCAAACGCACTACAAGAATAAAACAAACAACAACAACAATATGTTGGCCTTCCACAATCCCTCAAAAGGAAAAGAAATATTGGGAAAAAAACTTTTGATCCAACTTCCACAGCTTGTTAAGGAAAAAAGAAAACATATCATTGAAAACTCACCATAAAATTGGAGAATTGAGGGGATATAGAATAGATAGACAATATAGCTAGAATAGAAAAGAGATTGATTTTAGAGAAGAAGAGTCCTAATCCTCAATGAAGATACATGAACCTAGGGAGAAGAAGATCCATGTAGGAGATAAAGAGGAAGGAGAGAGAAAGATCACATGTGAAGGAGAAGTGAACAATCGCTCCCTTTTGGATCCCAATTTTTTTAAAAAGAAATAATACATATGATAATGCAGGTGTCCAATTAACGCAGGTTTGTTTGGTGAAGTGGCTTCATGAGGAATTTTTTCAACTTGTTGGTGATTCAATGTTAGTATTAGGTATGGATGATGATTGATGCCTCAAGACTCATCTCAATAAATTAGGTACCAAACTACTATGTTAGATGGTGTTGAATCATGTTCATCATTTTGCAGCACCAACTCCTCTACCTCATTTATTTGGTTGATTTCCACACCCCTCTCCTCATCACTAGAATCCACATATTCACTATCGTGCTTAGATTCTGAATAACCTTTGCTTGATAGAGAATCAGTAGGCCGCCTTGAAAGAGATTCAACAGACCTTCTTGGAAGAGAAATAACATTCTTCCTTGAAAGATATTTATCAGATCTACTTGACCACTTTGGGATAATAATGGGTTATGCTTTAGCCAGATGACTTTTAGATATTGAAGTTGTGTTCTTTCTTTTTTTTTGTCCGGATCTAATATTACCATCATATTCAATAGTCGAAATCTCTTTCGCTTAACCTTGGTCATATCATTGTCCTTCAATTTCAAAGGATGAAGAAAATATTATAACTTTAGTTAAATAATATATAATGTTGTTATACAAGATAAAAACATCTAAAAAAACTTTAACATATAATTTTGAACAAAGTATGAGAGTGAAAGATTACCAATTCTATTATCATCTGATATGTCATCAATTTCTCTTGGTATGCTC
Organism: Euonymus europaeus; assembly: GCA_963580455.1. NCBI lineage: Eukaryota > Viridiplantae > Streptophyta > Magnoliopsida > Celastrales > Celastraceae > Euonymus > Euonymus europaeus. The sequence goes on from OY756962.1 coordinate 9,089,128, forward strand.
TAGATTACACTACCAATCTTTCTCATTGGGGTCTTGAACATAGAATACTTGGTGTACTTGAGATGCCAGAACAAATGGGTCATTTTTATGAACAGCGCCGTTTTATATCCCATGGGGTTATATCCCATGGGATCCCATAATTTATTTCATTGTATAATACAATGGAATAACAGATTTTATTACAGTGGAATGCGTACTATTACAATGGAATACGTTATTTCACTGTGCTGGAATCTGTTATTCCATTGTGATAATACAATGGAATAACGTATGAGATATTTCATTGTAATAATACAATGGAATAACAGATTCTAGTACAGTGGAATACGTATTATTACAATGGAATACGTTATTCCATTGTAATAAAATCTGTTATTCCATTGTAATAATACAATGGAATAAAATATGGGATCCCATGGGATACAACCCCATGGGATATATATCATTTTCCTTTTATTTACGAATTAATCTTCTGAAACACACCATAGGAAGTTTGAACTCTTATGTCCTTCCTTGAAACCAATCACATTTAAACAAAACAATTGAAGGTAACTATAGTAGTCTAAGTCAACTATTTCCTTTACCACTCCATAATATGCAATATCAAAAATTAAAACATGAAGTCGATGTAGTCACACACACTCCATAGTTTTGGGTTTTGTTTCCAATGTCTCTGTCTTGAGTTTGAAACTTATAACCATTAACGATATAGCTTTTAAATCTTTTTTCAACATAATTAGGTCCACTGGAGAGCTACACTATTTCTTCTGATGCTTCTTCATGTTCCACAGGTGATTCAATCCACTCATGAAATTATTTGCTATGTCCATGTGCTATAGCCCAAGTATGTGATTTACCATAAAATTTTTGACTTTAATCTATTGATGTTCTTTACACAAAGCATACAACCTCATAAGTAAATTAGAGGTTTGGAATGCTAATAAAATAATTAATTACTTATCAATATATGATTTATTACTTACTCAGGATATGTTTTGATTGTATCAAAATTGAATAATACATATCAATGTGCTTGAATCCAACTATTTTTGGTTAGTGTGAACAATTCAGCAACCCTAATAGGTCGACCATCCTAATAACATATATCGATGCACACATCTGTTTGACTCTACTCTTGTCCACAAGTGATGATATGTTTTCATGGGCTTTTACACTGCATGTAAGCATTATGTTTGCAATTGGTCACGTGCAATAGCAAGTTATTTGATGCAATCAATACAGAAGTATGCAACCAATTCTGTCAAAGTTACTAGTTATACATGTGTATTGACGATAAGACATTACATTACAAAACTTCTTTTATATGAATATTTTTTATGAGTGGTTATTAACTAACTAATGTTATCCTTTTCTTGTAGTACTGGTTTTACGAACATACTACAATCTTCAAACTAGTTGATAATTTAATATTGCTAAGATTTCTCAAATAGAACTCAAAGAAATGGATTGCTACAAAATATAAATTGACACGCTGAAAAAAATCTAGGTAAATACTTATAAATAGTTCTAGTATTATCTATTACAAACAGACTTATGAATATATCTTTTGACTATACAACGGAATTTTGTGATATTATATGTACAATGGAATCAATTCCATTGAAAATAATCAATGGCTTTGATAATTTCACAACTTTAACAATAAAGTCTAATGTATATTGTATTACTAATTATCAATAAAGTATAATTGTTTAGTCTCTATATTGCTTTTACATGTACACGAAGCTCAGTTGCAATCAACTGAAATAGAGGAAAGACTACTTGCTCCTAATTATGTGTCGTCTGAGATATTTGGTGTTAGTGATAATGCTGCAGACAAGGATGATAAGATATTGAGTGGAATAGATCATTTTGTCATTACTGCACAGACAATGAAGGAAGAGACTACAACAACACATCGAAAATTAGTGAAGAACTACATGAAAAAATCACGCTCATGTCTCAAACAGAAATACAACACTTGTGCTTCGAAAGCAAGAAAAAAAGCAGTGGTGAAAATGTCTGATATTACTAAAATATCCCTACCAATAATGTTTCGTCATGTGTCATATGGGGCTCAAAAGGGCTACCTTGCCTCACCAGGAAGTCACCTCGGTAGGTAGGGCAGGTAAGCAGCAGTGCCCTACCGAGATTACCTTCTCGGCATAATAGAGCACATGGACCTACCAAGGTATAAAACATTTAAGTGCAGTCCCAACCATAATCAGAGGACCCACCTTAATAATGACTCTGAATCATATATAAAGCTCTCAAACTCAAGTATTAAATCCCTAATCATAATTTGAATTTTGGCTGATAGAGAGCTCTAGTCCACTAAGCTCTCCTGGCTTTATAATTCGAACTGACTTAAGCGTCGGAGGTCCAACGCTAGAGGAAAACCTTTGGTGCGCCCTTTAGCTCACATTTGCTTACTGTGCAGGGCAGCTGTTAGGTGTTGAAAAGCACCTAATTATTGGTGTTAGAAGAGTTAATTTTTGATAGGTATTGGTATAGATACTACCTCTTTTTTTTTTTTAGGTATTGGTATAGATTCTACATCTTTTGGGTGTTTGTGTGAACAGGTACTGAAGTGGAACGAAATAGCTAGAATTGAGCTGAACCCGATTCTTGAAACCTGAGCGCGGCCGCAGGACGCGGATTTATTTCTTTACGAAAGTTGAGCTGACGTGGCAAGGGCTCATTGGATCAAAGGATTGGTACTTAAAGAAGAAACCCTAGGGATTAAAAGACACGCAGCCACCAAGAAAAGAGAGGAGAACACAAAGAAGGAGAATAAAAGGCAAGAAGGCTAGAGAAGAGTCAACTGCAACATTGGATCATCAATTCTTCTCCTCCCTTACTGAAATTGTTCATTGTTTATTAATATTCTGGATTTTAATATTATTATGATGAGTAGCTAAATTATTTTCTAGCTAGGTTTGGTGAGTTCTTGTACCAAAACCTTGTTCGCAGATTTAATTGACAAGCAAACTGAATTTAATTTATTGTTCTCCGGATTTTAAGTTGATTGCCTATGATTATGTATGCCTGATCAACATCTTAATTGTAGGTATTGTTAGTTAAACATATTCGGCTGACCATGACCCGGTGTTTGACGAAGTGACGAGAGCTTGCGTAAGATCCAAGTTTTGGGAACAATAGACATAGCTGATTGGGTGATAGATTGTTACCCTAGGTTGTGTGTTTGTCGATTTCCTAGTGCTCATGCTTACCTTAGGATGTTCTTAGGAGAGACCAAACCAAGATGCCTATGGTAAGAAAAGATCTTGCAACTGGACCAAAGTCAGGATCGTTGTTTAGGGAAATCTAGTTGACTGTAGCTGGACCAAGGCCTTTTGACTGACAGCGTTAAATCCTTAAATTGTGTGCTTGCATATTAAACTGTGTTCATAAGGGGAGGTATTCGACAAGCCAGATCAAAGCTAGATTTATTTCTCTTGAATTAAAGTTTGATTTTAATTTCGTATTTGTTCTATAGATCACGTGACTTGATAGCTAGTAGTTAATACAGTCCTTGTGATTCGATCCCATTCACTAATTACTGTCATCGACACGTACTCTTGCGTTTGGGTAAACCAGTTGGTATTATTAATTCCGAATTTAATTTGTGATTAAAAATAGCGATCAGCAGCAGGTCTGTTAGACTGGTCGTCCCCTTGGAAGGATCCTCATTGTCAGTTGCTGTGTAGGGTAGCAGGTCTGCCCGACTGGTCGTCTCCTTGGAAGGATCTTCATTGTTAGTTGTTGTGCAAGACTGTAGGTCTGACCGACTGATCGTCTTCTTGGTACTGGCACCTTTTTGACGTCATCAGTTTGGCGCCATCTGTGGGACACTCTCCCTAAGTTTCCTAACTCACAATGGTTAGACCTAGAAGAACCAATGTGAATAATCCTGAGACATCTCATGCTCAGCATCTAGTAGATGATGCTGAGCACAAACACTAAGATCATGAGAGTGTTCCCAAGCACGAGGTACCCTTGGGTGCACCCCAGGCCCAAGAATAAGGAAACGTCCAGGTGCCACCACACGAGGCAGTTGGTCCTCCTATTAGCATTGTATGGTTTAATCAGTTATGCCAACAAGTGTAGCTACTCACTAAAATGATGATGGCTAACCATCAAGCCCCACCTTGGTCTACTGAAAGGAACGAGGATGATTGAAATTCTGGTTCCTTGGATTCTAGGAGTAAAAGAAGGGATGAGAACTGAGAAGGGAATTCCAATACCAACAGGAACACTTATTACTCCAACATCAATGGGGATGTCAATAAGCAGCTTCAAGTGGTAGACCACAAGCTAGCAGCTCTGTAGGGATGCAATATCATTGGCGAGATGTGGGACAGTTCCATGACTCCCTTGTCTAGGGAGATTCTTGAAACTGAGATACCTCATGAATTTAGGCTCCCCAACCTTGAGCAGTATGATGGGAAGAAGAATCCCTATGACCACGTCATGCGATACAAGTCTATGATGGAGTATTGAGGAGCGTCAGATTCAGTCTTGTGCAAGGCCTTCCCCTCAACACTTATTGGATCAGCTCGGACTTGGTTCATTAATCTTCCCAGGCACAACATTTATAGCTTCTAGGACCTGTCAAGGAAGTTTAGCCTCCGATTTGCAAGTGCTAGGAAGCCCAAAACCACCAATCAAGACATAATGGTGATTGAACAAGAGAAAGAAGAATCATTTCGTGACTTTATAGGGAGATTCAACCAAATGTGCTTGGAGATTCTAGATGTACAGATTGCTATGGCAAATGCTGCTCTGATTAGGACCGTTCATCATGAGCAGTTCTTCAATTCATTGTGCACTGATGCACCGCAGTCTATGGACGAGCTCCTGACTAGGACTAAGAAATATATCAAAGTAACTGATTCATTGAAGTCTTCTCGGTTTGCTATACAAACCTCCCCTAACTGAGCTAGGGGCTCTGGTGACAAGGGGCGCCTAGGTGGGTCAGTAGGCAGCCAACCAAGCCATGATAAGAAATCAGGAAGGAAGGACAGCAAGCGAGAATAACAATCTTCTAAGAAGTCTTAAATTGGCCTACTAGCTCAGTTCAATAATTATACTCCATTAAATGCTCCCTTAAGAAAGGTAATAACTAGATTGTTGCTTAGAATTTAGTCAGATGGCCAAACAAGTTGAGGACTCCTTCGGAGAAGAGGAGGTCTTGAGATAAATATTGTAGGTTTAATAAGGACCACGGTCATGGTATTGACGATTACAGGCAATTGAAGGATGAAATTGAGGAGTTGATAAGGAGAGGATACCTCAAGAAGTACACTGTTAATCGAGGGGAAAAGTGAATGAGAGATGATAAAGAAGATGATGATCATAGGAGGCTACAAAGAAGGGAAGACTCTCCTCGGCATGAGAGAGGTACTTTAGGAACTATTGGTTTATGTGGTGTCATTATTGGAGGGTTGGCAGCAGGTGGAGAGAGTACTTCAGCTGGGAGAGCATATGCTCACCTTACTGAGCAGCCGAGCACAACAAAAAGAGCTAAAAGGGATGAGGAGGTTATCACATTCTCAAAGAAGGATGAGGAAGGTATTCAAGTTCCTTGCGATGATGCCTCGGTAGTGGCGGCTGTGATCGCCAACTTTAATGTCCTGAAAATCTTGGTAGACAATGGGAGCGCAGCAGACATCCTGTTCTACCACACTTTCAAAGCTATGAAGCTCTCGGAGGAGAGGCTGAAACCAACCTTAGTACCCCTGTATGGGTTCACGGGAGAATCGGTCATACCAAAAGGAGTGATTACGCTTTCTGTCACGCTAGGAACACACCCCAAGATAGTGATGCATATGGTAGATAAGTTGGTAGTCGATTCTGAAGCTTCTCACAATGTCATTATAGGAAGACCATTACTTCATAGGGTGAGCAGCAGGGGTATCAACCAATTGTTTAAAAATGAATTTTCCCACCTTTAAGGGAGTTGGTGAAGTTAACGAGAATCAGAAAGCTTCCTGAAGTACCTACTTCACTAAACTCAGAGAGAGGAAGAAGGAGAAGGTCTCGGTAGGCAGCTTGGATATGAGGGCAGAGAAGCAAGTGTTCAAACCTACTCCAGAAGAGGAACTGAAAAAAGTTGAGATTATGGCTGGTTCAGAAAGGCAATTTTATGTGGGGTCTCGACTTGGAGAGAAACTGACCAAGGAGATAACCGAACTACTCTTAAGGAGTGTAGGTATTTTTGCATGGAGTGCTGATGAGATGCCTGGTATAAGTGCTGATGTAATAATACACCGACTAAGCATTATGCCTAGTGCCAAGCCTGTTAAACAGAAGAGAAGAAACTTTGCTCATGATGGCCAAAAAATGATAAAGGAGGAAGTAAGGAAGCTGATTTCCTTCGGGAAGTCCAATACCCTGAGTGGCTAGCCAACGTGGTCATGGTGAGGAAAGCCAATGGGAAGTGGAGGATGTGTCTTGATTTCACTGATCCAAATAAATCATGTCTCAAGGATAGCTATCCATTACCGAAGATTGATCAACTGGTATATGCCACTTCAGGGCATCAGCTCCTCAACTTCTTGAATGCCTATTCAGGGTACCATTAGATAAAAATACATCCCAAAGATCAGGAAAGTTCATCGTTCATCACCGCAGAGAGGACGTATTGCTATAAGGTAATGCCTTTTAGATTAAAGAATGCTGGAGCCACCTACCAAAGGTTGGTGAACCATATCTTTAAAGATCAGATAGGGAAGTTCGTGGAAGCTTATGTGGATGATATGGTGGTGAAAAGCAAGAGAGTTGAAGATTATCCTGTTGACCTGTGTAAGGTCTTTGATACACTTGATCAGTTTGGAATAAAACTTTACTAAAAAAAGTGTGCTTTTGGCGTGGCATCCGGGAAGTTTCTTGGTTTCCTTATAACCAGCAGGGGGATTGAGATGAATCCCAAAAAGGTGGAAGCAATCCTTCAGATGGAGCCACTAAAGAATGCCAAAGAAGTTCAAAAGCTGACCGGCCGAGCAGCATCACAAGGGAGGTTTCTTGCATGGTTAGGAGACAAGTGCAGACCATTTTTCTAAGCATTAAAAAAGGACAAGGAGTTCAAGTGAACAGATGAGTGTCAAATTGCTTTTGAAAATCTTAAAGATTATCTAGGTCAGCCTCCACTCTTGACTTGTCCAAAGAAAGGTGAAGTTTTTTTCCTCTACCTAGTAATATCACAACATGCGGTTAGTGCGGTGCGAGTGAGTGAGGTAGACAAAGTGCAAAGACCGGTGTACTAAGTTAGCAAGGTTATGATCAGTGCAGAGATAAGGTATACCTAAGTTGAGAAATTAGCTCTTTTATTAATAGTGGCAGCAAGGAAACTGAGGTCTTATTTCCAAGTGCATACAATAATCGTCTTAACTGATCAGCCACCCAAGAATGTCCTCCAAAATCCAGACACTTCAGGAATGTTGGTAAAGTGGGCTATTGTGTTGGGAGAGTTTGATATCAAGTTTCAACCAAGGAAGGCTGTCAAGGCTCAAGCTTTGGCTAACTTTATTGTTGAATGCGACAAGCAGACCAACCAGAACAATGCCAATTCTATATCTGAGTAGTGGCCATTGTTTGTGGACGGGTCATCCAACTAGGAAGGAAGTGGTGCCAGCATTCTCTTGCTCGGCCCAGGAGGTATAACTATGGAACACGCCATACGGTTCAATTTCAAGGCCTCAAACAATGAGGTAGAATATGAGGCTGTATTGACAGGATTATGCCTTGCCAAACAGCTAGAAGTTAAAAATTTGATCGTTAATAGTGACTCGTAGTTGGTCACTGAGCATATCAAAGGAGAATATGAAGCAAAAGGGTCAAGTATGATCAAGTATGATCAAGTATTTGGCTAAGGTGAAGGAAATTATGGAGAGAATTCCAAAAATAGAGGTCAAGCAGATACCAAGAGAAGAGAACTCCAAGGTCGATGTGTTAGCACGGTTGGCATCAGCCTCTTCAGCACAGGTGCCCACTTTAGTTCATGTAGAGATACTGCCACAATAGAGCATTGAAATGCAAACATTGATGGCATATATTGATGTTGATCATGAGCCGGGTTGGATGGACCCAATCAGGAAATTCTTGGAGGATGGAAGTTTGCATGAAGATCGCAACTAGGCAAAAAGCCTCTAGAAAAGAGCAGCTAGGTATACCCTCATCCGGAGAGACTTGTACCGAAGATCATTTAATCCTCCTTATCTTAAATGCCTAGCACCCCGGGAAATAGATTTCGCACTCCAGGAAGTGCATGAGGGGATATGTGGAAGCCACATAGGTGCAAAGACCTTAAGTCATAAGGTGCTGAGATGTAGGTTTTATTGGCCTACTATGATGAAGGATGCCAAGGAACTTGTGCAAAAATGTGATAAGTGTCAGAGGCACTCAAATGTACCACGGGTGCCTTCCTCTGACATTATCCCAATCCAAAACCTCTCATTTGCACAATGGGGCATGGATCTCCTTGGACGATTCGTCCAAACAACCGGGCAGAGGAGAAACCTTATTGTGACTGTTGATTACTTTACTAAATGGATAGAGGTAGAGTCATTGGCAGAAATCTTAGAATAGAAAGTGATGGACTTTATATGGAGAACTATTGTCTGTAGGTATGGGTTGCCATAGGCCTTAGTGGTGGACAATGGAAAACAGTTTGTTAGCAGAAAAATGCACAAGTTCTATGAAAACCTTAACATTGACCTAAGATTACCTCTGTGGCACATCCTTGGGCTAATGGTCAGGCGGAGGTTACGAACCAGACCATCCTGGAAGGTTTGAAGATGAGGCTAGATGGAGGAAAGGGGAGATGGGTTGAAGAGCTACTAAGTGTGTTGTGGTTATATCGCACTACACCCCGGATATCGACAGGTGAAAATCCATTCTCCCTCTCATTTGGAACAGAGGAAGTTATTGTAATACCCCGACCCAAAAATACCAAGAAAGTAATAGAAATAATAAAAAAAAATTAAATTGTAAATTCGGGTTCAAGAATATCGAAAAATAGGTTAAATTCGAATAAAGATAAGTTAATCATTAATTAAATGGAATTAAGAAAATTATATAATAAAAACAATAAATTATATATATAAGACTCACTTTCGGTGGGCATGGATTGGCCACCGAAAGTGGGCTTGAAATTTGGATCAATGTCCAAATTTGTTTGGCCGTGAAATGGACTAATGTCCATGTGCTGCTTTTGTTAGTTTTTTTTAAAGAAAAAGGTGAATGGTAATAGATAAGTAAAGATGGGTAGTGGTGTTGCTACGCAACACTGTTCCAAAAAAATTAGAAATTGCATAGAGTGTCGAGGGAGGAGAAAGTGCCGAGAGAGAAAGAGAGAAAGAGGGAAGAAAGAGAGAAGGAGAAGAGACTTAGTTTCTTTGGAAGATACAAGCTTGGATTGGTAAGATTAGGGAGTTTAATAAGATTCAAGAAGATTGGTGGAGTTTTGGTAAGTTTTCCTAATTTTTTCAAAAGTTAGGTTTTTGTTTAGAATTGTTGGAATCTTTGATTAATTGGTTTAGAGGCTTTAGTAAGTTGATTTGATACATGATTGTGGTTGTATAATTAGGTTCTATTGTCGATTTGGAGTGAAAACTGGATTGGGTGGATATTCAAGCTTTGGAGGAAATTTCTAGAGAGAGAAGGTAAATCTTTGAGTTTTGTGAGACAATTGTTATTTTTATGAGAAATGTGATGTTAATAATGCGTTGTTGTGACGTGAGTTTCGATTTTTGCCAAATATTAGGCTTGGAATCGAAACCCTAGGTTTTGGGAAAATTTTCAATAAGTAAAATTGCTTGGAATCGAGGTAGGGGATTCTAGCCCAAATCTTTCGATTATTTCTTGTTATCTAAAAAGCGTTATTTAATCTCCATCGTTATTTGTATTTGTGTTTTTCCTTATTTGTTCCATAAGGAAAAATGAACCTAGGATTATTCTTAAATTTTCCTAAAATGTTAGTTTGCATTCCCGGTTGATTGCTTGGTCTTATACCAAGCATGTATGGTTCTTATTCATGCATCATGACTAGTTAAATATATAACCAGGGTTCGTTTATTGCTCTATTAATTCATGGCAGGACATTGTTGCATTAGAGTCACATGGAAGTGCGAGTATGGATTTGTGACTTTCTTAGGTTGTGTGAACGTCATATGGGAGGAGGGTTGTGGAACCTCGGCTAGGTTGCAATCGAATGACTCCCATACGAGGCAACATACTGAGATTTCGAGCAATCTATTCAGGGAACCCGAGTCAGTATGGACAAGACTGGTGTCTTGTGTTTGGTCATGGTTTCCTTATTGAGTCGTATGGTGGCAGTGTTCACCGATATCGATGTGTGGGTATGGATGCCGAGGCGTCGTCCCATTGGGACTCACGGTAGGAAACGAGACCACGGTTTGATGAGTATTTGTTATGGTGGTTCATAGTCTTTGACATGTTGCTGCATTGACCTATCTTTTTAATTCAGCTATTATATTTTGTTATCTTCTTTGCCCCTACTAAGCCATTGCTCACCCTTTATTTTCTTCCTTCAACACAGGCGAGACTGGTACGGATACCGGCGCTACGGATCTGTAGGAGGTAGGATTATATGGCGCCACCTGGAGACACTAGGATGGGGTTAGAATAAAGAATTAATTTTTTGTATTATGTTTGATATTATATATGTGAATTGATGATTGTGGATGTTGGTTACGTTTGAGAACACCTTGACGGTGTGTGAATGGTACGGATAAGAGGGTGCCTTGTGATAGGACTCCTGTACCTGGATGTGATTCTTATGGTTATATTGCATGTTGATACATGTATGATGATCATGTTTTATTATGTATTGCGGATGCATGCTATAGATGGCCTGAGGCCCTACCTAGGATTGTGGTTGCTTGTGATATGATGGTCGGAGGCCTTATATTTGTTGAGTATGTGCTGCATATTTCAGGTGGGCATTCTCCGATATATAGGGAGATGTTGCCGAAATTTTGGTAGAAATTTAAGGATTGAGTTTGGAGAAAGTAAGATTAAATCTAATTGTGATATTGTGGAGATTTAATATCTTATAGATATTGAATTAGGGTTAAACTGTAGCGCCTCCCGGGTCGGGGCGTTACAGTTATCCCGGTCGAGATTGGGGTCCCTTCACTAAGGACTGCCAACTTTGAAGAATTAATGAATGACGAGCTGCTGCTTAATAACCATGATCTCCTATAAGAGACAAGGGACAATCCTAGGATCCGGATTGCTGCGTACAAACAGAGAACAACTCAGTACTACAACAAACGGGTAAGGAAGAGAAGGTTCTTTGTAGGAGACCTTGTACAGAGGAAGGTAGTTGACACAGGAAAACATTCAGGTAAGCTGGGTGAAACCTAGGAAGGGCCCTACCTAGTTGTGAAGATTTTGAAGGAAGGCACATACAAGATCGAAGATCTAGAGAAGACCGGGGATATGAGACCCTAGAATGTGGACAATCTTTGAAGATATTATGTTTAGTGCTTTATTCTAATAGATAATGTTTATATTTTACGCATTTCTTTTTCAGATTGGATCCTTGGAGTATGAAAAAAATCAATGATTTCTTTCTCAAAATAAATCATCATACTGCTTGGAAAGACTCAACTCGGAAACCATACAAACTTTGCCAAAAAATTCGGCAAGTATAAATGCTTAACCAACCAGGATAGTAAGATCTAGAAGATCACATTGGAACCCATGTAATCTGGTCGGCCTACCGACCAGGCTGGAATACCTGCGTTATTGGACAATCACAAGATATCAAAACTTACACAAGTCTCCTCCAAGAAAAGAAAAAAAACATTAAAGCACCTGGTTGACAAGCCGACCAAGATTGCACAGCAGTAAAGACTTGAGTCTTAAAGTAAAAGAGATATTTGTCACGTGGTTGGCCCACCGACTAGGGTTGTATCCACACCTCTCAAAAACTTGGAAAAAAATTGAGACTTATTAAAGTCCTGTGAAACAAAGAGGCTGGTCGGCCTACCGACCAAGAGTGCACAGTAAAAATATAAAAAATAAATAAATATATAAGTCTGGATTGCGAAGCAATAGAAGAACATTTCATTAAAGATAGAAAATTTTCATTACAGAGATGACAAAAACAAAAGGGGGCAAAGCCCATACAAATAAAAAGTTCAAGCATTTGTTGAAGGAACTCCAGAGCTGGACTCCTCGGCAGGATGGACATTTGATGGAACAGCTAAGGAAGCCTCCTCGGTAATCTCGATAGGTGGAAGAGGAGTTGGGTCTTGTAATGCTCTATGGTGCCTCTACTATCTCTTTTTCTTCCACTACCTCGACTTCCTCATTAAACGCTTCTTCCTCAGAGAAATCTGTCTCGGCAAGGATCTCCTCCTTGGACTCCTCAATCTAATCCCTTCCCATGAGAGAGGGGCACAAAGGAGTCAGGATTGAAGAGTCCAGATTAGCCTTGACGAGAAGCTTCCTAGACTCCTTAACACCTCCACGGAAGCCATAGAAGCCCTCCTTTCCCAGGGCAGCCTTGAACTCCTCAGAGACCTTGAATTTCTGGATGGTCTGCTGCTCGGCATCATGGAGGAGTCTTTTATAGGTCTTCTTAGCATTCTTCAATTTGCACTTTAGGGAGCCTGTCTTCTCCCTCAACTCCCTTCGTTGTCGAGAAGCTTTCTCAAGCTGAATAGAGTGAGCTTGCAACATTTCCTCCATCTCTGCCTCCACCAAGTTCAACTCGTTCTTAGCCTTGGTGGCCCGCTCCTCGGCAGCATCAGCTCTCTCGCTATGCACAGTCTCCTCCTAGGCGAACCGAGCAATGCTAGAGGGAAGAGCAGAGAGGTGTGCAACAGTCTTAAAAAAAGAAAAAAATTTCGAAAAGTTCTGTCTAAAAATCAAGATACCGAGCTATAGAGCACAAGGTCATACTTGCATGAAGAGGGAGTTCATCTGAGTAAGATGCTCTATGGTTATAAGGCTAGACACCATGTCATAGTAGGTGTTTCAGCATCTCGGTAGCCACCCTTGAATTGACCATCCTGTCAATCTAACTATTGTCCCACTAGGGAGTATGCCAAGCAAAGTCCTCCTCGGTAATTGGCCCCAGAGGAGGATCATTGACTTGACGAGGAATTTAAGAAACCCCAGGCCGAGGAGTTCTAAGCCGAGGAGAAAGGGCACTTCGACCAAAAAGTGCTAGGAATTGGGTGGCAAAATGGCTGGAGAGAGATTGAACCGACGAAGAAGACTAGTAATGATAGTGGGAAGGGAATCTTAGCACCTTCTTGAGTGACCTAAGTGAAATAGCAAACTCGCCTCGCCATTACATCGTCAATATAGCTGTTCAGTTGGTCACATGTAAGATAGGTCAGTTCAGATGTGCTTGCATCAGTACTTCCACCCCTCTCATTAGGAGGGGGTAAGTCATGCGGAGCATACTCTACGAGGTAATCTACCGAGGATGCCTCTACAAAGAATGGTTTTGTTGAAGAAGGATTCGTCTGAGTTATAACCACCCCATCGGTCAAGGTGGTTGCTCGGTCGCTATCTGAAGAAGAGGATGAGAGACCAGAGATAGAAGAGGAGCTGGAACTAGAGGAAGACACGTCTTACCTCAATATATGCTCGGTAAATGGAAGTTTTTAAGAGATTTTTTGTTGCTCGGTATGTATGACTGCTTGGTAAGTTGCTCTCAAATTATCGAAGTCGTGTGGAATTACCAGGCCCTCAAGCCTTTTTATAGTAAGGAACCACCATCAGATCAACGGCTAGGAAAAGATGGCCACTGAACCGCGCAGATATGGATCATTGATCTGAAGGTTTGGGCTATCATCTCTCCATTAATGATGAGACATGATTACTCCTCTCATCGATTTGCGCAGACAACACCTCGATAGGAGAGTGGGGGCAACTAATATTACTAAAATATCCCTACCAATAATGTTTCACAGCATGTCACATGGAGCTCAAAAGGGCTACCTTGCCTCACCAGAAAGTCACCACGGTAGGTAGGGCAGGTAAGCAGCAGCGCCTTAACGAGATTACCTTTTCGGTATAATAGAACACCTGGACCTACCAAGGTGTAAAACATTTAAATGTAGTCCTAACCATAATTAGAGGACCCACCTTAATAATGACTCTGAATCCTATATAAAGCTCTCAAACTCAGGTATTATCCTTAGTCATAATTTGAAATTTGGCTAATAAAGAACTCTAGTCCACTGAGCTCTCCTGGCTTTATAATATGAACTAACTTGAGCGTCAGAGCGCCAACGCAAGAGGACAATATTTGGTGCGGCCTTTAGCTCACATTTGCTTACTGTGTAGGGCAGCAGGTCTGTCTGACTAGTCGTCTCCTTGGAATGATCCTCATTGTCAGTTGCTGTGCAGGGTAGCAAGTCTGCCATACTGGTCTTCTCTTTGGAAGGATCTTCATTGTCAACTGCTATGCAGGACTGTAGGTCTGACCGACTGATCGTTTTCTTGGTACTAGCACCTTTTTGACATCATCAATGTCAAAGACCTTTGCAAAACAAGAAAGGAACAAGAGGATCTGATGACGTTAGTGAAAACCATGGAGCATGAAAGAACTTTGGAAAAGCAAGATTTTGAAAGAATCAAAGAAGCATGTAATAAAGAAAAGAATGAGAAAGAAGAGATAAAGGATTATGTTTGAGCCCTAGAAGATGCAAAACTTGCAGCAGAAAGAAGTAGATTTGAGCTATCTATAGAATTAAAAAGCTTAAGAAATGAAATGCTTAAAAAGGACAACTCATGTGTTATCTATTGCAAGAGAGATTGATCGATTAGAGCTAACCATGGAAATTGATTTGTTGAAATCAAATGTGCAAGAATTTTAGGGAGAACTAGATAGACAAAAAGGCCTAGTCCTTCAAATGGAAGAGAGTAATGTTGCTCTAAATCTTCAAATGTAGATATTGAATGATGAAAAGTTGAAGACAGATAATGAAAAGAATGCACTTGTACTTTAGTTGCAAAAAATAAGACCTAGGGGAAGAGGAAGAACCAAAATAAGACACAGAAAATGAGGAAAATGAGAAGGAAAGGCAGTAGTAGCACAAACACCTCCATCTATGATAGGACGTTTGAAGAATTAGGGTAAGGAATGAAAGAAACATTCCAGATTCTGATTTTGATTAGGAATGGGGCAATACAAAAAGCGCTGGTGAGAAAGAGAAACGAGTTCGAACAAAAAAGCCTAAAGCCATCGAGCAAGAAGATCTAATTTGTTTTGATAACATACAAGAACCTAGAGCAAAAACGAAGCCAAGGCCATTGCCTTCAAAATCAAAGGAAAAAAAATTCATCTTGCTAGAAGACGAAGAGAAGATGCTGAAGATATATAATATTGGCACAAATGAGTAAGTTATTTTCAACTAATCAACTAGGTAACAAAAAGACTTAATAACCGAAGACATTACAATGCCATTGAATATTTACTATGGCATTGACTATTCCATTAATTATAATCAATAGAACTATAAATTCCATTAATTTGAATAAATGGAATAGTCAATGCCAATGTAAACTAAACAGTTGAATGATTTTGGCAACTTTAATAATATTCAACTCCATTAGAAAAACACTTTGTCATTTGAGCTATTATCAGCCAAAATGCCTATTTCTTTGAAAATTATCAATGAGATTTTATGTTATATTGATAATAACCAGTGAAATGTGTTATTAACCTTGACTGATCTTTATTATTAGCACAATTATTTGGTCTGGGCAAAATACAGTTTAGCTACTTTGATGTAGTTGTTTTATCTATCACATATATGGTTTTGAATAGTGTAAGTTACTAATTACATACAAACTATATTTTATGCACGATGGAAGTAGTTTAATGATACTATTATGATACAACATGTAGGTCATCGATACATATGTTGAAATATTGATGATGTGTAGTGCAGAGATAGAGGAAGACACATAATAAATTGAAATGGGTAGATTTATTGCATTTAGGAGTTCTACTATGATATTCCAAATGTGCATTTTTTCATTTAATTAAATGGAAGAAATACTAAATGAAAGATATGTTTAATTGTAGACATTCCTCTGAATAGGCAAAATCGACATGTTTAAAAAAATTGTCGTTGACAAAGTGAAGGAGGTGCATGATAAATACAAATACCTTTTATTCTCTATCCATGCCAAGAGCAATAAACATATTGCAGATCATTGGACATTGCTTGTACAAGACACATGGAATGGATTATGGGTACATTACAATTCATTGCTGCCAAGGATTAAGATTGCAAAAGATCCTTATGTGAAAGATGCCCATGAATTTGTAAAAATATAATTCCAAATGTTATTAATAATGTATTTGTGTAGTTTCAATTTATTAAATTCTTTTATTTCTCTAGATTTTTGCCTACAACAGCATGATGGCAAACAACCTTAAATGCGAACCAAAGGGCAATATCACAGTGCTTGACTCACCATAGCAAGCTTCAAGAAGGTAAGTAACATAACATTGTTCACTAACATTCATATTAAAATTATAGATGAACTATATGTCTCTCTATCATTTTCACATTTTGGGTTGTGGTATATTTGTCATGTACATCATGGATAACATCTTTAGCGAAATGCCCATCCCAAAGAAGATATCAGCAGATGACATTGCAAGGTTTAGATCCGATACATTGCACAAATTTTTGAATGACAGGGTCGTTCATGGGATGAAAATATGAACAAGGCGATAACAATGTTAGCACACATTTCCAAATGACTACATAATTTGGAAATGTTAACGTATTTTGTAATGTACTAAGTACCATTGCATGTCTATTGCCTGACATATCCCTTGAAAACTATTATGTTCAAATTGTACTTTGAAAAATACTTTTAGTGTCATTTGTCATTGTGTCTATAAAATCCATTATATAGGTTATTCGAGGTAGGAGTCGACATATTCCATTGAATAAAAGCAATGGAATATGCATATTCCATTGATCTTATCCAATTAAATATGTACTTGTTGTTGAAAGTACAAACAACAAAGGACTCAATAAACCAAACCAAACATTACATAACTCAAAAAGTCAAAATATAACATAATAAGACATAAAAAACAAGTTCATAACATAATTTGATCAAATGGTTGATAATGTAAACAGTGGCAACATTACATTTAATGTAAAGTACATACTTGCCCAAAAGGTTTTCTTCACGTATATTAGAATCCACTTCTCCCAATCCAAATACAAAGAGGCAACCAACTATTGTCTTCTAGATGAAAGGTTGCAACCATCAAATTCCAACCACATTCAAACTCATCTATACTATGGGAATCAAAAATAGCATTCCTCAAATCAATAATTATGCGATTGTATTCCTTGAATGTACCAAGCTTCTCAAGAAACTTTTTTTAATAAATTCTATAAACACCACCTATGTCTTGCATTAGGAAAAACAATTTCAATTTCACTTTGCATAGCTCTATCTTGGTTCATTATGATTGTGATGAACTATCACAAATATGAAATTAGAAATGATTGGAAATTAGAAAAATATGTATTTTGAGTGTTTTATATGTAACTGGGGCGCCTAGGCGAAAGGAATCATGCCGAGGCGGGAATGAGCAAAACCCGGGTGAGATTAAACTATACTAAGTGCACCATAGGGCGCCTAGGCACAACGCCCAGTACAGTGGGGAAACAGGGAAGTGGAGGCAGGGGCGCCTAGGCGCACTGGTTGTACACGCCTAGGCATAGTCCACCTAGGCCCAAAGGTTGCACACACCCAGCACCGCCTAGTTCAGTGGTCATCAAGGAACTGAAGATCAGTTGCGCCTAGGCGCACATCCTACACGCCTGGGCACAACCCGAGCAATTAAATGAAGTTAAGCGAGCCAGTTTTGCCATTTCTTGGAGAAGCCCAATTTTAGAGAGAGAGAGAGAGAGAGAGAGAGAGAGAGAAAATTAGAGAGAAAGAGAGATATTCGTGATGATTAAGGATTGGATTGAAGATTCAAGCAAGTTTCAAGAAGGTTTCCAAGATTCAAGTAAATTTTTCTAGTTTTAGTAAATCTAGGGTTTTTCTAGATTTCATTTTATTCGTTAAGGGTTATGTTTTGGGGATTAGAGATGTTGATTCTAAGGTTATTTACAATTTTTTTTACTAGTTGAATCGTTGGTTTTGGTTAAGTTTCGAGTTAGGTAAAGTTTGGAGGATTTTGGGTAAAATTCTAGAGAGAGAAGGTAAGTTCTCTTGATTAGTGTTTTGATTTCATGTTATTATTGTTAATCAGTGTTTTCAATAAGATATTATCGGTTCGTAATGCTTGAATCGATAGGTAGGTGAAAGAGGGCTAAAAACCCTAACTCTGGAAATTTGCAAATTTAAGTGGTGCTTAATCGAGATAGGGGATTTCTTGACCAAATCTCTTTTGAATCATTCTTTTGCTCTCTAAATACAGCTTATTTCCTCATTGGTCATTGGGTTTTGTGTTCTTGCTTTATTGTTGGGTGTCGGGGCTTGACATCAACCAAATGACTTCATATGAGGTAACACACTAGAGGTGTGGGTGTGATGGGACTCATACAACTGGGTGACTTTTTGGGGATTTCTATTGATATGGTATGGTTAATCCATTAATGGTTGGGAGAGCCAGGATTGAAGGGGGAAATATGATGAACTGACATGCATCCATTAATGATTGGGATAACCAAGATGTGTGTCTGATGTTGTGATTAAGACGTGATTGTGATAATCATGGTTTGATTGTTGTTGATGATTCATAATTGGAAATTCTGAGATCCATGACTGGTTGCCCCAGAAAGGTCACTCGGTGTTATTGTTGTGTTATGTGACATGAGTATTTGGGATATCATATTATTGCATTGCTTTCTTATTGCATTCGGCCTATATTGATTGTTCACTCTTTACCCTACTGAGCTTCTAGCTCACCCTTTTATTTTCTTCCTCCTTACAGGTGAGATTGATACTAGTGTCGGTGTTGCGGATCAGTAGAGAATGAGTTGTGGTATGGATAGCACTTGGAGGAGGGTTAGGATTTGGGAATAATGAGTGCGTTGGACCTTATTTATTTTCAAGCTTATTGTATGGGATAATTTACAACTTATCAACTGTTGGCACCGGTGGGTGTGTTTTACATACGATTAGAAGGTAAATTATGTGATTGTACCTTCTGAACCTGGGGTGGACTCCGAGCCCTCTTGTATGATGATTGAGATTGTTTTTGTTGTGTGAATTGTGATATTTTCATGTGAATCAGTTTGTGCATGCTGCTAGATGGCTTAGGCCTTGCAAGGTTGGAATTTGTATGCTGATAGATGGCTAGAGGCCCTGTTAGGTTATGATATGATTTGTTGTTGTTATTGTTGCGTATTTGTTATAGGTGGGTATTCCCCGATGTACGGGCCGGGAGATGCTGCCGGATTTTTTATTGTGGGTTGTTCTAGTGGAATGAACTAGGGTTAATGACTAAGGATGTGGATCACATTAATGACCTAGGAAGGTGTGGGCAGCATCATGTGACGTTCCGAAAATGGGGTGTCAAAATGATACCTTGTGGAGCAACCCCCATACATGAATGTAAGCCATAATGTAAACAACCAATTAAATGTGTATGTAGTCTCATTAGAAACCAAACCATACCCAAGTAATATGGACTGACTGTGATGATTTACTCCAACAAAAGGAGTGAATGACATGTCATACTTATTTGTCAAATAAGTAGTATCAAAAGTAATAACATCATCGAATTCACGAGCACCCAAAAGACACTCTTTAACCTTCATTCATCATTCCAGTCTATCAAAGAGGAAAAAAAATCTTCATTCTTAGATTGTATTTATCAAAATCATTTTGTATTGTAGTAACATCACCCTCACTCATTCACATCCGCCTGACTTAGGCAATGAAATTTTGAGTATCCTTTTGTAAAAAAGTTAAATTTTCATGGCTTCTTGCAACTATAACCTGTGCACTACGACTCTTATTTGGCCAATTCAAGCAATAACATTTATGAGTTATTGCCTCTGCACATGAGCGTTAATCTCCCTATTACATATGAAAAATATAGATTTACTTGGACTTAATGGATGATTATGCTTGTCTTTAATTTTCTATGTGTATACATACATACATATATATATATATAATTTCTCTCATGCGAACTTATTTTAAGGTTTTAAAATGCGGACTTTCATTCTAATCTGTCAGATTCATCTAACAGTTGAATACACATTTTATCACTTCCTAGCTCACGCAAAATGTTTTCTCCAACAACATGATTTTAGGGCTCCTCATCACGAATTGACTCTGCTTGGGTTTGTCTTCGTTGCGAATCACCTCTACTCAGCTCAAGTACTCCGTCGCGCAGCTTTTTCTCCTCCTCAACTCAAATTCTCCTATGTGTCAATGAGTTTCTCTCTTATGGCAGCGATTCTCCTCTGCTCGGGTTAGATAGGCACACAATTGACTTGCAATTATTTTTTCTGATTTTGCTATTGAATAATGGTTTTCTATGTTGATTTCTCTTGGAAATGCTTCTTGGTTCTCTGGATTGTATGTTTAATTGTAATTGAATATGATTTTTTGGCTGAATTGTGAACTAATTATGTCGATTTTATGTTGAGTTGGTTGTGGATTGTGAACTAGAACATGGTTTTTTTGGCTATGGCTTCAAGTGGTGTAAACATTACAACTTGTTAAATCTGAGCATTTCTTTGTTGTGGCTTCAGGGTGACTAAACCATGTTATGATTTAAATCAGTCCAATTGATGCATTTTTTTTGAATTTATTACAATGTAGTCTTACAGATGGATATGGGTTCGACTTTGTCTATTGATATAACTTTTGTTCCTCAAGTAAGGGTTGAAGTCATTCCTAAATTAGGCAACAATTTGATTCATTAGATGATGCCCAACATTTCTACAATGATTATGCAAGGGAAGCCAAATTTAGTATTCGGGCGTGGACTAGAAAGAAAAATATGTGTAATGAAATTACTAGGCAGAAATTTATTTGTTATGAACATGGGACTCGAGAAGTTGAGAACTCAAATTATGTTCTCAAAAGAAAATGCGGATTAACGAGAGAAGGGTGTGATGCTAAATTGCTCTTGTGCAGTTAGATGCCAATCAAAAGTTCACTGTTTCCAAATTCTACGAGTTCCATTATCATAACCTTACTTCAACACGGAAAGTGCATTTGCTACAATCTCACCGATCAATGTGTCCGGGAAAGAAGGGTTTGACATGATAACTTAGTGCAACCAATGTGTCAATTCACCAACAAATTAGTATTTTGGATCTAGATGCCAGAACTTTTGATAATATTGGGTGCATTGAGAAAGATTTCTACAACTCTAGATGGGATGAGGCTAAATTGTACACTGGACATGATGATCAAATGTTATATGAGTATTTTGAGGTTGATAAGGAAACAAATTATGAGTTCTATTTTTCAATCGATATGTATGAAGAAAATAAGTTAACTTATTATTTTTGGGCAAATGTTGAGTGCAAGAATGCAGATCATACTTTGGAGATGTCGTGGTATTTCACCATTTGTTGGATTCAACCATCACGAGCAAACTACCCTTTTCGGATGTGCATTCTTGAGTGATGAAAGGATCGAGTCAATTTTATGGCTTTTGCAGTAGTTCTTGTCGGCAATACCAACTAGTTCATCGTAAATGATTATCACGGATCAAGATCCCGCAATGACCAAATCTATAGCTCAAATACTATTGAACACTATGCACAGATTCTGTATATGGCATATCCTAAAAGAATTTCAGAGAAGTTAGATGCAATAAAATGGAAAGATCATTATCATTGCTTTCAAAAGTGCATTTGGAATTTTGAGACTCCGGAACAATTTGAAACTCAATGGAGTGAAATTATTGAGCAAAGTGGATTGTCAACCAATGAATACTTAAAAAAAATTATGACATTCACTCCAAGTGGATTCCTGCATTTATTAATGATACATTTTATGTAGGTATTCTATTATTTTTTTATAATTGGTTATTAGTACTCCATTTTTGCTTTGTCATTTATTGACATATGTGATTTTTTTAGGTATGTCAAGCAGTCAACGGGCAGAAAGTTGCCACGCTTTTTTGAAGTCTTAAGTTTTGAAGAAAAATTCTTTGATGAATTTTGTGGTGAGGTTTGCTAGAGCAATCAAACATCAAAGAAACCAAGAGCTTTCTGTGGATCACCAAGAGATTAATGTGCAACCCATTATGAAGATTATGTTTTCTATAGAGAGGTCAATGAGTGAGTTGTACACACACTCTATATTTTACAAAGTTCAAGATGAGTTGTTTCAAAGCATGACATATATTGAAAAAATTGAGAATGAGGGAGAGGGCTTGTGTATCTATAATGTTGGTAGGGTTGATAGCAATCTTCAAAGTGTGAGAGTAGTAGTTTGAGGATAAATCATTGAGTCTTATAACTTGTAGTTGTAAGAACTTTGATTCATTTGGATTCATATGCCGCCACATATTTACAGCTTTCAGTAGGTTGCAATTGCATGCTCGATTGCCTAGTATATATGTACTACATAGGTGGAACAAATCTACAAAAGCTATGTGCTCCTATGGAGGCAGTCAGGAGATAGGGTCGAGGGTAGCCTTGAGGTATACTATGTTAAGTAAGCTTACTAGAAGTATCATCGAGGTTGCATTGGTTAAGGATGACACATATAAGGTAGCAATTGAGACATTGGAGTAACTCCAACGCAATCGTAGCACAATGACGCCAAATGGTGGAGGACAGTCTTCTGCACCTTGTGTTGCTATTTCACAACTGGTTTATGACAACCCTAAAAAGGTTAGAGCAAAAGCTTGTGGAAAGAGACTAAAGGGAGGTCAAGAACTTGCAACGAAAAAAGATACAGTGTTGTCATGGTTATGGGTTAACAGTGCAATCACATGAAAAGAGGAATTTTCCAGCTCTTAATACTATGTAAGTATTAAAGGACAATGTAATTGACTATCATGTTGTATGTTTTTTATTTTTTTTTGAGGCGATTACTTTTTGGATTCTATTGTTCTTCTGGACTTGAATGATTTAGATGTTATGTACACTTTTTGGATTTTATTCATCTTCTAGACTTTCATGAATAATATTACTTTGTGCTATGTCTTTGGATATTGAAGAACTTTTGTTTTCATATTTGCAGTTATAGCGGACAATAGGTCGGATGATGAATATGATTACGAGACTGTTATGATGATGGGAGTTGCTGCCCAATATATGCTATCTAGAAATGCAAGGAGAATATCGATAGAACGTGTGCCATGTAGGACATCATCATTGCAAGGAGCCCAATTTGTGACAGAAGTTTTAAGAGGCCATCCAAGAAGATGCTATGAGAATTTTAGGATGCGGGTTGATATTTTTGAAGCACTCTGTCAAGAGTTGAGGGATAAGTATATGCTTCGTGAATCCAATAACATCCAAATTCCGGAAATGGTAGCTATGTTTTTATTTATTCTTGGGCAAGGGGTATGTAACAGGCTAATGCAGGAAATATTTCAGCACTCAGGTGAGACAGTTAGTCGCATATTCAGAAAGGTTTTGAAGGCTGTGATGGAAATGGTACCAGAAATTATAAAGCCGAGGGAGAACCAGTTCAATGAAGTTCCTGCAAGAATTAGGACTGCCCCCGAGCTATGACCTTTCAAAGATGTTATTGGTGCTATTGATGGAACCCATATACAAGCAGTTGTGGGTTGGAGTATGCAGTTGCCATTTATCAACAGAAAGGGGTTCACATCTCAGAATGTTTTGGCAGCGTGTGATTTTGACATGCTATATTTGTTTGTAGCTTCAGGTTATGAGGGCTCTGCAAATGATGCAAGAGTATTGCAATATGCTCAAAATAAAGCTGATCTTAACTTTCCCCATCCACCCGCAGGTTTGATTGAATTTTTATTTTTGTGTAGGATTTTTTTCACACCTAAACTGCTATCTACTTACAATTTATTTATTTTTTGCAGGAAAATATTATTTAGTAGATGCAGGTTACGCGAACAAGATTGGCTATCTTGCACCTTAATAAAGGAGAGCGATATCATCTATCAGATTGGAGAAGTGGGAGGCGTGCAAGTGGCCCACGTGAACTATTCAACCATAAGCACTCATCCTTGCGTAATGTCATTGAGAGGACGTTCGGAGTAACCAAGAAAAGGTGGAAGTTATTGACTTCGATGACATCTTATCTGTACCCGAGGCAGGAGGACATTGTGATAGCATGTTGCGCCATACACAACTACATTCGGATGAGGATTGCAACTAATGAGGAATTTGAGGATGCGGATGAGGAAGCAGACAGTTCTTCGGGGGATGTGGCAGAGACTTCTCGTGGCGCTTCAGCAGTAGATGGTGGTGAGTTGAGTGATGATAGCAACATGAGCATTATTAGGGATAGGATTGCTAGACAGTTTTACCATTATCGTACGACTACTTAGGTGTCAGATTAGTGTTCAATATGTATGAAACATCAATATTTCTCGTGTTATTTTGAAAATTTTCATGGATATTTTTAAATTTTATGCATGGATTGTTATATTTACATTAAATATTTTAGAAATCACATTTTATTTAATTTTAAACTTATTTGTTATGTATTATTATTAAACTTCTTTAAATACCCTTATTAGTAATTTGGCAGCTTTTACTCTGTGAACAAATTAACACAACCAAACACGTACACAGCTTAAAGTAGCTTATTTTGACAGCTTATACACCAGCTTATTTTAACAGCTTATACATCAGCTTATAATCTCTGAGCCAACCTTTCTACCAAACTAAGCCTAAATAAAAATCTTAAAAGAAGAGCTGAAGACCCCTATCCAACTGATTCTATTCTTCCTTGCTGCACCCATCACACTAGCCCTATTGATTTTGAGGATATTTATTTTCCATCTTCTTCATATGGCTTTTCATCCCTTGCCAAAAATATCTTCTTGATTCTGACGACGGTGGTGATTTGTAGCCCTTCGTACGAGTACTATCCCTAGCAACCTTGTATCTAAAATTTGTAGGAGTACTATCCCTAGCAACCTTGTATCTACAATTTGTATGAGAACTATCTTCTTCATTCTGCCCTTGCTCTCAAGCCCTTCTCTAGCAACTTGTCTCTGCAATTTTGTGCAGAATATACAACCCCAAAGTCAGTTCTACCTCTCAAAGAAATTTGGTAAAATTTATCTTCGTTTTGTAATTGGAAGATTTTATGTTGGTGATGGTTAGTGAAATGCATTATGAAGAGGAAGGTGATTTGGGTTCTTCATCAAATAATGCTCAAGAATTTGTGCCTCAAGTAGAGTGTGAAAAAATTCCAAAAATAGGGCAGGACTTCGATTCAGTTGAGGAAGTTCAGATGTTTTATAATGAATATGCTAGGTTTGCTTGTTTTTGTGTTCAAAATTATTCTTCAAAGACAAAAAAATCCAATGAAATTATTTGAAAGGAATTTGTTTGTTACAAAGAAAAGGTTAGAGAGTATGAAAAATCTAAAGCTACTGGTATTAGAAATAGGCTAGAAACTAGGGAAGGCTGTAAAGCCAAATTAAGTGTTATCAAATGTGAGACAAAGCCATGCTATGTTGTATCACAATTCAATGAGATTCATAATCATGTATTTGCAACACCAAGAAAAGTGCATATGTTGAGGTCTCATCATTCCTTTTCAAGTGTGAAAAAGGCCTTGACACACCAATTTTCAATAGCTAATGTTCCTATGCATCAAAAAATAAGTATTTTTGAACTTCAAGTTGGAGGCATAGAAAACATAGGATGCATTGAAAAAGATTTTTTTAATGCACGAAGAGATGATGCAAAGCAGTATGCAGAACATGATGCTCAGATGTTGTTTGAATATTTTCAGACAGAGAAAGATAAAAATCCTGGATTTTTATTTCACATTCAAGATGGATTTAGAAAATAAGGTTAGACATTATTTTTGGGTTGATCCTCAATGTAGGAGATTATATCATGCATTTGGTGATGTTGTGGGTTTTGACACTACTCATAACACAAATCGATATAGGATGCTTTTTGCTCCATTTGTTGGAGTGAATCATCATGGCCAAAGCACTCTTTCAGCTTGTGCATTTTTAAGTGACGAAACAACAGAATCATTTTCATGGCTTGTACAAAAATTGCTTATAGCCATGCCAAATGGAACACAAGAAATGATTATCATTGACCAGGATCCTGCTATGACAATAGCTATTTTTGAGGGTTTCCCAAACATGACACACATACTTTGTATGTGGCATATTCTTAGCAAATTCTCAGAAAATTGGATGCAATTAAGTGAAAAGATCACTATTCTAAGTTCCAGGATTGCAAATGGAATTCGGAGGATGCTGAATAGTTTGAGGCTGCTTGGTTTAATGTGCTCAATATAAGCAGAATATCAAACAATGAATGGTTGAAAGGGCTATATGAAATCCAAGGCAAATGGATTCCTGCTTATGTTAATGGAACATTTTTGCAGGTATTTATTAGTTTATTTTTTGCTAGTTAATTCTTGAATTCTTGAATAGCTTATACCTTGATTAATAATCATTTTCTCTTATCTTTTAGGCATAACAAGTAGTCAACGTGTAGAAAGCTGTCATTTGTTCGTCAAGAATTATGTCTCAAAGAAAAATAGTTTGGTGGATTTTATTTTTCGATTTGAAAGGGCATTGAAACACCAACGACATCAAGAATTATTTCTTGACCATAAGGACATCAATGAACAACATGTTATGAAGACTATGTGGCCAATAGAGAAAGATATGAGTGAAGTATACACACACACCATCTTCTAAAAATTTCAAGATGAATTGTATTAGAGCATGGCTTATGTAGTGGTTGTAGACCAATAAGTAGAGGATATGTGCATGTATAATGTGAGAAGGACTGAAAGAAGTGAGGGAAGAGTACGAAGGGTGGTGGAGGATAAGATGATGGACTATGTGAGTTGTAGTTGCAAGAAATTTGAATCATCTGAAATTATTTGTCAGCATGTATTTGCTACTATCAGTAGGGAAAAATGGTAGCAACCATTGTCTCCCAGGTATGTACTATGTAGGTGGACAAAGGTCGCTAAAGCAAATTGTTCATTTAGTTTTCGTGGGGAAGGTGGACGTGAAGCTTCCCTTATTGAAGATGACAACCTAGTATCAAGACTTGCATCAAAGATCATTGATGATGCTTATATGAGCCCATATATTTTTAAGTTGCCAAAGAAGACATTTGAGTCTCTTCACGAGAAAATAAAGTCCATGAATTTAACAAGTGGATCCCAATCTCAAGCAAGTGTTCGTCTTCCAGAAGTTATTTACAACGAGTCGGATCAAGTTAGAGCGAACGGTTGTGGGAGGAGGTTGAAAGGTGACAAAGAAGAATAGGCGTTGTCATGGTCGCGGATTGAAGGGGCAATCGCACCACAAAATAAATTGTTCGGCATTGTCAAATGCGTAAGTTCTTTTGTTCTACTATTTTTAATGCTGAATTTGTGTTGAAGAAATTGAAAGTTCCTGGAATAATGATTATAAGATCATGTAATTTGCATAATTATTTATGGATGTGAATTTAGCTTATAAATTTATGTTTTTGGATCACTTTCACTTTTTAGTGGAATGCTAGAATGGAGGCATACTTACGTGGTTGTGTTTCTTTGTTCTTGTATACGCAAGCAGTCCAAAGACTAAGGAGAATGTTGTCGAGTAGAGTGTAATGCTTTAGGTTGTTATGTAATGTTTTAGATTGTTATGTAATGCTTTTGCAAGCTGTACGTTGTTTTGTAATGATTTTGGTTGTTATGTAATGCTTTTGCAAATGATGGTATACCCTTTTTCTAGTCTTGAAGTTTCAGCTTTTATTTTTACTTGTACAACTCAATCTATATGTTGGAAGCCTCGGGATGATTTTTTTAAAGTATGTTGATGATTTCAGGATGATTTGTTTAAAGTACTAAACTACTCTTGCATTTGCTCAATCCAGAGCAGCTAGCTTTGGTGCCATGGTATATAAATTTCCGTACTCATTCTGATTTCCTCTGCTTGTGCTCTATTGAAAGATCCTACTAAATTGTCATTTTGTATTAGAAAGTACTACTATGCTCTTGGTGCTCTCTTTCTAATCTACAAATATAGAGGACATTGATGCCTTATTGGCCTATAGTTGTAACTGAGAACTGTATCTAAGGTATCATAGGAAGAGAAAGATCCAAAAGTAGCTAGGTTGTCTATACTTTCTACGGTTTAAAAACTATCTTTACTTGATATATGTTTTAGAGAATTTTCATTCAATACTTCTGCTACTGACAATGCCCTGCATTCACTTTCACAAATCCAAAATTCAATACCAATACTAATCAGCAGAATACCAAAATTCCAAAGAGACAAAGGGCGACATCAATTTGTAGTTTAATAGGGAACTTTCACATTCACTAGGCTTAGTATGGTTGAACTTTCAAAGTGTAAACCACCAGCACAAACCCAGCCATCAAAAAGCCAAAATAATCAGCACAAAACCATCCATCAAAAATCCAAATCAGTCAACACAAAACCAGCCATCACAAATCCAAAATTCCAAAACAATCACTAGATAAAATTCCAAAGAAACAAGGGCAAGTGCAGTTTGTTAGAGAACCTTGACATTCACTGAGAATAATACAGTTGATTATTACAGCAAACTTTTAAATTTTGAAACTTGATAAGTAAAGAAAAAAATTCATGACTGAATTACAGACAAAGAAAACTTTCAATTTCACTACAGAAAGCCTTCAATACCATGGCGAGCTCTCAACGTTGAGTTACCTGAGACTAGCCATAGGGAAGATGATTTGCCCTAATGTCAAATCGAATTTGCCCTTCTGTCGATCTTGTAGATCTTCTTCCGATCCTTCCATTCTGCCCTTTGTTTTCGCTCTGGACTTCTATTGATCTTCTAAATCTCCTTCGAGATCGAGAATCCATCTCTCTAGTCGGAATCAACATGGGCATGGATTCGGGCAAAAGGAAGTTTAGATAGAGAAGACAGAAGATAGATCGGGTTGTCCGATTGATCGGACGGCTAGGAAGGGGCTCCCACATCTCAAATTTTATGTAAGATCCCGCCTGTGAGCTCTGTTATATGTGTGTGTATTTATATATATATATATATATATATATTATTGTATAATATTTGTATCAAATATAATTTCAATACACTAACACCTTTATTGATAAATTGATAGCTTTTATTCCGAACAAATTAGCACTATCAAACGCTTATTTAGAGTAAACTAGTTTAATTTGACAGTTTATATATCAACTTATACTCTGTTGGTCATATTATCTACCAAACGGAACACACATTTGAATGATTTTTTTTATTATTTTTAGTGAAAAATAAAAAATAAAAAATATTGAAATGTATATTGTTATCTTTAAACACTGACATCATAAATGTTTTTTTTCTTTTTTTTCCTACTGAGAATGAATAAATGAATGAAAAAATATAGTCAAATAAATTATAGAATTCGAATCCCAATAAAACAGTAATGGATGGGGTGATCCTATCTGTTTGTGTATAACCCAAGAATGGGTTGGAGCTGAAGTCATTCCTACGTTAGTTGTCCCTCTCCTCTCTCTCTCTCTCTCTCTGCATTTTTGTCTGTGCCTCAGAGGGGCTCAACAAACCCACAAAACCCCGAAATTCTCACTTGATCACAGTCTCTCCATTTATCATCACCCTTCCCTCCATCTATTTATGTCACCCTTCCCTCCATCCATTTATGATCCAATTCTCGTCGACCCGTGATCGCATCCAGATTCACTGTTAGTTCAGTTAAATTCGATTTTTGTTTGAATTTTTAGGCTTTTCTTTGTGTATTCTGTACCTTGTGGGGTGGTGGGTTTTGCATTGTTTAATGGCTGCAGTCGCTGAAATGTCTGGGGAAATAACAGCAGTTGCTGTCAGTACTAGTGAAAACAACAACAGGGAGAAAGTCGATTCGAAGATGATGTCGGAATCGAAAGAATTCAATGTGCAAAAGCTTGTGGACATGTTCACAAAGCTGAATCCTTTGGCCAAGGAGTTCTTCCCTTCTTCTTATACCTTTCAGCAGAACAACAAAATTAATGATTTATTTGCCCCCAGTAAGGCCACTGGAAAGGACAATTTTCCGAATAATCGCAGGGTACTAATCATCCCAGTTTGATCTGTTATACATTTTTTCATTGTTCGTCTTATTGGACATATTGTGGCTCTTTTGATTTCTTTTGATTGGTTCTGTTCAATTCCGTTGACGATCATGTTTTTTTTTTGTCATGTTTCTATAAATTAGTTTACACTGATTTGAATGTAAAATAGTGCATAACTTCTTTTGGGATTTGGTATGAGAATTGTGTATGCTATTCAAGGTTGTGTTAATTTTTTTTGTTATGTTCCTCTTGATTTGTTTTATAATTATATAGTAGAGATTAATCGAAGCTTGTAGTTGAATTTTTAACTTACTTCTGTGGAATTATGGTATCAATGTCTAATTGTTAATATTCATATGGTAGTTGAATTTTTCTCGTCTCCTTTCTCTATGAATTGATGATCATGTCATAAAATATCTGTATGTCAAATCCTCTATTAGTCTATTGCCTCTGTAAAAACAGTTTATTAATTGTAATTAAAGGCCCTTGTCTCCATGTTGATTAAGCCTTTTAGATGAGATGATTGATCATGCTGCAAATTTTTTATTGTTTGCAACAGATTTATGCCATAAAGATATCTATTTTAGAGGTTCCAATTTGCATTGACATTTTATGCACTTGTGTATACTCTTTCCCTGATTTTTTTTTACAGATTCAAATGTTTTTATTTCTTATGTCAGAGAAGTGGTATTTATATCCAGGGTAGGAGGAGGTTTAATGAAAAGGCTTCCAGAGCTCAGTGTGAAGACAGTGTTAGACGAACAGTGTATGTTTCTGATATTGATCAGCAGGTAATTTGATAATATGAAAACGTTTGTAATCATGATTCATTGCATACATGTATGCAGACAGTTTTTAGTTTTGAATTAATATTGTTTGCTGCTGTTGAATCATTGTTTAGGTCACTGAGGAGCAGCTTGCTGGCTTATTTAGTAGTTGTGGACAAGTAAGTAAAATGCTCTATTAAAACCAGTTAATTTCTGCAATGAGTTGTAAAATCTGCACTTTTTAATTGTTAGATAGGTTGGAACCTGGATGCATGATCATGATCCTTTGCTGTTCAATAATTTGTTTCTTCCTTTGGGGGATATATGATCAATACTTCTTCTGCAACAACGCTAGACCTCTTTGCAATCTTGTTGCTATGCATTTCTTTATGATGATTTCTGTAGAGGGACAAAAAGGACCAAAGTAGATGGGAGGGAGAACTGTGGTCATTAACCTTCCAAATCTGTTATAGTAAGGAAACAGTAACTTTATGTCATTTCTGGCTTTCTAAAACTTTCAATTTTTGTTTTAGCAGTTCCTTATATAGGCGCCATTGCTAGTGTTAGAGTACGGAAACAATAACTTTATGTCATTTCTGGCTTTCTATAACTTTTGATTTTTGTTTTAGACTTTTAGCAGTTCCTAATATAGATGCCATTTCTAGTGTATTGGTTGTCATCACCTCTGCTAGCTGATAGCTACCTGAAATAGCTTAGCTTCCATCTTCTGGTAGGTTAATGTGTTATTTCTTCAATTTATTCTTAAAGATGACACCCTTACCCAGTGTATTTTCATGTCCATTCAGAACTGTCTCTCTGTTTGTTTGGTCTTATAATATTTCATCTGCACAATTAGGGACTGAATTCTTCTTAAATTTCCATGCGTGAACGCTATCCAATCGGGGAGAAACTTGGGTTATATAAGATGTGAAAGTGTAATTTAATTTGTTTTTAATGCACAAAAATTTTAATTCAGGCCACCAACGATGTGAAACCCAAAGGAGAAAGCTACAATAAGAATTACAATGCCTGCCAAAAGAAAATACATTCAGTTCCCAGTCAACAAAGCTAATTGTGTTTAGAAAGTTGTTACGGATACTATCAAGTGTGACTTCAATCAATGACTGATGAATTTGGCATTGCTAGAAAGTGTTAACATGGTTTTTGAAAAGTTTTAATAATCCAGTCCAAGGAAGGCTTCCTCTATTCTTGGTGAAAGCAAGTTCCTTGAAAGCAATTCGTGAATGCTTGGCGGATTTCTCTTTTATGTCCTCTGTGTGTACACAATATAAGTGATACTTCTTAAAACCAAATATATGAGTCCAACCTTGTGTCGGGATAATAGTCATTGCTATCGAGATTGGCTTCATAATTCTCGGCTATTTTCTGTTGACTGAGTTGGTTCCTATTCTATTTGTAAACTAGTGTTGTGGTGTTTTTTTTTACCCTTCCCTTATTTATTTTCACGTTTTTCCATCTAATTTTGAACTCAGTAAACTCGATAACAATTCAAAATCATTTCAAGCAAACGTGATTTTGGAGTCCCATGAAGGTGATTTTCTCCTGTTTTATTGAATGAGAGGATAAGAAAGTAATTGCCTGAATTACTTTCCCATGGCGAGCAATAATTTTAGAAGAAAGATGGTTCTTAACTCTATTCAATGGAAGAAATCGTGTTGCTGATGGTTGGTTAACTATCGGTACAACTTGAGAATATTACCATTACTTCTTAATAATAAACCGTTTCCACTATTGAATTCTTGCATTGTGGGGTTTCATTCTCTCCAGTTACCTCTTCCCAAAATTTAGTCTTCTCTTATAAATTCTTAAAGGCTCTTTCTTTCTGGATCACTTCATATCTGGGGGTCTTAATGCTGCTGGCAGCTTCACTGGTGGATATTAAAAGCTGATATGGAGTTCTGGGCAAAGGGCTGTGCTTAAGCATTGTATTATTTGCAAGTGATTAAAGCAAGTAGGCTTTTGTTGTGGAAAGCTTGAACAATGGGGCTACTTTAGTGTATTTTCTGTGAAGAAAAAAAAAATTGTTTTCTTTTTTCTTCTCTCCTCTAATGGTACTCTGTATGTAGGCAAGGGATTTTCAGTTGTATGGTTAGTGTTTGTGTCGTTGAAAAGTTCGAAAAAGGCCATCTTTGTTTTGGCAAAAAATATACATACATGAAATTGCTAACCCTTGGCGAAGCTGTAAATTTGCTTCATCGCAACCTAAATGTTATGATTTCTGGGGAACAACTCTCTCGTATGTGTGGGTAGGGCTACTTGCTCTTCACTGATGCAGCGTTCATTGTGAGAGCCTGCATCGCAATGTTATTGTTTGATTGTTTATGAAGGTAAACTTTTTTTCACGGGCTGATGGAGAGAAAACAAAATAATTGTACGTGTGCAACCTGGAGCAGAATATAGAG
Organism: Euonymus europaeus; assembly: GCA_963580455.1. Lineage (NCBI taxonomy): Eukaryota > Viridiplantae > Streptophyta > Magnoliopsida > Celastrales > Celastraceae > Euonymus > Euonymus europaeus. The sequence goes on from OY756962.1 coordinate 9,122,529, forward strand.
AGAGGAAATTTTGGAATTGGTGATAGAAACGGTGGAGAAAGGTTAGTGCTTTCGAAGACACAGCATCTCACCAAAGGACGAAGAGTGACTCTTATTACAATTACATTGGTTGAACTGTCTATTATTCGTCTGTGCTTTCTGCATTGGCATTAGTAAATAGGGATTGTAGGAGTTCAAAGAATATTCTTGCACGGAGATAAAAGCATTTGTTAGTAAACATGCAAGCTCGTTGGAGGAAGATAATTTGTGTGCTTTGTGGTTGAGAAGATAATTCTGCACACGAAAAAGATGCTTTTGTGGAGAAGTTCTTACATTCTCCCAGTAGGGAGAAGTTCTTACATTCTCCCAGTAGAGAGAAGTTTAGCAATTGTGAGACAAGTGTCCTTTGTGAGTGTCTATTATTCTAACATGTTTCCCTTTTGAGTGTTTTAATAATTGACAAATGCCCTTGACTACTTCAAAAAAAAAAATATATATATATATAAATCAATTTAGCGAAAGAGTTAGGATTTTGGTTTTAGTGAAATATAATTTTTAAAAAATTTAACATTTATAAACAATGTATGTATTTAATTTTATTAGGCGAACATGTGGCTTAGTGATAGAGTTGCTGAGGTGCAATGTTCAATTCCTAAAAATATTATCTCCATCTATTATACTACGATAGTATTGAACAATTTTCATAATTGCTGGTAGACCTGACATAACTTTCATTGGCTTTTTAATTTGCCAGGTTATTGATTGTAGGATTTGTGGTGATCCACACTCAGTTCTTCGTTTTGCATTTGTGGAGTTTGCCGATGAGCGTAAGTTACTTATGTGTGATGTGTGTACTTAACATTCCTAAGAAAGTAATTGATGCTTATTCTTTTAACCTTAAGATATAATCTACAATTATTTACTTCTTCAAGGAGATATTAATTATGTGTCAACAGAAGGGGCAAGAGCTGCTTTGAACATTGGTGGGACAATGCTGGGATATAAGGTCTTACCCTCAAAAACTGCCATCCTTCCAGTTAACCCTACATTTCTTCCTAGGGTAGGGATAATTGTCTTGCTTCTTTTCAGTGTGTTAATTTTTTCAATGTGGCCTTAGGTTTTCAAATTTTATCTGTGCATGGTAACTTTATGCAGTCAGAAGACGAAAGAGAAATGTGTTCCAGGACTGTTTATTGTACAAATATTGATAAGAAGGTAAACCCTAGTTAAATCGATTGGAATGCCAGGCTTTGAGCATTTTGATATTCTTTTATTATGCTGTATGTAGAATTCTTCATTATCTGTTAACGCTTTGCATTTTCTGGTGATTATGTGGATTTTATTTATTTTTACCAACCCCTTCCCGCCACAACCCCCTTTTGGAATTTAAAGAGTTCATTTTAAGTACAGATTCCGCAAGGGGAAGTCAAGAATTTTTTTGAAGGGACATGTGGTGAGGTTAGGACTATTTCTGCGCTTTAGCTTTTCCTTTGAACGAACATTTCATGTAAGAGTAGTCTGATTATTAGCGAATCTTATTTTGTTCACAGGTTACTCGCTTGAGGCTTTTAGGTGATCAAGTGCATTCAACTCGTATAGCATTTGTCGAATTTGCTATGGTACGTTTATGTTATTGGCATGGGAGCTCTACATTCTTGTGCTTGTAGTACATTGAACAACATTGATTCTGTGTTTTCATAGTCTCGTTATTATATTCCCAATATTTGCATTTGTAGATTTCATCATATTTCTTGATTAATGAATTTCTATATCAAAATGAAGTTGCAGTTTTCTAATTGTTAGTTATTGCAGAATAATCTAACAGTAGATTACTTCATGTGAGGAAAACTAGCATTTCTTTTTACTGATTTGAATTACTGACTGCTTTTATTCTACTATTCATAGTTATGCAACTTATATGCCTTTTCTTCTTTTATGTTGTACGTGGGATTAAAGGAAATCTATGGGTCTGTTCATGAAGGGGACTTTCAAAGTAAGGTGAGGTAATGGTTCATATAACAAAACATTGTCCACCAATCCACACCAAAGTCTTGAAGAGTTATAGGAATACAATAACCTTCATATTTTTAAATTTCATCTCTATTCACTTCCATTCATCATATTTTCCCCCCTTCTTATGAACGAGGTTTTTATATTTCCTTTCCTTCACTTTAAAAAACCTCTGAACCCCTCACTTTAGAAAGCATCCAAACACCTCTTCAAATATAATATCTGAAATGCCTGGCTATGACAACCTCTGGTCAGTTGAATGCCCTGTCCACCCACATAAATAATTTACATATTGCAAACGTGTAATATAATATTTTCTTCCTCATTTTTCTATAATTAATATTGGTGTTCTGTAAGTTTTATCTTTGCATGTCTTTCATTTATTTATTTATTTTTGCCTTTTTGGATTTTGCATATTTTTTGTCGTTATCATGGTTTTGCCGATTGAATATCGGCTTTTGGGATGCTTTCGGCATCATGTTGTCTAGTGTTCTTTCTTTATCCACACTTGTCTCTTTCAAATAATATATCGCACTAACATTTAAACTCTGGTGTCTTTTCTTTCCCTCATTTTTTTGTTTTGCAAATCATTGATTTTTTTTGTAAAAAATTCGTTATTGTAAATATAAAATTATAAATACCTAAATTTAAAATTCAGCCCAAGTACGTTAGTCAGGTTATCCTACATGTCAGTTCCGATTTTGCTTTTTTCTCTTGTTGAATAGGCCATAGCTATATGATATGTTTGGAGGAGCTTGGTGAGACTTTAGTGAAGATATGATATTCTGTTGTATTTTAAAAATGTCTAATTGAAAATCTGGTGTATATAAAGAAGATTGTTAAATCGATTGCTGTTTTTGTATGCAGGCAGAAAGTGCCATTATTGCACTGAGTTGTAGCGGGATGCTCTTGGGACCTCAAGCTATCAGGTGTGCTCCCTGAACTTCTGGTATCAAGAATGGTCTTCCTTTCAGAACTACAATTAAGACAGATCTTTCTAATTTTATAGGGTAAGTCCGTCGAAGACACCTGTGAGGCCACTACTCGCCTAATAACCAATAATTAATCGTCGTTCTTGAGACCCATTGATGGAAACTGTCATCATATACATTCTGCTCAAGATGGGAACTTTGGTGTGTTGAAAGGTGGTAATGCACTTGTTCTCCGCACCACGAAAGTTTTAAATTTTCTGTAATTGAACTTAGTGTCGCAGCTTCAAAAGTAAAGTTGATTGACTGCCCCTGAACTCGAATTTTTTTGCTGTATGTTCTCTTTGTTTTGACAATGTTTCTCTCTGGTTATACTGCTTTTAATTTTGTCTTTTATCAATTTTCATCGGCTGCCATTGTTGTTGTTTGTCATCACTCTTATTTAGAATATGTTCCACAGCCCTTATGAGGGAGGGGAAGGGAATGTATGTATGAAGGTCTGGTCACTTTCTTTTGGGTAATAATTTTTTAGTTAAATTTCTTTCTAGGCTCTTTCGTGAACATGGTTTTGGAAAATTCATGATTTTATGTCGCACATGTTTGGTACAGAATACTCTGTCAACATACTCTCAGACACTCTTAGTTTTTATGTTTTACGATAGTTTATGCTCTATAGCTTCAACAATAGCCTAAGCTCATTTTCCCAAACATAGGAACTATTTTTACAAAATAATTGTTTTCTTAATATTATAATTTCTTTTAGACAAACATCTTTCCATGAAACAAATCAATCGTTCATTTTGATTATTCTTTTATTGGCTTAATTCTGTTGGTATGCGAGTGAGGATAATAGTCTTCCTAGGACTCCATTTTTGCAGAATTTTAATTTTGTAATATCAATGATAGCTTATAACTTGTGAAAAATAAGCTAGATTATAAGTTTTGAAGTTGATTGATTATGTTTTTTTTTTATTAATAAATATTTTTAGGTATAAATTATAAGTTTATTTGTAATTATAAATTATAAATATAAATTATTATTATCATATTTACTTTTAAGCATAAATGAACAAGAGAAAATAATAATAATATTAAGGATGGTAATCTTTGATTCGATGATTGAAAAAAAAAAAAACAAATTGTATGTGGTTGACATGTTAAACCTGTTAATACTATTTTCATGTAAGAACAGCCCATATAGTTAAGCCCGCGATGGTTAGTTAACGCTGACCCAGGTAGATGATAGAAGTTGACCCAAGAAGAGCAGCCCATGAAGAGCTCATGCAAGAAGAGTATAGATACAAGAAGTGTGCAAGAGGTGTTTCTACGAATATGGATTTAGTAATCAAACATGGACATGTGGCAAGAGTTATGCAAGTATTCAACTGTCAGGATTTGTTACACTGTCTGGAAATTCAAGTTGGTGCTCGAAAAAATAGGAATTAATGGAGACAAGACGTGAGACATGGCCGAACTTGATGGAAGACAGGTCTTAAGTAAGGTGGTAGACGGAAGGAAAGGGATCAAGGAATCAATCAAGAAAAACACAAGACTCAAACAGAGTTTTCTTTCAAAAATTCTCAGACTTCCTTAGTGAATCCAGTGTTAATTCATATTGTCAGTACGTTATTTACTAGGATATCTTTGTATTTAAAGCATTACTGTCAAGTATCAAATGTCAACTATCGTTGTGTCAATTTATGCCTGGTTCATTTTACTTTCATTTCTTGTTAATCTCAACAAAGTGCACTTCAGTGAAGTTGGGGAACATAAGATTACTAAGGTTCGAAGATAATCTGTACATTCATTTGATTTAGTTAGATAGTAATCGGTGTAATTTTATTATTTGACAGTTTAAATATTTTAATCTCTAGCACACTTGCAACAAACACCATTGTGAGCCAACAAAACCTATATATAATTCTTTTTCATCCTACAACCTTAATGTTGGTGAGAATATTTTTAGGTAAAGTATGGATAGATCATTGAAAGAATCGTTTGCAATTAAGTCACTAAAAGAATTCTTGTTTAATTAAATAACATAAAAAAATGTCATCTAAATTTTCCTTCAAACTAACGAGCAGCCTTTGTGTTCCCATATTTCTCTCGGTCTTCTTTTTCTTGTTACGCTTTACATATATTACAGCTTCGATTCCACTGGTACAATAATAGCCTCGATAACCTTTGAAGAGGATGGAAACAGATCCGCTGCAATACTATCACCATCTACATCAACGTCGCCATTCGACTTCATCAGTTGCATCATGATAGCTTTATCTACCATCTTTAGGCTCAGATCCTTGTTGGGCTCTGCGGTGTCTTTGTCGTCGTCCTCACTTAGAGCATTCACAATAAGACATATTTTATGTGGTAGGGATAATGTATAGAAATGTGTGTTTTTGCTGATATGACTGTATTCAAAAATGTGTTTTGCTGATGTGTTTGTATTGAGAGATGTGTTGTGGTGATATGGATGATGATGTGGCATGAATTTTTGTAAATAATGTGGGACCCATTATGAATTTTGGTATAATTTTGTTTGACAATGGATGAGAGAATGAAAGAGTGGATGGTTAAATAATGATTTTGTATTGGGAGATGTGGATGTATTGATTTGATTGTATTGAAAGTTGAATTTTTGTGAGATAAAAGTGGGACCCATTTTTTGAATTTATTGGCTCAACATAATTGTCTTATTGTATTTGCTCTTATGTTCACTACTATTACTCCCTCGACTCTCTCTTTTTCAGGTATGGAGCTAGGAACTCACTTGAGGATGGACCGATAGTTTGGTGGGGGTTCAGGGGCAAGGCCCCCAATTTTTGTGTTTGGTATTTAATGAACTTGGCTGAAAAAACATCACTTGTATAAATACAAGTCATGTATAAGAAATAAATATAAAACATAGGAAATAACTACAACACATGAAACAACTCTAAAACAACACTACCTTCCAAGATTTGACCCAAATCATTAAAACCCAATAAGCCAAGGCCCGTTTATAACACTTTATTTAGAAAAAAACTAGCCCAATAAGTCATTTAAGCCCTAAAGAACTAACCCAACAAGGAGAAACCCATTAAGACTAAAGTAAAGCCCGGCCCAAACCTTTACCTAACCCTAATATGCTAGAAGAAAAATGCAGAAGATACACAGGAGAGGCACCGTCAGTGGTTCCGGAAACGGAAGAAGAGAAGAGGAGAGGAGCCAGAGAGGGAGAGCACCGAAATTCAAAGAAGAATCAAAAAAATAAAGAAAAGAAAGAAAAAGGGGATTTGAGTTGACATTATGGGCGGCACATCTTGATTTTGGGGATTGAAGAGGGGATTTGATTTGAGTTTGGTGGTATAAAAAGGGGAGGAGAGATGGTATTGAGGGGAGAGGTCCGGAGAGAGAGAAGAGATGACTTTTCTAGTTTTGGGATTACAGGGAATGATTGAAAAAAAAAGTTGGAGGAGGAAAAATTTCAGAGAGAAAGAGCTGGCCATAAGACCAGAAATTTGTAGGAAAATCCTCTGTGTTTCAACCCAATTTTCTTCCTTGCATTGAAACTCTTGGAAATTCACCACCACTACTGACGTTTTTGTAATTTGTAGTTGAGATTTACAGCAAGAAGATGGAAGAAAGAAGAAGAAGAAGGTAAGAAGAAGAGAGTAGAAGCAGCAGAGTATGAAAAACAACTACAGTACACTTATTTTTCATTAAAGAAAGCCAACGGACAAATACAAGATTTTATATGAAAAAGTATAACGGTCAAATGATTTGACCTGAATAAAAGAAAGAAAATTTTGAATTTACATGAATCAATTGAAACTGTGCGTTTCAACTACAACTAGCTAAATGGGCCATATAACAAACTTTAAAATTTGATCCAATAAAGCCCAAACGAAATAACTAGAAACCCAGATGAGTATAATGTCTTCATTCTCAAAGACATAACATGAAACCTAGCAGCGCTTCATAGATGGAGATCAAGTCAGGTTAACACACCCCTCAAGCTGCACTTATTAAGGATGAAGCATGTTCATGTGAGTGTCTGTAGGTCTGTGCATAAATTGACTGAGATTGTTTACGGAATATGTAATATCAGGTCTGGTTAATGTTAAGTACATTAACCTGCCTATAAGCCTTCTATAGGGCAAAGGGTCTGGTAATGGGTTGCCTTGTGTGTTAGACAATTTATGATTAGTATCTATTGGAGAATTATTGTGCTTAGCATGTAGTAAACCTGTCTCTTTAATTAAATCTGAAGCATACTTCTTTTGATATATTTGCATACCTGTTGAAGTGTAATTTACTTCAAGACCTAAAAAATATTTTAGTTTGCCTAGATCTTTAATTTTGAAACAAGAAGCTAAGTGTTCTTTAACTTTGTTAATGAGAGCACTATTACTCTCTCCTATGGCCATGTCATCAACATATAGGAGAAGAAAAATTCTATCTCCATGTTGATGATAATAAAATAGAGAATAATCAGATTTGCTTTGGATGAAACCAAAGTCAGTGAGTGTTTTAGTGCATTTTTGATTCCATTGTCTTGAAGCTTGCTTCAAGCCATAAATAGATTTATTTAACTTACAAACTAAATTTGGATTAGTAGTGTCTAATCCTGGAGGTAATTTCATGTACACATCCTCTTCTAAATCTCCATTTAGAAAGGCATTGTGTACATCAAGATGATAAATTGGCCATGCATTCATAGCTGCAAGAGCAAGAAAAATCCTAACAGTGGTTATCTTGACTACAGGAGCAAAAGTCTCCTTGTAATCAAAACCCTCACTTTGACTAAAGCCTTGGGCAACTATCCTGGCTTTGTACCTTTCAATACTACCATCTGAGTTATATTTTATCTTATATATCCATTTACAGCCTATTGCTTTTCGTCCTCTAGGTAGTTCAGTTAACTGCCAAGTGTTATTTTCTTTTAAAGCATGCATTTCATTTTCCATTGCTCTAGACCAATTTGCATCCCTAACTGCATCCTTATATTTTGTAGGTTCTAAATGCTGAGAAATCGCAACAATAAAATGATTGTGAGAAATATCAGATAAAATGGAAGAAGAAGATGTGGATGCAACAAAAGATGATGATGCAACAGTGGATGTAGAAGAAGATATGTCACAGTAGTAATCATCAAGCTATGCTGGTCTTTTCCTTGCCCTAGAACTGTCTTCAGAGTTATTTTTGTTGTTTTGAGTTTGTGGATTTTGTGAAATGTGTGTGGTAGATGTGTGATCTGAGTTTTGTGAAACTATAGAAGAATTGAGATTGCTGGTTTTGAAAGGAAATTCATTTTCATAGAAATGTACATCTCTAGAGATAAAAATTTGATGAGTTTTAAGATCTAGGAGTTTATAACCTTTAGTACCTAAGGGATATCCTAGAAAAACACAGGGTGTAGCTCTAGAAACTTTGACTCTGTAGGCCTATTTGTTTTATCCAAACAAAAACAACCAAAGACTCTTAATTCTTGATAATCTACTGATTTTTTATGTAGAAGTTCATAAGGAGTTTTTTTTATCTAGTATTCTTGTAGGAGTCATATTGATAAGGTAGACAGCAGCTTGAATACAGTATGACCAGAGTTTTTGATCTAGACCGCTATGTATTCTAATGGTTCTAGCAACATTTGCTAGATGTTGATGTTTTCTCTCTACCACACCATTTTGTTGTGGTGTGTAGGGACAAGACTTTTGATGTAAAATTCCCATTTGATAAAAAAACTCATTCATTTGGAATTCTTTTCCATTATCAGTTCTTAATATCTTTATGGTTTTATTAAAATGATTTTTAACATAATTAACAAACCTAATGATGTGTTGTCTTGTTTCATCTTTGGATTTCATTAAGAAAACCCAAGTCATGCGAGAATGATCATCCGCAATAGTTAAAAAATACTTGAAACCATCTAAAGAAGTTGTGGAATTGGGGCCCCAAATATCCATATGGACTAAATCAAAAATATCATTAGTTTCAGTGATGCTAGTACAAAAGATTTTCTTCTCATCTTGCCTAATTGACATTCTACACAATCTTTAATTTTATTATCGACCTTGATTGGCATGAGGTTGGACACACTAACAAATGGATGTCCAAGCCTCAAATTCCAAATTCTAGCATCAGTGACTGCATTTGCAAAATGACTTAGACTTCTTTCTGGAGGGTGGTTGAACAAGTAAAGCCCCTTAAAGTTCATGCCCATCCCATCCTTCGTCAAGGTGTCTATGTCCTGCAAATAACAGTATTTATGTGTAAATAGGACAGAATATTTGTTGTTCTCTATGAGTTTGTTAACTAATATTAAATTAAAAGTAAATGTAGGAGCACACAAAACATCTAATAGAAGTAAATTTTTAGTTAGTTGTGTTGTTCCTATATGAGTGATCCTATGTCTTTGACCATTAGGTAATGTAACAAATGCATCATGCATAGGATGAGATTGAGTTAACAAATGCATGTCACACACAATATGTGATGATGCACCACTGTCAATAATCCACTTGTCTATAATTTTAAGAGAAGTGGAAGAAACATTACCAACTACTGCTGCTGCAGTAGGTATCTGTTGCTGATGATCCACATGATTGTTTGCAGTGTTAGCTTTAGCCTTTAGGAAATCCAAGATTTGTTGGCATTGCTCAGTAGTGAGATCAATAGGCTTGGACTGATCAGCAACTTTTGAAGTATATGAATCCACTTGATTAACAGTATAATTCTTGTTGTTGGAGTTGGTCTTGGACCTCTTTAGTGGAAAACCATGAATTAAGAAACATATGTCAATGTTATGATTATCTCTCTTGCAATTGGTGCAAAACATGGCTCCTTTTTGGTTCTGATTTGGTCTTGAACCAATGTCATTTCTTTCTTTGTTAGAGTTGGAGCCCTTGTAATGTGATTTGGAGCTATAATTCCCTCCATTGTTTTGAAACTTCCTTACTGCCATAGCCATGACATCCTCAGAGACAATCTTGTCAGAATTGTCGACTTGCTGCTTCCTTTCTTCCTGAATGATAGCATTAAAAACCTTGGTAATGTCTGGAAGAGGAGACATTAACAAGATTTGGCTGCTAATGTGATTATATGTGTCATTGAGACCCATCATAAACTGCATCACTCTCTCTTGTTCCCTTGTGCTGATAATCATCTTTTGTGGCTCACAGTCATTGCATTTACAAGAAGGAACCTGTCGATATTCATCAAGCTCATCCCAAAGAGCTTTGAGCTTGTTGTAATAGTCATTAATAGAAAGATCTTTCTGCTTGATGTTGGAAACTTCTCTCAGAATTTCATAAATTCTGGTGTCATTCATAACTGAATATCTGTTTTTAAGGTCAACCCAAATGTCATGGGCTGTTTTAGAGGTAGAAACGCTGGGTAGGATTTGAGAGGATATAGAATTGGTGATCTGTGTTTTAATGAGGCTATTAGCTTGTATCCAGAGCTGATAGTTTGGATCATGAAGATCTGGAACAGATAGTCCCATTAAGAAAACCTTGTTTGTTTCTTGCAAGCATGGCAGTCATGAAGTTCCTACTCCATGTGTGGTAGTTGGAACCGGTTAGTTCTATGGTTACTGGTTTAGTAACTGAAAAATCACTTGGAAGAAAATTATATGGGTTTATAAATGGGTTTTGAGTATAGGCTGGTGGTGGGTATGGATAAGGCAGAGTAGTAGGGGTAGTAGTGGGTGTTGCAGAGAAGATGGGAGTGGGTAGTAATGGCTGAGATATAGTAGAGGAAGAAGTGAAATAAGGTAGATTTGATGTTGTTTGGGACATCATTGGTGGTAAGTTTATCATGAAGTTTGTTGCTTCTGCTAGGGCTACAGATATGGGTGGAAGAACACCAGTGAGAGAAGTGCCTGAGGCAAGAATAGATGTTGGAGGAAGTACTCCATTAATTGAACTGCCAGGAGCAAAGCTTTGAGCAACAGAGGTCGCTGGTGGAAGAATACCTGGAGGATTCAAGGCCTCCGAGACAATGACGTTTTTGTAATTTGTAGTTGAGATTTACAACAAGAAGATGGAAGAAAGAAGAAGAAGGTAAGAAGAAGAAAGTAGAAGCAGCAAAGTATGAAAAACAACTACAGTACACTTATTTTTCATTAAAGAAAACCAACAGACAAATACAAGATTTTATATGAAAAAGTATAACGGTCAAATGATTTGACCTGAAGAAAAGAAAGAAAATTTTGAATTTACATGAATTTACATGAATCAATTGAAACTGTGCGTTTCAACTACAACTAGCTAAATGGGCCAAATAAAAAACTTTAAAATTTGATCCAATAAAGCCCAAACGAAATAACTAGAAACCCAAATGAGTATAATGTCTTCATTCTCAAAGACATAACATGAAACCTAGCAGCGCTTCGTAGATGGAGATCAAGTCAGGTTAACAACTACCTCCCACCTCTGAAATCCACCATTACAAATCACCCAAGTCCCAGGCTTTAATTCAATTTCATTTAGGCATTCAAATTTTTGATTATTGGAAGGTAGTTTCTCGATTCGAATTAGGGTTTTCTTGGATTTGAAAATTTTGATTATTTTGTGTTTTATTGCTATGTTGATACCCTGAATGCTATGTACTATTGTACTGTTTTTTTGGTTGGATTTTTGGTCTCTATGTTTTGATGTTAGTTCTATCTTATGATATGATTATCTCATGTTTTGTTGTTATTTTTAGTTCTTCAGGTTCGGTCATCAACTTCATCATCTCAGTCTCTCTTTTTGTTTCAATTCCCAAGCCTTTGTTCTTTTATATTTTCAAGTAGCCAAGTATTTTGTCGATTATATTGTTAAATGTTGAGAGGTTTGATGTTTGGGATTGATACTCCTGGGCTCCCTGTTTTGGTTATGTTGAATTAGATACTTGGAGGTTCCATTACATGGATTAATTGAAGGATCTAGTACAGTTTTTATCAGTTTTTGGAGTTGTTCTTTTTTGTTCTATATGTTGCTGTCTTTGTGTTTTGTGAATGAATATAAGAGAATTAGGATGTGATAAACCTGTTAGAAAATAAATAAATAAATGAATTAATGTGATTTGCTTGATTGGACCATGAATGGTAGGCAAAATAATAGGTTATGTTTTGTGATATGATTTTATACTTTGATTTGTTTAAATTCTTTATGGGCCAATAGGTTGATAGAAATTGGGGCCAATTTTATGGGTTAGATTGACTGTTGGGCCAGCATACATATGTTTTGTTACAACTTTTTATATATAACTTGGGTTGTGGATATTTGGCTGGCTTGGGTTTAGTTAATATGGGCGTTACATGGGTGACTTATTTTGCTTTTAATTATTTAAGTTGAAGGTGATAAATGGTTTAAAGGAAATTGAGCCTGGTTTGCTAATTGGATGGATTAAAATGTATTGTTAAAATGGGCCAATTGTGGTGAATTAATATTTGGGCTTTTAATTATATTTATTTTTAGGATTTGTAATTTGCTAAGGGATCTGGGGTATTTTGTTTGATTTATAAATATTGTACAATAAACGATCGTTTAACTAATCCGATGATGGAACCAATTGGGGTGGCATTGGATGTCATCCGGAAAGAATTCTTGAGGATAAAATTTTATGGAATTCTCATCCATTGGATGGAGGGGATTTTGTGAATTCTTGGGAAAGTCTTTCAATATATTAATCTTCACAAAGCAATTAATTATTATATTCCAATCGTCCTAATTCAGTAGTATGGTTGGGATAATCGAGTGTCAATAAAAAGGGAACCCAGATCCCATTCATTATTTTTATTAGTTGTTCAACATGTTAAGGTGTTATTTATTTTTATTTTTTAAAAAACATTCATATTGTATGTTTTATTTGTGTATAAAAATTATATCAAAAGTCCTAACGTGCGATGAAATTAATTTTGAGAATGCATTGGATGTATTCTCAAAAAGATTCTTGAGATAAGAGTGTTTTTTTGGAAATTTGACTATTTGATGAAAGAATTCTATGAACCTCAATATTAGACTTTTGATATAGTTTTTATATTTTCTAAAATTATTTTACACTATTTTGATATAGTTCTTATATAATTATTTTACCTTATATACGTATTTTTGTCACAATTAATGTTTTTAAAATCATTTAATGAGATAATAAAAATTAAATTGACAATTGTTTTTAAAACAGACGTTGTGGGGTGTCTTATACTTTCTCATACGTAACAAACTCGCTTAACAATTTTCCTGAATTTTCGCAGACCAAAGATATTTTTATGGTGACCAATTGCACCTATTCAATTGGCGGTGACTTTTTTTATTATTCTTTTAAATCTTTCTTTCGCAAAACCCGTTGCAACAGTGATGACTCTCCTCTTCTTCACAACTCTCTTGGTTTCTTCTTTTTCCAATCGACTCTCTACCTATTCATAAAAACACCAATTGGGTAGTATTTTTTAACTTGAAAATATAAAAAGTGAGACTTTTAAAGACCAAAAATATTGGTGCATTTTTCACCGAACAGTTATTGCATTGAATGCACGATGGATTGATGATACCCCATTGAGAATGTTTATAAGATTTGAGATTGTGTAAAACTCTATAGGTGGATTTTTAATAACCTAACACATTCAATTACGTTGAGCGGTAAGCTATAATTCAAGAAGTCAATTAAATATATTATGTCATTGTTATATTTAATTGGCAAGTATATGTAACTTAACCTGAGGAGATTTATGAATGATTATTAAGAAAGGGCCCAAATATAATTTGAGATAAGACGAGGAGAGCAAATATAATATTTTAGTGATATATATTATAATTAATGGATTTAAATTACGTCCATGAGTTTGGGGTGGTAATTATAAAATCCATGAGAAACCCATGCGTTATTTTCCTTGAAGGTCCCCACTACAACCATAAGGAGCCCATCCTATGTAAATTAGGAAAACCGAATTAAAGTTAGAGAACTGGTACTGGAGAGAGGGGTGTAACGCCCCAATCCATGAAAACCAATATGTTACCCCCAACATGTAGCGTTACTCTAACAGAACTCTAATAATCACTGTAAATAAAGTCGTCTCTTAATTATTAAGTACTTAGCCTCCAATAACAATATATCACAACGTACCAACATCATCAAATTATCCCATAATAAATACTCAGTATTAAATCCGCGATAAACCGTTTATTCATAAATTCTAAATCGCCAAACAAAATACTCAAATCTTTTATTCTGCTAACTATTCCCCCGAACGAGCCACCTCTACATGAGCACCTCACTGAGGGTCCGCGTCATCACCATTAACAGCATATTCAGCATACTCATCATCACCTGCGTCACGGAACATAATGAGCCAAGGCCCAGCAAGTAACATCTTTATGCATGGATGCACATGAGTTCATTCCTTAAGAAAACTTTGCCAATTTAAACATTTATCCATCTCTAGGGCCCCTAACTCTAGTAAACTGCTACAGAGCAACCGGTCGGGATTTCCATTTAACATCCTTCTAAAGAATGTTTTTCCTGTCAAAATAATTATTCTTTCTCCTCACCTCATCATTATTATTATTCTTTCTCCTTTTCTTTTTCTCCATCCTTGTACCCTCACCTTTAGCCTTAACAGTATACCCTCCCTGTAGCAGTATTACTAGGTTAATAAAACTTTCGTCATGTGTGTAAATATTTCATGATGTCATGTCATGCCACAATTAAAGTATACAGTGCAATTCCAATACAAATTTCACATTATCATGCTCAATAATATTTCACACCTCACACACCAATAAAAATAAACATACATATAGCATACAAACCTCAAACATCATCAACTTATTCCGTGACACAATGAGAATGTTACTTACCTGGCACCCTTCCGTAAATTCCCCTAAATCAGATATAAAAGTTGGTTCCTGAAATTAATAATAACACCAACATCCATTATTTATTTATTTATTCATATATATATATATATACATATACATATATATATTTCAAAACATTATATATATTCTGGTCAACCCTCACTGGTCAACCGGGTCGCCTGAACCGGGTCGGCTGACCCGGTTGACCTCTCCTCCCTCACTGGGTCGCAGACCCGATTATACAAGAAAACGGGTCACCGCCTTTCCAGCGGCGGTGACAGACACGGTCGGCCTCCCCCTATAGCCAGCGAACCGGCGAGCACAGTGGCGGTGGTGGTTACATGAGAAGTGACCTGAATCGTGTAAATCGAGGCGAAGAAGATACGGCTGCCGTGCGTTTCTCTTCACTGTAACTCGATGGTGGCTCCTCCGTTCCGTACAAAAATGGCACAGATCGATTCCTCTCGTCGTCCTCTTCACACCGACACCAAGATCTCCTGGTTCCGTCGCCTCCCCCGTAGGACGCGTTTTCCGTCGCCGCCCGTCTCTCCCCCTCTCTCTCCAGTAACGTGTTAGGGTTTTTCCTCGGGAACTGTGCACTTTTGTTATTTTATTATCCACTGGTTTTAACTTTCTACCCTTAGCTCCACTACCCTTCCCTTTATCAACCCTACATTATACAATCCATTACTAATTAATCGTTTCTTCTATAAATTTTTTTATTAAATTTCCAAACTCCAAACAATTTATTTCCAACTCTAATTCCGTAGATTCCAATACCCGTAATATTTATCAATCCCCTATTGCCACACAACATATTTGTATTGAATCACGCCCCTTTACTATATTGCTGTAATACGTGAGCAATCCATGAACCCGGGTGTTACAGTCTCCCCCCGTTATAAAAATTTTGTCCCCAAAATTAATTACCTGAACAATTCCGGATATTTGGCCTTCATTTCTTCCTCCCTTTCCCAAGTGGCTTCTTCCATCTTTTGATTCCTCCACAGAACCTTCACGAGCGCAATGTCCTTATTTCTTAGTTGTTTCACCTCCCTTGCTAGAATTTCCACTGGCTTTTCTTCATAAGTCAAATTCGGTGTCAGTTCTAATGGTTCGAAACTTAGTACATGGTTCGAGTCTTCAATATACTTTCGCAACATTGAAACATGAAAAACATCATGCACACCTGATAGGGATGGGGGTAAGGCTAATCAATATGCCCTAGCTCCCACTCTATCAAGGATTTCAAAAGGTCCTATGTATCTCGGACTTAACTTTCCTTTCTGGCCAAACCTCATTACTCCCTTCATAGGTGCTATTTTTAAGAATACATGATCTCCAACTTCAAACTCCAGTTCCTTCCTCCTTCTATCTGCATAGCTTTTCTGCCGGCTCTGTGCTGTTTTGATTCTGGCCCGAACCATCTCCACAACATCCTTAGTCTCTTGTATAACCTCTGGTCCAATTTGCTGCCCCTCTAAGAATCTCCTCTCTCCCACCTCGTCCCAATGTACTGGTGATCTACATTTCCTCCCATATAATGCTTCATACGGAGCCATGCCGATACTTGCTTGATAACTGTTATTGTAAGAGAACTCTACTAGAGGTAGATACCGCTCCCACTTTGCCGACCAGTCCATCACACAAGCTCTTAGCATATCCTCCATCACCTGAATCACTCTCTCCGATTGTCCATCACTCTTCGGATGAAAAGCCGTTCCAAATTCTAACTTGGTGCCCATCGCCCCATGGAAGCTGTGCCAAAATTTTGAAGTGAATCTGGGGTCGCGGTCTGACACAATGGAAGCTGGAATCCCATGCAGTTTCACTATTTCCCTCACGTACAATTCTGCATATTGATTCATACTGAATGTAGTCTTCACCCCCAAGAAGTGAGCTGTCTTGGTAAGCCGATCCACAATCACCCAGATCGCGTTATTTCCCTTTTTAGACCTCGGTAGTCCCGTCACAAAGTCCATTGTAATGTGCTCCCATTTCCATCTAGGAATTTCCAGAGGCAGTAACATACCCGAAGGCCTTTGATGCTCCGCCTTGATCTGCTGGCACGTCAAGCATTTAGCTACAAACTCTGCCATCTGTCTCTTCATCCCCGGCCACCAATAATGTAATTTCAAATCCCGGTACATTTTTGTACTCCCAGGATGAATGGAATACGGAGTAGTATGAGCTTCAGTTAAAATATCATTCCTTATCTCTGCATCGTCCGGAACACATAATCTTCCCCTGTACCTTATCACACTCGTATGTTCCATCGTAAATTCTGTTGTCTTGCCTGCTTCTATCTTCTCCTTTTGTTTAACCAACCAATCATCACTTAACTGTCTTTCCTTAATTCTATTCATCAATGTTGGTTGCACACTCATCGCCGCTAAACTGCTTCTCTGCCCCTTTGGAATTATTTCTATGCCCAACTTTTGTAAATCCCGTAGTATCATTGGTTGTACCACATGCGAGGCCAATGTCGCCTTTCTGCTAAGCGCATCTGCTACCACATTTGCCTTCCCAGGATGATAATTGATTACACAATCATAATCCTTCATCAATTCCAGCCATCGTCGTTGTCTCATATTCAACTCCTTCTGTGTGAATAGATATTTGAGACTTTTATGGTCCGTGTATATCTCACATTTCACCCCATACAGGTAATGCCTCCATATCTTTAATGCGAATACTACAGCAGCTAATTCTAGATCGTGGGTGGGATAATTCTTCTCATAGTCCTTCAATTTTCTCGATGCGTAAGCGATTACCCTCCCATTCTGCATCAACACACAGCCCAGCCCATGCTTGGAGGCATCACTGTACACCACAAATCCACTTTTTCCATCTGGCACTGTCAATACCGGAGCAGTTACTAACCTCTCCTTTAACTCCTGGAAACTCTCTTCACATCTCTCGTCCCACATGAATCTGGTGTTCTTCTTTGTTAAAGCCGTTAGGGGTGTTGCTAATTTAGCAAAGTTCTTCACGAACCTCCTGTAGTAATCGGCTATTCCTAAGAAACTGCGGACTTCCGTGACATTCCTTGGCGTCGGCCAATCCACCACTGCTTCTATCTTACTAGGGTCCACCAGTATCCCCTCTTCCGACACCACATGCCCCAAGAACCCTACTTGTCTCATCCAGAAATCACATTTCTTGAGCTTCGCATAAAGCAGGTTGTCTTTTAGTACTTGTAAGGTAATCCGCAAATGCTCTTCGTGCTCCTCTAAGTTTTGTGAGTAAATTAGAATGTCGTCAATAAAGACAATAATGAAGCGATCCATGTACTCCTTGAATACTCTATTCATTAGATCCATAAATGCTGCTGGAGCATTCGTTAATCCAAATGGCATTACTAAAAACTCGTAGTGACCATAACGCGTCCTGAAAGCAGTTTTCTTTACATCATCCGGATTGACTCTCAGTTGGTGATACCCCGACTGTAAATGAATTTTTGAAAAGACTGTAGCTCCTTGCAACTGATCAAACAAGTCTTCGATTCGTGGTAGTGGGTACTTGTTCTTGATTGTTACCTTATTCAATTCCCTATAATCAATGCAAAGTCTAAGGGATCCGTCCTTCTTTTTCACAAATAACACTGGTGCTCCCCATGGTGAATAACTGGGTCGAATAAACCCTTTCTCTAATAATTCCTCCAATTGTACCTTCAGTTCTTTTAGTTCTGCCAGTGCCATCCGGTAAGGCGCCCTTGATATGGGGGTTATACCCGGCTCCGTTTCAATCTCAAAACTAATCTCCCTTTATGGTGGTAGAGTTGTTAGATTATCTGGAAATACCTTCGAAAAGTCCCTTACTACAACAATGTCCTCCACTCTCACTATCGGTTCCTTCTCGGTTACCACCACACTAGCTAGATAAACATTGCACCCCCCCTCACGAGTTTCCTAGCCTTCATCATTGAGATTAGAGGCATATGCTTCATTCTTGAATCAGCCTTAAATTCTAGCAATTCTCCTGATGCGGGCTTTACAGTTACCTTTTTATTTCGACAGTCAATGGTGGCATCATATTTTGCAAGCCAATCCATCCCCAATATTACCTCAAACTCCTTCAGACTCAAAACTACTAATTCTGCAGTTAAGGTCCTATTCGCTATTTGGATAGGACATTCCCGTACCATTTGATCAAACTCCATCATATCTCCAGAGGGTAAGGTGACTAAATACCCTATATCTATGTTTTCGGGTATCACCCCTAGTTTCTTGACTAATGAACGTGCTATGAATGAATGTGTAGCACCAGAATCAATCAATGTATATGCGATACGTCCATGGATAGAGGTATTACCGCTTATTGCTGTTGCATCCTCTTGACTCGCCTGTTCCTGTGTCATTGCAAAAACCCTAGCCGACACTTTCTTCTGGTCC
Organism: Euonymus europaeus; assembly: GCA_963580455.1. NCBI lineage: Eukaryota > Viridiplantae > Streptophyta > Magnoliopsida > Celastrales > Celastraceae > Euonymus > Euonymus europaeus. The sequence continues at coordinate 9,141,663 of OY756962.1, forward strand.
GATGACCGCTTTGGGCACTCCCGAGCGTAATGACCCTTTTCCTTGCACCAGTAACACGTACCGGATCCCTCCAAGCATTCGCCAACGTGCGCCTTATTGCATTTGGGACATAATGGCCTACTCTCAGTCTTGGACTTCGCCGCATTGTTAGTTGTTGTTCCAGTCACCATCTTTGGCTTCTTACTGCTCCCTTGAGTAGTGTTTCGTTCAATCGAATTCCATGGCCTAGTTGCCTTGGTGGGGACTCCAGTCCTGACATTTTGTCTCTGCCTCTGGATATCTTTTACGATGTCTTTCTGGTCCTCTTCAGCCATCATTGCCCTGTCCACCATATCCTCGTACATTGTAGCTGTAGACATCCTCACCATGCTCTTGATTCTGGGATTCAGTGCCCTCAAGAAATGATCCTTCTTCAGTTCTGAGCTCTCAGCAAGGAATGGGACGAACCTACACCCTTGTTCAAATTTACGAACCAGCTCTACTACTGTCATGCCTCCCTGCTTAAGTTCCAGGAATTCCTTCACCTTTCTGTCTTTCACATCTTTGGGGAAATACTTGATGTCAAACATTTCCTTGAATTTCTCCCATGTGATGTTGGCCGCATCCACTGAAAGCTTCGCCCCATCCCACCAGTCACGAGCATTCAAAGTCATCATAAAGGTGGCACACTGTACCTTCTCTGTATCTCCCAGTCGTAAATGCTCAAAAATGGTCTCAAGGGCTCTAATCCATTCTTCTGCCACTAAGGGGTCGGCACCCCCTGCAAACTCTTTTGGGTTGAGTTTCTGAAACCTTTCAATAACATCCATCCTTTGAGGAGGACGCTGTTGCATCTCAATTAGCCTCCGCATTTGTTCAGCATGTTGTTGCTGTTGTTGTTGCATCATATCCAGCATGCGAGTCATCACGTCTGGATTTCCAACCTCATTGCCCCTCGGTGCCGCAACCCCTCCTTGTTCTCCATTCGCCACTCCACGTTCATCGTCAGTTCTTTCTTGTTCGTTGCCATTTCTCCTAACAAATCCGCTGCGATTCATATTGCTGATCACATGTATTCCATGTAACACTCATTTAGTACATAGGTAATTGCTACCTCTTACACAACTATAATGTACCATACTCTTAGCATTGCACATCATATTAACACAATTATTTACTCCATTCATTTGTATTCATACCCATTGTGCAAACAACAAAAATAGCATAATTCCCTAAGAATAGCTAAATAAACAAAATATTAGTAAATCCATGAGAAATTTTATTCAAAGGTCAAATTCCCAGTAAAAGTCATCAATAAATAAAAATAAAGAAAGACAAAATCCAACAACTCAATAATCAATCACTCCCCACTCTCCACTTTATTCTCTCCATAATAAAACTAATGATAACTCCCTTCCTAACTCCCCTCACTAATTTCATATGCCTGACACCACTACTTGTTGAGACTTCTGCTGATGGTAGGCCTTATACATGCCCACTAGTGCATTAATCGAATCAATGTTTCCTTGTGATTGCTTCTTAAGGCTTTTCCACATGAACTTCAAAATGATACCCTCTCCTATGGTTAGTTTGCTTACTAGCAGTCTCACTTTAGTCTCCGGAGGTAGTATATAGTCACCCTCAAGGGACGTCAACATTCCTGCTAGGTATCCCACATAACGCTCAGTTGACCATAGTGGTTATCTCTTCAATTGGTAGTACTTCTTTGGTCCCTGCTGCATGCACCTACCTCTCAATACTTTCCGTGTTTTCCTTATATTCTCCATCTCTACCTGAACCATACGCAATCGATACTATCGTCAATTATCCCATCAAACCCGTTTCTTTATCTTAACATAACAATACATAAATCAAGAAACCCAAAACATAAAAATATCCTATATATATATATATATATATTTTTTGCACCTATATCCTTAAATAAAACAGTAACATTCTTATCAAGGAAGCAATTTATATCTTAGTATACTTACCTCTCGATGGTCGCATCGATCCCCAGTGCTCATGTACCCCTACTTCCACCTAACCCCCTTACACTTATCCTTAATGTTTTTACCCTATTGTGAAGGAGTCGTCCTCTGATACCAACCGTAACGCCCCAATCCATGAAAACCAATATGTTACCCCCAACATGTAGCGTTACTCTAACAGAACTCTAATAATCACTGTAAATAAAGTCGTCTCTTAATTATTAAGTACTTAGCCTCCAATAACAATATATCACAACGTACCAACATCATCAAATTATCCCATAATAAATACTCAGTATTAAATCCGCGATAAACCATTTATTCATAAATTCTAAATCGCCAAACAAAATACTCAAATCTTTTATTCTGCTAACTATTCCCCCGAACGAGCCACCTCTACATGAGCACCTCACTGAGGGTCCGCGCCATCACCATTAACAGCAAATTCAGCATACTCATCATCACCTGCGTCACGGAACATAATGAGCCAAGGCCCAGCAAGTAACATCTTTATGCATGGATGCACATGAGTTCATTCCTTCAGAAAACTTTGCCAATTTAAACATTTATCCATCTCTAGGGCCCCTAACTCTAGTAAACTGCTACAGAGCAACCGGTCGGGATTTCCATTTAACATCATTCTAAAGAATGTTTTTCCTGTCAAAATAATTATTCTTTCTCCTCACCTCATCATTATTATTATTCTTTCTCCTTTTCTTTTTCTCCATCCTTGTACCCTCACCTTTAGCCTTAACAGTATACCCTCCCTGTAGCAGTATTACTAGGTTAATAAAACTTTCGTCATGTGTGTAAATATTTCATGATGTCATGTCATGCCACAATTAAAGTATACAGTACAATTCCAATACAAATTTCACATTATCATGCTCAATAATATTTCACACCTCACACACCAATAAAAATAAACATACATATAGCATACAAACCTCAAACATCATCAACTTATTCCGTGACACAATGAGAATGTTACTTACCTGGCACCCTTCCGTAAATTCCCCTAAATTAGATATAAAGGTTGGTTCCTGAAATTAATAATAACACCAACATCCATTATTTATTTATTTATTCATATATATATATATACATATATATATATCAAAACATTATATATATTCTGGTCAACCCTCACTGGTCAACCGGGTCGCCTGAACCGTGTCGGCTGACCCGGTTGACCTCTCCTCCCTCACTGGGTCGCAGACCCGATTATACAAGAAAACGGGTCACTGCCTTTCCGGCGGCGGTGACACACACGGTCGGCCCCCCCGTAGCCAGCGAACCGGCGAGCACAGTGGCGGTGGTGGTTACATGAGAAGTGACCTGAATCGTGTAAATCGAGGCGAAGAAGATACGGCTGCCGTGCATTTCTCTTCACTGTAACTCGATGGTGGCTCCTCCGTTCCGTACAAAAATGGCACAGATCGATTCCTCTCGTCTTCCTCTTCACACCGACACCAAGATCGCCCGGTTCCGTCGCCTCTTCCGTCGGACGCGTTTTCCGTCGCCGCCCGTCTCTCCCCCTCTCTCTCCAGTAACGTGTTAGGGTTTTTCCTCGGGAATTGTGCACTTTTGTTATTTTATTATCCACTGCTTTTACCTTTCTACCCTTAGCTCCACTACCCTTCCCTTTATCAACCCTACATTATACAATCCATTACTAATTAATCGTTTCTTCTATAATTTTTTTTATTAAATTTCCAAACTCCAAACAATTTATTTCCAACTCTAATTCCGTAGATTCCAATACCCGTAATATTTATCAATCCCCTATTGCCACACAACAGATTTGTATTGAATCACGCCCCTTTACTATATTGCTGTAATACGTGAGCTATCCATGAACCCGGGTGTTACAAGGGGTGGGCCTGATAGACTTCTATACATAGAGTTGGGTTTGTGTTATAAAGAAAATATTTTATTATGAATAAAGTTGTTTACCATTTCAAATTGAGAATGATTAACAGTATAGTGTCAATAGTCCATATAGATGTGGTTCAATGTATAGAGGCTTTTAAATCTTATGCACAGAGGAAAGTTCAAAAAGTTATTATGATGCACAGAAGAAAGTTCAAAAAGTTATTATGGAACAAAAAATTTAGGCTAAAACTATAACGCCCCGACCTGAGAGGCGCTACTTTGGTACCATTCAATCAATATTTAGTCCTATTTTAACCAAGCTATCATAACTCTTCGAAGAAAAAAATCCAATAGCATCTTCCCATAAATCGGGAGTGCCAACCAGGATACACACATCAATAATCCAAGTAATCACATCAAATCCATAAAATGCTTTTGGCCATCAAATCAAATGTGTAGCAACCGTCTTAAAAAATATATGAGGAAGTCGTCACCAATAGAATTGAAGTGTGATTGAACACTTGAAAAACCTACGAACCAAAGATGGGGGGTACGGGGGTCGTTTGAGCATGGAGAAGGTATTAGACACTCCACAAATCCTGTTTAAAACAATTATTGAATTTTTAAATAATTAACTATTTTCTGAAAACTCATTGTTTGGAAGATTGGGTCTCTTTGAAGGAGTAATGATTTAATTTTTGGATCATATCAACTTATGTCATGGAAAAGATTGAATTTTTAGAACACCAACTTATGACGTTGTATTTACAAGTATGCCAACTTATGGCATCAAAGAGAATCCGTTTTTGAAAACACCAACCTATGGTGTTGTATTTAAATTTGATGATCAGTTTGGAATCAAAAGAAGGTCGGATTTGGTTTGAAATTCCAACCTATGGAATTGGGATAAATGAATTGGATTTGAAAAGAATTTGGAAATACCAACGTATGATATTTATTTGTTTTAAAAAAAAAGATAATTTTGTAATAACAATTTATAGTATTTTATTTTAAAAAGATGGAGATGATATTTAATAACAAGAGGGTTAAGTTTATAAAAAGTGGTGATTGAGAATACCGACTTATGGTAAAAAAATGCTTGAATTTAAAATACCAACTTATGGTATTTAAATACAAGTTTGAGTTTCAAATACCAACTTATGGTATTTTTAATTTGTAAAATCTTCAATTTATTATTTTTTATTTGTTAAAAATGAGACGGCTTTGACTTAAACATTGTCGCATCGTGACATTTTCATATAAAATAAAATCCCTATGCAGGTAAATTAATATTCACAAACAATAAAGTCCATAAATGCTTACATGCCTCTAACAACCTAAAATAAATATGCATGCATTGTTCACTATTTTTTTTCACTAATTACATATTACATGACTTAGATCCACATATAAACAAAAAAAACCCCAACACGACTTCCTAACATGAGCCCAAATATTGATTTTGAAGCCCAAACACATACAAGACCTGAACATTATAAACAAAAGCCCAAAGATAAACCCAAGACCCATTTTCTTCTGTTTTGATCCATTAAACTAACATAAACCCGACCCAACGCTTCAAACCCAATCAACTAACAACATCAACCAACCTTTATCTGACCCAAAACAATACAATCGGCCTATACAAATTGTCAACACCTAGTCCATAGACTCTCTCGGCCCATTATGCAAATTACCTTCACTTCTCCTCTTTTCTTCTCCTTATACCCTGTGCCTCCTTAACTGTGGGCTCAATAACTTCTTCTTCCCTCTTATTTGTTTTCTATTGTTCCATAAATGTTTGGAAGCTTCTTCTTCTTAAAATGGTCGTGGCTTTTCAAAATTAGAAATTTGAGGCTTGGATGATGGATCAAAGAGAGGCTCGGTGGTGGTGAGGTTGAGGTTTAATGGTGAAGAAAAAGAGATGTTGAGGTATTGATGATGGTTGCATGATGAAGATTCGGTGGAGTGAGTAAGGCAGAGAGTGATGGAGGCTCTTTTTGGTGGTTAGCTAGATCGGGTTCAGTCAGTAAGGGTGACAAGAAGATTCACTGAGGACAATGCCGAGAGATGTCTCCAGTGAAGTGAGAAGAGGGGGGATTCGTGATTTATGGAAGTGGTGATGGGTTTGGTGTTTATGGTGACAAATAGGTGAAGGAGACTTATGGGTTCTCCAAGGGTCGTTGCTAGGTGAAGATGGATTTCTGATAAGGGGGTCTTGTGGTAGTCTCGGTGATGATAAGTGATGATGATGGCGTTCTAGTGATTGGAGGAGGAGCTTTAGGCAAGATTCGTTTCGGGTGATGTGGGATGCTGGATTTTTAGGTTGTTAGGTGCGGTAGATGATTCAGATACTCCGGTTGAAGACGAAGAGAAAGTCCGATTGGGTGAGAGAATTCTAGGGAGTTTCTTTGAGATGGGGTTTTAAATGATGGTGATCTAGTGAGGTTGAGAAGCTGGTTATTGATGATGATGAATTAGGGCCCATTTGTTTGGCGTTTTGGACCACATTTCATTACATTTTGATGTGGGCCATATCGTATTTCAGCCCAAATGCCAAACGCCACATTGTCTATTGCGTTTTGGACGGCGTTAACGCGATAAAAAATGAAATGCAAGACTAACTGTGTGTTTCCTTGCGTTTCTTTTTCAATTTACCATCGTTGCCCCTCCTTTCTCCAGCAGATGAAATCGCGACTTCACAAATTTGATACTTCCTCTCCTGGTCACGGGCAAAAGGTGAGCTTCTATCTCTCTTTTTTTCTGGTTCTTCTTTGTTTCCATTGATTTTTGTATTAACTTTGCTTTTCATCTGCATCTGACATGTAGTTTGGTCCGATTTTTGTATTCACCTAGGGTTTTGGCTGCGCTTGAAGGAGGAGTTGAGATTACTCACGACTGCCCTTGAAGGAGACAAACAGAGATTCAGACTCTTGCTATAGCTATTGCTGGTGAGTAATCATTTGCATTGACGCTTCCTCTTGTAATTTTTGTTTCTGGGTTTTGTCTTGTCGAAGAGGAAAGTTCAGTTGTTGCCGATATCGGCCTCCTAGGTTTTTCATGAATAATTTATTTAGGGTTCACAATGTTTTATTTCTTTATATCAATCATCGAAGAAGAAATTTAGGAAGTTATACTGATTGGATTTTTCTGAATAAACTGCAATGAACCCAACTCACCACTGACCAGGAAATTATGCTTTGATGGTTCTGTTTTCTGATGAAATTCATTTTCTATTATACTGCTATTGTGACGTCTCTTTCTGGGGCTTTCAGATTTGAATTCCTTGAAGAATTTGGTTTTTAAGAGAAACCAGATGTAGTCACTCAAAATTTTTAATTTGGCGCATGATTATTTAGCACAACCCATTCTTTTATGCCTTTTTATTTTCCATCTATAACAAACGTAATCGTCTAATTTTATTTACCTTGTTTTTAGATGGTTATTTTGATGCTGCAGGATAAGGCATTCTGAGTTCAATCTTCTACTTCATCGGCACCATGACTGTATCTTCTTTTCCTAGAGAAGCGTCGAATTACGATGAGGTCTCAATGCAGCAAAGCTTGCTCTTTTCTGATAGTCTCAAGGTACTTAACTTTTCATATTCTTAAATAGGAGTTTCAAAGGTTACTGGATTTAAAATTGTTACTATGACCTTTCGTTTGAGCTCTATGAATTGAAAGCCTAATGCTTGGTTGCTATTTCTTATTTGCATGTATAATACCTTTCTCCAACGCTGTTTTTGTACACTATTGTTACATATTATATTATGGTCAAATACATATTCATTTCCTATAACAGGAATTTGGTTTTTCCGAACATGGCATTTGACGAAATTTGTGTTTGGCAAGCTGTCTATAGCAACTAGTGCTGGAGAGATTGATTCTTGACCTGGTATTACTGTTTTTTTACCTTTTCTCGTCCAGTTACTTTACTTATTTCAAGTGGAATCCAGTAGTTTCTTGTCATAAAAATGATTCCTTGTTTGTGAAAAAGTTTGAAACTAACAATATCAATCAGTGGCATTAATTACAGTAGTTAACTAATCATTGTTCTTACCATATGGGTCAGCAGGCAAACCAAGTATCATGTCCCCTTGTTTAACATTTAAACATCTACTGGCATGCTGTTGTTCTACTGGAAGGGACATTGAAAAACATCATTAATCATTCACTTTATACTTTGCTACTATGTTTAAGTGGGCTGCGATGATACTTCTTGTGAACATTATGACGTTTTTAATATAACTACGATATTAGTTCACCGTTCATAAGCTCTACCTTATGGTTATTAATTTAACAATTATTCTATCTAGTCTTAGGAACACATTCATGCCAAAAATGATTCTGTTTTTCAAATCTGTTTTATTGCACTGTTATCTCATCAGACAATATCATGTAGTTCTAGTGGAGATGTGACTCTTGTGTATATGTTATATGATAGCTATTAGAAAATGAGTAGAAAGGGAAAATAACAAGCCAGTGATGCGAACAGGACAAGGTGGATTGATGAGGCAACTGAAATTTTTATTGATCTTTGTATTAAAGAGTCGAAGAAAATGGGACCAAATGATAATGGAATTGGAGAAGTATTGTTCCGGAATTTGTTGCTTTGAGTCGTGAAGACTTTTCTGGAGGGATTTTGAAAAATAGATATGACAATTTGAAGCAAAATTGGCAATTATGGAACAAGCTTAAGGATAAGGAAACGGGATTAGGGTGGAATAGTGTGAGGGGAACTATTGATGCTTCGGATGACTGGTGGAAATCAAGAATTGAGGTATGTGCATGATAATACCCCTTTTTAAATTTCTTATTGAATTCCTTTTACATTTCTTATTGAATCATACATATTATTAATGCATTTGCAGGAGAATCCACAGTATAAAAAGTTTCGTCAGGCTCCGTTGAATTTTGTTGAGAAGCTAGACATTTTATTCAAGGGTAAGGTTGCCACCGGGGCTAATAGGTTCACAAATGGGATGGCTTCACTTGAGATATTGAATTCTATGCAGGATGATAGTTATTATACTCCTTACTTTGGAGATGCTTATCCCCCTCAACCTGAAGAGCAGTCAACTGGGACATCACCAGTTGTAGCAACTGGAACTACTGAGGCTTCGGGATCAAGTGGCAAACGATTGAGGGTTGAATCTACTTCAAAATCAAGAAAGAAAAAGAATTCTAGTGTTGATTTGCGGGCAGAGACTAATGCAAACTTTGGTAAAATGATTGAAGTTTTTCAGGCTTATATTGAGAAGAAGAAGAATATTGATCAATCATATGACAATGCAATGGCAGCTTTACTAGCTCTCAATCTTGGAGATGAAGATGATGCTCTTCTTTACTTTGGTATTCAACTCTTTAATGAGGAGTCACAGAGGCAGTTGTTTGTGCATACTCCTGAGACCAAACGCCTTGGATATCTTCGTACATTATATGTTCAGAGGATGGGTAGAGGGGCACCAGTTGGATGATTGTTATATTATTCTGTTGACAAACTACTTTTCATGTTTATTTTAAGACATCAAGTTTTATGTATTTTGCTTGACATTAAGTTTTATGCAAACTTGCTTGAATATTATTTATTTCCAATTACCTATATGATTATTGATCCCAAGTTTTATTTTTTATGTTGTACAGATATGGGTGATAGTGATAGTGATAGTGATAGTGGTGATGAAACAATTCTTCTTCTTACTATAGCTGCTGCTGGCATGGAAGCCTTGAACTCAGTCAATAATTATATACCCAGGGAGCCATGTAGGACATCCAAATTATCAGGATCTGCTTGGGTGGCAGAAATCCTCCAAGGCAATCCAGTTTGGTGTCATGAACAATTGAGGATGTCTGTGCATGTATTCAAGCGTCTATGTCAGATGTTGGAAGGCAGGTATTCATTGAAAGGTTTGAGTAATATAGCAATACCTGAAAAAGTTGCTATGTTTGTGTATGCTGTAGGACGTGCTCAATCAAACAGGGATATGCGAGAGCGGTTTCAACATTCTGGAGAAACAGTTAGCCGAATCTTTCATCAAGTTATGCACAACATTCATCTAATGACGCATGACATTGTCAAACCAAAAGGAAATCAATTGCATGAAACACACAAGAAAATTATGGATGACACAAGATATTGGCCTTACTTTAAGGATTGGATTGGAGCAATTGATGGAACTCATATCCCGACAATTGTGAGTGAAGAAGAATTAGGTCGTTATGTTGGGCGAAAAGGAGTTCCAATGCAAAATGTGTTGGCAGTATGCGATTTTGATATGTTGTATACCTACGTTTCAGCTGGGTGGGAGGGATCGACTCATGATATGCGTGTCCTTGAAGATTCATTACATGGCCATGGACTTGGTTTCCCGCATCCACCTCCAGGTCTGCCTCATTCTATCATAGCTTATTTAAACAAAATAAAATTATTATCTTTTTTATAATTACTTCATACCTATTTATACAGGCAAATATTATTTGGTTGATGTGGGTTATCCGAACAGGATTGGATATCTTGCGCCATACAAAGGTGATAGATATCATGCTCCACAATTTCGTGGACCCAGACCTCCTACTGGAAGACGAGAGGTATTCAATCGTGCATATTCTTCTTTAAGGGGTGTCATTGAGCGCACGTTTGGAGTCACAAAGAAAAAGTGGAAAATCTTGACGTCTATGCCATCTTATTCTTTTAAAAGTCAAGTGGGAATCGTGATTGCATGTGTGACTCTCCATAACTTCATTCGTTTGCATGCTGTGCACGACTTGGAATTTGATATTGCTTCTGCTTCAAATGATTTTAATAGGGATGGCGAAGAGGAAGAAGACCATGAGGCAATTCAAGCTGAAGATAGAAGCATGTTTGCATTGAGAGAGGAGATAGTCGATTTAATATTTAATGCACAATAGTATTTTTAAATATTTTCGTATGTGTTATCACTATTCTAAAACCATTATATAAGTACATTAGTTATTATTGTCTATTTTTCTAGTCCTTTTATTCCATATTGATAATCTTCTCTATCTTCTCTTATAATACCCTTTTTGGTCATTTCATCTCAAATGTTATCACAATAAGCTAATGTACAAAAATTGAACCAAACACCTCATAGAATTTTGGAGAGCTTAAAGTACAGCATTTTGGACAGCTTAAAGCACAGCTTTTTAGACAGCTTAAAGTTGTGAAATGCAATTGTGAAACAAACGGGCCCTTAGTGATGGAAGTGAGATGATCGGTAGTACCAAGATGGGTTTCGATGGTGATAAAAGGGAGCTGCTTAGGTGTTGATTGAGGTTACTGGTAACGAAGAGAAAGAATGGGTAGAAAGAGGGGTCCTGGTGAGGGAAGGTTTCAGTGATGGTGGTCTAGGTTGCAAATATGACGGTGGTAGAGTGAAAAAGTTCTGGTGAAGGTGGATTGTGTCAATTTTATAGATAATTTCAGGTGATGGTGATAGTAATGAGAGTTGGTGGTGACAGTAGTGATGAATGGCAGTAGTAATAGTGAGGCAGTGGGCGAATATGGAGGTGATGACAGGGGTGAGTAAATGTGGGGATTTCATGGGTTGGGTTTAGTTTAGGTAATTTTGGGCTGGGTTTTTTTAGGCTTTTATGGTCTTAGATTGGGCTTTAGTTGGGATTTATTTTAATGGGCTTAGGAATTTAGTTGGGTTTTAGTTTGGGGTACGGATTTGAGTTGGGCTTTTTCTTTCTCTTTCTTTTTATTGTTTCTCAATAAATCATTAAACTCAATTAAAATTAAAAATAAAATAAAAGATTACAATTGGATCCAGACAATAATAGGATACTAAAACATGCATCTGCAAACCTAGACAAACCCTCAAACTATCTAGCATCAAACCATTTCCATAAAATCAAAAAGGCATGCAACACATCGTTCAAGTATTTATGCGTACAATCCAAGTGTGACATAGAACAATTGACCCGGGAGTCTCGATCACACGGTGCACCCTACCAATCGTTCCACTCATCACACTGATTAGGTGTTCAGGATGCGTATATCATCCTAGCTCATATAATTACTAATAAATAATAACATAAAACAATTTAAACCCTTCCCAAAATATCCTCACAACTTCAGGTGGCAACCATGTTGTCGACACTCCTCCAGACTTGCCTCTCCAGTACCAGAATCAAACTCACCTGAGATAAGAAAAGAAATGAAAGGGTGATCAATGGCTTAGTGGGGGTAAAGAGGAACAATAAAAATACATAAGCTAAAATTTAAGATAAGTTAATGCAACAATATGCTTAGACCATGAACCACAACAATGAATATCAACCATTTTAAGATCGTGTTTCTTCTTCATGGGCCATCGAGAATGATGCACAGAGCATCCATTCCATCAAGCGGTGAACACTGTCACCATATACTTCCCATGAGGAATAAGACCAATTGTAAGACTCTTGTCTTACCCATACTGATTAAGGTTCACTCGAACCGACCAAGGAGATTTTAATGTGTTGCCTCACATGGGTCTCATTTGGTGGGAACCAAGAACGGGTTCCACAACCTTCCTCCCACATGACGTTCAATCAACCTACAGGAATTTTGAGGCCATACTTGATCTCCCCATGTGGCTCTAACTGGCAAGCCATATAATATATATATATAAGGATAGAACACAAATATGAAAGACCAATGAATAAAATAACTGCATTTAAATATCGAGATAAAAAATGAAATAGATTGGGCTAGAAATCCCTTACCTCGAATCCAAGCTAATATCAAGATATCCAAATTTTGGGGTCTTTTTTAACCCTCTTCAAAATCCTAACCATTTTGAGTATACAAATATGGATTAAACCATATTCCAAGAAAACTCACCTCTCTCTAGAGTTTTCTTCTAAAAACTTGAATCTTCATAATTTTGAAATATAATCCAAATTAGCAATGAAACCTAAATATATAATAATAATGTAGCCTAGAATCAACTTTTATAAACATATAAACCAATATATCAAAATTTATTCCAAATCTATCAACAAACCTAGAATTCCGAAACCTGGAAAAACTTACCTCTTCCACAAATTCTTATGAAATCTTACTTAGAAGTTGTTGGCCGCCACAAATCCTCCTGAACCCAAGCTTAGTCTTCCTAAAATCATTGCTCTCCATCTCTCTTTCTTCCCTCTCTCTCTATCGGTAACTCTTTTTCTCTCTAGGCAACTCAGTGTCCGAAGCTTTTGTTCTTGTTTTTTTGTTTTTTTAATTCAAAGGCCCGACACTAACATATTCATATGTTACTCATTTACATTATATATTTTTTTTTCGTTAAGATAACATTCTTCACTTTCGATGGAGTAATATATACATATATATACACACACACATTATATATATAACATTAATATTTTTATTTAATTTTACGTTATAATATATTTATTTTCATTTAACTAATGACAAATCCATCCCTGATCAACCTAATTTAGTTCTTGGTATTTGCCAAACCGGAATTTATAATTTAATATTATTATTATTTTCTTTGGTATTTTCATGTCAGGGTATTACAATAATCAAGATGGAGTTGGACAAACCATTAGAATGGTTATAAGCATAACATTGCAGTTGGCCTATCTTGGTGGTGGGAAGCGGAGAGATTCACCTAGTTAAGCTACTACATTATGAATGTAATCAACAAATTGAGTACAAATCAATCATTTTAGATTGATTGCATAAATGATGGTACATTCATACATTCACTTGCACTCATTAGCCACAATCTTTTGGTTGACAAATCCAAGAATTTGGGTCACTGCATTGATGCATGATAAAAAATAATTAGTAAGTGAATTCATGGCCTTAAGAGGTTTGAGAAACCTCTCAAGAAGCTTATTGGATTTATGATTGTGTTAAGCCCAGCTGACAGATTTTATTAATTCAACAAAATTAAATTATTGAGCAGATAAGTCCCGATGAAAATATGTTCATCAATATACTAGTTAAAAGTGTATAATTTATTGATGGGTTTTGGATTCTTAACATGAAGAGAATTAAGTGATAATAATATATAATAACTCAAATGTAATTTGAGAATAAAATGGATAGTAATTCAATTACAACATTTTAGTGGAATATTTTGTAATTTTTTCATGTATAGGTCGGTAGGGCATGTAAAATATGCCCATACTTTATGTTTCCTATTTGGTCCCAAAATAGCCCATAAAGTCCAAGGCTAGTTTTGGATAAAAGGACTTTAAAAGGAAAGAAGAATTTAGTTAGGTTTAGGATATTTTGTCACACCCCAACTCGCAAAGCATGAGCTAAACGGGAAAGATGACATGTACTCACATGTGTCACATCAAAAATAGTCACAATTTCAACAAAAATTTTGGCAACATCTCCCCATAAATTGGAGAACCCAACCAGAAAAGAAAATATACAACCGTCTAATCCATATACCATCCAAATACAATCGACCCTCAGTGTCCACAGTCATACAAAAATCCCATCATCATCAGCAATCAACACAAGATAGGCACGAGAGCTTCAAAGTCAAGACACACCTCTCATAGTCATCCAAACATAACCATCCATCAAACCATGATCATATCCCAAATACAATAATCTACCCAAACCCGAAATAACTGCAACATGCAACCAGCACATAATGCATATACATATCTATACAAATCCATAAGCTAAATAATCACAAAAAAGTCTAGGCCACCTCTATCACGTGCCCTTATCTCGATCCTTACCTTGTGTGTTAGACTCACTTGTGGGAAAATGAAAAGGTAGATAGGTTGAGTAGATGACTCAATAAGGATAAAATGTTAGAGCACAAGTAAATGAATTTAAGTCCAAAAAAAAAAACAATGCATTGTTGATGCAACCCTGCCATTAAATACACCTGTTCAATCCAATCGAACCTCCATATCCTCCTCCAATGACACCCAAGCCAGCAAATTTGACTTCCACCCTATGGAGACATGCCAATAGAAATCCACATGCACTACCTCTCTCTATAGCATCTATCCATCCAATACAAGATCTCAATATCCAACAATCCAATCACAAACCACTAGAGAGATTGACAAAAATGTGGTTGCAACCACGCACTGTTGGTCTAATAATGATATTTTAGTCTATCATGTGTGACCTATGCTTGATATATGACCAAACATCCAAAGGTCATACATTTAATAAAATTGAATCTCAATACCAATAATTAACAGTAAAGAAAACAATGATAAACTATCAAGGCACGTTTCTATTAGGTGCAAAATTGTCTTATTATTATGATCTTAAAGCATCTATTTTCTATGATTTTTGGTACAAAGTATTCCCAAATTAATATATTTATAAATAGGTAAATCTTGGGAGAAATAATGCTAAAAGCTATTTCTAGGAGTATGTGAGCCCGGTGCAACCTGCATTTTTTTTTGATAAATCAAGATTTATTAAAAAAGCTCAACAAGAGCAGATAGGCCAAAAGGCCATACAAAGGAGACAAAAAAAACCTGGAAAAAGGCACAAGAACACGCAACAGTAACTAAATTAACCATGCAACCATGAATTCATCACTGTCAGCACCTTTCTTGGCCAAGAAATCAGCAACGGAGTTGGCCTCTCTCCAAACATGAGTATAAACAATACTACTGAGAGTAGCAGTGCAGTTCCTTATAGCATTAAAATCTTGGTCTAATTTCCAGGGCACCATGGAGTCATCAACTAGCCAAGAAATGGCATTCTTTGAGTCAGATTCAACAATAAGATTTTGAGTATTATAGCTAGTATGAGCGGCTATAATCTCCAAGGCCTTACGAATTGCCTTAATCTAAGCATCTGAAGCATTATCACAATCAGCAGGACCCCAAAAAATGCACATGAAAATACCCTCGTCGTTCCTTAAAACACCTCCTACACCAGCTCTATTTAGACAATATGATCCGTCAGTGTTCCACTTGAGGAAACCAACAGAAAGAACAGTCCATAGAATTGGAGGTCTAGACTTCTTTGCAGTCATTAAATTAAGTTTAACACGCAAGCTGTCCTCCATGAATTCAGGACCACTGTAAGTGATGGAAACATCAAGAGCCTTCAACCAATGACCAAGTCTAACAAAAACAAGATATCTAACATTGGCCCATTCTATTGGGATATCATCAAAAACCTTCCTATTTCTCTCTGTCCATATAGTGCAAAGAGTTGCAGCCAAGACCATGAACCAAATCTTTTTCTGGTGAATTCCATAAGCATAAATTGGCCATTCGTCAAAGAGGGATTGGATAGAAGCAGGACAGCACCAAGAAAAGCCCCACCACCCAATAATATGATACCAAAGAGCACTAGCCTCCACACAATGAATAATTAAATGATCTACTGTCTCATCAGAATTACCACAAAAGGAACAACTTGCTTCAGCAACAATACCCAATCGATGTAACTTGTGCTTGGTATTAATTTTCCCATTAAGAACCATCCACACGAAGAACTCAACTTTGGGAGGGGCCCAACCCTGCCAAACCTTTGAACAAGCAGGAGTCATAGTACGAGGATTGTAAGAGGCAGCTATAAAAGATAAAGACTTCACCGAAAAATTTTCATCAAGAGAGAATTTCCAAATAATCCTATCTTTTCTTGAAGGACACATGACCACCTGATTAATGGCAGCAAGAAAATCCACCTCCAGAGATTTTTCCCATTCAAAGAGACATCTTCTCCATGGTTTAGACCAATGCCAACAATAACCTTCCCAACGCCCAAACTTCTCCACCACTTGATCATGCAACGTACAAACCGAGAAAAGCCTACTAAAGCGATCTTTCAAAGGTACATTTCCAAGCCAAATGTCTTCCCAAAATCTTGCCAACTTACCATTACCAAGGCTAAAAGCAACACCTTCGTGAATAGCTTTTTCCACATTACCATCCGGGGAGGTTAACAATTGTTGGATATTTCTCCAAGTATTAGACATCACTCTAGAGTCTGGTGGATTCAGAATTAAGATTGGGAGATTATATTTATCTTGGAGAAGTTTTTTCCATACCTGATTTTCATCATCAATATTGGAATTGAACCTCCAAATCCACTTGAATAGAAGAGCTTTATTTTTCTCAAGAATGGAACCCACTTCAGCACCCCCTCTATCCTTTGGCTGAATTACTTGAGCGCAACTAATATTGTGCAGTCTCCTTTTGTCTACAGAGTCACCCCACAAAAAGCCCCGCTGGATTTTTTCAATCTTTTGCGCCACCCCTTTAGGAATCTTGAACAATGATAGAAAATAAATAGGAAGACTGTTCAACACAGATTTAATTAGAGTTAACCTCCCTCCTATTGAAAGATTTTTTGCCTTCCACAAAGAAAGCTTGGACTCCACCTTTCTAACCACTGGATCCCACAATCGCGCCCTCGTCATATTTGCTCCAAGAGGCATACCAAGGTATTTTATCGGAAGCTCCTCAATTTGACATTTCAACATTCTACCCATCTCCTCAATGCTATCCGTATCAATGCCAATGCCAACTAGCGAAGACTTGTGAAAGTTAAACTTTAAACCCGAAGCCAACTCAAAACATCGAAGTACCCTCTTCAAGTTGACCATTGATTTCTTAGAATTTGTGCTAAATAAGAGAGTGTTGTCTGCATATTGCAAATGAGAAATATGTACCCCCTCCAAATTTGCAATGAAACCATTCACCAATCCTAAATTTTTTGTACTCTCAAGCATCTGACTAAGACCCTCAGTGGCTATAATAAAAAGAAAAGGGGATAAAGGGCCCCCCTGTCTTATACCCCTTCTAAGATGCACTTATTCTGTTGGAGAGCCATTCACGAAAGGGGCAACACGGGCTATGGAGACACACTCCATCAACCAACCAATCCACTTTTCCCCATAACCCATTCTTCTCATAACTTCTTCAATGAAACCGCACTGCATTGTATCAAATTCTTTTTCAAAGTCAATCTTGAAAATAAAACCTTGTTTCCTAGTCTTCCGAAGATGATCAACTATTTCATTAGCCATCAACACTGAATCCATGATTTGACGCCCTTTAATGAAGCCTGATTGACTTCCTCCAATAATCGAGTTCAAAGTGGGCTTCATTCTATTAGCCAAGGTCTTGGAGATGACCTTATAAAGACTGTTGAGAAGACTGATCGGCCTAAATTCTTTTAAACTCGCAGCCCCTGAGATTTTAGGAATGAGGGTTATAAGGGAGGAGTTCACACCGTAGGAATTTTTCCAGTAGCAAAAAAGGAGTCCATCATACTCATAATTCCACTAGAAACATGATCCCACATCCTTTTATAAAAACCCATATTGTAGCCATCTGGACCCGGCGCCTTGTTGCTGTCACAATTCCAAATCGCATCTTTGATTTCCTCCAAAGAAAAAGGTCGCTCTAGTGCCAAGTTTGAGGCCATGGAAACCTTTTTGAAATGCAAACCAAATAAATCAATTCTCCTCCAGCCAGATGAAGAATACAAGGAGTTGAAATGATTGAAAACTTCAACTCTAATTTTGGTCGGGTCAGTAGTTAAACCGGAAGTCGTTCTCAGACTTAAAATTTTATTAAATCTGCCTCTGACACTCATCATTGTATGGAAGTACTTAGTATTTCTATCTCCATCCTTAATCCATCTAACTCTTGATTTTTGCTTCCAAAGTGACTCTTGCCGCCTACTAATTGACCATAAGTTTCTCTGAAGAAGCTTCCAACTGCACTCTTCCTCACTATTAAGATCCTTGCCCTCTTTTATCTTGTCCAGCTTATCAAGATCTTCTTCAAACCTTTTTTGCTGCCAATTCAGATCACCAAAAACTGTCAAGTTCCAATTCTTCAGCCTTAATTTTAGATGCTTTAGATTAGACACAATTTGAGCAGCACTCGATGAAGAAATATCCAACTCCGCTCAAGAAGATTTTATGAATTTTTCAAACTTCGGGTGATCCCACCAAACAACTTTTGTGAGAAATGTTAGGATTTGGTACATTCTTCTAGATTAAAGCGAAGATGACATGGCGGCTGGGACCCAACTCACAATACAATTAAAAGACCTAACCCTAGCTGCCGGAGAGATATCTGATTTTCTAGAATATAGTAGGCAAAGAAGAGGCATTCCAAACAATTTAATTTCGTCATCTTTCCCGTTGATTCAAACATTGATCTTGACTATTTTATGATGTTTATTATGGTTATGTGTAACTAAATACCTTTTTGCTAGGATTTGGTACATTCTTCTACTGAAATCTTTGTGCACAGATTTGATTCTTGATTATATTGATTTAATTCATTGTTCTCTTGATTGATGGTTGATTTCCTATTGTTATACATGCTTGATCACCATCATAATATGTAGGAATTGTTAGTTGAACATATATGGCTAACCATAACCCTGTGTTTGACAAAAATAACAATAACTAGTTTTGCAATTCAAGCTAGAAAACATTGAACAAAATCGATTGGGTATAGATTAATATCCTAGGTTGTGCTATTGTTGATTTCCACGTGCTAATGTTTATCTTTGGATGTTTTTAGGAGAGATCAAAACAAGACTTCTTGTAACCACAGTTGCTGAACTCTGTGCCCCATTATAAAGGGAGATTTGATGAAGACCCTCACTTGCACGTGAAAGAATTTACTGATTTGTGCTGAACACAACACATGAACGGTATTACTACTGATAATTTGAAGTTGATTCTCTTTCTCTTGACTCTAATGAGTGGTGCAAAGAGGTGCTGTATTGCAATTGAAGCGAAATCTATTGGTACATGGAGACATATGACAACTAAATGTTTAAGAGATTTTTTTTCAGCTCATAGAACCAAACTTCTTGTGTGAGAAATTTAGAATTTTCAACAAAAAGATGGGGATTTATTTTATGAAGCATGGAAGGATTTCAAGAACTGATTGGCTCACTGCCCTACCCATTATTTGAAGAAAGATGATGTGGTCTTACACTTTTACAAAGGGTTGAATGAAGCTAATCGAATGAGTGTGGATTCAACTTGCAATGGAGTACTCATGAGGAAGAGTAGTGAATAAGCTATGGAGTTGTTTGAAGAATTGAGTGAAAACTCTCAACAATTCTCCACTGGGGGGAGAATTTCAACAAAGCATCATGGTTTATATGAGGTCAGTTTCAATGTGAAGGTAGAAATAGAGATGTGCAAAATAAACCACAAAATTGACATGATAATTGAAGCTATGAAGGGAGTGAATATTAAGGCTCTGTCACCACCAAAACTTCTTTATGATGTTTGTTCTAGGTAAGATCATTTGGCTGAGGCTTGTCCCTCGGTATCTATGACAAATCAAGAGCAAGTGAATTTCATGGGAAATTACAACATGAGGAATCAAGCTCACCCATGGAGAAATCATCCTAATTTTTAATGGAAGAATGGTCAAAATACCATGAATGCAATAGCCTCAGTAGCACAACCAACAAATAAGAGTGATTTGGAGACTACCATGTTGCAATTCATGCAGCAAACAACTCAGGCTATTCAAAAATTTGGAGACCTGCCTTCTCAATCTCTCAATAACCTAGTTAGGCATGATGAGTTGAAGTCATAGCCACCTTTCGAAATGGCAAGACTATTGTCTCAATATCTCGAAAACCCAACCAGGCATGACAAGTTGAAAGTCATAACCACCTTTTGAAGTGTCAAGACTATTGACAATAAGGTGTTGTCACCAACTCCTGAGGCAGGGTGCAAGTTGGTCGCACGCAAGGTGCAAGAGGGCTACAAATCTAGGCAGGGAGAAGTCAAAGATTGGGGAGAAGATCCTCTGCCATTCTAACAAAGTTTAGTTAAAAAGACACCTGATTCTAGGTTGAATGACATTTTTGAAACTTTGCATAAGGTGGAAATAAATATCCCATTGCTTGATTCTATTAAAGAGATTCCTTCTTATGCTAAGTTTATTAAAGATTGTTATACTTACAAAAGAAAAATTTTTGCCCATGAAAAAGTTGCATTTAATGAAGAAGTGAGTGTTGTTTTACTGAATAAACTTTCATCTAAGCTTAAAGATCATGGTAGTTTTACCATACCATGTAAGGTGAGGAATCAATTCTTTGAAAAGGCTTAACTTGACTTAGGTGCGAGTATCAATTTAATGCCTTATTCTTTGTATAATAAGTTGGGTTTGGGTGAACTTTAGGAGAGGTCCATTACTCTACAATTAGCTAACAGGAGTCTGAAACAACCTAAGGGTATTTTAGAGGATGTGTTGATAATTGTGAAAGGTTTAATTGTGCCTATTGATTATGTAGTGTTGGATATGGAGGATAATCCTTGTTCATTATCTATACATGTTATCCTTGGTCGTCCAAAAGAATGACTATGGGATGGAGGGTATGCATAGATTATTGGAAGTTGAACAATGCAACCCGAAAAGACCATTTTCCATTGCCTTTTATTGACTAGATGTTCGAGAGATTAGCCGGGCATAAGCATTATTATTTTCTTGATGTCTATAGTGGGTATAATTAGATTGCCATAGCACCTGATGACTAGGAGAAGACCACATTCAGGTGCTCATATGGTACTTTTGCATATAGACGGATGCCTTTTGGGTTTTGTAATGCACCTGTCACGTGTCATTATGTACACCGATCATGCAGCTTTAAAGGATTTAATGCCCAAGAAGTATGCCAAACCATTTTTAATTCGTTGGATTCTTCTTTTGTAGGAATTCAACTTGGAGATTAGAGACAAAAAGGGCGCTGAGAATATTTTCGCTTACCGTCTTTCACGGTTTCTCTCTACTAGAACTCATGAGACCATCCTTTGGATGAAACTTTTTCGGATGAATAGCTCTTTATCATCCCTGAACTCCCCTGGTATGTGGATATAGTTAATTATCTTGTTTCTAATTCTTTTCCACCTGATTTTTCTTATCAGGAGAAGATACACATAATGTTGAGGGCAAGGAAGTATATATGGGATGACCCCTATCTTTTTAAAAATTTCCCATATCAAATAATTTGGTGATGTGTCGCCCAAACTGAGTAAATAGAGATTTTAAGGCACTGTCATTCCTGTGCTTGTGGTGGCCATTTTGGACCAAAGAAAAATTCCCTCAAGGTATTTCAAGCTGGTTTTTATTGGTCTTGAATTTTTAAAGATGCTTGAAACTTTTTTAAAACTTATGACAGGTACCAAAGGACTGGTAACATATCTAGTTGTGATCAGATGTTGTTAACCAACATTCAAGTCATAGAACTTTTTGATGTTTGGGGAATTGACTTTATGGGTCCTTTCCCTAGTTCTTTTGGCTTTATGTATATCTTAGTTGGTGTTGATTACGTGTCCCAACGGGTCGAGGCTACCCCCTCAAGGACTAATGATCATCGAGTTATTGTGAAGTTTCTGCAAGATAATATTTTCTCTCAAAATGGAACACCACGTGCCATCATTAGTGATGGTGGCAGCCACATTAACAATTATCCATTTGCGAGATTGATGAAAAACTATGGAACTACTCATCGTGTGGGTACTCCATACCACCCTCAAACAAGTGGCCAAGTTGAGGTGAGCTATAGGGTGATCAAAGCCATTATTGAGAAGACAGTGAATCCAACTCGTAATGATCGATCCTTGCATTTGAATGATGAATTATTGGCATATCGTACAACCTATAAAACACCAATCGGAATGTCACCATTCTGATTGGTATATGGGAAAGCATGTCACCTATTTGTGGAGTTGGAGCATTGCACTTATTGGCCTTTGAAATTTTTTTAACTTTGACATGAAAAAGGCAGGAGAGAAGCACTGGATGCAATTGAATGAACTCGAAGAGTTACGACATGAAGCTTATGAGAATGCCAAACTATATAAAGAGCGGTCTAAAAACTACCATGAAAATCATATTGTTCGCAAAGCTTTTGTTGTCGGACAAAAAGTTATAGTCTACAATTCTAGATTGCGGCTCTTTTCGAGAAAGCTTAAGTCCAAGTGGCATGACCCATATATTGTTAAGACTGTCTTCCTATATAACACTCTTGAATTGTAGCATACGAATTTGGATTAGACATTTAAAGTCAATGTCCATCGCTTGAAACTTTATTTGGCAATCTAGTCAACACTTACTCTATGGCATATCAAGTACCAATTAAGCTAATTCTTTGGTATAACATGTGGCTTAAAAATAGATCATGTATTTCCATCCAAAATAAGAAACATGTTAGGGATACTAAAGAAGAGAATAAGAGAGTATCATGAAGTGATAGTGAAAAATAAGATGGCTATAGAAGGGAAGAGTATGAAATTTCATGTGTGTAAAGAGAACAAGCATAATGCAAGGAATAAGAAGTGTCTTGGAAGGAATGACTCGAACAGTGCACCTGTGACTAAAGCCATTGCCTCAAGTGACGCATCTATGAGTGTAATGAGTGGCTCAAGCAACACACCCATGGCATGTATTGAGTCACTGACCCAAGCACACACGTATTCCACTTGTGAAGAGGAATTGGTTCAAGAAACATATTTGTTGCGTCTATTAAAGACAATGACTCGTGCAACACACCTATTGTGTAATACCCTGACTTAAAAATATCAAAAAAATAATAATAATAATAATAATAATAATAAAATTAAATAGTAAATTTTGGTTTGGCAAATATCAAGATTGGATTAAAATCGAGTAAGGATATGTTAGTTATTAATTGAATTGAATAAAATAAATCATAAAATAAAATTATAAATAACTATAAATCAATTAAGTTTAATTATATATATATATTGTCCCGCCGAAAGTGAGACTTTGAGTGTTAAAAAAATGAAATAATAACTAAAAAACGAAAGTGAATTGTTGTTGCACTAAACCCATGCAGCAACAATTAGGAATTGGCAACAATTCCTTAAACAATAAGATGAACGACACCCAATAGTGAGAGGAAGAAAGAGGGAAGAATAAAAAGAATGATTTTTGGTGGATTTTAACTTGGTTTTGGTGGATCTGTGAAGCATATCAACAATCAAGGAAGATTCAAAAACAAGTTGTGATTTTGAGGTAAATTTCTAGAGTTTCCAAGTTAGGTTTTTGGGTTGGATTTATTCCAATCTTTCATTTTGTTTTAGATGCTTTAGGAAGTTGATTATACACTTGATTGTGGCTATGTGTCTAGGGTTTGTTGTTGATTTGGAGTGAAAGTTTGATTTGGAGGATTTCCAAGATTGGGAAGAATTTTCTAGAGAGAGAATGGACGTTTATTGAATTTATGAAATTTGTTACTATGATTATATAATATTGAGATTATATTGTTTATGAATTAGGGTTTTGTGTTACCATGTGGTAGGTTTGACAAAACCCAAAATTCAGAATTTAACTTATAGATTGCTTGGATTCGAGGAAGGGGTTTTCTAGCCCAATATATTTCATTTTTTATCTTGATATCTAAAATGTGGTTATTTTCCTCATTAGTCATCCGTATTTGAGTTATTTTCTTATTTTCTCCCTAAGGAACAACAAACCTAGGTTTATTATCGTATTCTACAAATTGTAGATGCATACCTAAATAAATGCTTGGTCTAATATCAAGCATGTATGGTTCTTGTTCATGCATCATGAGTAGTTAATATATATGTACGGTTTGTATGCATATATATATATATATATATATATATATATATATATATATTTCATGGCATGTTTTACTTGTTTTGCATTAGATCCGCATTGGAAGATCGGGTAAGGACTCAAAAATCCCGTAGGTAGATTGAACGTCATGTGGGAGGATGGTTCCAATTTGGATATAATGTTCTTGATTTGTCAAAACTATGCTATATTATGTTCTAAAAATGTAATTTTATGGATATAGTGTACTATATGTCTTTTATTTCATGTGTTCTAGGCATGGTCTCTGGCTAAATATTTTCTTTGGACCACTTCACAACTGTTTTGGATCTTGATTTATTATGTTATGGATGTGTAAGTAATCTTAGTTTTATGGATATCATTAATCTTTTAACTGTATAGTTTGATATGTTATTACAATGTACATCAGCTTAGATTAATGAGTTTCATAACTACATGGGATAAATCCACTTAAAAAAAGTTAAAACCCATAAATAATTTAGTTTGAGTATCAAAATATTTTAGATGCATTAACACATGTTAATTTTTCTCTAGTTCACATCACGTGTAATCCGTGTTAGCATCACGTGTCATGTATCTGACAGAGAAAAAGTGTACCATTAGCTAAAATAGACGAAATGAGAAGAAAAAGCTAGCGAACTACCATTGTGAAAGTTGAGGGACTAAAATGATAATAATTGAAGTCCATGAGGTAAATTGATTCATTCACTTAAGTCCATGAGTCATTAACTTTTTCCTATTTTGAATCAATTACTCCAAACTTTTAACTTGGGATTCCAAATATACCCCTAAAACCTATTCATCCCAAGTATACAAATATGCAAATGTTTTCAGGATTCAATTCTCGGACAACCTTTTAATGCAAGAAGAAGATAGTTTGCTTACCTTTTTAAATATATAACATTTTTTTAGTGTTGAACAAGTCACATGATTGAACATGTTTCTTAATTTCATGAAATGTTGAAACATTTTATGATTAATTACTTATGTTTTATAACGAACACAATGCCTCTATATTTAATTTGTCACAATATTTTGAACAATATAAATATTATTAGCAAGAATTGCACCAAATAGTAACAAATTTTAGACAATATATATGCTAACATTTAATACATTATTTTAAAACTAGCATACATACTAACTTATATGATACTTTTCATATGATCTACCAAATGTTTTAAATATTTTTATTTTATAATTCTAAATCCCAAAAATTAAATTAATGGTGTTTATCCACCTTTATTAACTATGGCTTGTGGTATGGACAGTTATTTGACGGTGGTGAAAAAAATAGCAAATGCAAAATGTGAATTTATTTGATGGACCACCAAATGATGGAGAGTTTGTAATGGATTGAAATTTTTTATTTTCTTTATCCATTTATATTGAATGTAAATTCTCTAACATATAATTGTTGGTTCCTTCTGTGTGGGGAGAAGATCAAACCATCGCTTGAAATATCTGGTTCGTTGGATGTGTGGACACCTTCTTCAAAGCCACTAGGTGTGCTCCTAAATACATTGATTCCTTCTACACAGGGAGAATATCAAACCTGATTTTGACACTTCTGGTGATAGTGTTATAGAAGTGTGTAGATTGTATTGAATTGCGAGCATGCTAGGACTTGCTATAAGTCCAAATATGTTAGTCGATTGCATTGACTACCCTCCAACAAGGCGTCTGTGTCAAGTTAGAAAAATACAAAAACTTCTAGTTCAAGGCTTGCCTTCATGAAAAGACATCAATATTTACTTAGTGTTAATACAATTAGTAATAGAAATCAAACACCAGAATGAAAGACATCCATTGAAATGTCTAAAATACATCATGGAATACCTTAAAGATCCATTGGAGATACACCAAAGTGCATGAAAAAGCATACTTTACTGACTAAAATTAGAATTAGCAGCCAAGGCTACCACCCAGATGTCACAAAAGTAGAGCCAAAATGCAGGGATTAGGAATTAGGTCGCAAAAGTATAACAAAAAAATGGTGCGTAATTTTTTTGAAGCCAAATTTGACGGTGTGAGTCCAACTAAACGAATATTAACAGTCGACAATGGTCAGTGTTAGGTGAAAAAATGCACTTATTATTCTAGTCTTAAGGAACCGATTTTGCTAGGATTTTTGGCATAAAATATTTCCCAATTATGTATTTTTATGAGTAGGGGTAGCTGGATAGAATTTTATGCAATACCTGATTTTTAGTAGATTTGCGACCTAAGTGCAGTCATAGGATGAGAAAATCAAATACGTTTTTAAGTTGCTGATACGAAAAATGAGGTTGGGTCGTTTTGAAAGAATATATATCGGTTATTCCAGCAACACAAAATAGTTTTTTTTTTCTAGAAGAGGTGATTCTCCAAGAAACAGACGTCTGAATTCTTGCGGATTCCTCAATTCCTCCATTGATCTAAATAATTTTCCAAAGTATTTTTATGGTTTTCATTATAACTATGTGTGACTAAAATAATTTTTAGTCCAAAATTTTGTGCAAAGATTGATTGTTGATTAGACTAAATTCAATTCCTTGTTCTCTATATTAATTGATTATTTCCTATTGTTATGCATGTTTGACCAACATCATAATATTTAGGAATTGTTAGTTTAGCATATTCGGGCGACCAAACGTGGTGTTTAACGAATTGACAAGAACTTGTATTGTGATTCAGGTAGGCATTATGAGTTGTATATGCTGGAATGTTCGGGGGCTAAGGAACCAACGGGCAGTCCGTGCAGTTAGTCGATTAGTGTCGGCAGAAGGACCCGATATTTTATTTCTATGTGAAACTAAGTTATTGGCTAGTCAGTGTGCGAATCTTAGAGTATCTCTGAAATTTGGTGGTATGTTTGTTCGGGATTGTGAAGGGCGGAAGGGTGGTTTAATGTTGCTGTGGAAAGAGGGATTGGATGTATCAATCCAATCTTTTTCAGCAGGGCACGTAGATGCTATTGTTACTAAAAATTTTGGATCATGGAGGTTCACTGGTTTTTATGGTACCCCATCGCTGAGTTTACGTTCTCAGTCTTGAGCCTTGCTGAAACGCTTGTGCGATATGTCTAGTAATCCTCCTCTTTCGTAGTTAGTTAGGGGAGATTATAATGAAATTTTGTTTGGTGAGGAAAAGGTAGGAGGTTAGACACGCAGGTTTGAGGCCATGAGTCAATTCCATGAAGCTTTGGATCAATATCAGCTGCATTCAATTGATGGGGATGGAAATTTGTTTACACGGGTTAATAGACAAAATGGGGCGGCTTGTATTCAAGAAAGACTAGACAGATTTTGTGCAACAGCAGAGTGGAGGGATTTATTTCCTGTAGCCCGAGCTTTTACGTTGAATTTTTGACATTCGGATCATCGGCCAATTAAAATTTGTTGGGAGAATTGTGATGTTCGGATTTTAAAATTTGGTCGACGAAGATTTCACTTCGAGGCAATTTGGGCTACTGATGATGAAAGTGTTGGTATAGTTAACTCAGCGTGGAGTGCTTCTACTAATAGTACTCTGGGTATACAGCAGGGGGTGATGGCATGTGCTGGTGCTCTGAAGCAATGGAGCAGAGATAAATTTGGGCATTTCAGGCAGCGAATTAAACAGTTAGAAGATCAACTTAATTTGTTGCGGAGTGATCATGCTTATGCTCTAAATTCAGAAACTATTTATCGGTTAGAAGATGAGTTGGAGAACTGGTATTTGCGTGAAGAAATTCATTGGAAACAACGATCAAGATTGGATTGGATGAAGAATGGGGATCGCAACACTAGGGTGTTCCATGCAAAAGCTTCAGCTAGGCGGCAACACAATCTGATTAGAGGCCTAGAAAATGAGCAAGGAATTTGGTGTGTCAAAGAATGGAATTAAGCAAACAGTTGCACAGTATTTCTCAAAAAAAATTCAATCCTCTCGACCTCACCAATGGGATATTGACCAGGTTTTGAGGAATGTACCACAATCTGTGTCCTGATGAGATGAACCAAATTTTAGATAAACCTTTTTCTGGGGATGAGATAAAAAAAAAGCATTATGGGACATGCACCCAACTAAGGCACCTGGGGTTGATGGTATGCCTGCCCTATTTTTTCAGCATTATTGGGAGGTTGTTGGTGATAATATAGTTGCCTCTGCTTTGCATATTTTGAATGGGGATGGGAACTTATGGAGCTGGAATAGAACTCTCATTACCTTAATTCCCAAATGTAAACAGCCCAAAATGGTGAAAGATTTTAGACCTATCTCTCTTTGCAATGTGGTGTATAAGATTGTCTCTAAATCTATTACTAATCGATTACGTTTGGTTCTGGATGGGATTATTGATGAAATGCAAAGTCCTTTTATTCCAGGCATATTATTGATAATGTGACTATTGGCTTTGAATGTATGCATTGGCTTCGGCAGCATAAGCAGCAGGGTATTGGGTATGCAACTCCAAAGTTGGACATGAGTAAGGCCTATGATAGGGTTGAGCGGTCTTTTTTGGAAGCTATCATGATCCAATTGGGCTTTTCTGTGAAGTGGGTGGCTCTTGTTATGAAATGTGTGCGATCGGTGACTTTTTCCTTCCTAATTAATGGAGCGGTAACTGGAAACCTACAGCCATCCCGAGGAATTAGGCAAGGTGATCCGCTTTCGCCTTATTTATTTGTTCTTTGTGCCCAGGGTCTCTCATCTTTGTTATCTAAGGCGCAAGAATTGCAACTGATCCAAGGAGTCAAAACTGCTAGAAGAGGTCCATCAATTTCCCACCTATTTTTTGCAGACGATAGTCTTGTTTTTTGCAGGGCAATGGAGCGGGATTTTACTCATCTGCAAGATTGTTTAAAGCAATATGAGAGTGCTTCTGGCCAGATGATAAACTTTGAGAAAACTGCTCTTACTTTCAGTCCAAATTCCTCCCCCGATATGGTGGATCGGCTATCTTCTTTGCTTGGAGTTCATGTGGTATCCGATCATAGTATGTATCTTGGTTTACCCACTTTCTCTTTGCGAAATAAAAGAGTCCAATTTGGTTATATTCAGGACCGGATTATTAAGAAGCTATCGGGGTGGAATGAGAGACATTTTTCAGCAGAAGGGAAGGAAATTCTATTGAAGTAGGTAATACAAGCTATTCCCACATATGTGCTATCTTGCTTTAGATTATCTACTGCTATTTGTCATGATATTCAGCGTGCTTGTGCTCGATTTTGGTGGGGTTCCACGTGTGATAAACGCAAGATGCATTGGAAAAATCGGACAAGCTTATGTAAACCGAAAGGTGAGGGAGGAATGGGCTTTCGGGATGTTTCAGGTTTTAATCAAGCATTACTGGGAAAGCAAATTTGGAGAATTGTTACTAGGCCAAATTCTCTAATGGCACAGCTGATGAAAAGTAAATATTTTCCAAATGGTTCTATATGGGAGGCCACTGCAGGCCTAAACCCTTCCTTTCTATGGCGTGGTTTTTTATGGGGAAGAGAGTTGGTTGAGAAGGGAACAAGATGGGTTGTTGGCTCGGGGGAAAGCATCTGAGTGTACAAGGATAGATGGCTTCCAAATTTATCTTCTATGAAGATTATTTCTCCAAGGAGACTAGATGAAGATAGTAGAGTCGCGTGTCTAGTGAGGACTGATGGAAGGTGGGATGACGAGCGGGTGAGGGCAAGTTTCTTAGAGTTTGAAGCTAACACCATTTTAAGCTTGCCCCGACCGAGTAGGGCTTGTGCTGATAGGGTGTGTTGGAATTTTGAAGGGAGGGTAAATTACTCTGTGAGAAGTGCTTATCACTTGGCAATGTCAAGCACAACAGTGGAGGGATCATCAACCGCGAAATCGAGGAGGGAGTGGTGGAAGTGGTTATGGGGTAGAGGTTTGCCACCAAAAGTGAAGGTTTTTTTATGGAAAGCTTGTTTGGATTATATTCCCACTGCACACAACCTTCGAAACCATCATGTGCCTGCAAAAGGAGGGTGTCCCATGTGTGTAAGTACCTTGAAACCTCAGTCCATGCTTTGATTTTATGCCCTTGTTTGCGCCTTGCATGGAGGATTTTTCCGTGGTGGAGGGAAGTTAAGAAATTGGGAGAGGTTGGTCTTATTGCTATCATTTTGGAGGTCCGCAAATTGCTGGAGGAGGATGATGTTAATCTCTTTTTGATGGCTCTGTGGGAGTCATT
The DNA here is from genome assembly GCA_963580455.1 of Euonymus europaeus. Lineage (NCBI taxonomy): Eukaryota > Viridiplantae > Streptophyta > Magnoliopsida > Celastrales > Celastraceae > Euonymus > Euonymus europaeus. Next base: position 9,172,244 of record OY756962.1, read on the forward strand.
GAATTTTAGAAATCACGGGCTACATAATGTGCACGGTAGATGGGTGGCTGGTTTATTCCATTAGATACCTAATTTTCTTAGAGAGTGCTGCTGGTAGATGATTAGACTTGGCCAGGGGTGTCAACAATGGGGAGACCCAATGGAGGACTTTGCTTGAAGATGAAGTAGTAGTGCATGTGGATGCGGCCAGGGCTAGATTTGGGAATAAAAGTGCGGCAGGAGGTATTCTTCGCAATGCGAGGGGTGAGCTGATTTTAGCAAGGGCATCTTCACTTGGTAGCCTTGGTACGGTGGAGCTAGCAGAACTTTTTGCTATAAAGGAGGGGATTAGACTTGCAAGGATATCCGGCCATATGAGGGTTTATATTGTCAGTGATTCGCTAGCAGCTATACAACGTCTTAATTCAATGGACGGGTGGAATGAATTGAGTAGAACGGTCAAAGAAATACAGGAAGAAGTGGGCTCCTTTCAATTTTTAGGCTTCTTATATAGGCCCAGGACTTCGAATGTAGTGGCTCAACTATAGCACGGTTTGCTCGTAATATCAATGTTTCCTACATATGAGATGTTACAACCGCACCACTATGATTGCTTGATTGTATGTTGGCGAATTCTCCACCATTAGTTCTTTGATTAATGAAATTTTCCCTTAAAAAAAAAGGTACTATATTAATTGAAATAGATATCAATGATTCTACGTTTAACCATCCATTAATATACTATATTAACTTGAACTATTCGATTGCTGTATCGTAAAAAATAAAAGTTTATTTATTTTATGCTTAGAGTTGCATGTCACCATCTAGATTTTTATAGCTTTTCTATGAAGATATTTTGAGCAAAAACTAATATATTTAGGCTCCGTTTGTTTGACGAAAAACAAACATCTCATGAAAAAATAAAAACATATCATGTAAAAACAATTAATTTCTAATTTCTAATTTCTAGTGTTTGGACAAAAAAAATTATTAATATTTTCGATTGTTTGCTTGTATAGAATTAAAAATTTGAAATACAACACTTTTTATTATGTTGACCAACAAATATGTATATGTTTATACATGAATTCATATTCATATATATATATATATATATATATATATATTATATATATATATAATATTGACAGTAATAAAAATTCTTTGGAACAAATCATTTTTTTTTGTTAAATGTATTTTATTGTGTGTATACATACATATGTATATGTATTATATATAATACGTATATGTTTATATGTACGCGAAACACAATCTAAATTAACTTCGTTAAAGTATTACGGGTCATAAATGTGCATTGAGTTAAAAATATGTGAAAATATGTTCACAAATTCATGCTCATAGTTTTGAAAAAAACATCCCAAAGTTGAGAAGGGAAGTTGTTTTCCATTTTTAAAGTCTTAAAATTGAGTTAATTATATAACATTTTCAACTCACTATTTTTATTTTTCATCCCCAAACACCATAAAGTGAGAAAAATATTTTTCAAAAATTGATTTTTCATTAAACAAACGGAGCATAATATTTAAAAGTTTTGTTTGTTTTTGCGTTGTGATCGAGAATAAGAAAAACCACCACAAACTCGTAAATAATTCTGACACCCCCACAATATATCTCCTTTCTCTCCTAACATAGTAACACATAGAAATAAATTAAGGGCTCTCTCTAGAAGCTAAAAGAGACGCAGTGCCCCACATTTTAGTCTTGAGTACTAGAGTGTGACATGCAGTATCGAACTCAAGATTGCAAGGTGTTAACAAGATTTTGTAAAATTAATATATCTATTTCTTCTGTATTTTCAATTAATAAACCAAACTGAATTCATTCCTCAAAAAAACCAAACAAGAATGGCAGACAATGATGTAGCCGCTGAAACTAAAGCAGGAAACATGGGAAAACAACCAAAACAGAAGGCAAAACCAGCATCAACAAGCCCCTTGCAAGCACCAGTTAAAAATTCACAACAAAGGCAACCGAGAAAAAGTTATATATCAAGACCAGCCACAAAATGAATTAATCAAGAACTGCTGCTATCCAAGAATGAAAGAGGTCACTTGCATCCTCAGAACTGCCATATAACATTTAAGGAGAACGGCTCTTTAATTTTCTCAAAGACTCTTGATCCTCTGCACCTCATTCCTCTCTCCCCAAATATAATAAACACTAGCTATACTTTCCCTACAATGCCATCAATTTCTCTTCTCTAAAGGAAAAAAATCCTATAAACGTGGCCAGCATTGCATACCTTCCTCCAAAACTGTCGTGAAAAATGGCAATAAATGAACTGTCATGCAAACCACACCGAGGGCATCTATTCGAATTCACAACTTCCACTTAAACGGCTTGTCACGAGTTTTCAATCCCCTATTAAGAGCCATCCAAAACCATAGCAAAACAGGGTCTTCGAACGCATAAAAGATTCCAAACAAACTTAAACCATGGCACCCAAGGACAACCAGTTTGAAAAGCCTTCCACATACTTGAATTTTTGAAATCACCATGAGGTGTAAGCTTCCATGTGACTTGATCCACCCCAGTTCCTTGGATGGTGTAATTGCCTTTAATAAATTCCCAGGCAGCTAAGATCTCCTCACTTGAAGGGTTTGACATTTTTCCAAACACCATTCCTCTATAAGTCACAAAACTTAGAATTCATATGAATATCAGCATCATTTTGCTCAATACTTGGGAACCTCTCCATGACAGTTTGCCCCAATAATCTAATGATCTGACCAAATAAGAAATCTCACACCATTATCTAGCGGATAATTAAAATAATCTCTTCTTTCAACCCTCAAAACCTAATAAACTCATCCACTCCCAGCTTGCATCCAAGGGCTTGCAAATACCCCAAAAGCACAACTTCTTTAACTTGTTTGCTGCCACCCAGGAAGCCCATAAAGAGGCTCTCTCCTACAACCGGACCCAAACACTTTGGGCAACTGCAACATTGTTTTTGTGTACTTAATCTAATAAAAAAATGATCGATAGTTATCTTGAAGCTTTCGTGTTTTTCCCATCAATACCATAAAAGCTGCAATGATAAGAGATACTTGCATTTAAGATTTAGGAAATTGAGTTATCACAAGCCAAACTAAAATTAAATATAAATTAATATAAGATGGTTTATGAGATGGAACTATTCCTAAAAGTCAAAGCTATCGCGGTTAAAATGAGTTAATTATAAAATTTTTGTTTAATACTGTTTTGTAACTGCCATCATTTCTTCTATTCAATTTGATCAAAAATAATTTTCATCTTTATTTACATAATATTTTGTCAAAAATATTTCGAATTACACATTTTTTATAATAAAATTTGACATGTTTAATCCATTTTGCAACGCATGTTTCAAGGAGTTTTTACTGATGGTATCTTGGAGCTAAACAATAAGAAATAACGTGGAGGTTCTAATGATCCAAACTTCAATTACACAAGCTATTTTTTTAGCTTCAATTATTTTTTTATTGTTTTATTTTTATTATCCTCCTTATGATGTCAAAGTGTTGTATTTATTTTCTAAAAACTGCAATTAAATTGTTGGAGCTAAGCACTAATTGTGTACTAAGGATGACCCTTCAAAGCCTAATTCAATCATATATTTTCAACATAGAACTTTTTGTGCTGCAGTTGCTGTTGGGAATACTGTTGAATCTAGTGTAAATATGTTGAAATTGGGTACTACTAGGGGTGGTATGCCTAATGCAAAAGTAGCATTCTACAAATGCGTGACTGATAATTTATCATATTTTATTATGATAAATGCAATCTCAGATGCAGTCAATGAGGGAAAGATATCCTATCCATATCTATGGTAGGGCCACCAACAGAATTTCAATCCTGTTATTGCTTCACAAATAATTCATATGCACTTAGAACATTATGCGCCGGAGACTTATGTGCTAACTTGTAATTTTTCAGACATTGGAACTATCAGCAATACTTATCCGTGGGCGTTAGAACAAGGATTGCATTGAGTGATAACCAAACTATAGAGGTAATCTTTCATATTTACTTTTTGATGATTCTTAATTATTTGTTTAGCTGTATAAACTGTCAAACTTATGTTTTTCAGGAGTAATCTTTCTTTTGCAATGGGAACCACAAGTCTTGATACTCGTTTTTTGACTTCAAAGTAAAAAATCTTTCAAAATCAACAACTAGTTTTTGCTGTCCAATAGATAGAAGTTAAAATCTTCCTAAATAGCATAATTTTCAGCTTTGTCACTTTTTTATTTTTGTCTTTAACAAGGTATTTAGCTTTTGAGAAGCTAGGGCCATTTTAATTGGATGAGTTACAGGAGTTTTCTGTGATTATATTCTCAGACACAAAATCATATTCTCTAATTTTATTCTAGGATGCAAAATTTGTTGCAAGAGTTTTCTGGTTCTAGGTAATATTAAATGATCATTAATCTTGTTATTATTTCAAAAATTTGATGTTATTTTCTTTTTCATATTATTTGTTATGAACAAAGTTACGAGAAATAAAAGTCTTATATTGTATAGGGTCAAAGAAGGCTTAGATCCCAAAAATATTAAAAGGAAAATTTGTTGTTTTACAAGAGCAAAACAAATGGAGACAGTAAGCAGGTCAATGGGTATTATATTGATACAGAAAAGTGAGCGTAAAACTACTTGGACAATATATGCCTTTCTCGCTGCACACGTTACAAACAAATATGGGTAAAAAGGTTGTTCAGTATATGATAGAGCAAAAGAAACTAAAGTACAAATATTGTGCTTTCAACCTTCATTTTTTTACTTCATATTAATGAAATAATAGAAATTATAATGTTAATACTTAAACAGGACATCAACTTTAATATCATCTAGTGATGAAGTTCATAATGTGAAAGATGATTATCATGTATTATCAGAATATCATCCAAAGGGCCAAGTGTGCGATACCAGAATCGTTTTAAGATAATTTACTTCAGTATAAGACATTTATAGTTTCTATTTTTATTGTTAATTACAGTTAGAATTCACAAATGCTAAAAAAAATTCAGCCTAACATTTGTGGTGATTTTGTGAATAGTGTTTTACAACCAGACATATCAATCTCTCACCGTGCTAGTGATTCAAGAAAGTTTGAGTATGTTATATCTAACGGATCATCAATGGCAACTACAATGGTTGTTGATGATGTTACTTATATAAAATCGAAACATTCAACATGATCGTCTGCTGTTATTAATAGGAAACTTAAATAATATTATATTCAAGTAGATTAGAGCCGACTAAATAGTAGCAATAGACTATGTTGGATGTTTCGATTTTACATAAGTAGTAGCACCAGCAACCATTGGAGTCGTTATTGATGTCCCGATAGATATAGCATACACAAACTTTCTCGAATCACTGTCACAATGAGAAATTGATATGTCCGGTGGTGAAGTACTAATCGCACAAATGTCAAGTTAAAAAATATATATTAGTATCTGTTAATTCTAATCGTAATCAATAATAAAAATACAAACTATAAATATATTATACTGAAATAAATGACCTTTAAAAGATTATGGTATCGCACACTTACCCTTTTAGATAGATATTTTGATAATACATTATAATCATCTTTCTCATTATGAACTTCATCCCTAAATATATCAAAACTGAAGTCTCATTCAAGTATTAATATTATAACTTTTATTATTTAATTAATATAAAGAAAAAAATATAAAGATTAAAAAAGCAATATTTCTTTGTAGCGAGTACAACGGAAATGACGTATATTGTGCAAGTCAATTTACACTCAATTTTCTGTATCAATATGATACCCGATACACCTGCTTCCAAGGCACTGTGTCTATTTGTTTTGATCTTGTAAACCACAATCTTTCCTTTAACCTTTTTCCAATTTAACCGTTCTTTGACTCTATAGAATAAAACACTTATTTCTCATAACTTTGTTCTTAACAAATAATATAAAAAATAAAACAGTATCAAATTCTTAAAATAATAATAAGATTAATAATCATTTAATATTACCTAAAACTAAAGCTACTTTCTCCACAGTTTCGTTTTTGACCAACAACAAATCTTGCATCATAAAAAAAAATTAGACGATATGATTTTGTATATGAGAATACATTTATAAAAACCTATGTATTCAAAAAAACAATTAAGAAACTCATCCAATTAAAATGACCGTATCTTCTCAAAAGCAAAAGACTTGTTAGAAGGAAAAAAAATGACAAAACAAGAAACCATGCTAGTTATGAAGGTTATTAGATAGAAAAAACAAATAGTTGGTTGAAATATTTGTCTTTGAAGCCAAAACAAGAGTATCAAGACTTATAATTCTCATTACAAAAGAAAAAGACCTCCTGAAAAAACATAAGTTTGCTAGTTTATACCACCAAGTAAAAGAACTATCAATGAAAGATTACCACTATAGTTTGGTCATCACCCAATGCAATCCTTATTCTAAATGTTTCTTTTGCATTGCATGCATCCACACATAACGCCCACGGATAAGCATCGATGACAGTTTCAGTGTCTGAAAAATTACCGACAGCCAAACAACATAAGCCTCCATTTTTGGCGGCGTATGATGTTCATAGTGCATAAGGATCATTTGTGAAGCAATAACATGACATCTATCCCATTATTGACCGCATCTAAGATTGCATTTATTTATCTAATAAATCATCAGTCACGTATTTATAGATTACTACTTTTACACCAAACACACCACCCCTAACAGTACCCAATTTCAACCTGCCTACACTAGTCTCAACAATATTCCCAGCAACAACTTCACCACAAAAAACTCCATGCCCTTAAAAATCTATAACTGAATCACGCTTTGAAGGGTCATCCTTAGTACACAAGTAGTGCTTAGCTCCAACAATTTTATTGGAATTTTGAGAAAATAAATCCAACACACTTTGATATCAAAAGAAGGAGAATATATAGAACACAATAAAACAAATAATTGAAGCTAAAAAAAATCATCACAAAATTGATTCAGGGAAACAGAAACACAAAAAAATTACAACTTACCTCATTGTTCCTTATGCTAGCCAAAAATGGAGATAATAGGTCCATTGTGATTTCCTCACTTTCTTCTAGAACAAGACTCATAATGATCTTCATCGATGAGAACATATTTCCAGGATGATGGTCCCTGGAAAATGAACAAATTACTGCCTCAACTTTCAGGAAGTAAATTATTTACCCTCACAAAACTCATATTGCCACCAAAACACAGAATTATCCAGGGAAAGAACAGATTAAATCTTGCCCTTCCATAACCCCCCAACCCACACAACAACAAAACAAAACAAAAAAATAAAATTGCTGAAGCCTTGAATGGGGAATTAAATTCAATATTGATTTTAGGAAATGCTGTAACATCTCAACAATCAGCTCATCACATTCGAGATCAAGCATTACGACACATGACCTCACCTTCGCCACAGTTTCAAGAATTGAGGTCCTCTTGTCATATGATCGACTAGATTTGTCAGACAGATTTTCGAACGATGACACAATAAGCTGAAACACCTCCTACACAAACATCAAAAGGAAAGATTGACAAAACTTAATATTCGATACAGACAAGGGTTACAATTGTAATCAGCTTTACGTGGCGATTACCTTCATTTGCTCGTCATCATACGGAGCTTCTGGCGCTGTTATCCGAGTTATCTCAGTAATGCAAGAAGCAACAGAAACTTTGACATCAACATTGGGATGCTGAAATAACTTATCAGCAACCAATGATGTCAATGTCGGTACAAGTGCCTTCTGCATTGATTCCCCTGGGGACTGCTCAACCTTTGCTAAGCATTTCTCAACTTGCTACATCCAGATAAGGAAAAAACTGAATTAAACAATGCTAATGAGTAACGAGTAACGGCCAAAACAACCTTAATGTTACAATTTTGCAATTCTAAACCAGCAAAAGACAAAATGATAAAACATGAAACACAACAATAAATCCGGTTTTTTATAGCTCAGCAGATGCATAGAAAACTATCCAATTAAATAGAATGAGATGTACATGTAAACAGGCTCAATTTCAAATATAGATTCCAAAGCATAACTGGACTCCTGATGAGAATCTTAATGTAAAATTTCCAGCTAACAAATAGTAACAGCTTCAATACATCAAAGGGAAACTTCTATGATGGGATGTGATATCTCATATGCGCAATTATCTTGGTTAACTACAAGTCCTATTCTAAAAATGTTTCTATATCATTGTTTGGCTATAAGACTAATGTTCAACAAGATGAAAATCTTCCCATCAGATTTGGAAACAAGGCTATTGATGTGGTTCTGAATCAGCCAAAACAACTTGCAATTTCATATTTTAATCAGCCACCTTAATCAGCGAATATTGAAATAATTTAGAGCTAAGATTATCCTTGGAGGTTTTTGAATGATAATAGTGTAAGATTGAGTTGAAAATAGTCTACAACACCCCCAAACCATTTCGGCACAAAAAAGAAAATGAATGTGAGATTGATATCAAATAACGATTTACTATTTAGCATTAATAACATTTCTGAAATGGTAATAGAGTAAGATTGAATTCACAACAGTCCAAATCATATCTGCACGGACAGAAAATGGCCACAATTTCAATATCAAATAACTATCGAGGATGAATACTGAATATAATTTTTAAAATAGAGGTAAGAAGTGCCTCATCCTTGGAAATTTGAAGTCCAATGAAAAAAAATGCAGAACATGCAAGGTTACATATAGACTGACGACGTCAGGAGGCAGCAATCATATTGGTTTACTTCTACAAAAAAAATTTGAAGGCAATTCCAATGGAAGGTGCATGATTTTTTTTCTTCTTCAATGAGCTCAGGTTGTGGTTCCAAACCATTTATTCTTGAACTGTTTCCATTAGGACAACCTACATGACCCAAGTTTCATGCTCTGAAACAACTGATGAATTTGGACCAAGTTTATACATGTAAAACATAAACCTCGTTCAATGATCAAAAATGTCCCAAAGGAGACTTGAAATCAGAAAATAGAATCTAGCTATCAGGTTTAAACTTCCTGATGTTGGACGGTTAATTTACGAGAAAAAGGAGGGCCAAATTAACCCCCCAAGTTCCGATGTAACTCAAAAAATAAAAGCGCAGTGAACAGTACTCAGGCATTGTACGTTCTAGCTAGAAAAAGAAACTAATAAATTAGAGGGAAATAATTAAATCCAAAAAGGCGAAGGAGAAGGCGAAAAATGGGTCCATACCAGGAAATCATTAAGAAATGAGAAATCTAATGGTTACGCTCATTAAGAAATCTAACAAAAGAAGTAAGGTTCTTTTGCAAAAAACATATTTTTTCAGTTATTTCGGACTCCAAACTATCCAACCAAACTCATCAACCTAAAATTAAATGCATTCCTTGGTTGCTAAATAGAGAGCTTCAAACTTTAACGAATTCAAAGGCTGCAACAAAATAATATCAAACAACGGCAACGGAATAGCTGTGTTGCATATTAAGAAAGTATCTTGTCCATTAGACATCGACACCAAATATCATCTAGGTCTTATTTGAGTACATACATCTTCTGGTTAATCTCAATTCGCTAAACTACATGTACCAAATAAGCTAGCTACCGATATGGACAATAATTAAATACCAACTCCAGATTACTGCCCCATAATTAATTAATAAACCACGGGCATGCATATTAAAAATGTGCACACGAAATTACCAGAAGAAAAAATGCAACCCTGAGTAAACTTCTTTAAACAATCACTATTTGCATACAAAGTAAAAGGAACAAAGTACATATAAATTGAACAGAAACGTAGGAAAAGCTGTGCATATACACGTTACACAGCCTCCAACCATTTGATAAACCATAAGCACACATGCACAATACAAAAGACGCGTATACACAAAATAGATTAGCATAACCATTATAACCAACTTTCCAAGGACTGAAGCAAACAAGCACCCCCGAAAATACCACAACAGAGATCATATAAACATCGACCGGCATAAAATAAAGTTGATCAGAAACCACTTATATCTAACAAAAATGCCCACCCTTCATCGTGCATCCAATATAAATAACAAAAAAAGAATTGAAGATTAGAGAATAGGGCTCACATCGAGTAGTGCGAGTAGTTCTTCAACGGAAGGAGGAGGGTCAGCCAATCGATTTCCAGCTTCCAATAGCTGCTTCTCTAGCTCCTTGTCCACAAAAGTAGCTATCGTTTCTCTCAGTTTCTCTCTGTCTCCTGTAAGCCCGTCTGTCTGTAGATCCTTCAAAATCTCACAGTCTTGGTTCGTTTTCGCACCATTGAAAGCACAAGCCGCACTCGAGAACTGTGAATCTATGACGATAGAACCAGATTTAGAGCAGAGAGAAAGAGCCCGGTTAGGGTTTTTTTTTTTTCTTTCTCTTTTCTCGGTTAGAGCGAGCCCGGAAGTACAAAATACTTTAATCAAATAACTCTACAAAAACTTTTCGGTTTCTTACCATTAAATTAAATTATATAATTTTTAATATTAAAAAAAATTATATTTAAAGTAAAATAAAATTATAATACACATATCATTACACATTAAATATTCAGTTTACCTTTAATTAATATTTTCATGACATATTTGTTCAATATATATGGCACCGTCCCCTATCTACCATTAAATTAAATATTTTAATCTTCATCATTAAAAAAAATTGCATAAATGTCTATCTTACTCAACTAATAATTTGACGACGTTAATCTCACTATAAGAACTTCATGAATTATAAACATAATTTTTTGTCACATCCTTTTTATAATAAAATTTTGAAAAAAAAATATTTATAAATTTATAGATGTTGACCAAGTCAACATCCATGTGTCGTCCTGTGAAATGGGCTGTACAGCGTCCAATCTTTTGGCCAGACTGGACACTAGTAAAAGCCTTAGAAGGAGAGGGAGTGATTTTTTATTTTTTAAAATACTAGCGCTACGCCTCATAAGCGTTTTTTCAATTATTTAATTTTTTTATCAAATTAATCTTATATTAAATTATTATTATAATTTAGATAATATATATAATATTCTGCATATTTTTGTTCCAACTCATGTACTGAAATTTTGACTCATTCAACTCGGGTATTGAGGTTTCAATTTTGTTTCAACTCTAGACACGATCAGCTTCCTCAATATACAGGTAGAGGTTATTAGCAATTTTGAATATTGAAAGAGTTGGCACATTTCAACTCACGTACTGAAGTTCGAACTCATCCAACTCTGAAATCAAGGTTTCGATTTTATTTCAAAACTCATCACCAGTATGTTTTTCTACTATTCGGGTAGATAAATATCAGATCTGACATTAAGAAGTTAATTTTTTGTTTGATATGGCACAACAACTGATGATATGTAAAATGATCCTTCTATCTCTAACTCTATCGCTTATGCCGTCCTAAAGCTCGAATATAGTTGCTCTGCTGTTGAGATCAAAGTCGAGTTTCGGACCAAAGTACAAATCATTTTCCCTCGACATTTACTCCAATTTTTGTCCATACCCTGCACAGCTCTTCCAAATCGTGGTTAAAGTCTGAGATCAAGTATGGATTTCAATTTCATTCTCTTTAGTTGTTCTTCAATTCTTCATTTATGTGTCCATGGATCGGTTCTTCCTCCTCTTGAGCCACTGTTGACATCTTGCTTCTAGAGTTTTATTTAGGGTTAGGAGCACTCTATTACAGATGAAGGAAGTCCACTTTCGACGTCGTCAATACATACTTGCTGATGAAAAAAGCCCACTTTCGATGTCGTCAATACATGTTTGTCGACGAAGGAAGCCTACCTCCAATCACATATGAAGTTTTCCAATTTCTTTATTTTGATTATTTTTTCTATTTAATCAAAATAATATATTTTTTATTCTACATCAGCTAATAACATGTTCGAATTGTGAAAAAGTTGCCCGTTGTTTAGAATTGAAACAAAAATAAACCCTTAGTTTCGGAGTTTGATGGGTACATGAGTTGAAACGTGTAAACTCTTTCAATACTCAAAAGTACTAGTAACCTCTACCCGTATATTGAGGATGCTAACCGTGTCTAAATTTAAAACAAAATCAAAACCTTAGTACCCGAGTTGGATGAGTTAAAACTTCAATACCTTAGTTGGAATGTGGTCAATCTTTCAGTACCCAAACATACTATTTTCCCCATATCTCTTAAACATAATACATCAAGTTAAGAAAATCAAGAAAATTCGTATTGGATGATCAGAGAGAACCTCAGCCTGTTATTATTTCTTAATCTATTTAGTATTTCAATATCCATTAACTCATAATTTTCTAGGATTTAATGTGTTGTTGGTTTAATTTTATCAAACAAAATATTTGACTGACTGCAATAAATTGAAAATGAAAACAATACAAAACTAAATGGTCATGACATAATATCTATATTTTTCATTTTTAAAATTAATCATTAACCCAAAATAATTTATACGTGCAATACTATTAAGTAATATTTTTGCTAAGTTGTCATCACGAAAACTCATAAACATTCTTTAAACTTTCATATTACATATAGTTATTTATTAATTGATATGAAAACAAAAGGTATATTAACATGTTTCTTAAATTAAATCACTGTGAATTTTTAAATTTTCATATAATTATTAGTTTTTTTAATGTCAAATTTCAATTGTTCACTTACATATTATATCCCTTAAATCCACGTGACATATTTTCATATTTGTCATAACAAAATGAAAATCAAGAAATTTCTCATATAATTATTAATTTTTTAATGTTAATTTTAATTATTAACTTATATATTATGACTCTTAAATCTTAAATGACACTTTATCATTTTTGTTATAACAAAAGTAATATTAAAAGTTTTCTTATATTGAATGACCATGAATTGTAATTATTAATTTAATTTTAATTATTAGATTATTAAATTTTATTTTCTATCTCTTCAATCTTATGTGGCTTTTTGTGGTACATTTGTGAGGCTTCCATTTTATATATAAATAAATATAGATAGATGAATTGTAATTATTAATTTAATTTTAATTATTAGATTATTAAATTTTATTCTCTCTTTCAATCCTATGTGCCTTTTGTGGTACATTTGTGAGGCTTTCATTTTATATATAGATATAGATATAGATAGATACAAGCATATGATATGAATTAATTCAGAACTTCTCACTTGGGCTGTATTTATTTGAGCTGAGCAAATCTTGGTCATCTGATTTCAATAACTCAGATCTGACGATACATATATGTTTTCGTGTATATAGCACTCTTCCTCCTCTGGTTATCTATCTCTCCCATCTAGGTTATCCTTCCTAAGCTCTCCAATTAGCACCATCTTGAGACCAGTCACCTCCGCCTCCTTTTGTCTCCTTCGTTGTCTTCGTTCGCCCCCGAGAAGAGGGGTACGACTCTGCTATGTTTTTTTATTTTTATAAGCTTATTTTGTTATAGCATTCCTTGTATATGCCTAACCAGATTTGTATGGTTTATGATTTTATATGATTATGGGTGTAAGTAATGGATTAGAATATACATTCTTTGCTTTATACGATTTTGTAATTTCTTGATCGGCTTGTTTTTTGGAATTAACTGAGAGCATTGTTGGCTTTGATTTTGTAACTAAGAGAGAACATTGTCGAACAAGATTTTGTCTGATGACCATGGTGGAAAAGGTGCCGAAAATTGGGCAGGAATTTGAATCACTGGATGAGGCATACGCATTTTACGATGAATATGCAAGGGAGGATGGTTTTAGTATTCAAATGTTGTCTACTAACCTAAACAAGAATAATGAGATTATTTGAAAGATATTTGTTTGCTATAAAGAGGGGAATAAATGGTAAGGGGAATCAGGGTCGGAGAAGAGTGAGAGACGTGGGACTACTAGAGAAGGTTGTAAAGCTAAGAAAGCTTTGACACAACAATTTTCTGCAGTGAATGTGCCAATTCATTAGCAAATTAGTAGTTTGGAGTTAGATGCAGGACTTATAGAAAATATAGGTTGCATAAAGAAGGATTTTTATAATGCTTGAAGGGATGATGTCAAATTGTTTGCTGGACATGATGCTCAAATGTTAGATGACTATTTTGAAGCAGAAAAGAAAAAAATCAGAATTTTATTTCTCAATCGATATGTACTCAGAATACAAGATGACATGTTGCTTTTGGGTAGATGCAGAGTGCAGAAGGGCTTACCATGCTTTTGGAGATGTAGTAGTATTTGATACTACATATAATACAAATCGCTATGACATGATTTTTGCACCCTTCGTAGGAGTTAATCATCATGAGTAAACTACTCTCTTTGCATGTGCATTCTTAAGTGATGAAACAATAAAGTCTTTCAAGTGGCATTTGAATCAGTTCTTGACATCTATGGCATTATATCCACCTAAAATAATCATTACTGATCAAGATCCTACAATGACTAAAGCCATAGCTAAAGTAATTCCAACCATAGTACATATATTTTTTATGTGGCACATCTTGATGAATTTTTTTGAGAAACTAGATGTTGTGAAGTGGAGGGATAATTATCTACAATTTCATTGATGCATATGGAATTCTGAGATTCGATAGGAGTTTGATGTTCAATCAGCTGAGGTTGTTGAGCAAAGTGAATTGTTCACAAATGAGTGATTGAAAGCATTATACAATCATCGATCCATGTGAATTTCTGCTTATGTAAATGATACATTTTCTTAATTTTTTTTGCTCTTTTTACTTAATCAAATTGATAAAATAATTGTGTATTTTGTAGGTAGTCCGAGTAGTCAACGAGTAGAGATCTATCATGCATTTTTCAAATTCTATGTGTCAAAGAAAAATACTTTAATGGACTTCATCGTGCAATTTACTAGACCTCTAAATCATCAAAGGCACCAAAAGCTTGATTGGACCACAAAGACATCAATGAACAACCAGTTACAAAAATTATATTTGGTATTGAAAAGTCAATGACTGAGTTGTACAGTCATAATATGTTTCATAAAATTCAAGATAAGTAATTCCAAAGCATGGCTTCTATGGCCACATTTGACTATGCGAAAGATCACTTATGCTTCTACTTAGTTTAACGTCTTGATGGGAGTAAAAAAAGTGCTAGAAAAGTTACTAAGGACAAGACTCGGGCTCATATGACTTGTAACTGTAAGAAATTTTCAATCGTGCAAAATTATATGTCATTACATTTTCACAACATTCAACAAGCTACAACTACATCATCCACTATCTAATAGTTATGTTCTAGGAAGATGGACCAAGATTGCAAAATATAGCATTTTATCAGATGTCGGAGATGTGGATGGAGAAAGAAACTGTGATAGATGCATGGTAGAGAAGCATAACACTTTGTGTAAACTGTCGAACACCATTGAGAGTGCTATTCTCAATGAAGATGCATATCAGTTTGCATTTGAAACTTTTGAGTCATTTCAAAGCAATCTCAATTCGATGTCATTAAATGATGGAGGACAATCTTCTACACCTAGTGTGTCTCAGCGAACACATATTTACAATGATTTGGACAGAGTAAGAGCGAAGGGATATGGAAAAAGGCTAAAGGGTGGAGAAGAAATTGCAACTAAAAAGATTAGGCGTTGTCATAGTTGCAGCGGGCAAGCACGTGATAAAAGAATTTTTCCAGCGCTTAATTACATGTAAGTGTATTGATGGAATTTATAACATTTTTTGTAAAGAAACTAACATTATTATTTGTATTTGAACAGCACATCTCAATTAGTCATAACACACATACTTTTGAAGTTGATGACGACTTCGATGGTTTCACTTCTTACATGGGTATGATTTTCATGACTCCCATGTTTTGACCATCCTAAAAAAATTGTTAAGTTTGTTTACTATATTTTCATTGTGACTTAAAATTCATGTACTGCCTTGACTCTCTACATTGTTGCTCCTATCTACAAGTTTGAAAGGTTGGAATCTTGTAATTGGTTAGGGAAATGTGTTGTTGAGATTGTTTGTTTCACTTTTTCAACTTGCTTATATGGCACAGGATGTGGCAGAAAAATTCACCTATGAGAATATATGCTTTAAACTACAATTGTATGGCCATCCCTTCCTATTGCTTTAGAGTCTTATTTTTGTCTTAGTAACAAACTATGAAATCTAATTCCAACTACATTTTCGGCGGCGCAAACTGTGCAGCCTTATTTTGAATATTTGCATTTCTCTTACGCAAAGAAAAGAAAAGGCATATGTTGGTGCACTAGTTCATATGCACCTATCTCTGGTACATCAATGCTATTCTGATCTAAATGTTTAGTTTGTTCAGATACAGATGGACTAGGCTGCCATATGGTAAATTGGTTATGAGTTTTTCTCAAAATAGTGGAGTTAGTTCTATGGGTAACTGTCCCTAGTATTGGAATGTGCCCAAACAAATTCAACACAATTCGAGCAGATGAAAAACTATCCTGATGAAATCAACTCAACCAAATGAAGCTCAAATCAAACCACAAAACTTCCGTCATAATTCAAATACTATAAGAACAATCTAACATTGGAAATCAACTAAAATCAACCCAAAAAAATAATCCAAGTATGAAATTCAACTGAAATTAACCCAAAAAATTCTCAAATCCTAAACAATAGTCCAAATTAACCTAAAATCGTAATCAACAGTTGGTTGATTTTTGCTTTTCAACCATGCATTTTACCCCTTATCGAGATACCTAAGTGTACACATTTCGATTTCTTTATACACTTTCATTCATAATCAGCAAAAACCCCCTTTAGGGAATATGCTGAGTATGATGAAATGTAGCTACCTGCCAAGTTTCATCTTATTAGGAGTTTGTTTGATTAATTTTACTCTTTAACCGTAGATATACTTGCGATCGATATACCTAAATGGATGAATTTCTGAAATATAATCAATTTAATTTCTTAATTGAACCAATATTCCTGCATGGATTATGGTTAGAATGATGAAGTATAGTTGCCTACCAAGTTTCATCTCAATCAGAGTTTGTTTGATTGATTTGAACCATCCAGGTTCACAATTTGCAGAAACTTCATTCACAGGATATGCTTGGAATGATAAAATGTAGTCACCTCTCAATTTTCATCTCATTCAGAGTTAGTTTGGTTGATTTTCGTATTTCGACGATAAATTTTACCCCTTATTGAGATATCTAAGTGTACGCATTTCAAATTTCTTTATCCACTTATGTTCGCAATCGGCAAAATCTCCCCTGAAGGAATATTCTGAGAATGATGAAATAAAGCCACCTATCGAGTTTCACCTCATTTGGAGTTCATTAGATTGATTTTGCTCTTCAACTATAAATATACCCCCAATCGAGATACCTAAGCGGACGCATTTTGTTCTCTTCAAATGATTGGTTTAATTTGAAAATTGTCCCAACTTTTATTCACAAATTACGCTCAAAATGATAAAATGTAGCAGCCCACCAAGTTTAATCTCAATTGGAGTTTTTTCAATTGATTTTTTTTATTTTCAACCATATATATACATGCAATTGAGATACATAGTTGTATGCATTTCAAAAAACTTATCGATTTTCTCAATGGTTCTCTTCAGAGATAAGCTTAGAACGATGAAATGCATCCCTCTAGTACATTTCATCTCAATTTGATTTCATTTGATTGCTTTTGCTCTTAAACCGTTGATTTATCCCATATTAAGATGCCTAATTAGACGCATTTTGAAAATTTGATCAATCCAAATTCACAAATGGCAAAAACTCCCTTTTGGGAATATGCTGAGAATGATGAAGTGTAACCACCTACCGAGTTCCACCTTATTCTAAGTTCTTTTGATTGATTTTTTTCTTCAACTGTAGATTTATTGTCATGACCCGACCCACGGAGCGTGAACTAAATGACAATTACAACACACACCCACACGTGCCACGACACAATAGTCATGAATTTCAATAAAAATTTCGGCAGCATCTCCTCTTAAATCGGGGAACCCTACCTGTAAACAAAAACACATAATAAACTATATATCCCCACAAATAAACCCTTAGGTTCTACAATCATACACAACTTCCATCATGATCGGTTATCAATAAAAAATAGATTCGGGAGTTCCACAGTCAAGGCACATACCTCTCCCGTCATCCAAACCAATCTATCAAAAAACTTTAACTGCAACCCTAGTACAAAAATAAATCCAAATTCCCAAATATTTAAAACATGCAATCAATACAACATGCATATACAATAGAAATTCCATAAATAAAATTAAACACCACCAAGTCCAGGCCACCTCCATTACACACTCTCATGCTGATCCGTAGCCTATGCACTACACTCACCTGTGGGGAAAGAAAAGGTAGATGAGGTGAGTAGAAAACTCAGTAGGGAATAAACAATAAAGCACAAACAAAAGAATTTTAAGGCTGAAAACAGTAACAACTCTCAATCAATGCAACAATTTACCATACAAAGTAATAAATGCGCCTGATCAACCCATCCGAACCTCCATATCCTCCTCCAATGACACCTAAGCTAGCAGATCGGACTTCTAGCCTACGGCGACAAGCCGATGGAAATCCACCCATACTACCTCTCTTTATAACAACTATCCATCCACCTATCCATCTATCCATCCATTATTAGTAATCAATATCCAATAGTAAAACCACAAACCACTATAGAGAGAGATTGTCACAAATGTGGTCACGACCACCCACTATTTGCCTAACAGTGATAGTTTAGCCAGTCACGCCTAAACAAACTTGCCAGCTTGTAGTGATAATACCGCTACGGGAATAATATGGACTATGACCATCATAAGACTCCTATCCATTATCTATGCATGTGCCCAAATATTATCCACCACCTAACATGAGTCCCGAGTCTATCCTCAGAAACCCACCATGCATCTATAATGCAATCTTGAAAATAACTATATCCTATGTGCAACAAATATACAAACAAGCATACACATACATTTATTATGATGCACGAAGAGTCAAACCATGCTTGATATGTGACCAAGCATTCCAAGGGTCATCCGTGTATAAAAAATTGAACCATAACGTAAATAAACATCGATGGGAAAAAAACAAGGGTAAACTATCACTACTTATTTCCCCTAAAAAGAAAATTGAGGCGGAAACCAAAGCTTACCATTCAATCAATTTGGTGCTGACACCAACTCTTGACATAGGGTGCAAGCCGATTGCACGTAGGGTGTAGGAGCGTCACAAATTTGGGTAGGAAGAAGTTAAAGATTGGGGAAGAGATCCTCTGCTTTTTTTGAAAATGTTAGTAAAAAAAAAACCTGATTCTAGGCTGAATGATATTTTTGAAACTTTACGTAAGGTGTAAATAAATATTCCATTACTTGATGCTATCAAATAGATTCCTTCTTATGCTAAGTTTCTTAAAGACTGTTGTACTCACAAAAGAAATTTTTTTGCCCATGAAAAATTTCCATTGAATGAAGAAGTGAGTGCTATTTTGCTAAATAAAGTTCCACCTAAGCATAAACATTCTGGTAGTTTTACCACACCATGTAAGGTGGGAAATCAATTCTTTGAAAATGCAAGATGTGTTGATAACTGTAAAAGGTTTAATTGTGCCTGTTGATTTTGTTGTGTTGGATATAGATGATAATCGTAGTTCGTCTTCTATTCCTATTATCCTTGGTCGTCCGTTTACTATTACTGTGAATATGCATATTAGTGTGAGAATAGGGATTCTAACAATGCAAGTGAATGATCAAGAGTTGGAATTTTATGTGTTTGATGCTTTGAAATATCATGATGATAATAATGACTATTTTACTCTTGATACTGCACGTGATATTGTGAGTGAGGTGTTTCAGGTTACAAGTTTTGATCCAATAGAGATAGTGGTGATGAATGGGTTAGATAGTAGTGTTGTGCATTCTAGCGACATACAGTTTGGGAATTAGATAGAGGAAGCCATTGAAGTTCTCCATCATAGTCGGCCCTATCTTGGGAGGGGTGCTCCTCTATTTGAACAATTGACACCTACAAATATCTCCCTTGCTCCTTTAACAGTTAAAGCACCTAAATTGAAGCTGAAACAGTTGCCTACTCATTTGAAGTACTTTTATTTAGGAGTGGATGATACTCTACCAGTGATAGTGACAGCAAATCTCAGTTTGGAGGAAGAAGAAAGGTTGTCACAAATTCTGATGAAGCATAAGACTGCCTTAGAGTGGACCATTACTGATATCAAAGGAATTAACCCAACTAGGTGTATGCACCAAATTTTATTGGAGACTGGTGCTTGGCCTACAAGAGAGGGATAACGACGGTTGAATCTCCATATGAAGGAAGTAGTGAAAGATGTAATTTTGAAGTTGCTTGACGTGGGGGTAATTTGCACATTTTCAAGTAGCAAATGGGTCAGCCCAATTCGTGTAGTTCTCAAGAAGAGTGGCATCACAGTGATCAAGAATGAGAACAATGAATTGATCCCCACAAGAATGACTATGGGATGAAGGGTGTGCATGGATTATAGGAAATTGAACAATGCAACCGGAAAAGACCACTGTCCATCGCCTTTTATTGACCAAATATTGGAGAGATTAGCCAAACATAGTCATTTTATTTTCTTGACAACTATAGTGGGTGAAATCAGATTCCCATAGCACTAGATGACTTAGAGAAGACTAAATTCAAGTGTCTCTATGGTACCTTTGCTTACATATGGAAGCCGTTTGGGTTATGTAATGCACCAGTCACTTTCCAACGTTGTATGATGAGTATTTTCACTGACATGGTGGAGAAATTTATTGAGGTGGTTATGGATGATTTCACCTTATATGGTTTAGATTTTGATGAATGCCTAAAGCACTTACAATTGGTGTTGGAAAGATGTGAGGAGACGAACCTTATGCTAAATTGGGAGAAGTGTCACTTCATGGTGCAAGAGGGAATTGTTTTGGGCAGTTTGATTTTGCATAGGGGAATTGAGGTTGATAAAGCAAAGATTGAAATTATTTCTAAATTACCTCCACCAACGTCAGTAAAAGATGTGTGTAGCTTCCTCGGACATGGTGGATTTTACGGATGCTTTATTTGAGATTTTTCAAAAATCTCTAGACCTTTATGTGTTCTCTTGAAAAAAGAAACTGATTTTGTTTGTTCTGGTGAGTGTCAAATTGTTTTTGACACATTGAAGAGTGCTTTGACCACAGCTCCTATCATGAGAGCACCAGATTGAGAGCTTTCATTTGAACTTATGTGTGATACTAGTGAATACTCTTTGGGGGCTGTTTTAGGGCAAAGAAATGATAAGTTTTCTTATGCCATTTATTATGCTTCACGATCAATGAATGATGCCTAGTTAAACTATTCTACCATGAAGAAGGATAAGTCCAAAGCGGTGATGAAGTGGGTGAAATAAGGGTGGAAAAATCGTGTATGTAACTATGGAGAATTCAGAGTTGAGCAAGTAACAATTTTGGGGTACTGGGTGAAGTGTGAGTCATCTGCGGCCGCACAAAAAGTGGTGATTATTTTCGTAGATGAATAGTACTAGATTTCTGTGAGCCATCTACGGCACACAAAATGCGGTGATTATTTTCGTAGATGAATAGTACCAGAGAAGTGTGAGCTATCAGTGGCCACACAAAAAGCAATGATTATTTTGGTAGATGAATAAGAGCAGCTATGTGTGAAAGAAGCGCAACCTAAGTGCGGCTGCGAGTATCAGAGACCTCAAAGTTAAGATGTTTGGTCAACATACATAGTTGACTAGGCAAAATAATAATAATATATTATTATTGAAAGAGCCCAAGGTATGCGAGCCTCCTGCGACCCACACACAGCTACGCCCTGTGCAGTATAAAAGAAAAAAACAAACGTTGTTAGGGTTAAACCTAAGGCAACGCTTCTTTTGTTTCCACTAAGGGATTCTAAAGTTGGATACACCGCACCTAGAGAATTTCAAATCAAAGCTATCCTACATTCATCTACACGTTTTCAAGCTAGACCATGTCGACCCGTGGGAGGAAGAGGAAGATGGTGGCATGTAAGAGAACCACGGCTGTGGCGGAGGATTCTGAGGACTAGAGTTTGGGCGAGCTTCCTATAGAGAGATTCATCTCACCCGAGGTGAATGAGGACTATGAGAAGATATGGTTTAAGCGTGCTTTACATGTTGAAAGATATGTAGAGATTTCTCACTTCCAAGAGGTTAGTTCCAATGAGAAATTGAAGAAGAAGGGGTTGGTTATCTATCACTAGTGTTCCAGGTGTGGCTAACAATAATATTGTGAGTGAATTTTATGCAAATTTGGATGTTAGTGAATGGAGCTATGTAGCTATAGTAAGAGGGAAGCAGTGGTACTTTAAGGAAAGGAAGATATGCGAGTTTTGGAAGCTTCTAGTTCCAATGGCTAAATCAACCTATCAAGTTAAAGATTTCAGAACCAATGATGCTAGAACTATTTGGCCATATTAGGCAGAGGTGGTGGAGCTCCTTATGGGTAAGAGTGAGGCTGATATGGGTAAGAATATGGTTTTGTATGTGGATTTACTACAGTCGTATAGGCTATTGTCTCAAACAGTTACTAGGAATGTTGTTCTTCTGACTCATTTATCCACAATGAATGCAAAAATGTGTTATATGATGTATGCTATGGTTTGTGAGCTAAGTTTCTAGTTGAGGAGTACCATATATGACCATATTGTGAAGATACATATTGTAAGAGTAGCGGGCAGATTTTACCCTTTAGAGTGTTCATCACTTCTATGTGTTTAGCTGAGGGTGTAGAAGAATAAACGGGTGATATCCGTGAGATGGGGAAAGCACCATTAAATAAATCTTGGTTTGAGAAGAGTGAGGTGCAATTGGTGAGACAACATCAAAAGAGTGGGCAGCCTACTATAGAAGGATCTTGGGTACATGATGAGAGTGATGGAGGTGTTAGTTCTCCAGGATTTGGTGGTAGTAAGATGAATGAGAAATTAGAAGCTCTAGAGGGAAAGTCTGCTCAAGTTGGTTTGGAGGTTGAGAAAAATACTGCTCGGTTGGAGAATTTGGAGTCTACGGTCGAGTCTTTTCACTTGAGTATGGATGCTAGGTTACACTAGATACATGAGGCTCAAGAGTAGGTTGCTAGAAAGTAGTAGCGATTGATGGATATGATCAGAGATTGGGTGTCTTTGTGACGGTCTCTTGGGGCGTTCAATTCATTTAATTTTTGGACTTATTATGGCAGTAATTGGATTATTTTGGCGGCCTAGTTTGAGACTACTCTGGCATGTAATAACTATTACTTTGTGATAATTGTGCTTGATTGATGTCTTGTTAATATGAACTTTCTTTAAACCTATGTCCCGTTAAATTGTGTCTGATTGTTTTCTTTTATGGCCTATTTTGATGTGAACTTGCATTTTTTTAGCCTACCTATACCCATCATACCATTTGAAAGAATTTTTTGATTCATAGGATAGGTGTTTAAGCTGTAGTAAGCATGGTGGACAAGTAAGCATATAGCCACATTCTATGAAATCAATTGAGGTAAACACTACCTTAAGCACTAGAGTGAATTCTTTCAATATCTAAATTTTTTGTGAATCAAGTGAGGTGATGTGGGGAGGCATATAGGTTGAGGCAATAGCGAACAAGCTAATGATTATGTGGATTGTGCTTGTTGTGTCTGTACTATGTAGTGATCTGATAGTATAAAGCTGCCAATTAAAGTTGTTTTTGAAATGAGGTAGAGTATGTTTTAGAATTTGTTTTCTTGGAATGTATGCTTGAGGACAAGCAATGTTTAAGTTAAGGGGGTTTTGGCGAGTGCAAAATGCACTCATGTTCATGATGTTAAATACCCAGCTTTTATGAGGGTTCTAGCACAAAATATTGTCCAATTGTGTGGTTTAATGACAGGTATAGTTAGATGCTATTTAATTGGAAAAGATGATTCTGGGTGAAAAGTGAGCCAGTCGCGAGTTGCCGGATTGGCAGAATCAGGCCCAACTGATGTGGCAGTAGGGACAATGATGTTAAGGGTTAAAAGATTAAACTCTAGCCGCCTAAAAAACATTCTAGAATTTGAAAATATAGAAGATAGAGAGGAGGCGTTCCAAGAGTGACAATTCCTTCTTTCCCCCATTGATTTGAACATTGAATTTGAGTATTTGATGATTTTTATTATGGATATGTGTAACTGAGTACTTTTTAGCTAGGATTATAGTTTGAACATTTTAAAGGTAATTTACTTTCGTATAATACATTTATAGTTTGTATTTTTATTGTTGATTACAATTAGAATTAACAAATGCTATTTTTTTTTTAGTTTGAAATTTGTGCACCTAGTGATGTGGTCAATACTTTTTTATCATAATAAATACCAACTAGTTTTATCCAATCGCAAGTGTACGGTTGTAGAGCTTTAAATTGTGAAAGAGATCAGATCCATAGGGACTATTTCAAAAACCAAATGAAAAACAAACAATAGTGTAAACTAATTTGGATGCTTAAATTAATGATGACAAAATTATCTAGCTTAAATAAAATTATTAATTCAACAATGGATGAGAATTAGCTTGGATTTGACTAGCTCAACTACCACCACCTGTGCACACAAATTAATCTGCAATTAAAAAATCTAAGAATTTAACAACATCAATTGAAAGACTTTGATTCAGCTTTAACAATTATATTTCCATAAACAACTACCCCGACTTTGGTCTAGCTCAATGTATTTTTTTATCAAAGAAGTCTTGGTTTGGTCTCTCCTAAGACTTTACTAAGACAAGCATCAGCACTTGGAAATCGATAATCACACAACCTAGGGCAATGCTCTATTTCCCAATCAATTATGTTTAATGTTTCCAAACCTGACTTGCAAAACAAGTTATTGTCACTTGGTTAAACATCGGGTTATAGTTAGCCAAATATGTTCAACTAACAATTCCTATATACTATGATGATGGCCAAACATGCATAACAATAGGAAATCAACAATAAATTCAAAGAAAAATGAATTAAATTTAGTCTAATCAACAATCAATCTATGCACAAGGTTTCGATAGAAGAAAATACCAAATCCTAACTAAAAAGTCTTTAGTTACACATAATTATAATGAAAACCATAAAAATACTCAAGAAAATTGGTTGAATCAATGAGAACGATGAAGGAATTGCAACGCTTGGAGTGCCTCCTCTCCGTCTTATATATTCTAAAAAATTAGGTATCCCCTCTGGAAGCTAGAGTTAAGTCTCTTAGTTGTGTTCTGAGTTGGGTGCTAGCTGCCACATCATCTCTGCTTTAATCCGAAAATTCGCGTCTTGCGGCCGAGCTTAGGTCACACCTTGCTCACATTCTGCCCAAAAAGACTTTTGTTCTTTATTTTAACTCAATAGTACTTGTTTATCAAAATACCAATTTGGACAGTAATTGTATCAAAAATCATACAAAAATAGGTACTTAAAGACCAGAATAATAGGTACAATTTTACACCTAACATGATGTTGTGATTAGTGCATCACCACCAGACATATCAATCTCTCGTCGTGACAATGATTCAAGAAAGTTTGGGTATGCTATATCTACTGGGATATCAATTGCAACTCCAATAGTTGCTAGTGCTGCTTCTTATGTAAAATTGAAACATCCAACATTGTCGTCTACTGCTATTAAGTCGACTCTAACAACTAAAGGTAGTTCCAAAAGCTAATATAATTAAATTCATCCAATTTGTCTATCTAATCTACTTAAATATAATATTATTTAAGTTTCCTGTTACTGTCTTTTTTGTTTTATTTACCTGTCCTGACTCTTTTTATTCCCAAACAATTTATTAATTGTTTCAACAATTAATCAATCTTGAATTTTGAATTAGTCACCAATCGCACTAAATTGAACTCTAAGAGGCTCTAGGTTGGTTCATAATAGAAAAGGGAGCCTTGAGACTCTCTTTTAATTCGACTTGAGCATAATTACATTATTCAAATTCAGTTTATCAGTAAAATATATACTTGGATTTGTAGCTCAACTTGATTTGAATTAAATAAGTTAATGCTAACAAAGCAAGTCAAGTTTGAACTTGAACAGCTTGGAAAAGATTAGTTTCTAGCCATCCTATCCAAAATAAGTTCACCATCAGAATTTAAATTTTCTGTACTGACTTGATTGTTGTCATTTGAAAACCTTGGTTTCTCAATATCACTACTAATACTAAAAGTATTGATGCCTCTTTTCTCTTATACTGTCAAGTTCTCACCTCTAACACTTTGTTCTCTCGTGATTTTGACATTTGGATTTTTATTCCGTATGATGAATATTTTTTGCTTGTTTTGGATATGCCTTAGGGTGCTTGAGTTAAAGAGCACCATCTACATCTCTTAGGTTTCATTTAGTTGATGTTTTGCTATTTGTTCTATCATTAGTTGTGTAGTATTTTCGGTTTATAATGTGGAACTAGAACATATTGGACCATTGAAAGAAACTTATATGGAGAATATGGTGATAACTTACTTCTAATTCTTAAGGTAGTTTATAATAATATGGCTCTTTCTTATTATTTGAAGTGAAAAGTTATAACTATTTACTGTTCATGTGTAGCTAAAGCTTGAAGTTGAAAGAAGAGGTTGATGTGTATGGAGTCGGAAGCGGAGTCCATTGAAAGCAGTTGATCCAGGATTGATTGATATATGATGTAAAGTTTGAAGACAACATGAAGTATTTGAAGTGTTTAGGATATGATGGATAGTTAATAAAAATGCTTAGTAAAGAAATATCGAAGAATCTACATTGCCAGAATCAATGCATCCTTGGAACTTAAACATACTTTCATTTCATGCTTGTATTGGTGAGTCGGATGGTCCCTATGTATTTGAAAGAAAAGTGAAAAATGTTGGAGTTGCAATATCCACTTATTATGCAAAGATTAAGGAGCTTGATGGAATTAAATTCAGGGTGGAACCAGAAAAATTAAGGTTTGATAGTGAGGAAGAATTGAAATTTGAGCTGAGTGTTTATGTTGAAAATTGGAATAAAAGAAGAGTTGATGCATTTTCTACTTTCTTAGAATGGTCAAGTAGTAAATACAATGTCAGGAGTACTGTATTTACAGTAAGAAAATCTTAATCTACCCATGCCTCACTCCGATGTGGGAACCTAGAATGGTTGTTAAGCACAAGGATTGATCACCTCTATAGAACCTAAATCTGGATAGAAAACAATGTACTTAGATTTACTTCCTGCATTGTCAAAAAAAATTCCATTAATTTTGGTTTCTCATTTCAATTTTACTAGTTGAGAGCAGAGACCATTAATGGTGATCCTAATCTGAGTTGTTACCTTCAGAGTGCCTGATAACTTCATGGTGATCTTCTTTACTCTTCAGGAGTTCCTCATTAAGAGGTGCATTAGTGTTAGTTTGTTTAAACTTTCAAATGGCGGTGCATGGAAAGATTAGATGGATTTCTCATCCTTGGAATACTGAATGCCTGTTATCTTTGCTAGGCTATTTGAAGAAATGCCAATTTAAAAGGTTGTTGCTGTAAATTCAAACAAAAGAAATCCAATAAGAGAAGTAAACAACTCCACGTTCTTTATTCCGTACAAAGTTGAACGTAAAATGTATAGTTTCACTCCGATGGCATTGTTGCTACTACTTGGTAGTTTTTTTACCCAGTCTTTGGTTTGATACTATTGCGCCCTTAAATCACTGTTTATAATGTTTTTGCAACTTTAATACTCACCCCTACATTACGTGCTCTAAATGTTCTCGTTGAATGTCAGGTTCTTTTCTAATTTAATACTAATTATAAAGTTAATCTTACAGTGATTAAGCAATGTGATATCCGAATCGATGTTCCCAAGTTCAATTTAGCTATTGATTGCAGTATCTAGACAACTGAAATCTAAGTTAGGTTGTTTATAAGCTTGGTCAATACCCAAGCATTTAGGATGCCTTAAGGACAAAACTGTGTGGGCTAGTGAGAGAGATTTCTTGTATGAAAAAGTGATGATTTCTTGGATTGTGTTTAAAATAGACCAAACCAAGGAAAACTTAGGTTGGTTAAGTGTTGCAATGCACGTTGACTCATCAGTATTTGGTCATTAGTATTTGGATGTGATACCAATGCGATTTAAAGAGCAATGAATTCTTCTTAGATATGTATGTTTGTAAACCTTCAAGCTGTGTATTGAACACATTTTCAGCTTTAGGATCTTGAAGCTTTAACTAAGACGGCAAAATAGTTAGGAATATAGTTTTGGAAAGTGTAATTTATTCAAGCAAGCTTCACAGCTTGTAACATTACAAAGGGAATAACTTAAAGGCTAAACATAAGCAACCAAACCCTCACTTAGTATCCCTAGACTGATAGGATTAACCTACTCACGTCCCTAACATCAAAGGACTATTAATAACAAACTTGACCAATTCAAATAGAACATAAATACTTAGAAAATTCTAACATTCTCCCTTAAACTGAACACCATATAGACATTCAGTTTAGTCCAAAACTAGAACAAACACAAAGAAGACCACAAAGCTTTTCAAATGCCTAAAGCTTTAAAGGCTTGGTTAATATATCTGCAATTTGATGCTTGCTCTGGCGATGAACTAATTCAACAACACCTTCTTTTGTGAGATCACAAAGAAAGTGGAACCTTACATCAATACGCTTACTTATTCCATGTAACACTAGATTTCTTGAGAGTTTGATAGTAGAAATGTTTTCACAGTGAATCATAGGAGGACCATGTTCAACATACCCCAATTCTCCAAGTAATCTTCATATCCACTCAGCTTCAGTGGTTGACAAAGTGGGCACTTGCTGCTTCTTTGAAGAACATGAAATTGCCCCCGAACTAAGCATGAAATCTTTACTTGAATTTCTCTTTCTATCATCCAAGTCCTCGGCAAAATCGCTATCATTGTATCCAGCTAAACCTTGTTTTTATTTCTTTTGTAAAGAACACCGAAATCTGGAGTTCCTTTCCAGTAACGAAGGAACCTTTTTGCAACTCGAAAGTGAAGTACAGTTTGTTCTTCGTAAATCGACTAAGGAGACTAATAACATACATCATATCAAGCCTAGTAGTTGATAAATACATCAGACTACCTACAATCTACTTGTAGTATGTAGTCTCAAATCTTTCTTCTCCAGCATCCTTCGTTTGTTTGACACCTGGCACAATTGGATTATGAACATGGTTGAAATCAAACATCCAAAACCTTTCTAGGATCTCCTGTGCATATTTCTTTTGTCAAATGAAGACTCCATTGAGCATTTGTTTGACCACAATACCAAGAAAATGGCGCATTATTTCCAAAATCGCTCATATTAAATTCATTCATCATAGAAGTTTTGAATTCTTAAAACATATCCCAGTTTTGATGAACAAGGTATGCTCATAAGGACACTTTCGAAAATCATATTTGGAGAAATATTACCCTGTACGGCTATATCATGCTTGTGGTTTTTGTTTCAACCCATATAGAGCATTCCGCAGTCTGTATACTTTATGTTCATCCCCTTCTATATATAACTCAGAGGTTGATCAACAAAAATTTGTTCGTTCAACTCACCATGCAATAATGAAAATTTCACGTCTAATTGAAAAAATTCCCAAGAATTCAGAGCAGCCAATGACACTACCAAATGAATAGTATTCAATCTTGTGACTGGTAAAAAAACCTCAACATAATCAATGCCATATTCTTATGTATACCCCTTTGCCACCAATCGCGCCTTATATTTGTTGACTTCACCTTGTTCATTTAGCTTTGTTTTGTATATCCACTTGACCTCGAACTATTTTCTCACCCTTAGGCAAGTCTATTAACTCCCTTGTCCCATTCTTCTCCATGTAATTGATCTCAACATCCATAGCCTTTATGCATTTGTTTATTTTGGCAGCATTAGAGAAGGAAATGGGATCACTCTTTTCAAATAGAGCAAGTGTGCAAATGCTACATCATCTGAGAGCTCATCGCCACTAACATAATCCAACAATCTTACTGGCTTTCTTATTGTCCTTTTGAGGCATTGAGATAGCTGAGCATCAGTGTGTTAGATTGATGAACTTGCTGGCTATTTTTGAATTGTGGTATGAGATGGATCATCAGGTTATTCTTCAGTGAGAAAATTATCACTGGACTGCTCAAGTTCTTTGGTAACTTCTTCAAAATTAGTTAATGATTTTGGTTTATTGATGCTGCTCAAATCCCATATCTTGCTCTCAACAAATTGCACATCACAACTAATAAGAATCTTCTTGGTGACTGTACTATAAAGTATGAAAGCTTTGGACTCCTAACTAACTCTGACAAAAATGCACTTCGTGCTTTTATTGTCTAAATTTGTTCTAGTTTCATCATGCACATGGGCATACTGCATCCAAAAACTTTAAAGTAGCTTACTGATGGTTTATGAGCAGACGATGATTCTTCTAGAGTCATAGTCTTGACTCCAATGTTGATATTGTTCAAGACTTTTCTTGTGCTTGTTTTGGTGTTCTAGAAGGAAGTTAGTGTGTTAAGTTTGTTTGATCTTGTTCAAGGGTCGTTTTAGCTAGTCAAAAGTTGGTCGACCTTATGTGTTTTTTTTATTCTTTTTTTTTCTAGAGTTTGCCTTTGTTTTTAAGGTATATATCGTGTATTTCTCTTTGGTTTTAGTATGAATCCAATTGGGTGGTGCTAAATAGCTCAAATTTTCGTAGCCCAACATTAACCCAAGTGTACATGACAGACATACTTTGTAAGAGTATGACATAAAATTAAAATTTAAAAAATAAAATATTTTATTTGAAAACTTAGTGCACATTTTTTTTAGTTTTTTTTCTTAAACAAAATTTTAAAACACTTTATCTTTTAAAATACATATTAGATTTCTAAAAAAATTACATATCCAGAATCAACAAGTAAATATCTATCCAACAACATCCATCATCGATAGGTTTTATTCAGTCATTTTTAATTATATTATTTTTTTGGCACTATCATGTTGATTACATAGGTTACAATGTTTATTTATAAGTACTGATATGTGCTCATATATCGATTTTCATACTCTAACCTAAACAATAAGTGTTAAACCCTAACGGGCTCATGTATCGAATTTTCATGTAATAATCTAAATAATAAGTGTTATAAATCCCAAGGAGAACTAATTTGCTAAACTCTAACGGGTTTGTATATCGGATTTCCATGTTATAACTTAAAAGACTCGAATTCTCTACTAAAATCTTAAATGTCCCAAGTGCTAAACACTAGAATCCTAACTACTAAACCTTGACGGGTTCAAGTACCTAACATAATTTTAATAAAAATACAAAAAATAACAAATATATATTCTACTATCATAGTGTAATAAAATTTCAACTCGAATAAAGAGTTTACACATTATATATATAAATTATATTGTTTTTAAAAACAAAATAATTGAAAAAACACAATAAAAACTAATGACAATGGGTCTTATTAGAAAGATTTTTACGCACTGAGTTTCAATATGTAATTTTTTTTCGAAATCTAACATGTATTTTTAGAGATAAAATATTTTAAAATTTCATTAATTGAGGTTAGTTATGATCCAATCACTCTCCCAAAAGATCCTACACTTCAGCACATTAAAGATATGTCTAATCAAAAGCAAAAGAACTATAAAGTCCTCACTTTTATTCACTCTACTTTATCTAATGAAATATTTCCAAGAACAGTTGGTGTGAAATCAGTTAAGCTAGCCTGGAAGAAAATGAGGGATGAATTTCTTGGGAGTGAGAGGGTGAGACAGGAAAGGTTGTTGACCCTCAAAAGAGAGTTTGAGATGTTGAAGATGAAGAAGATTGACTATTTGAAGGATTATTCTACTAAATTAATTGAAATTGTGAACCAAAAGAAGCAGTTTGGTGAAGATATATTAGATTATAAGGTAGTTAAAAAGATTCTGATTAGTCTTCTTGAAAGATTTGAAGCTAAAATTTCTGCAATAGAAGAATCATGTGATTTGAAGAAGCTTTCAATTTCTGAGCTTTGTAGCAAGGTTCAAGCTCAGGAATTAAAATTTTCAGGGAGAAGTGAAGAGTCATCTAAAGGTACATTTCAGATGAGACACAAGGTTAAGCAGCAGCAACAACATTCAACTTTTCATAAGGATAGTGAAAAATGAGGCTTTCACAAAGGGGCCAAAGGAAAATTTGTTGAGGCTTCTACACATTCTCTAAAAAAGGATAAATATCCTCCATGTGGATATTATAAAAATATCAATCATCTTGAAAAAGACTCTTGGTCTAAAGGAAGAGCTAAGTTGCAATGTTGGTATTGTAAGAAACCAGGGCATGAGGAAAAGTTCTGCAGAATTAAACAAAAGTAAACTACTTTTGTTACTTCACAACAAGCCAACTTTACTAAAGATCAAGTGAAGTAGCAGGAGGATCATTTAATTTTAGCCATGGTGACCTCATAGACTTTTGGAGATTCTTGGCTTGTTGACAGTAGATGTACCTGTAATATAGCCAATGATGTAAACTTGTTTACCACACTGGATAACTAAGTGAAGACTAAAGTTAAGATGGGAAATGGAGACATGGTTGAGGCTACTGGGAAGGGAACAGTTGAAATTCAAACTAAGAAAGGCTTCAAGCTAATCTCTGATGTCTTGTACATACCCAGTTTGAATCAAAAGCTGTTGAGTGTACTCTCTTAATTTCCAAAATAATTATTGTAGCATCCTTGAGTTAGAAAGAGTTGGCATGGTAGGTGGTAGTTTTGACTTAATTATAATGGCAAAGAAGATTTTGTTTATAGTGCTACAGCAGATGAATCTAATTTATGGCACAGGAGGTTTGGCCACTACTATTTAAAGGGATTGAAGTTTTCTAGCTTGAAGTGGTTAATTAATAATCTTTTTGTGAGCACAGTGAATGATGAAGTTTGTGAACCTTGTTAATTAGGCAAGATTCAAATAAATAACACATTAATGATAAGTGCTAGAATATACATTCTTAAAGTGATAAATACTAGCAAAGCAATGCCAAGAAATTGTGCTTAAAAGCTGAATTTTCAAGATTATTGTACTTAAGAACTTCTTGGATGTTTTGCAGGTTAAGAGCTAGTAAGAGCTGTCGGAATGAGATTTGATCTTCAAAAAATGTTTAGAGGACATTTCAAGCTTTTCAGGAAGTATTGGTTCATAGAAATCGGAGTTCATTTGGGCCTCTAAAGGTTTCCTTGAAGTCAAGTTTGGAAGTTATATCCGAAGCAGAATTTCAGTTTGCAGACCAGACCTTTAGAAGCCCATAACTTGAGCGTCTGATGTCCAAATTGAGTGATTCAAAAGCCCATAATTATATACACATTTGTATCTACAATATTGATTAAGGGTTTGAGTTCATAATAGGCTTAGTTTAGGCCCATAATATAGTTACAAGATTAGTGTGTAATTGGATGTTGATGTCATTGATGATACCATTTCCATTCAAAGAGTGGACAATCCACCACACGAATTTGATGGGCAATCCACCACCAAAAGATGGCACTAACTCCTCCAATATGTGATCATTTTCTCTATAAATAGAGAGGAGTAGGAGCTAGGAGGGAGAGCTTGGAGACAAGAAGGAAAGAAGGAGAAGGATTGGAGGCAAAAAGAGGAGAAGGAAAAGAAGAAAACAAGGCTTGTATTTGTAATTATGTTTTTATGTTTCATGTTTTATTTGGTTATGTATAACTAAACTCTTGTTAGTTAGGGCTTGTCTTGAAGCCCCAAGCATGCTTTCAATTTTATAAGTTGTGTGGATTTCAATTTCTACAAGCATGATGATTTTGATTTTTCCATGTTATGTGAGTTCTAGTATTGTGTTTCTTTGATTAGCTAACTTTGAAGCATGTATTAGAATTAATTGTTGTAGAACATGGTAAATTGCCTTGTTGAATATGTTCTTTCTTGCAACATATAATTCAGTTGAAAATGAATTATGAAAAATCAATTCTTGAATACCTAAGTACAAATACCATGTATTAGGATTCTTGTGACATTCATATTCTCTTTGCTCTTATTGGATTCTTGATTGTTGATTGATGCAGACGCCATGCTAGATTTCAATTAAGAATACACGTGATGAGGTATACGCCATACACTTTACATGCAATTAAGAGAGAATCATACAACTTGAGTTTGGCCATGACCTTGTTGTGAATGTTGTCATCATATGCTTGTTTAAATTGTTAGTCCATTATTTCTTATAAATTGTTTGAATGTCTTGTGGTGGATAGTGAGTCTTGGCTATTATTTTCATTAATATCAATTCTCATTCTTGTTCTTAACATCAATTTCTTCATCTTAATTTTTATCTATTTCAAGACTTAACCCCTTTTCCCCCCCTTATAATTGTATCAATTATATTCAAGTGTTAGGTTGTATATCTATTAACATCACTCCTTGTGGGATCGACTCTTACTTGTTCACTATATATATTAATTGTACATTTGTAGGTTATTTTAAATTGTTACTAACGACACAACAATTAACATGTTGAACGACTAATAAAAATAATGGATGGGACCTCGGTTCCCTTTTTTATGGGCAATCGATTATCCCAACCATACTATTAAATTAGTATGATTGGAATTTAATAATTAAGTGCCTTGTGTGAATTAATATTTTGAAAGACTTTTCCCACAAAATTCATAAAATCGTCTCCATCCAATGGATGAGAATTCCATAAAATTTTATTCTCAAGAATCCTTTCATGATGACATCCAATACCACCCCAATTGGTTCCATCGTCGGATTAGTTAAATAATCACTTATCATACCGTAACATATGAATTAAACAAAGTACTCTAAGTCCCCTAGTAAATTAAAACAAAGCCCAAGTATTATCCATCTTTTTTAGTCCAACCACTTAATAAAGAATCTAGGCCCAAATATTTTGCTCATCACACTCAACCCATTAAACAAGTCACCCTAACCATTACATTCACCAACTTAGCCCAATATCTAATACCCTATCCCACATTCAAATCCAAATAACTTTTAAGAGCCCAAACACACAATGAAAGCATACAAATCCCAAAATCTATCAAATTTTGAATCTGACCCAATAACTACTAATTCCTATGTTTAACTCTAACCTCATGCCAAATCCTCTATTAGTGTTATGATTCTTTCTTTGAAAACACAGGTTGTTTGCTTTTAAGTAAACTTGAAACTCCACCAGGCAATTGCAAAATAAGGACAAACACCAAGGAACAAACTACACATACATTTGAATGAAAATAAACCTAACCCATGAACCAACAACACTGAACAACAATCATAGATGATTAACACCCTCCCTTATCAACAAACTTCAGTGACATCAAGAATTTTCACCCCGAATGACCAAGAAAAACTTCACTCAATAGTATATATAATACATGCATGAATGAAATTTGTCAATGTATGCTTATTCAAGAATGCATTATAAGTCCTATCAAAATTCTCAATAACATCAGCTCAATTTTGACAAACATAAATCCAACTTCACTTCAAACCAAACTGCCAGTTTACACAAAACCTAAACTCATGGAGAACTTCAACCCGTCAATCTGTTATTTTTTCAGCCATGATACTCATCAAGCAATGACTCCTGGAATTTATTCATTATCTTCATTACACAGGCATATATGGTTACACAAGTACATATGACATCCTCAAAAAAAATTGTGAATTACTGAAAGATAATTTCATACAAATCTTATCATCTAGCAAGAATGCAATAGTTAACAATAAACAATATTCATCTAATTTATGCATTCATGGATTCAGCATAGAAGTATCAATATAGCAGCAAAACACAAAAGAATCATTCTTGAAATCCAAGCATATCCAATTTGAAATCATGAACTATTTTCCAATAATCAAAACTAGAGAATCAACTAAACATTGAAGACTTAAAATAGCACAAAATCAGTAATTTCAAACTCTTGCAATTGATTCAAAAATTAGGGTATACCTTTTGATTATCAAAGTTATGAACACCTAAGTATTCAAGAACAGAAGGTGCGAGAAAAACCCTAGAAATGTGGGGAACGACATAGGTGAGAAAGGAAAAAATGGTATTTGTGAGGTCTGAGGTGACTCGTTAACAATGGATTTCAGAAGAATTTTGGATAACAAAGGATTAGATCGAAGTAGAGAAGAAACATAATTGATGTAGTGTGGTGAATTCAAGTATTTCTGGGGGAAGAAAAGATTTCAACAGAATCCTAGAAATAAAAAAATAAAGAATTATATTAGAATTTTGGGTCAGAATTTTTCGTCTAGAATTTTCTCTTTGAAAAAAACTCCTCTCTATTTCTGGTCACTCACCCCCTCCTTTAGAAAAAATCAGAAACCCTTTAATTTCTTCGATCAAACTTCTCTCTCTCTAGAATTTTTCTCTCAATCCCGTCTCTCTTCTCTCTAGAATTTCCCACAGAAAAGACTCCTCTTCTTATCTCCAGACCTCCCCCTTGAAAGCTTCTTCCAACACCTTTTTATACCACCAAACTCAAACCAAATCCTTTCTTCAATCCCCCAAAATCAAGATGTGTGGCCCTTAATGTCAACCCAAATCTATTTTTTTTGTTTTTTCCTGTCTTTGCCAGATTCTCCTTTGAATTTCGGTGCTCTCTCTCTCCCTCTTTCCGTCTCTTCTCTCTCCCTCCCTCCCTCTTTCCTCCACCTCTGGTGCCCCCCCTTTTTCTTTCCTTTCCGTTTCTTCCTTTTTCATTAGGGTTAATTTGTCATTTGGGCCGGCCTATCATTAGACATTGTGGCAAGCAGGCTTGCTTTATTGGGGCCTAAATTTGGCTTGAGGTAATTGTTTGAGTTTAAATTGAATAATGGACTAGGCCATCCCTTTGGGCTAAGTAGCTGGTTGGGGTAATCTTTTGGTTTGAGTTGGACCGAACCTTGGCTTGTTAAGTCTTAATGATTTGGCTTATTGGTCAATTATTTAAACTAATACATGGGCCTTTAAATTAGTTTCTTGAATTTTCATTTAAACTCGAATTTTAATTTGGGCCAAGTACTTGATGAAAAATGGGCTAAATATAACTTATGTTATTGGACCAAAATTAATGAGCCCATAAATTATAATGTAAGGGTAAATCAAATGTGGACTTTGCTTGAATCTAAATAATCCCATGTATTATTCATTTTTATTTTTTTTTAACATGTGACATAAATTTTATTAATCCTGGGCCTCTTCTATGCTTGGGTTTATGGGTTGGTCTTGCGCAAAAATGGGGTACAATAGCTGCCCTCCTTTGCGGGACTTTATATAGTAAATGGCACGTAAAGATATTGTATCACAATTTTGACAGTGTGAATTTAAAATTATGTGACACCATTCAAATTGTGATTCCTCTTTACACCCGACCTAAAATTAAAAAAATACATGCTAATTGCACGAGAATTAACTCAAAATTCTATCATCGATAATCACCTGATAATTTGTATGCTCTAATTGAAATAAAACATTTTAATCCATTCGATAATTAGAAACATCTTTATCGAAAATTTAATCCATGGAATGATTTAATCCAAATTTAAAAATAATTTTAATCCACGAAATACTTTAATCCTGAATTGAAACAACTTTAATCCGCATAATAACTTTAATCTGAAAGCCATTTTAATACCCAAACAGATTTAATCCTCAATTTTCATCCGCATAATAGCTTTAATCTGAAAGCCACTTTAATCCACAAACAAATTTAATCCACAAATTTAATCCGCCTCATAGCTTTAATCTGAAGGTCATTTTAATCCACAAAACAATTTAATCCACAAATTTAATCAATACCATAACTTTAATCCGAAGGCCATTTTAATCCACAAACAAATTTAATTCGCAACTTTAATCTGCCTCATAACTTTAATATGAAGACTATTTTAATCCACAAACAAATTTTAATCCAGAATTTTTAATCCGAATAATGAACTCAATGATGAAAGATATTTTGATTCGGAAAATATTTTAATTCACAAGATAACCTGAAAATTTAATCCCAAAAGTTTTAAAACTTTTTAATCCAAAAAAATTCTTGATTTAGAATTGAAATAGTGACATTAGGTTTGTGAAAATCTCAAAATAATTGATGCATGTGTATAAAAATGCAACGATAAAGTCTGCTGCCACCCTATACACTTGTGCAATAGTTAATCACATTTTACTGTATCACTTTCAACTCAAATCCTTGCGCAACGTACTGTTTTTGATCATTTATTCATATTTTCCATTAAACTTTGTTTAAATAAGCTTAGTAATACGGCTTTGCATAAGAAAGATGAGAAGTTATGGAAAGAGATAAATAACTAAATATTTCAGAAATTTTATTAAGCGAATGCTCGAATGAAAGTACAGGCTGATTATCAAAATTGCACATAGAAGAATGATTTGAAAAGAAAGGGAAGAATGTTTGAATACAGAAAACGAGATCGCTTTCGACCTGCGCTAAAAACAGCCCTAGTTTTTTTGCACACCACATAAACATGTCCTTTTCTTTCATCATGCGTAATATCTTTTAACAGCATCCATATTCATCGGGTGAGCCAAGTCATCTCCATTATCGTGATTAATCGCAATGCACTGCCTGAGAAGGCCTTTTTCACAACATAAGGTTCTTCATAACTCGGGGTCCACTTTCCTCGATGATCCTTGTGAGGCGATAATATCATCTTCAACACCAAGTCTCATTTCTCAAAACTGCAGGGATGAACTTTCCTGTTATGAGATCTCATCATACGTCTTTGGTATAATTGCCCTTTATAGACTACCTGTAATCGTCCTTCTTCAATCAAATTCAACTTCTCATATCTAGTTTGTATCCATTCTGCTTCTTCTAATTCCGCTTCCAAGGAAACCCGCAGAGACGGAATTTCACTTTGATTGGTAAAACTGCTTCCATACCATAAACCAGTGGGAATGGGGTTTCACCAGTAGAGGTGTGTACCGAAGTCCTGTATCCATATAAGGCA
Organism: Euonymus europaeus; assembly: GCA_963580455.1. Taxonomy (NCBI): domain Eukaryota; kingdom Viridiplantae; phylum Streptophyta; class Magnoliopsida; order Celastrales; family Celastraceae; genus Euonymus; species Euonymus europaeus. Next base: position 9,211,181 of record OY756962.1, read on the forward strand.
AAAGGAAGTTTTTCTTGCCAATCCTTATAATTGACCTTCATCTTTTCGATAATCTTATTAATATTCTTATTGGCTGCTTTCACTGCTCCATTCATTTTTGGGGGATATGGTGTTGAATTATGGTGTCCAATTTTGAAATGCTCACAAAATCCTTCACCATTTTTCTGTTGAAATTCGTTCTATTAGTAGTAATAATTCTTTCGGGAACTCTATATCGGTACACAATTTCTTTTCTCAAAAATCGAACAACCACATTGCTAGTCACATTGGTATAAAAAGAAACCTCTACCCATTTTGTAAAGTAGTTAATAGCCGCCAAGATAAACCAATGCCCATTGGAAGCTTTAGGCACAATTAGTCCAATGATTTCTATTGCCCACATTAAGAAAGGCCATGGTGAAGTTAAGACATACAACGGATTGACCGGGACATGAGTCCTGTCTTCATAGACCTGACATGGCATTGTCAACCAATAATGTACGACTCTAATTATCCTTTTCGCCATTGCATTCCCACTGGAATAAGTTCCGCACAATCCTTCATGAATTTTTGCCGTAATCTACTTTGCTTCTGGCTCATCAACACAACACAACAGAACCATCCCATGATTTCTCTTGTATAACACATTTTCTTTCAAGAAGAATGTCCTTGATAATCTTCTAAAAGTACATTTGTCATTTTTTGATACTCCTTCTGGATATATCCTCTCCTTGAGATACATATGGATATCATGATACCAGGGTTTGACATCGGATTCTCTCTCCATATTCGAGCAATAGCCTTGAATCTCTCATTTCTCAATCTTGATTACCGAGACTTCCCCTTTTGGGTATATGTCAAACATTGATGCTAAGGTTGCTAGGGCATCTGCAATTTGATTTTCTTCCCTCAGAATATGGTCAAACTCAATCCAATAAAAAAAACTTGGTTATTTTCTTGATGTGCTAATGATAGGGAAAAAGCTTTCCGTCTTTTGTCTCCCGTTCATCACTCAATTGTCTATCCACTAGCTGTGAGTCACCATAAACTTACAATTTCTTTATGTTGGTATCAATGGCAGCTTGAATCCCCATCACACACGCCTTGTATTCAGCCACATTATTTGTACATGTAAAATACAGCTTGGCGGTAAAAAGGGTGATATCTCATTCAGGTTCTATCAACACTGCTCCAATCCCGTATCCTACCATATTTGAGGCTCCATCAAAACATATCGTCCACTTATTTTGTTTGACTGGATTTTCGTTATTTTCTAATATAGTTAGAACGTTGGCATCTGGAAAACCATGGTTCATTGGCCTGAAATCATCAATCACTATGTCTGCTAGATAATCTACTAAGGCACTTCGCTTTATAGCCTTTTGAGTGACATACTGAATATCATACTCTGATATAAGCATATGCCATTTTGCAATCCTTCCCGAAAATGATGGTTTCTCAAATATATACTTTATTGGGTCCATTCTAGAGATCACCACATAGTGTGATATAACATGTATTGTCGAAGCCTGTGTGCTGCCCATGCTAGTGAACAACAAGTCTTCTCTAACATGGAATAATTTACTTCACAACTTGTGAATTTCTTGCTAAGATAGTATATAGCGTGCTCTATCTTTCTTGCCGAGTCATCATGTCGTAGTACACACCCCATCAAATTTTTTGAGACACTCAAGTATAGAATCAAGGGTCTTCCTGCCACAAGGGATATCAATACAAGAGGTTTCTACAAATATTGTTTAATCTTCTCGAAGGCGATTTGGTTATTTTTACATAATAACTTGAAGATGGGTTCACACGTAGAAGTTAGTTGGGATATAAATCTGGCAATGTAATTCAACCTTCCTATAGACCCTCTAACTTCTTTTTCTGTTTGGGGAGGTGGCATTTCTAGGATTGCTTTTACCTTATCGGGATCTACTTCAATACCTTTCCTACTTACAATGAATCCGAGTAATTTCCCAGAAGTAGCCCCAAAAGTGCATTTTGATGGATTCAACTTTAACTGATGCTTCCAGAAACGCTCAAATAACTTTTGAAGATTCTCCAAATGATTTTCCCATTCTTTTGACTTGGCTATCATGTCGTCAACATATACCTCAATTTCTTGGTGCATCATGTCATGAAACAAAGTAACCATGGCTCTTTGATAGTTACCCCAACATTCTTTAAATTGACTAGCATGACTTTGTAACAAAATGTTCCGCACAGAGTAACAAAAGTGGTTTTCTCATGATCCTCCTATGTCATTTTGATTTGATTATAACCCGAGAACCCATCCATGAAAAAAAATGTTGAGTGTTGAGCTGTGTTATCTACCAGGATATCATTGTGAGGGAAAGGAAAATTGTCCATAGGACTCGATCGGTTTAGATTTATATAATTGACACACATTCTCACTTTACCATCTTTTTTAGATACAAGCACAATATTAGCTACCCACTCCAGATAATGTGCTACCTCCAGAAAACCATCATCAAATTGCTTCTTTACCTCATTTCTTTTCTTTAGCAACATATTAGGATTCAAACTTCTCAACTTTTGTTTTACTACACCTTGGTATTAATGACAACTTATATTCCACAATATTTTCATCGAGCCCAGGCATATCTTGATACGATCACGCAAAAATAATTAGATATTTGTGTAAGAGATCCCTTGAGTGTTTTATGTATCCCCCTTGAGAGCTTCTCCCATTCTGACCTCTTTTTTCTCTAACTGACTAAATTAATTATTTTTGTATCCTCCTGGTGTAATTGAATTATTTTTTCCTCTTGGTCGACTTGCCTTTCCATTTCTAGTGGGATCTCAATCTCTCTCTCACTCTCATCATCATGTTCGACATTATCAATGGGTGCATCAAAATCTAGTTCATTAATTTTTTCTTCTTTGCTATCATCATTTTCAAGCCTGTTAATGGGATGAGATTGGTATTGGAAATGGAATATAAAGAATTTAACAAAAGAAAGAAATATGATATATGGAAAATTAGACTTTATTTCATAATGGAACAAATTATGACAAAGAAATATGCGATAGCCGAGTTAACATAAGTTTTATTTAAACAAAACGAAATATGCTTTGAAATAAAAAGTTTGTTCCAATTGTGCTCTAAGGTTTACTTTTGTAGATCTTGAAGGGACACCGCCATCTCTAAGTTGGTTAGTTGTTGAGTGTAAAACCCGAAGGATGAGTAGTGACAAAATTGGGCTTTACTATTGATCCTTCTCCATCTTCCAACACAACAATCTCACACTCCCTAAACTGGTCACACATCTTCTAGAAGGAAAACTTCACCCTAAAAGTTTCTAACCAAACTGGCAGTTTATCACAATAAACTGTCCCACAATCAAGTGGACTATCCAAGAACCCTCTAAATATAAAACTATGATAGAGCCACGAAATCTACTTCACCTGGTACTACAATTCAATTCCTTCCATGCGGGTCAACATTTTCATTTGTATCTCCCTTTGATCTTGGTTTTTATCATCTCTCCTCGATTCATAACCCAGACCCTTACGTTTGGTATGCTTCTTTATTTGTATGGGTTGCGTAATCCCTTGTTCATTTCTTTCTAAGCCCTTTCCCGGGCGAAATCCATTCTGCAATATTGTGGTCACCACAGATTTACTAACCTTTGACAATCCTAGATTTTTAACTAGAACCCCTTCATTGACAAGACTCGCAGCTGCAATTTCAAATGACTGGGAAGAGCTCTCAATCTCATCCACCTGTGCATCAATATGATTAGACGAGCTAACAACCATCCATTATGTCTGACCTTTGACAATATACATTATACCTTCATGCGTGAATTTTAACATTTGATGAAGCAAGGATGGCACAGCCCTAGCAGTATGAATCCATGGTCTCCCTATCAGGAAACTATAGGTAGGTAGAATGTTCATGACTACTAAAGGAACATTGAACGTCAAATTGACAATTTATAATAACACTTCGATCTCTCCCAAGACTCCCCTTTAGATGTCATCAAATGCTCTCACGATGATCGTGGCCTGTTTCAAGTAAGATCGATCTATTGGAATCTTGTCAAAGGTCTCCTTTGGCATGATATTCGAAGATGACCATTGTCTATTAAAATGCTTGCTATCCTTTGTCCATGGCACATGGCTGATATGTATAAAGCTTTGTTGTGTCCTATTCCCTCTGCTGGGATTTCTTCTTTAGTGAATAGGTGACTAACACATTCCCTACGATCCCATCAAATAAATCTACGGGATTCTCTCTGCTACATATGCCTGATTGAACATCCTTAACAAGACATGACGGTGCGGCTCTGAGCTCAAGATCAACTCTAGGATGGATATTTTTGCTAAAGTCTTTTTTAGTTGTTCTATTATCATGTATTTGCTCTGTCGCACTATCTTCAAGAACTCCTAAATCTCATCCTCTATAACCGTCTTCTTTATTTCTTCTTAGAAAACTATTGGGTCCTCTTTCGTACCCGTCCCATTTGCCTCTATTACTGCATTCCCTTTTCTCTTATTCTACAATTCTATCTCCGAGAGATCAGCCCGAGCAAAAACCATGCCTAACCTAGGAACTCCACTTACTCCAAATATATTATCCACAGACTCCTCAACTTTATCTTTCCTATAATTCCAGGGGACCGCCTTATTGTTAGTGTATGCCAATTGTAGTAGTCGACCCTTCTACCTTGGATCATCCTCCATGTAATACTGCAGCACTATTGATTTTGTAGGTCCTCCCCGCTTTGGGCCTTGGTAAAATCCATCATTGGTCTTGTTCACTTCAATTCGTTCTTTGTGACTTTTTCCTACCACACTCTTCTTATCGTCCATCAATGATTTTATCCTCTTCCGGATACTGAAACGTCTTTCAATTGAATGGCCTTGCACTTCCATATGAAACTCATAACATTCTTGCTCGTCATACCTCTCATACCTCAAGCCATACTCTAATTCTTCAGTTTGAATGAGCCCTTCCCCTAAGAGGACTTCAAACAACACCCTCATTAACGTCATGATCCGTCCAACATCCCTTACTATCAAATCCTCTTCCTCCACAGCATTAACCCCATCTTCATGGTTAGGAAGTGGGTTAACATTAATGCTTGGCTTCTCAATTGCATCTAAATTCAACCACTTCACCTCCACCATACCTTGCACTATTCGTTTCAATGGGAAACAATCCTATATCGAATACCCCATCATGCTCCCATGATATAAGCAAATAGCATCCGGCTTATACTAATTTGGATAAGGAAATGAATAAACCTTCCTAGGAATAGGCGTCATGGCTCCTTGGTCTTGTACCTTGGTGAAATATTGAGTGTAAGTTATAGGGATAGGTCAAAATGCTCCCAAGGCCTATTGGGTCGAGGATTTTGATAATGTGGATGCGGGCTTTGATAGACATGTGAGTTCGATGGGAAATAATTGCTTTGAGGTGACTGGTGATATTGATTTGGAGCCGAGTAATATGACGGTCTTGGTGTGTTGCTTTGAGGTCGATAATCAGACACGGGAGAACTATAAGGTGGCTGATTGTAACTCAGGCTAAATTGTGTACCTCGTTTTCTTTCTGGTTTCCTTTTGCACCTCTCAGGGGATCAAACTTGTTGAAGTTGATACTAATGCTTCTTCTTCTTATGCCTCGTTCTATCCGTTATATGTCATGTATGGTTTCTGATATACCTGTGTACCCTCATCCGACCATCTTTGATAAGTATAACTCCTAAAGTGCGTGTAAGATTGTGTCTACCAAATCTCTCTCATTTAATGGTGGAGTTATTTGACTAGCTAAATCCCTCCAATGGTATGCGTAATCGTTGAAACTTCCCCCTCCTTCATTACTGTATTCTGAAGATCATATAGGGTGGGGATCTTCGCAACATTGTGTTTGTGTTGCTTGGTGAACAGCTCAGCTAAGTATTCCCATGTTGTAACCATTGGAGGATTTAAACTATTGAACCATCATTCGACATCACCCATCAGTTTTTCCTTAAAGAAGTTTATCAACATTTTATCATCCCCAATATAAGTATGCATCCTTCTACAATACATGGTTAGATGATCCAGCGGTACCCTTGAACCATTGAAGATGGTGAATGTCGGAAGCTTGAAATCAGGTGGGATATGTAAATAGTTTTTCAAGCTCAAACTCCTAAAACTTAAAGTCCCTGGGGCCTGAAACCCTCTCTCCAACCTCATCCAATGTTCCATTCTCTTGAGGCACGTGATGTTTTCTTCATCAATCTTTTTTTTTCGGGGCTAACATTCACTACCTTCAACACTTCAACCTTAGAAGAAGAAGAATCAACATTCTAATGGTCTTTTTTGGCTCGAGATTCTGATCATTTACTGTCCCTTGATGAGTTCTCTTTCATCTTTCCCTTATTGGCCATCTGCTTCATTAATAGACTGAGTTGTTCCTTCAGTTCCACCACTTCCAAACTCAGTTGGTGCTCACATTCTGTTGGTTTCATCGTGGTAGTGAGTCGCGATTGTGAGCGAGTGTTATAGGGATGACAGTGACTTTTTGTTGGTCCAATTTTGTTTGATTAAGAAAACATTGTCAAATGCAAATGAAAAAAAATATTATAAGAATTAGTGTATGCATAAATATGATCATTAATTAAAGAAAATGTATGATGATAGGAATCTTGAAAAATATTGAACTTCAAAAAATTATTCATTATCCATAACACTTTTAGTATAGGATTCTTGAGTTCATCATGTTAGTTTCGACGATTATAAGAAAAATACATAAACTCCTCCTGGATTCCCCATAGCATGTCGAGCAAACTATATGTTGTCACTCTTTTATCCTGGTATGCATTTGTCAATGCATTGATCTCCAGAACATGTTCTGTCGCTTTGTCTTGATAATATCGAAACCTCACACGTGCTTGATCCACTTGTTGATTCATCTGTTCGACCTCTTTCTCTAGGCCAACATGTCTTTTTCATACCTTCATATATGTTTCTGACACTCTATCAAAATCTACCTATTTTTGCATTAATTTTCGCTGACCATGAGTCTAGGCTTTTATTTCTAACCTTAGAGACTCTCTTTCTTCCAATAGGCATCCCTGTTCAACTTCAAATGCTGCTCTCTGGGTAACATTCACCTCCATTTATCTTGCCAATTCTTTCTCAAGTTGCTAAATTTTTTGGTCTCTTGCAGCCATTTCTTGCTTTAGATTTGCTTCCTCCTATTCAAACAACATCTTTTCTGTCTTTCTAGCCTTTTGCTCAGCCTTCTCCTTTTGAATTTCTAGTGCTAAATATGCCTCTCACTGTCTACTATACTCCCTGTCATGCTTAGCCTTTGCTACTTCAACCGAAGCTCAGTATTTCAGGATTTATTTTTCCTTTCAGTCCTGTCATTTGATTCTACCTAGAAATATCTAACTTTTTCACTCTCCTTTTAGCCCGTTGTGTTTTCTCCTCTACTTTGGCCACTTTTACTACCCTTCTCCTCTTTCTGTTTCCCATTGCTCATTTTGAGAGGCACTTTGTCCTTTCTCTAACTGAGCTTTTAGCAGGATATTCTCCTAGCAAACCTTTGCATTCTCTAACTCATATATTGCCTGAGCTTCAGCCATGTAATCTACAGGTTTTTCGAAAGTGTGCATTGGGATTGCTAAACTCTAGACTACTGGTGCAGTGCATCCTTCTTTCTGTTTGCTTGCCATACCTGGTATCCTCCACTAGTACTACCTCGATAAATTCCTCTCTTAACTCTTTGCACATTCTTCCAAGATTCCAAGATATTCTTGATCTCCTCCATTCTTCTAGTTTCATAGGCAAAGGCAAAATTTGCTAACCCATGAGTCATCGGGGATGAACTATTTGTGTGTCAGTTACCTCAATGCCAATGTAGAAGCATATGCAATGGCTCCCCATAATCCTAGGACAAGAACCCAAGGATAACTTCCACAATGATAGATGGCTAATCCTGTACCCATCCATGGCGCTTGCAATACAACCTTGTTTAATGTTAACAAGAATTCCAACCACCTTTCAATGCAAGGTGATCTCTTAGGCCATTCAGTAGCCGCAAACTCTTGACTAGGACTACTATACTTCATGCATGCTCTTGAAAACTTGATTATAGGATAGTCGAATTGAGGAAGTGCAGGAAGATGTCCCATTATCTAGATAGTCAACAGTGCTGCACAGGCTTGAATTGCCTCTTGCCCTATTCTTTACAGTATTTCAACATTCTGAAAGTTTCGACTAATATAGAAGGAACCAGATCAGCTCCATTCAAGTATTGTTCAAAAAAGATAATTACCCATCCATCCACATATCCTTTCACTTTTGGAAAAATGGTTGTCCCATATATTAATAAGGCAAGAGCTGGAAAAACCTTATCATCACTCAAATAGGCTCGAATATGCTGAATTAGAAAGTTGCAAGATATACATTCACAACCCTTCGATCCTTTTTCTCCCATCTCTTTTTCAAATTCTGATTTGTAAATTCCCAGAATTTTAGACAATGTACCTTTAACCCCTGCTTTACGCCCTGGATTATGGACACCTTTGAGAACTTCCTTTAGAATTTTCAGTAATTCATCATATTCCTCCAAATTAGGGGTTAGGTCATGGATCTCTAGAGTAAAGCAATGATATGATGGATCATAAAAACTCAACATTGCTTCTAATAGAGGCACATCAACAGCTACAACATAAAGATATGCAATATGACCAAATCTTTTATTGAATACATGATGTCTTTCCACAGATATGCTATTCCACAAATCTTTTATTTCTTTAAGATCACATATGTCAAACTCTATATTCTTTACAGGAGGTAGTTGCACATTATCAGTAGACTGCAGACCATCTCCATATTGTCTCTGTCCCCACTGTGATTCACTGACTACTTTTTCAACATCTTGCATCCCTTGCTCCATCATCTCAACTAACACAGTACTATTTCCCACATCCATGAATTCCGAATAATGTCTCGATTCCAATAATGTCCAAGATTCCTATATATGCAATGCAAATTAAAAATAATGTAAAAAGTGAGCAAAATCAGGCATATATACAAAATATATGTACCAACAAAATCATGTATATACAAACAAAATATCATATGTACATCGAAACCAAGTCACATATGTACAAACAAACAAAATCATATATATACAACAAAATAAAACATCGTATATATAAACAAGGTAAAATCACGTATGTACAAGCAGAACAACATATGTACAACAAAACAATGTACCACACAATAAGGTTAGAAGTAATTTCTTGTGTCCTATAACTCTATGGTCATTGGTTATGGACAATCTAGGCTGTTGACTTATCCCCCGCCAATGTCCATTGCTAGAATAGCCTGAGTCCCCCTTAATAGAGGAGTAAGTCGAGTGAGCATTTTTCGTGAGCCTGCACGGGGTTGGAATCCCTTGAAGGTCTCGTTCACTTCATCCTCCCCTAAGGGTATTGAGCCCTAGTTGTTGGACTCATGAAAAGGTATAGTGCACAATGTGTGAGGACAATAATATAAAAACTCACAAAACATATCAACAACACAACTCTTTTTTTTAAAAAAATAATAAGAACATATCAATCAAAAAGTTAGAGAAATAAAGCACCAAATATATTTAAAACAAACAAAACCAAATAATAGGATAAGAAAAATTAAATTTAGAAGGCCCAACTCACTAGTTTTTTCTTTAAAATAAATATATATACATTTAAAAACTAGTACTCTCCAATGAAGTCGCCAGTTGTTGCAACTGGGTTTTGCAAAAGAAAATTTAAAAAAGTCGCCACCAATTATAATAGGTGCAATTGATCACCAATATAAAACAATTTGGTCTACGAAAATCTAGATAATGGGTAAGTGAGTTTGTTACGTATGGCGAATGGGTTAGACATCCCACAACGTTTGTTTTAAAAATAGTTACCAATTTAATTTTTAATATCCCATTAAATGATAAAGAAAATCAAACATGTCATTTTAACAACAAAATATACATGAGGCATGATAATTATATATACATGATATAAAAGTTATATTGAGAGTCTGATATTGAGGTTGATGGGACCCTTCCATCCAATTATCAAGTTTTCATGAAACACTCTTATCTCGAGAATTTTTCTATGGGTGCATCTATTCCGTTAATTAATTTCATCACCGGTAAAGACTTTCAATATAATTCTTACATACAAATAAAATATACAATATGAATGTTTAAAATAATAAAATAAAATAAAAAATAATAATGAATAAAAAATAAAAATAAAATGAAAAAATAAAATGAAAATGAAATGAAAATGAAAAATAAAAAAATAAAAAAATGTTGGGAACCAAGTTTTTTAGCGGATTAAACGATATTGAAATTATCGTTAATCCTTTAATAAAACATATTAACATATCAAATCATATAATTGACACATAAATCAAATAACACCAAATCACTCATATAATTCACATATAAGCATGCTTCAAATAAATAAAACATTAACATATTGAACGACTAATAAAAATAATGGATGAGACCTCTGTTCTCTTTTTTATTGGCAATCGATTATCCTAACCACACTATTAAATTAGCATGATTGGCATTTAATAATTAAGTGTCTTGTGTGGATTAATATTTTGAAAGACTTTTCCCACAAAATTCATAAAATCGTCTCCATCCAATGGATGAGAATCCATAAAATTTTATCCTCAAGAATCCTTTCGTGATGACATCCAATGCCACCCCAATTAGTTCCGTCGTCGGATTAGTTAAATAATCACTTATCATACCATAATCAATTATCATACCATAACATATGAATTAAACAAAATACTCTAAGTCCCCTAGTAAATTAAAACAAAGCCCAAGTATTATCCACCACTTTTAGTCCAACCACTTAATTAAGAATCTAGGCCCAAATATTTTGCTCATCACACTCAACCCATTAAACAAGTCACCCTAAACATTACATTCACCAACTTAGCCCAATATCTACTACCCTATCCCACATTCAAATCTATCTATCTATCTATTACTATAAGTAAAGCTAGGGAAATAGTGTCTTCTAACTATGTCCACGTCATTTTACATTTCTTTTATTGATGGACACGTGGAGACATTGAGTCTCCACATTTTAGGTCTCCCGGCTTTCATTTATGCCTTAAATGTTTCCCCCTGAGTGGTAAGAGAGAGAAAGAGAGACACAGTGATGGCGACTCCCCTGGAAATTTGATAAGCCTCTAACATCGAAGAAGAAGGGGATGCTATCTAATCGGCTCTTTGCTCCTTTCTTTCCCTGCGCTCACTCTCTCTTGTCTCCGCTTTCAAGTAAAATACCGAATTGGATGTGGACTAAAAGACAATAGGGCAGAAAATAATGGAACCCATTTCCCATAGAGAATACTTCAACGGCTCCATTTCTTGCCCAGATTCTCTCAACTCTAGCTTTAACCAGAGGAAATGGTAATCTCCGATCAAGGAAATAACCGACCAAGCATCCTTCCCAGTAATCTTTCCCAATATCAAGAACTCCAGGTGGGCATCTTGAATCTACCTTGCTCTGGCTTATGATACTGGAGTTCTACCCTCGAGCGTTTTGACGAACCAAACACAGAAACACAATTCACTATTGAGTTGATGCTTTTTATGGTACCATATGTGTTCTTGAATTACTGCTTGCTTCTTTTGGGAGTTGAAAACAATTGGATTCAGTGTGGGTTTCTTAAATGTTTTGGTGTAGAATTCTTCTTGCGGGTTCTTGAATGTTTTACTGTAGAATTCTTTTGCTTTCTAAATTCATGATGTGCAGATTTACAATTATAGGTGAAGCATGATTTTATCAACTATTCTGATAATTTGGTTTTTTCTATTATCATTTGATTTGCAAACTAAGTGCTGGTTTTAGAGTTTAATTATTTCGTGTATAATCTTGAACAGATAAATAAGGAAATTGTGAAGATCCAGAGAGTGACTGCCCATGTGGGGCAGACGCAGCTAAAGAGCCTTATTGAAACCCATGTTGTAAGTTCACCCATTCAACTATATGAGCATGAGCATGCACGTTAAGTCTTTCAATTGCGATTGACTTTATGTGCAGGCAATTCCGAACGGTTTACAACTTTATAATTTTGCCTGCCATCTGCAGATTTCATCTCCCTTGTGATTTATTATGATATTCACTTTCACGTCAAGCTTTTCAATTTATTTCTAATGTCTACTAAAACAGAATTTAAGCTGATGGAATGTGCAATTGGACTTGCACTATCCCATTTCTCCAACATAATATAAATACCCTTTTGGTGAAGGAAAAAATTGGGAGCAGCAAAGGCTCTGCCATTCTTAGGGAGTGGGACAAATATCTACCACTTTTTTGGCAACTGGTTCCACCCAGTGAAGAGGACACCCCAGAGGCTTGTGCAGAGTATCAGACAATAGGCACTGGCCAGGTGACGTTACAGTCGGCATAGTAATACTTTGATGGTTCTACAGACACGAGCAACAGCACTGGAGGATCAGAGATACATGGATACTTAACTTCAAAGGTTTGAACCACGCCTAGCTCTCCTGTCTCCGCTTTCAAGTAAAATACCGAATTGGATGTGGACTAAAAGACTAAAGAATGAGTTCTAGGATATCCAATAGGGCACTTTAGAGGGAATGCTTTTACGAAGACTATCGCTTCAGTGTGCCTGTGCCAAGGTGAGGTTATAAAGTTCATCATAGAAGGGATAAGTCTTTCTTTTCTGTTAGCACAAAACCTGTGAACGAATCTGCTTCTTAGGGCATGCTACGAGCTTCCGGTGGACCAAGTTCAGATAAAACAGCGTATTTCCCGATCGACGTGTAGTGCAAGATGGTGGGTGGCATGGAACCACTGGTATGAATCCTACTCTAATTTGTACCCCTAGCGATTATCCTACTCTGATGCAATTGTGAAGATGTCGCATGATCGATCTCTAATGTTATAGTAATAGATTAGACAACACGGCCTTATCTTATATATTGCATATTGAGTAAGAAAGCCAGGCTTCAAAGTCAATGAGTCGAGTCCAAGCAAATCCACTCCAGGCTTGTAGCGTACAATCTCTCTTTTTGTATATTTCTTAGTTTTACTTGCAAATGTTTTTGATCTCACATAAGTGTCAGTTCTTGGTTAAAATAGAGATGGCCACTCCCCCGGAGATGCGATTCCAGCCTCAACATCGCCACCTCCGCCACTGGTACAATCTCTCTTTTTTGTATCTTACTTAGTTTTACTTGAAAATGTTTTTGATCTCACATAAGTGTCAGTTCTTGGTTAAAATAGATTTTCCGTTGGTGATTTAATCGAGGCCTTAATACGTTTGTATGATGTTTGAGGTTATCGGAGGACATCCTTTGTCTTATATGTGGTAATCCTTCTAATATACGATTTTCCTAGTGCTTTTATTTTTCACAGTATTTGTGGATGAGAGGTATGATCACTTGGAGAAGTTTGACAAGCCAATTACTGCTTTCCCAGGTAGAAGTTTGTGCACCTGCAGTGAATGGCACGCTAAATGTACTGAAAGTGTGTCTTGAAGGTAAGGTCAAGCGAGCTGTTGTTGTGTCATCTGATGCTGCTGTCACACAGAATCCTAGATGGCTGAAGGATAAAGCGAGAGATAAAGTTGTTGGTCTGATATAGAGTATTGCAGAGCTCATAACGTGAGTTAAAGAATCGAATGGATTTCCTTCAACTTGTTGGTCTTATAGTAATAGATTGGAGAATGACCAAAAAAGAGACATTGATTGGCTTAGGGGTGCACTACAGATTACCCAGTTATAGTAATAGATTTATACAAACAGCTGCAATCTCTTAATTCTAATTTGTGTATTTGTGGCAGATTTGATATTTTCACTCAAAACTAGAGCTCTCGATGGAATCAGAAGCTGGGTTTGATGTTATTTACCATTTCTCCTACCCTCATTTTGGGGTCACTTTCCCAGCCCAGAATGAATGCAAGTAGCTTAATGCTAATCAAGCTTTTGAAAGGTACATCCTCATACACTACCAATTTCTATCATTTGTGCCTATGTATGCTAACTAGAATAAAAATGACCGAATGATAGTTGTGAAAGTTATTAGTGGACATGACTGAAAGAAAGCTCTGTAATAAGTATGTATTTGTGAAAGGTATCATAGTGCTTGCGTCTTGTCTTTAATATTCCATAGCCAGGTTTCCCAGAAAAATTATTTGTCTGGAAATATAGACCTGTTGTAAATCATTTGGAAAAGTGGCCAGGGTTTCGATATAGTTCTGTTACAAATCATTAGAAGTCATTCCATGCATGGTTATTAAATTTAATGCTATAAAGGTACGAAACATCAGATATATGCATCTCTAAAGATTTATGTCTTATATAAATCCATTAATATTTGATTGGAATAGATATATAGAGCTTTTGTTTCATTTAATTACATATTAATTATGATGTAATTGATTGATAGAAGACCTTCTGCATCCTAACGCAACCTTATCTAAACATTAGAAATTTAGTGTTATAGCCCCACCCACTAACTAATCAAATATTAAATCATGCAATTGTAACGTGGGAGGTACCATTACACATTAGCCCCTAGAACTCCCACAATTAATTCCCTCTCAATGAGAACAAGCCATTCATGGCCATCTACTTATATCCCTTCCTCTCCTTTACTGTTACAAACCATTAAAGTAATTTCATTCATGATTTATAAATTAAATGTCATTTTGTTTTAGACATAATATAAATATGCACTGGAAGTTTGAGATGAAAAGCAACTGGAAACTCCTCAAACAATGGCAGCCACCATGCTAAAAAATCTTTTGCCAACAAGAATCCAATGGAAGATCAATGTTATGATATCCCGTTTGTGGGAATCCATTAACTTCAAAAATGATAATGAAGTTATTGGCATTGAAATGGTTTTGATTGACAAAGAGGTATGCCATCAATAAACAATTCCCCGAACTTTATACTTTGATATTGCTTTTTATTTAGAAGTTAACTTTTTAAATATAAATTTTGCTTCTCAAAAAAAAAGGAAACGATAATGCATGCAACCATTCGACAACGACAAATGGATTTGTTTAAAGGCAAATTGCATGAAGGATGTGTTTATTGCATTACCACTTTTAAAATTGTTGATGCAAATTCAAGCTATAAGCCGGTTGCCGGAGACTTCAAAATCATTTTCCTCCCAACCTCAAAAATTGCTCAACTGCCCGCTACTGATGGCTTCTCGATACCAAGGCATAAGTTTGAATTCCAAGGACCACCTCTAATTATGCAGCGTGCTGACAGCAAATCTATTCTAACAGGTAAGAATTGAACACTTTAAAAGCTATGTTTTATTTACAGGTTAATCTATTAATGCTTGAAATTTTGAAAATGCAGATGTTATTGGCGTTCTAACTGGAGTAGCTCCAAAGAAAATAATCATGGCACATGGCCGTGAAGTTGAAACAAAGGAGATAGAGCTCACTATTATAAGGTGAGTATTCATTCTCATTTATTTTGTAACATATAGATGAATATTATAATTTATTATGCAATGTACAAATGAATATATATAAACAGTGGGATACATAATATCAATCCATATCCTAACAAACGTGGTAATATAGACACTTCCATGAATATGGTGACTCACTTACTAGAGTTGCGGAGTTGATTCGGGGTAGATAATTCATATCAAACATTAATACAATGGTCGTACCTGATAGTGACAATACCCCATTCCTTTATAATCTCTTTAATTCCACTGCCCATATTTCATTAAAAAGGAATAGCAATGATGACTATTGTATGTTTACAAATATGTTGGAGTTTGACATCTTGATCCGCAGTGATTTTAAAGTGAGAGTCACACTATGGGAAGAAAAGATGAGGGTTTTTGATGAAGGGTACAAGAGATCGAGCGTAACCCAGTTTATTGTGATTGTAACTTCAACTACAATAAGACATTTTGGAGGTACAACACATTGATTTAGGCCATTGTTTCCAATTTAATATTTTACAAATTTATTTTAAAAAATTTATATCTTGTATAGGTCTGTATCGTTTATCATCGACAACTGGTTCAAAGGTTATCATGGACACGAGTATTCCGGAGATTGCAACGTTCAAGTTATGGTAAAATTATACAACTTTTATAAAATTTGTTGATGCAACGATCTTATATGAATTGTCAAATGTAATAATTTATTCATGTGTCATGCCTTCATTATGCTGCTCTCATAGGGATGACATCAGGCGCATACACATAACACACATTGAACCAAGCTATTATCAACAAGCACAAGGCAGCAACCAAATGATTAGGAATAAGAAGACCATATCTGATTTGATTGAAATGATACCTGAATTTGAGAAAGACAACAACGTCATCGTGACAATCCAAGCAAACATTATTGATTTACAAGGAAGATTTGGTTGGTACTATTTATCATGTGAGACCTGCAACAAAAAACTAATCAAGGAGGATCGAGTTATGCGTTGTGACAAGTGCAAGACAGTATCAAAGGAGCCAAAACCTAGGTGAAAAATAAGTTTTCAAACTTAATTGTTAAACTTTTGAAACTATACCTTTCTAACTTTTATTCGCATTATGCAACAGCTACAAGGTAGGAGTTGTAGTTGAAGATAGCACTGGGGAGGTTACATTAACTCTTTTCGATCGTGAGGTCAAAAATTTGCTGGGAATTACAGTGACAACTTTGATGGAACATCATGGACCAAATCTACGTCCATTGCCAAATCTGTTAAACAACCTCATAGGTAAGTCATATGTTTTCCAGCTAAAGGTGACCGATTACAACCTTCTACTTGGCAACCAGGATTACAATGTTATCAAGATCATTGACCCATCAATCGAACATGACCAAGAAGGAGATCGCAAAATTATCGTCAAATCAGAAGCTCCAGATGCCACAGTTGAGGTACCATCTCATTTTTAAAAAAGGAAGCTGACACATATTATATTTTTATCTATAGTAAAAAAGCACCCCCTTCCTCTTAGCCGATTTTGCTGTGGTTAATATGATATAATAATCTAATAAAAATCTATTATACAATAAGGTATATTTTCTTGGTCAACTAAATAGCCCAAACTTTGTAGAAAAAGGATTGGCAATTAAAAAAAAACTTATTATTCTAGAACCTAGAAAACTATGGCATCGTTTTAATTTTTACAAGTCCGACAACTAAAATGTTAGTTCAATCTTCACATAATATTTTGGTATTTACATGCATTTAGCAGTTGGTGCAAATGATCATGGAAGAGGTAAGTATTGAATCAAAAAAAATAAAACTATGTTCATGTATGGTTTCTTTGTGATTATTGACTGTATCGAATTAAACAGGAATCATCTAAAGAGGGAAATGAACTCATCAGGAAGAGCATAGACATTCAATCATTGAGGGAGGTTAGCTTTTCAAACCTATTTTCTTAGACCATGCTACGGGATTTAATAAACAATTTAAACATACACTCACACAATTCATGGGACATCTATCAGGAGCAGCAGCTATAGGATAGTGATGACAGGGTTGAAGGCCAGTGTCATGAGACCCTCTCAAACTCTCACAACTCAGAGAATCCTCAGAACAATGAGTATGGGAAAAATACTGAGGGAAAAATGGTGCAACGCAAGAGGAAAAAGATCATCTATGAATGAAGTCTTTTTAAAAAATAATAATGTCATTAATATAAAGAATAAAAGTTGCAACCTCTGCAACACATGTGCTTGTGTTTCCTGTAGCGTTTGCTTGCATCTATTGGATCTATGGATGGGTCCATCTACTAATAGGAAAAAAATCCCCCAACCAACACTCTTTATAGAATATGAGAAGGCAAGATATGAGCTATAGTAATTGTATATAACACATCATTTTATAAGTTATCTCCATTAAAATAAACTACATAAAATACAGATTAACAAATTATTTGCACTATTAAAAAGGGAAGATTATTTACGAAAATCACAACATTGAAACACACCACCCACAAAATGAAACCTCTAGAGACTAAATAACTGGTAGTATATCTACTATTAATATTCATATAATTAGATTATTAAAATTTAACAAAAACAACCATTATATAATATAACTGGTTATATAAAATTTCATGTACGATGATGTGATCGTTTTGTCTCAAATCTTAGCAGACAATGGAACCACATGCCCATGTAGATCATCCACAAGAAGATAACACTCGCAAAAAAAGATGCAAGGAATCAAGAATGCAAAGGCTGGCTATCCTGAGGGAGAAGAAAGTAAAACATCAATGGCCAACTCAAAATCAACATAAAGGTTTAGTCTCTCTAATTGACAAACACATATTTTTAAATAAAAGTAAAAGTTCATTCCAATATTGGACCTTGACATTAGAGGATGTCAATAACAATACAGGCAACAAAATTATAAATGGAATGATTTTGCCAAGCCAATCTATTTCTCTAGAAGCAAGAGCACAATGCAACAAACATATGCTTGGGAGAAGACATTTGGTTGGATTTACCACCACGAACAATGTTATCGAAGGTGAGTATACCAAGAACATATCCAAAAGCTATTGTCTATTTATAATTACTAAAACTTTGATGTCGCTTAGATGATTATTGTGCAGGTATTGATATTCATCACCATAGCCAATCCAAACTTACAAGATACACAGACTATGAAAAAGGTTAGAAATATATGTTTTAAAGATATTTATGTTAATAGTTAAAAATCCAAAAAGTACTGTAAAATCATGGTACCATGTTTTTTTTATTAAAACTGCTGCGGACTAAAAGTCTTATAGCAGGTATACATGCCATAACGAATGATGAAATGCGTAAAAGAAAGTATAAGGATGCTCGAGCGATGAGGAAATCTATTTTCTCTACCAAACGGAGAAGAGCCTATGAAAAAACGAAAACACTACTCAATAATGGTTTGTTTCTTTTCCTCCTAACTATTAAAAGTATTAGAGATAACACATGCATTATGCTTAATAAAATATCCAATGCCCCAAAAAAATGGAAGAGGGTAAAAACAAATACTATATCATGGCATAAGATATGGTTTGGAATATGTTTGCAGGGGAAAAATCAATTCATGATTGTGGGCCACCCGGGTGTGTTTGTGAATTCTGTGGAGCTTATATATGATTTGAGGAAAGACGGAAAAATGTCAAGAAAACATCATTGCCACAATTTTCAAATTGCTGTATGGGTGGAAGAGTAAAATTGCCCCTTATTAGAGAAGCACCACAATTATTAAAGCAACTTATGACAAACAATGGCAATACTTTGGCTGCACATTTCATGGATAACATACGAGCATACAATTGTGCTTTCGCATTCACTTCTATGGGAGGACATGTTGATAAGGCATTAAACAGAAAAGGAGGCCCATACGTATTTCGCTTGAACGGCCAGAATCATCATCTTATTGGATCTCTTATACCGGAAGAGGGGAACAGACCTATTTATGCATAACTATATGTTTATGATACGGACAATGAGATAATGAACCGTTTCAATGCAATTGGTGCAAGTGAAACAACTGGTTTGCTGCATACCGACTTGATGAAATCTCTTTTACATATGTTGGACCAGAACAATGTATTGGCTAAATCTTTCCGTATGGCACGTGATAGATTCAACAACAATGAACTCCATAATTGTTGCTTATACCTGTACAACTCCCGTGAGAAGGATGGAAAAGAGTACAATCTGCCTACAGTATCAGAGGTCGCAGCAATTATTGTCGGTGATTTAGATCCACACAAGCCATATAGGGATGTTGTTGTACACCATAGTGCAAAAGGTCTAGAAAGGATTACAGAGTTGCACCCAAGCTTCATGGCAATGCAGTGCCCCTTATTATTTCCTTATGGAGAAGATGGTTACAGGGAATACATTGAGTACAACAATACCACTGCGAACAGAACAATAAAGCGTGAATATTTTACCATGAGAGAGTATTATGCCTTCAGATTACAACAAAGGCTTACTGAAGGCAACACATTAATAAATGCCGGGAAATTGTTCTTGCAATACATTGTAGATGCTTACACATGTATTGAAGAACAACGATTGCGTTACATCAGAAACAATCAAGATAAGTTAAGAACTGAACTTTATTCAGGTCTTCAAGATGCAATTTCACGTGGTGACACAGTGGCTGAAGAGATTGGCAAAAGAACTATTCTACCATCATCACACATAGGTAGCCCACGTTATAGAGTTCAGAATTATCAAGATGCAATGGCTATTTGTAGATGGGCTGGTTGTCCTAATCTTTTCATCACATTCACATGTAATCCAAAATGGCCAGAGATTAAATATATGCTAAAAATGGCTGGACAAGAAGATCCTTCGAAACGGCCAGATATTGTAGTCCGAGTATTTGAGATAAAGCTGCGCGAATTGATGGAAGACATACGGAAAAAGAAGGTTTTTGGCAAAACAATTGCAAGTAAGTTCATAACACAATATTGTCCCTATATGTACATGTTATCTAATAATTTTAAAAAAAACCTTTTAAAAACATGTCTTACATGTGTACAACTTTAAAAATTAATATCTTATTTTAAAAAAAAGTGATTGAATTACTGATATGTGTGTGACATATGTTTAAATTGTAACATAGATAAAAGAAAAATTCATAAAATCTATTTTCATGCAGACCAGAAAAATACTATTAAAAATAGAAACCCCAACACTAAGTTCGTGACAATATTCAATACTACTTTATATCACAAAATCGATTGACTAATTATTATTAATGTCTTTGAATTGCAGTCTTATATACAATAGAATTCCAGAAATGTGGGCTACCCCATGCACATATTTTGTTATTCCTACATCCAGATGATAAGAACCCAACAACGAGGCACATAGACAATATAGTGTCAGCAGAAATACCAAACAAAGAAGAAGACATGGCTGGGTACTTGGCAGTGGAAGCATATATGATGCATGGTCCGTGTGGAAAGTCAAATAAAAAATCTCCGTGTATGTTGGATGGAAAATGCACAAAACATTTCCCAAAGAGGTACTATGAAGAAACTACAATTGATGTAGATGGTTTCCCCATTTATCGCAGGCGGAGAGATGACCATTATATTGTCAAGAAAGGAATAGAGCTAGACAACAGGTTCGTGGTCCCATATAATCGAGATCTATTGGTCAAATACCAAGCACACCTAAATGTTGAGGTTTGCAACAAGTCACGGTCAATAAAATATCTCTTCAAATATGTTACAAAGCAACCAGATAGAGCTACAGCTGTCTTACATGTTGGGAAAAATGGGAAGGACAATGCAATAACATCAACAAAAACTACAAGTGATGAGATCAAACAATATGTGGATGGTAGATACGTATCTTCAACAGAGGCATGCTGGAGAATATACGAGTTTAAAATTAATTTTTGGGAACCAGCTGTAGAAAGACTCAGCTTCCACCTGCCAAATCAACAAAGCGTTCTATTCCGGGATGACTCTGTGGTAGTAGATGTATTGAATAATGAGAGGAATGAAAGAACCATGTTTTTGCAATGGATGGAAACCAATAAAGTTGATGTTAGCGCCCGCAATCTTAGTTACTTAGATTTCCCAACAAAATATGTATGGGACCGAGACAAGCTGCAATGGAGGAAAAGAAAATCTGGAAGATGTATTGGGAGAATTTATTATGCACACCCTACAAGCGGGGAAAGATATTATTTGCGTATGCTCCTAAACATTGTCAAAGGTACTAAAAGCTTTGAAGAAATCAGAACAGTTGATGGTGTGTTATATCCAACCTTTAAAGATGCATGCTATAATATGGGATTGCTTGGAGATGACAAAGAATGGTTAGAATGTATACAAGAAACAGCAATTTGGGCTTCTGGCGACCAACTACGACATCTTTTTGTAACAATCCTATTATTCTGTGAAGTAGCTGATCCTGCAGAATTATGGTCAAAAAATAGCGAATTGTTAACAGATGGAATACTCTACAAGAAGCGAAAATTCACGGGAATGCCAGATCTCCAGCTCACCTCTTCCCAAATAATCAATTACTCCTTAGCAGAGATTGATTACATACTTAAGAAAAATGGGAAGTCACTTATTGATTTTAAGGGAATGCCGATTCCAAATAAAATCACAGCTGTTCAGCAAGGGAATAGATTGCTTGACGAGGAGTTCAAATACAATCATGAGGAAATGAAAGAAGAATTTGATAGACTTTATTCCACTTTGAATCAAGAGCAATTAATTGCATACAATGCAATTCTTTTTTCGGTGGAAAATTCACAAGGGAAAGTATTTTTTGTCAATGGGTCTGGAGGAACAGGAAAGACATTCTTATGGAGAACAATATTATGCAAAATCATATCCGAAGGAAAGATAGCACTGCCTGTAGCTTCATCAGGAATAGCTGCATTGTTACTCCCAGGTGGAAGAACTGCACACTACAGGTTTAATATACCTATAGACGCTTCAGAAGACACCACATGTGACATAAAGCATGGGACACAATTAGCTGAGCTCATAAACAAAACATCTCTAATCATTTGGGATGAGGCACCTATGGCTAACAAATATTTCTTTGAAAGTTTAGACAAGACCCTTCATGATATATGTCACAAAACTATTAGAGGGAGCTCATCTAAGCCTTTCGGAGGGATTACCATGGTTCTTGGTGGTGATTTTAAACAAATACTACCTGTGGTTACTAAAGGGAAAAGGGAGCAAATCGTTGATTCATGTATTAAACGATCCTATTTGTGGAATTATGTCCATTCATTAAAGTTGGAAAAGAACATGAGATTGGAGAGTTATTCTACAGGAACGGACGATTCACAAAATGCTGCCTTTGAGAACTGGATCAACAAAATAGGCGAGGGAGAAGTCAACGATGAGAACAGCGATACATGGGTGAGAATACCAGATGATATTATAATACAATCAAATGACAATACGATCAAAACTATTGTTGACGAATTGCATCCAGATCTAGAGAACAACTACTATAACCCAGCATATTTGAAGGAAAGAGCGATTCTTGCACCAACAAATGAAGTTGTTCATGAGATCAATGACTACATGATAGCAAAGTTATGTTCTGAGGTAGCTTGCTATAGGAGCTCTGACACAATATGTAGCCAGACATCAAATATTTCGAATCAGGATGTGCTATATCCAGTTGAATACCTTAATAGCTTAAGGATTTCTGGACTGCCTAATCATGAGCTGTTGTTAAGAGAAGGGGTGCCAGTGATGCTACTGAGAAACATTAACCAAAGCAGGGGCCTATGTAACGGCACAAGACTGATTGTTAGACAACTAGGGAAGAGGTTCGTGAAGGCTGAAATTATTACAGGCCACAACATAGGTGATGAAGTCTTCATCCCTAGAATAACTTCATCAACAAATGATTCAAGGTTGCCGTTCACAATGGAAAGAAGACAATTCCCATTAACTGTTTGCTTTGCGATGACTATCAACAAAAGTCAAGAACAATCACTCAAAAATGTAGTCATCTACCTACCGAAACAAGTCTTCTCGCATGGCCAGTTATATGTAGCAGTCTCAAGAGTTAGACATAGAAAAGGCCTAAGGATTTTACAAGCAGACAAGGATTGTAGTTCAAATGAAGTTGTCAAAAACATTGTGTACAAAGAGATTATAACGTAATAATAAACAATCAATTTTAAAGAATCTCTTATATTTGTTATATATTCTGGAAGGAATATCCAAAAACATAGGACTCTTTTTAATTTACGAACAACTGGAAAAAATATACTATTTTTTTTTAAAAAAAAAAACAGTCACACTCAATATCAAAACTTCCCTGCCCAAAAAAATGCCCAACAAACATATATTCTATCCCAAGGCTTTAGTACAGAGTACTTGAGTAAATAGAATAAAGCTCAACTACTTCCAATTATACATAGGAATAGTCCATTTGAAGACACATTTGTTGTCTTCATTAGTTTTTACCATATGGACAATTTATAAAACTTCTAACCACGTTGTCAATTTCCAAAAAACACTTACATATCAACACTTACATTAAAACCATTAAATGCAACCGTCATTACACCACATTATCAGAAATGTTATGATATGTATTAAAATTTGAAAATAAAAGTAACCCATTCATCTAAAAAATAAAGTCCAATAAACATGAAAAATAAAAAGTATTGTTGAACCTAGGCTACACAAGAAAGGGGGGTTGAATTGTGTCCCTAAATTTTAAATGAGGATCCTTTTTAACCAAGATACCAAATAAGCAATCAATACACAAGATAACAAATTTATAATGTAAATATGAAAGCAAATAAATAAATCATGCAAGGTGCGGAAAAGTAAAACACACAAACGATATATAGTGGTTCGGAGCACCCTCCTACATCCACTCCCTAAGCACCCTTGCTTAGGTTGATCAAATCCACTATGAACGAAGGTTTTGAACAAGTTCACCTCCAACTTTTTCAACCGGGGTTTTCTCAAGATCACCCTCAACTTATCACATGCGGTTTTAAAAGCTAACCACCAACTTCTCTCAAACAAGGTTACCCAATTAGGGTTTACAATACAAGCTCAAAGGTTCCACTCAATTGATTTGTGTATGGACAAGAATAAGAGATGGAACTCTCTAGGTTAGCGTATAGCTCACAGGTGTATGCTTTGAAGTGAAACAGGAACTTGAGAAGAATTAAGACTTGCTTGAAAGATATTGTTTGAGAAATGGCTCGGAAAGTATATATCTTTTTCTTGCATAGGTCAGCTCCATTTATAGCACACACGTAATTGACAATTAGAGTATTGTCATTCCTTGATTCTCTCTTGATAGATTAGGTAATCAGCTCCTTGAATACCATGTGCGTTGCTTTGACTTGCATGAAATATCCCACATGAGATCATCACTTGATTACAGCTCCACTATTTACGTAGCAACACTTTCGGCTTGCATGGCATGTGCATTTAATTCATCAAGTCAATTTTAATCAGAACCTTACATCTTGATTTTGCTCCAGTAATCAACTCTTCTTAAATAGGAAATAGGATCTCCTTCTGACTTTGAGAGTGACAGCTACGTCTTCCACCGAATTTGAATTTCAAAAATTGATTGCAAAGACCAACTTGTCATTCCTTGACTTCTCTCATCAAAACTGAATTTTTGGGTCTTCAAGATTTCTACGGAAATAATCTTCACATCTTCTTTTCACATGATTTGAGTAATTAAGTTCTAGTCTTGCTAATTTGATCTTGTCAATCAACTTTCGTAAAACTGGAAACAACATCACCTTTTGACTTTGCAATATGATCTCTTCATAAATTTTGCTTTCGTACCTCTGTGCATATAAACATATAATGGTTTCTTGAAGTCTTGAAGCAATTCATGCGGCCCTATAATTCAGCTTCAACTTTTGGAAACCTTCCTTGAAGCAATCTTCTCAAAATAGAAACCAAGTCCTTGACTTGATACACCATAAAAAAAAAATTCCAGCAATTTCCTTCTTCTTTCGCCAACTTGATTCTTTTCAAAAGTGCTTCAACAATCTCTAGTGGATTTTGCAATGGTGCTTAGTTATTTCTTAGCAAGCCCTAGGTCTTTCAAGACCACCGCTGGATGACTCACAAAATTACTAAAATTTCAAACGTAAATTGAAAACTTCAAAATATGTTTGTAAGCTCATTTGAGCTTCATGCTTGAATCATAGGTTAGTTTAATCCAAATAATCAATATGTTTGTATGAAAAACTATATCATATATATATATATAGATATACATGTAAACTTTCCATTTGAACAAACATCATTTAATCACATTCCAAGCCACATGATGATTCAATTTAGAAAATAAAAACAATTTTCGGACATAAATTTTGGGCTTATAATTTCAGTAAGAAAACGTCAAAATTTCTCAATAATTTCTTGATGAAAAATGTTCATAATGATGTCAATGATATCTCTACAAAATTTCAATATAATCAGATTTCATTTGATATAATACTAATAGTTCAATTCACAACTAGGTTTAGCTAAAAACACTCTAAAGAAAACCGATTTTCTGCGACTTTCAAATTCAATTATCTGTCAATAAAATTCATCAAATACCACATGTAATCAAATAACATAATATGATAAAATCATCAAAATTAAAATGTAGGATATTTGGTCCAACAAGTATGACCCACCTTAAAATATACAACTATTTAAAATGATTAAATCATTTAAACATAAATTAAGAAACAAGCAAACACAAAATAAACCCAACTTAATTATATTATTAAAAATTGTTTATTCAATAGTTGAAATGATTTAATAATTCCAACAAAAATTTAAAAAAAGGCAAACCTCAAAAATATGCCGACTATATTATTATGAACTTTTGGAACCCAATTTTACAAAAACAAAAATTAATAACCTATCATACATAGACTAATAATAAAAATATTGGTCGTAACAAATAATACAAATATTACAACTCCAAATTTAAATTACAAGCCATAAAACATGAAGCAGAGCTACAAATGTTTTAAATTAAAACAAAATGGGGGACAAATACATTTACTACAAAAGACCAAATCTACAAATTGACAAATATAAAATTTCCATCCAACAAGATGGATAAAACAAAAACCTTAAAAGAACATACTAAATAAAATGTTAAAAAAAATAGATTAAATTTTAATATTATCCACTCAAAACTAATTAAAAAAAGGATTTTAAAAAATGCATTAAAGAGACGTCAATGATTAAAAAGATGAGGGCAAAAACAATAAGTACAATCTACAAAAAGGTCAACACGTCTAAAAATAAACGTAAACAAAGCTATAATTGGCAGCAATTATTAAGAATAATGCCAAAAAAAACATATCAACCATAAACAAATATATAGTAACTGAAATCTTTTAATTAAAACACAAAACCAACAGCCTAAAAAACGTAACAATCAAAAAACAATTTATGAGCCTTTATTGGTAATAAAAAAAATCAATTATGGAGAACCTTCCACTAACCACCCACTTCATACATGTATGTATGTGCTGTTAGCATATGACATACAAAAATTACGCAGCGGAATACAAAAGTGTTACCTCTTGAAGCGTGCTTGATCAAACTTCCAGCCAACCGGTTGATCTCCGATAATACGGAGTCTCTAGTCCGTCCACCGGAGCCACCAAATCAAGACTACTAAAATTGGAAATTTTCTAAGTTGATTCTTTTCAACGAAAATGGACGTCTGTGTTGTGTATCAAAACACACACATATATTGAATTGTATTCCCGACATTTTTTTTAAATGTCAGTAACAACTTCAATATATATATTATTATAATACCATATTATTAATCAATTAATGAAATTATGGCCGACACTTCCATCAAGTATCAATCAACAATTTCAACAAATTATAATATATTATAATAATAAATTATTAATTAAATCATGACTCATTCTGAATTAATCACAAATGTGCTAGCAGTGTACATTAATCAATTGGATCCGTTTCGGTTTACAATAAACCTGTATTTAATTAATAATTCGATAATTTTCATCTCATGTAAATTATCAAATCCACACAATTCTCCTTTCCAATCTTAGCTCTATAATGTTCGTGATTCCTTTATGTGTGACTTTCTAGGTTTATTACCGATTAGCAATAAGAATAACATCAAACTCTTTGATATTAATTAAAACAACTTTTAATCATTTCTTATAAATCACGAGTGACACCTAGCAGTATATCGTGACTACCCAATCAGTGATGAATTCTTTCATATGAACCTTTAATTACGATTACCATGAAATTAAATCCTTCCATTGCACAATATCCCAATTAAGTGAGCATCATGGATATCCGTCAAATCCACTAACTCAATTATATGTCAGATCCAATAATTTATTGACAATGAATAATTAATGAAAACAACCTTTTCATTAATCATTTCACCTCGGCCAAGGATTTCTTGTGTCAATATATATCCGGATCACATAGGATATTCTCCTCGTTTATTTCGAGGCGATGGATTCCTTATTGACTGCACACAAGTCTCCATATATAACTAATTGAATCCATCGAATGTCAATATTTATTCAATGAATCAATATTTCCAACATTGACAAAATTCAATCACCCATATACAAGACCACTATGTCATCTCAGGTCTAAGGATTATTTACACAATCGTAAATAAATAATAAATCATTGACAAAGAAATAAACCTCCATGTGATTCATTATTTAGCAAGTCATGTTTGAAGCATTTATTCAACAATAAATCTTTCATATTGTTTGTTCTAATATCTCATATTAAATTGCATGAGACTCACAACTCTATCATTATAGGAAACAAACAGTATGCTGATCTTCCGAATTATTATTGTCCAATTAATAATTCTACGATCAGGAACTTTATTTAAGATATTTATACTAGAGATCACTCGTCACTCATATTCTCAACTCTTGAGAATGAGGTCTCTAACAAATATCTACGGACATATTTAACATAACTATTTAAATAGAAATATCAAATATACTATAAACTGCCATGTATTATTTCAACTAATACAGTACTATTATTATATACGTTCCAAATACGACCGTATAATTGGCTGTACAGGACATATATCTAACATGTGTGTGTATATATATATATATATACATTGCTCAAGCTGAAAACAACAGCTACATAAACTATCGTGGATGTAAATCAACATGGAGGCACCCCAAGTGATGAATCAATTTGATAACCTTTCAAATGAATTGGTGAGCAACATTTTACAAAGAACCACAGAAGACCCCTTCACATTTGCTTCAATAAGACAAAGGTAAACAAAATTTCCACAAACTTGGTTGTAATTTTTTTAACCACATATTTCTCAACATAATAAAAATAGCCAACTATAGATTTACACTATGATAGTTGTCAGAGATTCCGTAGTATTGTCAACCACCATGCATTTGCAAAACATGTCAATATTTGGAAGCTGAAGAACATTTTGCCGTTCATCAACAACAAAGGAGAAGATTTTCTAAATTTTATGATAACTGCCAGGAATGTGGATGCACTAATGATGCAAGGAGCACACTACTTCTTCAACAAAGATATGCAATTCACTGGACTTAGATTGATTAAACAAGGAGCAAAGCAAGGACGTGAATTTGGTCAATATGTCTTAGCCATATCACTACTAACATTGCAAAGGAGGAAGGGCCTCAGAATATTTTCAAAAATATTCTCTCATAAAAATGATGACAAGAAGACATTAAAAAAACATAGGGCCACTTTGCGGAAGATGTTGAAAGGGGATGCTTATCCTAGAATTCACATAACACACTATTGTAGGAATAATGGGACAGGACATTGGGATGGCGAATGGATCTCTATTGTGGCTGAAGGGGAAAAGTTGGTTACCTGCACACTATGCAATATTGACATTGAAATGTACAAGTTGCACTATTGTCTTATTTAAATTAAAATGTTCAAAATAAGAGATGATAAATAATATTGCTTACAATTCAATAAAGCATGAAACATTACATATCATATATGTAAAATTGAAAGAAGGAACAACCGAAGTTACCAAATACCGGATCGGATTGCAAATACGAGATTGAAGTGAGGTATGCGAACTGCAAATCTCCTTAAGGTGAAAATGCCCCAGCCACCGGTGTCAATGCTGAAGTAGGCAAACACCTCCCAAGATACAACACTCCCTTCTACCGGTAGGTGACACAAGTATACCGGTAGGCTCGTTCGAACCAAGAATATGAACAGCACTCTCAAAGAAGAAGAAGATATTTGACCGGAAAGAAGGAAGAGAGTTTCGACACAAGCGTTAAGCTTTTGAGGAAATGGTGTATTTTTTTCCGTACCATTTGGGCTACTATTTATAGTAGAACCCAAGGAGAATCAATTAAATTCAGTATTAAACCGAATTAATATTGTAACGGATTATTTGAATTAATACCGTAACCGAAATTTTGAATTTGAATTAAGCCTCATGTCCACATTCAACGAATCTGGCTAGTGGGCTAGTGCAAAAGATTAAGTCCTGATGGGCTTCATAAGCCCGAGCCCGGCCCGGAGCGCGTGTATGTGTTTTAGTGAGCCCAAGCCCATGATATAGAGCCTCTCTCCCTCACAAAAGCTTGGGTGCCATTGGGCCCAAGTCTTATATCCAACACTTGAGTTTATAAACCCAAGTCACACAACACAATTATGAAATGTGGGAATCCCACATTTCTATTATTTTGCACTCAATATATCATGCTTAACATGACCACTTTGGAGTCAATTTTCATTCAACCAAAAAATGATTTTGGACAACTTTTAACTCCAATCTCTAGTCTTCATATTGAAGATTAGAACCCACTAAATTACATTCAACTAATACTTAATTAGTTATAAATAATTATTGGTCAAATAGTGGTTGACCACCATTTTTCCAACAATCCCCCACATTGAATGGAAACAGACGACAATTCGGACACAAGAATTTGTCTGAGATTGAAAACTTGTCTGAGAGTGCAGTAGGACCAACACTGCATCAAGATAGGTAGCTTTTGGCTTTGAACCTTCCCTAGTGAAAGTCTATCGAACTTACTTAACTAGTCAGTGGACTGACGCCTTGAACTGCCAGTTGTTTATGTAAGCCCATACAATAAACCTCACACAACAATGATCCAATTCATAATTGGTTCTCGGTTGTGTTCATTATTTCGGCCATGAACGTCTTGGGTTCAGCGAGTGCTTTAGAAAATATCGCCTTTTAAATATTTTCATAGAGTCGGCCATACTCTTCACTCACATAGGTGATGTCCTATCAAGAGTATTCTTTTATACTCCACTTGTATATTTACAAGATATAGGAATCATTAAAAGCATAGCTTAACCTTAACATACTTCTTAGCAGTTCTTGGGGCATCCAAGGAATGAGATAGAGTAAAAACTCCACACTGCTCATACTTAAGTTATTCTCAACTTATGTTTTCCTATTGAACCTAGTCCATGGGATCTCCAATTGCTAGGTTAGGTTTCCATCGAGATAACTCATTGAGTTAAGGCTTTTAAGCCCATTCCCCTCGATGCACAGTCTGTTACCTCTCTACTTAAACCTTTTGTAAACGGATCCGCTAGGTTTTCCTTAGATTTTACAAAATCTAAAGAAATTATTCCAGTAGAGAGTAACTGTCTAATGGTATTATGTCTACGACGAATATGTCTAGACTTACCGTTATACATCAAATTTTGTGCTCTAGCAATTGCAGCTTGATTATCACAATGAATACAAATTGCAGGCACAGGCTTTTGCCATATTGGAATGTCCTCTAAGAAGTGACGAAGCCACTCTGCTTCTTCACCAGCTTTATCCAAAGCTATAAATTCTGATTCCATTGTAGATCGTGCTATGCACGTTTGTTTTGAGGACTTCCATGAAACAGCAGCCCCTCCTAGAAGGAATACATAGCCACTTGTGGACTTTGATTCCTCCGAATCTGCAATTCAATTAGCATCACTGTATCCTTCTAAAACAGCTGGGTATTTACCATAGTTCAAAACATTAGTTTTTGTTTTGTTCAGGTACCCTAATACTCTCAATAGAGCTTTCCAATGCTCATGTCCAGGATTACTTGTGTATCTACTTAGTTTACTAACAGAGTACGCAATATCCGGCCTCGTGCAGTTCATGATATACATTACACTGCCAATAATTCGAGAGTATTCCAATTGTTGAATACTATCTCCCGTATTCTTATGTAAGACCAGATGAGGGAGAAACGGATTATTAGCATCTTTGATGCCATGTCCTTTAAACCTTTCAATCACTTTCTCAATATAATGTGATTGAGATAATGCTAGGCCTTCCGATGTTTTGGAAATTTTAATGCCTAGTATCACATCCGCTTCACCCATGTCTTTCATGTCAAAGTTTTTTGATAACATTTTCTTGGTTTTGTTGATGATCTCAACATTTCGACCAAGAATTAACATATCATTGACATATAGACAAATGATTACACAATCATTGTTTACTAATTTTGTGTAAACACATTTGTCACACTCGTTGATTCGAAATCCATCCCGAATCACTACTTGGTCAAATTTCTCATGCCATTGTTTTGGAGCTTGCTTTAGCCCATACAATGATTTGACAAGTTTACAAACCTTATGCTCTTGTCCTTTGACCTTGAACCCTTCGGGTTGTTCCATATATATCTCTTCATCGAGTTCACCATTTAGGAATGCCGTTTTTACATCCATTTGGTGAATCATCAAGTCATAAAGCGAGGCTATAGCAATTAACATCCGCACGGATGTAATTCTCGTGACTGGTGAATAAGTATCAAAGTAATCTAGACCTTCCTTTTGTCTAAACCCTTTGGCTACAAGCCTTGCTTTGTACTTATCTATGGATCCGTCAGCCTTAAGCTTTTTCCTGAAGATCCATTTACACCACCAGCTCTGAATACCGCACTCTGGGATTCAGAAAGATATCCATCTGTGAATCATCTAAATATATAGCCTATGAGCCTCAGTTCCAAATGGCATGACAATTTTATTAAATAAAAACCAAGAGGAACAAAACCTTAGCCATTATATATAAACAGAGTGATCATTTATCAATCCTTACGTGTGATCTGATTAAAGGCACTTGAAGCCGACATTTTCAAAAAGAATTCACATATGAAGCCCCACAGAACTTATAAGGCACATAAGTGGAACAACACTACAAAGTTATTACAAGCACACAATATCATAAAACTTTTCTTCACTAGCAAAAAGTACAGTCCATGGTTATTGGAACTGACAATCGCGTTGAAATCCATAGAAGAACTCCCAAAAACTCATACAAACAAGAATGCATTTTATGAAGACCAATGTCGCCCTATATAATCCAATGAAAGCTCGTAACATGTGAGGGCATGAGCATCAACATTTTTCCCAACTAGTGAAATTGAAGAGTACAATTCTCAACCAGAGAAGCTTTAAAAGTGTAGTGAAGACACAAGTGAAAACTTTTGATCCAATATGTTAGATTGGAGTGATAATTCTCCAGCATTTCGAAAGCCTCAGTATGTTCTTGAGTTTTAATATTGTGAATACATGGGAAAAAAATCACAAGAAAGGTCAATTCCAAGAGTTAATACTGAGGTGAATGTTAAATTTTTATACTTCCTTATGTATACAGTTCTAATCCATGCATCGATAATGAGTGAAATATTAAACTAATTATGATGCAAAGGCCTCCTTATGCTGCAAAGTCCTACAGTGGAAAACCTTCAGTTTTTTTTAACTACAATCTTGAGGCTGAGTCTTTTTTTTCTTTTCTTTTCTGTATTCTATTTTTGTATCAGCCCTTATTTTGTGGCTTTTTTCCCTGTTGTTGCTTCTTTCAAATCATTCTTACCTACAAACATTAATTGCCAACTAAAAATGATCAATGAACTAATGCTTAACTCGAATTCCTACTCCACAGAGATTGAAACACTGAAATCCAATAAGAGAAACTCTTCAGCTTTATTTATTTATACCTCTTTTCCGTTTACTCTCCTGCTTCATAATTTTTTGAGCTTAATTCAAGATCCAATTATCAGTGAAAATTTCCTAGTAAGATTAACAATCAAGAAAGACCAACCACTTCCCTGGGAAATTCTTGATATCTCTTAGGGAGGACAAATGTTTGTTGGTGCGACCATTCTCCCAACTGTTTGGCATCTATGTCAAATGCATAAGCCTGTTTTGAAGAGGTCGTGATTACAAGCACATTGCTCTTTTGAGGATGAAGCCCACCAGCTGTGACAGAGGTACCATCCAATCTCGAGATGAACCAGTGTTGTCTGTTTCATAATAAAAAAATAAACAGATTATTCCTTACACACACAAAAAAAAACAATTATTTAAAAAACTGACTAAATAAAGTAAGTGTAACGGTCCACATAAAAAAATTCTGAGTTCTAGTAAGTATTAATAACGACTCACAAAAATCTCAAATCTCCCATCTTCCACAATCACGCTCTCACCTCACTCAAACAAGCAGAAGCACACATATCCTTAGCCACAACCATGTTATTGAATATGCTAATGTAAATTAAAGATAGTGACATTGACTTAACTCAGGCTGTGTCACTAAATGCAAATGACAAATAATAAATGCTAATCATATCTTAGAAAATCATATACTGGTGGTTCCCATTGGATCACCTCCTACTAAATCCATAGCATTGGACATCAAAAAATATGAAACCAAAAAAAAAAAAACATGCAAAAAAAATATCTAAGAAAATACTTACCTTCAAAGCCAAATAAAAGACAACACATCAAAATATTCCAGAGCTAACAATAAATGGGTAAAAAAACAAATAAAATACCCAAACAATAAAATATTAGAATGCATAGACACTCAAAACAAACGAACCAATGAGAGCATACCAAAAAACAACACACACAAATATCCGGGGAAAAAAAATGAGAAACAATCACAACAAACAAAATGTCAAGAAAAACAAAAACACCGCGCGAAGCGCGGGCATAACCCTAGTTGAAATAACTTTTAAGAGCCTGAACACACAATGAAAGCATACAAATCCCAAAATCTATGAAATTTTGAATCTGGCCCAATTACTACTAATTCCTATGTTTAACTCTAACCTCATGCCAAATCCTCAATTAGTGTTATAATTATTTCTCTGAAAATACAGGTTCTTTGCTTTGAAGTAAACTCGAAACTCCACCATGTAATTGCAAAATAAGGACAAACACCAAGAAACAAAGTACATATACATTTGAATGAAAATAAACCTCACCCATGAACCAACAACACTGAACAACATTCACACATGATTAACACCCTCCCATATCAACAAACTTCAGTGACATCAGGAATTTTCACCCCGAATGACCAAGAAAAACTTCACACAATAGTATATATAAGACAAGCATGAATGAAATTTGTCAGTATATGCTTATTCAAGAATGCATTATAAATCCTATCAAAATTCTCAATAACATCAGCTCAACGCTGACAAACATAAATCCTACTTCACTTAAAACCAAACTTCCAGTTTACAGAAAACCTAAACTCATGGAGAACTTCAACCCGTCGATCTGTTATTTTTTAACCAAATCAATGTAACCAGCCATGATACTCATCAAGCAATGACTCCTGGAATTTATTTCTTATCTTCATTACACAGTCAGATATGGTTACACAAGCATATATGGCGTCCTCAAAAAAAATGTGAATTACTGAAAGATAATTTCATACAAATCTTATCATCTAGCAAGAATGCAATAGTTAACAATAAACAATATTCACCTAATTTATGCATTCATAGATTCAACACAAAAGTATCAATATAGCTGGAAAACACAAAAGAATCATTCTTGAAATCCAAGCAGACCCAATTTGAAATCATGAACAATTTTCCAATAATCAAAACCGGAGAATCAACTAAACACTGAAGACTTCAAATAACACAAAATCAGTAATTTCAAACTCTTGCAATTGATTCAAAAATTAGGGTATACCTTTTGATTATCAAAGTAATGAACACTTAAGTGTTCAAGAACCCTAGAAATTAGGTGAACGACATAGGTGAGAAAGAAAAAAATGGTATTTGTGAGGGCTCAGGTGACTCGGTAACAGTTTATTTCAGAAGAATTCTGGATAACAAAGGATTAGGTCGAAGTAGAGAAGAAACGGGATTGATGTAGTTTGGTGAATTTCAGTGTTTCTGGGGGAAGAAAAGATTTCAACAGAATCCTAGAACTAAAAAAACAAAGAATTACACCAGAATTTCGGGTCAAAATTTTTTGTCTGGAATTTTCTCTCTGAAAAAAAACTCCTTTCTATTTCTGGTCACTCACCCCCTCCTCTAGAAAAACCAGAAACCCTCTATTTTCTACTATCGAACTTCTCTCTCTCGGGAATTTTTCTCTCAATCCTGTCTCTCTTCTCTCTAGAATTTGCCCCAGAAAAGCCTCATCTTCTTATCTCTGGACCTCCCCCCTCGAAACCTTCTGCCATCACCTTTTTATACAACCAAACTC
Organism: Euonymus europaeus; assembly: GCA_963580455.1. Lineage (NCBI taxonomy): Eukaryota > Viridiplantae > Streptophyta > Magnoliopsida > Celastrales > Celastraceae > Euonymus > Euonymus europaeus. Next base: position 9,247,207 of record OY756962.1, read on the forward strand.
AAACCAAATCCCTTCTTCAATTCCCCAAAATCAAGATGTGCGGCCCTTAATGTCAACCCAAATCCCCTTTTTTCTTTTTTTCCTTTCTTTGCCGAATTCTACTTTGAATTTAGGTGCTCTCTCTCTCCCTCTTTCCTCCAGCGCCAACGCCTCCCCTTTTTCTTGCCCTTCTGTTTCTTTCTTTTTCATTAGGGTTAATTTGTCATTTCGGTCGGGCTATTGTTAGACATTTTGACAAATGGGCTTGCTTTATTAGGGCCTAAATTTGGCTTGGGGTAATTGTTTGGGCTTGAATTGAATAATGGACTAGGCCATCTCTTTAGGATTAAGTGGCGTTGGGTAATCTTTTAGTTTAAGTTGGACCGGCCTTGGCTTGTTAAGTCTTAATGGTTTGGCTTATTTATCAAATTTTTAGACTAATATATGGGCCTTTAAAATTAGTTTCTTGAATTTTCATTTAAACTTGAATTTTAATTTGGACCAAGTACTTGATAAAAAAATGGGCTAAATATAACTTATGTTATTGGACCAAAATTAATGAGCCCGTAAATAATAATGTAAGGGTAAATCAAATGTGGGCTTAACTTGAATCTAAATAATCACATGTATTATTCATTTTTATGTTTTTAACATGTGACATAAATTTTTATTAATCCCGGGCCTCTCCAATGCCTAGGTTTATGGGTTGGTATTGGGCAAAAATGGGGTACAACAGCTGCCCCCTTTGTGGGACTTTACGTAGTAAATGACACGTAAAGGTATGGTATCACAATTTTGACAATGTGAATTTAAAATTATGTGAAACCATTCAAAGTGTGAGTCCTCTTTACACACGACCAAAAATTAAACAAATACATGCTAATTGTGCAAGAATTAACTCAAAATTCTTTCCTCGATAATCACCTGATAACATGACCCATTTATTTGAGTTCTTTTGACTATCCATTTTAAAGGCCAATACCCTTCCTTCTGGAAACCCTGTATTCATCAGCTATAAGTCATCAAGTAGTTGTTCTGCCAAATAACTATGATTGTGCTCCCCTTTCTGGCCTTGTAAGTAACATATAGAATAACACATGTCTTTTTCAATCCTTCCCGTAAGACATGGTTTCTCAAAAATGTACTTGATCGGCTCCATTCTTGATTGAATTGTCTCAACATTTCTAGCTCAAATTCATTCTCAATGCCATATTGGAGTTCGACATTGTTAATGGATGCACCAAAATCTGGTTCATTAGGTTCATCTTCTTCATTATCATCAATTTTAATATTGTTAAATGTAATGTCTGAGATTTGAAATTTGGAAGTGACGAAAAATGAAGACTAATGAATGCATAAATGTTTTAACAAGCACTTTTATCTTATGAGAAAACACTTTTATCTTATGAGAGACATGATGGAAATGTTAGAACATGCAAATGTCATACTATAAAACTTATCAAGACAAAGTAAGGACATGCTCATTGTGAAAACCCAATCAACGGCCATGAGCTAGATTAGAGATGGTGATGCACATAGACATTACTCCTAAGGGCGATTGATAGAGATTGAAAATTCTAAATTGGTCCAATTACTGAGCCCAAAAACTGGTGGGCGAGAAATGACATAGCAGGATTAATAGTAGAGCTCTAACTCTCTTCCAAAATAGGGACATTAAATTCCTTAACTTGCACACACAATTTTTCAAATGTTTTCCTTGCATAACCCATTCCAATTTGATCAACATGAAGATGAAAAGTCAATTTCCCTGAAATGGTCCTAGTATTGGGTCGATTGCCAATTTTAATCTATGCTTGATTGTGAAATTATGTTCATCCTATAAACAAGGTAACTATTGTACAAATAAACACATATATACATGACTATATCCTAACGAATCCATGCAAGGAAATACATAAAATGTATATGCAGGCATATGTGAATGACTAAACGAGCATATACATGGGCATAACTTCAACTGATGTATGTAGGATTAGTATGTGAAACATATATATGGACATGTGTGAATAATTGAAAAGTATATACAAACATGTAAAGGATGAACAAAGGTAAAGAAACATAAACATACAGAAAGTTAATAGAGATAGGGATAAGAAAAGTTCTCATTATTCCTAACAAAGTGAAATACCTAAAAATGTCTTAAGGTCTCAAACCAAATCTAAGATTTATCTAAAGTGCATGGCTAGGTTCATCTAACTATCTCAAGAGGTCCCGGATCATGTTACTTTTAAATCCCATCTATTGAGACAAAAGTTCTCCCTTAACTTTTAAAAAAAGTAGATCTGGTGAGAATGTTTTCCATTATCCATGTGGAGACAGAATCTCAGGAGAATGGCAGTCAATCCTCTCTAATATTAAAGATAGAGCCATGGTGGTAGGACATTTGTGTGCATGTGAATAGTGATGTGTGTGTAAGGAATAATATCAATCCCAAGATGAAACAAACAAATTATTTGTCACGAAATACACAAACCAAAATATCTCATAAAAAGATAGCTATCATTTAATCATACAGGCCTGACCTCAAAGGTTTAAAAAAACCTGAAGTCACCAATTGAAGCAATCAGAAAAAAGGATTAAGTCACCACCAATTGATTTCAAAGTGCAATTGGACACTGAAAAATACCAGAGAACCAGTGAAAGAGGATACGAGGGTCGATTAAGTTTGGGGAAGGTGTTAGGCACCCCATAACTCCCGAAAAATAATTGTCTTAAAAATGATTTCTTTTTTGGCTCAAATTTGTATTGAAAAATTGATTTGTATCTCTCAATTGTTTTATTGATCTTATATGTTTGCTAGAAATCAATATTTCAATTGAGTGAGACTTTAATCGTGACAATTTGGTGTTCGGAAAAGGTTGGATGAAAAATTCTACTTGGAGTTGCTTTTAAAAAGGTAAATGGGATCATTCCAGTCATTCCCGACTTGGCCAAAAATATTATGAATTTGATAAAAAAATCTCACTTGAAGCGGGTTTTGATAATTAGAAAGGTGCATGGAATCATCAAAATCATTCTCGACTTGGCCAAAAATATTTTGAATTTTGAATGATGACTTTATATGAAAGACTATACCAATCTATTGTAAGTTTAAAACATGTCAACTTATGGTATAAAATGGAATTAGGTTTTAAAAAAAAACCAATTTATATTGAAAAGAATTTTATTTTGAAATACCGACTTATGGTATTGAAAGATATACGTTTATATTTGGAAAATGAATTGGATTTGCAAAGGGATTGTATTTGAATTTGAGAATATCAACTTATGGTATTTTTTGGATTTAATTTTGAACCTGTCAACTTATGACGTTTAAATGAAGTTAATTCTGAATATACCAACTTATAGTAAAAAGTGATTTAACCCAAAAAAAATCAACTTGTGGAATTGGATTTGAATTTGAACCCTAAAAATACCAACTTATGGTATTGGAAAGGAACGAAGTTTTGAAATACTAACTTATGGTAGCAAATTATTTTAAGAATATCAACTTATAGTATTTGATTGATTTTAACAGTAAAATATCAACTTACGATATTTTTGGATTTAATTTTAAAGGTACCAATTTATGATAATAAAGTGATCTCTAAAAATGCCAACTTTTGGTATTAAATTATCCTTAGGAATACCAACATATGGTACCTTTTGATTAAGCTTGTTAGGGTCAACTATCGATTTATCATGCTAAGCTCAATACAAAATTTAAAGGTTAAATCAATACACACACATATCATATACACATCATCACATATGTACATAACATGACATACATATATCTGAGAGAAATCTAGAATACATGAAATACAATCATGTTTTATCATGGATGTATCATTGTCCTTGATCATGTAGTATCCAAACCTTTTTTGACATGTCAACATCAAATCATGTAATTTATGTCCACTATGACTTGAGTAAAATGTGTTTAACCCATAACCGTCCGATAATAATAAAAAAGCAATGATTATTCTTTGTCTTTCTATAACAAATGATGAAAAACATTAGATTATATCTCCACGTAACATCATATAACTATAATATTTATTCATGTAACATCTAATATTTATATGTATAATCTGTATATGCACGTAACATCATATATCACATATATATAGTTGTACATAATATATAATATATACATATATATATATATATATGTCACATATATAAATAGTAAATTTCACACACATATACATGATATCATAAAACATCATGAAGATATCACAACATATACATATATATAAGATATGAGAGGAAACTAACACGAATATTATATGTATGATGAATGACATATACATAATGGATTGATGGTTACTGGGTTGATGTGGAAGTGATAGTAAAGATTTGGTGTTGATGGTGGGTGAGGAGTTTAAAATTATGGATATAAGAGTGCTTAAGTGATTGAGATGGAGTGAATTGTTTAGCTTTTTTCTTTCTCTCCTTTTCCTCTTTAGTGATGAAATTATTTATAGAGAGGCAATGAGTCACAAGTGAAGTTAATAGTCACAGGTGAAATTTTTTATGTTTTGTGTTTTTGTAATTTAAAATATTTGTGATTTCTCGAAGATTGAGAGGATCCAATGATAAAAATGTGGAGTCAATATTACATATTTGTGCATGGACTTATTTTCAAAAGGAAATACGAACTTATAATATTTTTTGGATTTAGCTTTGATTATCGAGTTACTAAGAAGCACTCAATAATGCAATAAATCACCAACTACCTGTCTCCCCTACACACACACAAATATATATACTCTTATCCCCACACATGGACTTCCTTGTACACACACACACATATAGATATATACACACACACAATATATATACAATGGCTCTCTATTGCGCAGACCTGTATATATGTAAAAATACGGGCTACAATTCTCGTCCGTTAGATGAAATGAATGGATCAGATTAAATCACTAAGAAATACCCACTTTTGACTCGAACTCATTCCGCCTTCATCTCTCTCGTCACTTGCAGCCTCGCCTCTCGTTTTCTTCATCAAGAGAACCCAAAGAACCAAATCTGACAGAGCCTCCTGCCTTCTTCTATCATCGCGAGAACATTCTTCTTTGAGAGAACCATATCGGACCTCCGCCTCATGTTCGAGTACGCCACTGTTCTTCTTCATGAGAACCCCAAATCTTGAACACAAGCCCCATCTAATAATTATCTGGTTCATTATGCTACGCCACTTTACCAAACTCTTTCTAATTCTCCCCTGGTACTAATGAGGGATAATATAGTTTAAAAATTTTGATTTTTTTTATTTTTAGTGACTTGTGTTTGCACAGGTGTGGTTGCCATCTTCAATGGTTGTAATTTACTTGGAGAATTGATAAAGCTGCAATTTATCTCCTTTTTTATTCTTTTGGAAAGGGCTTCTTTGTGGTAATTTTCCTACTGTAAGTAACTATTCTCAATCTCTGTCTAATTTTCCTATGGTAATAATGTGGGATACTGAAGTTTAAAAAATTCAATATTTTTTATTTTTAGTGATTTGTGTTTGCACAGGTGTGGTTTCCAACTTCAATTCAGCAACTTGCTAGGAGAGTTGATAAAGCTTCCTAGAGAGTTTGAGTAGGTTATTTACCATTTATATGCTCTTTTATTTCATCGAACATGAGTGAGATAAATATAGGAGATGTTCAATTCTCAGATATGGATATTGGTTCTTCTTTCTGAAACGATTTAACTTTTACTCCTCAAGTGAAGTTTGAAAAAATTCCAAAGATTGGGCAAGAATTTGAGTCTTTAGTTGAAGCCCAAAAATTTTATAACGAGTATGCGAGGGAGGCTGGTTTTAATGTTCGAATGTGGACTACGAACAAAAATAAATTTGATGAAATTATTAGGAAGGAATTCATTTGTCATAAAGAAGGAACTAGAGCAGAAGTTAAATCTAATGGTTCTAGAAAACGTGGACTAACTAGAGAAGGATGTAAGGCTAAATTGGCTGTGGTAAAGTCGGCTTCCAAACATATTTTTGTGGTCTCAATATTTTATGAGGTCCATAATCACGTGCTTACCACATCAAGAAAAGTCTGTGAAATCCCGACCCAAAAATATTATGTTTGGTTAAATTTAAAGTGATAAGTTATTGAAAAATAGGTTCGAAGAGATAACGGACCATTGGAAGTGTATAAGATCCTAAAGGATAGTTTTTGAACTAGGTTCGGTAAATCGCTCATAACTTTTAGCATAGATGTCCTTTTGGGGTCCATAATATATCAAATCGAAGCTAAGACCGAGACGGAACTGAAAAATAAGGCCACACGTCTAGGCGGTGCGCCTAGGCATGTACAAAATCGCCCAGTGTAGTGGCAACAAAGATGGAAATGGTGCATGGGCGCCTAGGCGCACTTTCTGTGCACGCCCAGGATAGCGCCCAGAGCAGCGGGCTTGTGGAGGAATTCCTGACTTGAGCGCCTAGGCGCACTTTAGGGCGCCTAGGCGCAACCCGAGGCTTAAAGAGTGTGTTACGCGACCAGAACTTCATCTTTGTGGAATTTCCGACTTTTAGAGAGAGAAATAGAGAGATAAAGAGTGATTCTTGAGAGATTTCAAGGATTGAAGCTTGGATTGAAGGATAGAAGAAGATTAAAGAAGAGTTTGACAAAGTTGGAGGAATTTGAGGTAAGTTTCTAGTTTTCCATAAAACCTAGGGTTTTTGTAATTTCGAATGGAACTTCGAATGGGTGTTTTAGAATGACTATAGAGGTTGATTTAAGTCTATATATGTTGATATATACTAGGTTGTGTGAAGATTTGGTGGATTAAAGGCTTGAAGATTTGAACTTAACATATTTGGGTTCTAGAGAGAGAAAGGTAATTTTCTCTTGAATTGTTGGTTTGATATATGTTGATTATGATTATGGGGGATTAATTTGTGGGATTGGGTGATGAATTTTCTATATGGTAGGTTTGGAAACTCAAACCCTAATATTTGAGAAAAAACTTGTAGCTTGTGATAGCTTAGAATTGAGGTAGGGATTCTTAGCCCCATTTTCTATCGTATTGTTCTTCTCTAAAGAGCGGTTGAAATTCTTCATTGGTATTTATTATTTGTGTTCTTGCCTAAATTGTTCCTTAGGAAGAACGAACCTTGTTGTTAATTATTGATGAATTGCATACCCTTTGAATGCTTAATCATCTATTGGGCATGATAAACCTCGTTCATGCATCATGTAGTTATGTATATATATAGGATTGTTATATGTACGAGCTTCTTTTGCATGACATTATTGGACATGAATTATAGATGCATTGGGTCTACGAGTATGGACTCGTAGTATCCTTAGGTTATATTTTTGTGATGATGTTGGATACCGAATGGGCACATTGTTGCCGGAATCGGGATTTCCATTACGTAGGTGCACCTATAGTCGTTCCGGGGCAAAGTGCAAGGGTTCCGATGATTTTCCGGAATATTCGTTGCCTGGTGCCAGGCGCTGTAGGGTGTAGCCCGAGGTTATGCATTGTTGTGACATTTTAGGATGTCATGTTGCTGCATTGAGCTTGTTTCAATATTCAGCCTTTACATTCTTTATGATTCATCTTATTTTCCCTACTGAGCCTCCTGCTCACCCTATTCATTTTTTGTATCCTTCAGGTGAGACTGGTGCTGAGAACCAGGCTGCAGATCAGTAGGAGGCGGCGTGACATGGAAGGCCACCCTGGGAGCACTAGGATATGTATTTGGTTGTTTGAGAACCTTGGTTATGAATTAAGTACATATAGTACTTGTATTGGTTGACTATTATGTTGCTTAAATACCTTTTCGGTATGTTGGATGGATGGTCGGGAGGTATGCCGTGTGATCGGGACTCCCGTACCTGGATAGTGGACCTTGGGTCCGGATTGATAGACTTTGATAGTCTTTGATGATATTATTGATATGAATATGTTTTGCTTATTGATTGCATGTGATTAGGAGGCCTGAGGCCCTGCCTAGTGTGTGAATGTGGATAGATGGCCAGAGGCCTTGTTAGGCTGCGGAACTTCTCTGATTGTTATTGATTATCTTTTATGTGCTAAGTGAGATGTGACTCCAGGTTGGCACCCTCCGATATACGGGGAGGTGCTGTCGGATTTCTGTTAGAATCCGGGGTTAGGTTGGCGTGTGGTGAGGTCCTTAGTGACGGGGCACACGCCTAAAGTGGCGCTCCCGGCTCAGTGAGTGAATTCCGAGTCAGGGCGTCACAAAGTCCATATGCTATGGTCTCACCGTTCCATGTCAAATGCAAAGAAAGCTTTGACTCAACAATTTTCTGCTGCAAATGTGCCTATTCACCAACAAATCAGTATTTTGAAGTTAGAAGCAGGAGGCATTGAAAATATTGGGTGTATTGAAAAGGATTTTTACATTGCACGACGAGATGAGGTGAAATTATATGCTGGGCATGACGCATAGATGTTATATGAGTATTTCCAATCAGAAAAAGAAAAAAAATTCAGATTTCTATTATGCTATAGCCATGGACTCAGAAAACAAGATTACTCATTGTTTTTGGGCTGATATAGAATGCAGAAAGGCATATCAAGGTTTTGGGGATGTGGTGGTATTTGATACTACATATAACACTAATCGTTATGCCATGATTTTTGCACCATTTATTGGAGTCAACCATCATGGATAAAGTACCCTCTTTGCATGTGCTTTCTTAAGTGATGAAATAAGTGAGTCCTTTGTATGGCTATTTCAACGGTTATTGGCAGCTATGCCGAAAGGTGCACCCAATATGATTATAACGAACCAAGATCCTGCAATGACTAAAGCTATTGCTGAAACTTTGCCAAACACTTTGCATCGATATTGTATGTGGCATATATTGAATAAATTTTTAGAGAAAATAAATGCGACTAAATGGAGAGATCACTATCAACAATTCCATCAATGCATATGGAATTCAAAGACTCCGGAAAAGTTTGACAATGAATGGGCGGAAGTTGTCCAAAAAAGCGGTTTGTTGGCTAATGAGTGGTTGAAAACATTGTATGACATCCAAGGAAAATGGATCCCAGCATACATTAATCATATATTCTCTGCAGGTATAATTTAAATTTTCATTGTGCATATAATCATTTTAATCATTTTGCACGCTGACTTTTAAAGTTTATTGTGTCTCATTGCAGGTATGTCAAGTAGTCCAAGAGCCGAAAGTTGTCATGCATTTTATAAGAAGTATGTGTCAAAAAGAAATACATTGATGGATTTTGTGGTAAGGTTTACTAGAGCCCTGAAGTATCAAAGACACCAAGAGTTGGCTCTAGATCACAAGGACATTAATGAACAACCGATCACTAAAACGATGTGGCCTATAGAGAAATCAATGGATGAATTGTACACACAAGCCATGTTCTACAAAATTCAGGATCAGTTGTTTCAGAGTATGGCCTATATGGAATTCTTTGCCGACACATATTCGCAACTTTCAACAAGCTACAATTACATCAACCACTGCCTGAAAAATATATTTTGCGTAAATGGACAAAAGTAGCTAAGACTTTGTCTTCATTTAATGTAGAAGCTGTGGATAGCCAAGTTAATTGTGCAGCGAATGTCGTTTTGAAGCATAGTGCACTACGTAGACAAGCTTCAAATATTATTGAGGCATCTATGCTCAGTGAAGAATCATATAAGATCACATCTGAAGCATTTGAGACCCTTCTGTGCAAGCTAAACTCAGTGACACTAAATGAAGGAGGACAATCTTCTACACCTAGCGTGGCTACTTCCAAGCGAGTTTATAATGAGCCTGAACAAGTTAGCGCAAAAGGGTAGTGGAAAGAGGATGAAGGGAGGCAAAGAAATTGCGATTAAGAAGATGAGACGTTGTCATGGTTGTGGGTTAACAGGGCAAACACATGACAAAAGAAATTGTCCAATCCTAAATAATACGTGAGTATCCATATTGTTTTATGTTATAGCTTTTGTATTCTTATTCATTAATTTTTTCAAAAACATTCATTATGCTATTCATAATGTACGGATCATCCCAAACAGTTGAGAACACAAAACATCATAGTGATGAAGACGACATGTAGATGGGTAACTTGTGTACTTCACTTTGTTAAATTTACTTGGGATGAATACCACTTCATACACTGTGATCTTGTAATGTTTTATTCTCTGTGGCGCAATTGCTGGAATGGAAAGATGACCTGGTGAAGGAAATAGTTGGAAAGATGACATGTTATGGATTTTGTTACTGAATGTTTGGATCATTTTATATGGATTCTATTATTGTTCGGAACTTGAGGTTGAACTGAATGTTTGTATTATGATATATGGATTTTGTTACTGAATGTTTGAATCATTTTATATGGATTCTACTATTGTTTGGAACTTGTGGTTGAACTGAATGTTTGGATTATGATATATGGATTTATGTTACTGAATGTTTGGATTATGTTATATGGATTCTGTTATCTTCAAGGGTTGATGAGAAAATAGCTGTAGTAACATATGTAAAAAATAGCTACAAGAAGTAGTTCAAAACTTCAAATCTTTCATCTTTCCTTGAATATAAAACTTGAACAAACATCTCCAAAAAGACATGCCAAAAATTCAAACCAAATCAATTGACAGTATAAACACCACCAATCCAAGTCTTCATTTGAAGTCTGTCATCTGAGTAGCAGTAATCAATACACTAGGAAATCAATATGTGATATGCCTTCTTACCTTAGAAACAAAGCCTGCAAGTAGCTCAAGACTGAGAATAACCAACAATAAGAGCAGACCATATGACTATAATTACATTGCAACTGCCATAACCAGCCACAATATCAATCACTCGTAGAGCATGCTCAGAAAAACTATACTCAAATAGATGGCTTCCGTGATCCAATAATTAGAGCAGCAATCAATAATTTACTCGAATAAATAGCAGCAACAAACAATAATTTATAACAAAATTGGCCGCATTATTCCCAGAATATGCCTCATAAACACAAATATTACTTAATTAATTAGATTCCAAACTTTAACTGATCCGTCCTCTAAACTAGAAATCAAAAGAGAATTGTCATAAAATGTTAACCATGTAACAGCCCTCGCCACTTTTTAAGTAATCTCCCAGTTGCAACCTAAAATCAAGAAAGACTTGTGTTTTGAATCAACAAAAACTTCAATTGATCAAATAAATAGAGGAATTAAAAAAGAGAAGGAAACACCACCGCATCTCTCATAAATATATATCCCCCTTTGAACCTCCACCAGCTATATACGTCCCTTATTGATTCGCAACAACAGGATTAAAGACTTGGGTTCTCGTGAAGAACCCAAATCGGGTCTCCTTCTTCTCGTGAAGAAGAACAGTGACGCAGAACAATTTTACAAGAGGCAGCGAATGAAGACAAAGAAGATGGGTCAAAGAAGTCTCGCGAAGAACCCAAATCGGGTCCTCCTTCTTCTCGCAAAGAAGAACAGTGGGGCAGAACAATTTAACAGGAGGCAACGAATGAAGACAAAGAAGATGGGTTGAAGAACAAGGCGGAGGTCCAGTTTGGTTCTCTCAAAGAAGAAGGTTCTTTCGATGAAGAAGGCGGGAGGATCCGTCAGATTTGGTCTTTGGGTTCTCTCGATGAAGAAGACAACAGACGAGGCTGCATGTTATGTCGTTAGTAACAATTTAATATAATCTTATAACTGTACAAATAATATATAATTGACAAGTAAAAGTCGATCCCACAAGGAGTGATACTAATAAATATACAACCTAACACTTGAATATAATTTACACATAATAGTAAAGGGGGGGTTTAAATCTTATAACATAGAATAAAACAAACACATTAGTATTAAAAATAAGAATATTAAGTGAAGAGTTTCAATTTCTAAAAATCCTTGCTAGGACTCACTATCCACCACAAAACAATCAAACAATTTATAAGAAATGGTAGATTGAAATTTTCAATAAAAATATGATGACAACATTCACAACAAGGTCATGGTCAAACTCAAGTTGTATGATTCTCTCTTAGGTGCATGTACAGTGCATGGTGTTTACCTCAGTACGTGTATTCTTAATTGAAATCTAGCATGGTATTTGCATCAATTAACAATTAAAAACCCAATAAGAGAAAAGAGAATATGAATGTTACAAGAATCCTAATACATGGTGTTTGTACTTAGATATTCAAGAATTGATTTTTCATAATTCGTTTAACCAAATTATATGTTGCAAATAAGAACATATTCAACAGGGTAATTGATCTTGTTCTACAACAATTAACTCTAATACATGTTTCAAAGTTAGCTAATCAAAGAAACAAAAATATTAGAATTCAAATAACATGGAAAAATCAAAATCATCATTCTTATAAGAAAATTTGCAATCCACACCACACAACTTATATAATTGAAATCATGTTTAGGGCTTCAAAGTTAAGCCCTAACTACAAAAGTATAATTATACATAATCAAGCAAAATATAAAACATAAGAAATACAAGCTAAGGAATACAACCCTTTTTCTCCTTCTTTGTTCTTCCTCCAAAAGATTTCTTCTTCTTGCTTTGTTTCTTCAATTCTTCAAATCTTGGAATTTTGTTTCATAGGAATTTTTGAATCTTGGAATCTTGCAATCCTCCATCATCAAAGACCTCATTTCCTTTTATAGACAAAATATTATGGAAATATCATGATATTTTAAATACAAAAATAATAAAATAAAAAATATCACACATATAAATATTATACAAATAAATATCACACATACAAATATCATGATATTTATTTTGGAAAAATGATGATGATATCATGAATGACATATTTTTACTTATAGATCAAGAATTTCACAATTGCTTAGGTTAAATGACAAGGAAGCAAAATTTCATTTAAAATAATAAGGTGATGCCCAAAATAATATTTGGAGTTTAATGCACAAATACATCACTTTAAACCTTAATCATTTATAAATGCCTATATGTAATCAATTTTAGAATGTATATTCTGGCACTTATCACAACCCCCAACTAGCTTATTGCTAGTCCCTAGCAATACAAGCGTAAAGAAAATGTCATGATTATTTTGAAAAAAAAAACACCACACAAAAACAGAACAAAAAGCAAGAGGTCATAATTGCTATCCAAATTATTATAGTCACAATTCCCAACATTTGTGTGTGTGTGCACCAAGTCAAAACCTTCTTACCACAAACCATAATGCATAAACCTCAAGAAATTATCCAAGTAAAAAGTCTCAACTCCATATTCTCACGGGTTAGAAAATGATGTCAATGGATAGAATTTCTCTCATGGAGTTGGAAAATATATAAGCACTCAGAAGAACAATCAATTTAAGGACAAACAGATAAACAAACATTGATCAAAAGATAGGTATATTAGCTGTCTAGAACTGCCACCAGTCTTACCAACAAACCTGCTTTGGAATTCTAGAGATCAATTTTGCTAAGAAAATAATCAACCCATAAAACAGAAAAGAAACTACATGTCTTCTTAAGGAAGAATAAGACTTAATTTTTCTTCTGTCTCAAATTCACAATATCATACAAGTTTCTATTTTTCCTTTCTGTTTTTTTTTCTTTGTTTTTTTTTTCCTCTTTTTTTTCTCTTTTTCTTTTTTTCTCTTTTTTTTTCTTCCACAATACCATACAATACAACAATATAAGCTCAGTAAGTTGCAACATTGTTCTAACAAAATTGATCTCTGTCACGCCCCTCTCCCAGATAGGTGCAGATGAGCACCCATGAATCCCAGAGACGTGACCGGCAGGGAACTCCTCCGTTCCCCGAACCGGATTTACACCCCAAGCTACCCAAACACTACATAAGTAATCTCACATATATATGTCTCAACCAAATCCCAAATACTGCCATAATGGAATGTAACATACAAACCAGAGTCTACAGCGGAATATCACATAGATACGGAATACCGTACAAAACACAGATACTACAGACAGACAAACCATTCCCACCAGCTACATCACGCCTCACGCATCCCTGCGCTGATCATCCACTCCGGCTATCTCACCTGAAAACATGTGAATGAAAGGGATGAGCTACAAAGCTCAGTAGGGATATAGAGGAATATCAATCATCAGAATAAACGGAAAGTAAAAGCTCAAGAGGTAAGTGAAATGAACAGGAAACTCAAATAGTGATACACTCCCGTATCACCGAACTCCAGTAAATCAGAGATAAAGTAAGAAAGCCTGTAAGATATAGAATACATACAGAGAAACCATAAGTGATACACATCACAACTCATCACAATCAGTCAATCCGTAGGGTAGATACCGAGTAGGCTCCACCACTACCATCCTCAAGTACAACTCTCAAATCAGTACTCAATCATAATCCAACTCAAATCCATATCAACTCAAATCCGTATCAACACAAATCCGTATCAACTCATATCCACATAACAACAGAAAATCCTCCCCTGGACCCACCCTGATCCCCGCAAGGTGTCTCCCAGTCCAGGTACTCCCCAGATTGGATGAGGATCGAGCCTACATCAGGTACTCGATAGCATCGCCTACATCGAAGAGCGTCCCCTAGGATGTACCTCACCTCAATCCGGTCTCCAGGTACGTACCCGATCGAAACCATCGATAAATCATCCAATAAGCTGGGTCGCCCGATGTGGGTCCCACGCTCTACAAATCATCCCTCCATAATCTCACAAATCATAGAAGATCATCATAATGAAGTCCTATCCGGACTCTCGAGGATAAAACCAAACATCAGGAGGTGGGCTCCACCAATGGATATGCGCCCACAAAAGGATAAGTGGGCCCCACCAGGATAGTGGGCCCCACGAGAGGATAGGTGGGCCCCACCAGGATAGTGGGCCCCACAGGAGGATAAGTGGGCCCCACCAGGATAGTGGGCCCGCAAGAGACACAAAAATACTGTCAGTCGTACATATACCTCCAAAACAACCACATATAATCATAACATATTGCAATTGCGGAAATAAATCAGATAAGAGTATAAACAGAGAAATTCTCAACCTCCGGGAATTTCACACCAATAGACAAATAGGAGTCCGTCGAATACGGAACCCCCGGAACCCCAAATAAGAACTAGGGCAGAATCCCTACCTGGAATGTCGACTAAGCTAATCCGTAATACGTCTGAAAACTCCAAATCAACCTCCTGCATCAAAATACGAATACGTATACACGACAGTCAAAATACGGAAAAGTCAACCAAAAGTCAACGGTCAAAGTCAACTCGGGTAAAATAGTCCACGGTCAAATAGTCAAACCGGGTCAACCCAGTCAAAACGGGTCAAACCCGAGTCAACGGGTCAACTCGGTCAAACCCGAGTCAACTCGCCGGAGCTGAGTCAACTCGGCCGGCCGGTCGCCGGAATCCATTTTTCCGGCGAATTTTCCGGTCACTCCTACATCAAAACGAAGCCCACAACAACAGAAATCTAATGGTACCTGTCTCGTTCCAAAATTCCTACTGAATCAACCGGGATCGAGCTTTGAAATTTTGAAAAACCGAAACTTCTCCGGCCAATTCCGCCGTCTACGGTGGTCCGATGGTGGTGATTCTACTTGGGTTTTGCTCCTCTCTTCACGAGCTTCGATTTGACACCTTACTTGCTCCGATCGGACCACAAACGAACAACTTCTTCTCTCTCTCTCTCTCCTCCCCCCTCTCTCTCTCCTTCGGCCAAATCTGCCGGAAAAACCAGAAAAATCTGGGTTATCCCAGATTTTTGGTGAAAATTACCGTTTTGCCCCTTATTCCCAAATAACACTTAAACTTCTATAATCCATAACAAATCCAATTCAACTCCGATTTAGCTGATTCTTGCGTCAATATTTTTCTAAAAATATGTAGTATTTATTAAAAATATTAAATTTGAAAAATTATTATATTTTTTTAAAATTTTGGGTTCGGGATATTACAATCTCTATCATCCTCAGCATCCTACCAGCATTCCACAAACCATGTAATGGTGTTCATTGACAGTAATTATCCATTTCAAAAGATCAATCAAAGTTCATAAGTTGTTTTCTCATTTCTCACTACTAACTTGGAACTTAATTTGTGCTTTAACTTAGAAATTCTTTTGGTATTATGCATTATCATCCATCTTACCACAGACTTAGTATTTGTGCACAAAAAAGTTGTAGAAATTGCTTTCTAACAATCTAGATAGAAAAAATTGACTCAAACCAGTTGTAGTGTAGCAAATCATCTTTTATCAAATCATCCATTTTTGCATGCATATGTTACCCCCAACTAAAATGAAACATTGTCCTCAATGTAACAACAAAGAAGTCAAATGTAGGAATGTTATGCAAGAAAGTAAGGGCAGAAGAAATACAACCTGAGAGGAAAGGTATGCTGACAATGGTTGGATTGGAAAATCCTTAGCGTTGCAATTTATCCATGAGGACATTCAGCATATGTTCTAGCCTGAGCTGACCAACCTCCAACTGATGCAAGCGGGAGAGTAGTTCCTGCCATTGGTGAGATTGTTGTGGTTCAGCAGCAACAGAAGATTGAGCTGCATTCCTTTGTATGGTAGCTGGAAGTCGTGGGGATGCTCTATGTTGTGAGGAATTCTCAGCGGGTTGTGCTAAAGCAGTTCGAGTAGTTCTCATATTGCTTGTACTTTGGCTCAATGTCCACATTTCCAGTAGTGTTACTGGATAATCTGAAGATTGCAGATGTCGAGGAGGGCGAATACCCTTGAATTGAAGCAATCTCGTGATGAGCCTTGGAAAATATAATTTTCCAACTTTGGTAGGCCTCTGTTCCACAAAAAGTTTGGCTTTGAGCATCGAAGCCATATAAATTGTCCCTATGTCAAACCAGGTTCCCTTATACATGTAGTATAAGGTTGTTAAGAATTTGCTCCGCCGCTGCTGAGAATGGCCGATGGGGCACAAATTTTTCCGGATGGCGTCGTCCAGCAACCACATCCTTGGTGGTAAGTAAGATCGTCGTGTAGCGTTGGCATATCGATCGTACTGACCCTGACACATCTCATCAATCATCTGTTCTTTTGTTGATGTGATAGGTGCTTTAAATCTAGTGGAAGCATCATATTCAAGTGGAAAGCCAAGACAAAAACAGAGTTTCGCTGTCGTAAATCGAATTTTCACGCCAACTATGATTACCTCATATACTGTGCCCTTCTCGATCTCCGTAAGAGTGGAATAAAAAGAACGAACGATCTTTGGATAGACAGGCAAGTTAGGATCTGGATTCACAAGAAACATCAAGTTGTGCATCCTCAAAAATCGCATCGCCCACTGATTAGCCTTGGCTTGTTGAATTAGTGGATCAATCTGGCATTCCGGAATGATATCGGCTTTCTGGAAGAGATAGGTCTTCGGCTGGGAAGTAGAAGAACGAGGGCGTCTCGGCATTTTCCGATACCTCCCACAAGCGCTAAGTTTAATGTCATTAGCCAGACATAATGACGTCTCAAGTGAGTGAAACAGGATCCGTGAACTGTAAATTTTCTTCAACATTTTCTGTTGCTAGCTCTAAATAGTTCTTGAGACGATGACCATTCACTTTGAAAATGTTTCCTGTCTGTAGGTGTTGAAGATTCACTGCAGCATGTGGAAAAACATGAGTAATAAGAAATGATCCATACCAACGTGAACGAAGCTTACCTGGGAATAGTAGAAGGCATGAGTGATATAACAAGACTTTCTGCCCAAGTTCAAAATGGTTTCTCTTCTTCTGGAATGCTCGTCTTGCCAATTGTTTTTCCTCCCCTAAGAGTGATTGTTTTGGCCTGTTCGTTCATTTTGGGGTTGACAACAACTTGGCCAGGAAACTTTCCAGGTTCTCTTTGATTTAAGGTAGTGGCTAATTGTCCCATTTGTTGCTCCAGATTTGCAATGGCGTTATCCGTTTTCTGCATAAACGCTTGAGTGCTTTGTGCCATTGATGTAACCATATCTTCAAGTGATGGTTTTGAAGGCTCAACTTGACCCCAATGTTGTGGTACTTGGGTAAAAGGCTGTTGCATTGGTTGATTATTACTCCACCTAAAATTTGGATGATTCCGCCATCCTGGATTGTAGGTAGAAGAGAAAGGATCATTACGTGGCCTTTGCATCTGATTTGGATAGGTGGTCAATGCATTGATTTGACCATCTAAGACAGCAACTTCATTTTGTGGGCAATTTCCCATGGCATGTCCAGGTGCACTACAAATAGTACACACCTGAGCTATTGGAATGATTAGCTGCTTCACCATATCTGTCAGATTGGCAATCTGAGCTTCCATGATTGAACTTGACTGTGCTTCATAGACTCCAACTTTTTTTTGCGGTTCTCTCACTCTATTGTAGCTCCATTGTTGAGAATTGGTTGATAGAGTTTCGAACATTTCCCTTGCTTGCTCAGCATTATTATTCATCAGTCCACCACCAGATGTGGCGTCCACCATTTTTCGATCTGAATCCAACATCCCCTCATAAAAATATTGCATAAGAAGCCATTCTTGAATATTATGATGAGGACAAGAACTTAAGAGTCTCTTGTACCTCTCCCAATACTCATGGAATACTTCTCCATCATTTTGTTGAATGCTCACGATCTCTTTTCTTATTTTATTTGTTTTTTGAGCTGGAAAGAATTTTGTCAAGAACTTGTTTGCCAAATCTGTCCATGTTCTAATTGATCCTCTTTGTAAAGAGTGAAGCCATGTCTTCGATTGTTCCTTCAAACTGAATGGAAACAATCGTAGACGGACTTGCTCATCAGTTAATCCTCTTATTTTGATTGTAGAACACACATCAAAAAACTCTTTAAGATGCATATGAGGATCTTCTCCAGCATGGCCCAAGAATGTAGGTAATAAATGGATCATGCCAGATTTTAGTTCAAAATTGTCTACGGTGGTCTGGGGGTAGACAATACATGAGGCCTGATCAGCTGCTTGAGGCACTGAAAAATCCTTAAGTGGCCTGCTCATGTCAGTTGGTTCTTCTGCCATTTGGACTGTGACTCTGGGACTTGTGACTGGTGACGTCAAAGGTGATATCTCAGGAGTTTGACGGTCTCTTTTTCGTTGTTGACAAAATAGACGAATATCCGCTAATTTTGTGTCTAACGAGATGTTGTCACTCAATAAGTTCTCCGAATCTGGGCGGGACATGCATGTGTCTGTACAATAGAAAATAGTAATAAGATATTTAGGTGGCAAAACCAACCATAAACATAAATTAATATACAGAAATTTTAGAGGATGACGGTGTCAATCACAATCAACAAAATTAATGTAGTTAGTATACATTATATAAAAAATTAGGAGTTAGTATACAGTATATAAAAAGTTAGTATACATAAAAATAAAAATAAAAATAAAAACAAATTAAGAAAAATGGGGCGATTTGAGCCAACCACATTAATTAATAACCTTCCATGTAGGAGGTGCTAAAATTAAGAAAAATGGGGCTAATAAGGCCAACCACAAAAAGAAATACAAATAATTAAAAAGTTAGTATACATAAAAATAAAATGGGGCATATAAAGCCAACCATGTATAAAAATAAAAACAAATAATAAAAAAAAAATTAGTAATGTTAGTAAATATTAATGCATATTAATAGGCGGTAAAACCAGCCATTAATTCTAATAGATATATAACTATATTATATATTATATATACATATATTAACAAAAGTAGGCGGTTGAACCGACCATATTAAATATGGGGCAATGAAGCCAACCATAGTAATTAACAACAGTAATAAATAACTAAATAATAAACAAGAGTTAGTTGACACTGTATTAGGGAATCACTCCCCGGCAACGGCGCCAAAAATTGTTATGTCGTTAGTAACAATTTAATATAATCTTATAACTGTACAAATAATATATAATTGACAAGTAAAAGTCGATCCCACAAGGAGTGATACTAATAAATATACAACCTAACACTTGAATATAATTTACACATAATAGTAAAGGGGGGGTTTAAATCTTATAACATAGAATAAAACAAACACATTAGTATTAAAAATAAGAATATTAAGTGAAGAGTTTCAATTTCTAAAAATCCTTGCTAGGACTCACTATCCACCACAAAACAATCAAACAATTTATAAGAAATGGTAGATTGAAATTTTCAATAAAAATATGATGACAACATTCACAACAAGGTCATGGTCAAACTCAAGTTGTATGATTCTCTCTTAGGTGCATGTACAGTGCATGGTGTTTACCTCAGTACGTGTATTCTTAATTGAAATCTAGCATGGTATTTGCATCAATTAACAATTAAAAACCCAATAAGAGAAAAGAGAATATGAATGTTACAAGAATCCTAATACATGGTGTTTGTACTTAGATATTCAAGAATTGATTTTTCATAATTCGTTTAACCAAATTATATGTTGCAAATAAGAACATATTCAACAGGGTAATTGATCTTGTTCTACAACAATTAACTCTAATACATGTTTCAAAGTTAGCTAATCAAAGAAACAAAAATATTAGAATTCAAATAACATGGAAAAATCAAAATCATCATTCTTATAAGAAAATTTGCAATCCACACCACACAACTTATATAATTGAAATCATGTTTAGGGCTTCAAAGTTAAGCCCTAACTACAAAAGTTTAATTATACATAATCAAGCAAAATATAAAACATAAGAAATACAAGCTAAGGAATACAACCCTTTTTCTCCTTCTTTGTTCTTCCTCCAAAAGATTTCTTCTTCTTGCTTTGTTTCTTCAATTCTTCAAATCTTGGAATTTTGTTTCATAGGAATTTTTGAATCTTGGAATCTTGCAATCCTCCATCATCAAAGACCTCATTTCCTTTTATAGACAAAATATTATGGAAATATCATGATATTTTAAATACAAAAATAATAAAATAAAAAATATCACACATATAAATATTATACAAATAAATATCACACATACAAATATCATGATATTTATTTTGGAAAAATGATGATGATATCATGAATGACATATTTTTACTTATAGATCAAGAATTTCACAATTGCTTAGGTTAAATGACAAGGAAGCAAAATTTCATTTAAAATAATAAAGTGATGCCCAAAATAATATTTGGAGTTTAATGCACAAATACATCACTTTAAACCTTAATCATTTATAAATGCCTATATGTAATCAATTTTAGAATGTATATTCTGGCACTTATCACTGCAAATGAAGAGAGAGACAAAGGCGGACCCAATTCGGGTCATACAAAAGTGGGTATTTCTTAGTGATTTAATCTGATCCGTTCATTTCATCTAAAGGACGAGAATTGAAGCCCGCATTTTTACATATATACGGGTCTGCACACTAGAGACCCATTGTGTATATATATATATATATGTATGTGTCGAGACAAAAGTGTCTCTTTTCCACTCAAATATCTCACACATACTAGATCACGGCATGTCTTTGAGTCCCAGATTTGGGCTGAATTTTTATTTATTATTCCATATAATCCATAATTCAAATATTTTCAGTGTACATATGTATAAGTGATTCACACATTAGGTAAGTCAGGCGCTGCCTGGAAGAAATTTTGAGGGGTAGAAGTCTCATTCCCTACAATAGTTATGTCAAAAAATAGCAGGACCTGTATGCGATTTATTTGGGCGAAAATCATGCCTAAGACACATTCAACTAACATTCCCAAAAATAGAACAATTTTGTTTTATTCTATTATATGTGGAAAATCAATTGATATTGAAAATTTTTTGCACAATTCTATTGTCCATAGTTTTCACACTACAACAATCGTAAGGCTTTGTCTTCTTTCTTTGATCAGTACATTGTGCATGAGAGTTAAGGTTCTTTGGGCACCGTATGAGGAGTCGTAGTATCAACAATGCGTGATTGATCGTTGTATGATCATAAAATACAAAGATGATGAGATTTTTGATATTCATACATAGGCTGAATCTTTTACAGTTCATTATTCCATTTCATCTGAAAGCACTGCTACGGTTGAAAGGATGATTAAGATCGAGGCACATATGGACCACCTGTCCAAAAGACTTGATCTATTAATGACATATATTCTAGGCTACAATAGTACCATGGCGTATATGCCTAATCAGTTGTCAAGTAACTTTGGTGTGCATACCATGTAGTTTCCTACTTCACTAACCCAACAATAGGATCGTTATCCTTCGGAAAATCCTGACTATTCGGGATTTCAACCAAGGAATTTTTATTTTCCATCACTTCACTAATTGTTGAGCATTGCGAACATTGCATTGTTGTTGTTTATCTTTTTGGGAAGTTATTTGACGTGTTTATTAAAATGGTTCTAATGAGCAAATTTAGTCACTGTCTTGATTTGCTACATACTTTTCTTATCACTCGTTATCTTCAATGGAGGCATTTGAAGAATTATGATTTGTTTGATCCTTGAGGGGTACAAAAGCAATCATTGCATTGGTACCGCCATTGTTTGAGAGTTTATGACCCCCAAAAAATCATGCTATAGTGAAACTCCGAAAGGGCGCACTAGGAAAAATTAGGGGCAAAAAAAAAGAGACAAAAACTCATTCAATTCAGACTATAAGTTTGGATTTAAGGCTATTAGGAGAAGAATAGTTGAGACATGAGTCTGTTGAATTGTGAAGGTCTCAAAAATAGTCATCAACTTATCCTGTATTGAGGTAGTTTTTGGTGTGATCTCTACGTTATCATGCATTTCACCTCGGAAAGATTTGGCCTGACAAAGAAGTTTTTTGGCAGACTTGAAAGGTTATGGCTTAATGACATTCAATTGTACAGGCACCAAAATTGGGGCAGTTTTTTGTGCGATTCTTGCATCATCTTACTCAAGAAAAGTTTCAATTTGTTGATAGAAGGAGAAGTTTGAGGGAAGATGTGGAAGGTTTAGAGACTACCTCATGTGAGTTGAATTTGATCGTTGTTAATTAGGTGATTATCACATAATTTATCTTGGAAAATTTTGGTTTGTTTTTTATTTATTTGATCTCTCCATATTCATGGCATAAAATTCTTTTACCACTGGAACAATTGCAGGTTTTGACTGTGCAACAAAATTCTCATTTAGATTGAGATATACACAAGAATATGGAGAGATCAAATATAGAAAAGACAAACCAAAATTTTCCAAGATAAAATATACGATAATTCAAAAATTACACCGAAACTGCCCCAGTTTTGGTGTGCAACCAATTAACAACGATCAAATTCAACTCACATGAGGTAGTCTCTGAACTTTTCATGTCTGCCCTCAAACTTCTCCTTCTATCAAAAAATTGAAACCTTTCCATAGTAAGATAACGCAAGGGTCACACCAAAAACCGCCCTAATTTTGGTGCGTGTACAATTGACTGTCATTAAGCCAAAACTTTTCATGTCTGCTAAAAAACTTCTTGGTCAGGCCGAATCTTTTCGAGGTGAAATGTATAATAATGTAGAGGTCGCACAAAAAACTACCCTACTTTTGGTGCATGTTTTAAATTACTGTCATTAAATCTAGACACCGTGAAGTCCATTCTACACCTTCACCCATATCAATGCCGGAAAAGTTGACAACTAGCTCTGAGACCATTAGAAATTTAACAAACTTATGTCTCAACTATCCTTCTCGCAACAGCTTGAAATCCGAACTTACAGTCTGAACTGAATGAGTTTCTCTCTCTTTTTTTTTTCTTTTTTTGCCCCTAATTTTTTCATAGAGCATCCTTTCAAGGTTTCACTCTAACCAAATTTTTTTTTGGGTCACAAACCTCTAAACCTATGGTTGTACCAATGCAATGATTGATTTTATACCGCTCAAGGATCAAAAAAATTAGAATTCATCAACTTCCTCCATTGAAGATAACCAGTGACGAGGAAAGTATGGAGCAAATCAAGCCAGTGACTAAATTTGCTCATTAGAACCATTTTAATAAACACATCAACTAACTTCCCGAAATGATAAACAACAATAGTGCAATGTTCGCAATGCTCAACAATTAATAAAATGATGGAAAATAAAAACTCCCTGGTTGAAATTTCGGGTCTTCATAATTTTTCAAAGTATAACGATCCTGTTGTTGGGTTAGTGAGTAGCAAACTGCATGGTATGTACTCAAAAGTTACTACACAACTGATTAGGCATATGAGCCATGGTCCCATGGTAGCCTACAATATATGACATTAACGAATTATGACTTTTGGACAGGTGGTCCACATGTGCCTCGATCTGCATCATCCTTTCAACCGTAGTAGTGCTTCCTAATGAAATGGAATAATCAACAGTAGAAGATTCAGCCTCTGTATAAGTATCAACAATCTCATCATCTTTGTATCTTCTCATCATCCTATGATCAATCACGCATCACGGATACTGCAACTCCTAATACAGTTCCCAAAGAACCCCGACTCTCATGCACAAATCAGAGAAGGAAGACAAAGCCCTATCGTTGTTGTAGTGCAAAAACTATGGACAATGGAATTGTGTAAAACTTTGCCAATATCAATTGATTTTTCAC
The DNA here is from genome assembly GCA_963580455.1 of Euonymus europaeus. Taxonomy (NCBI): domain Eukaryota; kingdom Viridiplantae; phylum Streptophyta; class Magnoliopsida; order Celastrales; family Celastraceae; genus Euonymus; species Euonymus europaeus. The sequence goes on from OY756962.1 coordinate 9,271,662, forward strand.
ACATAATAGAATAAAGCAAAATTGCTCTATTTTTTAGAATGTCAGTTGAATGTTTGCTAGGCATGAGTTTTGGCCAAATAAACTGCATCCAGGTCCTGCTTTTTTTTTCATATCTGTTGTGGGGAATGAGACTTCTACCCCTCTAAATTTATTCTAGGTATTGACAATGTATGGAAGATTGTAAACAATAATGATGGTTTTGCTATCGAATGGGACTAGCATACCTCGAGCATATACCTATTCATATCCTACCACCACATTGCCATAAAATTCTCTTACCACTAGAACGACTGCAGGTTTTAGCTGTGCAAAAAAAATTCTCCCAACCCCGTTCAGCAATAATTCTTGCGATGGTGGGTTTTGCTGCAAAAGAAGCTTGGAAACCTCTCTCTAGGATAATCTTTTGCCACCTTACTGATTCTTGGTATCTTTCAAATGCTTCCTCACTGATAAAGCGATTTACACTGGACATCTGAGAAGCTTGCTAACGTTGTCCTTTGGTAGCCATAATATATATCAAAGATAAGCTAAACTGAAGTAATTCAAAATCAACCAAAAAAGTCGGAGAAGATTCTGTTTTATGTTATAAGTTGGCATATTTTTAAATTAATGTATAGTGTTTCATTTAAAGTCATCATTCAATATTCATATTATTTTTTTCCAAGCCGGGAATGACTCTAATGATCATGTGCACCTTTTTAATTATCAAAACTCATTTCAAGTGGGATTTTTCATCCAATTCTCCAAACAATTTTTGGCCAATTCTAGAATGGCTATAATGATCTCGTATCCCTTTTTAAAACCTGCTCCAAGTAGGATTTTTCATCCAACCTTTTCTAAACACCAAATTGTCACGATTAATGGGTCAAGTCCCAATCAGTTGAAATATTGACTTCTAGCATACATAAACTATCAATAAAATAATTGGGACATACAAATCAATTTTTCAATACAAATTAGAGACAAAAAAATATATTTTTAGGGCAGTCATTTTTTTTGGAGTTATAGGGTGCTTAACACTTTCCCCATACTTAATCGACCCCCATACCCTCTTTCTCTAACTTGCATGTACTTTTTAGTGTCCAATTATGCTTTGAAATCACTTGGTGGTGAACTTCTTTCCAAAATGCCGAAGTACATTTTGCAAATATCCCTTTTGGGATAGATAAACTCTGCTCCTCTTCCAATCTATATGAATCTCCATACCTAGAACTTGCTTGGCTTCACTAAGATCTTTAATTTCAAACTCATAAGCTAACTGTCTCTTTAACTTCTCAATTTCATCTTTACTCTTGAAAGCTATAAGCATATCATCGACATATAAGAGCAAATAAATGAAATCACCATCTCGTAGCTTGTTGTAGTAAACACAAGGATCTTGCTCACTCTTGGTGTAATTTAACTCAAGCATAAATCGATCAAACCGCTTGTTCCACTGTCTAGAAGACTGTTTCAACCCATAAAGCGATCTTGTCAATTTACACACTAAATTCTCATCTTCAGCTATAAACCCACATGGCTGAGTCATATAAATCGTCTTCTCTAAATCACCATACAAAAATGCAGTTTTCACATGCAACTGAGCTAACTCAAAATCAAATTGTGCTACCAAAGCCAATCAAATATGAGTGGAAGTATGTCTTACCACTGGAGAAAACACCTCATTATAATCAGTACCTTCCCGTTGAGCGTAGCATTTAGCTACCAACCTAGCCTTGTAGTGAATAGTACCTTCAACAGATCCTTCTTTCTTATTGTAAACGCACTTGCACCCAATAGCTCTTCTACCCTTAGGTAACTCACATGGCTCCCATGTTTTTTTTAGAGGAGACTGCATCTCTTCCTCCATAGTCAACTGGCACTTATCAATATCAACACTCTGAACAGCCTGTCGATAAGTAACTGGAATATCATCATCAATAACCAAAAGTGCATATGGCACAATCATATCCTTTGTGAGCCAACTAGGTGCCTTTCTCTCACGGACACCTTTAGTTGTTACAATAGACTCCTGCACTGCATTAGGACCCTCCATAGTTGAACCAGCATTAACTGTATTCGGATCATCACCTCTATCAACCTAGGTTACATCTACGTTTACATCCATAGGAGGCTGACCCTCATAATCAATATCTACCTCAGTAGCATTCTCTGATACAGTAGAAACTAAAATTTTACTTGAAGATGAAGTTACATCTATCTCCACCAGCTATGAAACCTTCTTGGAATTGGTCAAATTCTCCACCTGCTTGGAGACATCTGACTTCATTATGGAAACCTTATCAAAAGTCACATCTATAATCATCACAATTTTCATGTATTTCAGATCCCATAGCCTATAGCCCTGAACTCCTTTTTTCACACCCATAAATACAGTTTTCTAGCATGGAGTTCCAACTTACCATCTGTAACATGATAATAAGCAGGACACCCAAAAATATAAAGGGAATCATAATCCTGAGCAGACTTACCAAACCATACCTCCACATGAGTTTTACTTTGTAACGTAGCCGAAGGCAACCGATTGATGAGATGACAGGCATAAGTCACTACTTTAGCCCAAAACGCCTTGCCCAATCCAGCATTAGACAATATACGCAGTATCCTCTCCAGCAAAGTACAGTTCATGTGTTTTGCCACCCCATTCTTTTGCGATATTCCTCTAACTATGAAGTGTCTTTGGATACCCTAATTCTAACACAAGTCCAAGAACGGGTCAGAAGTGTACTCCCCACCATTATCAGAGTAGAGCATCTTGATTTTTTTGCCAGTTTGATTCTCCATAACTTTCTTCCACCTCATGGTGTACACCCATAATCGCCTAGAGTAGTCATCAACAAAAGTCACAAAATAATTTTTCCCTCCAAGTGATGCATTCTTGGAAGCACCCGAAATATTTGTGTGCACATAATCCAGTATCCCACTAGTCTTCTGGATAGCTGTCCCAAATGTAGCTCATTTATGCTTGCCCAAAACACAATGCTCATAGAAATCTAACTTGTAGGTAACGACACCTTTCAATAATCCTTGCTAAACAAGTTTATGCAAAGATTGCATATGCCATAATCTGGTAGTCAACTTGGCTGCAAAATCTGTAGCCTCATTAGTAGCTGCTAAGCCTGTAACTCTATTTCCCTTCAAGTAATATAAGTTACTCTCACGAGTGTTTTTCATCAAAATCATTGCTCCATAAATTACCTTTAAAGTGTCATGTGAATAGCAATCTGGTAACCTCTGCTTTCCAACTGGCGGAGATGGGGTTCTTTGTCACCTTTAGGACAAACCTAACATCCTTCCACTCTCTAACCACTCCATCATGCAACTTCAACTGGATGCTACCAATCACCATTATCTGACAAAGTTGAGAATTTCCCATCAAAACAACACCATTCTCCAACTTTTCATAGCTAAAGAATCAATCCTGGTTGAGACACACATGGAATGTAGCGCCAGTGTCCAAGATCCATTCACTATTACTTGCAGAACATACAACTGATGAAACGACCATTGAGTAGTCCAAGTCCTCGTCTTCACCTTTCTTTATGACAACATTAACCGATGAAGAATTAGAGTTACTCTTCTTATTTTCCGCATTTGGAAAATCTTTCTTCCAATATCCTCTCTCATGGCAAAAAGCACACTCATCCTTAGCAAGTTGTCATCCTCCTCTTGATTTAGAACGACCCGTGAGGAATCACCAACAAATTTCTTCTTATCTCTTGACCTCCCATCTCTTGCCATTAATGCCTTTGATTGTGAATCACACAATGTCTCTTTATCCTTCTTTCTGAACTCAAAATTCAACAATAAAGCAGACACTTCATTATAGTTCAATTTGGTCTTCCCATGTATCAAAGTGTTGAAAAAGTTCTAAAACTCTTCAAAAAGTGAATTCAACAACAAAAAGGCTTTTACCACATCCTTGAAAATTTCTTCAAAATTCGCCAAGTCGGCAAGAAATTTAGTGACCTCATTTAAGTGCTCACTCATAGAAGCACCCCTCCCCATAGTGAAACGATAAAGCTTCCCCAACAAATGGAGACGATTCTCAATGTTTTTCTTCATGTATTTATCCTCTAAAATCTGCCACATCTCCTCAGTAGAGCTCACATCAAGTACTAAGTACTTCAAATCCCTAGCTAAACATTTTTGGATAATACCATACGCACATATGTGCCCACTATTTATCATCAATGTCATCCCGCTTGTCTTCCAAAACTTTATCAGGATATTGATGCGCTAAAGCGTCCATCACCTCGACACGCCATAGACCAAAATTATTTGTCCCATCAAATTTCTCTACATTCAATGACTCCTTCGAAAAAATCCTAGATTTTTTACCCGGAACCTATGGACTACCCGAAGCACTTCCACCATTTTTGCCTTTGGTAGTTACTCCCAGAACATTTTCTTCAGTAGACATCTTCTAAACAACTTGATTTCAGCACAAAATAAGGCAATAATCCCAATAGATAACAATCAAGGCAGAAAATCAAGGCCATAGCAACCCTAAATCAACACAAAATTCTCGTTGGAATTTCATCAAACATCTTGTGGGAGCTAATTTCTCAAATCCTCCACCCAAGAGAAAATCTATTTGGAATCAACCAAATGAACTCAAGGAATCACTAACCTGAAGCTCTGATACCAATTGTTACGATTTGAACCTCAAATATGCAATGGATTGAATAAATTGTTGAAACCCTTGTTTTGAAAATCAAGAACAAAACCAATGGATTTTGGGTAGAATCACAAGCAGAAACAAAATAAAGAGTAATCAAAGCAATAGAGAACACGAGATTTGCATGGTTTGGTGTTATCCTACATCCATGAGGAGCAAAGGGTTCTTCTTCTTGTATTAGGTTGAGAGAATAATGAAAAATCTTACCCAAAAATACATAGAACTCGTGTTTTAAAAGAATGGGATGAGTCGGGCGCCCTTCTAGCGCTCGAGCGCCAGTAGTGCACTCATTGTTGCGCTCTCTACTAAAAAATCAGATTTGGGCACCCTTCTAGCGCTCAAGCAACAATAGGACATTTGAATAGGATTTTCAACATGTACTTATCACAATATCTCATAGAATTGCCAAAAAAAACCATGCGGAGGCTGCAACAAATGAAGGTTTGAATCCTTTCCTCCCAAATTGCTTTGTGATTCATTACTTCAATTCATTATTTGATTGTCATTATTCGTTGATTCCCTATTTGTTTCGTTGTTTTGTTTGTTGATCTCACTAGCTTTGTTTTCTCGTTGATTGTTGATGTTGCTATCTATTAAGTTTCCCTGTCTTCATATAGCTTAGGCATTAAATGACTTTCAAAAAATTCAATGGTTCGAAAAATATTTTAAATCAATAAATTTTATTACAAAACTCCCTCCTCTTTAAAACTTATTTTTACTCCGAAAAAATATCTAAATCGAAACAAAGGTTTTTAAAGTTTCCTTAAAAACTTGTTTTTATAAAAGTCATGCATTTTATTTTAAATACTACAATATTTTTATTAGTAGCTTTTGGAGATGATATATGAAAATATTATACGCTATTCATGAATCGTATTCATTGTGACTGTGGAGCTTATCGGTCGGAGTTATTACTCAATCGTTCATTATTACCCAAATTTAAATCATTTTGAAATGGTCAATTAAGTACGTCAAAAAATTCAATACAATCTGAGTCTGAACAAACAAATATCTCATGAACACCGTATATTGTCAGACCTGGATCTACCCGAACCCAAATTTTTGTCACTTCTATGAGCAAGTTCCATGAATAGTATAACTGTTGGGGTTGTGATTAGTGTTTACTAAAATTTGTTTGAACTTCTGCACGTCGCTTTCATAAAGACTTATATTTATATTTTGTCGACAATATTTTTAGTACATTTGTATTGTAATATGCATTTGCTAGACTTTTCTTGATTTTGATTAATCGAGGTTAATTTAGAAATTCCGTAGACTCCTGTTGAAACAAGACATTACAGGTTTTGGTTTATATTGGATTGAAATAAAGGCTTTCAATAGACTTTGCACTATATTTGTTAGTCAAGAAGTTTTTAATTCTCTCGACAATTCCCTATTGAAATAAGGCTGTAAACGAGCTGAACTACTCGCAGGTGACTTGGCATCTCGAAAAAAATTCATTCGTGATCGATTCGCTTCATAAACGAATCAATCTTAAGCTTGATTTTGAGGCTCAATTCATAAACGAGTCGAGCTTGAGCAACATAAAGGTCGGCTTGTTAAAGCTCACGAGCTAGGTTGTAGGCTCAGCTTGATTATATAATATAAAAATACACACACATATACATACAATTATATGTGTGTGTAATAGTTAATTTCATTTTTTAATGAATATTATTAGTGTGTTTAATATAATTTTCGATTCGTATGATTCAATATATTATTAAGTATAATTATTAGTATATTATATATGTATAAAAAATAATAAGAATTCGATATTTTATATATTTATTGAGCTCTGCTCTTTTATATATTAATTGAGCATTTGGCCAGCCGAGCTCGAGCACGAGCCCTTTCTAATGATATTCAACTCGAGCTCGAAAAATAATTCCAGCCCGAATCGACCTCCTGTTTAACATATTTGAACCAAGCACATGTCAAAGCTCAGCTCGAGTCGGCTCGATTACACCCCTAATTGAAATAAAACTTTATAATATTAATACCCATTCACATCGGACCTTTGAGAGAGACCCTAAAAAGTTGAATGCAAAATTTACAAGATTCAGCTTGTCGCTTAAATTCTCTCATAAAATCAACTCAGGTGATCTATCATATCTAAGCATCAATACAAAACAAATAAAATAATTAAGCAAGATTTTTTGTTTTTGTTTAAAGCGACGTCCTTTTCCCCTTCTTTCTTTAGTGCTAGTCTTCTCCTATTAATTGTGAAAGCAATGTCAAATCTCAACTCGTACTAAAAAAAAAAGGTCAAATCTCAATTCATGGCAACATTTACGGTAACTAGCCACAATTATTTGTCCCACAATCAAAGTGAAAATATCCTACAACAAAAAAGGTCAAATAGGTGAAACTAAATAGTCTAATTGCAACCACAGACATTGGATATCAAGAAAGTAGAATTAAACCCACAAATTATTGGTACGTAGTAGGCCCCTGCCTCTTGTGGGAATCTCCCTACAGTTTCCCAACTCAAACTGAAAAGAAAGAGCACAAAGTCAGTTGCCCCAAATTAAGGGAGAATTGGGTGTGGCCCGGTTGGTGGCTACCCTTGCCAGGAGCCATGACTACTTGATTTAGCTGTGGAGTCCGAAAATAGATGCTTTTTGGGGTCATAGTCATAAAAAAAAATTGACCCGAGAATTATTTGCAGGTTATACGAGGGCATTTGAAAATTAAAAATTGATCTTATAGTGTTTGAAAATGATTTTAAATTTTGAATTTTAAACTCGCCATGATTTCGGGATACCCAAATCGAAATCGACACTGAATCAGGTTCCATAGAGATTGTTTCGTGAGTGACTTGTCCAAGTTATGTAATTTGGATGATGTTCACCTGTTGAAAACTTCTTTTATTTTGTTGGCTTATTATTATATTTAGATTATTTGTTTGGTTTTTTGCGCTGAAAATTGAATTACGGTTGCTGTCATGTTATTTTATTTTGTTATTCGGGTACTTTAGTGTTTGAATTTTGGGTTTGAAAATGATTATCTATCATTTATGAAAATATATAAAAAAATATTAAAATTAAATGGTAAACGATTATCCAACTATTCTAGTTTTGAAGTTTTTAATGATATTGTTAAACAATTTTAAAACAATTTTTATATATTATACTTTAAATGAAAACGATTTTCAAATTCTCTAATAAAAATAAGGATAGTGATAAATAGTCCATATTTTAAGAATTCAAGATAGCCCAAACATAAATAATAAGCGCTGAATCCTAAGGGAAACGGATTCGTTAAACACTAACGGTCTAATTTAGTTCAATCACCTAGTGGATAAGTGATTAATATCACTTCAAGTCTCTTGTAAATAATTAATCAATATCTTTTGGAATTGCTTTGTTTTATCATTATTTGTTTTATAGGTAATAATCTTCAAGTCTTATCGTAAATAAGAAACACTTATTAAGATGTTGGTGGAGCTCTATAAAAGCCACGGCCATCAAGTGTTAGTTAGACGAGAAGTAATGTGAGAATATAGACAGCAGATTTTTGCTTTTGTTTGTTTCAATTTTCTCATAGTTTTAGATCTTTTTTGGATGAGATCTTGAGTGGTAGTATGAAGATAATTGTAGTGAGGACATTATGTTTGTTTCAATTCTCTCATAGTTCTGCTGTGTTTTTTTGGATGAGATCTGTGATTTGCCAGACCCTAACGGGCTCATGTATTAGATTTTCATATTGTAACATAAATAATAAGTGTTAAACCCTAAAGGAAACGAATTCGATAAAGCCTAACAAGTTAATAATTAATTAGAATAAAATCATAAAATCAAATAAATATTAAGATATTAATTAAAGTAGTATAATAATTAATTAAAATAGAAAAATTAATTTATAAATATATATGGACTACCATAAATTTTAAAAATATGAACTAGATATCATCTTCGGAGTACATAAACTCATAAACCATTGCCAACCCTATTGGAACTGGCACAGGCCTGTATAATTGGCATTGGCATGATTTGACGCTTCGCAAACACGTCCGCTGCCTCTACCTATTCTGCAAAGCCATTGGAAGGACGGCTTGTAAGTTGTAATATACACTGGTCAAATAACTTTTGTGGGCCTCCAGACAAGAGTTAGACATTAAGTGGGCCCACATTGTGAAGCCCATTTGGGATTTAGTAATTGTTCAATACTGGCATGTGCATCTTATCCCTTTCGTATACCCCCAATAATATGGGAATGCTATCATTTTGGTTGAGACTAAATTGGCCAAAAAAAGAGAAGCAACTAAAATAAGGAAGAAAATGCCTTTATGAATGAGTTGTCACTTTCTCCAAATTTTGGAGAGTTGAGGCTAAATTGGCCTAAAAATAATCCATCTGCATGAACCCTAAATTTTGGGACTTGGGTAATGCGCAATAGATATTCTTAACAAATTTTTTAACTTTCGCAAAAACATACATTTTCACCGATTTACAAAAACAGTAACATCAAACATCACATTCTTCTTGAATACAATGTGAATATAAATGCAGGCTAATCTAAGGAACTATCAGGCTAATCTAATGAGTACACCTCCAATATGATTAATCACAGACACACCTCCATTAAGAGCAGTCACACCACCTACGTTCACAACACCATAAGCATTTTCATCACGTCCATCATAGATAGTAGGCATCTCATCATAAGTTTTTTGCATTATTTCTCTACACAATTCAAAGAGACTAGTGAGTAATCAATGTATTAGTTATATAAAATACTATGAAATAATTTTCCAAATGAATATTTATTGTAAGAATAGAAAATATAAAGATTCAAATATTATGATATATTGCATATAATGATTGGACATATACAGTTTGAATAATAGCAATTACATAACATGCATACATACACTGATTTTATAGGGCTTGAATTTCTAACTTTAGTATTTGTGTCAAATTCAATAGCAATATAAGTATTTAATTAAGCAAATACAATTATCGGTTTACTGGGCTAAAGCAATTGTAATTTGAAAATTGAAAATTGAATAGACAATATACCATGCATGCACCAATAAAATTATCAAACTTATGTGTGAAGATTACAGATGTAGTTTTAACAATAAATGAAGCTAGCAAGCATTAACAGTTAAGTCAATCTTTAGAACTAACATATAATTTGGCATATATGTTGGTAATGTATATGTTGTTTCAAATGTTGACATATATGCAGTTTCAAATATTGTGAGTATTTAGATTATTTTTGCTGATAACATAAATTTTATTTCAAATGCTTTGATACAATTCACCTTATAGCAAATTCACATAAGCATATCGTGCAGTAGACAAAGCAAGACATATATACAAAGATTGAACGCATAGTCTAATCAAGTGAAGGCATATGCAATTATTAGTTTAATAGTTGCGGTAAAAGTTCGGTGTATCTCATCAATAACAAAATATGGAAAAAAAATTGCGGAAATTAAAGAATAATACCACGATTTTGAGTATGATGACGTCAAAAAGGTGATAGTGCCGTAATGACGATCAGTCGGTCAGGCTGGAGCTATATCTGGTGAGTATCCTGAAATAAATGCGAACAAATGTGAGCTTAAAGACCCGGGCCTGAGGTTGTCCTCAGGCGTAGGCGCTCCGACGCTCAAGTCAGTATGGATTCAGTTATTATAGTGCCCCGGTATGCAGAGTTCTTCTATGAGTTTGAATAGCAAAACAGTCATTAGAAATTTACCTGAGAATGAGGCTTCTCTTTTATAGGGGTCAACTGGTCCGAGTTTTACGGATAGTAAAACTCTTTGATTCATTGGTTGAGCGTATTGTTCGGAGGCACAGTCTTTTTAGAACTCCTTCTCCTATCTGGAGTTGGACTCTTATAATTTTAGTATCTCACTGAGGGTTGGACACAGGTTAGAACCTTGACGTCTTATCTCGGCTACATAGTGGAGTTTCTCTCCCGGCATGGATTTCCGGGTCGGCGTGATGTTTCAAGGAACGCGGACCGGTATGGTTAATATGACCTTCTGATTGCCATGGCACGAGCCGGAGAGCATTCTCCCGGCGCGTATCCCATACAAGCTGGGCCGATATATAAGACCGGTAGTGCCATTTCTCGGACCAGACAAACCCATGTAACCGGTGCAGTTATCTCAAGGCCGGGCGGGGACGGTCATCAAGTAAAACTGTCCTCTGGGATGCATTAATGGCGACACGTGTTATCATCTTATTCGTAGGGTTATTTTAGTCACATCATTGGTCGGATTATAGCATTCGACAATGAAGTCGGCCAAGGCTTGACCTTTTATGGCCTGGCGTGGTTTGAATTGAATGTCGAATTCTCTAAGTTCAATAGACCACTTGATCAGTCTTCTAGAGACATCTAGCTTTTGAAGTATACTTTTTAGTGGTTGATTTGTCAAAACCACTATGGTGTGGGCCTAGAAATACGACCTGAGTTTCCGGGCTGCAACGATAAGTGCTAGCGCCACTTGTTCGGTATGGGAATACCTGGTCTCAGCATCTAACATCACTTTGCTGTTGTAGTAGACAGGACTTTGCACCTTATCGTCTTCCCATATTAGTACCGCACTGACAGCATGCTGCGAAGTGGCTAGGTATAAGAAGAGTATTTCACCCTCTTTCAGACAAGTGAAGAGGGGAGGCTGTGCTAGGTAGTCCTTTAGATTTTTGAAGGACCTTTGACATTCCTCTGTCCAATGAAATTCTCTTGATTTCTTTAATGCCTGAAAGAAAGGTCTGCATCTGTCACTAGACCTAGCAAGGAATCTTTCGAGCGAAGCGGCTCGTCCAGTTAGCTTCTGAACTTCTTTGACATTCCGGGGTGATTCCATGTTGATAATAGCCTCAACCTTTTCTGGGTTGACTTCAAGTCCTTTGCTGGTGACTAAAAATCCGAGGAATTTTCTCGAAGCCACTCCAAAGGCGCATTTATCCGGGTTAAGTTTCATTCCGAATTTATCAAGAGTTGAAAAAACTTTTTCCAAATCGCTCGGATGGTCAGTTGCCACTTTACTCTTGACCACCATGTCATCAACGTATGCCTTGATAGACTTTCCTATCTGGTCTGAGAAAATATGGGTTACCAAACGCTGATAGGTTGCTCCGACATTTTTCAGACCAAAGGGCATTACTTTGTAACAGTATGCGCCCTCCGAGGTTATGAAGGATGTTGCTTCCTCATCTTCCGAGTTCATCCTTATCTGATGATAACCGGAGTAAGCATCAAGGAAACTCAGCAACTGATGGCCAGACGTTGCATCTACCAATTGGTCTATCTTCGGAAGTGGATAGCTATCCTTGGGACAAGCTTTGTTCAGGTCGGTAAAATCGACGCACATCCTTCATTTATCGTTGGCTTTCCGTACCATGACGACATTTGCCAACCACTCTGGATAATGAACTTCCCTTATGAAGTCGGCCTCCACCAACTTTCGTACCTCCTCCTTAATGGCTTCCTGCCTATCCATGGCGAAATTTCGTCGTTTTTGTTTCACTGGCTTCGTACCGGCCCGGATGCTCAACTTATGTTGAATAATTTCTGGGCTAATTCCCGGTATTTCATCTGCACTCCATGCAAAAATTTTCACACTGTTAAGTAATAGGGTGGTTATTTGTTTCGACAGATCACCCTCCAATTGCGAGCCAACATAAAAATTTCTGTTCGTGCCCTCTTCAACTGGGACGGGTACCAAATCCTCAACCGGTGTAGGCTTGAGCATCTTATCATCAGAACGAATATCCAAATTGGCCACAGAAAGTTTGCCTTTCTTTTTGTCTTTAAGATCGGTAAAGTAGACGTCCCCGGCCACTTGCTGGTTACCTACGACCTCTCCAATTCCACGGTATGTGTGAAATTTCATTTTTAAACAATATGTAGATACCATCGCTCCAATCTGGTGCAGCAGTGGCCTCCCTATAATGCCGTTGTAAGGTGCTTTAACATCTACCACAAGCAAATCCACCATCTGCATTGTGGTTCGAGGATAAGTTCCAAGTGTGACTGGGAGGTTAATAACTCCTTTCGGCATGACCGATTGCCCGGTGAATCCGTAGAGTGGCTTTGTTGCGGGCCTCAACCTATCCTCGGATATTCTCATTGCATGAAGGCATGGTAAAACAGTATGTCAGCCGCACTGCCATTATCCACAAGAATTTTAAGCACGATGAAATTTGCTATGACGGCTTGGACCACCAAGGCGTCATAGTGTGGATACTGAATGTCTTCCTCATCCTTTTCCGAGAAGACAATAGACTCCTCCTCCCTTCTTGCTTTCTTGTTCTTGACGATGTCCTTACCAAGCCGGGCGTATGCTCTTCCTGCGGAAGTGCTCTCACCTCCCGTAGCAAGACCTCCTATGATTACTTCGCAGTAATCGATTGTACCAGCACCACCTTTTTCGTGTCGGGGAGAGTCATCTCTTCTTCTTGGTTTTCTCCTGTCATCATCTTCCTCGTCCCTTCTCTTTCTCTTATCACACCGGTCTGAGGTGTATTGTTTCAGATGACCTCTTCTTATGAGGCCTTCTATCTCATCTTTCAGTTGTCTACAGTCGTTCGTGTCATGACCATGATCCTTATAGAACCGGAAAAACTTCCTGGTTGAGCATTTTCCTGGTGGCGACCTCATTTTGTCGGGCCATTGGACAAGGTTCTGATCACAGATTTCATTCAGGACCGTTTTCAAAGAACTATTCAAGGGAGTATAGTTCATGTATTTGGGAGGTGGACCAAAATTGGTCTTTTTACCAGGTTGATTATCCTTTCTGAAATTGTCCCGATTGGGTCTCTTGTCCTGGCTCGGTCGATTTCCTCCTGACCCACTTGATCTTCCTTTATCTCTCGACTGTCTGCTACGGTCAGGTGATGTTCGGATCGCAAACCGCGACGATTTGAGAGAATCTGTCGCTTTTATATACTTTTCTGTTCTGGCCAAGAGCTCTTCCATTGTCTATGGTCGATCTGTGCACAAGGAATTGCAGAATTGCTCATGGCGGACAGTTCTAATCAGTGCAGCATTTGCCACGACAATTTGGACATTTGGTATTTCTAGACACATCTGATTGAACCTTTCGATGAATGCTCATAAAGATTCTCCCCTCTCGTGTTCTATGGTCATTAGATCTTGATTAGTAGTCTTTGGTTTTCTCGCACTTGCAAATCGAAGTGCAAACTTTCTGGAAAGGTCCTAGAAATTGAAGATGCTATGGCTCGGCTGGTTTATGAACCATGTCCGGGCCGGTCCAACTAATGTTGAAGGAAAGGTTTTGCATAGGATGGCATCAGATGCTCCGCGACACTCCATCATGGATTTGAAACCCATGATGTGGTCATAAGGATCTTTTCTTCCTTCATACAACTCAAGGTTTGGGATTTTGAAATCCCGAGACACTTCAGTGTTTAGTATTTCTCTGGATAAGGGGGTCATGGAGCTGTCCCATATTTCATCTGCCATGTCCCTTCCTTGTAGAGTGGCAAGCTTGCGGTCTACCTCTTGGAGATGTTTATTTACATCATCCGTAATTTGGTGGGTATTCCTCCTTGTGCTTGTAATTGACGGTCCGTCCCGGTCATCATCCTCCTTCCTCTTGGATCCTCCGAAATGAGAGTTCCGGTCATCCTCACTCCTCCTCCTTGAGGGGTCATTTCCATTCTTTTCCCGGGTAGCCTGTGTCTGCTGATTTGCAAGCATCATCTCGGTAAGCATTTCCACTTGCCTACAGAGTTGATTAAACCTTTCAGTAGTGAAGGTTGGAGCCGGAGGATGATGCTGAGGGGCTTGATCATTAGCTGCAGTTCCTTCCCGGTCCGGATTCTCTCCCCGGGGGCCTGGGATGACATTTTCCCTGGCAACATTCCCTGGTGCTTGAATGTTCACCTTAGCTGCAACTTGCTGCCGTTGCTGTTGGGCTATTGAACTTTCAGGATCGTCCACAATGTTCCTTCTAGGCCTGACCATGATTTATGTTGTGAAGTGTAAGTTGCTTCCCAAAAACGGCGCCAAACTGATGACGTCAAAAAGGTGACAGTGCCGTAATGACGATCAGTCGGTCAGGCTGGAGCTGTATCTGGTAAGTGTCCTGAAATAAATGCGAACAAACGTGAGCTTAAAGACCCGGGCCTGAGGTTGTCCTTAGGCATAGGCGCTCCGACGCTCAAGTCAGTATGGATTCAGTTATTATAGTGCCCCGGTATGCAGAGTTCTTCTATGAGTTTGAATAGCAAAACAATCATTAGAAATTTACCTGAGAATGAGGCTTCTCTTTTATAGGGGTCAACTGGTCCGAGTTTTACGGATAGTAAAACTCTTTGATTCATTGGTTGAGCGTATTGTTCGGAGGCACAGTCTTTTTAGAACTCCTTCTCCTATCTGGAGTTGGACTCTTATAATTTTAGTATCTCACTGAGGGTTGGACACAGGTTAGAACCTTGATGTCTTATCTCGGCTACATAGTGGAGTTTCTCTCCCGGCATGGATTTCCGGGCCGGCGTGATGTTTCAAGGAACGCGGACCGGTATGGTTAATATGACCTTCTGATTGCCATGGCACGGGCCGGAGAGCATTCTCCCGGCGCGTATCCCATACAAGCCGGGCCGGTATATAAGACCGGTAGTGCCATTTCTCGGATCGGACAAATCCATGTAACCGGTGCAGTTATCTCAAGGCCGGGCCGGGACGGTCATCAAGTAAAACTGTCCTCCGGGATGCATTAATGGCGACACGTGTTATCATCTTATTCGTAGAGTTATTTTAGTCACATCAGAGTAAAACCCAACCTGAGAAAATCTTGAGTCTATTAACGTCTAACCTTCCAAAAAAATCCACTATAATGAACCAAGATTACAACCTTATCTTTTGACTAAAGATCTTGTCTGTACATCACGTTCAGCATATGTTTTGAACCTAAACTCAAATACACCAAGGATGAATATGCTTTTAGCACCTCCAAAAGACTTCACCTCCACAAAAATGGCCAAACTCGACTCCACCAACAACACCGTTGAACCTCTTCAATGGATCACCGAATCAACAAGAACAAAAAAAATTCTCACTTAAACTATACTCCCTTGATTCACATGAATCATCTCAAAATTTGTAAGAATAAAATATTGAGAGAACAACCAAAAAACTGAAGCTCATATGTACGGGTAAAACTTTGAATTTGCTTCAGGTCATCTTAAAACTCGATCATGTCTCTTATATAGTGTTAGGTACAACTATGAAAAGTTTCAATAAATCATGAAAAGACAAAACTTCATTCAAGTGATGCAATTTATATCCATTATGAAGAGTTTTACTTGAAATAAAAGTCAGTCATTTAAAAAACTATATCCACAACTACTCCTACCATCATAACAACTTCTAGCTGTAGATATCTCTCACGTCACTTAATAGTTAATGACTTAGCATCATACCCATAAGAAAACATTAGTTATTTTTGCATTATAAACCATAAAGGACAGGTATGGAACTCATGCAAAGCAGCGTACCTCACACACACCTAGACACTCCCCTAGCTATTAACTGATGTTGCGAGAGCCATTTTCTTCATTCTTCTTGGAGAAGCCAATTTTAGAGAGAGATGGAGAGAAAATTAGAGTGAGAAAGTGAGGTTTTGAGAGATTATTCAAGATTTGGAGCTTGGATTGAAGATTTAAACAAGATTTGGTGGAGATTTCAAAGATTCAAGTAAGTTTTTCTAGTTTTGGAAAATCTAGGGTTTTCTAGATTTCGTTTGATTTGGTAATAGATGGAATGTATGGCTTAGCTATGTTGATTCTAGGGTTATTTATGATTGTTTTACTAGGTTTGATCATTGGTTTAGGTTGAGTTTTGATTTGGATGGAGATTGGAGGATTTAGGGAAATCCTAGAGAGAGAAGATATGTCTCTCTTGATTTGTGATTAAATTCATATTTTTATGGTATATGGATGTTATTGATATGAGTATATGAGATTGTTTGGTTGAAATCGATACGTTAAGAGAATGGGTCGAAACCCTAGTTTTGGAATTTGAGTTGGTAAGCTTTTGCTTGGGTAATGAGGTAGGGATTCTTAACTCCTTTTCTTTATCGTGTTCTTTGTTCTCTAAAGAGCAGTTGAATTTATTCATTGGTCATTACCTTTTGTTTTCTTTCCTAAATTGTTCCTTAGGAACAACGAACTTTTGTTGATTATTGATTATTGATTACTTGCATACCCTTTGAATGCTTAATCATCTATTGGGCATGATAATCCTCGTTCATGCATCATGTAGTTATGTATATATATAGGATTTTCTTATATATAAAATTCTTATGCATGACATAATTGGACATGTGTTATAGATGCATCGGGTCTACAAGTATGGACTCGTAGTATCCTTAGGTTCTAATTTTGTGCGATGTTGGGTACCGAATGGGAACATTGTTGCCGAAATTGGGATTCCCACTGTGATGGTGCACCTATAGTTGTTTCGGGGCAAAGTACAAGGATTTCGATGATTTTTCGAAATATTCATTGACTGGTGCTAGGCGTTGTAGGGTGTAGCCCGAGGTTATACATTGTTGTGACATTTTAGATGTCATGTTGCTGCATTTAACTTGTTTAAATATTTAGCCTTTACATTCTTAATGACTCCTCTTATGTTCCGTACTGAGCCTCCTGCTCACCCTATTCCTTTTCTCTAACCTTCAGGTGAGCCTGGTGCTGAGAACCAGGCTGCGGATCAGTTGGAGGCTGCGTGACATGGATAGCCACCCTAGGAGCACTAGATTTGTATTTTGATATGTTAGAACTTAGTAGATGATGAGTACATTCAATACTTTTATATTGTTGAATATTATGTTGTTAAATACCTTTTCAGTATGACAGATGGAGGGTCGGAAGGGTATGCCGTGTGATCGGGACTTCCGTACCTGGATGATGAACCATGGGTCCAGATTTGATTTAATACCTTTTCGGTATGCTAGATGGATGGTTGAGAGTGTATGTCGTGTGATCGGGACTCCCGTACTTGGATGATGGACCTTGAGTCCGATTTGATAGACTTTGATAGTCTTAGATGATATTGTTGATATGATTATGCTCTGCTTATTAATTGCATGTAGTTAGGAGGCCTAAGGTCGTGCCTAGTGTGTGAATGTGGATAGATGGCCAGAGGCTCTGTTAGGCTGCGAAACTTCTCTGATTAGTATTGATTATCTTTCATGTGTTAAGTGATATGTGACTCTAGGTTGGTACCCTCCGATATACAGGGAGGTGCTGTCAGATTTCTGTTAGAATCCAGGGTTAAGATGACGTGTGGTGAGGTTCATAGTGACGAGGTACACGTCTAATGTGGCGCTCCCGGCTAAGTGCGTGATTTTTAGGTCGGGGCGTCACAACCACAGTGCAAGAAAGTGACACAATAATGTCACAAAGAAAATAAGAGAGGAATTTTTTTGTGATGTGTTTTTAACTTTCTAGTAGGTCTTCCTTATATTGGAAGCCCAATCAATAATCAAGGCCAAAAAAATCAGAGATATGTAAGCACATATTGTTGAATAGGAAATCCTATTGCCGACATAAAGTATTTTTTACCATCTCTCATTTGCACAAATTTCAAATCACATATATCTATGTGAATTAATTCCAAATGTTCACTTTTTCTTTTGATTGAGTGAAATGGTGCCTTCGTCAATTTAGCTTCTACACATGTTTCACATTTTGGATTCATGTCTAAGCCAAATTTAGGTATTAGGCTCATGTTAATTAATCAACATAAAGTTCCATAATTAACATGTCATAATGTACCATGTCGTATATTACAAGACTTAAGCAAGTAAGCGAAATATGCAATTTTATTAGAACGATCAACAATGGTTACATTGAGTTTAGAAAGGCCATCAGCCAGAAACCTTTTCCCCACATATGTCCCATACTTAGTGAGAATAAACTTCTCATACTCAAAAACAAGATTAAAGCCTTTCTTGCTGAGGAGTGACCCTGAAACTAAGTTATTGCGAATTTCAGGTAACGTGTAACAAATCAAGAGAAGTCAACTCTTTTCCAGAGGTCATTTTTAGCACCACATTTCCAATGTCGTCTACTTTGGCAGTAGCAAAATTTCCCATTTATAAATTCTCATTCATAATAGGTTGGTATGTGGAGAGAAACTCCTTGCTAGCAACACATGATGAGTAGTTCCAGTATGCACCCACAATTCTCTAGGATTCCCAATCCAGTTGTATTCAGAGACATTGCACAAAGGTTCATAACTTTCAAATCCTTTTCCACTTCAGTCAAGTGTGCTTGTGCCTTCTTTTTATGGTCATTCTTTTGACCTTTCCTTGAGCGAAAGTCCTTCGCTTGATGCCCCTCTCTGTCACAGACAAAACACTTGCCTTTGAACCTGTTCGGGTTCGTCTTGTTAGCTCTACCGAACTTCCTCTTTTTGTTAGAGGGCTTATTAGTCTCCAACAAGTTAGCCTTCGCCTCATGAAGTTTGTAACCCTTA
Source organism: Euonymus europaeus (assembly GCA_963580455.1). NCBI lineage: Eukaryota > Viridiplantae > Streptophyta > Magnoliopsida > Celastrales > Celastraceae > Euonymus > Euonymus europaeus. Next base: position 9,290,815 of record OY756962.1, read on the forward strand.
TTATCATTGTTTCGATTCTCTTCCTCAATCCTCAACTTTAGAATCAAATCATCAAGATTCATCTCCTTTCTCTTTTGTTTGAGATAGCTCTTGAGATCTTTTAAAGAAGGAGGAAGCTTCTCAATGATCGCAGGCACTTGGAATGATTCATTAATGATGATCTCTAATTCCTCGGCCTAGGTCCCACCTTCTTTGAATCCACCATTTGGTATTCTAGAAAATGCCCTACCATGAATTTATTCAATCTGGCATCTTCAGCTTATACATTTTCTCTAAGGCCGCCCACAATGTCTTAGAAGTTGGGAACATACTATACACATTGTACAGATTATTGGACAGACCATTGAGAATGGTGTTTCGGCATAGGTAGTCTGAGTTCTTCCATGCATCCATAGTAGGTAGAATAGCAATGTTTTGAGCATTGATATCTACATCATCCACCTTAGGTGCATCCTCCTTGAGGAATTTGGTCAAATTCAAAGTAGTTAGATAAAAATGCATTTTCTATTGTCACCTCTTGAAATTTGCCCCACCAAACTTTTCTGGTTTCTCACCATGAGGGTTCGCATGATATGTCGTTGGAACAGCAACAACGAGTTATGGAATGTCACCAGTTGCATTCCCATTTTTCACTCCAGTTGAGTACGTCGCTGGCACTATAGTAGGGGTATTCCCCTCCGTCACATTCGCAGGCACATTGTTAATCATGTTAGTCATGTTGATAACTACAAAGCAACATACCACAAGTTAATAAACAGTTAAGAACGAACCATAAATGAAACGAGACTTGTCTTAAGAATGTTGTAAAAGAAGAAATTCGTTTATGGATCAAACGCACATCAATCAAAATAGAAAACAACTAGAATATCATTACCAGATTATTAACATCAAAAGAATGTGGTAATACATTTCCAAAATTGAACAAGAAGATAGAAAAAAACTAATCAAAATTTCCAAGCCCAGAGTAGATTGATGTCCTTAAAACTTAATCACATCCCAAACGTGGCTTCGGGAAAGATTGACGACAGCCTCTCAGGATAGAATGGCAGCAACTAGCACGGGATGGAATCAACACTCCGAATAATGATAAAAACAACGATGGCAGCTCTCAACTCTTTGTATGAGTGAATGTATGTTTTTTCAGGTGTATCTCTACATGAACTGAAGAACCCTATTTATAGTGCATGAGAGGGAGAGAAGATTGAGCCAAAACTAGATTGGAGAATAATTCAACCGAATATTATCTTATCAGATAATTGATCATGATTATATCTGTTAGCTAACAAAGATAAAGACTAATCCGAAAATAGTTTCATCTTTAGTCAATCAAATATTATCTCAGTCTATTTCAATGACATAAAACTTCTGGACATTTTTGGATTGGGCTCATAAATAGCCTGTGAACCGAGGACCAACAAGAAGCAAGAAATATTAGACTGAGCTTGAACCCCATTGGACTGTGGCCCAAAAGAAATACACTAGTGGTTAAGCCCGCCACACCCACACACGGGTGAATCGAACCAAACAGAACCGGAAGGACGGCAGCGTCGAGCACGCGTGTGTTATTATTTAGCATAAAGTGCATTCTTTCCTTTGCACAAATGCTTGGGTGCCTTTGGGCCCAAGGTCTATGTCCAACACTCACCCTTATAAACAAGAGTTTGTCCCCTTAATTCTCCAATGTGGGACATCCATTTTCCTTATACTTGGTCATGCTCAAATGGCTCACTTTGTAGCAACATTTCATTCACTCTATCATTGGCTTTGAGCAATTGAATACACATAATTATTCTCCACATGAAACTCAACTCAACGTATTCATTTTTTAAATCCAATTTATCCATAATTGAATCTCTATTAAATTCATGGTCAAAACCATAATTTTTGAACATTACCAAAACATGGAATCCACACCTTCAAGTTCTTCTGTAATCAATGGTACTGATACAGCGAGTGTTGAAGGTGCACGTTGTCTTCGAGGACGCTACTGGAGAAGATGGATATCATTAATATATATATATATATATATATAACTATATTTATGCATTACCTCTCACAAAACATTGATATAAAAACTTTCTTGGACTAACATTTGAACGGTTTCTTCTTCTTATTATTGGCTCGGTCTAGGACCCAAAGGAGCAGTGGTGGACGGAATTTTCGTCTCTAAATCATATGGAAAAATTTCAAGTTAGTTTTCCACAATTGTTGGTAGAATTTGGATTGACAAAAAATATAAACGAAAAGTCAACTCACTCTTAAAAACTTTTGGCAAAGGCAAGTTCTCAGCGAGTTCGACCTCACCTATTACAGCAATTGCAACTATAAAGGCCATTGAAATATTCTCTGTCTCTTCTCTTTTCTTGGGAGAAAGTAAGAGAAAAGCTTGAGGTAAATCACCAGTGGCCTTGACAAAGGTTCCATTGTATACTTGACTAACTTTAAGAATGAACTAGGCAGTATCAACAACCAACGTGCGCCGAACTATAGACCATCAATCCTCAAAAGAAGAGTCCAAATGAGCAGACTCCAAAACGTTGTATTATTATATATACACTTACCTACGTCTTAATATTCACATCATACATTTTATATTATAGGGAAATTTACCCATAGATCCTTAAGTGATACTATTTATTTCGTTAGAGACCTCAAGCTTTCCAATATTCCATAAAGTCCTTCAAAAATTTATGGTCAAAATTGCCCTTATTCCATTAAGCCCTAACCATCTTTTTCCCCCCCAAAATCAAAGCGCAGAGACAAAAAACCATAACAATCATCGAACTCGACTTCGACTACAACGGAGAAGAAGTCGCAACAGTAGCATCATTGTAGAGCTAGTACTCGCAGTATGATTACGAACTCGTTTCAGCTTTCTTGTCTTCAAAACTTGTTTTAGATTTTATGTCTCCAAAACTCGTTTTAGTCAAACTTGAAATCCTCTGAATCGGAGTTCATTTTTTGGGCGTGATATGCTATGAAGATCTTGATGCTGTTGTGGATCAATTTAGTTTTTGTTTTTTAACAATGTTTCTGATATTTCTGATTTGTTCTGCCTTGGTACGCTAGATTGCATGTATTATACACGACAATTAGTTTAATAGTTGCTTCTGTGATTTGTACACTGCATTCCATTTGAGACAATTAAATTTCCTCTGAACCACATTGATTACCTCTGAATAATCTAGTTCTAGTTTGAAACAATTAGATTTCCTCTGAAAAATGTAATTTCCTCTGAATCTATTACATTTCCATTTGAAAGAATGAGATTTCATGTGAATCAAGATTCACAGGAAATGGATAGAGATTTTTAATCTTAATAGTATTTTGGGACTTACTATCCTGTGAATCTTTGAATGAAACAAATTAGGCAAAACGAAGAACTAAAACATACATTTTAGAGATTTAAGAACTGAAATTATATTCTGTTTAATCCATAGGGTTTCAGATATTAGATGTAACTCTAGTTTCAATTTATGGGACTTAATATGCTGATTATTGTTCATTTGTATCATGAATTTGAGATATCCTCCTTCTAATCAAATGTGACTGTAATTTTAGCTTCTAACTAATAATTTCCTCTGAATAAATTGATGAAGTTTGGTAATTATTATTTGTTGTTTATTATTTCAATTTAAATTAGTTTCAATTTATTAATTTTCTGTACTGATTATGGATTTTCCAGATTCAAGTTATAATTTCATCTGAATTCATATGATTTACTTTGAATCTATACATTTACCTTTGAATCATATGAATTTCCTCTGAAACTATAAGATTACCTCTAAATCAGCTAGTAGAACTATAAAAGCAAGCTTAAATTTCCTCTAAAATATGTCAATTACTCTGAAACCATTAAATTTGCTCTGAATCATTGTGATTTCTTTTAAACAATGTGAATTTCTCTGAAATCAATAGTTTTCCAGTATAAACAATTATATTTCTTCTGAAGTCTGAACCATGTAGATTTCCTCTAAAACATATGGATTTCCTCTGAAACAGTTAGAATCCATCTGAATCTGGATGATTACCTTTGAATCAGATAGATATCCTCTGAAACATATTGATTTCCTCTGAATCACCACTGAATCATAAAATTTTGTGGATAACTCTGAATAAATTACTATTATAAATTTGTGGATTTCCTCTAAATAAATTGCTATTATAATATCCTCATGAATGTTTTTTTATAACTAACTCTGAAATTGTATTATGTTTTTTTTGCATGTTATACTGCAGGCAAAATTTGACAGAAAATATAATGGCAAAAACAAGAGGTAATTTATTCCAAAATCGTAATACATCTTTGATCATTAATGAGACTTATGCTGCCGTATCTTGTTTTAATTCATAGGTGTCAAGAACATCCCAAAAAAATCAAGGAAAACATCAAGGGAGCAAAGGGAGAAAGAGAACTATACAGTACAATTCCGCTCCAACATTGGTGGAGTTAGGACATTACTGACAAGCATTGAGCTGAAGGATGCTCACAAAACGTTGCTCAAGAAGACTCCATTCTGGAATTTGATGAAACATTTCATAGGGAAACAACCAGACATTAAGATAAGGAAATCAGATGACGCGACATTGGATATAATCCGCACCTACGATGCAGCAAAGGATGCTTTTGTTATCAGAAGAAGCAATTTGAAGCTAAATGAGATCGACGTAACTCTGATTTTCGGTGTTTGTTCAGGAGATAAAGAAATTAGTTTGGCTTACAAAAGGAGACCAAACTAGTCAGAGGTGGACATATAAGAAGAGAAATTGATAAAATCATAGAAAGCGACATTGGGGAAGAAATTATGGATGTGGTTCGTCTGATAGTACTCTATTTGTGTCAATCTCTTTTTTTCCCAATAAATGGAAACACTGATGGATGGGGCTTCATGGAGTACATTGAAGATTTGGAAGGAATGACGGATTACAATTGGTCAAAAGCCATACTGAACAACCTGATAGAATCAATCAGGAAGCACACACACAATCCTGTAAACATCACTGGTTGTATGACACTGCTATTGGTAAGCAATGCTATTAAACTTTACTATCTACTACTCAATTACAATTATCAAAATAATTACAATGATTTTTTTCACTTTTCAGTATTGGTTTTGTGAGCACACCACCACAATAACACCATCGCATCAAGGACAATTCCCAAGGTTCCTAAAATGGGACCTTAATTTCTTTAACAAGAACTTCAAGAGGGAAATCCTAGATAAACTGAAGAGAGATGAGGTAAAATTTATCCCACTACTCACATACAATATTGTTTTATGATTTCGATAGATTCTCTTTGTTTAAGTAAGATTTTATTTGAATCATTAGCAATTTCCTCTGTTTAAACCAGATTTCCTCTGAATGATACATATTTCATACACTTTAGCTAACTACTTAATTAGTCATTCAGGTTATTAAAGGTGACCTTGTGCCAACTGAGGAAGAGAAGCCACATTTTCAAGACGCACAACAACAAATGAAGAAAAAGGCTCAAGTGAAGAATCAAGAAACAATAGTGACAATGAAAATTCAGAAGAAGAAATAAATGAGGTGAAACACTCAGACACAGCTGTCAGTTCCAGCAGGGCAATGAGTGACATACAAGGAGCAGATGAGTATCAATCATTATCCAATAATGATGGTGAAAGCTACAGAATCACAGTTCGTCCAAATGTCGACAATGAGAATGTTATCATTGATCAAGTGAGTAACATGAAGAATATGAACAAGAGCAATGAAGATCAGCTGATGCTTAATTTTGATGATCATACCACATTCATTGATGTGCCAATAGTAGTGAGCACTGAATTACAGCCAGATATAAACAATGAGCAAACTGCAAAAGAGAAAGAGGACATCGATTCAATAAACAGAGAACAAGAAAATACCATAGAAAGGGTTAAAACCTTGGAGAAGGAAATAGAGGGATACCAAGCACACATTCTGAAACTAAAAGAAGAAAACAATGATCTAGTGAACCAGCTGGAGGAAAAGGCCGCAAAACTAGCAGAAAGAAATGGCAAAAATGAGCAAAATACAGAAAATAAAGATGTCATTGATGCACTTGAAAAAGAACCAAAAATTACAAGAGAAAGGTTTGAAATCATGGAAAAGGAAATGAAGGGATACCAAACTCAAATTCTGAATCTACAAGAAAACAACAGTGAGCTAGTAGAACAGCTGAAGAAAAGATTGTAGCACTGGCAGAAACAAATGACAGTAATGTGAAGATTCATGCAAAAAGGGAAAAAACTAAGGAGAAAAAGAAGAAGTTAAAAGCAGAATTAGAAGAATCAAGAAACAATAACAAAACTCTGAAAATGAAGTCGCAATCAAAAAAGGAGAAAAATAGAAAGTTGAAGGCTGAATTAGCAGATATGACAGAATCTCCTCCTAAAAAAGAAACAACAACAACAACAAAGGAGGAAGTGCATAATCATTCTCCACAACCGAGGGCGAGAACTCGAACACTTGTGAGAAATATAAAAACAAGATCAAGAGTAGGGACTGAAGATCCTGACTTTGAATATGATCTGAAAAAGAAAAAGAATGAAGGAAAGCAAAAAGGGAAGAAACGAATGTTGAAGGATGGAGATGAAGATGAGGACAAAATCATTGATGTTGATGATTTCGTCCCAAATCCTGAAAATGTTGCCAAGAAGAGAGAAAGACAACAATACTTGAAACAACTATTGAAGGTGACATTGTTCCAGTTGTTCTAGATGATAATGCTGCAAAATTTCTCAAAGAAATCGAAGAAAAGACAGGAACGGGGTAATAACACTGAATTTGATATATATCGATTTAAGTTTTCATTCGTATAGAATTGCAATTAACTACAATTTTTTTAAATGCAGTGCAATAATCTGGTCAGATTTCACAGTAGTAATGCTCCACGACATCAATATGCTGAGGAAAAACGAAGAATTTACAAACAGTATATGGCAATTTCCTCTGAATCCCATGATTTCCTCTAAATCAAATAATTCCCTCCTACTCATATAATTTATACTGAATATTATAAGTTCATATGGTTCTTATGAACAATAATTTTAATAAATGTAGTAATTTATTTTTGAGATCATAGTTTCCTCTGAATCCCATGATTTCCTCTGAATCCAAAAATTCCTCTGAATCCAAAAATTCCACTGAATCTTAAAAGTTCTCTGATTTTTATGACACATATTAATAATCATACTAATTTATTTTTAGATAATTGATGGATATGCCGAGATCTTAACACAGAAGCATAAAGCAGCCCCCGAATTTTCATTGTTCAGCAACGGCACGCCACTAGTCCTTACAAGTTCAGTTATGGTTAGTATGTAATTACTGTTTCTTATTTGATTTTATTGCTTGTATAATAACAACCAATTCCCATATATATGATTTGATAAAAGGAATACCTGAGGATGAAAGATGATAAATTCTTGAAAGTGTTTGTGGAACCCAAATTTAGGGAAAACGTGTTAACAGCTTAATCATACAATTACATTCCAGCGGACGCAAAAACTCAGGAAGCCATTGGACACTACTTGTACTAGACCGCGGAGAAGAAATTTGGTGACATTATAATTCAATTCTGCCAAGGAACAAAAATAGTAGAGACCCATATAGAAAGGATGCACAAGCAATGGTGAGATGATTAAATAATGTTACTATATCATTAAACCCTACTATTATCTATTTTAAACTTATAATATGAACTGTTTATGCATGTGCAGGTTGATTACTACAATACATTATGGGATTCAACAAAAAGCAAAAAAAAGAAATTACCTCTGCGAACAATGTGGGAAATACCACAACAGCCTGCATCATCGTAAGTATATTAGTCAAACATTTTAAACAATAACATATAGGTTGTAAATTATAATACTAATCAATTTCTAAACTGAATTATGCAGAGTTGACTATGGCACAATCTGCTGCTTAATCATGGAGTGTATTTTCAAAGGCGAAGATATCCCAACAAGGGTGACTCCTACAGATTTAAGCACTCAAAGAGACAAAATTGTGCATGAATTCATGGTGGAAAGTGGAAGAGCATGGATATGATGAAAGTTTTAACCAAATTCATGATGACATATAATTTTGGGGTTGAGTGTCTGAACGGTTGAATAGAACTCATTTTGTGGATTTAAACATTTTCAATAAGTCGAATCATACATTACTACTATTTGTAATGATACCTAACAGAGATACTATTACTTTACATATGTTGACATGGTATTAGTTCAGTAATTCTATAAATACTCTAGAATTTAAAAAATCCTCTGTAAATCACATATATAATTTGAATTTGAAAAAAAAATTCTGGAATTGATAGGAATCCTCTGAATTTAATAGAAATACTCTGAATTTATTAGAAATCCTCTGGATTTCATATAAACCTCTGAAATATGCATTACCAACCTGATTACCATATTGTAACCCAAACCCTAAAATCTAAATCCCTAAGGGGAACAGATTCGCTAAACCCTAACGGGCTCAAGTATCGGATTACGATACTGTAACCTAAACCCTAAGTGTTAAACCCCAAGGGGAATGGATTCGCTAAACCCTAACGGGCTCGTATAACGGATTACCATGCTGTAACCTAAACCCTAAAAGTAAAACCCTAAACCCTAAACACTAAACCCTAAAATCTAAACCCCAAGGGGAACGGATTCGCAAAACCTTAACGGCCTCGTGTGCGGAATTAAGATGTTGTAACCTAAACCTAAGTGTTAAACCCCAAGGGGAACGGATTCGTTAAACCCTAACGGGCTCGTATATCGGATTACCATGTTGTAACCTAAACCCTAAAAGGGGAACGGATTCGCTAAACCCTAACGGGCTCATATAACGGATTACCATGTTGTAACCTAAACCCTAAAACTAAAACCCTAAACACTAACCCCTAAAATCTAAACCCCAAGGGGAAGAGATTCGCTAAACCCTAACGGGCTCGTGTATCGGATTACGATGCTGTAACCTAAACCCTAAGTGTTAAACCCCAAGGGGAACAGATTCGCTAAACCCTAACGTGCTCGTATATCGGATTACCATGCTGTAACCTAAACCCTAAGTGTTAAACCCCAAGGGGAACAGATTCGCTAAACCCTAACGGGCTCGTGTATTGGATTACCATAAAATCTAAATCCTATATAACCTAAACCATAAACACTATTTAACACATAAACCCTAAATTTTAAACCCTAAACCATAGAACCCTAACGGGTTCGTGTATCAGATTTTCTTGCTGTAACTAAAAACATAAATGTTAAACCCTACAAGAAATGAATTCACTAAACTATAATAGACTTGTGTAATGGATTTATCCTCTGGATTTCTTATAAATCCCACGAACTCTTGGAAATTATAATTTTATAATTATCCTCTGTTTTTTTCTTTTTTTTGGAAACCTCAAGATTTCATAGAAACTTTTGAATTGGAGTTTTTTAACATGATGAATTCTGTAATACTGTTATGTATAGAATTCCTATAGAATTCGTAAAAATCATTTGTAATTCACACAAATAATTTGTACTTGACAGAAATCCTCTGGATTTGACAGAAATCCTCTGGATTGCACAAAAATCCTCTGAAATATGTTGCTCCAGCCCAAATGGCATGTCAATGACTTCTACATACACAAATAATAAAAATTGAAATAATTAGCATTTAAATCAATAAACATCAACATTCCACACCAAAAATTACCTTAAAAATGATAAAATTATGTAAGAAAAATGTAAAATTACAAATATCCTCTGAAACATAAACAGATGCAATTCATATCCAGAACAATAGTTCACAGTTCTTGAAAATTAAATCTAAAAAAATGAGTCAAATCTCTACAGTACAAGATCTCCTATTATGATTAGCAGAACAACCACATCTTCCACACCTAATTCTCTTGGAAATAACCTCTCCACGTGAAAGAATCCTCTTTTTCCTTGGCCTACCAAGTTGCTTCTTACACAAAGGAGGGAGCACAACAGGATTTACAAGTCTAAAATCTGGCTTGCCAAAAGTTGAGACAGGGCAAATAGAAATGAAGTAACTTTGGATATAAGATTGAGCATGAAAATAGTTGTCTACAAAATCAAAAGGCTTATCAGTGCTCTTATGTAAAGCTGCTATGGCATGTGAACATGGAAAACCATGTGTTTCCAATGACCGTAAGAGCATGTATGTAAAGAAATATCAACCACCATAGAAGGATGCTAATGAACCTCAAAAATATGATCACTGGATGAGCTCAAAACCCAAGCACAACTCTCTTTCAAGCCAATGTTATATCTTTTCTCCATTTCAGTACACAACACCGACGTCCACTTCAAGGCAGCAGCTTTCCTACTAGACATTTGATTCATAAGCATCAATCTAATTCGATCAATCAAATCAGTGATTGGTAAATGGCGATAATCTCGAATTTGAGAGTTAAATGACTCAGCAGCATTGGAACACATCTCTCCATAACGCATACCCATAAAATAAGCATTACTCTAATTCTCAAAAGGAATATCATTCAGAAAATCCTCTACTCTTCTCCCACCCTCATTCTTCAAATCCACTAACTTCATATGAAACAGCTCCTTTGTTGGCGCATAGGCACATTCACGAAACTTATAAACCACCCTCTCCCTAAATACATTGGTCGAACCCCTCAGCTTCTCCTTCAAATTATTTTTTAGATGCTGGAGGCAAAATGAATGAAAACCAGATGGAAAAACTTTCTTCACCCCTGCAATCAGCCCTTTATTTCGGTCAGAAATGAAAGTAATAACACGGTACGAAAAAACTGCAGCCAATTTTTCAAGAAACCATGACCAATTTTCCATATCCTCAGAGCGAACAATTGCAAATGCAACAAGAAACAGTCCTACAAAAAAAATAAAGAAGGGAATCAACTCATAATAAAAATCCACTGAAACATACAGAAATCCTCTGAATAATACAGAAATCCTCTGAAAACTGCACAAAACAGATTTAAAATGATGACTACTTTGTAAAAAAAGATTAAAAACTTAATGAATATAGGAAAAATTATAAAAAACATAAAAAGTACACAATTTAAATAATTTGATGTAAGAAATGAATTACTAACCTTGGTTGCCATCTTTACCGGTAGCAACTAGAAGGTTACCCTTATACTTGCATTTCAAAAATGTACCATCCAAAAACAGCATTGGACGACAGTAGTTAAAGCCCTTGTAACATGCACCAAATGCAATAAAACACCTCTGAAATTGTCCAGTAACACGATCACAATCAATAGAAAAATGACTTGTCGGATCCATATGAGCTGCTTAGTCAAAATACCAACGCAATTGATCAAATGATGAAGCAAAGTCTCCAAAAATTTCCTTCTTAGCTTTTTCGACAGCAGACCAAGCAACATGAAACTAATTTCAAGACCGTAGTTTGTCTTAAAATCATGAACAACATCAATCGGACGTATTAAAGGCTTTTCACGAACTTGTTCAAATATTAGTTTAGAAACAACTTCAGAACTCATCCTTGAATTTTTAGATGTCCTCACAACAACACTACATGTATGAACATTATTCAAAGTCCTAATATATACATATCCATTTGACTTATCAACCGATGCATAAATCCGCCACAAGCACCCTTTTGATTCTTTAAAACTACATTTTGCAGTGACCCTCTCCTTATCATTCTTGACATATTCATACTTGAAACCAACCTCAACTGCATACTTTGCTAAAGTATTACGGAATCCAGAAATGCCATCTTCAAAAAGCTTGACCAACCTCCCTAATTGCATTAGCCCAACTCAAAAGTAAGTCATTCTCATTAGGCACTGGAAATTGTAAATCAATCATTGAATTTGCATATATAATTTCAGAACTTGTTGTTTCTTCAAGTAACAATGGACCACTAGCATTAACAACAACCTCAACACGATCCAAACCACTAGGACGAACCAAATATAACATATTCTGCATATCCTCATCATTCTCCATGATACAACCAGTATGACCAAGTATAGAATATGAAAATTTCACAATGGAATGAGATAACTCAAACCACTTTTGACGTACAAATTCAACCAACAAATCATACGAAAAAGGTTCTGGAAGCCTCTTAATGGCAGTTTGATTGCCATATTTACAAATGAACAGGATCACTTCAGACATAGCAAAACCTATAAATGAGAAAATTCATTGTAAAATCAAAATCAGAAAATATATAAATATAAAATCCTCTGAAACTAAAAAAAAACAGAGGAAATAGGTAACAGTAGCAATTCCATAAACCATACACAAATCAAACAGAAAGAGATAACAAAAATTATTAACTAATACTAAAACGAAATAAAATTCATCATTAATGATAACATAAAGTTAACTAACATAAATCATAAACAAAATCATTTGAATTAAACATAAAAATACTCCTAGATCTAAAAAATAATCCAGAAATAACAAATCAAAACATGTAATGAAAAATTAAGATAAATCGAAACTCAAAAAACAATAATAAACAAAAATCCTCTGAAACAGTAACAACAAAATCATTTCATTAAACATATTAAAAAAATACTCCTAGGACTACGAAAATACTCCAGAAACAAAAATTGAAGACATTAAATGATAAATTGTGAAAGCTTGAAACTCAAAAGCTCATAATCAAAACAATCCTCTAAAATAGTATCAACAAAATCATTTGAATTAAACATAAGGAATACTCCTAGATCTAAGAAAATACTCTAGAAACAACAAATCAAAACATCGAATGGTAAATTCAGATAGTTCGAAACTGAAAAACTCATGATCAACAAAAATCCTCTAAAAAAGTAACTGAAAATGAGATGCAATCAACAGCTGTAATCGAATGAATAAAATCTTATTATTACCTATTTCAACCAAAGAATCAATCAGAAGTTGTAGTCGAACAAAATCAAAGGTGTGATAATGATTTTTTTTGAATAAAGAAACGTAAGTTCCGGAGGCTAAGCTTGACGTGAATAGTATCAGTTCCAAAAACTGAAATCTGTTAATTAGTTATACATAAGGGAAAATTTGTCATAATATTAAATGAATTATTAAGTTTGTCCTTATTGAGTTAAAACCCAAAAACTTAAGGATGTATTGGGCCACCAAAAGTGTTAAAAGACTTTATGGAATAAGAAGCCCATATAAAGGACTTTTCACCAAAAAAAAACCTATATTATATTATGTACACATTTTTTGTTTGCAAATTTATTTATTTACATTTAATATAAATAAGGAAAATCTTGAAAATATCACATATCACATTACAATTATATTTTATCAACCAAACAATTTCATAAGTCTAATACAATTCCCACAATTTCATTATTTGTAATGGATATCCTATTACTATTGCAATACAATGAACCAAATGAATAACCCGCTTGATTCATGGTATTGCGATGGTAATGTGAATCTCATTACAAATAATCGAAATGTAGTTAATAGAATTACAAGTAATTCTATGTAAGTGTTTCGTTGATGATGAAGAATGGCGATCCAGTATTAGTTATTTTCTAAAACTATCGCTCTTCAATATCGGTTCTCTCTAATGGCTCTAATGAAAGAAATGCAATTCGTTTTGACTTTCATATTTATCCTTAAAACTGAAATATAATTAAAAATCTATGAGATAAAATGGTTATATCAATATTGTTTTTATTTTTTATTTTTATCAACCTGTTTTTTTATATATAGAAAAAGATCTTATATTTCATTAGAAAAGCAATCCTTGCAAATAAAGAAATACAACTGCCCTAAAGGAGATAACAAACATTTCCTTATAAGAGGAAAACAACTCCCTCGTAATAGGGAGAGACAAACCTCACACAAGGGAAAACCAAACAAATAAACAACATGAGATTAAAAGATCTCATGTAGAGGAGAGAAAATCATATAACACTACATATTACAACATCTTTGTGCAAAAACAACATCTCAGCACCATAACAGAGCCAAAAAAAAGGCTAGATCTGGAGAGCACTGCTACACAAATGGTAGTTCTTGTCAAGGAGGGCGTCAAAAGCTAGAATAAACTCATAAAGCTCACCCAAAAATTAGATTTGATGAACAAATCCTCAAAAGGTAACTAAATAGAAGATCTCACCCAAAGATGTGTATGAAACTGCAGAATATTTGAGAAACCAGCCTCCACCAGTTATTATCAAGGCACTTACTTTTTTTCTGAATTTCGTCACTTAGGCTCCATTTGTTTGACGGAAAACAAGCATCTCATGGAAAAGGAAAAACATATCATTGTTTGTTTGTTTGGAATTAAAAATTTGAAATACAACACTTTTCATTATGTTGACCAACAAATGTGTGTGTATGTTTCGTGTGAATATATATATATATATAGAATATTGACAGTAATGAAATTTCTTTAGAATAAATCATTTTTTATTGTGTGTATACATACATATGTATATGTATATATATAATACGTATATGTTTATATGTACGCGAAACATAATCTAAATTAACTTGGTTAAAGTTACGGGTCATAAATGTGCATTGGGTTAAAAATATGTGACTCAATATGTTCACATCCATGCGCATAGTTTTGGGGAAAACAACATCCCAAAGTTGAGAAGGGAAGTTATTTTCCATTTTTAAAATCTTAAAATTGAGTTGATTATATAACATTTTCAACTTACTAGTTTTATTTTTCATCCCCAAACACCATAAAGTAAGGAAAATATTTTTCAAAAATTGATTTTCCGTCAAACAAACGGAGCATTAATTTTGTAAGATAAGCATCCAGTTTGGACATGTATTTCAGTTATCCTTGTATTTATGTATATTTTATTATATTAAAGAGTTGTAATTATCCATTATGTTTATGTCATTTATCATCACTATATTTATATCATTTAAATATTTATAATTGATGTTGCGAGATGGTGAAAGTTACGTAATAAGGTCAAGGGAAGAAAGATATCCAGTAAAACCTTTTAGAGTGTGTTTGTTTCACATTTCACACCATTTAAAACTGTGGGGTTCTAAAAAATTATTATGTCAACCAAACGTCAAATTTTGTTAACAGATTAAAGTTGTGGACCCTATAACTTTAAGCTGTGCAAAATGAAATGTTGTCATCCCATAACTTTTCAGAGCTTAAAGGTGTGAGACCCGCAGTATTTTACAACCATATTACGTAATTCTTCCTCCCTATATTGAAAATTTTCAATTATTTTTTATTGTAATAATTTTTTTTTTGTAATTTTATCCACAAAGTTAATCTAATAGAAAAATGAATCAAACACCCACAGCATTTTGTACAGCTTAAAGCTTGGGTTTCACAACTTTTTACATAACATTTTTCAAAGTTTTAAGCACAACATTTTTTAGAGTTTAAAGCTATGAAATGTAATTATGAAACAAACGGACCCTTTTATACTGATATAACCTTTATATATTCATAAAAAAAATTAGGGTACCAGACCCACTCTTGTGCCCTTCCTTAAACTATGAGAATATTAAGTTATAACCTTCTTATAATAATAAATTTGTTGAAATTAAATAACAATTGCTAGTGTTGAAATAACAATGACTTAATTTCTTCCAAATAGAAAGAGAGAATAAGAGACAAAAGATTTAGAACTAAGAAAAAAGAAGGAAATTCACTCCAATATTGTTCTTCTCTAATCACTTCACCATTTGCATGTATATATATAGAGAAATATATGTCTATATTTAGTAATAAATAATGTGACTCATCCATATTATGTATGATATTATATATATTAGGTAGGATATTATACATATTAGGTAGGATATTTATAACACTTCCCCTTGGATGACCACATATATGAAGAATATGCCTCATTAAAACCTTAAGAAGGAAAAACCCAGTGGGATAAAAACTTTAGTGAAGGAAAAAGAGTACACCATTATTGTATAGTAACTTAGGGAGATCAGTGAGAAAATTGCCTCGTTAAAACCTTGCCAACAAAAACCATGTGGAAAAACCATTAGTCGAACGAAAAAGAGTACAATCAATACCACTATCTTCACGTTTTTTACTCCCCCTGATTCAAGAAGACATTTAAGTTGCCGCATACCAATGTCATAGACTAACTTCTTGAATGTTGCCGGTTGTAACGCCTTAGTGAATAAATCTGCCAAATTATCACAATAACGAATTTGTTGAACATCAATATCACCACTCTTCTGGAGTTCATATGTACTGAAGAATTTCAGGAAGATGTGTTTAGTCTTGTCACCTTTTATGTATCCTCCGCGGAGTTGAGCTATACAAGCAGCATTGTCTTCATAGACTACCATTGAGATACTTTTAACAGATTGTAATCCACACTTCTCTTGAATATGAGAAATCATTCCTCTTAGCCATACTCATTCCTGACTAGCTTCGTAAATCGCCACTATCTTAGAATGATTGGAAGAAGTTTTCGTGAATGTTTGCTTAACTGATTTTCAAGAAAAAGCAGTATTTCCAAAAAGAAATACGTAGCCAGTCTGAGACTTAGCATTGTGAGGATCAGATAAATAACTGGCATTTGCATAGCCAACCAACTGAGACTTGAGATCTGATGAGTAGAATAAACCCGAGTTGATTGTACCTCGCAGATAACGCATAATATATTTAACTTCATTCCAATGACGTCAAGTAGGAGCATAACTATACATAGCCAACAAATTCACAGCAAATGCAATATCTGGCATGGTACAATTGGCTAAATACATCAAAGATCTAATTGCACTCAAATATGGTACTTCTGGACCAAGTAATGTCTCTCCCTCATCTTGGGGTCGAAATGAGTCTTTCTTAACATCAAGTGAACGTACTATCATTGGAGAACTCAAATGATGTACTTTATCCATGTAGAAATGCTTTAATACCTTTTCAATATAGGTAGATTGATGAAGAAAGATACCATTATGTAAATGTTCGATCTGAATACCAAGACAATATTTTGTCTGTCCTAGATCTTTCATCTCAAATTCTGCCTTTAAATAATCAGCAGCTTTAGTAAGCTCTTCAGGAGTCTCAACTAAATTTAAATCATCAACATAAACAACGATTATAACAAATCTAGATTCTGACCTTTTAATAAATATGCATGGACAATTCAGATCATTTGTAAATCATTCTCTGATAAGGTATTCACTTAATCGATTGTACCACATACGTCCGGATTATTTTAATCCATATAGTGAACGCTGGAGTTTGATGGAACATAATCCTTTAGGCTTTACCTCAGGCAACTGAAATCCTTCAGGGATTTTCATATAAATTTCACTATCCAGCGATCCATATAAATAAGTTGTTACTACGTCCATAAGACGCATAGTCAATCGTTCATCGATTGTTAGACCAATTAAAAATCTAAAAGTGATGTCATCCATGACAGGAGAATATGTTTCATCATAATCAATTCTAGGTCTCTGCGAGAAACCTTGTGCAACAAGTTTTGCTTTATAACGAGTAATCTCATTATTCTCATTTCGCTTACGAACAAACACTCATTTGAATCCTACTGGGTGAACACGTTCTGGTGTCTGGACTATAGGTCCAAAAACTTCTCTTTTTAATAGAGAATTTAATTCAGTTTTCATAGCTTCTTTTCATTTAGGCCAATCACTTCAATGTCGACATTCATCAACTGATTTAGGCTCAAGATCCTCATTACTTCTGGTAATGTCTACAATAATCTTACTTCTATCCCAACTTCCTTCATAAGTTATTGAGCGCTCATTATTCTCAACAACAGGTACCTGTATCTCTTCAAGAGATATTTTTCTAGAAGGTTGGGATTCAGTTAGTGTATTCTCTTCAGGAGTAATCTCTTTAGGAATAATCTCTACAGGAGTATTCTCTACAGAAGACATATGTTCTTCTGGAGTATGCTCTGCTAGAGGCTTTGGTAGGAATTTGGACAATTCTCTTTCAGGGAAATCTATCTTTAGATCCATGTGGTCTTCCACGTTTCTGACGTGGCTTTAATTCATTATTCGGTATTTGTCCTTCAGGGACATTGATATGTGTAGTAGAATTTATAGTAGGAATATGTGACTGTAAAAATTTTGAAGTATCATTAAATGCATCAGGTAATTGATTAGCCATACCTTGTAAATGAACAATTTTTTGAACTTCAAGTTCACACTGTTTTGTTCGTGG
Organism: Euonymus europaeus; assembly: GCA_963580455.1. NCBI lineage: Eukaryota > Viridiplantae > Streptophyta > Magnoliopsida > Celastrales > Celastraceae > Euonymus > Euonymus europaeus. The sequence continues at coordinate 9,308,968 of OY756962.1, forward strand.
ATCAAAATGAGATTGTGTCATAGTGTTCCAAGAAATATCATCATGCTTATGATGCTAAGAATTTTTGCTCCCTAAAGGAGGAAAAACAGATTCACCAAAGTGACAATCTGCAAACCTAGCTTTGAAAACATCATCAGTTAGTGGTTCAAGATATCTAATAATAGAAGGCGAATCAAACGCGACATAAATATCATGTTGACGTTGTGGTCCTATCTTAGTGCATTGTGGAGGTGAAATAGGAACATAAACAGTACAATCAAAAATACGAAAATGTGAAATACTATGTTGATGACCTAATACCAGTTGTAAAGGTGAATTGAATATGAATGATGAGCAGAATGTCTAACTCGAATTAATGATGCAGCATGTAATATGGCATGTCCCCAAGCATCAAAAGGTAATTTACTTTTCAAAAGCATCGGTCTAGCAATCAACTGAAGACGTTTTATTAGTGACTCTACTAAACCATTTTGAGTATGAGTATGTGGAACAGGATGTTCAACATCTATACCTAATGACATGCAATAATCATTAAATGATTGAGAAGTAAATTCACTAACATTATCCAGTCGGACAGACTTAGTAGAATAATCAGGAAATTGTGCATGTAAACGAATAATTTGAGCTAAGAATCTAGCAAATGCAACATTTCGAGTAGATAATAAACATACATGTAACCATATAGATGATGCATCTATTAGAACCATATAGTAACGAAATGGTCTGCATGATAGATGAATAGGTCCACATATATCTCCATGAATACGTTGCAGAAAGTTAAGAGATTCTACACCTACCTTCAGGGTAGATGGTCTCACAATTAACTTTCCTTGCAAACACGCAACACACAAGTGATCTTTAGGTAAAAGAAACTTTTGATTTCTTAATTGATGGCCATTTGTATTTTCAATTGTTCTACCCATCATAGTAGAACCTGGGTGATCAAGGCGATCATGTCAAAGTATAGATTCTTTTGAATCAGGACACTTCTGGTGTATCACAACATGTGTTTCAATCCATTTTATACTTGCATGATATAAACCCGAAGAGAATGCCACAAAATATTGTTCTTCTCTAATCACTTCACCATTTGGATGTATATATATAGAGAAATATATGTCTATATTTAGTAATATATAATGTGAGTCATCCATATCAGGTAGGATATTATATATATTAGATAGGATATTATACATATTAGGTAGGATATTTATAACAAAAATTAGTTTGATCTCACAATTATGATTAAAGGGAGGTTTTACATTATCATTAAGTGGATGAGATCAGTGAACGGTGCTTTCATCTTTGTGCTACGTTTCAATCAATGTAATTAGATTACCGAATTCAATCAGGTATTTAGATTATTGAATTTAAAGTACATTTGCTTTATTACGGGCAATCCAATTACCATTACAGATACATATTAAATATGAACCAAATGACATAATGCAATCCGTTTCAAATTACACTCCAAAATAAATGACCAACCAAACGGGTCCTTAAGTGCAATGCACATAAATAATCCAAATAAAAACTGTCTTGTTGACAAATTCTTCTACGTGAATTCGAAAATGTGTAGTGAATCTGTCTATATCTATATTTATATCTTCTATATATAAAATGGAAACCTCACGAATTTATATCTTCCATATATAAAATGGAAACCTCACAAATGTATCATAAGAAGCCACATAGGATTGAAAAGAGAGAAACTAAAATTTAACAATCTAATAATAAAAATTAAATTAATAATTACGATTCATGGTCATTCAATATAAGAAAACTTTTAATATTCCTTTTATTATAGTAAAAATGATAAGGTGTCATTTAAGATTTAGGAGTCATAATATATAAGTTAATAATTAAAATTAATATTAAAAAATTATGAATTATATATGAAATTTCTTGATATTCTTTTTGTTATAACAAAGATGACAAGATATCACGTAGGATTCAAGACATATAATATGTAAATCAATAATTAAAATTTAACAATAAAAAAGCTAATAATCATACGGAAATTTAAAAATTCATGGTCATTCAATTTAAGAAGCATCTTAATATTCTTTTTGCTTTTCATATCAATAAATAAATAAATAGCCATATGTAATACAGAAGTTTAGAAAATGTTTATATGAGTTTTCCTGATGGCACCTCAGCAAAAATATTACCTAATAGTATTGTACGTATAAATTATTTTGAGTTAATGATTAATTTTAAAAATGAAAAATACAGATGTTATGTGATGACCATTTAATTTTGTATTGATTTTCATTTTCAATTTATTGCAGTTAGTCAAATATTTTTTCTGATAAAATTAAACAAATGTCGCATTAAATCTTAGAAAATTATAGCTTAATAGATATTCAAATACTAAAGAGATAAGTATTAAATAATAACAACAGATCCAAGTTCTCTCTAACCATCCAATGTATTATATATTTGAAAGAGAATATGTGATAGGATAATATAAAAATAATATATATTTTATTAAAATTATTATAATAATTTAATGTAAGATAAATGTGATAAAAATTTAAATAATTGAAAAACAAAATATCGCACGTAGCACGAGTAGTCACTACTTCCTTAGTAATTATTGTACTTTATCAATCCCTCATGTTTTGTAAGATGATCGATGTGATACGAGAGATTTCTAATTATTTAGGCAATAGAGACGTCTAATAAAAAAAATCTAAAACCACAAGGAATAAAGCGTGTGCAGTAAAGCATGGCCGTGACCATGATTTTTCAATAAGACCTTTTCGGGAAGCGAAACTTGAAAGGCGAAGTTGTACACAAAGGGAAAGAAGGCCACGTGTAGAAGCAACAGAGTCAATAACACAGGCCCTCTCTCTTATTAGAGGCAAGGCAAGGACGCGGGGTTCGACGTGTCCAATGGACCAATACGCATTACCAACCCCCCAAATTATACAAGTCACCTCATTCTCAAAATTATACAACTCACCATTGGCTTCCTCATTCCCCTTAATAATTGGCCAGGACACACTCACCCTTATATTATAGGGTAGTGAAAAATAGTAAATATTTTAGGAGCTCATGATACTTCATATGAGTCATATCTAAATAATAAATGTTAAATCATAAAGGGAATGAATTTGATAAATCCTAACGTGCTCGTCTATCATATTTTTATGCTTTAAAATCTAAATAATACCTTAAAGTGAACAGATTCGCTAAACTTTAACGGCATAATAATTAATTAGAATAAAATCATAAAATCAAATAAGTGTCAGCATATTGAATAAGACGGTCATATCTAAACAATAAATGTTAAATCATAAAGGCAATGAATTTGATAAACCTTAACGTGCTCGTCTATCAGATTTTCATGCTTCAAAATCTAAATAATATCTTAAAGTGAACAGATTCGCTAAACCTTAACGGTATAATAATTAATTAGAATAAAATTATAAAATCAAATAAATGTCAGCATATTGAATAAGACAGTCATATTTAAACAATAAATGTTAAATCATAAATGGAATGAATTTGATAAACCCTAACGTGCTCATCTATCATATTTTCATGCTTTAAAATCTAAATAATACCTTAAAGTGAACAGATTCGATAAACCTTAACGGCATAATAATTAATTAGAATAAAATCATAAAATCAAATAAATGTTAGCATATTGAATAAGACAGTCATATCTAAACAATCGATGTTAAATCATAAAGGGAATTAATTTGATAAACCATAACGTGCTCGTCTATCATATTTTCATGCTTTAAAATCTAAATAATACTTTAAAGTAACAGATTCGCTAAACCTTAAAGGCATAATAATTAATTAGAATAAAATCATAAAATCAAATAAATGTCAGCATATTGAATAAGACAGTAGAATAATTAATTAAAATAGAAAAATTAATAAAATAACTAGATATAGGATATCATGGGTTCCCAAAATATTAGTTGTATATCATTTTCCTATATTATATTATCAAAACAAAAATATTGTAGAACCCACCTTTTATTAGCTCAACTCAACCCAAGTTTATACGGTATTTCATGTAGGTGGGGCCATGTTGGATATTTTCAAAAATTAGTCAATAATTAATTTATTCATTTACTGCACATTTTTTATTTATTTTGTCATAAACAAAACTTTAAAACGTTTTATTTCTCAAAATACATGTTAAATTTCAAAAAAATTACATATTCGAACTTAACACGCAAAAAACTTTCTTAATAAGACTTATTTTCGATAGTTTTATTGTGTTTTTTCAATTACATTGTTTTTTAAAAACAATGTAATTTATATATGTGATGTGTAAACTGTTTGTTTGAGCTGAAATTTTGTTACACTATGATAGTAAAATATATATTAGTTGTTTTTTGCACTTTTATTGAAATTATATTGAATATCCGAACCCATTAGGATTTATTAGTCAAGATCCTAAGGTTTAACACTTTCATGTCATATGCTTACAAAGCACAAAACATGTCATGTAAATTTGGGTTAAAATTGGGCTAAAAAACTTGAGATATTAACATCACCCTTATCAAAATAATTGAACAACACATGTGATTGGGAATTCTCTCACGAGAATCTAAAATAAAATTTTAAAAAGAGGTCTACTTCTTTGAGTGTTGAAAAATAAAATGACAGCCAGACCCATTAGTTTGGCCCCATTTATTTACAAAAACAGATAAAAAGTAGCGTCCTGATTGAGAAAATCTATATGCAGACTCAAAAAATTTTAATACAGACTTTTTTATTACAAAATCACCTTGATTTTGGTCCATGTTTTATTATAGTTTAGAAGTAAAACTACCTGGATTTTTTTTTATCTGAGTTTCAAAACATGCATGACACTCAAACAGGTGGATTTTAATATGATATACGTATATACACACATATATATATTGCAGTGATAAAATATATTTTTAATAATTAAAATTTAAAATTACATTAACTCATTTTTTTTAACTCTTTAAATTACATGCGAGCTATGTAATAAAAAGTTCATTATAAAAAATAAACTTACGATGATAATTAAATGACTAATATGCCGCACATTCATATCTATACTTATGTCGTTGTATCATGATTAGTGACATCAGATGATTTGGAACCATGGACGCTTCTACATAATGATTTTGATTTACAAATCACAATTTGTTCTGATGATGGTGATGTCAAAGATCATAGCAGTTGGATGCATTGTATGTCGCTAATAAAAATCAAAGTAACATTGTATCGAGATGCAATCAATAAAAAAACAAACTATTTTAAGGAAAAAAAAAATCATTTGACGATTTTCCAAGGAAACACATCTTTATGACATGGAGAATCTTCACTTTTTAGGTGACTTAAAGTAAAGTATAAAATAATGTTAAAAAAGAATAAAAATGAGTTATTAACCCACAAATCATGGTAGTTTGTAATAAAAGGTAATAAAAATGGATCCATATTGAGTAGTTTTTGGGTCTGAAGATAACTATCTCGTCCTCATTTTAAGACTTCGTGAAAGAATTTCTAGATGAGAGCCTCTAAATATGTCCACTGGATCAACTCTATTCACCATCGTGACCCACCAAATTCTACATCATCCATCATATACTCTATATATAATCCTTCCCTAATTACTCATTATCTTTATAACTATTTTACATTTTTTTTAAAAAAATAAACCCTCTAAATTTTAAAAAAAAATTATATACACCTCTAATAATTACTGTAAATATGTCAGCATAACAGTCAAATATAACCCTAAAAGGTCCATACAATGGTGTGCATATATATGATTGTTATAGGGCTATAAGCTTGATCCCTCCGCTACCACCACAGATCCCTACAAAAAAAATTCCATAAACTTTCTTCACCAAATTATGTCGTACCACGAGCTTTTTGAGTTGGGTCAAAATAGAATTTGAGTCACAATTTCAACGCAATATTTTAAATTATTGAAGAAATTTTCTAAAAAAAAATTGAAATACATAAAATACCCAAACAATAAAAAATAAAAATAAATATTCACACTAATTGACCATCTTTTAATTATTGTACATAAAAGATAAAAGTAATAATTATTTGGTGTATATATAAATTTTAAAAATTAGAGGGTTTGTTTTAAAAAATGTAAAAAAGATGTAGAGATGATGAGTCATGAGAGGAGGATACGTAGTGTATAAAGTATATGATAGGTGGTGTAGAATTTGGTGGGTCATGGTGGTGTATAGAGTATAATAAGCGAGTGTATTTAGAGACTCTTTTCTTACACGTGTAATTGCTCTAAATTTAATGAACTTTCTTTCTCTTGCTAAAATATATATCAATAATTTTTTTAAAATTATTGAATGGTACTGACACATTATATCATATGATGATGTGGTATACCATAACTAATGAGACGGTAAATTTCAGCATTTTCAAATTTTGAATTGTAAATTATATTTCTCGATTCTCAACTATTCATATATTGTCATCAAACGCCTATTAATTGACATTACTATTTTTTCTTTTAATTTTAAAAAAGTTGTGAATCGAGTAATTGACACTGTGCTATTAATTTGATACACCGCATGATCATATAACATGTTGTGTTAGAACAATCAAATAATTTCTCATCTTTTAAGGAAAAAAAAAACCGTTCCTCTTTTAGCAAATGTTACACGTGGTCTTCTCTTAGATGGATGTGGTAGACCCCATCTCTCCCTATATATTACGCAATCCTCTAACTCTCAAAAAACCCAACTAACCAAATCAAACGAAACCTCAACATTGCTCTTCAGAGACAATCAACCGTCACTCCTCTCAACACACTACTACTTGGTCAAGATAACGGAACCATGTCTTCGCCAGCGGCAACAACAACTACTACTTGGATTCAACCTATATTTTCATCTTCTTCTTCTTCACGCTATTCTTCTTCTTCATTGGTGGGCTTGGGCTCTAGGCCCATAAGAAAGCCCAACGAAGTCACTTGTTCTCTACAAACACCTTCAATTCTCCATTTACCTAAACAGTCCCCAGCCCATACACCAGCAACACCCGCTATTTCCGTTCCCTCCACTGATAAAGCTCATCCGCCACGACAATGGAACTTGTTGCAGAGAGTGGCTTCTATGGCGTTGGATGCTGTTGAAGAAACTTTGATTTTTAAAGAACAACAACACCCTCTCCCCAAAACTTCTGATCCTCGCGTTCAAATTTCTGGCAATTTTTCTCCGGTGCAGGAACGACACGTCCGACGCAATCTCCAGGTGATCGGGAAAATACCAGAATGTATTCGAGGTGTGTATGTGAGGAACGGTGCGAACCCACTTCATGAACCAGTTGCCGGTCACCACTTCTTCGACGGAGATGGAATGATCCACTCTGTCATGTTCGAAAACGGGTCTGCCAGCTATGCCTGTCGGTTCACCGAAACGAACCGTCTGGTTCAGGAGCGTGAATTGGGCCGTCCAGTATTCCCAAAAGCCATTGGGGAACTCCATGGACACTCTGGGATAGCGAGACTTGTGCTATTCTATGCTCGCGGACTATTCGGGTTAGTCGACCCCACCCACGGAACTGGTGTCGCCAACGCCGGACTCGTCTACTTCAACAATCGGCTCCTAGCGATGTCTGAAGACGATTTGCCTTACCATGTTCGTGTTCTTCCCTCCGGCGACCTGAAGACCGTCGGTCGATATGATTTCGACGGGCAGCTTAAATCCACCATGATTGCCCACCCGAAAGTCGACCCCGTATCCGGCGAGCTATTTGCTTTGAGCTACAATGTTGTTCAAAAGCCGTTCTTGAAATATTTCAAATTCTCTCCAAATGGAACCAAATCTCCTGATGTGGAAATTCCAGTTGACCAACCAACGATGATGCACGATTTCGCAATCACGGAGAATTTCATTGTGATCCCCGATCAACAGGTGGTGTTCAAATTACCCGAAATGATTCGGGGAGGCTCTCCTGTAGTGTATGACCAGAACAAGATTGCAAGGTTTGGTGTGTTGGACAAGAATGCAAGTGACGGTTCTAAGATTAAGTGGGTTGAAGTTCCTGAATGTTTCTGTTTCCATCTCTGGAATGCGTGGGAGGAGCCAGAGAGTGATGAGATTGTTGTGGTTGGGTCATGTATGACTCCTCCAGACTCCATTTTCAACGAAAATGACGAAAGCTTAAAGAGTGTTTTATCCGAGATTCGGCTAAACCTCAAGACAGGAAAGTCCACGAGACGCCCAATCATTTCAGGTCCTGACCAAGTCAATCTGGAGGCCGGAATGGTGAACCGGAACTTGCTCGGTAGAAAGACCCAGTTCGCGTACTTGGCCCTCGCAGAGCCATGGCCTAAAGTGTCCGGTTTTGCGAAAGTGGACCTTGCTACTGGTGAAGCTATCAAGTACATCTATGGAGAAGAGAAGTTCGGAGGAGAACCTTTGTTTCTTCCTAGAAGTTCCCATTCGGAGATGGAGGATGATGGGTACATTTTGGCTTTCGTCCACGACGAGAAAGAGTGGAAATCGGAGCTGCAAATCGTGAATGCGATGACATTGGAGTTGGAAGCTACTATTAAGCTTCCATCTAGAGTCCCATATGGTTTTCATGGTACCTTCGTTGGTGCAAAAGAAATGGAGCCGCAGAAGTAGATATTTCCGCCAATAAAAAAAAGGACTATTAGCATTACAATATCAAAATCAAACAGAGGAAGTATGGCCAGAGGGATGCTGTTGCATAGAATGATCCCCGGAATCTCCTCTGTTTACAACATCATCATCTTCTTCAAATCCCTTTCTGTTTATTTTGGTTTGTTATTTGAAAGAGAGAGGTTTTGAGAGACCCAGCTTGTAGCTTTGTGGGTGTGCCTAGAAATGAAGCTCAGCTGGTCTCTGCTTATTCTATCACTCCAAAATTATGTTCGAACTTTCCAACAGAAAATGTGATGTCTATGCCTCTGTTCTCTCTGTATACATGCGTGTTCCCTACTTGTTCGAAAGATTTGCCGTGGCATTTGGATTACACCAATTATGGTCTAAACGAGCGGTAACTTGACTGACACCCGTTTGTGTAGATATTTACCCAAAGAGTAGGACGGTCAATTTGATAAAATTCCGAAGATCGTTAGCAAATCGCAAGGTGGTACTGTTTTGGAACTTTGGTGAACGAAATGTGATACAAAATGTAGACACCAATCACAACAAATAATAAATGAGCAATAAATGTATGATTTGATTAAACAATTGAGTAAAATTCCATAGATATTCAAATGCCATGCTCAAGGTAGTATTGCAAACGCATGCACAATAAAATTGTGTGACGTCAACCGATCATGTAACTGCAATGGAAAATTAGGTATGAAAACTTCATTACAAAAATGGAGGCTATCGGACAAATTGATCTATGATGAAAGTTTAGGGATAGTCACCTAATCTTATGGATTAATGTTAGGCTCGTCTTTGCTAACACTCTAATTCCACACTCAAAGACCAATTTCCTGTAACTCCACATATCATATTCATTCCATTAATTCTACAATAACCAATAATCAACTCATATATTCAATAAATATGCAATTAACTCAAGCAATTAGGGAAATCATGAATTGGGTGTTTAAGATCTCATACAAGAATACCAAATTGGACCTCTAGATTATTGCTAAATGCTTAGAACACAACACATTATATATTATGAATTAATGTTCCCATTTAGGTGTTACTTAGTTGTCCAACAAGATTCATATTCCTAATCAATTCATCACAATAGTAGCGTACTTGTTTACATATAGCTAAAGCATAGCTATCACAAAATTACAAGAAAAAAAACTAAACAAAATGGCTCTTTAAGACATATATTGAGCAATCGAATCTCCCATCTACCAATTGACATTAGAAACTAGAAAAGAAGCTTAGCCACACATCATTCTTGGTAAACATCAATTTCATATATCAAAATCACATTTGTGCAAGAATTTAATGCAATAAACATAAAGAGAGAGTTGTGAGAGAGAGAGAGAGCGCTTCTACAATCTAAATTATGTAATAATGAGATTCTCCAAATAAAACCCAAAAATAAGGGTGTAGACCCCTCTCCAACTTACTAAAAACATTTTCTACACTTAAAAAGTCGAACCCATTGATTACATATTTGAATTCCCCAAAAATATCTTGGATCTGAAAAATGGCTGTCTGGACAAGAATGTCCCAGTCCAGATTGTTTCTTCAATAGCTCTTTTGCTGGTTTTGCCTTGTTGTCGAGACAGGCTGATGAGTCTGTCCAGACACCTTATGTGCCTATCGGGAGAACTTGTGGTTTTTTTTGTCCAAAAACTTCTTTTTATTTTTATTTCTTGTACATTCAAGACCTTTCTGTCCGGACATGATTGAGTGCCTGTCCAAACAAGGTAGTCTCCAGTCTAAAATCTGGTTGTTTGCAACTTCGAATCCATAAAATAATCATTTTGCGCCTATTTCCTGCAAAATCAATGAAAATTGCTCATAGGTACTTCAATTTCAAGATACAATCATAACTCTATGATCGATCGTAAATTTAGGGAAATAAATATATATAGGTAATGAGGATAGTGAAGGAGGGAATTCACCCATTCATGATATCCAACTAAACTCTCCCCATCCGGTTCAAACAAGATTGAACGTTTAGCTCCCTGCTTAATTCTCAAAAAATATTATCCAAACAAAGTCTAAGAGTTATTGAAATTTTATGCATTTTAATATTGTTATCCAATGTATAAGTATTACATTATATAGGTACTCTATAATTTAATATTATCCAGTGTTTGGAAAAAAATGGTATTTATATGTTTGTATAGTACATTTCTTATACAATACAATATTTGCTTTATTGTTTGAAAAAATGATAGTATATTATTTGTAATAATATGTCTAAATTACCCAACTAATTATGTAATAAAAAAAAATTAAGTGTTTGCTTAAAGATAAAAAAAAAATATAATCAATGAGGGATAGAGAGAGAGATCATCTGCACTAGTGTTGCTATCGTTCTAGAGTTACTTTTTTCTTTTGCAATATATAAAGTAAGAATTATTATGTTTTTTTCTTCTTCGTGTCATTTGTCATTTGATATGTCATCTCTTATACTAAGAATTCTGTATAAAATAAAAATGAATTAAATGTGTTTTAATATTATGCAGTCTTGAACATATAAGAGGCACTTTTACATAAAATTATACTATTATGAGTTTTTTTTAAAAATGTCCAAATGCGTGATAACATCGTTAAAAGATATTCAGGGTTTTATACATCTCCTCCTCCAAACAGAGCTTAATTATTAAAATCAATGAATATCATGGAGTGGTTTCACGTGTTGTCCGAAAAAGGGTGATAGAAGTGCATGGGTGGGGAAAATAAGTGACCACCTTTGCAGTTGAATAAGTGAAGCAGATATTTAGATATGACTCAATAACTATCTATCTATGCTCAACTTGTGTATGACCATTTTAAAGTCAACTTCAAAAAAAGGGATTCAACTAATAACACTCGACGATTTTACTTTAAATTGGTCAACCCAAGAAATGATTCCACTACTACTATTCTTCCTTTAAATTCAATTGCAACAACATTTCAGCATCGCAAAATGTGGTTTATCCAATTGGGTTTTGGTGCTTGGAGGGTCCATACATTCCCCATTCATACATGGGTTTCTCATCATGATCATGTTCTTTGCCCACTACAACATTAAAGAGAAATAATGGGCATCTCTGGTCTTTCTGAGTTTGGATATGGTCTTCTTCTTTCACCTCTTGTGTACTGGTAGGAGGATAAGTGTACATGCTTCACTAGTAATCTCAATCCTTTGTGCTCTTGTTTCGTTTCATCTGTATATGGTGCGGTGTCAGTCATGGCAGCATTTTGTTTTTATATTGGGAAAGCAATATGTGCATTAGTGTGGACATGCAATGTGCACAGTCCAACTTGAGCTAAAACCAATATTCATTCTGTCCCAGTTTCATTCCTACTTGCAAAACCCATATTGCATGTTGTAACTAATGCAGTCGATCGCCTGCAGGTCACCTCACTTTGACTAGTTTCTGCAAATTGCGTTACATTGACGCTGTGATTCGCTGATGGTACAGTCCAAGTACTTGTGATCGGTGGACTTCATTATCAACCTTTCTTAATCTTCTATTCAAAGTCAATTTATTCTCATGCGGATCATTAATTTCGGGCATAATGCTCGAAAGATTCTTGAAAATAATTTTGTGATCCACTAAGAATAATCATTAATTTTATAGTCCAATAAATCCACGGGTGCATGAAATTTATTCTATTAAGTTTATAATTAATTAATTATATTTTTTTTTAAAGGCAAAAAATTAGCATTGCTTGCATTTGTTTCAAAGGTTAATTTTTTTTTTTCATTTTTTGAACATTGAAAACACCTTTTTCATTAAAAATTGAATGCAATAAATTGTTATATTATATGATATTATTTTTCATGTAAAGGTTGTAAGCTTTATTATTTTTCATGTAAAGGATGTAAGCTTTCTTTCTTGACAAATGAATATGTTGAAATTGATGTGAAATGACCTCGCTTACATAATCATGTTAATACAATTGAGGCTTAGAATTCTAATAATTCATTAGAAGACGAAAAGAATAATTCAAGACCAAACTGACCTAAAAATTCCTCAACAATTAATATAGCAACCACAATACCCAAAATACAAAATAATTAGTTAATTCAATCGAAATAATTAACCCTAAAGAATTACTCCAAAATAACAAGCCTTACAAAATGTGCAATTGTTAGTCCAAAGCTTAAGGCGGGGAAGCAAAAAAATGAAAACATTTATCAAAAATTTGGAGAGAATGTAAATCAGAATCTCAGTTTCTTGTTCCTACTTTTTTGTTGAAGTTCATTTTATAATGGAGAAATAAAAAATGATAGACGAGATTTGATCACAGTGGAATGACGTCAGATAAAGGAGGTTGAGTTTTGTGTTGATCGGCTCGCGATCTCACTAACAATAACATTAGTACTATTGTATTAACGGTGCTTCAAAACTAAAATATAAAGGACATATTAGTTTTTCAAGTTTTTGTGTTATTAATTTTCGACACTATCACATGTAATATAGTGATACGAGTAGTAGATAACTAGATACACATTTGTTCGAAAGTTATGAGAGGCATTGAGAGGTAAATTTGTGTACTAATTTAGTTTTATCCAAAAAGTCTAATCAATACTCTTTTTTTTTTTTTGCAGAAGCTTTATCAAAACAATGGACGAGCCAAATCACTATTTCCAAGGCAAAAAATTATTTCAGGTCGATGTTGAACTTTCAGTCCAAATATTTGGACTTGTATTTTGTTTTGAATGTATTTAACTTTGACTTACACTTCTCCGATAATAAAAGAATGTGATTAATAATCAAAACAACTTCTTATAAATACATAAAATATATTGAAAAATTTAAGTATAATTCTCAAAATATACTAAATATTTTATAATAATTTTATAATCACGGTGTAACTCTCAAAATATACTAAAAAATTAAAATAAAATTTCAGTTTGTAAACGAGATCAACACCAAAGGAATTAGTGTTAATCAATGAGATCAACATTAAAATAACTTGTCTTTGGACTTGATTCTATTGAACTAATGTCTGAACTTGTTTCTATTGAACAAATGTGTCAAATCGAATCATAAATTGGTCTCATAGTTTGGTTTATTAATTAAATGTATTGAACCAGTATAACTATTATTTAAGATAAATAATTCTAAGTAATATGATGCAGACCCTATTTCAACTATTTTTCATATTTTGTTCCCTAAACTGGGGGATAACAATGATTAGATAATATGATGTGGACGTTGTTAATAAATCTTCACCATTAGTGTGATTTTCTTTATTTCTTTCTCTCTTTTGAAGAAAAATGTTATTTTTAAATGTCAAATCACTAGATTGGAGACCAATGTATCATTTTTTATGTATTAGATAATCATATTTTTTATTTTTTGAAAATCAATGAGTAATATGTATTTATCATGCAATTTTTTTGGAAAATAGCAAAATTTATAACACATATGAAACTTAAGATAAAAGTAAGACCATAGCTCTTGCTAAAATTTTTAGTTTTGAAGATAAACTTAAAAATCAATGGCTAAAATTATATATATATATATATATATTATATATATTATGATTTTAGAAAAAAATTAATGAAACCAATGAATTTGTTATTAAACTCAATTTACAAATTTTTATAAATTTTCTCACTTCTCCTGATTGTTTTGCATTAGTAAAAAAATCAAAAAAATGTCAATGAAACAAGCCAAAGAAACCAACAATTGGTTATACCAAAAGGAGTGTTAACCCTGCCAATCACATTGGGAACACATCCTAGAACCGTGATGCATATGGTGGACATGCTTGTAGTCGATATGAAAGCCTCCCACAATGCCATTATAGGAAGACCACTGTTGCACAAGGTGTGAGCTGTAGTCTCAACCTATTGCTTGAAAATAAAGTTTCCCACCTCCAAGGGAGTTGGTGAGGTGAAGGGGAATCAGAAAGCTGCTTGGAGTACCTATTTCACTGAACTCAGAGAAAGAAAGAATGAGAATATCTCGGTGGGTAGCCTGGATGTAAGAGGAGAGGAGCAAGTGCTCAAACCTACTCTGGTCGAGGAACTGAAAACAATTGAGATCCTGGCTGGCTCCTAAAGGAAGTTCTACATCGGATCCTGACTTGGAGAGGAGATGACCAAAGAGGTAACCCAATTACTCCTAGGAAATATTGGCACCTTTGCATGGAGTGTAGATAAGATGTCTGGTATAAGTGTTGACGTGATAACACATCAACTGAGCACTATGCCAAGAGCAATACCTGTCAAGTAGAAGAGAAGGAACTTTGCTCCGAACCACCAAGAAGCGACTAAGGAAGAGGTAAAGAAGCTAATGGATACTGATTTCATCCGACATGTAACGCCCCAATTTCGGGAACGTTACGTGGTGCTCACCGCACCGTCCTAGGTTATCAATGTGATTCACAACACGAGGATTTAACTCCAGTTCGTCTAACTAAGTTAAATCTTCCAACAAAAATCCGGCAACATTTCCCCGTAATTCGGGTAATGCCCACCTGATTAAACGCATCATAACATCATATAATCACATCCCAACCTAGCAAGGCCTCTGGCCATCTAACAGCAGGCAAATTCACAACCTATGGCCTCAGGCCTTCTAACAGCATGCAAATTCACAACCTATGGCCTCAGGCCATCTAGCAGCATGCACAAACTGAAATCATGATTCATACATCACAATGATTCCACACAACCAATAAACAGGACTAAATGTCCACACCCGGTTCAGAAGTCCCACATCAATGGAATAACCTTCTAACCGTCCATAATCCACACCTTACGGTGTCACGCAGTCAATATATCACACATGGAATCATTTCATACAAATAATTCAACAAAAGGTTTAAGACTCTAATCCCAAACCTACACCCTCTCCAAGAGCCATCCATGCCACAACGTCGTCTCTACTGATCCGCACCTCTGGCACTAGTACCTGTCTCACCTGTAGGGAGGGAGAAAAATAAAGGGTGAGCTAGAAGCTCAGTAGGGGTAAAGAGTAAAACAAGCAACATGGCGGTTATTAAAGATAAGATAATGCATCAATATGTTCTCCTCTATGCACATGTCACATAACACAACCAATAGTCCGGGTATTCCCTTCGGGGTAAAACACATTCATCAATCCACTAGTCTTCAACTATGGATTAACCAAACCTCAAAGGCACTACATGGTTCCCAACCATCATGAATGAGAGCGCAATCATCATTCACATTACACCCGCGAAGGTTCTACCCGGTTGTGTGAACCCCGTCACACCCACACCTTAAGTGTGTTGCCTCACATGGAGTCATATGATCCGTGCCCATGCGTTGACACGCAACCATCCTCCCATGTGACTTTCAAGTAACCTATGGTATCCCGAGTCCATACCCGAGCATCCCGTGCAAACTCTAATGCATTCATGCTCGTGCCATGCCAAATATACATATATATCAACCTATATATATATACAACTACTGATGATGCATGACAAGATTCAAAGCATGCTCAATGGATGATTGAACATGTAATTGGGCAATGCAATCTACATTTAGAGAATATATAAATAAACCTTAGGTTCGTTCTTCCTTAGGCACTATAAGGCAAGAACACAAACAAAGAGACCAAGGAGAATTCAAACCGAATTTTTGAATCAACGAACGATATCGAAGTAAGAAAGGGTCAAGAAATCCCCTACCTCAAGTTGAGCACAACACACAATTCCAAATTCCAGGAATTAGGGTTTAAATCCCCCTTTCACCAACCTAACCATATTTCATCATTCCAATCCATATATACATGTTAATAACACACATTTATCTTAACAATAACAATTACAACATGAAATAATTCCATAAATCAAAGGAACTTACCTTCTCTCTCTAGGATTTTCCCCAAAATCCTTCAACTCCTCCAAATTCGAACCCTAGCCTAAACCCATGATTTAAACTAGTAAAACATCAGCAAATATCCTCATAATCAACATATCTAAAGCCTATTTTCCATTTCTTAAAGAATCAAAGTAGATCTAAGAAAAAATCTAAAATTCCAAAACTAGAAACTTACCTTGAATCTTTGAAAACTCCTTGGAAATCTTGTTAGCAACACCCAAACATCCACAATCTAAGCTTTGATCTTCGAAAATCACTCTCTCTCTAAGTTTCTCTCTCTTTCTCTCTCCTCTCGGCCAACTCTGGAAAAATGGGTTTATGGTGTTAAAAATCGTGTTTTAAAACACTGGAATCGCGACCACTGTACAGGGGAGATCGATCC
The DNA here is from genome assembly GCA_963580455.1 of Euonymus europaeus. Classification (NCBI taxonomy): domain Eukaryota; kingdom Viridiplantae; phylum Streptophyta; class Magnoliopsida; order Celastrales; family Celastraceae; genus Euonymus; species Euonymus europaeus. The sequence goes on from OY756962.1 coordinate 9,325,811, forward strand.
CCCAATATGGGCGATCGATCCCCAAAACACTCTGCCCCCTTTTTTCCATCACCAACAATTCAGGGGGATCAATCCCCCAATATGGTGATCGATCCCCAAAACACTCTGGCCCTTTTTCTTTTCCTTTACCATTACTTCTGGTTGATCGATTCTCCCATGTTGGCGATCGATCCCCCAAAGTACTTTCTCGGTGTTATCTTCCAAATTCGCATCCGACACACATCCGACTTGGTCTAAGCCTCGATTTGAAATATTATGCGATTGAAATGGTCAAAACGAAAGTCTTCGTGACCCCGTAACCTCCCCAACTCATTTCCCAATAATTTAACGCCCATAAATTAATCAAAACTAAAAACAAAAATTTTTGGGTTGGGGTTTCACACGACAAGTCCAATATCCTGAATTGCTAGCCAATATGTTCATGGTGAGAAAGGCCAACGGGAAGTGGAGGATGTGCGTGGACTTCACTAATTTGAACAAAGCATGTCCTAAGGATAGCTACCCATTATCGAAGATTGATCAGCTAGTGGATGCAACTTCGGGACATCAGCTTTTTAGCTTATTGGATGCCTATTCAGGGTACCATCAAATAAAAATGAATCCTTAGGACCAATAAGGTACCTCATTTATCACTCCAGAAGGCACATACTGCTACAAGGTCATGCCTTTTGGACTAAAGAATGTGGGAGCTACATACTAGAGATTGATGAACCACATTTTCAAGGATCAGATAGGGAAGTCCATGGAGACCTATATAGATGACATGGTTGTGAAGAGCAAGAGGACTAAGGATCACTCTACTGACTTGCGCAAGGTCTTTGATACACTTGACAAGTTTGGAATGAAACTCAACCCAGAAAAATGTGCTTTTGGCATGGCATCCGAGAAGTTTCTTAGTTTCCTTGTGACCAGTAGGGGGATTGAGATGAATCTCAAAAAGGTGGAAGCAATCCTTCATATGGATCCACCTAAGAATGCCAAGGAAGTTCAGAAACTGGTCGGTCGAGCAACATCACTAGGAAGGTTTATAGCACAGTCAGGAGACAAGTGCCGACCATTCTTTCAGGCATTAAAGAAGGCTGTAGTACCCTATTTTATTCGGGTTTAATTTTATTGTTTAATTATAATTAAGTTTTAATTAATTAAAAAAATAATAGAAAAGAAAAGCCCCATGGCCCAAATCCAAAAAATCCCAACACACCCAACAAACATGACCCAATTTAAAAAATCCAATTATGGGCCAAAACTCACCAAACTAAAACTTATAGCCTGGCCCAATCCTCAAGCCCGATTCACTAGCCCAGCCCATGAAAACCTCACATTCACTCATCCTTGTCACCACCTCCTGTCTTACCATTCTTGGAGACTGCCATCACTATTGTCAACGTTCCTCATCTCTGGCCTCACCATTACTACCTCCATTTACTCACCCTGTATCACCTACCAACATCACATCCTTCATTAGCCTCATATAGACGGACCTACTGGAAACTCAACAGAAGGACGAAGACCTCTCAGCCTCTCCATCGAAAACATCATCCCAACTTAACCAAACTCACATCAGCCATACCTTCTCCTCATCTTCATAGTCATCACAATAGCCACCACCAAATGAAGTCCCTCACAAAAAATATCACCCAGCCACCGCCATCATCTCCCTCTTCTGGACTATCACTAAAAATCAGAACAAAATTGGTCATCACACGCAGAGACAACCCTCTGAAGGAACCTTTCATCTCCTTCATTTTCCCCATCCCATCTTCACACCGCTTCTCATCATCAAACCCACCATCTCTCATTACCATCACCTCAGAGAAACAACTATCACCACCTCCGATTCAATCTCTCTTCATAGCCATCATCTCCCTCACGCCACCGACAGTATCTACCTCTCTTTCCCTCAATCGAAACCAGTCCTAACTGGAGAAACCCGCGTCATCATCTACAACCCGCGATCCGTTATCATAGCCTGAAACCCAGAGCTTCACTCTCCTTCTACCCGGAATCACCCTCACCTACCATTACCATCACTTCGGCTCCACCATCAATTTCCCTCTCTTCATCTGGAGCATAAACAAAACTTCCATCACCATCATCCCCTCTCAAAATTTTCATCTCGCTTCTCCCCCAAACCTCAGAAATTCAAACTCATTGCAATCTCGTCGCCTTCCCCTATCATTCGGTTACCATCATCTGGAACTATCACTGGAACACAACACCGGCAACTCAACCCTTCAGCCAAACTTTCCCCATTCTCACCGGAAAGTCTTAAACCCGAACCAAATCTTCATATGACAGTTCTCTCCATCTCAGATTTTTCAGGTTTGAACCTCCTCAATTTGGGAAAAGTAAGACTTTGTTTTCGTTGAAATATATTTTGTAAATTTGAATGGGTTTTCTCAGGATTGAATGCGTGTTTGGGTGTTTAGATCACTTACTTTCTGGATAAGTTTTTGTCTATATGTTTTATATATTTTTGCTGGTTTTTGTTCTTTGTGGGACATGGAGTTGCTGAAGTCGTTGGCCATTAGAGGAAGAAGAAGTTACGGGATTAAGATCTAGATTGAGAAGGAATGTTTGACAATTTTGTTGCATATAATGGGCTGTAAATGTTGTGCCAGATATGATCCTAGGAATAACATAAATTGTTGTTTAGAAATTGGGCCTTTGCTAATTATTAAGAGCAAAAATTGGGCTTTTAGTTTGGGGATATATTTGGGCTATTTGTCCATTATACTTTGGTTTTCATATTTAATTTGGGCTTGATATACTTTTAGCCTCAAAATATTGTTTGGGCCTTTAGAATTTGTTTAGATTTGGGGTTTTTATTTTTGTGTATTTGGGCCTAGAACATGTACAGTGTAAATGGAAGCAAAAATAGTAAAAATGCATTCATATTATTTTAGGTTGTTAGAGGCATATAGGCATGTAGGGTTTTATTGTTTGTAAAGTTTAATTTACTTGCTTTGAGATTTTATTTTATTGAAAATGACACAACGCGTTGACAATATTTTTACAATTAATTCAAGCCGTCTCACCCTTAACAATTAAAAACAATTTACTACCATAATTGGTAGTTTTTCAAATTAAAAAAGTATCATAAGTTGGTATTTCCAAACTCACACTTGTATTTAAATGGCATAAGTTGGTATCTTAAATTCAAGTATTTTCTACCATAAGTTGGTATCCTCATTCACCATTTCTTATAAACTTGACCCTCCTATTTTAAAATATCATCTCTATCTTTTAGCATGAAATACCATAAGTTAGTATCTAATTCTTTTTCAAATGCCATAAGTTGGTATCCTCAAATCCTTTTCAAATCTTATTCATTCCAATTCCATAAGTTGGAATTCCAAACCAATCATCAAATATAACACCATAAGTTGGTGTTTTCAAAATTCAATTCTTTTCCATGCCATAAGTTGGCACATCATTTAAATATAACACCATAAGTTGGTGATTTCAAAAATTCAATCTTTTCCATGCCATAAGTTGGTATTCTCAAATCCCTTTCAAACCCAATTTTGCAAACAATGAGTTTTCAGAAAATAGTCAATTATTTAAAAATTCAGTGACTGTTTTAAACAGGAGTCATGGGGTGCCTAATACCTTCCCCACGCTCAATTGACCCCGTACCCTATTTCTGGTTCCCAGGCTTTTAAAGTGTCTAATCACACTACAAATTCGATTGGTGGTAACTCTATTTTTTTAAGTCGGTTGCTACAAAGGCCAAGGAGTTTAAGTGGACAGATGAGTGCCAAAAGGCCTTTGAAAATCTTTTCAAGTGGACAACGCAAGTTAGACTTTTGACCAGCAAAAAAATCTTTTCTCAAATGTGCCTCAACCTAAGACAGTTTGTCTCTGTACATCTTTTGTGCCCATTGATTACTCTGTAGCTCATACTTACAAACCAATTCCACCCAACATGCTTTGAATTTTTCAAGACTGCTTGCCTTCATACAACTTTTAAATATACTCAAGAAATCAGGTTCTTTGATGTGAGTCTATGCATTACGCAGTATATGCCATCAACATAACCTATGTGGACAATCAAGCAAGATGGTATCGAGTGCTTTCCAAATTCCACCAGCCTCATTTGTTATAACCGACACTGGCTTCCTTTTCATTTGCCAATACTGCACAACCAAAAATGCATGAATGGTGATCCTGGTTCACCCCAAGGAAGATAACGAAAGGTTTTCTGTACGTGTTTGTCTTGTATGTGCTATCAAATACCAATGAATCACCAAAACGTTCATAGTAGACCAGTGATTTACAGTGGTACCAAAAAATATTCAAAATTTTACCATCATTCAACGTCGTATAGTTGATATAAAATGGTTCATCTTCTTCACGATTCGCTTCTAAGTAGCCTAATGCAGCCATTGCATCTCCATCAATCATCTCAATCTTTCGCTCTTTGTGTATGAAATTGTATAAATCCTTGTGGGTAAAGCCAATATATTCTGGATCACCTACTTGGTGTGTCATGTACTTCATAATTAGACTTGGCTTAATCCCTGCATACCGCAGTAAATTTATTTATGTCAAGTCAACATTCTCTACAAGTCGATGAGAGCGAAGATAATGAAAATGTTGATCATCACTCATTTTATGGTTGTGCTCAGCATTAAACTCCGTAAGTACCCATTGTTCACTTAGTTCTAAGTTGATTCGAAAGGATGCTAGACAGTTGCAGCGGGTTAATGGTGGGGGTTTTCTCATGCGGTTTGTCCTCTCCAAGTACTTCTTTTCAATCTCTCCCTCTTTGGATCATACCCATCTTCTCATTCTAATCTCGTCATTCCTCTCCTTTCTAACATCACTTCGTCGAATGGTGAACCACATTGCTTTAGAATATATATTATAGAATCTTTCAAAATTTTCTACAGAATCGAAAATCATGCCAATAACATCATCCTTAGTGAGTTTGTAACATCTTTGATGAATCATTGTAGTTATTGATATCACAATGCATGTCGTCTTCATCCATGTTTCCGGTTGCACTGAACAAAAATATTGAACTGTACAAAACCAAAATTTAACACTATTCATAACCAAAATGACATCTATTCGAAGTCAACATAACGAAATATTACCTCAAATGGACTTCTCTCCAACTTCAATCCTCCAAATCACCAAGCTCCCTTGTGAATGGTGTATCGATTTTTGTTTACTACTTACTAATTTACAAAAAGATATTTTAATTTATGTCATTTAATGAAACTACCTAACAACTCTCTTAATGATAGTACTGGATTTTTAATAATTTAACTACCCAATGAGGTTGGAAACATTGAAAGTATACAATTATTACTCGAACACTTTAGTTTTATACTCGAACATGCGGAAATCATTAGAATACTTATACCATAGGAATCAATCTTATGTAGACATATTGTAGATTCAATCTCATGGTTAATAAGCCCAATATGATTTCATTTTTGTATCGCATTTGATTCAACTACTAAAATATGCACATTACAACGATTAAAATATTTACATTTGTCAAGAATATACACATTCACAATAAAAAACTACAGCTCACAACCAAATATACACATACCACAACCAAAGATACACATCTCACAACTAGAATAGTTACCAAAAAATATTAATTAAAAGTTAAGCAATAAAAAATTTAAAAATAAAAGCTAAAATAATTTAAAAATTAAAAGCTAAAAATTAAAAACTAAAAGTTAAAATAAATGGTAAATAAAATAAAAATAAAAAAGATAAAAAATAAAAGTTAAAGTTAAAAAATTGAAAATTAAAATCATTTTAAAAATTATTTTTTTAAAAAAATATTTCTGAAATAAACCAAAATATATTGTTTAAATAAATAGAAAATAAATTCATAATACTTAAAAAATAAATGTCTATAGATTACATAAAAGTTTGCAGAAAAGTGAGGTAAATTCATACTCATTCACGCACAAAAATTACTAGAACAATTATTTCAATAGCTTGAACAATTTACTTAACATACTCAATTATGTGAAACAAACAACTCAGAAGTACACTATATATTACTCGAACACTTTAATTTTATATTCGAGCACTTTAATTTTATACTCGAACATGTGGAAATCACTCAAATACTTATACCATAGGAATCAATCTTATGTAGACGTATTGTAGATTCAATCTCATGTTTAATAAGCCCAATATGATTCCATTTTGGCATTGCATTTAAATCAACCACCTAAATATACACATTACACGATTAAAATATTTACATTTGACAAGAATATACACATTCACAACCAAATATACACATACTACAACCAAAGATACAAATCTCACAACTAGAATAGTTTTTGGAATAATACAAAAATGATGTTTAAATAAATTAAAAATAATTAAAAATAGAAAAAATTTGAGTAGCGACCATTATTACTTACATGTCTTCAAATTACATAAAAGTTTTCAGAAAAGTAAGTAACTTGCATAATTTATGTTACCGCCAAAGTACTCACATAATTTTTGTATGTTTTACTTATGATCTGTAGTGACTTCATTACTTTATTGATAATGTTAAAGAAAAGTAAATAACTTTCACAAAATAAGTAAGTTCGTACAATTTAATTACGATATGCAGTGATATCATCATTTTATTCACAATGTTGCAAAAAAGTGAGTAACTTGCATAAAATTAACTAAATATGCAGTGATATCATCATTTTATTCACAATGTTGCAAAAAAGTGAGTAACTTGCATAAAATAAGTAACTACCGGAGTTACATTTTTCTTTTTAAAAATTATTTAAAAAGTAAGTAACTTGCATAAAATAAGTAAGTTCGAAGAGTTTACTTACGATTTGTAGTGACATCATCATTTTACTCACAATGTTGCATAAAATTGAGTAACTCGCATAAAATAAGTATGTTTGTATGATTTACCTACGATCTGCGGTGACATCGTCATTTTGAATAAAACGATTATGTCGATGTGAATATTTTATTTAATATTATATTCATGCAATGTTTTGGCTCAATTCGTTTTTGACTTGAATGATTAAAATGTCCATATAAGAATTGATTGTATGTTGTTAAATATATATTGTTTTTATTGCATACAATGATCATTTAAAGTAAAAAACTTGAATGCGATGTGAAACATATTATATTGTATATTAGTCTCTTATGTAAACATTTTTGTGTGACTAGTGTCTGTTACAAAAAGCATCGTTGCTGATCTCAATGCCGGAGAGAAGCTGACTGAAAAGAATTATGCTGTTTGGCATTGCAAAATTCAATATCTGCTACAAGAACAAGATATGCTAGAAACAGTAACACAATCTATGCTGAAACCTGAACAAGGTACCACAGCTGCGCATAGGCGTGATATGGAGGCTTATTTAGCTTTCAAACGCAAATAACGAGTTACTCGCATATTTATGTTAAGTAGTATGCGTACTTGATGCTGCGGTTTGAAAAATATAAGACTGCCAAAGCACTTTGGGATGCAGTTAAGCTGCAAATGGGTGGGAACCTCCACCAAGAGGCTTCGCCAGATTACTATGAACTTTGATAGTTATGTCAAGCATCCAAATTAAACGATGAGGCAACACTTGACTAATTTGGCTAATATGATTAGCAAATTCAGTGAAGCTGGACATGTGCTTTTTGATGAATAGTAAGTGATGGTTGTCATACGTTCCTTGCCAACTTCATAGGAACACATGAGGGTGAATCTCACCCACAATGACAACATCAAAACCTTTGATAATGTTGCCAAACATGTGGAGTTGGAAGAGGGTCGTCTTCTTTCTGAAAAGCCCAAAACTGAAGCAAACATGGCTCAGTCAAACAAATGTGAAGCTAAGGGCTCATGGAAGGGAAAGGGAAATAAAGGGAAAGGGAAGGCAATTGGACCCAAAGATGCAACGCCTAAGAAGGGCAATCACAAATCCAAGAAGGACAAAACGAAGATGAAATGCTTTAAGTGTGAGAAACTGGGTCACTTTGCTCGGGAATGCACCAAGGTGAAGGTAATTGACTATTCTCAATTATACTTTTTGAATATGATTACTAGTGGAATGTCAGCTAAACCAGTTCTTATTTGGACTGTAGACTCGGGGGAAACAGACCACATAGCTCGAGAAATATCATTTTTTTTGTAGATTTCAGACTTATTCCCAAAGGGAGTAGAACCATTTTCAATGGGATATAATGCTAAAGCAGAAGTTCTAGAAATCGGTACCTGAAAATCGAATCTGCGGGGAGGAAGAACTCTATTTGCATGATGTGCTCTATGCACTTGAAGTGTGAAGAAATCTACTTTCAGTTATTGTCCTTCCAGATTTAGTTTTTGAATTCCGTTTTAAACAAAGTTGTGTTAAGTTATTTCTGGACAAGATTTATTATAGTTGTTGTTTTTTTTGCTTAATGGTTTTATGGTTATGGATGCTGTTTATGATACAAATTTAATAAATTCTGCTTTATTTGTTGCTACTTCTAGTAATAATGCTCCAAAAGATGGTCATTTATGGCATGCTAGATTAGGACACATTGGATAAGACAGAATCAACAGGTTAGCAAAAGAGGGCCTCTTCGGTCCACTAGCTAAAGTTGACTTGTCCATATGTGAGCATTGCTTAGCTTGAAAAGCAACACACTTACCATTTGAAAAAGCAAAAAGGGCCACAAATCCTCTACAGTTAATTCATTCTAACATTTGTGGTCCCTTGAATGCAAAAGAGAGGCATGGAGCTTCGTATTTCATCACTTTCATAGATGACTATTCCAGATATGGTAATGTCTACTTTATTTCTCACAAATCGAAAACATTGGATTGCTTTATGTGATATTTAATGTTGGTGGAGAATCAATTAGACAAGAGTATAAAAGCTCTTCAGACTAATCGTGGACGCGAGTATCTATGAGAGCAATTCAAGGAATTGTGTGATGAAGAAGGAATAGCTAGACAATTATATATTCCTACTCCTCAACAAAATGGTGTTGCTGAAAAAAGAAATAGAACATTGTTGGACATGGTTACATCAATGATGGAAAGAGCAAATTTGCCAATCTCCTTTTGGTGATGCTTTGCTAACTACAGCCTATGTTCTAAATCATGTACCGATGAAGTCAGTCTCATCAACTCCATATGAGTTGTGGACTGGAAAAAAACCTAGTTTAGGTCATTTATGGCGTTGGGGTTCGACATCTTACATTCATACACCAACTTCTAAATATGGGAAGTTAGGACCTCAAGGAAAGAAATGTATCTTTATAAGATACTCAGAAACTTCCAAAGGGTATGTCTTCAGAGGACGAACAAGGGAGATTGATAGAAATTGAGCCACGAGATGTCACATTCTTGGAAGAGGAATTTCCCAACCAATGTGACATTGAAAAGAATTCCCGATTGTATGAAATGGAAACTCAGGATGTTGACACTATTAATAACCCATTAGAGGAAACTCAAAGGGACAGTGAGAGTGTCACAGTGAATGAACTTGCTCCAATGGAGCTTGATCAAGGTCAATCTCAGCCTAGACAGAGTATTCGTGGACATATTCCCTATCATCGTTTTGAGATTAAAGGGGAGACATTCATGATAACTCCATTGGATGAGGAGGAGCCAAAGTCTATACAAGAGGCTCTTTTTGGTCCAAAGGCTAGGGAATGGATGAGAGCTATAGGAGAAGAAATGGAGTCGATGAACGTGAACCATGTCTGGGATTTGGTTGAGCTTCCATGAATCCGCAAAACAATTGCGAACAAATGGGTTCTCAAAATAAAACGCAATGCAAATGGAACTATAGAACGATATAAGGCTCGATTAGTAGCTAAGGGCTACACGCAGAAGGAGGGAATTGATTATGAAGAAACTTTTTCACAAGTGGTGAGTTTTGCTTCTATTCGCCTCATTTTAGCGATAGTCACACATTTAGATTTTGATCTATACCAAATGTATGTAAAGAAAGCTTTTCTCAATGAAGAACTGGATGAGGAGATCTATATGGCTCAACCATTAGGTTTCAATGTTAAAGGTCAAGAACGTAAAGTTTGTAAACTTAATCATTCTATCTATGGCCTTAAACAAGCATCCAGACAATGGAATATCAAATTTCGTGAAGCAATCCTAAAAGATGGATTTATAATGATTGAAGAAGATCATTGTGTGTATGTCAAAACATCTACGAGTGGTATGGTCATCCTGTCTTTATATGTGGATGACATTATCTTAGTTAGAAATGACAAAGAGTTGATAGTAACTACTAAGAAGTTGTTAGCATCAAACTTTGAGATCAAAGATTTGGGTAAAGCCGATTACATATTGGGAGTTCAAATCTTTCGAAATCGGTCTAAAAGACTATTGGGTTTATCTCAAGAGTCGTACATCAAAAAGGTGTTAGAACGATTTAATATAAAAGATTGTAAACCCATTGACACTCTTGTTGATAGGAGTGTTAGCCTTAGTGGTGATATGAGTCCCAAGACTCCAGAAGAGAAAGATAAAATATCTAGAGTTTCATATTTCAATACTGTTGGAAGCCTGATGTATGCTATGATGTGTACACGTCCTAACATATGCTACATCGTAGGGATGGTAAGTCGTTTCTAATCGGATCCAGGGCTAAAGCATTGGAAAGCAGTTAAAAGGATACTGAGGTACCTTAAAGGCACACTGGATTATACGCTAGTATTCAATAGAAAAAATTTGTACCTAGTCGGATACACTAACTTAGACTTGGGGAGGTGATGTGGATGAACGCAAATCTATCTCGGGATATATTTTTTTGTTTAATGGAGGAGCAATATCTCAGAGCAGTAAAAAGCAATCTTGTATTACATTACCCACAATGGAGGTAGAATACATAGTTTGTTCCTCAGTGGCTCAAGAAGCTGTGTGGTTAAGAGAGTTCTTACAACATTTGTCAGTTGTCAAGTATGCGTTAGAACCTGTCACATTGTTCTGTGATAGTATGGCTGCACTGGCTTATGTCAAAGACCCCAAATATCATGGAAAAACCAAACACATAAAGATGAAGTATAATTTTGTCAGAAAAATGGTTACAGATAAAGAGGTGGTCTTAGAACACATCTCCACTAGTAATATGGTAGCAGACCCTCTTACTAAACCAATCGCTAGGGACTCCTTTGAAAGACATGTGAGGTCCTTAGGTTTTCTTAGGATGTGATTTTGTTAGGATTATTTTTCATTTGCAGAACTGGTGTATCTTTAAGACTATCATTTTGACACATTTATTTGAAATAAATTGAATTGTTTATTCACACTCTATGAAGTTACTAATAAAATATTAAAGTATGTAAATAGGTATGATTGGCTCACTCACACGAGAAATCGACTCTGTCGTAGTGGGAGCGAGTATAATGAGATAGTTTATGAATTTGATCACTAAGGATGGATATATTTGATCACCAAGAGTGGACAGAATTCTAAACAAGTATCGCTTTAGTTGGAATGAAGATGAGATTCTTAAAAGAATCGACATGAAGTTTCATGAAGCCTATTATAAGCCAAGTATGAATTTTCTTTTGACACTCAAGATTGAGCAAAAGAAATTCCAAGTTTGTTGCCCATTGTAGGATTGGGGACAAGACTATGACCTGTGTGGTTAGAGGAGGCAACATACGCCCTTGACTCGTAAGAGAGTAAGGAATACTCCGCCACAACATGTACTTTATACTACATGTGCTTGTGACCTACAGAGAAGTGAGTGAAATAATCCCTATTTCATCACTGTGTGAGTCTCTGAGATCAAAGTGATACTTGATGATCTCTTGATTTTACCCTTTGTATAACTTTTGACTATGTCAGGAGGTGATGGGACATTGGCTTGCTACCTTGACATGTTACCTATGGTTAAATGACGATTCAACCTAAAGGTACATAGTTGGAAAAACAAGTTGGACCAAAACTAAATCATAGTAGGGCGAAGAGCAAAAACTTGATTTGGATGACACAAAGTACATGTATTTACTGGCCATGCATTGATTGCAAATACATGTAGATTAAAAAGACAAGTATACGACTCTTCTGTGGGATTGAGTGATACTTGGTATGTGTATTCAAACATGTTTGGGGTACGATGGTACACTGTTATTCATTTGACTAAGTTATAGTAAACCACTCCATTATGATCTTAATAGATTTCTACTTTAGAGATACTATAGTTGTTGTGCATTAGGATGACACATTTCATTTGCTTGTATGGTGAACTTTACTCCACTTTGGACCATCATGGGTGAGTGGGAGTATGTTGGACTTGAGGGCATCCAAGATGGGTCAAGTCCTTTGGGGGTTACCAAGCCCATTTGGTGTGTTCTTTGTTGATTAAGTAACCAAATCCTATCATGTATAAGATAAGGATAAAATACTTGAGATATTATCCATATCTCAAGAGGTTTAAGGTCAAGGAAGTTCCAATGGGACAAGGACTCCACTACTATAAATAGGGGGTCTCTTTATGGAACTAGATACACATAATTCATACAGAAATTACGGGTGAGTGTTGAAAGGATTGTAAGGGGTTCTTGAAGGGTGAACTTAGGGTGATGTCCTCATGATTGTCATCCGTTGTTCCATTGCATCATGAGATTGATCCGACCGGAGATCCTACAACAAGTAAGTACAAATTGGATTCGTATACATATGTGTATTTCAAATCCTTCACTTTAGAAAGAGGTTAGGTAGGGTTCGGGTAGGGGAATCAGTTCATCAATTGTATTTGGAGGCCATTCGCCTAATCACTTTAAGAAAAACCTTAATTTCATGGAGGCAGGTTAGAGAACTATACCTGAGAAGAGGGTTTGACCCTTGCTTAGAATCTACAATTAATGCTCATAAGGACAATATTGCTTCGTATAAGAAGGCATTAGAGCGTACAAGCACAGAAGCACTCATGAGAATGAGTTTTTAAATAAATGAAGTTAATTCATTTAATGGAAACTATACTCATTGACTGACTAGGATTAACTATAAAGATCTAATGGTTTAAAAGTGGGGTGGAATGCAGAACGGTCCCGTTCAAGAAAGGTTTAGATCGCTTGATTTTATTCAACAACCCTCGAAGATTTTGATCAACTACCCGATTCCCAGGGAAAGACATTGGCTATGGCTTTTAGGCTATGCTTGAGAGGGGGATTGGGATGAGTCGAGTTGGGAGGTGTTCATAAAAGTGAACTTTTGGTTGGTACGAAGGGATTGAAAACCTTTAATGTGAGTGAACACCTCCCAACCTTTCATTTTGAGGGGTCGGGAAAAGAGATGTTGGAAGGGGTTCATGAACCCCTCCGAACAACTTGAGATATTCGTGCCAAGCAAGGATTTGGACGGGTTCGCTTGTTCGCAAACCCCTCCCAACACCTCTCCCAATGAATGCCTTTGGTTGCCATTGCCTTCTATTCCAAAATCAGGCCCATCTATGATGCCTTCAAGCATCATGTCGTGTAAAATATTTAAATATTGTAACCGATTATTACAGGTGATAAAATAAAGTATTAACTATTGACATGATATTTTTCAAGTATTCAATAAGTAAATTAATAAAATAAATATTGTGGATGAAATTTTGCCATGTGTCAAAAATAATAATAACTAATAGCCTGTTCACAACAAAATGATAACCATTCAAAACTGAAATGGAAGGTTTACAACAAACTAATAACCTGCCCACAATTCACTGTTCACTACCATTCACAACAAACATGTCATAACCATTGGTCAAAATTTTAATCAACAATTTAATTGTCCCACTTAACTTGTTTGTATGCTTTAGCAGGTTAATTATTATTATTTTAAAATGTGGACATCATTTCGCAAATTCCAAATTGAGTTGATAGGAGAGGCAATTCTAATGGTTACTTTCTCCCAACGTTTGGTCAATATACACTCTTATAGTTTGTTGCAATACCAAAGGCCTAACATGGTGTTTAAAATTGATTACAATGCCATAGATCATAGTTTGCATTGCTCGTGCAAGTTGTTCAAATCAGAAGGTTTTCCATGCAGACATGTAATACATATTATGAGAGTTAGACATATGTGTGAAATTCCAAGCCCATGCATCATGCAAATGTGCACTAGAGATGCAAAGTCTCATTCAAAATCTGTGCTGAGAAGTTCAATGTCTGAAAAAATGGTTGCCATGATTCAATTTGGGGCATTGAATAGTGCATGTAAGAGGATGTGTTGTCTAACAAGCAAGTCTCCTCCGTCTTTTGATGAAGCCAATGCTGAAATTTCAAGGCTAACCAAGAAGTTTGAGGTACTTTCTATGAGCAATGTGGAAGACCAAAAGAGACCAAGCGCCCATGTTATGAACCCTCCTATGGTCTCTAGAAAGGATAGGCCAAGGACTGAAGTGAACATCAATTCAAATAAGAGGCGAAAATGTTCATGTTGCAAGGAGGGTCACACAAAAATTAAATGTCCGCTAAAGAATGACATTGGACAGCCAAGTAATGTAGGTAGTAGCCTTGGGGAGAACAACATGGGAAGTGATAATTTGTCAGTGGCTGAGGATGTCCTTCATGCAAGAATGTCATCACAGGTAGTTTACTATCCATTAAGTTGATAAAGTGTGTTTATCAAATTAGATATTTTCATTATTTTCCATGATCTATTATTTATATATCTTATCAATAGTTTGCCACAAGTATCCCCATGTTCCATTCTTATGCGGCTGCCGAGTTCCAACCAAGCTCATCAAATTTCATGTCCAACACTTACCAAGAGAACTAAATAATTTCCGTGATGTTATAAGCCACTAAATTGTTCATGGAAAATTTTGTATGTAGCATATTATTAAACGAGGATATGTTCTGTTATGATTTTGTTGGAACATGTGTACTGGCTGTTCTATTACATTGTAATTCATATTGACTCTGTTCAAAACCAATTGCTAATTCTGTTCACAACAAAATCATAAACAGATTGGAACAATGAAATGGAACCTTGTTCACAATCATGTTATTATCCTGTTCACAAGAAAATCATAATCCAAATTCAGATTTGAATAATGAAATGGGACCACGTTCACAACTATGTTCTAATTCTGTTCACAACAAAATCATAAACAAGATCCCGAACCCAAAATAATCAATACGACAACTTTCACATTCACTATCTTACTCTATTTACAACAAAATCAAAACACAAATCCTGTTCATAACAAAATCATAACCCATATCCGGATTGAAACAATGCAATGGGACCCCGTTCACAACCAGGTTCTTATCCAGTTCACAAAAAAATCATAAACAATATCCCGAACCCAAAACAATTAATACGAAAACCTTCACATCCAATATCTTACTATGTTTACAAAAAAATCATAATTGAAATTATATGCACAACAAACTAATAAACTGTGCAGTACCAGTTCTCCTACATATTCAAATGCGATAGTGACCCTCCCATAAATTATAATGAGTGACGAGTTGTTCTCATCGTTACAAATCCAATTTCATGCATGTTTGAACTGTCCGATTTGACCTCATGTTTGAACCATAGCTTCTACAGCCGATCTACTGTCATGTTATCGAACTGCAATTCAGTCGATCTGTCCAGATTTTGCACCCTTAACTTGTTATCATCATGAAATAGCAGCTGCGTAAGGATACTTGTGTGGTCTTCTTTGCCCACTATCTAAAGATTGGCGGGGAGACAAGAGACAAGCACATGTAATAGGCTGGAGTGGCAATGTAATGAATCTAGTTACTTGCATACCACTGCATGTTAGGAAACGACGTTCCATATATTTATTAATATGTACACCACAATCATCCCTGCACATTAAATAGTTTAGCTAACACAAATGATATCTTGAAAATTAGTAACGTCACTTTAGGAGTATAAAAACACATTAACATACCCATTCAATTGTTGGGTGACTTTTGGTTCACAAATTTCGAACGAATCAAGCTGCGGTGTAAGAGTCTTCTTCCTTTCAAAAACCGGATTATTGAGTAGCTTCTCGCAGAACTTCACTTGGTTTGCATGGAGATTATTGTACACATAAATAAAATAAAACATTATTTAAATTAGTAGGCTTATCAATCGATACCACCCGTTTCACATCCTTCTCCCTTGAATGCTTTGTCACGATATTAAACATCAAATTGACTCTGGATATGACTTTTCTTCTCAAATAGATGATGCATAAGTACCAATGGATGCCATTGTCATTCAGTGGAACAAAAATCCAAAGCAATATGATCCCATGTCAAATACCAAACTGATATATGTATTTAAACATATAGTGAGTAGAGATTGTTATGTTCATGGTTATTACCTGTGAGCAGCCTACGAGAGAGGACATAAATTTTCTACTTTTTCTATAATGTTTCACGTAATTAGCAACCTTTGGTTTTCCATATTTAATTGTTTCCTTTCATAAATGTTGAAAAAATGAGAAATGTTTGATATACCATATAGATTTCTACGACTTATATAGGCCAAAAGAACATATCGAAAACCACGTCGGAAGGAACCATCTACTAGGACTAGTAGTAAATTTATGCTATTCTATTGTGAACATTTTGATAGCAACATTTATGACCTAGTTAAATGAAAATAGTAACACATATGAGGTCATATTTCGTCCAACAAATATGGCTACTTTTGTATATATTAGTGATTCCCTTTGAACTTATCCAACACCTAGGTTTAAGACTTTTCATCCCTTGTCAACTTGCATAAATATTTTCAAAATCACATACGATTTCCCTTCAATAAATTGAAAAATATTTCAAAGTCTAAAGTAAGAGAAATATGCAACGCAGTTAAAAGTGTAAATTAATACAAAATGAGAAGTACGTCGCTCGTAGCTTTGGGTGCATCACATATCACCATGCTGATTTAGCTATTTCATCATCATCGAAATTGGAGACGCCCATATTATTCATCCTCTAACAGGATGAGCAGGAGAGGTCCTGCAAAATTACTGCAATAGTTGCATATATTGACAATGAATTGTACTGTACAGGTAAACTACCTTATTCAATATATCTGACTATGTGTGCTGAAATGAAGTATTTTTGCTCGTCTTCTCCTTTTTTAGTTCATCAAAATCTAATCTTTTAGCAATCTAGTACTCCTCTGAGTAGTTCTCGCCGTGGAAGAATCCATTAGAATTGAGTTAGCGCTCTCTCTGCATTTTGGATCTTTGATATGCCTCAAATTTTGAACTTTCGGCTGAGCTTTCTTTTCATCATTAACAAGACTTTGACCTCTAAATTTCAGCTCAAGCATGTCTTGAATATGAGATTGCTTAACTTTACCCGCCAATAACTCTTTAACCAATGCCTTTAATTCAGTCAACTCTCTCACTATCGATTCTCTCTCTCTCTGATGGTCACGTCTTTTGTTACTATTTTCCTTAGTTCATCAATGGATGAAGCAAGTGTAGCCATGTGACTTTTCAGAGAATTGATATCTCCTTTTACATCCTTCACAATTGACGGCGTTGAAGGTGGTGTACCAATGACACAAGTGGTCTTACTTTTACCGCGTATTACAATCTACAAAACAAAAGCCAACATCGACAAACTATACTTTTCTGTACAATTGGGCAAAAATAATTTAGGAAGAAGAATCAACAACTGCAAAGAGTACCTTGTCAGTGTTGAGGCGACGTTTTTTCTTAATTTCATGAAAGGTATTATTAGACACCCTTTTTGCATCCAGAAACTTTACACGAGGATATGTTTCTTCTTTTTGGTCAACATTAAAACTTGAGGGAGAGATACATTCGAGATAAAAAAATCTACGACAAAGGGACAATATATGCTGGTCACCGAACGTGCATAACTAATTGTAAATGAACAATATATATATATATATATATATATATATATATATATATATATATATATATATATATATATATATATATATCGTATATTAGGAGTTACCATTAGAAAAGGCAAGCATCCGTTCAAGGACTTCGAGCTCCCATCCCTAAACCTCATAACACCTTCCTTAACACCTGCTATTACAAACTGCACCCAATTCATTTCATGAACACAACCAATGAATGACAGAAGCTCCATCATATAAGGACAGAACTTGTAGTCCTGAACTTGCAGATAGCAGAGTGCTAATTGCATATAAGAGGAAATGACACTTGAATTGTTCTCCATGTGTCGGACTATCAATCAATTTTTTCTCTAAGTAAGAAACATCGATAACTCCCTTCTCAGGTAGATTGAATCTCTTTTGCAAAACTATAGAATCAAATTTTTCAGACTCTAGAGGAACAGGTCTCCCAGTAGCAGGTAATCCCAGTATTGCAGTAACATACTGTGGAGTGATGGTAAGAATAAGGCCATTCACATGTAGTGTGATATCCTGACCAGGAAATAATAGAAACATTGAACATGAGGGTGACACGTGTACAACGGTACACTAATGGATGTAATAATTAAATTTGGGTTTAGAGTAATAATTAAATATACGGGTGTGAATAAGTAAGAATAATAATAATAATACAAATAAATTAGAGAACTTGACTGGATGGTGGCGAAATACGTATTTGTTGTAAATTTTATTAAATAAGTGAAAACAAAATTAAAAATAAAAAGAAAATCCAATTTTTATAAATATTTGAATTTAGTTTAAAATAAAAGGAAAAGAGAAGAAGAGAAACAGAAAAAAATGAAAGAAAAAGAAATGGAAACAGAAACAGGGAAAAGAAGAGAAAATGCGATTTCCGCGTTTGAAACTTTGGCGGCGCCGATCTCCTTCGTCCGGCTACCTCAGGCGATGAGACCGATACCAATCTTTTCGTCTCTTCGAGACGTATGAAATCGGTTCAAGAATCACCTTAATCGGAGTTGTATATCTCCGGGAAAAGCTATCGAAAGTTTCAGCCACCGCGAGCTTCGACAGTCGATTTCTCCCTCCTCCGATCTCCGATTGATGCAAGGCCACCACCGTTGAGTTCATCTCGAGGAGTACTACAAAGCCCAGTTGGTGATTTCCGACGAAAGTCGCCGGATCTTCAGTGATCCGTGTATGGGTATTTCGGGTACTATTTGACATGTTTGACTTTTTCGGGTAAAAAATGTACTCGTTCAACTAGATCGTATATTTTACATATTTACACGGTATTTGAACGTATTTGTGAGCTGGTATGTGTATTTTGGTGTAGAACTGGTATATGAGGCTTAATGATGTACGTCGGGAAAAATTATACGGGAAAACATTGGTTCGAGTAAGATGTGAGACACGCTTCACGAGGTAGGGAATACTTTAACTCTTGCATGGTTTTGGAGTTTCTGTGTTCATATTTAAACGGGAATTCTTGCTGTAAACATAATGCATTGCATTCGTGGGGGATTAAATATCTGGCTATTTACTGTGAAGTTGCGGGTAATGGTATTGTGGATGATTCTGATATGTGATAACCCCTGCGTTTCATTGTGAAAATACTCTCTTTATACTGTGTGCATGTGATTGAATATTTTTTCATATTTGAGGGTTATGTAAATTGTGGGGGTTGAATTGTGAAGGAAGGGGAGGAAAAGCAATATGAAGATTTCAGTAAGGTGGGAATGACCCTGTACGTACAGTGGGTGATAATTCGAGTAAGGATTCGCTTTGCGGCCACATAGCGAAGGGGTGGCAAGTCCCGGGTAGAAGAAGGTGCCTACCTTCCTTACTCGTAGATTGCTTCCGGCGAAGAGGTCGAAAAGCAGAGAAAATTGCTTCCGGCGAGGAGGTCGGAAAGCGGAGAAAAATAGTTTTCGGCAATGAGGTCGGAAGGCGTTCGAGGTGGTGATGGATATTCGAGGCGGGTTGAGAGTGTTATTTAAATTGCCGTTGTGAAACCCCGCCCCAAAAATTTAAGTTTAGTCAAATTACGGATGATTTGTAATTTACGGAATCTAGGAATAATAATTTTGAGGAAACTGGGTTGCTGGAAAACGCAAACCGTCCGGACACCTTAAACAGCCGTCCGGACGGTTTGTGCTAGAACGGAGGTAGAGTGGGAAGATGGACTCTGTGAACAGTAATCCGTCCGGACGGAAAAATTAGCCGTCCGGACGGATGTGCCTGGAACTGAAACAGAGAGTTTTGAGAAGGGTATCCGTCCGGACGGATACTTTGGGCGTCCGAACGGCTATCGGGAAATCAATTTTTAAGCTCAGTTTTAGACAATTCCTGCATATTATTTCTTGGAGAAGCCGACTAGAGAGAGAAAGAGAGAGAGAAAGAGAGAGAGAAGAAGAGAGAGAAGGAGGTTTTAGCAAGAGATTGGCTTGGAGATTGTGGATTGGAGACTCTTGAAGCTTATCAAGGAAGATTCAAGGTGGATTTTGGAGTTTTGGTAAGTTTTCCATAGTTTTTGGAATTCTAGGTTTTTGTTAGATTCGTTTGATTCTTAGGGAGATGAGCTCTATGCTTTAGATATGTTGATTATAGGTTGATTTTAGATGTATATGTAGATTGGTTTGTGATTTGGAGTAGATTTGAGCTTGGGTTGAGATTGAAGATTTTTAGAGGAATTTCTAGAGAGAGAAAGTAAGTGTTTATAATTTTGTTGATTAAATTGTTATTGATATGATAATATGGAATTTTTGGATTAATTATATGAGTTCAATTTGATGTGAATCGATAGGTTGGGAGAACCAAGGGTTAAAACCCTAAATTTGAGAATTTGTGTGTTGGCTCGGAACGAGGTAGGGGATTTCCAACCTTTCTATCTAACATTCGTTATTGTTGCCTAAATAGCGTTTCTATTCTTCATTGGTCGCCGTTGTTTGTGTTTCCGCCTTAATTGCTTCTAAGGGGAAACGAGCCTTGTGTGGATTATTGTTTGATGTTGAATGTTGCATGGCCCAATTTTGTGTTCCGTCATTTACGGACACGTTTTGATTTTCCGTTCATGCATCATGGTAGTTATGTAAATATATAGGATATTCATATATACTTATCTATTCGGCATGACATGTCATAATGCATTAGAGATGCATGGGGAACTCGGGTATGGACTCGGGAACCTTTAGGTTACTTGAAAGCCACATGGGAGGATGGCAAGGTGAAGGTTGTTATCACCAAGTCACGTGAACCCCATGTGGGGTAACGCACTAGGGGTAGAGTCAAGAGTGACTTGCCTTGTGGGGTGCGGGCGTGATAGGTTCACGCAATCGGATGATCCTAGGAGTGGTTGGTTGTGGTGAGCTTGCTCCCGTGCAATATTACATTGAGTTGCAATGATATTGTGGTTGTTGTGCTCCAAAAGGGTTTATCCGGATAAATGTTGATGTGAATTTGTTGAGTATACGTTCATGTGGTAGGTACATATTGATGCATTACTTCCTTTTGGTTCTGCCTATATCAATGTTTATTTCTTTACCCTACTGACTTCTAGCTCACTCCTTTACTTTCTTCCTTCCACAGGAGATACCGGTGGTGCGGATCGGTGAGCGGGACGTGACATGGATGGCCCTGGGTAGGATGGGGTGCTAGAGATATACTCTATGCATGTGGGTGTATGTAGTATATCTAAGTTGTGAGAATATAACCTTTTGGCACGGTTGTGCTTGCATGTTGATGTGGATGTTGATTTATGGTTATATTTGATAATACATGAATCTGTGTGTAGATTTATATGTGATGCCATCAGTTTGTGCATGCTGGTAGTGGATGGCCTGAGGCCTAGGGTCAGGATTGCATGTGGTTGAGGCCCGAGGCCTATGTTTGCTAGGTTGCTAGTGTGATGTTGTTGTTGCTGCGTTTCTGATGCAGGTGGGCACTCTCCGATATACGGGGAGGTGCCGCCGGATTTCCGGTTGATCCCGGATGTTCACACTAGTGACCTAGGAAGGGTGCGGAGGGAGCACCCAGTCGTCTCTCCGGAAACAGGGCGTGACAGCCGTGCTTCTGTCAATAATTATTTGTGAATGTTTTGTGTGTGAATACGGTATTCCCTACAGAGCTTCAGCTCATCCTCTACTTCCCATTGTTTTGTTTTCAGGTGAAACAACTGTGACAAGACTGGGAGTGCAGACAGGACAGGGCAGTCGATGTACATACCAGAGTCGCTGCGTAAGGGTTGAGTGGACCCAGTGGGTTGGGATGGCTGAGCTGGAGTCTCAACCGGTTATATGATACTATTATATACTTATAAATTTAACACCTATATTTTAAGTATATTGATAATTATATTATTTAAAATATTTTGTTGAGTTTTGAAAAAAGAAAGAGTCGAGAGTGTGGTTTAGTTACACGTCACGTGCCGGCGGGTCGGGGCGTGACATGTAGCGTGTTGTCGGTTGTGTCATACCTTTTAAATAGATCAACCAAGAAGTCTCTTTCTATCATCAATTTGTTTCTCAACAATAGTCTATAAAGGCCCATCTCATTGAGATAATCCACCAATTCTTGTCGTGCATGGATGACATGCAAACATTGACTAAACCGTTCTAGTGAGAATCTTGTTAGAATTGCTAGCTGGAACATTAATTCATTATAGTTAAAATGTGTCATTTGAAAAACCAAAATGTCCAAAAAAAAGATAGTAAACATGGACAGTATAGTAGGGTGCTCTTAACATCTTCCTTTTCAAAACCAAAAAAATTTCCGTTCAAAACCAATAAAATTCATGTTCAAAACAAAATACATTAATATGTTCAGTATATTGGGGTGCATGTAAATGTTTTCTTTTCATAACCATAAAATATTCTATTAAAAACCAAAATAGAACAAATTAACATGTTCAGTACGAATATGTTACCTTCTTTGGATGAATCATTTTTTGACTTTCACTTGACACCTTTTTGATGCTAGAATCTATCTTGTATTTTTGTTTCTCCTCTCCTCTTGAGATAATTGATGTCGTTCTTTAGCTAACAGTTTATTCATCTGCGATGTCCAACATAATCATGAGTAAGGATTGCATGATTAAAGTAGTACTCACTAGTCTAATTAAGGTAATGAGCAGATTTAGACGTACTTCTGTAGCACGTGTAGTGTCACCCATTTCACATTTTTTATTATTCTTATGTAGGCTATGACAAACAAGAATAGGATGCACATGTCACTATGAGATTTAGTTAAATGACCTATTCAATAATGACAGATAAATTTGGCTACTCACAAATATTGCATATATAAATTTTTTTGTTCTTTTCCGCTTGTGAGAATTGTATTCTAATCGATCACTTGTACCCTAATCTTGTTGGCTTTCATGTCGAGGATTATTTTCTGATGGTGTCATTGTACCCATGTCTTCATTGTTCATGCTCTCATGATTAAATCAAATCAAAAGTGATAAATAAACCTATGAACAAAGAGGATAGCACAAATCACAATCCCATAACGGAGAAATGCCCAAAATAAACCCCAAGTCAAAAGTCATTGGAGTAGGATCTTCTTGTGTGAAACCCTAAATCATTAAAATAAAAAATGAAGTTATGGCTGAACCTGTGGAATGTTGAGATCGTTGAAGATGCTATAACGGGGCTTGTTGGGAAACTGTTTCTTCAGACTTTGCAAAGCACACCCAACTTCTAGCTCGAGATCTTTCTCTAGAGAGTATGTATAGAGAGAACGCGAACGGAATATCATATGAATGGAATACGTATTTTTGACTCGTATGTGAGAAGACTTTGACTCTCAGTGGGCTGGACTTGGGCTCTTCTAGGGCTAACCACGATTCTGGGCCAGTCTTCTATTGGACCAAGCCCATGAATCTAGTAATGGGTCAGTCTTGTATTGGGCTAAGTCCATGAGTCTAGTAATGGGTTAGTCTGGTATTGGGCTAAGTCCATGAGTCTAGTAACGGGTCAATCTTTTATTGAGCCACATCCATGAGTCTAGTAATAGATCAGTCTTGGATTGGGCTAAGCCCATGAGTTTAGTAATGGGTCAGTCTTCTATTGGGCAAAGCCCATGAGTGACCCATTAGTGTAATCATGGTTAGGGTTAGGGTTTAGGAATGATTATGGCTGCATTATTCTAACCCATTAATCTAATAATGGTTAGGGTTAGCGTTAGGGTTAGGAATGGTTAGGGTTAGAGTTAGGGTAAGGAATGGTTAGGGTTAGGGTTAGTGTTAGGATTAGGGTTTCTTAAGGTTGCATTATACTAACTCATTAGTCTAACAATGGTTAGGGTTACGAATGGTTAGGGTTAGGGTTAGGGTTAGGGTTACGGTTAGGGTTAGGGTTGGCTATGGGTACACTACACTAACGCATTAGTCTAATAAGGGTTAGGGTTAGGGTTAGGAATGGTTAAGAGTTAGTGTTAGAATTCAGAATGGTTTAGGGTTAGGAATGGTTAGGTTTAGTGTTAGACTTAAGAATGGTTTAGGGTTAGGGTTGGTTAAGGTTACATCATACTAACACATTTGTCTAATAAGGGTTACGATTATGAATTGTTAAGGTTAGTGTTAGAGTTAAGAATGGTTTAGGGGTAGGGTTGGTTAAGGTTACACTATACTAACCCATTAGTCTAATGAGGGTTAGGGTTATGGTTAGTGTTAGAGTTAAGAATGGTTTAAGGGTAGAGATGGTTAAGGTTACATTACACTAACCCATTAGTCTAACAATGGTTTGGGTTAGGAATGATTAGGGTTAGGGTTAGGACCCACTCTTGTGTTGGGTAGTAGCACAAATTAAAAAACATTTTTCAAAAATATATATAACATTTTTAATAATAAATTTTAATATTTATATTTAATAATATATTCATTTATTATTATTTAATAATATTATCATTATTTAATATTATATTTGTATTATAATAAAAAATTGAATATAATAATAAACTAAATATTAATGAATAGATTATTAGATAATAATACATAATAGATTATTAAGTACAAATAAATAAATTATTAAATATAATTCAATAAATTATTTAAAAATAAATAAATTATTAAATATAAATGAATGTTAAATATAAATAAATAACAATTTATTATTAAATATAAATGAATATATTATTAAATAAAATAAATAATACATTGTTAAGAAGAACGATATTGTGGTCATTTGACTGAAATATAAATGTTGTTAAGAAGACTTTTGCATTTTTTATAGAAGGTAAATGTTGTTGAAAATGGTTTTTATGTAGCATTTTAAAATAGTAACATATATGGTAAAATTGTAATCGGGTGTTTGGTTAGATTTTTTTTTTTTTTTTTGGTAGCATGTATGTTTTATGTTAAATTATATGCTCTTCAAAAATGTTTATCAAACTACACCTATATTAGTTAGTCAGTCTAATTAATAGGCCACTCTTGTGTAAGGCCAAGACCATTAGTCTAATAATGTGTCACAATAACCCATTAATCTATGTCACTAATTTAATATTACTTAAATAAAGTAAATCAAATATTAATTTTTTCCCTTTACGCACCTCCTAACCCACCTGTGACAAGGTGACATGTCACCGCTTGCCCGGTTGTCACCTTGCAAGGATCAAGCTTGAAGCTTGAAGTTTATTTCAGCTTCTAGAAGCTATTTGAAAATCCTCTAGAGCTACTGTTTCCTCGGCACCATCGAGTGCACTTCATCTGGTAAGCTCACAACAAGGTTTATTTGTGACTTGTTTTATTCAAAACGAAAAATGTGTGAAATTCAAAACAAAATTTTCAAGCTTGTTGTGAATGTTGATGTCTTATTGTCTTTTTCAATTAAGATAATCTTGTTCCAGGTTGAATCATGTTCGAGTTTCTACGAGCTGGAAGCTTTTTTGTGAGCTACTAGTTCTACTGCAATTTTCTAGTCTCTTCAAAGGCACAAGCTTGCTCCATCAATTTTTCCTGCTCTATAAGCTCAAGTAAGCCTTGTAATGGTTATTTGTGAGTTGCATTAGGAAAGACCAACAATTTGTTCAATTCGAAACAAAATTCTTTTATTTGTCTTTTGTAGAATAGAATATAGAATTCCCAAAGGAGAAAGGTTCCTCTTTAGGGTTGTATGCCACTCAAAGCTTCCTGATGCCTTGAATAAGATTAAATTTTTTTGACAAAGAAACAATTAGATATATTAAAAGCATCATGTTTCGGGAGGTACATAGACATGAAACATTTGCGGTGGGCTCTCCAGATCGCTCATCAAATTTTGATGCGTCAAGTGATTGCCTCGGATTATGAGAAAGAAGGGAGTCTGATTTTTAAAATTGTTGGACAGAAGGCTGTGTATTTAATCAAGGATTTTAACATAATCACTGGGCTGAATTGTGCAAGTTTACCACCCGCATATGAGAATGAGAATACAAAATCGTGCACCTTGTCAATCAAGTATTTTCAGGGAAAATTCTCAATTTCTTGCCAAGAGTTGGAAGAAGAATTCTTGGAGTGCATAGCTGTAATGGATATTGTTAGGCTTGCTCTAGTTTACTTCTTAGAGTTTGTTATGTTGGGTAGGGAGAAAAAACTCTACATAAATGTGGACTGGTTAGAACTTGTGGATGATATGAAGGAGTTTAATAAATTTCCATGGGGAACCTTGAGCTACAAACGCACTGTGGAGTCTCTAAACATTGTACTGTTAGGGCGGGTTGAAAATAAGAAAAGGGTCATTGATGAAGGTGCTACCTACCAATACTGCAATTTGTATGGTTTTCCATATGTTTTTCAGGTAAATATTTTAGTTGTGTAATGTGTAAATTATACTTGTGAGTTGTTTGTATTCTGGTTTTGAAATGTACTAGGTTGCATACACAAGCGTTGCACGAGTTTTAATTTAGTTATATAATTATGTATTATTGTTTTGTGTTATATATTAATGTTTTATCACCTATAATTAGTACTCGATCAGTTAATAATTTATTCTTTAAGTTATATAACATCACTACATGTAAAATAAGCTATTAATTAAATATTAGATATTTTTTTGTAGAAGGTAAGTTGTCTAATAGTATAAGTTTTTATTTCCCTATAAGGGTAGTTTGAGTACTTAATTAATTATTATAGGTTTTAAGAAAGTTTATTTTTTAAAAAAATGAAGTTTAGTTAAGTATTTCAACATTAGGTTATGATATTTTAGAATATTAATCCACAATCATTCATTATATCCTTGAGAATTCGTGTTAATTATATTTTTTTCCTGATTCAGTGTTAATTATTGATTATAGTAATCGAAATTTTAATTGTTTAATAAAGTGACATGATATTTGTGGGTTGGTTAAAATGTAGTTAATATATATCATAATATATAAATGTAAAAAGTCAATTGTATATTTTGTGACATGTTAATATTTTCGTTGAGAAATGTTTATAATCTGGTTGTGTAATGTGTATATTATGTTTGAGAAATTTGTATATTATGATTGTGAAATTATAGTATTGTAGTTGTGAAATGTAAATATTTTGGTGATGAAGGTATGAGCATATGAAAAAATTTCAATGCTTGGTCAAGAATTCGCATAAAAGATTGTCAATGACTATCCACGTATCTTGAGGTAGTCATCCAATATTAGTCCTAGACGGAACAAAGTTTCTCAATTGTTGAGTACAAAGAAGGTGAGTGACATCAACTATGATATTCTTAAGTTTGTTTTGTACGTGAGTGTTTTCTTCATTCATACTCATTACATTTGATACAACTTCAAGTACATTTTTTGGAAGCTAGTACAGATGAACTTGGGTTGGCTTACATTTGTGACTATGCAAGTGCTATCAAATTGACTGTGGAGGCAAAAACTTTAGATTCCAAACCGTTAGAGCCAGAACATACATCAGAATCTTCGGTGCCTTCACATAAGGAAGATGAATATGACCAGTGGCAAAATTGGGTACACGTCTACTTCATATCTATTTGTGAACATTATGTTAATGAGTACATGATTTTACTTATTGTTTATAATTATTGTAGGACGTAGCTGTCTCTTTAAAAAGGATTGAAAAAATTATTTCAAGCAGTGTTTCAGAATTGAATAACAAGATTGACATCTCGTCTAGTAGGGTACACATGATTGAGAAAAAGTCTGAAAGTTAATGTTGATAGTTGTGACATGGATATTGAGAAATTTGATGTTGGTAATGATGGAAAGGAGATGGAGGGGGTGAATGAGGAGGAGGGGGAGAAGAAAGAGATTGAAAAGAAGATGAATTTAGAGAAGAATAGTGTGGGTGAGGAGGAGGAGGAGGAGAAAGAGACTCAGAAAAAGATGGAGGACTGTGAGATGGATAATGCTGAGAGGAAGGATGAGGATGAGAGGGATAGGGATAGGGATAAGGATGAAAATTTATGGTTATTGACATGGAGGGCAAGAATATAGAGGGAAATAATTTGGATGTTGATAATGATGGGAAGGAGGAGGGGGAGGAGGAGGTGCAGGAGATGATGCAAGGAAGTATGCTTGATGGTGCTCAGTTGAAGGGAAGTCAGATGGATGGTGGTTCGTTGAAGGGGATTCAGATGGATGGTGGTCTATTTAAGGGGAGTCATATGGATGCTAGAAGTCAAGTTGAGGAATGTCCATTGGATAATTCAAAATTGAACATTCTCCTCCAACTGATTACTACTCAATGAGTAGTAGCTGAAAATCCAACAACTAAACATCCAATTGCTCAGCCCCCTAGTGAACAACCTATTGCACAATATACCAGAAGCAAGAAACGTCTTTTGAGAAATGGAAAAGCCTTGAACTCACCATTTGTAGACCAAAATGTGAAGCCCAAGGCTAAGAGAAGGAGGCTTGTAGTTCATGAAGATGATGGGGAGGAGTTCAATCCACTTCGTGAGTACCCTAAAGATTGGGAAGTCAAAATGGATGCATACTTCAAAAATCTAAATTCATCAGATGAAGGCATCGAATACCGTACTGGTTCATTCAATAAATCTTGGTTTGATGAACTATTGAACGCTGACGGTTGGTTGAAGGACATTGTATGTATTACTTCAATTTTTTAAAATATTGCATATAATCATAGATTTATTACAAGCACATTAAACAAGTGTACAATATTTTCAGCATTTGGACACTGCAATATATTTCATTTGCAAGAGGAGTTCTGAACACCCCAACATTTTGAACCAAAAATCTCATATTCTAATGACAGAATTCCATGTAAGTTATTTATCAAAAAATATTTCTGTTTTGGCTATGAATTTTATATAATTGATTTATGTTTTGTTTGTTAAACCAAAATTATTTTTTGGTTTGATTATATATATACAGCTACAGTATCAATTTAGATGGTCTTCATTCAAAAAATCTAAAATATACAAAGAGTGGGATAAAAATGGTAGACTTTTGGAGACTGTGTGGGGCATGACAACAAATATAACACGAAATCATGGTCTTAACTTGAGAAAATCCACTTCCCAGCAAATTTTACTAGAGATCATTGGGTGGCTGTGGAACTAGACTTGAAAAGGAGAAAAATTATCGTCTACGATTCCATGAAGTGGCATACTAGGCAGAGTACTTTCTGACAATTAGTAGAACTAGTTGCAACTCTGATTTCACGAGTCCTGAAAGAGGTAAATATTATGAAGGAGGAGCTACCATGGATAGTTGAACGGCCTACAGACGTACCTCAACGATCTAATGGGTAAGCACGCTTAGCTTCTTGTTCGAAAATATTTGTGTAAAATGTTTACTTTTTTAATATCGATAATATTGTTTTCAGATCGGATTGTGGGGTATTTTACATCAAGTTCATTGAGATGTTGAGTGCGGGCATGCCTATAAGTTCAAGTTCACTCAGAGCAGAGAATATGAAGTTTTTAAGGGAGATGATGGTTGAGATATGGAAGAAAAATTGGATCCTGTGATTTCTAGTTTTAAGCTAATTTTATAAAATATGTAGTAAACATTGTTACATGTTTTTTGTGAATGGCAATGAACAGTATTACATATTTGTTGTGAATGGTATTGAACAGTGTTATATATTTGTACTAAAAGGTTGTGAGCAGTGAAAAATTTATGTTTTGGATAGGTTATCATTTTGTTGTGAATGGAGTACCATTTTAGTTTCCAAATGGTTATCATTTAGTTATGAAATGAAACAGAAACTATTAATTATTATTTTTATTATTTTTGAGACGTGGTAAGTTTTCATTCATAATATTTATTTTATTAACTTATTATGTGTCTGAAAAACATCACATCAATAGTCACCACTAACTTATTTTATCACTTGCAGAACCGATTACAAATTCTGAAATAGGATAAATATTATTGTTAAAATGGCACATGGCATGATGCCTTAAAGGCATCATAGACAAGCCCTTCCGAAACCTAGAAGGATTCTATTTCATTGCTAAGCTAATCGTTCTGTCCTACTCGACTCTCCGTCTCTCGCTCCCGCATAACTTCCAAGCAATCGAAGTCTTTGAATTTCATTGGTGTTGAACCAATTAAGTAAGCTCCTTTATCTCTCTCTCTCTCTCTCTCTCTCTTCCCATTCGTGCCTTATTTATTTGATAAAAGAAGAAGAGAGAAAAGAGTCACAGTGTACTTGAGCCTCTAATTGTTATTTCGTGTTTTGAATTTGTTCATGAAGTTAGTTTCTTGTGCCTAATCTCTCGAACACACGCGGTTATCAACCATTAAAGTATATTCATGCAGAAATCAATCGAACCCTTATGCGGGCATCAGCTCTAAAGTTAGTTTCTTGTAGACCATGTATCAAAAAAAACTCCTCATAAGATTCTTCTCAGTCTCAGGTTGTTATGACCTCTTGGATATTTTAAGAATGAACCAAAAATGTAATGCAAGAATAGAGATACGAGAGGGAGAATTAGAGAATATCATTGATCATATCATTTTTCATACCACAGTCATACAACTTTGTTTCTATTTATTTTCATCATAAACATATCCCTACCCTACACGTAATCCTTCCACCTGGTAGGAATATGCCTTTCGTGCACCATCTTTCTTCTGCCACCTTCAATGTCGCATATTTTTATTGAGTCTGTTGTAGCAGCCATTAGGTTAGTAGTTGTAGGAACCTCATTTGATTCCTTCACAAAGCTACTATGTGTATTCATAACAATACTTCCCCCATTAACGAGAACCTTGTCCTCATGGTTGATATTTGGAAATGCCTTTATGAGACCAGCCGCATCCTCCCATGTTGCATCCTTTTGTGAGAGACTTTCCTATTGAACCAATATTTTTTTAATCATTTGTCCTTGCCTCAAAATTTCCCGTTGCTATAGGATGGCAACCGGTTGCACTATTGGGCCAGTAAGTGATGTAATGAGTGGTAGTGGAACAAATTGCTAGTTAGCATTGCCCAAACATCATTTAAGAATCGACATATGAAGTACGGGGTGTATCTTGGCCGACTCATGTAACTTCAATCGATACGCCACCTCACCAATTCGCTGTAGTATAGGGAAAAGGCCAAAGAAACGAGGGCCTAGTTTCTAGTCATGTTGCAAACGCACTGATGTTTGGCTATAGGGCTGCAGTTTGATAAAAACTAAATCACCAACTGCAAAGGTCACTTATCGGCGATGTTGGTTTGCTTGATTCTATATGGGTAATTGAGCACGTTGCAAATTGGATTTGAGATGGCATAAAAGCTCATCTATGATCATTAGCTAACTATCCACTGCCTCACATGTTATTGAACCTGGAAAGTACTTATGGATGACCGGGGGCACACGACTATATATAGATTGGAAAGGAGACATTCTAGAGGCAGTATGAAATGCTGTGTTATATGAATATTTGGCTCAAGGCAAGACTGTGGTCCACTTTTATGGATTCTCATACACAAAACAGCGAAGATACATTCCAACACATTTGTTCAATGCCTCAGTCTGCTCATCCGTTTATGGGTCATAAGCAATGCTCATTTTGAGTTTAGTGCCTTGGAGTTTAAAGATCTCCTGCCAAAACTTGCTTAAAAGCAAAGGATCATAATCGATGATGATGGTACGCGGTAGTCCATGAAGTCAAATGACTTCTTTTACAAACACCTCAGCTACCATGATGCTGATCTAGTGATTTGGTAATGGACAGAAGTGTGCGCACTTTGTCAATCGATCAACGACAACTAGTATTGTTGTTTTACCTCGTGAGAGGAGAAGGCCCACAATAAAATCCATTGCTATGTCTTCCCATACTTGCACCGGAATAGGCAAAGGTTGCAAGAGCCCTGCGGTTCATAGCTAGGAAGTTTTCATCCGTAGACAAATAATACATTCAGCTATATATTTTTTAACATCACGTCGCATGAACACTCAAAAGGCATTTGTAGCAAGTCGCTTATATGTCCGCAATATTCTAGCGTGGCCTCCTACTGGAGTGTTGTGGAATTCATCAATCAGCTGATGACGCAATACATATTTAGAGGAAATCACAATGCACATCTTGTAATAGATTACGCCCTGTCGTTAGTAATTGTAAGGATGTGTAGAAGGATCACTAATAATGCCAGCCCATAATTTCACCATATCTGCTGCTTCATTAGTTTCTTCTTGCAATGCTAGCAACAAACTAATTAGAGGACTTGATAAAGCATGAAAGCTTGCCACATCCCACTGCTGTTGTGAATGGGAATCAGCCACCGTGTTGTCTTTGCCTGGGCGATATTGTATGTCGAAGCTATATCCCAACAACTTAGTCATTCATCTCTGTTGTTCGGGCGTTTGAATCACTTGAGCCATCAGCTCCCTCAAGCTTCGCTAGTTAGTTTTGATAATAAAATGGCCACCCAATAAATATTGCCTCCATTTCGCCACGACGCTAGTTATTGCAAACATTTCCCGGTGGTAAACGAAGCCCGCTTGCATCCTTGGTGAGAGCTTGGCACTGTAGTATGGAATGGGGTGACCTGTTTGAGTTAGGACTGCTCCAACACCGGTACTAGATTCATCTGTCTCAACAACAAAAGGAATCGCAAAATTGGGTAAGTTCAAAATAGGGGTAGAAACTAAGGCTTCCTTAAGTTTGGTGAAGGCTGATGGTGCAAACTCTGACCATGCAAAAGCATCCTTATGTAATAAATCAGTTAAAGGTGCTGCGAGAGTAGCATAGACCTTTACAAACGGGCAGTACTACCTAGTTAGGCCTCGCAAGCCTTTGATGTTCATGGGCTTTGGCCACCTTGACACTGCAGCTACCTTCTAGAGATCCATTTGCACCCATTTACCAAACACAATATGGCCCAGATATTCGACTATTCTCTGACCGAATGTACATTTCCTTCTTTGAGCGAAAAATTATTTATTCTGCAAGGCCTACAACACTGTCTCCAAATGCTTCAAATGGCCATCCCAAGTCTTACTATAAACTAAAATATTGTCAAAGAAAACCAATATAAATTGAAGAATATGTGGCTAAAACATTGAGTTTGACGTAGCTTGAGAGGTGGATAAGGCGTTGGTTAGACTGAATGGCATTACGAGATACACGTAATGTCCTTCATGAGTCTGAAATGCAGTTTTGGTTATGTCAACCTCCCGCACACGGATTTGATGATAACCTGAAAATAAATCCAACTTGGAGAAGAACATGGCGCCATTGAGTTCAACCAATAGCTCATCCACTATAGGAATGGGAAAATGATCCTTCACAGTGATAGCATTCAATGCCTTGTAATCAGTACAGAAACGCCAGGATCCATCCTTTTTTTTAACAAGCAAAACAAGTGACGAAAAGGGAATGTGTTGGGCCGAATTATTCCTTCACAAAGCATGTCTTGCACTAAACGTTCAATTTCTTACTTATGATGGCGTGGCTACCGATAATGTTTAACATTCCCTGGACTTGCAGTAGGCAACAAATGGATAGAGTGATCAGTAGGATGCAGTGGAGGTAGTCTATGAGGCTTTTGAAACACAATTGCATAGTGGTTCAGTATAGCAAGCAATTTTAGAGGTATGTCCCTTTATAGGTCCTAGTCCATCTTAGTTGTCTCCTGATGGGTATGGTATTGAAGAGATAACTGAAAATAAGTACCCATGACTCCCAAATGTACAAGGTGTCATAGGGGGTTGTAAACCACGGGTGCAGCCTTGTGATTGAGCAATGCGTGCAGGCATATGGATTCGCCCAACTGATGTACTATGAGGGTGCGCTGGTCATAATCACATACAATTGGATTGACAGAGTGAAGCCATGAAACTCCCACTACCAGCTCAGCGCCCTATATGGCCACCGGATACATATCCACTTGAAATACATGGTTTTGAATTCGTACGAGTACCTGCCTGATAAGTCCTTCACACCAAAGTTTCTTCCCATTATCAACGGTCACTGTGATGGGAGAAATGATCTCAATGGAGAGCCCTAAACTTTTGGCACACGACTTTGTAGAAAATTATGTGTGCTTCCACCATCTACTAGCGTATGTAGTGAGATCTCGCCAACATGGCTTGGAATCTTAGTGTTTCGATGGTTTGAGATCCAGTAAGGGCATGAAAAGAAATGGTGGTTTTTAGATTTGGTTCGGGGCTAAATGGGTTGGTTGCGGGTGTGGTGTCTAGGGTGGGTTGAAGTTCAGCGATCTAGAGGGCTTTTGCTAGTGTATCAGCAAGATCCAAATAGAATAGCTGATGACGAGCAGGGCAATGGTGACCAGGAACATATTTGGCATCATAATGGTAGCAGAGATTCAACTCTCACTTCCATTGCATCTCTACCGGGGTAAGGCGTTGGATTGGCAGAGATTTCTGTTGGAAATGGCCAGGTTGAGTTTGTTTTGGCAAAGGTGGGGGTGGAAGTGCAAGTTGTGATTTGTTGGAGGTGAGGTGAGATTGGTCTCAGGTGGGCGAACTGGGTTGGGAAGTTGAGGCCCACATACTTGAACACTGGGCCAGAAATCTATTTTGGGTAAACCATTTGTGGTTGAACCCTGTTTCAATGCTACCAACTTGGCGTTGCGTAGACGCGCAAGTCCAGTGGCCTCCTGTAGAGTGCTTGGTTTACAAATACAAACGTCATGCTGGATGTCGGTGTGTAATCCGGACAAAAAGAGACTCAGGCGAAACGACTCTGGTAGATAAAGTACTCAGTTTGAGAGTACCTCATATTGCTATTGGAACTCCTCAAATGTCCCAATCTCTGTGAGTTTCACGAGGGTAGACCATGGTCCTCAAACACTATAGGACCAAATCACACCTCCACAGCGCGAGCGATTAGTGGCCAGGTGGTGAACTGTTGGTTGGGGTTCGCCCACTGAAACCACTACCATGCTTGTCCATCCAGATGATAAGAGATTTCCACTAGTTGATTCTCTGATGTGTGGAAAATGTGGAAAAAATGTTTTGCCGTCAAGTTCCATTCCACTGGGTTTATTCCCTCAAACCATGGAAAGTCCAACCGAACAGACCTGGGTGGAAAAAGTCCCATTGTTGCGGTGGTGTAGGTTGCCAATGGGGTGCCTGATTCAAATCGCACTCTCTCTCTATTAGATACAATCAGAGTTGTAGAAAATTTGAATGGTTTGAGGAATGAACCCACTCATGCATTTTCTTTCTTTTGCCAATTGGAAGAAACTGGATTTTTTCACAACATCCATTGTAACGCCCTGTTTCCGGATCGTCACATGGTGTTAACCGCACCTTCCTAGGTCATCAATGTGATCCACTTCCTTAGTCATTAACCCTAGTTCACTCAACCAGGATAAGAACCCCAGTCAAAAATCCGGCAGCGTCATCTGTTGTACCCCCACTGTAGTATCCGGAGTCGCTGCCGCTCCCTCACCCCTTGCCACTTGCTCTTGTGGAACCTTTGGGGTCTTCTCTCTAGTCTCCGTATCAGGTGCGGAGTCCTGAGTACTCGGTGCGCGTCTAGGAGTCCTAGTCGCACCTACACTACGACCTCTACCTAGGCCTCTCCGTACCGTCGTAGCTCTACCCCCACCCCTAGGGGTCTCATCATTAGCTGTGGACCTAATAGTCCTACGAGTATTCATCTGCATGGCGAACAGATAATACTTTCAACAAATAGCTTAAACGAGGATTTACAAGGGAAAGAATACATACCGGATCAGTAGAGCTTGTGGCATGGCTTGGAGATTCACTAACACACTACTATAACATCCCGGACCCATACACAGATCTTAAATCTAACCTCGCTCTGACACCAAATTGTAACGCCCCGTTTTCGGAACGTCACATGGTGTTAACCGCACCTTCCTAGGTCATCAATGTGATCTACTTCCTTAGTCATTAACCCTAGTTCACTCAACCAGGACAACAACCCCAATCAAAAATCCGGCAGCATCTCCCTGTATATCGGGGAATGCCTACCTGTAACAAAATGCACCAATAATCACAACAATCACATTATAACCTAGCAGGGCCTCTTGCCATCTATCAGCATGCAAACTCCAACCTAGCAGGGCCTCAGGCCATCTAGCAGCATGCACAAACTGATTCTCTCACAAGTATCACATTTCACATAATAGAAATAATTCCAAACATCATTTAACAGGACTCAGAGTCCACCCCCAGTTCATAAGGTACAATCACATAAATTACCTTCTAACCGTACCAAAAGACACCCACCGGTGCCCACAGTAGATAAATCATATATTATCTAATACAACAAGCGTGGAAATAAACAAAGTGCAACGCACTCACTATTCCAAAATCCTAACCCTACTCCAAGTGCCATCCATACCACAACTCCGTCTCTACTGATCCGCAACACCGGCACTAGTACCAGTCTCACCTGTAGAAAGGAAGGAAATAAAAGGGTGAGCTAGAAGCTCAGTAGGGTAAAGAGCGAACAATCATTATAGGCTGAATCCAATAAAAAGGCAATGCAACAATATGATATCCCAAATGCGAAAGTCACATAACACAACAATAACACTCGAGTGACCTTTATGGGGAAAACCAATCATAGTTCCATAATTCCAACTGTGAATCATCAACAACAATCAAGACCATGATCATCCCAATCATGTCTTGATCACAACATCGGACACTCATCCCGGTTCTCCCAACCATCAATGGATGCAAGCCGATTTATCACATTTCCTCATTCATTTCTGGTTCTCCCAACCATACCATCCCATCCCCAGAAAGTCACCCGATTGTGTGAGTCCCATCACACCCACACCTCAAGTGTGTTGCCTCACATGAAGTCATTTGGTTTATGCCAAGCCCAACACTCAGCCATCCTCCCATGTGACGTTCAAGTAGTTCCTAGGGTATACCTAAGTCCATACTCGAGCATCCCATGCAATTTCTAATGTACTCATGCTTCATGCCCTCAATTAATATATATATATATATACTTCTCCTATATATATTTAAAGCTACTCATGATGCATGAATGATCAATCATTGCTCAATAAGCAATTGAACATGAACAAGGTTTAATGCAATCTACATTTCAAGAGAAAAACAAGAATAAATCCTAAGTTCGTTCTTCCTTAGAAACAATAAGGCAAGAACACAAACGTAAGGAACAATGAGTATACGAACCGCAATTTAAAGAGAAAAATAATGATATGAAAGTGAATTGGTCAAGAAATCCCCTACCTCAATTAAGCACCACTTACAATAGCAAATTCCCAAAGTTAGGGTTTTTTTTGGCCCTCTTTCACCCACCTATCAATTCAAGCATTCCGCACCCATAATATCATATTAACAACACTAATTAAGCAATAGTAACATGAAATCGAATATTAATCAAGAGAACTTACTTTCTCTCTCTAGGATTTTTCCCAAAATCCTCCAAATTCGAAACCTAGCCTAAACCAACGATTCAAACTAGTAAAAAAATCATAAATAACCCTATAATCAACATATCTAAGCCTTACCTTCCATCTATTAAAGAATCAAACAAATCTAGGAGAAACCCTAGAATTCCAAAACTATGAAAACTCACCTCCAACCTTCAAATCTTCCTTGATTCCACCTTGATTCTTGACATGCTTCATGAATCCATGGAAAACCAAGCAAAAACCTCAACAAATCTCCTTCTCTCTCTAAGTTTCTCACTCTTTCTCTCTCTTCTCGACTTCCTTTGAGTTTCTCTTCTAAATGACGATTTCTGGTCTTTTAAAACTGAAATCCCGACAGCCGTCCGGACGCCCTGAGTATCCGTTCGGAAGAATTACTGTTCCCGTAACCCACTGCCCTCACTCTAGGCATATCCGTCCGGACGGCTAATTTATCCGTCCGAACGGATTACTGTTCATAGAACCTTTTTTTTTCCTCAAATTTATTCCCCGGCTCGATCTAAGCTTCGATTTGATATATTATGGGCCCGAAACGGATATGTGAGCTAAAAGTTATGGCCCAATTAGTGAACCTTGCTCAAAAACGATTCTTTGCTGTCTTATACAACTCGAATGGTCCGTAAAATCTTCGAATCCATTCCCCATAACTTATTACTCAAAATTTAACCAAACCTAATATTTTTTTTGGGTCGGGGTTTCACATCCATACCTACGCTGCAATTGTTAGAATATTGTGTTTCTGGTGATTGGAGAAAAGGTTAGATTCTCCATTGTTGAAAGTAATTGGAAAAGAGAATGATTACCAAGGTTTTGAAATTATGGATTTGTTTGACATCCTTGTATGGGAAAATGAATCTTCCGACTTGTTCAGGAGATTGTCTGATGTTGTTATTAAGGCTTACGTCAGTGTTGGAAGGTTTGACGAGGCTGTCGATGTTATGTTCCCCACCAAACGGTGTGGACTTGTTCCGAGTATCTTTTCTTGTAATTTTCTTATGAACATGATGGTTGATTGCAGAAAAGTTGACAAGGTTATGGGAGTTTATGACCAATTAAAGTGGCTTAGTTTGAACCCAATTGATTATAGTTATACTATTCTAATTAAGACACTCTATAAGGGTGATTTTGAAGAAGTACATCATGTGTTTCAATTGATGGAAGAAGAAGGGGTAACTCCAAGTGCTTTTTCTTGTTATGCTTATCTTGAAGGCCTATGTGCACATAGAGGGTCAGATATAGGTTCTAAACAACTCAAAGCATGGTTGAGTTCAAAGGCTCCTATAGACGCCTTTGCAATGAGGTGGAATCAAAAGAAGCTGACAACGTCTTGCTTGACATGGAAAAACATGGGTTTATCCCAACTATGCATGATTACAATGCATTGATACGTGGATATTCCAAGGAAGGCCATTTAAGTAAAGTTTTGGCTCTTCATGGTAAGATGTTGTCAAAAGGTATCAAAACAAATTGTGTTATTGTCAAATCAATTCTTCATGGTTTCTGTCAGATGGGAAGGGCCTTTGAAGCTATTAATCAATTGAAGGAATTTAAGAAGATTGGGATTTTCCTTGATGAGGCTTGCTACAATGTAATCCTAGATGCGTTATGCAAGAAAAGGGAAAGTGGAAGATGCTGTTGAATTGTTTAGAGAGATGAAGTTAAAGCGCATGGTTCCAGATGTAAACTACACCCTTTAATTAGCGGATTTTTTCTTCAAGTTAGACTTGTTGATGCATTTAATTTATTTAAAGAAATGATGGATAACGTTTTGGATTATATGAAGTCACAGGGTGTGAAACATAACACTACTACACACAACAAAGTCATTGAAGGTTTGTGTATTGAAGGTAAGGTTAAGGAAGCTGAAGTTTTTTTGGATAGTTTGGAAGAAAAGAACTTGGATAATTATGCTGCCATGGTAAATGGCTATTGTGAGGCCCTCCGCACAAAGGAGGCCTTTGAACTTTTTATTAGGCACGGATTTATGGGCAGCAAAGCCTCTTGTTACTAATTACTCAATAATCTTTATGGAGAAGGTGAGAATGACAAAGCTCTTATGGTGCTGAAAACAATGCTATATTTTGATGTCAAGCCTAGCAGAATTTTGTGCCGTAAAATTATAGATACCTCTTGTCAAACTGAAGATATGAGATAAGCCCAATCATTATTTAATATCTTGGATGGCAAAGGATTAACTCCTAATCTAATTACCTATAAAATAATGATAAACGGTTATTGCAGGTTGAATTTACTGGAGGAAGCATATGATATTTTTAATGATATAAAGAAGAGAGGGATTAAACCTGATGCTATAATTTACATAGTTTTGTTTGACAGTTGTTTTGCAATAAACCACACCACAATAGGTCTCATTTTGTACAATATGCAGCTAAGAGCAATGAAAAACAAATGAGATTATGGAATGAGATGAAATATATGAATGTACAACCAGATATTTACTGTTACACCATCCTGATTGATAGGAATTGTAAAACGAGCAACATCGAAGATGCTGCAAAACTTTTAAGAGAGATGGTTGATAAAGGGTTGAAACCTAATAGTGTGACATATTCTGCTCTTTTATCTGGCTATCTTAGAAAGGGAGATATAGGAGGGGCTATACTTGTAGTAAAAGAAATGGAGATGAATGGAATACAACCTGATGTTCATTCCATGTCTGTGCAGGAGCATGCTATATTGAAGGCCAGGAAATTGCAGTTTCAACAATAAGCATTATGGTGATTCTCTTTTAGAAAACCAACAATTTATACCTAGTCAATCGTCCAAGGTATGACATATCAAATTGCACCACTGAAAAATGTCAAAAAAATTACCTTTTGTGAATTTCCTCACTAATGTCGGATTATTGATTTTGCTGTAGGCCTGACAAAGAGAAGTCCTTCTGAAGTCATGTTTTCTCTGGTATAACAAGCGTGCGCTTGATAATTTAGGATTTATTGTGCATGCCTCATATAACGCTACTGCATATGGACTTTAAAACTGCATCAATGGAATTTTTTTTCGCCTTTTTAAATTTAATGGAAGTATGTATCTGCAAAAAATGAATGAGATATATGGAGAAATTTGAATACAGAGGAATGCACAAGTCATATATATATGATGATTTTAACTATTCCTAAGATTAAGATTTAAGAATGGTTGATGTTGTTGGTTTCTTCGCCATTGATCAACAAAGATGTACAATGAGTTCTAGATAGGTATATATAACAAATTAATAATAACAACAGAAGTAAACTAAATAGAAATATTGAACTCTATTGTTTCCACGTATATTCTCTCATACCGGCTCCTTGAGATTTAGACCTTCTTTTTTTTAATTATATCTAAAAACACTTTGGTTGATTGGTTCTATATATATCACCTTGTTCGTGACACAAGATACTCCGTTTGATTGCATTTGCTACATCTATCGGTCAGCCGTTTTCATTCCAGCAATGCAGGTTGAACTCTGATGATACATTCCGACCTTCTGCATTAAAGTTAGTGAGAGGGGAAGCCATGGTGATCAACTGCATGTTGAACCTTACTCATTTTAACTACCGGGTACTCAATTCGATCATTTCATTCTTAACACCTTAAGTCCCAGATTGGTGACTCTAGTTGAAAAGGTCTTTTTAGTGCTTGTATCCTATGTTCTTTCAATGTAAATTTCTTGAAAAATAAATAAATTATAGACATTTGTTGAATTGCGCTTGAAGATGGCCTTTATTTACCAATGGAGTTGTATTGTTTGACGCAGCTATGGAAGAATCATATTGATTTGGCTTATAATTACAATTCTTCAATGCTAAATGGATTCTGGTTTAAACCATAATCTGTCATTATTTTATGGCTCAACACAACTAGATTATCTTATTGGGAATAGGAGACTAATCACTCTAGTCTTGCGTTTGATAAGGGTATGATAATTACAAGGGTAATTAAAATTACATGGATAAACAAATATTCATGTTTGGTATGCATGTATATTATTTACTTGGGTAATATTTTTAGGCAATTTTCTTCATATTTTGGGAGTAATGGTTACCTATAAGGATAGGTGGGTAATGATTACCCTAGTAATACATTATACTCATATTTATCATCTTTTTATCAAACACACCATAGGTGGAATTACCCGTGCGTTTGATGGGAATGAAATATTACCAGGGTAATTAAAAATATATACTCATATCAAATGCATCTTTAAAAATTATGGTTTTTCCTACGGTTTCTTTTAGAAGATTCCTAGGGTTTTTATTTTTTATTTTTTATTTTTATGTTATTGAGTATTCTAGTGATTCTATTATAATCATGTAATCATCAATTATCAATACCTTATACTGACATAAAATCATCAAAATTGGAGAAAGATTTTCTAGAGAGCCACATCAGCTTTTCAAGTATCATATAATCTGACACCTGTTGAATGCCTAACTAATAAAATCTGTTAATTGCTTAGTTAAATAATTTTTATTTCATTAAATAATTAAATAAATATTTAGAAAAAGTTAAATGTGGTGAGAGAAAGAAAACGTTATTTACCGAAAATTGAATCATCGCCTCAATTATTTTTGCCATCCAAAGGAAGGAAGCTTCTCTCCTAAACATCGATATGGATGGTGGATATGGTAGAAGAACCAAGATGATTGACGGCGATGGGAGCCTAAAGGAGAAGCATGTTCGCACGAGCAGGACAAAACGATGTCGCTTGGCGAGTTGCGGAGACCATCACACGCAACACTGTTCATGAATAGTCGATACTCGCCCGCTAAGAGCCTAAAAACCTGCAAGACTATATATAGGTCTGTTAGAACCCCTTTCAAACCTAACCTTTCACAAGGGAGGAAGAGGGAATTCACACGAAAACATAAAGAAAACACAAGAAGAAGGAAAACCTTCATTTGCAATATCGTTTCATTAGCTGCCAATTACAGAAGCTTAGAGAAGCTTTTATAGGAAGGCTACACCGACTCATCTAATATGGCGCCAAAAGCCACGTCAAACTTGCCATGTCAGGAAGTTTGTTACAATGAAACAGAATTACAGAGCTAACAGGTAGGGTTATGAGTAATTTCATAACTATACCCACTCCTTTTAGCACCTTGTCCTTGAGGTTACAAACAACCCA
Source organism: Euonymus europaeus (assembly GCA_963580455.1). Taxonomy (NCBI): domain Eukaryota; kingdom Viridiplantae; phylum Streptophyta; class Magnoliopsida; order Celastrales; family Celastraceae; genus Euonymus; species Euonymus europaeus. Next base: position 9,368,543 of record OY756962.1, read on the forward strand.
TAACTAGAACTAAAAGTTTGAACAGATGTTGATGGATTATTCTCTGCAATATTGCTTGAATTTAGTGATAGCTTTGTGAGGAATGGAGTTCCAATTGGTTGTAATGTTCTTCGAACAGTAGGGTTGTATACTCTTTTTGGTTGCAATCCACCAAGGTCCCAAATTGGTCTACTACAAAAGCCAAAATTTCTCCCATTTTGTTCATCTACCAAAATACCTTGAATTGTAAGAATTCATTATGATCTAATACAAATCAGTTGCCCTGTAGATTCTGAATTATTGCCCAAAGATTTGTGTCCACCAGGATTAAAAGTTGGAGGTAAAAATCTCCTTCTACCTTCTTGTAGCACATAGTGTATGACAGAGAGTGCATAAGGTTCCAAAGATGTGTAAGGCAATTCATCACACTTTGTGTGCACTCTGATTATCTAGAATTACGTCTAACAACTCCAAAATTCTAATATGACCATTAATTCTACTAGTAGCAATTTCCAACCCAGAAATATTGACAGTTAAACCATCGCAGCGGTAGCCGGTGACTCAAAGGCTCTGTCACAGTGGCTTCCCTCGTCGATATTATTCGCCATCAAAAATTCTTTTAATGACCTACTTTCTTCTTTAAAAGACCTAATTGTAGCTTTTATCTCATCTATTCCTTCACAGAAGGAGTATGAAAACTGATCAAGTATAGCAGTCATGACAGCTTTTGTCTCTTCTTTGAAAGAGTAGAGAAATTGATCAATTGGTGATCCAAACTCGTTACACAATGCTATTGTAAAATCTTTCCAACTTGGTGAAGGTTGACGGAAATACATCTAGTGAAATCATTGCAAGGCTTCTCCTTCCAAATTAAGGGCAGCAATTCCTACCTTTTGTTCATCTGATGTCCCATAGTAGGAGAAATATTCCTCAGCTTGCCGAAACCAGAACCTAAGATCATCACCAGCAAGATATCTTGGAAATACAATTTTTGTGGATCTAGTCGTTGCGCCAAATGCCATGATTACTTTGAGAACAGTGGTGTGGCTTTCACAGGACGAAAGGGAACAGTAGGTTCACACAGTAGATAGAGATCCTCTAATACCAATGTTAGAACCCCTTTCAAACCTAACCTTTAATAATGGAGGAAAAGGGAATTCACAAGAAAACACAAGAAGAAGGAAAACCTTCATTTGCAATATCATTTTATTAGCTGCCAATTACAAAAGCTTAGAGAAGCTTTTATAGGAAGGCTACACCGACTTACCTAATATGGTGCCAAAAGCCACGTCAAACTTGCCATGTCAACAAGTTTGTTACAAGGAAACAGAATTACAGAGCTAACCGTAGGGTTTTGCGCAGGTTCATAACAAGGTCAAGATAAAGATGCTAGGTTTGTCTCCTCTAAATCACTTTTCTGGGTCACCTATCGGCTATCGCCTTCTATGCACATATGATTTCAAATTAGTTCAATTTGCAACACTAACCTTTGCCTATGTACGTAGACCTAGATAAGGTGAACCCTTGTTCCTTTTGCTAAATCTCATATTTCAAATTGCCTTTTGCTTAATTATCTAGTAATTAAATGTGTTATTAGGTCCCGATTTAATCGCTGGCTGCATATTTCATAGATTGAGGAGGATCGAGGGTGGTGACTTCTTTTTGTGCGGAGAGAACACGATGCCCAAGATATGTGCTTCTCACGGTTTGTTCTATTAATCACTATTCTATGACTATGATTTGGACTCTTTAACACTCCATCTTTGTTCCTTTGGTTTGCAATTTAACTCTATTTGGTCTCACTTTATGGCTTTCAACTCTACTTCAATCACTGGCTAGCTTGTTTGCTTTTATCTTTCAAGCACCATAGCTTGTGATTTGTTGTGAAATTTGAACAGAAGAATTTTGCTTCTCACCAGAGTTGATTGAAAACAGTTTCAATTTCGAAACTGCTGGTGGTGATGATGAAGCGTGGGTGGCAGTGGATTTGAGAGACTGCAAAATTCAAAGCTTTCTGGAGACCTATCGTCAAATCTTTCATGAACCATCATTGAATTTCTGAACTTCATCCCAATGTTTGTGGGCATTGTGAAGAAATTAAGTAAAATCATAGAACAGAGTAACCCCAAATTGATTACAAGTGTTGTTATCTTCTCATGTTGATTGATTGATTCCTTCCAAGGCATGCCAAATACCTTATCATCTAGGTTATAGGTTTATCTACATAGCTATCGAATATGCATGCAAGGCATCATATTCTCAAAAATGATTACAGGTCATGGCTTCCCGTTGATCAATTTGAAGAATTTGAGCAACAATTTTAGTGCGTTGTTAACAAAGTCCGTGATAGCAAGGTACACATTTAATTAAGCAAATTTGTGCCTCATTTATCTTAATTAATTTGGATGAATTTTTTTTGGCCAGTGCCCTTGATCATAGTATATCTGGACATGGGATAATTCCACTCAGTTCTTACTATTTTTGGTCGAGGAAATATTCTTTGGAAGAGCTCAAGGTGTTTGAAGGATTTTGTTTCCCAATAATAAATGCTAGTTAGGAGATTATTCATATTTCTTCATTTTAATTTTACACTCTTTAAATTCTGATTTTGCTTTTCTACCTTTTTACTCACCATTGCCACACGAAAAAAGCTCAGCAGATTATTCTGTAGGGCAAGTTGGTTCTTTGAAATGGATTTGCTTCTGAGGGAATATACATATATAAATAGTTGATTCACAAGCTATCATGACAACTTTTTTTTTATTTGGTCCCATGATTTCGTTTGACGCTGGATCGAAGTTATGTTGTAGTAGTAAATAATCTGATATTTCTTGGATGGGTAGGGCTATTTGCACCCCAAAAATTACCAGTTCCACCTCAAAAACATTAAAAGAAAAGCAATCTCATCCCAATCCAAACTGGTCAAACCTTCAACTCTGTTCATCTCTCTCTCTCCCCTTTTCTCCCTTCCACCAGTTTAGCGTTTCAGATCAGTGACTCTTGATCTTCACTTTGGGGACTTCCGATGACCATAAATGGGCTAGCTTCTTTTGCAGGACTGGAAAGAAATTTGAAGGAGTTGGACAGGTACTTTTTTGATTCTTTGATCCCGTCCATAGGTTTAGTGGTAGGTGGTTCCCCTTGACCTAGCCTTTTCTCCTTCTCTGCAGAGAATTAAAGCAAGCCATTTGAGGATTGAAAAAAATGATGGTTAGTTCGAATTAGCTAGCTGCTCATTTAGTTCAGGTAGAAGGCAACTAGAAAGTATCTCTAGGTCAAATGCTTATCTCGTTCCTGCCAATCATTCTCTGTCAATCTTTTTGGTCAAGGAGTGGTGTGGTGTACTTCCCTCAAGGTCATTTGTAGCCGTTCTCAATTTTTTTTGGGTTGATTGGTGCTTCAGATTGTGCTAAAGTGATGACAAAGAAATAATGTAGGAAGTGAAGAAGAAGAAGACATCGACTGGGGTGGAACTAGGAAAAATAATTTTTCATTTTAAAAATCATAAAATGAGATTATTTAGTTAATGTATATTTTTAATTGAGGTTTTGTTAGTAATGGGGTGAGACCGATAATTATTGGGATGCAGATAACCCCACCCTTCTTAGTTTTTGATTGCAGTTTATTGGCTAGTGAATACAGAATTAGGAAATCTTGGGAGTTCAAGGTCAGTTTTGATTTGTAGAAATTTAGGTAGCAAATTAAGTAATTTTGGGAAAGAGTTAGCAATTTATTTTTTTCTGACAAGTAGCCAGCAAATTAAGTGACACAATTTACCTAATTTTGCTATTTATGACTTCTTACTTCTATTAGTAGGATTGCATTAAGCCAATTCAAATTTTTAAGTATGCATTTTGTTTGTGCCTTTTGGGCTGAGCATAAACATCCAATTCGACATCTTTGTTAAGCAATGTTGACTGTTGCCTATTATATATAGCACTGGAGAAGATCAATGCCACCATATGTTATTCAATTTTAATACTGTTTAATTGTTTTTCAGATTGTTTAATAAAGTTTTTCAGATTGTTGAGTTGTGTCAAAATTCATGGTAAAAATACATGCATCTACGAGCGATTAGGAGACTTAATGTATCAGATGACTTGTCTTTTGCAATTCTCTACCAAGGTGCTTGTATCTGTTTTGGCAATAGTCTCTTGCCTGTTCAGACGGTTATCAAAGTATTCATTGCTCTATTGTATTTCCTATTCATACCTCTCTTGGTTTTTTTTATCGATCGACGAAATAGGGGCACTCTAGCTTCTTAATTTCATATAATCGATAAGGAATTGTTGTGGTTTTTTTATCGATTTTTGGTTATGAACTATATATTTGACAATTTTAGCTTTATTTAGGGGATTTGTTACTTCGATGATAACTCACAGTTTTTGAGATTTGCTTTACGATTTCAGGAGTTCTTCAAAAACTGACTCTTTAGGCAGAGATTTGAGTAGAAACGAGGGTGTCGCCTCTAACGGTTGCCAAGGTGGGCAGGCTCTTGGGGATGATACAATATAATTTCAATATTCTACATGGGATTATGCCATCACTGTGGATTATTCAGATAAAAATAAGGGTGTGTGGTTGGCAGAGAGAGGAAGTTGAGAACAACATCTGGGTGATTGGGTAAGTGACAAGTTTTGTGATTTTACCCAAGTATTTCTAAGATTTAATAAGAATCACAAAATTGTTGATGTTCCATGAATTGTTAATTTTAGTTTCTTGATTATAATAGAGATGTTTTCCTATATTTATATGGTGTTGTGAAACAGCCTTGGTTTGAGCAATTGTTAAAGATCAACTCAAGCCACCCATATTATCACTACCGTAACCTTGTATTCCATATAAAATGTTAGTTAGGTCAAATAATATTTCATATGGTTTTAGAACTTTAGTCGAGCGAAAATTCATTTCTTTGTTAAATATCCCAAGCAAAAAAAGTCGAGTCAGTTTTCAAACTCTTCTATATATTGCCACTTGTAATTTTGAAACTGTATGCATAGGTATAAGTATTCGTTAGATATGAAATTAATTATAGACCGTTCGATTGTATTTCTTTAAATTCATTCTTAATTTAACGGTGTGTTTCAAAGCGTTTTCTTCTGGACACCTCAGTTCTTTGGCTGTTCCGCTTCTCTGTAACACGATTCCTTTTCTCAACGCCTTCTTCTACATCTGCACACCGCATATCTTACACCCTTATTCTTATTCGGTGTATGTATCTCCCACATAGATTCTTAAAAAAGCTGGGTTTCTTCTTTTACTGATGTCTATTGGAATGAAGTTTCTTCTTAATGCATTTCATGGGTTACTGCTGTAGCTTCGATCATACCTCTCTTTCTAAACTTCTTTTTTTTAAAAATTGTTGCTTATGTCTGTCATCTGATCTGACTCTATACGTAGTTTTGATCATTCTTCTTTGGAGTACGTTTTCCTTTTCACCTAAAATGCTAATCAAGGAGAGATGGAATTGATGAAATTTGTGAAATTCATTTAGGATACTCATACTATTTTTTCATTCAAAATCTTTGATTCCAGCTTGAGTTGTAAGGCAGAACAGACTAAAGAGGCTTCCAATTGACTTCTTCAATTATTCTTAAATTTTCTTGTTATTTTTTGCTATTTTTCTATGGCATATAAACTTTGAGAGTATGTTATTTTGATAAAAGATGACTTGTTGATATACTGGTCTAGCACGATTATCTATTTTGGTTATTTTCTCCCGTTTCTTCATTATTCATTAATTTTTTTTTTGATTAGTGCTTGAGATAACACTAGTTCGCAACATTGTGTCACGATTAGTATATTTCTGCATACTTTGATTATTTTCGTGTTCTAGAATGGACTTTTAAGCAACCAGCTTAAAAAATGTGAAGTCACCACCAATTGATTTTTAAGGTGCAATTGGACACCAAATATGTTCCACGAGAAAGAAATGGGTAAGGGGTCTATTGAGCATGAAAAGGTGTTGGACACCCCACAACTCCGAAAAATCGGTCGCCTGAAAATGTTTTCTTATTTGGCTCGAATTTTGTTTTGAAAATAAGTTTGTATGTCTCAATTGTTTTAATGAACTTCTATATATGCTAGAAAGTCTACGTTTCAATTGAGTGGGCTTGGCCCATTAATATTGTGGCAATTTGATGATTGGATGAAAAATCCACTTGAAGTGGTTTTGAGAATTAAAAAGGTGCACGAGATCACTACAGTCATTCCCGGCTCGGCTACAAATATTTTAAAGATTGATGAAGAATCCAGTTGAAGTGGTTTTGAGAATTTAAAAAGGTGCACGGAATTACTACAGCCATTCCCGGCTCGGCTGCAAATATTTTAAAGATTGATGAAAAATCCACTTGAAGTGGTTTTGAGAATTTGAAAAAGTGCATGGGATCACTACAGCCATTCTCGGCTTGGCTGAAAATATTTTGGAGATTGATGAAAAATCCACTTTGAAATGGTTTTGATAATTGAAAAAGGTGCACGGGATCAGTACAGCCATTCGCAGCTTGGCTGAAAATATTTTAGAGATTGATAAAAAAAATCCACTTTGAAGTGGTTTTGATAATTTGAAGAGGTGCACGGTATCACTACAACCATTCCCGGCTTGTCTGAAAATATTTTGGAGATTGATGAAAAATCCACTTGAAGTGGTTCTGAAAATTGGAAAAGGTGCACGGGATCACTACAGTCATTCCCTGCTTTGCTGAAATAATTTTGGAGATTGATGAAAAATCCACTTTGAAGTGGTTTTTGATAATTTGAAAAGGTTGTGAATTTTTTGGGAATTCGATTAATGCATCAAATCGATCCACACACAATAATTAGGTCAAATTTAAGTCATACTCACAATCATATTCTTTATGAGAAAAAGAAAGAATACATTTAAGGCTCATTAGATGGGTCGAATATCTTTCAACCCCCTCTTGAGTCCATAAATAAATTCTCCTAATCCCTAAAATTAAGTTTGCTTTTTGGTTCCACGAAAGTCAAATATTCTCGATGAATGCTGACAAAAACTTCAATATCTTGAAAGTTCTTTTGGTATTTAAACAGAATACAAGATTTTCATATTAGTATTGGTGTCATTATTAGGGTGAGACTGCTTAAATTTAATTGTTATCGCATTGCGTCTTTTTCATGTCGTAACAATGAAATAAGATTCTAAGTACACAATCCAAATATTCACAATTTGCACAAAGCCTAAACATGCATACTAAGCATTCATATTTCAACATATCTATATGCTTCTAACATCCTAAATATACATGTATGCATTTTACTATTTACATCCATTATTTACATGGATTACAATTTACATGGCTTTGGGCTTACTAATTTTCTATCCCAACAATCAAAATACATAACTTAAAAACCAAAAGCCCAATATGCAACTAAAGCCCTAACTATATTTTAAACCCAAACACACAATATACAAAGACTCAACCATCATCTACAATCCAAGTATGACCACAACTAGGCCCAATAAATCCAATACATTACCCATCACATTGGGCCCAATGTCTTACAAATCCTACCGGCCCAATGAGGTGTGGTGGTCCGGTTGAGGATTTGAGGAAAGAGAGGTTGATGAAGTGAGGTCTGGTGGTGATTATGGTATTCTAGGTTCTCTCTTTCGTTTCCCCTTCTGCTTCACTCGTTCGATCCCTCCGATTTCGTTTTCTTCTTCCTCTTTTTTTCCTTCTCTCTAATTTTGTTTTTTTGTCTCCTTTTCAGATTAGTTTTCCCTTTCATTTTTTTTCGATCCCCTTCATTGAGTCTAGCTTCCCCCTTTGTAGCATCCCAAGTCTAGTGAGCGGAATGATAGACTATGGTCCATTCGAGTAGATGCAGGACAGTAGATCTAATAGATGACAGAAAGATGGGTGTGAAGGATGAAGCTTAACAAAGTCAAGACCGGTGACCAATGTCGGTGAGTAGTCGTTCGGTGAAGAAAACTGGGAGGGAGAGGAAGTGATGAGAGAGTGAGTATATGAAAGAGAGATGATGAAGATGGTGACTCAAAGAAGGAAAAATGTCACTCAGTGAAGAGAACGCTTGATTTTGCTAGATGAGGCCAAACATTTAAAGTGGGTCGAGAATTTGTCAAAAAGAGGTGAAAGTCAGAATCGCCCCCCTCTTTTCCTTTTTCTTTTTCTCTCTTTTTTTTATTATCTTTTATTATTTTATTATCTTTATTATTTTTTATTATTTTTAAATTTATTATTATTATTATTTATTTATTTATATCAATGTATGCGTACGAGTGACAAGACGTGAATATGGCTCGAAAGATCGGATCAGGGTTTGTAGCCTCATGTTACGGCAACTTGTAACCACTTATTTGACTTGAAAAGTATGATGTCATCCCTCTCTTACCCCTCGAACAAACCTGAAACCAATTCACAAAGGACAAGCCAAAAATGCCATGATGATGCATGTAATGACCTATTTTAATGAACCATGAATGCTTAATGAATGAAAGCACGCCTTCTCTACATCCTCAAGCATGTGTACAATTGTGAATTGCCAGACTAATCTACTTTCTTCTAGGGATTCTCCTTATGACTCGTAAGGTTCATCAACATATTCTGTATCCTAACTAGCGGAAAACTGTTTTTCCCTTGAATACTCAATGCTCATGCTGCCTTTTTTTCTAGCTGGTCCTAGTAATCGGCCAGGGTGTGCATTTCTTAATTTGGAATTTTTGTTCATCAAAGCCTCCTTTGCCATCTTCATGGCTGGTATCTCCCTCTGCTATCTCGACCACAGGTTTCTCAGTTTAGATTCTTTCTGTTGGGATGCCAACATCCATCGACTTTTTGTCAAAAGTAATATTCTGATTGCACTTGCCACGATTCTGAATTTCTCCAAGATGAAATTGTGATAACTCAGAATATTGCTCTCCAAAACTGCCCCAATTTTGGTGTGCACCCAATTAGCAATAATCAAATTTGGCTTGCATGAGGTTGTTTTTGAATCCTCCACATTTGTCAATAGGTCCTCCTTCTTTTAATAAGCTGAAACTCTCCCACAACATAAAGGACGCGCCAAAACCTACCCCAATTTTGTGCGTTTTCAATTAACTGCTACATTTTAACATCACGAAATCAATGTTGTATCTCTCTTCTTTGCTTACGTGAGGACAAAATCCATCAAAAGCAAAGATCACTAGTAGAATCAGATTTTTTATTTTTTATTTTTTATTATTTTTTTTTATAAATTGCTCGGGATCACTAAAGTCATTCCCGGCTTGGCTGAATAAATTGTACGGGATCATTGGGGTCATCTCTGACTTGGCCAATCATAAAAGTAAATTGCACGAGATCACTACAGTCATTCCCGGCTTAGCTGAAATTTTTGAAAAAAAATAAGTTTCTCAGGATCACTATAGTCATTCCCTGCTTGGCTGAATAAATTGTATGGGATTATTGGGGCCATCTCCGACTTGGTCAATCATAAAAGTAAATTGCACGGTATTATTACAGTCATTCCCGACTTAGCTAATTTTTGAAAAAGTAAATTGCTCGGGATCACTACAGCCATTCCCCGCTTGGCTGAATAAATTGTACGAGATCATTGGGGTCATCTCCAACTTGGCCAATCATAAAAGTAAATTACACGGGATCACTACAGTCATTCCCGGCTTGGCTGATTTTTTTTTGAAAAGATTTTTGAAAATTTTTGCAAATGATTTTAATGACTTTTATTATCTCTTGCTGATAGAAAATAATGTAAATCAGGTTCAGGAAATAAAGCAGATATATAATCTGTGTTAAACCTGCAATGATATATGAAGGACTGACAGTATGGATCAATGATGTATGCAGTGACCTATTTCACTGAACTATGAATATTTCATGCATTTTTTTAACCTAGAGGACTAACATCTATCAATCTCTCGTTAGGGCAACAAATGAAAGGAATTGATTAAGTTTTACAACCTCCTGTCAGGGTAACAAATGAAAGGCATTATAAGCTCTTGAATTGAAATCCTGATTCAGGGAAAATGCCACGGTCAAAATTGTACCTTCTGAGCAAACCTGTGATAAGACGCAAAAGACATATAATATGCAATGATGATGCATGTAGTGACCTGCATTAATGAACTGTGAATGCTTCATGAATGAACACCTTCTCAAGATTTTGCTTTTTGGTGCACTAAAAAAACCAACGCTTGTACTATCCTTCTTTTCCAGAATTTATATATACATGCATTCCTGTATTCAAAATTTATGTTCATTAAAAAGTCCTTTGTTATTTTAATGCTCACATTTTTTTATTATTAAGATCGTCTCTCACATGATAATATTTGCCTCGACCATGGGTTTATCCTTTAGATTTTTTTCTAGCTTAAGATGCCAGCATCCACCAATTTCCTGTCAAAAGTAATGTCCCAATGCACTCATCACATTTTCTGTTAAAACTTCGTCAATGATAAGTTTAATAGTACAGCTATGCATGAGAAACTTTTTGGAATATGAAATAAAAATTGAATTGGGATATGGGAATGGAGAAAACAAGTGACCAATCCCAAGGAATGAATAACCTCACAACATTTAATTGGAAATGATGAGTGACAATCGAAAACTGTTTAGAAAAAGATATATAGAAGAATGTATTGAAGTCACATAAAGGAAAGATAAATTGAACTTCTCCAAGATGAAATATGTGATAATTCAAAGATGACACCAAAACTGCCCCAGTTTTTGTGTGTAACCAATTAACAATGATCAAATCCAACTTGTGTGGGGGAATCTCTGAAACTTCCATATCTGCTGGCAAACTTTTCGTCAAACTGAACTCCTTCATGGTGAAATATATGATAACATAGAGATCGCACCAAAAACTGCGTGTCCAATTTACTGTCATTAAATTTGAACACCACAGAGCTGATTCTGCATCTTCATCCATATCAATATAGAACAAGTTAAGGGTCAGCTCGGACACAACTCACCAATTCAACGAACTCGTGGCCCAACCATTCTTCTTCCAACAATACATAATCTGAGCCTACAGTCAAAACTAAAAAATACACGAGGATTTTTGTTTCACTAAGTTTTGTTTTTTATTTATATTCCTAATTTTTGCCTAAAGCGCCCTTTCGGGTTTTCACTCTAGCAGGTTTTTTTTTTTGGTGTTTAATAATGCTTAAGAATGTCAACATTCATGGGATACGACCAATTATCTTCATCCCTCCTTGTCAAAATCAATGCTCCCCAAGAGAATGCTTTCTTTTCCGCATACGATCCTTTATAAGTAGGAGTCCATTTGCCACGAAATGGTATTTTTTGCGGTGGCAGAATCATCTTCAATAGCAAATCTCCTTCTCTAAAACAACGAGGGTGTATTTTCTTGTCATGTGATCTTATCATTCGCCTCTGATAAAGTTGTACTCTACACAGTGCCTCTAACATTCTTTGCCCCCGAGTTCTTTATTCCGAAAGGCATGGCTTTGTAATAATACGTTCCCCTTAAAGTGATGAATGAGGTTTTGTCCTAATCTTCATTCCTCATTGGTATATGATGGCACCCTGTGTAAACATTGAGAAAGCATATTCTATGACTCGCTGATGTGGTATCTATCAACTGGTCAAATTTTTGTAAAGGGAATAGGTCTTTGGACATGCCCTATTCAGGTCAGTGAATTCTACACAAACCCTCTAAGTTCCATTCTTCTTCTTCAAAACTACTGTGTTTGACAACCATTCTGGATACTCCACCTCCCAAATGGCGTTTGCCTCTACAAGCTTTTGTATTTCCTTCAACAGTGCCTCCACATACGCCATGGCCGATCTCCTTGCCCTCTGGATGATGGCCCTAAATTGTAGACAAACATTGAAACAATGACTTTCCACTTAGCAATCAATCTCTGGCATCTCCTATGGGGTCTAGGAAAACACCCCTATGTTTCTTTTTAACAACCCTTGTTGGGATTTTCTCTCATTAGTGGGAAGGCCCATTCCAATTAGAAATTATCATTCTTCATATTTTTCGTCGATCTTAATCGTTTCCAGCTTCTCTATGGATTTCTTCTTTGGATCATTTCCTAGCCTCGCCTCCACTTCTGACTCTCCGACCATGGTACTGACCTGGTGGGTTTCCTTACTTGCATTAGCCACCTCTTTCGTTGGGTCAGGAAGATCACCTTTAACATCATACATTTTCCCATCATGGGGAAAACGAAGCATCTGATGGTAGGTTGATGAGACGGCCTCCATCGCATGTAGCCATGGTCTGCCCAAAATCGCATTGCTAGCTGTTCTACCTTGAACCACTAAGAACTCTGTTGAGATGATTTTTGGGCAAACTCTAACATCTGTCTTCACTTTCCCTATCGGGTACACCTAGTGGCCATTGAACTCGACTAAGCAAGCTGATTTTGGCATGAGATTGGCCTATGTAAGACTCAACTTCTCAAACACCGGATAGTATAACACATTTACTACTCTATCCTGATCCACCAGCACGAGCTTCACATCACCTGCGCAAACCCTCATCATTACTTATAGGGCATCATTATGGGTGGGGTCTATCCCAGTCAGGTTCTTATCCCAAATGTAATGTTTATCCTCGTCTTTCTTGCACTTCTGAATATGAATCCTTCAGAAAAACTAGATTGCTATCGGGCTACAACGCTATTTACCGATGCATTTGGACTAGGCCTAACGAGGTTAGGTACCTCTATTTTCTCAATTGGGTGAATCATGTCTGTTCAACCAACGCTACACCATTCTCTTTCACGTGAGGCTTCTCAACCTCATTATTTTTTACAAATTTGGATAACTTCCCCTGCTTCGCCAGATCTTCCAAATGGCTCTAGAGGTTACAACAGTCTTCTATTTTATGTTCATGATCTTTGTGAAATGTGTAAAACTTCATGGAGTCTCGAAACTTTGCGTCCCCAAAACGTTTTGATGGTCGGACAATGTATGGCTCATCCTTGATTTGAGCAAATATTTTCTGAATAGTGGTATTAAATTCGACAGAGATAACATGCCCCCCCATCTGTTATTCCTTGATCAGATGGGCCTAAGGATGATCGGTCATTCTTCCTTATTTTTACTAGTTGCGTCTTATATTCGTCCCCTTTTCAGGAAAGAGGCTTCTTACCTTTCTCGATTTCTCCCTTTGTCTCCACCTTTAAGTACCTTCTTACTCGATCTTGTAGGGTCTTAATCAAGTTGGGCTTAAAGAGTGTGAGTGACTCTTTAAGTCTACTCCCTTCAGCCAATTCTAGTTTAAATTGGTCGTCATCTGGTTATCATATCCATCTACATATGCACAAAGCTCCAAGTACCTCGAGAAGTAGTCGGTCATAGACTCTTCGCTATTGGGTTTCATGGTGAGAAGGTTACTAAGAGTGTTTAGCTCATGACTCCACGCAATCAACCGATTTATGAACTTTTTACCAAATCTCTCCAAGTCGACACCGAGTTCGACCTTAACTGATGGAACCAATGAGAAGTCACAAGCCCTAAAGATAATGGGAAGACCTTGCATACAATCACCTCCTCCCCAACCCAGAATAGTATTTTTCTCATGTAATGGTCCAGGTGAACAACTGGATCTGTACAGGCATTGTAGTGTTTGAAGGCTGGTACCACTAGTCTCCTCGGAACCTCGCTTCTTCTGATTTCTCTGGTAATAGGGGATGAGGTCATTTTGACCAATGCCTTCATAGCTCACTCCTGAACTAGAGGTGCTAGTATAGGTGGGTTGCATAAATATCTCTTAATCTTCTAAAAGGACTCTTCATGTATCCCATCTGAATTCTGCTTGGTTCTTAACTTTCATCAAGTCTAAGAACTCCTTTGTTTTCCCTAACAGGTTAGATATAAATCACGGAAAGATAATTTACCTAACCCAGAAAACACTGCAGCACTTTCTTCTTTTTGGGTGTGACTACATCCATAATTTCTCTGGCTTTGTTCTTATCCACTTCCACAGCTTTTTGATGTATCAAAATCCTAGGAAGTTTCCTGCCTTCACCCCAAATACACACTTGAGCATATTAAGTTTCAACCATTGTAGTCTCATTCTGTCAAAGCTCTTTTGCAGATGTACAATATGATCAACAACCTTCTTGGATTTGATGACAATATTGTCTATGTACACTTCTGTGAAATGCCCAATCATTTCGTGGAATATGGCATTCATTGCTCTTTGGTAGGTCACCCCTGCATTTTTTAGGCCAAATGGCATTATAACCTATTCAAAGGTTCCAAGGGCTCTAAGACATCTGTATGTAGTTTTGGAAGTATCTTCTTCTGCAAGAAAGATCCGGTTGTAACCAGCATAGCCATCCATCATAGACAAGATCTCATTATGTGATGCATCGTCGATCAACATATTTATTACTAGCATGACATAGTCGTCATTTGGAGTGGCTGCTTTCAGATCCCTAAAATCAACACATACTCGGATCTTACCATTCATTTTGACTCTAGTACAATGTTCGAGAGCCATTCTAAATAGTGTACCAGTCGTAAAAAGCCAGCATTGAGCAGCTTTTGGATTTCCTCTTTGACTTTTAATTCCACTTATGTTGACATCCTTCTTGGGGCTTGTTTGATCACTTTGCAGTCAGGTTTGACTGAAAGCCGATGTTGAACAAGGTTTCGGCTTAACCCTAGCATCTCATCATAATTCCAAGCAAAATAATCACAATACTCTTTTAACAGTTTAATTAATTGTACCTTGGTATTGTAGTCTAAGAGTTTGTTGATATAAGTAGGTCGTGGGTTCTGCTCTGTTCCTAAATTAACCTCTTCCAGTGGGTCTTCAACTTCTGCTTTCAAGTTGTCCAACTTTGGTGGTGCTTTCTATAAGTCTTCAGTTTGAATCTCTTCAACTTCTTCTTCCTCATCTCTAAAGATCACCTCTGCTACATTATGTTCCCACTATTTATCTATTGACAATTTCTCTAGTACGACTTGCATCTGAGATTTTTTTATTGCGGCTAGCACTATCTTCTTCTTCGACGGGAAAAGAGGAATCATAGGACTTCTTCTATAATGGGAATGAAGGTCGGATTGTATATCACAAATGCCTTAGGCCGGATCATCTCTTTTACTTTCTTCAGGATGAAATTGAACTTTATCTTAGATGCTGACAAATACTTTGGATTTCGTTCGTTGGTGTGAGTAAAGAATTTGATTGATCCTATGTCATCATCATAGTGTCGCAACCGAAATCACGACGCGTACCGGCGCTATTTGAGAAAAAGAGATTAAAAATGTAAGAGTCGCCACCAATTGATTATAGTGCAATTGGACACTAAAATGTTAGGCCTGCGAACCAGAGAAAATGGGTAAGGGGGTCTATTGAGTGTGGGGAAGGTGTTAGGCACCCCACAACTCCCTAGTCGGTTGCCTTTTAAATTGTTTATGCTTTTCTTTTAAAATATTTTTGTATGTCTCAAATTGTGAAAATAATTTATCGTCAAATTGGTAGAAGAATTCCATTAATTAAACTAACTTATTTAAGTGGTGATATAGTTCAAACTTTAGACGGAAATCCGATTATTTGGAGAAACCAATATTCTCTCTAAAATAATCGAATATTTGAAAGAAACGTCTTGAGAAACCAATACTTTGATATTCTCGGATTCGAAAGAAAGATGGATGAGAAACCAATACTTTGATATTCTCAGATTTGAAAGAAAGATGAATGAGAAACCAATACTTTGATATTCTCGGATTCGAAAGAAAGATGGATGAGAAACCAATACTTTGATATTCTCGGATTCGACAGAAAGATGAATGAGAAACCAATACTTTGATATTCTCGGATTCGAAAGAAAGATGAATGAGAAACCAATACTTTGATATTCTCGGATTCGAAAGAAAGATGGATGAGAAACCAATACTTTGATATTCTCGGATATGTAAACAAGAGGTCTCGAGAAACCAATACTTTGATATTCTCGGATATTTGAAATTTGGCGGGTTGGGTATACAAACCTTATCAACCTGGTAAAATAATCGAATGTTTGAAAGAAATCTCTTGAGAAACCAATACTTTGATATTCTCGGATGTTTAACGCGTTGAACACATATAATCGTATGATTTTGATTCTTTCTTTGAAATTATTTTAATATACCTCAAAATAAATCATGAAGTTAAATATAAGCATGCATATTAATCTAAGTAATATTATCTACACTACCTTCACTATTTTACTACATTATTACATTACTTGGGCTCAAACATTTATAAGGATAAAGCCCAAACTAACTTAATACTAAAAACTTAAAACAATCCAGCAGGCCTAACATTCCCCTACTAGCCCAACATCACCTAGTGACCCAATATTAACATAACAACTCAATGCATTACAACCACCAAACCAGCCCAATTCATCACAAACCATTCTTGACCCAAGAAATACTAAAGGCCCGGCATCATTTCATTGTCCAAAACATGTACAAACCTAACCCAATTTTATCAATCTATTCCTGGCCAAACACTAAACACAGCCCAATAACAGTAAACCTAAACCAGGCCCAAACACTACAAACAAATAACACAAATCAAACTTGGCCCAAAACA
Organism: Euonymus europaeus; assembly: GCA_963580455.1. NCBI lineage: Eukaryota > Viridiplantae > Streptophyta > Magnoliopsida > Celastrales > Celastraceae > Euonymus > Euonymus europaeus. Next base: position 9,385,070 of record OY756962.1, read on the forward strand.
AACAGAGCCCGGCCCATTACTGTTCATCTCCTTCCTCTTGGCTTAAACCTGCGTACCAGCGCCGCCTTCCAGCCTCCCCTTCCATCCGATCTCCCTGTTACCAAACCGGAGCAACAACAAAACAAGCAAAACCGAGGCACAACAAAATCCAAACAATAATTCCTAGCTAAATGAAATCCGTAACATGCATGATTGGCAAAGTAAAAGAAAACAAGAAAATAGACAAATTGAAACCGAAAACTGAAATCATAATCAAACCTCCGAATCCTCCTTTTTGCTTGATTTTCTTCTTCCGATCTTCCTCCAAAGGCCGAACCTTCCTCCCTTCGAAAACCCTGATTCTTCTTCTGCCTCTTGCTCTCAAATTTCTGGATTCTCCTCTCTCAGTTTTTCCTCTGTTTCTTCCGTTTCTTCCCCAGAAAATCCTCCTCCAGAAAATCCTCCTCTTCCAAATCCGTTTCTTCCGTTTTTCTTTCCTTTTTCCACCCCATCAAGCTTCCGGCTTTTATAGCCTCAAACTGGTGCCTTTCTTTCTGCCTTCCAACTCATCATCAACCACTCCCTCCACTACCTTTGCTTTTCATCCACTCCTCCTTTTGGCCGGCCACCTTCCTTTCTCAACCACTCTTCTATGACTTTTCTACCTTCCTTTCTCTCTTTCCTCCACTGGCCGGCGCCTCTCCTTTCTTCCAACTATCGGGCACTTCCTCTCAAATGCTTTGGAGTTAGGTTTAGGTGAGTTTTGGGTGAGGGTAATGGGCTTCTTCCTTCTTCCTATGATCAAAACTTTTAGGTATTGGGGTTAAGAGACAAATGGGCTTCGGTTTATGAGCTTAATTAGGTAACTGGGCCGGGATTTCGGTGATTGCCTGACGGGCTGAATTAGTTGAGTAATGGGCTGGGCCAACTGGGCAATGGGCCAATTAATTTTGGGTTTAATTTGATTAAATTGGGTAGTTGTAGTATTTGATTTTTAGGGCCTAAGTTTGGGTCAAAATTCGGATGAATTATTTAGTACATTTTATTTTATTTTTCTTTCTTTTATTTTATTATATTTGAACAAAACAAACTTTCCGGACAAAAATGGGGTACTACACATAGTATCCAACTTCCACATTATTTGAATTAGCGTTGAATGGCACTTTAGGATGAAATTGAACTCTACCTTAGATGCTGACAAATACTTTGGATTTCGTTTATTGCTGTGAGTAAAGAATTTGATTGGTCCTATGTCATCATCATAGTATCCAACTTCCACATTATTTGAATTAGCCTTGAATGGCCTCTGATATGCCCATACCACCTCCACATAATTGTCCCTCCAAAATAGCAACAATTGGTGTAGAGAAGATGGTACACACCAGTTGGTATGTATCCAATCTCTTCCTAGTAAAACATGATATCTAACATTAGAATTAATGCCAAAAAAGTAATTAGGGTTGTTTTACTGCCTACACAGCACTCGTACTGCCCTGATGAGTTCTCTTGTGAATCCTGCAGTCGTGACATTTGTTGGGAATAGGTTGTCTTCTGTCAGGCTAAGAATATACAAAATCGAGATCGGCATTGTGTTAGTTGTTGATCCATTGTCCACTTGAACTTTGTTGATAGGACGACCATTCATTTGAACTTGAATGTATAGTGGACAAATGTGTCGAGTTATGGTATAGGATGGCTTTTCAAATATCACCATTTTCGGCTAGTCCTCATCCACAGTCTAAATGGTGACCATGCTCTGAGGCTCGTTTTCGCCTTTCATTGCTGTCTTCGTCAACTCACTGCATTTGGATGCTTGGTATACGGGTGGCAATGTAATGACATCACAATGGTATGTGACATTGATAACCCCAACAGTTTATAGTACAATGTTTCCAAAGATCACGATACTTACAGTATTCTTTATTTTTTAGCTACTCTTTAGATGACATTTTATGACCACTAGGAAATGAGAAAAACTTTTCAGCAAGTAAGAAATCAAAGATTTCTTCAGTTTTCTTGGCAGTATCAAAAGCGTAGGCTGGCCCACTGTTGAGTGACTTCTTGGTCCCATCCTTAGGTTTCGCGAGAGATGGACACGTAATTGGTCCTGCATTCTTGACTATCTCTGCAATCTCCATGTCATATTGTACTTCTTGATAATAAGTCACTGCCAAAGTCTTTCTCCTTTGAGATTCTTCTTTGACTTTGAGTATATCTTTATATTTCGACACCTTCGCCGCCAGTTCATAAAAATCTCAGAATTTTATACGTTGAAACTTTTTATGAAGCTCAATGTCCAGACATTGCTGAGCCATTTTCACAAATTTAGTTTCATGAAGGAATATTTTGCACTAGTTTCGCATCTTTTTGAATTTGGTCAAGAATGCATCATAATTTTCTCCAGATCTTTGTGAAAGCCTAGATAGTTCATCAATGCAAACTTCTAGCTTAAATCTAAAGAACTATGTGTGGAAAATTCTCTTCATCTCTCTCCAAGAACCCACAAAAGTTTGTGGTAATTTTGAGAACCAAGTGAATGTTGGTTCTGTCAATAAATTTAGAAATAGATGCAGTATGAAATGATCAAAGTTATCATAATTAGCCAACTACCACACTGGATGGTAAAATGTCCAACATGCTCGATAGTGGACTGCATCTCCTCTCCAGAAAATAGCGTGAATTCTGGGACTTTGAACTCTCAAGGATAAGGATTCTCTCGGTCAAGGAAGTTCATATATGGCTTGTGATATTTAGAATGTCCAACCTTTCTGACAGCATCCATATCTACAAATGAAATCTAAACAGCAGAATTCTCATAGACAATGAATCTAGGAATGTAGGATGTGCCTCCCTGGTGGTTAGCATTAAGTACCTCTTTCTAGTGATAAGCTAATGGAGAGTTAGTCTGATTTGTGTGAGCTAAGACCTTTGATTGGACTTTTAGGGCTAGTGAACATCCAATACCGATCTTGACTACAATACTTTATTCCTTTTTGTGAGAGGGAGTATATCTGACATGTTTAGTTTGAGTATGTCCCTCAACAGAACCTTGCACCCCAAAATCATGTCCTTCGAGATTAGAGACTTTGGTTTTGCTCTTGTCCACCTTGGGAATTGACTCATCTTCTCCTTTTGAGAGGGACTAAATGACAGTCTGCATTGAATTCTAGATTGCAGTTTGTAGTGTGAGCACAAGTTCAATTTGAAATTCCTTTAGTCTGGTGTCTAGCATGTCAATATGTTTGGATGGTACTAGACTTGATGGCCTACTTTGAGTGGCCTGCTCTCTTGGTGATAAATTATTGGAAAACAACACCTCTTGAGGTGATAGTGATTGATTAAGCCCTACTGTTGTAGGATCTCCCTCGGGAAGTTCGCTTCCTATTGCAATTTCCTTATCAAAATTTTGAGTTTTGGGCGGCATTTTTTACTAGAACAATCGTGTCCCACCAGGTGTGATAAAAAGGATGTTCGCTCTATTTGGCTACAGTTTGCCAAAAAGGTCAATCTTGCCTCTTGGTAACGAGGCGGTGTTTGCAAGTGTTCCAGAGACTTGCAGTCAGCCTCAAAGTGTTGAAATATGTGTTGTGGATGCACTTATGATCAAACTTCTAATCAAACGATTGTATGGAGTAATGAGTCATTTATAATTAACTATGAATCTCCAAGGAATTATAAATCCACAGAAAAGAGCTTCACTAGAGATTGCACTAGAAACAAATGTCAAACTATAATATGTCATTGATGCAAGAAATGATTACAGAAATGTGTGTAAAAGAGTTGAATATAAGCAAAAGCTAGAATGCTTGAAAGCTACAAAGATCGAAAGAGATAGGTTTATGTCATTGGGCTGAAGTTGTGTGTGTTCTTCTCCTTTGCTTCGTGCTTTTATATCCCTTCAGAACTCTTAAATCAACTGTCACATTTTTCATGACTACAACCACTCAAAAACCTCTCAAACATTCTCCATTTTCTCCAACTGTTGAAATAGTGGCTCAACTGTGCTTCAATGGTGCCAAAAACCTTTGAGAACATAATCCTTGGTGCTCCATAATGAGCTAAATTTGAGTAAGAAAGTGATCCACCAAATAGGTAACCAACTAGGATTGTAACGCCCCGTCCCACGAAACCCTAATTCACGGGCACGTAGTCCAGAACGCTATCTATATTACATACTTATTACATATGGTCACCTTATTCTATATATCTACAGAGAACTTAATACTGCTAGTATAAAACTTAAATACTCTTACCAAATAAACCCAGTAAATAACTCAATTGCATCATCCTACCTTTAATGATCTTTTAACCATCATAATTTTCTGACTGTAATTAAAGTAAAGAGGTACAATACATTCTTTCCTGTTTTTCGATCTTTTGTTTATTCATGATGATTTGGACACTATAAATAATCAGTAAACCTACATAGAATTAGAAATCTTATTATGAACTAATAAAACCTAACTCCAGCGCATGAGCATCCTTCCCATGGATCCGCAATCACGCCATCAACAGCTAAGTCAGTTTAATCCTCAAGTATTCAGTTCCTGTATCACGGAACATAGTGAGCTAAAGCCCAGCAAGTAATACTTATGCATAAATGCACATGAACATTATCTTTATAAAACCGTCAGCCATTTAAATTCTTTTCCAATACTTGGGCCCCTAACCTAGGTAAACTGCTACAGAGTAACCGGTCGGGATTTTTCTTTAATTAAGTGTACTACCAAAGAACACTTTCCAGTCAAAAACCGTTTCTATTTTCGTTTTCATTTCCAGTAAACCTCAACCTCTCCATACACCCTCCCTGTAGCAGTTGTACCCGGTTCATAAAAACATCCTCTCATTAAATTGAAAATTTCCATTTTCATGTAATGCAATGCATCATGCTTATGAGCAGTATTTAAAACTTCAGTAATTCACACATAACCAGTCACTTCCAATAATATCAAAATCGTCATCACATCAGTCTCATATAAGTAAAGCCCATCACATAAAATATTATATCAACATCACATTCGCAAATCAAATTTCATTTCGTGACCATTCAACATTACACATGACCTGTATACATATCATCACCTAGTAGTTCACAATTCATGACCCTCAAACATCACAACCAATTCAATCTAAAAAGCAAACATATTCAATACATATAATATTATAACAATAACGGTCTCATTAAAATCACCCGATCATACAACATAATACCCATATCATCACAATCAATTGAGTCTCAAATATCACACGTATTCATTACAGATAATATTATAGTAATACTAATCTCATCAAAATAACTCAATCATTCCAACATATATATATATGCATAATTACATGAATTATAAATTAACAATTCACCAAACATTTAATTCCGTGACACAGGTGAGTATTACTTACCTTTGTGTGCTCCCGTACATCCCGATATTCTAATTACAATGATTGGTTCCTGAAACCTATAGAATACCCATAATAAATTATTAATAATTTGATAGTACTGTTTTTAACTAATTTCCCTTTATTAATATTAATTAATTACTTTAATATTCAACCGGGTCCGCTTGACCCGGTTGTTACCAGTGTCGGGTCTAACAGACCCGGCTTCTAGCACATGCGGGTTAACTCCGGCCACGGCACGGTGGCGCGCACCGCCCATGCGGATCGGTAGAGATTGACGAAATGAAGCTTCGCCGTGATTGGTTACCTGAAACATGGCCGGATCTTGCCGGAATCAAGCTTCGAAGACCACGGTGGCCGCAACTTCTCCCCCACGATTGGCGGCCAAGACGACTTCCTTTCCTTCCGAAAATGGCACCGTTGTCCTCGTCTCACTCCCCTCGTCCGTTCGCTGGTCTCCGTTTCGCGAACCATCGCCGGTGGTGACAAGTACGGGTTCCGTCGTCGCCTCCGATCCTACGTTCCCCTCCTCGATTTCTGTGTAACCCATATATATTTTATTTCATTTGCTTTTTTTTCTAAATTACTGGTTTGCCCCTACCCTTACTACTAATTTACACCAACTATCTATCCATATTTACAGTCTTGCCATTACTATATCAATTATTATAGTTTTGTATTTAACTTCCATAATTCATAATAAATTCATTTTTATCCTGTTCCTAACAATTCTTGTGCCCATAATTTTTAATTCCACTCTAGAATTTATGAAAAATATTTCAATCCAATTTAGGTCACACATAACGTCACCTATCTTATCATATCTACCATTACAGATTATTCGAAGGTTCGGAGTGTTACAAGGATAACTTCCACTTACTAAATTATAGGTAGCCCATAAGATCAAGTCTTATTTCCTCCTTAAAAATTAAAATTGGGCCCATCTAATATTTAAATGAGTGGCACATTTCCTTCCCTTTCACCTGGCCCATATAGACTGCAATCAGATCAGTTCATTTTTTAGTGATGTGCGGCCCATTTTATGTGTCATATTCAGCCATCTTTTAAGACATTTTTAGCTCATTAAGCCTGCATAATTATGGTGCAAACAGACGCTCAAGTTACATTATTGTTTAGTCTAAAATGTGAAATCCATTATTTGCATTGTCATTCATACTTTATTGGTTCATCACAATCATGTTGATAATCCTGTCAAGTTTTGATGAATAAAATGGTGATTTGCTTTGGTAAAATGGTAAGTGTCACTAACAATGTATGGACCAAAAATCGTCCAAATGAAACTCTAAGCAAGAGGGCCCATGAGAGCCCTATCAACAATGCCCAAGAGGTCTGGTTGACATATAGGCCAATGAGTGCCCCATCAATGAGGCATAATAGGCCTTGTCAACAAAAGGCTCAATCAACATGTGTGGGCCTAGAAGATCCGATCGACATATAAAGGCTCATGAGCTCACTCTATATACTAGACCCAAGAGGCTCAATCGACATGTGTAGGCCCAAGAGGTTCCAAGACAGATGCATGACAGCTTGTAGCTCACGTGAACTCGACCACTATAAATATAGGAGGCCCCAACCTAATTAAGGGGATTCTCGACCGCTAGATACTCTTTCTCTCTCTCTAGCCTTTTACTTCTCTCACTATGAGTTCCCTTATCGTCATCTAACTTGATCGTCGGAGCGTCAACAGTCGACACAACATCGGTGATCCGCTAACAATCAAACTTTTAGTGTTTTCATGTAAGCTGTCGAAAGCCTCTCCCGTCCTTACAAATTGATTGTAGATTTTTGGGTTTGCAAACAGTTTATATGGTGTAAGTTATTTGATTAACAAACTACTACAAACTTTAAAATTAGTAGTCCCCAGCCAATACGATATCAGCCCAACCAAATCAAAATGTCTAGACAACCGAAAAAATCTTTATGAATTGAATTAAAGTATCAAACATTTATCGGAGTCATATAACACTAATTATCTGCTTTTTCAAACATTAAACCACTCTACTACTAATACTACTACTAATAATAATAAAATGTTATATAGTGTCTTAAACATCTCATATAGTTTATTACTTTATTTAATTGTAGTATCGTATTTCATTTTAAATTTACAAAAAAAATATAATATTTGATTATAATATGATATTTCACAAAATATCATATTTTATGATAATATTTTATTATAATGTTTTATTTTAATATCATATTTTATTATAAATTTATAATAAAATATTATATTATAATCAAATGGAACAAATTATATACTATTCAGCCTGAATTTGTCACTGTAATAAAACACCTACCCATCTAATAACTTTCTAACAAGTGCTGCAGCATCGCGAAGCTTAAAAAGCGAAAACCCCAGCTTTTAGCATCTCTTTCTGGTAGTTGAACCCTAGTTGAACCCTCTAGTCGTCTACCACCGCTGTTGTTGGGGCTGCATCAACATGGCGGAGATAAAGTTATCAGAAACCCGAGACTTGACCCGAATGGAACGCATAGGTGCTCACTCACACATTCGGGGGCTCGGCCTCGACTCCTCCCTTGAAGCCCGCGCCGTCTCCGAGGGTATGGTGGGGCAGACCAGGGCTCGTAGGGCCGCCGGAGTCATTCTCCAGATGATTAAGGAGGGTAAAATCGCCGGACGTGCCGTTCTACTGGCTGGACAGCCAGGCACCGGCAAGACTGCCATTGCCATGGGCATGGCCAAGTCTCTTGGCCTGGAGACCCCCTTTGCCGTAATCTCGGGCAGTGAGATATTCTCCCTCGAGATGTCCAAGACCGAAGCCCTCAGGCAGGCTTTTCGCAAGGCCATTGGGGTGAGGATTAAGGAAGAGACCGAGGTCATTGAGGGTGAGGTCGTCGAGGTTCAAATTGACCGTCCTGCAGTTGCTGGCGCCGCTTCAAAGACAGGGAAATTGACTATGAAAACAACAGAGATGGAGACGGTGTATGATCTAGGGGCGAAGATGATTGAGGCTCTGGGGAAGGAGAAGGTGCAGAGTGGGGATGTGATTGCTATCGACAAGGCATCAGGAAAGATTACTAAACTGGGGAGGTCTTTCTCTAGGTCAAGGGATTATGATGCCATGGGGCCGCAGACCAAGTTCGTGCAGTGCCCAGATGGGGAGTTGCAGAAAAGAAAGGAGGTTGTGCACTGCGTTACCCTTCATGAGATTGATGTGATCAATAGCAGGTAACTTGGTTGTGGTGTAAGTGTTAGTATTGATTGATGAATATTTGTTGAATTTGAGTTGCTTGAGAAGATAGGTGAAGATAATTCAACTGATAAGCTGTTTTTTTTTATTTCATTTTCCATTCAAAAAAATGAGTTTATTTACAGAAGCTCTTGATATTCCTTCATAACATAAAAGATGGGGCCATGTAGAAATGAAACTGAGAAATGATATCATTTTTTCTTTTTAGGAATAATAATAGGATGTGTCGCTAAAGAAATAATCTAAAGAAATAATATGAATTTTTTTTGTTCTTTCCTTCCTTGCTTCAATATGTAGATATTTGATCTTTTTCCTTTTCTGTTCTATGCAAGAAATTCAGGATCCAAATCCTCAACTAGGAAAGGATCTCAAATTCTCAATTCCGTAGGATTTTGGGGAGCAAGAATCAGCATAAATATTATGGAAATGAACTAAATTTAGTTAGCTTTCAATATGTACTGAGGTGACAAGTGCTTATGCTTTCAAGTCTTGGTTTTTTCTTTTTGATAGTTAAAAGAGAATTATTTACTCTTGTAGTCACGTGGAAGCTGCTTGCAGTTGCTGATGCTTTGTAGTGATTTTGATCACCTGAAAGGCTGGACTTATCCTTTCATTGTTAGTTTCAAATGTCTCTCCTTTCATTGATTTGTTAGCTATTAGTATTCAAGGATCCTCTGCTGCAGGCAATAGTCTTGTGCGCATCCCATAGCTTTCTTCTGGAGTGCTTGTAGTTTCCACCTCTTGCAAAGATTGAAGAATAAATCTTGAGAACACCATATCATTAGAATGTGATTACCATATGCATATTTCCCCTTGATATTGAAGATTTTGTAGGACTAGGAATATTTTTGAGAGCATATTTTCAGCAATTGTTATTTACCCCAATTGACTGCTTGATTTTTTGTTAATGTTTGGCACACTTGCCATTTGCAAAGATTAAGTGATAAGCCAAATGAGCTATTATTTGATTACATTTTTTGCTTTAATTTCACTTGTTTCGCCTGTAACTATCTAATGAGCCTCCTATTAAAATTTAATATAGTTGTTGAGATAGTGGTGATATGATTTAATTGACGTAGAAGAGTTTCCAAGTATGGTTCAAGCCATATAATTTTTCTAAAAAAGGACATTTGGACAGATAAAAGAAGGAATTTTCAGTACTGAGTGAACAAGTTGAGAAGAAAACGATGGATTGAAATTGTCTGCTATATGTGATTGTCCCTAGTAGGATAGTTTATTTTTTCTCGACTTTAGGAGTCTTTAGATATATACTGCTCTTTTTAAGAAGTTTTTCCATAAGGCATAAGCTGATAATAAACTCTACATGTATTTTTGTGGAGAAGTGGGTTTAAGTTTCTGTATGACATGTATCTACAGTTATCCTTGCTAACTTTTTCTGTGTTTATGTTTCAGAACACAGGGATTTTTGGCTCTCTTTACCGGAGACACAGGTGAAATTCGTGCTGAAGTGAGGGAACAGATTGATACAAAGGTTGCAGAATGGAGGGAGGAAGGGAAGGCTGAAATTGTCCCTGGTGTCCTCTTCATTGATGAGGTTCACATGCTTGACATAGAGTGCTTTTCTTTTCTGAATCGTGCTCTGGAAGATGAAATGGCTCCAATATTAGTTGTGGCCACCAACAGAGGTTTCACTAAAATCCGAGGCACAAATGAAAAATCCCAACATGGAATGCCAATAGATCTTCTTGATCGCCTACTTATTATTAATACTGAGCCTTATACAAAAGATGAAATTCGCAAAATTCTAGACATAAGATGCCAAGAGGAAGATGTGGAGATGGCTGAAGAGGCGAAGGCTCTGTTGACACATATAGGAGTTGAGACATCCTTGAGATATGCAATTAATCTCATCACAACTGCTGCATTGGCATGCCAGAAGCGTAAAGGAAAAAATGTGGAGAGTGAGGATATTACTCGGGTTTACAGTCTGTTCCTGGATGTGAAGAGATCAACTCAGTACTTGATGGAGTATCAGAATCAGTATATGTTCAGTTCATCATCAGCAAAAGAAGTTGAGGAAGATGATGGCAATGCCATGATCTCCTGAGATTCCAGACAGATTTTTGCAATGGCGTGAGACCCACCTTGGTGGCTGATGTATACACCAGGGCGTTTCTCGTACTTGTAAAAGTTATTGTTTTGGTGGTTTGATGTGCAGCTACAAAATTTCTGGTCTTGTGAACAACTGAAAGAGTTGTTGATTTTATGAATGTTGAATTGTAGAATATTGGGCTGCATGCAGTATCAGGTCTTTTTTGTTGGATTGAGAGGAACACTTAGATGTTAATAAATATTTATATATGAATGCATGTGGGAAGATGAATGAAACGTAACTGAGCATTTTTACTTAATATGCATGTCACGTTTTGCATTGAACAGTTGATTGATTGCATGCCTGCAATAAGAGATACTAGATTTGATGCTTGGAGCATAAATTTACTTTATCCAGAATTTAGTGAAATGCGTTTTCTTATCAAATGTGAATTTGGCTGTCTTGTGGTCTCTAATTTAGAAATGTGCATTATAAACAGTTCCCGGCAGTCCCTTTTGAGAGGCGAGTGTTGGGGTTTCTGGAGTGCTTCTGGTGTGGTGATTTTGTTGTACTGAAAGATAGATTGTGTTTTATTTTGTCCATTGACAGTAATAAGTGTCGGTTTGATATTTGTTCCAACTTACCCGGTAGATTTTTGGCAATTCGGGTAGGGTTGCTTCCTACGTGGCAAGTTGACAAGTAAATATGTATTGATGTGGCCAATAATTTCTCACGTGGAAATTAGTTTTTTTTAAAAAAAGAAGAAGAAACAACATGTGGCTTTATCTATGCCAAAAAAAGGAAAATAAGACAAAAAAAACAAAAAAAACAAAAACCCTAGCACTCTTCCTCCTCAATTCCTCGCTCATTCGCCTCTCTCTCTCTCCATTCATTCTCCTCATGTAACGTCTTCAACACTCTACACCTCTCTCTAGCCTTCCTTCTCATTCATTCCCCAAGACAAATCAAACCCTGATTTCTCAAAACCTTAGCAGTCGCCCACCTCCCATCTTCCAAAACTAGAACTCAGCTTAGATTTGAGTCGAAATTCTTGTCCAGTATCGAATCAAGAGCCACCTTGTTTCGATGCCGTGATGAATCGCTTGGGGGAGGGGATGGAGGAGAGCGAGGAAAATTGGTTCCTATCTAGAAAAGAAAAAAGGGGCTCAAAATGAGGCTGATGACGTCAAAAAGGTGTCACTACCGAGAAGACGTTCAGTGGGTCAGACCTGCAGTAAGGTACAGACGAAGATCCTTCCAGGAAGCCAATCAGCCGAGCAAGGCAGTCTTAGTTGACCAGTTTAGCTGCTTAGCAGGTAACTTACCGACCAGGCAGGTAGGGCTGTCCAGGCTGATCAGCTAAGCAATCTGAGAGCTGAGCACAACAAACAAAGGTGAGCTAAAGGCCGGGCCAGAGGGTGTCCTCTGGCGTTGGCGCTCCGACGCTCAAGTCAGTTGGTATTTAATCAGGTGAGCTCCTCGGACTAGAGCTCTCAATTAGCCAGTACTCAAATTGTGATTAAGTTAGATAATACCTGACTTGCTGAGCCTTATATAGGGCTAGAGACCACTGTTGAAGTGGGTCTTCCCATTATGATTGTGGACCACATCCAGCTGTTTTTCACCTTGGTAGGTCCAGCAGGTGCATTAATACCGAGGAGACTGCCTGGTAGGCATGAAGAGTCTTGGTCCACATATGACGTGGCGGAGCACCATTGGTGGGGGTATTTTTGTAATATCAGTTGCCCCCCAACTCCCTTATCGAGGCGTCGCTCTGCGCAGTTCGATGAGAGGAGTAATTATGTCATTCCATAAATGAGGAGATGACAGCTCAGACCTTTATATCAACGGTCCATTTACTTCATGGCTCATTGGCCATCTGTTTCTGGCCGTTGATATGAGGTTGGTCTTTTGCTATAAAAGGACTCAGGGACCTCGTCATTCCACATCTTTCATAAGATTTGAGAGCGATTACCGAGCAGTTGCACATACCGAGCAAGTTTCATACTGATTCATAGTGAACTCTCAAATTTCTGACATACCGAGCAATCTTCTAGGTAAGCCATGTCTTCTTCTAGTTTAAGTACTTCTTCTATATCTGGGCTTTCAAGTTCTACCTCAGGTAGTGACCGAGCAACTACCTCTACCGATGAGGTAGTTATAACCCAAACAATTCCTCCCTTAGAGAAACGCAATTTTGTAGAGTCTTCCTCGGTAGAATACATTGTAGAGTATGCCCCCCATAACCTACCTCCTCCTAATGAGAGGGCTGCAGGTAACGACGACAGCATCCCTGAACCGACCTACCTTTCCTGTGACCTATCCAACAGTTACATTGACGAGGTGGTGGCCAAGTGTGGTCTGCCCTTTCCATACCGACGTGTGGGTGAGGGTGAGTCTCCTTTTCGTCCTAGGAGAGGTGAGTTTGCTATCTCACTTCGGTCACTCCAAGCAGGTGCTAGGATTCCCTTCCCACCAGCCATAACCAGCCTTCTTCGTCGGTTCAATCTCTCTCCTGCCATTCTGGCACCGAACTCTTGGCACTTTCTAGCCAACATTGTTTGTCTCTCTCACAGATACCATCTCGGTATCTCTTCCTCGGTAATTCAACACCTTTCTCTTCTGTGTCATCTACCGAACTCTCCTGGCCTCTTCTACTTAAAACTCAAGCCAGGGCTTAAGATTCCTCTGTATAACCAGTCCATCAAGAGATGGAAAAATTCTTACATTTTTGTCCGAGTTCCTCTTCCTGAAGTGGAGGAACTCCCTTTCCGTACCACCTGGTCGGTACCTCTTACCGATCAGTTTAACCGTCCTCCCCAGTTGAAGGGTGAGGAGTTAAAGTTATATGAAGCCTGGAAGGAACTCCTCATCGTTGGGGCTGATACCGATATGAAGTTCAACTCACAGGACTTCTCGGTTTCTAATTTTTGTTACGGATCTCGGCAAGGTTTGCATTTTTTTATTTCCGTCATATTTTTGTTTGTCATCACTGATCGGTATTTATTCGACTTGTGGTGATGCTTTGCAGATATGGCTGACTTATCCGAGTACATGGCAATGAACGCTGCCCCTGCTCCTCGGCAATAGAAGAGGAAGAAAAGTAGCAAGGGTAAGGACCCCAAGAGGCCACGTGTGGGGGCCACAGGGGAGACTTTGGCGTCTGAGATTGCCCTCACTGGAGCTACCACCTCGGTTACTACAGTAACTCGAACTGCTCCTTCTCCCAGGATAGGAACTCCTCGGTCAGGTTCTTATCAGATCCCTCGGCAGGTGAATGATCCTCCTCTGGGACCCATTGCCGAGGAGGATTTTGCTCGGCATGCTCCAGAATGGGATGTCAGCAAGACTGACAGGGTGGTCAACCCAAGAGTGGCTACCGAGATGCTGAAGCACTTGCCTACGCCTGCAGATTATGACAGGGTGTCTTCTCTGACTGCCATGGAGCATCTGACCGAGATGAATTCGCTCTTCATGCAGGTCCGACTTTCTTCTCCTCAGCTCGGTAACTATTTTTTTTTTTTTTGATAAATTTTTCTAACTCATTTTTTCCTTTTCAGACTGCTGTCCATCTCTCTGCTCTCCCCTCCGGCATTGCTCGGTTTGCTTATGAGGAGACGGTTCAACGAGAGAGGGCTGATGCTGCCGAGGAGAGAGCTACAAAGGCCAAGAACGAGCTCAACTTGGTGAAGGCCGAGATGGAGGAGATTCAGCAGTCTTACTCCGCTCATCTGGAGAAGGTTGCTCGGCAGTGAAAGGAGCTGAAAGAGAAGACGGTCTCCTTAGAGCGCAAGCTAAAGAATGCCGAGGAGACATATCAGCGACTCCTTGGCGATGCCGAGCAGCAGACAATTCTGAAGTTCAAGGAGTCCGAAGAGTTCAAGGCTGCCCTGAGGGAGGAAGGCTTCTATGGCTTCCGAGGTGGTGTCAAGGAGTCCAGGAAGTTGCTCGTCAAGGCTGGTCTGGACTCTTCCATCCTTACGCCATTGTGCCCTTCCCTCATGGGAAGGGATCATCTCGAGGAGTCCAAGGAGGAGATCCTAGAAGCCTTCAGGAAGGCTGAGCAGAGGAGGAAGAGGGGGCTTGGCGAGATGGATTTCTCTGAGGAGGAGATCTCTGATGAGGAGGTCGAAGTAGTGGAAGAGGAGAACTTGGGAGCTGACCAGGAAGCACTAAACCAAGTTCCTCAACCAGTTGCGGAGACAACCGAGGAGACACCTCCAGCTCTTCCAGCCAATGTGCCTACTGCCGAGGAGTCTGGCTCTGGAGTTCCTGCCTTAGATTCTTAGGCCTTCTCTTGTATGGGCTTAGCCCTCTTTTGTTCTGTTCTTAACCTGTATAGAACTTGTTTGAATTTTAATGAAACCAGAATTCATGACTGCTCAGTAATGCATATTATATACTAATGTATATTTTATATTTGATTATTCATCACGCTTTTGTGGTCGGTAAGCCGACCAGTCTTCTTGTATTTTTTGGACTTTTAAGTCTCAAATCTTTTTAAGTATTTCAGAGAATGAAGATACTTCCCTGGTCGGTAGGCCTCCCAGGGTCTTTGTGTCTTTGCTTTCATGGAAGCTTTTTATTCCTTTTAGGAATACTCGAATGCCATCTTCGTCGGTAGGCCGATAGTGGCGCTTTTCTTTGAAGATCTTTTTTCCTTTTAGGAATGTCTTGAATGCCATCTTGGTCGGTAGACCGACTGTGGTGTTGATCTTTGAAGATCTTTCTTCCTTTTAGGAATGTCTGAAATGCCATCTTGGTCGGTAAACCGACTGTGGCTCTTGGACCGTATTTTTTGGGGTCTTGTGTCTTCATTGTTGAGTAGATACTATCCTGGTCGGTAGGCCGACCAGGCTTATAGTGTCTTCATTTTCTCTTTTTGGAAATTTGATTTAGTCTGGTCATCTTGTGACGCTGGTAGGTATTGCATTGATACTTAGCCAAATTTTTTGGCTAAGTTTGCATGTTGTCCAGGTCAAAGCCTTCTCCTGCATTGCGATGCTTTATTTTGGGTAAGAGACCTGAACTTTTATTCATTCCTGCATGTTCAAAACTGAAAAGCAGATATACACATAAATAGAAACTATCATGTGTTACAATGAAGCATTAGACATAGTATCTTCGAAGATTATCCACATTCCAGGGTCTCATATCCCCGGGCTTCCTTGGATCTTCGATTTTGTATGTGCCTTCTTTCAGGAGTTTCACAACTAGGTAGGGTCCCTCCCAAGTTTCACCTAGCTTACCTGGATGTTTTCCTGTAGCAGCTACCTTTCTCAGCACAAGGTCTCCAACAGAGAAACTTCTCCTCTTTACTCGCCTGTTGTGGTACTGAGTTGTTCTCTGTTTATAGGCAGCAGTCCGGATCCTTGCATTCTCCCTGGTCTCTTCTAGAAGATCCAGGTTGTTCAGCAGTAGCTCATCATTCGTTGATTGTTCGAAGTTGGTGACCCTTAATGACGGGACTCCAATTTCGACAGGGATGACTGCCTCGGTCCCGAAGGAGAGGGAGAATGGAGTTTCACCTGTTGATGTCCGGGGAGTAGTGCGATATGACCACAGCACACTAGGTAGTTCTTCAACCCATCTCCCCTTTGCTCCATCCAGCCTCGTTTTCAGTCCATCAAGGATGGTCCGGTTTGTCACTTCTGCCTGCCCATTAGCCTGGGGATGTGCCACAGAGGTAATCCTTAGGTCGATGCTAAGGTCTTCGCAGAACTTGTGCATCTTTCTGCTCACAAATTGTCTTCCATTGTCCACCACTAGGGCTTGTGGCAAACCGTACCTGCAGACAATGGTTCTCCATATGAAGTCCATCACCTTCTGTTCTGAGATGGCTGCCAATGGCTCTACCTCTATCCATTTAGTGAAGTAATCAACGGCAACAATAAGGTTTCTCCTCTGCCCCGATGTCTGGACGAATGGTCCAAGGAGATCCATCCCCCATTGTGCAAATGGACAGGGATTTTGGATGGGGATAATGTCCGAGGAGGGTACTCTCGGCACATTTGAGTGCCTTTGACACTTATCGCACTTCTGTACGAGCTTCTTAGCATCTTCCATCATGGTAGGCCAATAGTACCCGCATCTCAGCACCTTGTGACTTAGGGTCCTGGATCCTATATGGCTTCCACATATCCCCTCATGCACTTCTCGGAGCGCATAGTCCGCATCTCTGGGTGCTAGACATTTCAGATATGGAAGAGTGAAGGATCTTCGATATAACTCTCCCTGGATCAGGGTATACCTAGCTGCTCTTTTTCGGAGGCTTTTTGCTTGGTTGCGATCTTTAGGCAAACTTCCGTCCTCCAAGTATTTCTTGATCGGATCCTTCCAACTCGGCTCATGACCGACATCAATGTCCGCCATCAAAGTTTGTACTTCAATGCTCTTCTGTGGGAGTATCTCCACTTGAACTGAAGTAGGCACCTGTACTGAGGAGGCAGACGCCAATCGTGCTAACACGTCGGCCTTGAGTTCTCCGCTCTAGGTATTTGTCTGACCTCCACCTTCGGTATCCTCTCCATCAGTTCCTGTACTTTCGCCAAGTACCTAATCATACTTGGTCCTCTTGCTTCGTATTCTCCTTTGATTTGCTCCGTGACCAGTTGTGAGTCACTATGAACAATCAAATTTTTAACTTCCAGCTGCTCAGCAAGGTGTAGTCCAGCCAGCACAGCCTCATATTTTGCCTCGTTGTTCGAGGCTTTAAAATTGAATCGCAAGGAATGTGCTATGGTCATGCCCCCCGGGCCAAGCAGGAGAATGCCAGCACCACTGCCTTCTTGGTTGGATGATCCATCTACAAACAATTGCCATTGTTGAGATGCAGTGGAGGCAATGTCCTGGTTGGGCTCTCTATAGCATTCAATTATAAAATCAGCTAAGGCCTGGGCTTTCATAGCCTTCCTTGGCTGGTACTGAATGTCAAACTCTCCCAATTCAATAGCCCACTTCACTAATCTCCCTGAAATGTCTGGCTTTTGGAGGACTTGTTTGAGTGGCTGGTCAGTCAGGACAATTATCGAGTGTGCTTGGAAGTAGGGTCTCAGCTTCCTTGCTGCCACTATCAGTGATAGAGCAAGCTTCTCAGCATGGGAGTACCTTGTCTCTGCACTAACCATCATCCTGCTGATGTAATACACTGGTCTTTGCACCTTGTCTTGCTCACTTACTAGCACTGCGCTTACCGCGTGTTGTGATACTGCTAGGTAGAGGTACAAGACTTCACCTTCTCTTGGACAAGTCAGTAGAGGAGGTTGGCCTAGATAATCTTTAAGATTTTCAAAGGCAATTTGACACTCAGGTGTCCAGACAAATTCCTTGGCCTTTTTTAATGCCTGGAAAAATGGTCTACATTTGTCGCCGGACCGAGCAAGGAACCTTCCTAGTGACGCTGCTCGGCCGGTCAGCCTTTGAACTTCCTTGGCATTTGTGGGCGGCTCCATCTGCAGGATTGCTTCCACCTTTTCAGGATTCATCTCAATACCCCTGCTGGTTACCAAGAAGCCAAGAAACTTCCCGGATGCCACTCCGAAGGCACACTTGTCCGGGTTAAGCTTCATTCCAAACCGATCAAGTGTATGAAAGACCTTGCGCAGGTCAGCAGGGTGGTCCTCAGCTTTCTTGCTCTTTACCACCATATCATCCACATAGGCCTCCAAGGACTTTCCTATTTGATCTCTGAAGATATGGTTCACCAACCTCTGGTAGGTGGCTCCAGCATTTTTCAATCCGAATGGCATCACCTTATAGCAATATGTCCCCTCAGGAGTGATGAATGAGGTGCCTTCTTGGTCTTCGGGATGCATTCTTAACTGATGGTACCCCGAATAAGCATCCAAGAAGCTGAGGAGCTGATGTCCTGAGGTGGCATCTACCAGCTGATCAATCTTTGGTAGTGGATAGCTATCCTTAGGACATGATTTATTCAAGTCGGTGAAATCAACACACATCCTCCATTTTCCATTGGCTTTCCTCACCGTGACAACATTGGCTAGCCATTCAGGGTATTGGACTTCTCTGATGAAATCTGCATCCATCAGCTTCCTTACCTCTTCCTTGATCGCTTCTTGGCGATCGGGAGCAAAGTTTCTTCTTTTTTGCTTGACTGGTCGGGCACCAGGTATGATGCTCAGTCGATGTGTTATCACCTCTGCACTTATGCCGGGCATCTCATCAGCACTCCAGGCAAAAGTACCTACACTTGCTAAGAGTAGTTCAGTGATCTCCTTGGCCATTGTTTCCCCAAGCTGAGATCCAATATGGAAGTTTCTTCCTGAGCCAGCCATGACCTCAACTTTCTTGAGTTGCTCTACTGGAGTGGGTTTGAACACCTGCTCCTCTGCCCTCATATCTAGGCTGCCTACTGAGATCTTCTCTTTCTTCCTCTCTTTGAGTTCAGTGAAGTAGGTGCTCCGGGAAGCCTTCTGATTTCCCTTCACTTCACCCACTCCCTTCGAGGTGGGGAATTTCATCTTCAGGCAATAAGTTGAGACAACAGCTCTCACCTTGTGAAGTAGTGGTCTTCCTATGATGGCATTGTGTGAAGCCTTCACATCAACTACCAACATGTCCACCATGTGCATCACTGTCCTGGGATGTGTTCCCAATGTGACTGGAAGGGTTATCATTCATTTTGGTATGACTGACTCTCCTGTGAACCCATACAAGGGTACTGAGGTCGGCTTTAGCCTATCCTCCGAAAGCTTCATAGCCTTGAAAGTGTGGTAGAACAGGATGTCTGCTGCACTCCCATTGTCTACCAAGATTTTCAGGACGTTGAAGTTGGCGATCACTGCATCAATTACCAAGGCGTCATCATGAGGGACTCGAACACCTTCCTCATCTTTCTCTGAGAATATGATGACATCCTCATCCCTCTTGACCCTTTTTCCCTTGGTTGGCTGTTCAGTGAGGCGAGCATATGCTCTCCCAGCTGATGTACTTTCTCCACCTGCTGCCAACCCTCCAATAATGACACCACAAAAATCAATTGTTCCTGCCGTGCCTCTCTCATGTGGAGGAGAATCTTCCCTCCTCCGTGGCCTTCTATGGTCATCATCTTTTCTGTCATCTCCCCTTCGTTTTCCTTCTCGGTTTTCCGCGTATCTCTTGAGGTGTCCTCTTCTTATCAACTCCTCAATCTCGTCTTTCAATTGAATGCAATCATCGGTATCATGACCACGGCCCTTATGAAACCTACAGTATTTGTCTGAAAACTTCCTCTTCTCTGCAGTGGCGGCATTCATCTCCTTTGGCCATTTGACCAAGTTCTGGGCCAATATTTCATTCAACACTGTTCTCGGGGGAGCATTCAGTGGAGTGTAGTTATTAAAACGACTAGGTGGTGGACCAGTTGGAAATTTTCTGGATGACTGGTCTCTTCGCCTGTTGTCTTCTCTTCCCGACCTCTTGTCACTGCTTGGTCGGCTACCTCCCACCCCTCCTGAGCGGCCCTTCTCTACAGTGCCTCTCGTCCTATCAGGAGAGGTTCGGATTGCAAAACGAGAAGACTTTAATGAATCTGTTGCTTTGATGTATTTCTCAGTCCTTGCCAGGAGTTCGTCCATGGACTGAGGGGCATCAGTGCATAATGAGTTGCAGAACTGCTCATGACGCACTGTCCTGATCAGAGCAGCATTTGCTACAGCAATTTGCACGTCAGGGATCTCCAGGCACATCTGGTTGAACCTTCCTATGAAGTCACGAAACGGCTCTCCCTTCTCGTGCTCAATCACCATCAAGTCCTGATTGGTAGTCTTGGGCTTCCTAGCACTTGCAAATCGGAGACTGAACTTCCTGGATAGGTCCTGGAAGCTACAAATGCTGTGCCTAGGAAGGTTGATGAACCAAGTCCGAGCAGGTCCAATGAGTGTAGAGGGGAAGGCCTTGCACAACACTGCATCTGAGGCTCCTCGACACTCCATCATGGACTTGTATCCCATGACATGGTCGTAGGGATCTCTCTTCCCATCATATTGCTCCAGGTTGGGGAGCCTGAAGTCACGAGGTATGTCTGTCTCAAGGATATCCCTGGACAGGGGAGTCATGGAACTGTCCCACATTTCATCAATGATGTTACGTCCCTGCAGAGCTGCGAGCTTGCGGTCTACCTCTTGAAGGTGCTTGTTGACATCATCATTGATGTTGGAGTGGTAAGTGTTCCTATTAGTGTTGGAGTTTCCTTCTCGGTTCTCATCCCTTCTTCTACTCCTCAACTCCGGGGAGTCAGAGTTTCTATCATCTTCTTTCCTCTCAGCAGACCAAGATGGGACTTGCTGGTTGGCCATCATCATCTCAGTAAGGAGCTGCACTTGTTGACACAGCTGATTAAACCGTGTTGCGCTGATGGGAGGACCAGCTGTCTCCTGCTGGGGTTCCGGGAAGTTCCTCCCTTCTTGGAGATGAGGCGCCCCCAAGGGTGCCTCGTGTCTTGTAACATCCTCATGACCTTGGTGTTGCTGTTCGTCATCACCTGCTAGATGATGGGCATGAGATGTCTCAGGATCATTCAAATTGGTTCTTCGAGGTCTAACCATTATAAGAGAACTTAGACTTTCCCACAGACGGCGCCAAACTGATGACGTCAAAAAGGTGTCACTACCGAGAAGACGTTCAGTGGGTCAGACCTGCAGTAAGGTACAGACGAAGATCCTTCCAGGAAGCCAATCAGCCAAGCAAGGCAGTCTTAGTTGACCAGTTTAGCTGCTTAGCAGGTAACTTACCGACCAGGCAGGTAGGGCTGTCCAGGCTGATCAGCTAAGCAATCTGAGAGCTGAGCACAACAAACAAAGGTGAGCTAAAGGCCGGGCCAGAGGGTGTCCTCTGGCGTTGGCGCTCCGACGCTCAAGTCAGTTGGTATTTAATCAGGTGAGCTCCTCGGACTAGAGCTCTCAATTAGCCAGTACTCAAATTGTGATTAAGTTAGATAATACCTGACTTGCTGAGCCTTATATAGGGCTAGAGACCACTGTTGAAGTGGGTCTTCCCATTATGATTGTGGACCACATCCAGCTGTTTTTCACCTTGGTAGGTCCAGCAGGTGCATTAATACCGAGGAGACTGCCTGGTAGGCATGAAGAGTCTTGGTCCACATATGACGTGGCGGAGCACCATTGGTGGGGGTATTTTTGTAATATCAGAGGGGAAGAAAACTGTCTTTCCCTTTCATCTCCCCTCGAAGATCTAGCAATTTCCTCCGATCGATCCTTTCATCAGATTCTCACTAGTGATGGTATAAAGAGATGGGCAGTTTTTGTTATTGATGCTGGATATTGGAAAGAAGACCAAGAAACGTCCTCATGTTCAAAATCACTATGTTTGATCTAGATTTGTGTGGTTATTCTATCAAATTTTGTTACTTTATTTTGTTGTCTTGATTTTTTTTCTGTCACGTGTATCAAACTTTTTTTAAAACAAATACTTGAAATTTATTTTAAACAGTCAACCCGCCAGATTGGGGGTTGATTGACCGAATAGTTAAAAAATTATTTTGGTGTGTAAGTTGAAATAAATTTATACTTTAAATTATCAAACTGACACTTTTTATTGTTAATGACAAAAATAAAATATGATCTATCTTTTGGTAACGAATAGTACTATTAACCTATTTTGTTGTTGCAGAGATTATCTAGCGCGGGATCCCGCACTAAATATTTAGTGCGGGATGCCGCTTATCACCGTCCGATTTAATCGTATGGTCAAATGTTATTTTACTTTTTTTAAAAAAAGAAACACTCTCTCTCCTCCATCATTCCTCCTTCCTCCTTCAGTTCTTCTTCCTTCTCTCTCCATCTTCTTCACGCAGCCCTCTCTCTCTCCTCCCTCCTTCAGTTCTTCTTCCTTCCATCAAATGGGTTTGTCAAGCTTCTCTTTACCGATCTGCCACCTTGGAGCTTCGATCTGCCCCCAACTTCGACCTTCGACATCTTTGAGCTCCGATTTTGATATGCTCAAGCCACCTTCGATTTCGTGTATATGATAATTTTGTTCTACTTGAGTTCTTATTTTGATACAGTACACGAAGTTAACGAGGACAGACACAAAATCATCAAGAACACAAGATGGATATCATATATTCATCACAAAAGCTTGAATTGTAAATCAACAGTAGGCACATTGGGTTGATTTTGTTGTGATTCTTGTGGACTGGAGTCTTCCAAAATTGTAGAGACATGGGCTTCTAGAGACAACGCCCAGAGAAGACTATCAGAGACGACGAAGAGAGTACAATGTTTAATCACAAATTGAGATTTTGATCTAAATCGGACGGTCAAGTGCGGGATCCCACACAGAATGTGAAATGCGGGATCCCGCGCATGATAATCCCTCTTGTTGTTGATTGGTGCTTGAGCAGTTCTACTTATTTATGCTTTTTTTGAAGTATTCAAATGAATCTCAGAATCAAAAACTGCTCCTTGTTATTATTAGATGCAGTTAAAAGCAAATAGCAACCAACTGAGCTTGTTGCATTATAGGCCATTGGATTGGCATGTTTTGAAATAAAGCTTCCCCACTCTAGCTTTGTCCCATGTGAATCTGAAAAGTGTTCATTTTTCTTTCAAAAAGTACTTCTTGTACTTTGTTGTTTCCTTTCAAAATCCGATCCGGGGAGGTCCAATGACATTCAAGTATTTACCACTTGACTACTCAATCGTCGTTCTTTCCAAGTCGTCATATTTCCTTTTCCCGAAGTAAGAAGTGTAGGATTCATGTCTCCAAAAGAATATTTGATGAAAGATTAGATGAACTGGCTCATGTTGCCAACGAATGCAAACATTTGTAATTTGTTGCATAGACGCTACGACAGTTTTTCATTGCTCTTTCCTGCTTTCTAGATCTAAATAGTTGGCCACTGATAAGCCCCGTTCTAACCTTTGTTGAAAATTCGTTTTGGTAATATTCATCACTCTTGCGTTAATCATATAGTAATAAAGTCTAGATTTACTTTCATTTTGGTCTTCTTTTAACTATAAGTTTCTATGCAACTTTGTTCCCATAAACCATAAATCTATTATAGATAGATATCCACGTTAACAACCTATAAGTTTCTATGCAACTTTGTTCCCATAAACCATAAATCTATTATAGATAGATATCCACGTTAACAACCTTAACTCGAGCACTAGTTGCAGAGAGAAGGAAACAGCACATGCCAAGAAAGAGTTCTTCATTTCATCAATATTTTCTTACAAAGCTTAACATGCTAGCTTTATAGCAACCAAATACGCAAGCCAGAAAGATGGGCACGTATCAGCCACGATCCTCCGGGGTTGTAGTTGTTGTTGTAGTTGTTTTTGTTCTTGTTCTATTTGTAAAGAGTACTTTCGTCATCAATATTCATCATGATTTTAGAATACAAGTTTTCAGTCTTATTTAAAGACTAGTTAACCACTCACTAACAGAATATGCCACGTGTGACATCCCATTCTTACTAACAGTAACAGATTCTAAACAAGAGGCATAACAGATTAAGTCCTCTCCTAATAACAAACTAATATGATTAACAAATCATATCACTGCCTCGTTTGAATCGATGTCGTGACAAATCGTTTGGGGGAGGAGATGGAGGAGAGCAAGGAAAATTGGTTCCTATATAGAAAAGAAAAAAGGGGCTCAAAATGAGGGGAAGAAAATTGTCTTTCCCTTTCATCTCCCCTCAAAGATCTAGCAATTTCCTCCGATCGATCCTTTCATCAGATTCTCACTAGTGATGGTATAAAGAGATGGACAGTTTTAGTCATTGATGCTGGATATCGGAAAGAAGACCAAGAAACATCCTCATGTTCAAAATCACTATGTTTGATCTAGATTTGTGTGAATATTCTATCAAATTTTGTTACTTTATTTTATTGTCTTGATTTTTTTTTCTGTCACATGTATCAAATTTTTTTTAAAACAAATACTTGAAATTTATTTTAAACTGTCAACCCGTCAGATTGGGGGTTGATTGCCCAAATAGTTAAAAAATTATCTGGGTGTGTAAGTTGGAACAAATTTATACTTTGAACTACCAAACTGACATTTTTTATTGTTAGTGACAAAAATAAAATATGATTTATCTTTTAGTGACGAATGATAGTATTAACCTATTTTGTTGTTGATTGGTTCTTGAGCAGTTGTGCTTATTTAGGCTTTATTTGAAGTATTCAAATGAATCTGAGGATCAAAAACTGCTCCTAGTTATTATTAGATGCAGTTAAAACTTAAAAGCAAATAGCAACCAACTGAGCTTGTTGCATTATAGGCCATTGGATGATGAGGATATAGATGTAAAGTGTAGTTTAAAGGATGAATCTTGATCCATTAATTAGATCAAGTGAGATATTTTGGTGATGAAAGATACGGTCCATTGGGTTGGCATGTTTTGAAATAAAGCTTGCCTACTCTTGCTTTGTCCCATGTGAATCTGAAAAGTGTTGTCAATTTTCTTTCAAAAAGCAACTACTTCTTGTACTTTGTTGTTTCCTTTCAAAATCCGATCTGGGGAGGTCCAATGACATTCAAGTATTTACCACTTGACTAATCAACCGTCGTTCTTTCCTAGTCGTCATATTTCCTTTTCCCGAAGTAAGAAGTGTAGGATTCATGTCTCCAAAAGAATATTTGATGAAAGATTAGATGAACTGGCTCATGTTGCCAACGAATGCAAACATTTGTAATTTGTTGCAGACGCTACAACAGTTTTTCATTGGTCTTTCCTGCTTTCTAGATCTAAATAGTTGGCCACTGATAAGCCCCGTTCTAACCTTTGTTGAAAATTCGTTTTGGTAATATTCATCACTCTTGCGTTAATCATATAGTAATAAAGTATAGATTTACTTTCATTTTGGTCTTCTTTTAACTATAATTTTCTATGCAACTTTGTTCCCATAAACCATAAATCTATTATAGATAGATATCCACGTTAACAACCTTAACTCGAGCACTAGTTGCAGAGAGAAGGAAACAGCACATGCCAAGAAAGAGTTCTTCATTTCATCAATATTTTCTTACAGAGCTTAACATGCTAGCTTTATAGCAACCAAATACGCAAGCCAGACAGATGGGCACGTATCAGCCACGATCCTCCGGGGTTGTACTTGTAGTTGTTTTTGTTCTTGTTCTATTTGCTAAAGAAAAATCTCACTACCAATACCATAGGCGACTGATAGGCTAAATTCTCGAGCATAATTCTCCACTTCCCATCATGACTCGGTGACTGCACTATGCACTTTAAATCCTGTTACTGCAGTTCAACAAAAGAACGCCTTTTAGCATGAACGTCTTTTATGGGTAGCAAAATTAGGCACACGAATCTTATTTCTGTAACCAAGGAATAGGATAGCTCCCTGTATCATTTGCATAGTTTATTTCCTCATATGACCCTCCAGCTGTCACTTTTCTTGCAATTAGTCAAAGAAATAAAATAATGATGAAAAGTCTTTTAAGGTAGGTCAAATTTTGAGTTAATCTTGTTAAAATAACCAATCAGAAGAAAACCCATAAACATTATGCTTTCAAAAAGATCCATAATTCAGTCAGAAAGGAGTCAAGCCTACCAACAAAACAAGGGAAATATGTCCAGACCCCCCCAAACTATGATGTATGTGCAAATATCCCCTGAACTAACATAAATGGCAAATAGACCCCCAATATTGAGTTGACCGTTATCTTTAACGGTCAACTCTACTAAACCTGATTAAAAACAAGGGAAATATGCCCAGACCCTCCCAAATTATGATGTATGTGCAAATACCCCCCTGAACTAACGTAAATGGCAAACAGACCCCTAATATTGAAAGGAGAACAACTAAGATGTAGAAAATGTTCCAAAACAGGACATAATGTCAGAACATGTCTTGCTCTGGCTGCAGCAATACAAGAATCAAACTAATTTTGAAGACCCCAGAAAAAAAACTCCAGAAAAAGACCTCTTCGACCTAAGATCTCTATTGTCAAACCTTCTAAACGAGACTGAACTGAAGATCAAACTGATTTTGAAGACAACATTATCCTTTTGTCTTGATAGTTGGGTAGGATTTGATAGCTTCATTGTTATGTATGTGACTATTTGTTTTTGGACATGAGATTGTTCTTATGTTTTGATTTTCAGGACTGTGATAGTATGTTTCTGGACAAGATTATTGTTGTTGTTCTGAATTTGATCATTTTATGTTTTGTGCAAATAGCCCCCTATAGTTTCTGTTTTGTGCAAATAGCCCCCTAGAGTTGACCGTTATCTTTAACGGTCAACTCAATATTGGGGGTCTGTTTGCCATTTATGTTAGTTCAGGGGGGTATTTGCACATACATCATAGTTTGAGGGTCTGGACATATTTCCCAAAAAACAATGCCTCCAAGAGTAAAAACAGTAAAGCACCGCCACCACCACCGCAACAAGACACTTTCATTACACACAAAAAAGTCTCAAACTCTATGAGAGCCAAGAGACATTATCCTTCAATCATGCACAAAAGTCTCAAAGTCTATGAGAGCCAACACACATTATCCCTCAATCATGCACAAAAGTATCTACATGCCTATTCGTCATGTGCATACGCACAAGCAAGTTGAGTTTACCTCTACCATCGGATCTTCTCAAGCTGGATAATCAAACGGTATGGGAGTCACGGTGGAGGAATCCAGTAAATCCGAATGTATGAACCCATACTTACGCAGAACCTGATTGTCGGCGAAATTAAGCGCCCTGACCATCCCATTCCCACACGTCTCTCCAGAGTACATCTTGTTGTGGTCCCCACTGCAGGGCTGGCAACCCGTGAAATGCGTGACAAACGGCCTCCTCCAACT
Organism: Euonymus europaeus; assembly: GCA_963580455.1. Lineage (NCBI taxonomy): Eukaryota > Viridiplantae > Streptophyta > Magnoliopsida > Celastrales > Celastraceae > Euonymus > Euonymus europaeus. Next base: position 9,412,529 of record OY756962.1, read on the forward strand.
TCCCCTTCCGTTTCCCGCTCCCTCCAGATACTTTTCCCTCAAGGCACCGTATTGCTCGCTCACCTTCTCGGCGTGTCGCCTCCTCAACGGAGCCGCCGCCCTCTCCGTCTCATCGTACCGCCCGGTGATGTTAGCGTAAGTCGGCACAATGTCCACCCAGTACCCTTCCAAGTAATACTCTCCTTCTAAGTAAATCTTGTCCCAGTACTTGTCTCTTTCCTTATAGAGCAGATAAATCAGAGCCGTCTGATCGTCGGACTCCGGAAAAAGCTTGTCCTTGAACGTTGATTGTAAAATCTGGCCCCACTTGTAGTAGTCTGGGGTCATTGGGCCCATGCTGGCCCATACATCCATGAAGTCCATGGACCACTGACAGTTTCTGATGAGAAAAACACCGGCGTTCAGAGCCGTCCAACTTTTCTTCTGGTAGATCAGATGAGCCCACCCGTGAACCACCAGGTTGTGATTCCTGTAACGCTCGAATGGGAGCTTGAACTCCATGTCGGTGAACAACGCATCCGAGTCAACCCACCAGATCCACTCGGCCTCCGGGTGAGCCAGCATGGCCGCTCGAATGACCGGCAGCTTGCCCCAGTATGACTTCATCACCGGCTGCAGCACCGCGTTGTTGTAAAAGATATCGTAGCCGTGGATTCTACAGTAATCGACCTTGTTCTTGAAGAACCGCAGAAGTAAATGGTCGCCGATTGGGTTCTTACAAGGAGATGGCTGCGATCCAGTCACCATAACCACACGATCACGAGCTCCCCCAAAGAACGATGGGTGCCGCTTCAGCCACTCTTTGCGTTTCTCGTCCCAATCTCTAATCGATTTTCCAAGTGAGTAAGTCAATTCTGGATCATCGTAGAAGGTCTCGTCCGGCGGATCGCGAGTGATATCCTCCTTTACAGTACCCTGTTCGCAGTTCATTTGGGTTGTGGATTTTAAATCGGTAAGCGTGGTATCAAACCCTAGATTTGGGCCAGACCGGGGGCTGGTAAAGGACCAGAAAAACCAGAAGACCAAAACGGCGAGGAATGCGCCGCCTAGGAAGAGGAAGCCGTCTGCGAGACATGCGGAGGCTTTGGTGCGTAATGTGTGTTTGGCCATGGGAGAAGTTTGACAACGAGAGTAGTCAGGGGATACCATTTTCACTTTCAGTTAAGGGAGGTGAGTGTCTGCTTGTGTGTGAGTGAGGAAGTGGGAATGTCCTTTGACTAGCAAAGCGTCGGTTTGGTGTTGCTAAAATAGTAAAATGTGCAGGCTAGTTAAAATCGTTTGACGGGTGTCTCTTACGTGACACGTGGACGAGTACCGACAGTTTTGCCTAAATTTTTTCACGATTACACGGAATTTACATACAAAATCTCCGTCATCTGCGTCTAAATTGTATGCCATTAAATAACTGAACAATTTTGCTTCTTCCGAATGATAGAAGGTTTTTTTTTTTTCCCGAATATTATCTTTAGAAGATGCTTTTCGTTCAAAAGAGGGAACCTGATAAATAGGAATGATGCCGTCAATAACTATAGAAAAATGAGAATCTCGATTTTTTTAATCATAATGTATCTATAAGCTATTCGTTACACGTGTATAATACACACTGAGTCACTAATAAGAGTTTCCACAATATCGACATTAGCAAAATATAAATTTCGATATATTTTATTCTCTCAATTTTAATTAAGCCAACAACTTTCTTCTCCTCCATACTGATGCAGGGGACTTGGAGTTGGACAAGTCAATATATGGCAGTGGACTTTGAAGGTTCATAGCTTTTAGCTATATTGAAGTTACAGGATCCATAATATGTTTTTGAAAAAAGAATTTTGTGTTCTACAGGTTTACAGTTCATTCCGAACTATAATTCCTATGTTTATGCAGCATGTGCAATCTTTTAGTTTTCTTGGGCGTTAATTTAGGTAGTGTTTGGTTCACCATTTTTGCATTTAGCGTATAATTCGGCTTATAAGCTGGGAGCGTATAAGCTGTTTTAAATGCTGGCACGTATGCTGTTTCAAATGTTGTGGGTGTTTGATTATTTTTTCTGAAAAAACATATATGTTGGATCAAATGTTGTGGCTAATTACATGCAGGGATAGCTTAATTATACATTTTATATACAACTATTTAAACATTTTTAATAATATTAATTTTTTTAACATTTTTATAGAATTATTCTAACATTTTTAATGACATTAACATTTTTTTATAACTATTCAAACATTTAAAATAATTAACAAATTTATCTCCATTTTTAACAAGCTACCCTAACATTTTAAATAATAGATAACGTATTTTTGCAATTTAACAAACATTTAGGATAATATTTAACATATTTTTCATTTTTAATTAAATTATTACACATTTAAAAAAAATGTGCATATACCGAGCCTTTTTTTGATATAAATATTACCAATATATTCAAATTTTTTAAAATAAGTCCGGCCTCTCAAATATAAATATTACAAAAATAAAGCAACATTACGTACTTCTTTCTTTTTGAAGAAAAAAGTTACAAATATTTTAAATAAGATTAACATTTTACTACATTTTTAATTATACAAATTTATCGTAATTGTTAAGTTAATACATATTTCCATAATATTTAAATACATAATTCACAACATTTTACGTATTCCATATTTTACACAATAAAACAGACTATCTCCTAGAGGCACTATATAGTTGCCCAGCTAATAGGTCCCGAAACGCTGCCATAGAAGTATCTTTGATCACAACTGTGTCATCCGCCTTTGCTTCTACGTCCAAGCTCAACTGAAGTTGACTCATATGCAATGACAATTCGGGCCTAATCATTCGGAAAGTAAGATGTCATATCACCCAAAATTTTCCACTTTTTCTTTGTCACCCCAAATGTTCTCTCAATAACATTTCTCAACTTTGCATGAGCCTTGTTAAACATCTCCTGAGCACCTGTGGCAAGAGCTCCACCTCTGTATACTGGGATGTGGTATCTCTCACCTTTGTATGGTGCAAGGTATCCATCTTTGTTGGCATAGCCTGCATCAACCAAATAATACTTCCCTACAAACCATATATAACAAAAAGGTCAAACAAAGCATAAATCAAATAAATTAGTGTTGAATTACTATTTACCTGGTGGTGGGTGTGGGAAGGTTAGTCTCGTTGTACGGATAGAATGGTCTAAAACACACTGGCCATGGGCAGAGCCCTCCCAGCCTACCGACACATAAGTGTATAGCATGTCGAAATCACACAATGCTAAGACATTTTTTGTTAGCAATCCTTTTTCTCCCAATGTACTTGTCATGTGTTTCGTTAGGGATAATAGCTGGAATGTGCGTTCCATCGAGAACACCAATAAAATCTTGAAAAATATAACGATAAGCTGTTTTCTCATGTTCCCGTATGTACCTAGGGGTTTCGTTCAATTGATTCCCCCTAGGTTTGATAATATCTGATAACAGTGCAACAGAGCTCTCAAGACATGATGGATGGTTCGACTGATAGTCTCCCCAGAGTGTTTGAATCTTTCTTGTTGATCCCGATTAGAACAAGCATGCCCTTCAGTGTGTAAGAAAAGACCAACCATCTCAGAGATGCTTTTCCTTGGACTTTCCCTCAAACCATAATCATCCCTTAAGACCCTGCACAAGCTTCGAAAAATATGCACGAGCATCTTGAAAGTTTGGAAGCACCGTATTGGATGACCTTGTACAATATCCTTCACCCACATTTCACCCGTTAGCACACATGTTCGACATGGGTTTTGAGGGACACTCCTTGAAGTGCTGCATTGTTTGCTCATGCATGATGTAATGCTTAGCATCATAAACTTTTGCTTACAATACATGTCATCACTATCACTGCTCGAGCTAGAATCTCCCATATCTCTACACAAAATAAAAACAAAAATTCAAGATTACTACATACTAAAAAAGTGTAAAGTGTTCATTCACATTGCATTTCACACAAATTGGCAAAATTAAAAAAAATTCAACATGAGTGTATGCATGAACATTAAATATCCCATTAAGAATTAAAAAAAGGACATTTGAAGATTTACTTCAAAGTCATCAATACATAAATCCATAATCATAGTTCAACAAACTTGTCCACAAAATGGCAATATAGTTCATGAATTTAGACTAACAAGATTCCGCAAATACCAAAAAAGATAAATTCTCAAGCAAACAACATCCAAATAAAAGTTTTGAATCACATAGACGGTAATTCAATATAACCATAGGGACCTAGACAATCATGCAGGAGGAGCACTATCAACACGCTTCTTCGACAGCCTTTCAAGATACCCGAACCGTGCACTATGTGGGAGTGCCAAGAAAAGTAGCCTCTGGGAATTTGTATTGAAAAGTTCAATCCCATAGTAGAAGATCTAACGATGAGATCCAGCAATATCCAGCTCTAAAAGAGCATGCACAGCCTGCTAATATGTTGGGTCGATACATTTTTCAATTTTCTTCGCCTCGTAGTACTCTTTCTTCACTACGAAATAGGCACGCTGTTCTTTAGTTTGGGTGCTCACAAGTCCGACCATATTCTGAAACGACTCACTGATTTTTGCATTTTCAAAAGTACCCTTCTTTTCTTGCCATTTCTCTCTGGTCCACTACTACGAGCCCTTTTACCAGCAGTGATTGTGAAACCCCGACCCAAAAATTTTAGTTTTAAGTCGAAATACGGATGATCCGTGAGGTACGGAATCATAGAAAAATAGTTTTGGAGCTTGGTTCGGTAAATGGGGCATAACTTTTAGTATACATGTCCGTTTCGGGCCCGTAATATATCAAATCGAAGCTTGAACCGAGCCGAAAAATAAAAGTGAGAAAAACTGGGTTTCCGGAAAACAGGAACCGTCCGGACGGTTAAAACAGCCGTCCGGACGGTTTGTGAAGGAACTGGGGCAGATTCATTTTTAGAGAAAATTTTGGTGCTGTGAACAGTAGACCGTTCGGACGGTCTAACGAGGCGTCCGGACGGTTAAGCCTACGAGGTGGGCAGAGTGTTGAGAGAACAGTGAAGCGTCCGGACGGTCACTTGGGGCGTCCGGACGGTTATCGGGAAATCAGTTTTTAAGCTTAGTTTCAGACATTTCCTGCATATTTTCTTCTTGGGAGCCCGACTAGAGAGAGAAAGTGAGAGAGAAGAAGAGAGAGAAGGAGATTTTGGCAAGAGATTGACTTGGAGATTGTGGATTGATGATCCTTGAAGCTAAGTAAGGAAGATTCAAGGTTGATTCAAGTGATTTGGTAAGTTTTTCATAGTTTTTGTAAATTCTAGGTTTTTCTAGATTTGCTAGATTCTTGAAGAGTTGAGTGCTATGCTTTAGATATGTTGTTTATAGGTTGATTTTGGATGTTTATGTAGATTGGTTTGTGTTTTGGAGTTGAGTTGAGCTTGGAGTGAGTTGGAGGATTTTTGGAAGAAATTTCTAGAGAGAGAAGTAATTGATTTCGAGTTTATTGATTTTAATTGATGTTTATATGAGTTGTTGGTTGTTTATTGATGCTTGTGAGGGTTCGGTTATGCCACATTGTAGGTTTGGACAAACCGGAACCCTAGGAACGAAATTTGGGAAATTGTGGTAATTTACTCGACACGAGGTAGGGGATTTCCAACCATACTTTCTATCGTTCGTTTTCGATATGTAAAGAGCTTTTCGATTCCTCATTGGTCGTTCCATTTGTGTTTCCGCCTTAATTGCTCCTAAGGGGAAGCGAACCCTAATTGTGATTCTTGTTGATTCTTGATGTTGCATGACCCGAGTGTGTGTGTTCCATCTCCTATGGACACGATGTGATTTCCGTTCATGCATCATGGTAGTTATGTATATATATATATGTAGGTTGTTCATATATATATATCTATTCAGCATGTCATGACATAATGCATTAGAGTTGCATGGGGGACCGGGTATGGACTCGGGAACCTTTAGGTTTCTTGAAAGCTACTTGGGGGGATGACGAGGTGATGAGAGTTACCACTGAGTCATGTGAACTCCAAGTAGGATAACGCACTAGGGGTAAGGTCAAGAGTGACTTGCCTTGTGGGGTGCGGGCGTGATAGGTTCACGCAACCGGATGATCCTAGGAGTGGTTGGTTGTGGTGAGCTTGCTCCCGTGCAATATTTCATTGAGTTGCAATGATATTGTGGTTGTTATGCTCCGAAAGGGTTATCCGGGTAAATGTTGATGTGAACTTGTTGAGTATACGTTCATGTGGTAGTCTCCGGATTAAAGCCCACCAATCGTCAGATGCGTCCATTGTGCTAGTCTCCGGATTAAAGCCCATTCTGGTCTCCGTATTAAGTAACTGGTTAAAGAGCTGCCAGTTTTGTTTCATGTTGTCATGTTTCGTCTTCAATTTCTGGTTGGTGAAGATGGAACTAGTCAACTGCTTAAACTCCTCACCAATTTTCTCCCACTTGATTGTTCCCATATCTTTTTTCTTCCATGCGATAAGTAAGTCGAGAAAGACTTTCGTTAGGGGCTGATCCCATTTAGTTGGCCCACTGTCGATTGATTGAACAACCTCCTTCCCTTTCCTACTCATCTTATGGTACTATAAGAACAACACGGATGTTGTGAATATTGAACAAATATGCAGGAAATTTTATTTGAAATGCATTCATGTTCCAAGAATTAACAGACAGTGTGTATGGTTTCATGACAATGTTTGTATGGGCAAGAACAGTGAATAAAAACTACAGAAAATCAAGAAACAATGTAATTCATTGTAAGAGAGGCTACACTGGTTCAGACAGTCCCAAACAATTGCAGTAGAGGCTTGATAAGATCAAATTGGCAAAATCAGTCAGAAATTGGCAAAACCAGATACATAAGGACAGTTAAGTTCAAATACATCCAGAGAAACATCCAAGCAATGTGTATGATGGTTCACATATACAAATTGCCAAAAATAGTCCAAAACTAGCTAAAACAATGACTTAATGGCAGTTTTGTTAAAAAAAAAGTCCAGAAAAACAGTCACGCAATGTATATGATGGTTGACAGACCTAAATTGGCTAAAACGGTCACAAATTGGCAAAACCAGATAAGACAAGGGCAGTTAAGTTCCAAATAAATCCATAAAACATCCAAACATTGTATATGATGGTTCACAGATAAGTATTGGCAAAAATAGTCCAAAATTAGCAAAAACAGTGACCTAATGTAGTTTAGTTCCTAGAAATTTTAGAAAAACAGTCAAACATTGTATTAGAGGGTTGAAAGACCTAAATTGGCCAAAACAGTCTAAGTATAGGCAAAAACAATCTAAGTATGGGATAAAACAGTCTATGGGATAAAACAATCTAAGTATGGGCAAAAACAGTGACCTAAGGGAATGCCAGCTCCAAATAAATCCAGAGAAACATCAAAGCAATGATAATGATGGTTGACCGATACAAATGGGAAAAAATAGAATAAAACTGACTAAAGCAATGACCTAATGGCAGTTTTGTTCCAAAAAAATCTAGAAAAACAATAGTGCATTGTATATGAGGGTTGATAGACCTTAATTGGCTAAAACAATCCAAGTATGGCAAAAACAGTGACATAAGGGTATGTAAGCTCCAAATAAATCCAGAGAAACATCCAAGCAATGTGTATGATGGTTGACAGATAGAAATTGCCAAAAACAGTTCAAAACTGGCAAACACAGTGACCTAATGGCAGTTTTGTTCATAAAAAATTCAGAAAAACAATGCAGCATATATATGATGGTTGATAGACCTAAATTGGCAAAAATAGTCCAAAATTGGCAGACACAATCAGCAAGCATGCATAAGAAACTATAAATTGTACAGGACAACCCAATTTTCGTTGGAATATTCGCTTCACATATTCAAAGGAACAGAAACGGTTCCCATGGGCCAAATCACATGTACATGAATGCATAGAAAACTAAAAGAAATCCAAGAAGCTATAATTCATTGGAGTAGAGGCTTCAAAGATTGAAATTAGCCAAAACAGTTGCAATATAGCACATTTAGTGAGTTAAACTCTAAACGTCCACAAACAATCCATAAAAACTATGAAGGATGCCTATCATATTCAAATTGGCATAAACATTGGCAATAGAGCAGAAAACAGTTATAAGAATGCATCCTAAACATCCAATGTTTTGTGAGAGGCATAGGCAGTTGCAAAATAGCATAGACATATTGGAATATCTCAAAAACTATAACGTAAGGCCTCTAATCACACCCAAATAACAACGAAGAAATCCAAAGCATTCAAAGATAGGAGTGACAGTGCCAAATCCACATAAAGAGTTGTAATATAGCAATGCACATGATAGAAAAAGGTCAATCCAATATAATAAATATTTGAAGACCCAAAATCATAAGCATACACGACTCAAAGATTCAAAAGGGCACAAACAATTGCCATATAGCAATTTACAGCTTTTAGAATACATAAGAACCAATAGAAAAACCAAAAAAACTAAACAACATTGGACTACACCCTTCACAGATTCGTATTGGCATAAACACTTCATCATTTGGCAATTGACAGTTCTAAGAATGCATAAATAACTCCAAAGCATTGAAAGGCATTGGAAAAAAGTGTAGCATCTCTGAAAGAACAATCAAAATAGGGTCAATTAAAAGAAGATCCTAATGCAGATTCTTCATTAAGCAGCTCCAACATCATTGCAGTGAGAACCAAAAAACCTATGGGCTATGGCAATGTTGCAGAATTTAAAAGCAATCACCATGGCAGAGAATCTGTAACATTTTCGAACAATACTTGGGTGTGAACTATAATAAAATTGGTTACACAATAAGTAATCTTACACTACTATTGCACTTAATAGATTCGTGAGAACACGATAATTAGGGCAACTTGAGAAGTTAATTTAGGGTTTTCAAAACAAAGGGTCACTTCAACAGATTACTTAGTAAGAAGGAAGAATCAAGAGGAAAATGAGATTTACGATCGATACTTACCAGTTGAAGATCGGCGATGAAGGATCGACAGAGTTGAAGAAGAGAACGGAAGAATCGCGCTTTGGGAGATCCAGTGGTCACTCCCGGAGAGATTCGCACCTAGTGATAAGGCCATACAGTTTGATAGGGTTTTCAAATTAGGGTATTTTTGTAATTGTTCTTTAATATCATGGATAGTTAAGACTTTTTCAGTTTTTGAGTTACAAAAATGTTGTTGAAAAAGCTTTTTGATGTAGCATTTTAAAATGGTGGCTTAAATGGTAAAATTGTTGTTGGGTGTTTGGTCAGGAAGCTTTTTGTGTGTAGCCTATATGCTGTATGTTAAATTATATGGTTGATGAAATGGTGAACCAAACACTACCTAGTAGGTTTCCTAGTTTATTTCTAGTTTCGTTGTTCTAATGCAATTAGGGTTTGGTATGCAGTATAAATATAATTTCATATCTATGTTTTAGAAAATTTTGCTTGATTATTAATGAAAATGAGATTCTTTCTCAAATATCTTTTTTCTTGAATTGTCGTTAAACAATTCAATTTGGGTTGTTAAACCAAAATCGTCGTATCTACAGTTGGTGTGTGCTTTCACTTCGTCAAGTGGTATCTGAGCAGGTTACATTCCAAAGATGTCCATCGATGACAAAAGAATTCATACAATTGACGATGATCATGGGTTACTCGCCAACGAAGATCAGGAGTTTTATCAGGTTCAATGCGGTGTTAGATTTGATGATCCAAGTCAAATACCTCTCGATTTTTCCATAGAGGAGGTTCAACCTAAACCTGAGCAACAGTTAGTCAACAGAGTTGTTCCTCCAAGGCAAGTGTTTGGCAACCCTATAGAGTAGGGAACATCATAGATTACATGGTTGGAGTGCCTAGCCAAACCAAGCGACGTGACCAGTGAAACACAATAGGAGATGTGTCACCGCCGTTGAGGGATTCTATTGAGTACAACAAACAATGGTATTATTCCTCTTTGTGATACTCAAGAGCTTTCAACTTTTGATGGTTGTAATAACCAAGTATAGAGTTTATTGGATTGGTTGCAAAATATGGAGCTTTATTTTGACCATATTAATATGGAAGAGGCAAAACAAGTCAGGTTAGTAATTACCAAACTCAGAGGTCGTGCTCAAGCTTTGCAACAACAGAGAAAGAGAGATGCTCAAGATCTAGTAAGCAATTGGGTGATGATGAGACAACTCTTATGTGAAAATTTCATCCCACTTGATTTTGACTTGAACTTATATCAAGAATACCAGAAGTTTTAGCAAGGAGACATGTCAGTATTTGATTATGGTGCTGAATTTAGTTGGCTAAATATGATGGTTAGTGTTGATGAATTTGAGATTCAAGTTGTTGCTTAATTTCTCAATGGATTAGAGGTAAAATTTGGTTGATGTCTATATGAAATTTGTCAAAGGCTATTAATCAAGCTATGCGGATTGAGTATGATTTGATGATTAAGGAAAACCAAGAAACAAATGAAATTGCGAATATTGTGGGTAAAGAAGATGAACACGTTAACAAAGATGAAGGAGTTCAAATATCTCTGGAAGGTGATGGGGAACATTTGAAAATTTCAGAAGTGATTTTTTGTGAAAGCGAAGTGTTGGTTGAGGTTGGTAATGGATTTGATGATTTCAAAGGAAAACATGTTAACGAGAAAGTGCTACATGAGTTAGATTGTATCATATCGTCTAAAATTTTGGAATGTGTGTTATTGATGTCGTTACTCCCAAGGAGTTTCATAGTTGGCCTGGAGAGTACAATTTTCTATTTCAACAATTGTTATCTCCCATCAAGAGTTCAAGAAAGCATTGGTTGGTTGTACTTTTGTTTGATGCGTTAACGGTGTTCTCCAAGTCAAGGTTCTTTCTCATGCGAATTTATAAGATTCGAGGACTCGTTGTCTCTAACAAAACGAATTATAACTCGAGGACGAGTTCTTTCCTAGCAGGGGCGACTGATGCAGTGGGCTTGGAGTTGGACAAGTCAATATGTGGCAGTGGTCTTTGAAGGTCCATAACTTTTAGCTAAATTGGAGTTACGGGACCCATAATATGTTTTCGAAAAAGGAATTTTGTGCTTTACAGATTTATAGCGCATCCCAGACACTAATTCCTATGTTTAAGGCACCTGTGCAGCTTTTTAGTTTTCTTGCACATTAACTTAGTAGGTTTCCTAGTTTGTTTTCTAGTTTCCTTGTTCTAGTGCAATTAGGGTTTGGTATGTAGTATAAATATCATTCTATATCTATGTTTTGAGAACTTTTGCTTGATTATTAATGAAAACAATATTTTTTCTCAAATATATTTTTCTTGAATGATTTTGAACAATTCAGTTTGGGTTGTTAAACCTAAATCAGTGTAGCTACGATTTAGTGTGTGCTTTCGCTTCGTCGCATACTATCTCTATTAAATTTATACCAAAATCAATACCAAGTATCACCATTATTACAAAAGGCAAGCCACATGCTCATACACATCACCAATACACATATTTCAATACAACTATATCAACAAAACACATCTTTTAATATAGTCACATAAAAAAACAAATTCCCACACAATTTGTTAACATTGTGGTTGCTCTAAGCAGTTTGACAAAAAAGACGCTAACACTGTAGGTGATAACACCTGACCCTCTCATGTGACTTTCCTGACATACATTTATTATGAGTTTTTTTTTTTAAAAAAATAAAATTTTCTTTTTGATAATAAAAATAGAACATAACTAGTTAACATGAAGCGTGATATAAAAAAAGAAGAAGCAAAGAGGTCATGTGGGAGCAAAAGTATAGTAGCGCTCTAGGGAGGTAGAGTAGAGAATTTGGTTGGGAAAAATATAAATCTCAAACTTCAAGATAGGTCACAATCCTGGAGATAACTAACGTCAAGGATTGCAACATGTATCAACATAATAGTTTTGTAACACGACTTAAATAAAAAAAATGATATCAATAGTCAAGATGACTTGGTTTATCACCATTCAACCCCTATATAAGACTAAGGTCGACCTAAGATACGTGTTTCAATACTAAACACTAGACTATTGAATTACGCTCGAGACAAACAAAGACTTGAGCGTCCAATTACAAACGGGGCACGAAAGACCGCCTCTCTTTTTGTTCTTGCAAGATATGAGGATTCATACTAATGTGTGGGTCATGTAGAATTTTATACCCACAATTAGCGTCGTATATGAGAAAGAAGTTATTCGGTGAATCTCACATCATGTCAAGATTACCATAAAGAGACTTAAGACTAGACGAAGTACATTCACTAGAGGTCATGGAAGGGCAATCGAGTCAAATTTAGAGAGATGAGAATGAACATTTGTTGTGGAAGAGATCGAAGAGACGATACGTCATAAACAGGAAGAACTCTGACTGAGACAGGTAGAACTCAGAGCCATGATAAATCAGTTCCATTCCATCAAGCAGCATAAAGGTAAAATACTTGATAGCATTATGAAACTGGCACCACCCCCTGCACCCCCCACCCCCCAAAACTGCTCACCGTAGAGAGGGACTGGCGTTAGATACAGGGAGCTTCACACACCCTAATGTCGGATAGAGAAATTTCAAAGTTGGTGCCACATTCAACACGAGAATCATGAAAGAGAGAATACAATCTCTTGAAGAAAAAAGGGTTAACCACCCAATTTGAGAAAGAAGAAAATGTATATTTAAGACAATGTTTAATCCCAACAATCAATGTCTGCAAGTATCAATCCCTTCTTTTTTAAGAAAGGAAAATACAAGTAGAGGATGGGGGCAGCTGTGGTCCTGTGGATAATAAAAATAAGTCATGCCTAGTTAATATGAAAAATGATATAAAAAAAGAAGAGTAAATACATGAGCTCCCTAAGGAGGCAGGCTAAAGAATCAAGTTAGAGAAAAGATAAATCTCAACCCCCAAAATAAAACTCAATGGTCAAAATGACTAACATCAAGGGTTGTAACCTATCTCAACAGAAGATGTTTAATCTGAGCATAATTGGAATGAACAATAATATCAATACTTAGGAGAGCTTATCTTATTACCATTCGACACTAATATAAGGATAAGGTCGACCGTCGACGTAGGGTACTACTTCAATACTAAATACTAGACAAATGAATTCTTTCTCAGATTGACACTAAATTTTTGATTATCAGAGGGCAAATAAACCGTGGAGGGCTACCTCTCTTTTTGTTATTGCATGATACAAAAATTCACCGTTGATAAATAATTGCTTTACTTATAGCTATAAGCATATTATAGATTTTGGTATTTGTTGGAAATAGAGTAGTGGGTGATTCCCTTGGATGCTAAGATTTATTGCATTAGAAAATAATGATGATTTCTCAACAAGGGATCTCATGAATGCAGATAGACGTATCAAAGTGTAATGTTAATAAATCAGCTAGCTCTCTTCAATATGTGCTTCTTGCTCTCCCCTTTCTAGCCATGATAGTCTTTTCAATATAGATTACATGATCAACATAATTCGTTTCCTTGTAGGCCTTTACTGCTTCATTAGGCGAGGGCTGTTCATTTCCATCTAAAATTTGTTATGGATCTTAGTACTACTGCTTGGATGCACAGTCCATTGTCCTTGCGAGTTATGGATAATATATGGTTTGCTCCAACTAGATTTGTTCATGGGAAACAAACTACAAAGCTTGATCTTGTAATTAATGACACATGATCCCTTGTTAGAATTGTGCATGGAGGATATGGAATGAAGTCTGTTTTAGAAGAGTGCTCCAACCTTAATTTGGTGTTGAGATGTCAAGATTATGACAATTAGTCTGCCACTTTTAGTAGGGATGACAACAAAGATCTGCTTTATCCGTATTTTAAATCATTTGCATAGTTGTCGTCCTATTTTTGTTCATTTTCTTAGTTGAGGATTCTTCCCATGTAAGACTTATTCTTTAAGGTAAATAATCTAGTACGCAAGACTCTCGTGGTGGACAGGATTAGAGACATACATAACGTATGCAGACCTTAACTTATATAATATGTGGAGAGTTTGTTTCTAAGAATTGAATTTGTTATTCCTAAGTTATATCTTGAAAATTCTACCTTATGCCACATGTTCGCCAATACTAGCTAGAATCCCACATTGGGTGAGGTCAAGGGCAAGAATGATGTAGACAAATCTTATTCCACATAGAGGTTATTTTCGAAAATTGAACTTATAAAAGATAAGCAATACACGTGCGATCTCCACCAAGGTGATCCTCTCTCTCCATATTTATTTTTGTTTTGCACTAAGGGTTTCTCCTTTCTTATGCAGCATGCTGTTTCAGCCAACCTTCTGCATGGTATTTGAGTTTGTCATGGGGCTCCAATTGTGTCCCCTATTTTCTTTGCAGACGACAACCTTTTATTCTGTCGTGCGAATTCCCAAGAAGCTACTGAAATCTTGCATCACTTCTTCCTTTATGAGCATATATATAGGCATGTATTAACTTGGAAAAATCTGCAGTTTATTTCAGTGCAAATGTGGAGATGTCTCGGCAGGGTTCTTTAATACACCAATTAAAACTGACTCATTTTTCCACTGATGCAAAGTACCTTTAGCCTCCCAGCTCTAATGACTCGGTCTCACAAGGGCATGTTTAGCTATATCAAGTAGCGTATTTGGGGTACAATCAAGGGTTGAAACTTGAAAGGAGAATCTACTTTGCCAAGTGGGGCAGGTTGTGCTTATAAAATCTATAGCCTAAGCGATCCTGCGCTATGCTATGAGTATTTATCAGCTCCCGCTTAGACTGTGTGGGGACATTAATTAGCTTATAAGAAATTTTTGGTGGGGTGCTAACTCATCTGAGAAGAAAATTACTTGGATTGCTTCGAATAAATTTTCTGACAGAAAATTCAAGGGTGGGTAGGGTTTTAGAGACTTCACTTTCTTTAAATTGGCCTTGTTGGCAAACCAAGGGCGGAGGCTTCAAAAATTTCCAAACTCCCTATGCAGTAGAGTTCTTAAAGCTAGGTACTATCCCAATTCCTCTTTTCTAGAGGCTTCGAGGGGAATAATAAACCCCTCATATTCTTGCTCAAATATCATAGTAGGGCATATATAGTTTGGTTGCTCCTGGTCTAAGGTGGCGAGTTGGTGGTGGAAAATAAATTTCAGTCTGGCACGACCAATGAATTCCTCCCCAAATGCTGATCATATTTCATCTGCAATTGGGCCTGTAGGTTTTGATTTGAAAGTTGCAAATCTAATTGACCCAACAACTAAGTTGCGGGATCTTAAAATGGTGTCTACCAATTTTACTTCACCTGATGTGGGAGCGATCTAACAAATCCCCTATATGGCTTAATTCAAGAAGATACCATCATTTTGAAGTTAATGTTGATGGCTCTTGGAAGCCCGGCGATGCAGAGGCAGGGATTGGAACCATTATACGTGACCACCATGGTCACATCTTGGTTACTTGTTTTAAAAGTGTTCATTCGGCAAGAGGAGCGATTGCTATTGAGGCTCTAGTTTTCCAATTTGGAATCTAATTGGCCCTTGATCATCATTTATTGCTTTTCCAATTGGAGGGCGATGCCTTTGACATTGTGAATGCCATCAGTCATGGAAAGATGTCCCTTCAAGACCATGACTTTATCCTCGAGGATATTAAGATCATGCATAGTTCTATTAATTTTTAAATTCTCTGTACCTCTGGGGTATGCAATAAGGTGGCCAATGCTCTTGCCCAAATGGGGCGTTCGGCTCTTTCTTCTCCCACCTTGTCCTTGGTAGAAGTCCCTCTATTCAAGAGATTTATTGTCCGTGGATTATAACTTGAGTTCTTATTAAAACTTACGTTCTCTTTAAAAAAAAACACATGCACAAGAATCTTGTAATAGAAAGGATCGTGGATAGGCAAAGTATATGCCGAAGTAAAATATCACGAATTATAGATTACATTAGTCGTCCACGGAACCTTTATTTGATACGCTAGTCCACGGAACCGACCATCCACTGCTTTTTTCTTCTTTTCTTTCTCATTGTCTGGATCTATTTTCCACATATTTGACTACATGCATAATTCCAAATGTGCGGCATTTACACATGTAATGTGGAAATGCACAAATTTGGAGAGTAACAATTTGGTGAAATATTTGTTCACACTATTCTACTTAACAATGCAATCACATCCGATCAGAGATCAATTTCTCTCTAACAACCTTGAAGGTCTCGCCAGTTGAGGTAAACAAGTCCCGCACGATAATGGGTGTACGCCCCAGCAACAACTAATACATGAAATAGTTGGTGGCTGTGCCCGGCAATGTCGAATTTCCCAGGCATCCATCGCTCAGGAATCCTGGTGGCGTAAACTAGCGCTCCCAAACCATATAATACCCCCATTAGAATCTCATAACCAGTCGTGTGGAGTGCCTCTGGCTGGTGCCAAAACAGTATTGCCTTGTGCAAAACAGGAGCTATCCCTGACAAGCCCATGCTTAAAAATAGCAAAGCACGAATGCTTCTGAATTCAGGGGTTTGAAACATCGGAAACAGAGAAGCTGAAACTGTCATGATTCCCAATAGCGTTATCATGCCCATGTAGAGATTGCAGAAGAAGGGGTAGCACATGAAGGAGTAGTAGACAGACGGGTAGAAGGAGGTAGAAATGAGAGCTGCGATTCCAGCATAATCAAGCCTCAGCATGATGTATGAGAGCCGTTCAGAGTGGCAAGAGAGGAGATGGCATGTGCTGCTTGCTAGCAAGCAAAACATGGCTCCACCCAAGAAAGCAAAAAATGGCCATCGCGTGATTGGCCTCCCCATCAGAGGAGCAATTATGTTTGCCATATCTTCCTTCACAGTATGCTGTCATTGATGTAAGCACAAAAGATGCATTAGCTGCGTAAAGTTTTAATGAACAAGGATAAACTCAATTAATACAAAGAAAGAACTTCAATATTTGTATAAGACAGACAGTATTAACTGCATATATAGTTCCAGATATAGTTCCCATCAAAGAGCCTGCTAAAGCTGACTTCAAACACACTCTCTCAGACCATAAGCATCTGTGACTCAAAATCAAACACTACTACGGCTGTGTTAAGAACATAATATGCTGCCGTGCTCTCTCACACAGCTCCCAAACTCATGCAACACACCCTAAAAAAGCTGGCACAATGTTCACATAAGAAAAAAAGATAGCACAATGATTGTTAAATATTTCATTCGAACATGTGACCCAATGGTTAAGTTGCCGGAGTGCAACTTAGAGATCACATATCTTCCCCACCTACTGGAGGAGTCTTCAACACGAGAGTTGTTTACACCTTTTTACATTTTTGATGTGATTCACCAAGAAAAGAAAATATGCATGTGCATCAAATATATCTAAAAAAATTATAATTATTTTCTTCAATCTTGACACCACCTATTATTTTCAGCTTGTAAATGCAGTTAAGACCTAATTAACAGTTTCTTCATCTCATCAATCATTCACTTCATTCCTATTGTTCATTGTTGCATCCACCCTGGTATTTTCTTACATCTGAGTAGTAATTGTAATCAGTTAATGTGCTTCGTGGTTGATCACCCACAATTCTGTAAAAAAATTTAATTGCATATATTGCTTCACAAATGAGTTATTCGTACAAAGCAAAAACCTCCCTCTCAGGGGGAGAAGTTATTGCATGCTCCAAGATATTTTTAACAAGTCCAAACCTGTGTATCATTAGCTCATGAATTGGTTGGAATCTAAACAAAAGTCGAAAACAGAGAGGAAATAGAAAAAGTTTAAGAAAACATATATTGCAATTCTACACACCATAAAGACAAGTGAAAGCAAAATATGCAAGAGTAGATCACTTAACTTCGTATAGAAGGGAATTCAGCTACCCATTTTTCAAGAAAGCATGACAAAAGTGAGATATTTTAGAAAATTATAAGCACTTCAAACGGCAAAATAACAATATAAGAAATAGATACATAAAAAAATGTACCTAAAAATACTGGCAGAGAAGCAGTTCTACAGGAAGACTAAATAAAAATCATGCAATTGAACAAGCAGCTGATAACCTTTTTAAATAGTAGGTGAGATCGCATTACCAGAACACAAGCATCTGTGTAGTTTCCATGGGAGAATCGCTTGGGTAAAAAATTATAAAGAAGTTCCACAACATGCCAACTAGAGATATTCATCGAAGGCAATGTTGTTTTCAGCTCCTCCCCAAGTTTGAGCAAATCAGCCTTTCTTAACATGTCAGGAAAATGTTTAAGTGAGTAGAGATCAACAACCTTCGGAACCTTCATTGCGGTGTATATGGTCAGAGCAAGGAAAAGAAAGAACCCGATTAAATGCCTGCATAGACATGAATTTTTGAGTATTTAAAATCACAAAATCTTATAATAGGAACAAAAATATGTCTATTGATCAAGAGTAAATAAATGATTATTTCAACAAATAGAAAACTAGATGTTTAGTACACAAATTCCTAGGAAAATTTTTAAATGGGGACCAACTTCAATTATTCAGAGCTGATACTTCATAATAATGTTGTGTTGTGCAGGCATATCGAAGATAAGAAATGAGACCACTTAATTGGATACAGGAGTCCTTAATCAGAGATAAGACACTAGAAAATTGTTGAAGAAGGTTTGGGCAAGTACAACATACAGCTGTTGATGCGCTAGTGAGAAGAACAGAGAAAATGCAGACAAGAAATAATAAAAAGGGAAGTCGTAGACCAAAAGAAAAATACGTATTAAAGTAATAATAGGGATGTGGGCTCTATAAAATTAGTGAAAAGTAGCTTTAGATAGAAGCGAATGGCCAAAGAGGATCCATATAGTGTATTCCAACTTTCCAAGACAAAGACTTTGATGATGATCATCATCCTTTAAGGGTTACCAAATAAACGTTAGACTAGGTGTTTCCACTTGATGAAAGCAACAAAATGGTAAAACAACGAAAGTTAGAATGGCCAAAAAGAGGCATCTGCTCTACATATGTTGCAGCGGCTTGCATTTAATAACACAGAAATGGCTGACCAGAGACACAGCTAATAAAATAATTCAACGAAGCTCAAATGTAAACAAAGTATGGGTACAGCCTCGACATTTGCGGATAAGAGCTGAAAATTTTCCAGAGAATGATCATCATTTTCATTCATAATATCCCTGACAAGCTATGTACATATTTCTTCACAGCAATTTCATTCCGTTATTTTTCTGCTTTCTTTTTTAGTAGGCAAGCACTGATGTCCACAAAATAAATGAACAAGAACGTGTTTTGTTGGGGGAAACATATAAATGTTCCTTGCTAGGAAACAGTTACATTCAAATGTTTCCACTTTGTCAGTACAATTGATAGTAAAAGAGTGTCTGTTCCAGCCCTGATCCATAACAAGAGTGATAGGAATCGGAAGAAACAGGACCAGAAACCACATAAGAATATTCTTGAAAAACTAAAACTATCAATACAGTTTAGATACCAAATTTACAGTAAACTAAAGTGTTTTGATTCAAAGGTGAGGGTTCCAATTAACACAATCAAAACTGTAATAGAAAAGTCAGGGATTATAGGTTGTAGGGGTGTTATCTAGATGTAACAGGTTCAATTCTAAACACTCTCCACTCACTGCAAGAACCCTGTGCACGTGAGTCGCTTACTTTTTTTATGCACAGGCTGAGAAAGGCCTTATTTATTGCCCACTAGAGACATCCAAAAATTAGTTTACCCTGATTTTGAGAGCTGGTAAGGGATAGATCCCTAGCTTTATATGTGGTTTCCTCTCAAATAGCTTTTAGAGAGATTGTACGGGCCTCTTATCATTGCACAACTTGTGTACAGTTTAGCATGTGAATTCATATTCCTTAAAGGTATGTACACTGACCTTTTGTCAGGCATCTGTAAATTACTTGGATTATTTCATTTAAGTTTCCATATTTATTGATTTTCCATATTTCCTTGCATAAGCCATTAGCTCATAATTACAGAATCAAAATCATGTAAGGTTCTCATTTCTTTTCAAAGAACAACATGGATTTGAACACAGCACCAAGAAATTCTTCAGAACATACTGTATAAAGCTAATAAAGAGAGTCCTATTTGGAAAATATATACGTAGGAACACATAATGGACTAACTTTACACGTGATATATTAAATAAAATTAAAATTTTGAAAACAGCTTCCAGTATCAGCCAAACTACGAAGACAAGGACTCCTTATTTTCTTTTCAGTCACACAACATCATTAGAATTTGTATTACCATAGGCCGCATCAGGTTTCAAAATCTCAAACTGAGATACCTCAAATTAATCAAATTCCAATATGTAATAGTTAATTTTCTGTACAACAGAAGACAGAGGTTGTCAACAGGCAATCCTTCAAATCTAAATTCAAGAACAAAGATAATTTAGTTTGTTTCTTGTCTTGGATTCACATTACTTTTGCTCCACTTAATCATTCCAAAGAGAGAGATCACCCACACAACTGGTACAGCTCATCCAAAATAACTTATAGCACCAGCCACACAACTACATCATTTATACATAATACATCTTTATCTTCCAAGCAATCATTATCTACTACGTGTATTCGGTTCCACCATTCATTTCTATCTAGGATTTTTTCTATAAGTCCCATTAATAAAAATATCACCTTCGTTGTGGATTGTTCCCGACATAAAACCAATTAGTTTTTGAATATCATAAATACTAATCTCAATCTTCATTCCATAAATGTTTCCCAAAGTTTAAATGTGTGAATCATATGCTTGAAGCCCCTATAATTATTACA
The DNA here is from genome assembly GCA_963580455.1 of Euonymus europaeus. NCBI lineage: Eukaryota > Viridiplantae > Streptophyta > Magnoliopsida > Celastrales > Celastraceae > Euonymus > Euonymus europaeus. The sequence goes on from OY756962.1 coordinate 9,433,248, forward strand.
ACTTTGGATATCACATTTATTCTTCTATATCGATACTATTAACTCTTTTCCAAAGTTTAAATGTGCGGATCGTATGCTTGAAGCCCCTATAATTATGACAACAAATAATCAATAGACTACCATACAAAAAGACTACATCGCCCATTCTACATTACATGAGCTGTTGACTTAAAAAAAAATTAAATCATCTAGTTGCTTAAGTTAGGAAACTTACGTCCAAACATTCAATGTTTCATTGTGGATGGTAAAGATGCTCAGCAAAGTTTGCTTCATTGGCCATTCAGCTCGGTAATGGCCCAGAATATACTCATTATCCCTCAGATACCCAGGCAACATGTGGTACTCTACCAACTGATACTTTACCTTATCCCACAATTTCTTCCTTTTCCCTTCCTTGGTCTTGTGAACTCTATTGTTTTTTTCAATTGTTTCAGATAATGGCCTTGAAGCCTCACAGCTTTCGTTTGCAATACCCATCTGTCAAAGCTCTAAACAAATATATAAACGTCTTAGATTCTGAGAAAATGAAAGAGAGAATATAATAACCCTGAAAATATAAAATCTCCAAGACTAACTTAATTGCACTACCAATCACAACTACAGTTAAATTCGGACAAAAAACAATTCTTTACGAAACTTCATAAATATAAAGAATCAAACAAAAGGTAATTGAAGGATCGGGAAGATTCAGAATAATCCATGGCGAAAAGCGAAACCCAGAAGAGGAAAACACAGAGGATGTACCCGATAATCGACGAACCGCTGGCTGTGAACGAAATCCGGATGGAAATTCTTTGAGAAAAGATTTTATGGAGCGGTGATGACCGACGAAGCCCACCAAAAAATTTAACGGTGTCCACTAATTAATTGATCAAATAGTATTTTTTTTTTTTTTGATCAAATAGTATTAAAAACAAACAATGTGAGGGACAGCGTTGGGAAATGCGGATATGCCAAGATGACAAAGCTATGTCGTTTTCTGTTTGGGCGATATTTTTAGGAATCTATCCATATTTTTTTAAGAATGTATATATGCTGCCTCACACTGAAAAAGTAAATATTCTACCGAAGTATCATATTTCATCTTATTCTTACAATAGAATATCATATTTTATTATTATATTATATTATAATATAATAATTCATTATACACTTATAATGAAATTATTTCATTGTAAGTTTTACAATTGAATACGATTGATAACATAAAAAAGTGTCTGAACCGTAATGATAACCAGTATATCAGATCTATGTCGTGGTACGTGAAGGTCCTTAAAGAAAGATGAACAACTAAGAGCCCGCTTGAGGTTTTTCTCTAGCGTAGACATTTCAACGCTCAAGTCAGTATGTGCTCAACAAATAGAAGTGCCCCGATATGCAGAGCTCTCCTGTAAGTATTGACAATAAGTTGTGATTATCCTTACCTAACGTTTGGAGGCTGTCTTTTACAAAGATAGAAGCGTCTTAATTGTAATTGAACTAGGACTCCATCTCTCCTTTAATCTGGATCATTTATATGTGGGTGAGTTCCTTGAGAGTTTTATTCCTAGTGGGATTCCTCTTTTGATGGGAAAATGACAACTCTTCTACTTGGAGTGAAACTCCTTTGTGTTAATCTTCTATACGGGCTAGGACCATATCGTGTTGAGCCATGATACAACACATGCCACAACATTCATTAACATGGGTAATGGCCTTAACCAGTGTTGGGTCATTATCAGTATTGTACCATGGTAACGGGTATCATTCAGTGTGTCATTCCTTAACCTGTTACTGGCACATGTCTGATTCTGATTAGTGAGGACATTTTAGTAATATCAATAGTCCCCCACTCTTTTATCGATGCGCCATTTTTACAGATTTCGATGCAAGAGTTCTATTAGGAATTAAATGCCAATGCATCATTTGAAATAGACGATTGAGATCAAAGTAAACAAAGAGTTCTTTCATCCTGGCCTATTCGATCTGGGCCAATTCCCACTCTATATAAGAAGGGTTGGTGAATTCATTCAAAAATGACCTTAACTCTCTTATTCACTCTACTTTTGTACCATATTTTCCTCCTTCTTATCGGGCTGTATCATCTCCTTTTGAAGTCAGTTTCTTCCTTTTTTTCCTTTTTAGAAAGAAATATGTCATCCGACTTCGTACATGGCCCTAGGGGGATCCTTGAGATCTTCTTCTTCAGATTTGTCGTTTAGCTCAGGTTACTCTAGAACAAAATTCGAACTAATTGTGGATAGAGAGTAACACCATGGATGTCCATAGAGAGAGTGAGTCTGTACAGGTAGCTTTTAACAGTCAGCCAAAAGTGGCTACACCAGACCTGGAGCAGCCAAACCTTCAATGGGGTGATATTCTCGAGACAAAGGATATAAAACCATTTTATCTATCTAGTTTTAGATGTGAAGAAGATTTGTTAAGGTCCCTAAGATGAGATATAGCATCCCCTGGCTGTGCTGGGATATATCCTTTAATGAAAACCCGCTTCATCAAAACCGCAACACTTTTGTTGTGATGGCCCAGAGATTAAAACTTAGGGTCTAGGTAGCCTACCCACCGACTCTAACTAGTTTTTTAAGGAGGTTCAATATTTTTCTAGGGTGTCTTTACCCTAATTCTTGGTTATTCACAAGCACAATTCTAGCCCTTTGCCACCAGTATAACATTCCCTTTTCACCCCAGGTGCTTCGACACTTGTTTAAGATAAACCATCATCCATGGGAAAAGGGTTTATACTACGTCCAGTTCCATGACCTAATAAAATCATTTCAGTATAAATCCTCTATAAAGCACTAGAAACCTTTTTTCCCTTTTGTTGCCATTCCACTCCAAGCTAATGAGGATCTCCCATTCCGTAACACATATAGGATTTTGATGCTAACTTTTTTTAATAGTCTTCTAGATTTATCCAAGGAGGAAGATGGGTGGCCAACCCATTTGAAAACTCTCCTCCCTCCTGTTGCTCTGATTGATAGATTTTTCTTAAGAGGAATACTCAAGGGCTTTTACTTCGGAGATGGATGGCCCTACGAGGTCGGTCCGAGTTTTTTTAGCTTGATCTGATCTTGTTTACGATTTGAATAGTTTTCTAACATTGGATGATTTATTTCTTTTGATAGACCAGTCACTTAAGGAAAAGTACTTTGCCATGATTCAGAGGAAACAGGCTGGTCCAAAAAGTAGCAAACAAGAAAAAGACAGCACCATCCTGAGATGTTCAAGGTCTTCCACCCCTACCAAAGCGGTCAAGAAAAAATCTTACTGGTGAGATTGTTGCATCTTAGGAAGCACTTGAAGCCCCACCCGGCGAGTGTGTGCCCAGCCGCTCTATACGGGTTGCCCATCCATCCGATTAAGGTGTACGTGCCTCCTCGGTGAAACATTACCTTGGCCAACCTGGCGCCTCACCGGCCCGACCTGGGAGTTTTGGTGTTTGACTCTGCGAATAATCCAACGGTGGTATCCTAGATGGTTTCTCGAGTACCTACGCCGACCAATTTTAAGCGGTATGAGGTTATTCCCTTAAAGAACAGGATAAATGAGTTGAATGTCCAAGTCATGATGGTACGCCACGATTCATTTTTTTTTCTCGGTCCAGATTTTCTTGATACTTAGTCGTTTTCTTCTTAATAGTTCAGATGACCGCCAATCTAGCCACCATCCCTTGTGAGATTGTTGCTATGCCTCTTAATGATTCAACTATTGTAGAATAGGCCAAGGTAGCTACAAGAGCCTAGGCTAAGGTTGAGCTGTTGAAGACTGAAAGAGGCTCGCTTAATGAAGGACCTATCCACTGCGGCCTCCCACTTTAAAAAGTACAAGGTGAAAAGGCCTAGCTCGACGAGCTGGTCTGGATCAACTAAGCATATTTTGGTCAGCAGCTCTATATTGAGAAGGCCACTTCTTATCAAGACGGGCACTGGGATGTTGTCAAGGAATTTAAATATTTAGAGAATTTTTCCTTGGGCTGAAGTCAGGAAGGCTATTTCAGTCTTTGAAGTGATATGAAGATGGCCCGTAGGGCTTTGATTAACGCTGGCTTAGACATCTATATTCCAGATCCTCTATTCCCCAATCTGGTTGGTAAGTTGACTTGGTGGAGTCCAAAGAGGAGATATACGAGGAGTGTCGCCTAGCCAAGGAGCGGAGAAAAAGGTTCATCGTTGAGGTGTTCGAAACAGATCTTAATGAAAACAATGAGGAGACTTTCATGGTAGAGGTAGAAGGCCAATCCGCAACTCAACCCGAGTTGTGGCTAGGCTGATAAATAGTTAATTTTTGATGTCTTCAATTTCTCTTCTTGCCCTCCGTGATAGGGAGGCCTTTTCAATTCTTACATTTTTAAAGGACGAGATGTTCTATACACACTCCTTATTTTAATGCAATTTCACACTCTGTGTCCTTTCATTTATGCTATCGTATGATTTCTATACTAGATATTTTTACAAGCTATATTTTTCGCTCCGTGATATCCATTAATATATGGTTTTCCTTGTTTCGAGATATCATTGTTATCTTTTAACACTTGTAATTTGTAAACAACACCGAGGCATTATCTTGTCAGGGTGTCTCGATTCCTCAAATTTTAAGCACTCAACAAATTTATGTGTGTAAACCGGGCCATGGTATCACCTTGTAGGGGTGTCGCGGTAGCCAATTTTTTAGACACTTGGCAGAATTTCTAATTGCTCTGGACGAGGACAACATTCTAAGGTACGTGTCATAGTACTAGGTATCACTCTGATTTTAGACTTATCTTTTGGGAATTCTGAACCATTTTATAAGAAAAACATAAAAATTTTATTACATCCAGAAATACTTCAAACAAAGCGCTTATTCCTACTAATCAAAAGAAAATCCTAAAATAAATTCTAAGTACATAAATACATTTCATCAGATATAGTAGAGACGAAGGTTGTCAACATTCCGGGGCCTCATGTCCCCAATTTCTCCAGGTCCTTGATCTTGTAGGTACCTTCTCTAAGGATTTTGACAACCTTGTATGGCCCTTCCAAGGTTTTTTGAAGCTTTCTAGGAAGTTTTTTGGTTGCCACTACATTCCTTAGGACAAGGTCCCCCACCGAGACTTTTCTCTCTCTCACCTTTCTGTTATGGTAAAGAGTCATGCGCTACTTATATGCTATGGTTTGGTTCCTTGATTCCTCCCTTAATTTGTTCTGCAACAAGCTGAGAGTCATTGTGAATGATCAAATTTTTAACTTCCAATTGTTTGGCTAGTCTTAGGCCAGTAAGGACGGCCTCATACTCAGCTTTATTATTGGATGTTGTAAGCTTGAAGTGCAACACATGTTTAATACATATGCCCCTAGGCCGAGGAGTAGGATTCCTACGCCATTGCCATCTTGATTTGATGAACTATTCATAAATAATTCCCATTGTGTAAGTCATGGCATGGTATTATGATAGTTGGTCGAATTGTAGCATTCAACGATGAAGTTAGCTAGTGCTCGTCCCTTGATGGCCTGACGTGGTTTAAAATGAATATTAAATTCTCCATATTTGATGGACCATTTTACCAACTTTCTTGAGGTATCATGTTTTTGCAGTACATTTTTGAGGGGCTGATCAGTTAAGACGACTATGGTATTGGCCTAAAAATACGACCTTAGTTTTCTTACTGCTACGATTAGCGATAATGCTAATATATAAGTATGAGTATAACATGTTTCTGCATCCATCATAACCTTTCTGGTGTAGTAGATAGGGCTTTGTACCTTGTCCTCTTGACGGACTAGTATTGAATTAATCACATGTTAGAAGGTGGCCAAGTATAGATAAAGTGTCTCCACTTCCTTTGGGCAAGTTAGAAGGGGTGGCCGTGCTAGGTTGTCTTTCAGATTTTCAAAAGACTTTTGACATTCTTCGGTCTAGTGAAATTTTTTCTCATACAGCAACCGGGTTACCCGGTAACCTGGTTGACCCGAACCCGATAGCCTTATATTTTAAAACCGGGCTATCAGACCGGGTTTGGGACATTTTAATAGTGACCGGTCGGGTCAAACCCGGTCCAATAACTCGAAACCCGACCTGATGTGCAGCCCTACTGAATACCCTCCTCATCCTTTCTAAAAGGGTGATGGCTTCTTCTTCACTTCTTTTTCTCTTGTTTTAAGGTTTATCCTTAATCAGCCCGGCATATGCCCTTAATTCCTACGGAAGTACTCTCCCCACCTATGGCAAGTCCTCCTATGATCACTCCACAATCGTCAATTGTGCTTGCACTAAGTTTTTCATGTCAGGGCGAATTATCCCCTCTTTTTGTCTTCCTTCGATAACTATCCTCATTATCCTCTCTTTTCCTCTTCTCCCTTCTGCTCAAGGTGTATTGCTTCAAGTAACCTCTTTTATTGAGGCTTTCAATCTCATCTTTCAATTGCCTGCAATCATCAGTGTCATGTTCATGGTACTTATGGAATCGACAATATTTATCTAACAAGCTCTTTCCTTGGGGAGCCCTTATCTTTTTAGGACATTGGACCAAGTTTTGATCACTAATTTCATTCAATACTCCCTCCTCGGGTGTCATCCCTGGCTAGTTTCTTGTCCGAGCTGCGACAATTACCATTTGTTCCACCTAACCATCCCTTTTTACCTTCTTTTTTTCGCTTGGTCAAGCATGGTGCGGATAGCAAACTAGGATAATCATACAGAATATGTTGCCTTTATATACTTCTTTGTCCTAGCTAGAAGTTGTTTCACGGTTTTGGGGTGGTCTGTACATACAGAGTTGCAAAATTGCTCATGAAGAATCATTCCAATCAATGCCACATTTTCCAAAATAATTTGGGCATATAGTATCTCCAAAGACATTTGGTTTAACCTTTCAATAATGAATGCCCGAAATGATTCCCCCTTCTCATGTTGAATTTTCATCAAATCTTGATTGATGGTTTTAGGCTTCCTAGCACTAGCAAATCGTTGTACAGACTTCCTAGAGAGGTCTTGAAAGCTGAAGATATGACTTGGTTGGTTTATGAACCATGTTTGAGCTGGCCTAATTGGTGTTGAGGGGAATGTTTTGCATTGGATAGTTTCAGATGCCTCACGACACTCCATCATGGATTTGAACCCTATGATATGGTCATTGGGATCTTCATACATCTCAAGATTTGGTTGTCTAAAATCACGTAGCATCAGTGTTGAGGATTTCCCTAAATAGAGGTGTCATAGAGTTATCCCACATCTCATTTGCTAAAATCTCGCCCCTATAGGGCATCGAGTTTGAGATCTACCTTTTGGAGATGTTTATCTAAATCATCCATCATTTTGTGCGTGTAGCTTTAGGTGCTTGCAGCTAATTGCCCATCCCGATTCTCCTACTCATTCATTCTTCTAGATTCTGGGAATTTCAATCTTCCTCATTCCTTCTTCCCAGCAAGTTAGTTCCATCCTGAGCCTGTGTGGCTCAAGCTCGTTAGTTTGTGATCATCATCTATGTAAGCATCTCTACTTGCCTACAAATTTGATTGAAACTATCAATAGTAAAAGTTGGTGCAAAAGGATTTTTCGGGTAGAGCTAACGAATTTAGGATGGCTCATTCTTCGAGTGGAAGTTTCCTTGGTGGCACCAACTTGGTGTTCATGCTATAGGCATTCTCTTGGTCTGGATTGTTTGTCTCTTTTGCATCCTCTTGCTACTAGGCTAGGGAGTTCTTGGGATGATTCATAGTATTTCTTCTAAGCCTGACCATGGTGATTCACTTTTGGGAAGTGATTCCAATAGACAATGTCAAACTAATGATGTCAAAAAGTTGTTTGAACCATGACGACGATCAGTTGGTCAGGTCTGTGTCATAGTATGTGAAGATCATTGAAGAAAGATGAACAAAAATGAGATAAGGGCCCGCATGAGGTTGTTATCTGACATAGGCGGTCCGACGATCAAGTTAGTATATGCTGAACAAATAGAAGTGCTATAGTATGCAAAGCTCTCCTATATGTATTGACAGTGAGTTGTGATTATCCTTACCTGACATTTGGAGGCCGCCTTTTATAGAGATAGAGACGTCCTAATTGTAGTTAAACTTGGACTCCCCCTCTCCTTTAATTTGGATCGTTGAACTGTGTGTGAGTTCCTCTAGAGGTTTAATCCTAGTGGGATTCCTCTTCTAATGGGAACATGAAAACTCTTCTACTAGGACTGAAACTTCTTTATGTTAATCCTTTATATAGGTTAGGAATCTAGGACCATACCATGCCGGGCCATGACACAACACGAGGCCCGTGATTCATTCATGTGAGTAATGGGTCTAACCAGAGCTGAGTCATTATGAGTACCATGCCATGTCAACGTGTACCATTCAGGGCATCATTCCTGAACCTATAACTGACACGTGTCTAATCTTTATTAGTGAGGTCATTTTAGTAATATCAATGATGTTACAATGAAATAAGAAAATATGGGTTGTTTAGGCCTAGGCCATTTATCAATACTGATCTTTTTTTTAAATGAACATATTTATCTATTATAATAGGTAATAATGACGAAAGCCTCACATTGAAATGCTAAAATTCTTAGCCAGCCACATCAGGTTTGTTTGGCTGCCACTTGGCTATTTTAATTTATTTCTTATTTGTTGTTGTACTTTTAACCCGACAAACCAAAAGACGCATAAGCTCTTTGTTTTCCTATTTATGACGGTTTTGTTCTACAAGCTCTTAGTCTCCTTTCGTCTCCTTAAGGACACGGATATTTTCTCTGCTCTATGCTTCACAACGCTATGTTTTCCCTTTTTCTATGCTTCATGGTGCTACAGATAAAGGATCAAAAGAGTAGATCAGACGATTCATTTTACACTATTATTTGTACACAATCTTCCACTCTCCTTTCTCTATCTCCTCGATTCTCCAATTTTTTCTGATAGGTACACCTCTGTTTCTTTAGCATGGCTTATATTTGTTTATTTTTTTGTGCTATTGGTTGATTTCTTCTTCTAATTTCTGTTTTTGTTCTATGTATAATTGAAAGTTAGAGTTTGTGCCTTTCCTTTTCTTTCTAAATTCATAGATGTAGATGACTGAGGGGTTTCAGCTTGAGCTCTCTTATCTTTTCTTTGCACATTTTCCTCTAACTACACCATCTTAATCATGCAGGTTACTAGAGAAATTTCTTCTTTTTATTTCATTTCAATTTTGATCAATGTTTAAGTTTTTGCTAAGCTTTTATAGGATCGATGTACCATGGTTCGCAAAAATTGACTTAGGAGGCCGAGTAGGCATTGCCTAGGTGGTAGTCGAGGCCTGTCGCCTAGACTAGGCCCTAGGCAAGAGCAGTAGGGAACCAAAGGTGGTGCCTAACCCGACTAGTCCCTGATTAACTCGACTAGTCCTCGCCTAACCTGACTAGTGCCCGCCTAACCCTCCTAGTCGATTTTAACTTTTAAGAGACAAACTATTTTTCTATATACATTTAACATGATAAACAAAAATACGCATCAGATCTTTCTTCTCCTATTTGTGACAGTTCTGTTCTATAGGCTCTTAAGACTCCTTTCATTTCCTTAAGGACGCTTGCGTTTCCCTTCCTCTGTGCTTTACAACGCTATGCTTTTCCCTCCTCTATGCTTCATGACACTATAGATAAAGGATCAAAAGTGAAGATTACATCAGACGCTTCACTTCTACCCCATTATTTGCATACGGCCCTCCACTTTATTTTTCTGTATCCCCTCAAATCTCCAATTTTGTCCGACTGGTAGGCTTTTTCTTCTTCAGCTCGACATATATTTTGTATTCTTTTTGGGTGCTATTGCTTGATTTCTTCTAATTTCTCTTTTGTTCTATGGATGATTGAAAGTCAGGGTTTGTCCCTTTCCCTTTCTTTCTAAATTTGTAGATGTTGATGACTAAGGGATTTAGGAATGAGCTTCTCTTTTTTCTTATTTGCACACTAACCTTTGACTATGCCATCTTCAATGTGAAAGTTAATGGAGCAATTTCTTGTTCTTATTTCTTTTCAATTTTGAGTTAGGTTAAGGTTTGCGCTAAGTTTTGTAGGATTGATGTACCATGGTTCATAGTGTTGCAAAACTCTTCCTCGATGGCCGACAAGGCACCACCTAAGCCGTAATCGAGGGCACTAGGCAGCGCCTAACCCAACTAGTCTCTAATTAACCCGACTTGTCCCAATCTAACCCGCCAGACGATTTTAACTTTCAAGAGAGACACTAAAAAAAATCTAAAATCTAAAGTCACGATGATATTTTGATGATTGATGTTATGGTTTTTGTTTGATTAATAATGTTTCTTTTGTTTTTTACATTTTGTAATTTGAAAATTGTATGTGTTGTATACTTTGATTTGATCTATCTTGTTATGTTTTTGTGATTTGTATGTTTTGAATTCTTGAATTTTAACAAATTTCTTTTGTTTTTGTAATTTTATAACATTGGGTTCACCTATACTATTTTCAGTTCTTGGTGCTACATTGTCCCAATGACAGAGCTCAACTGCATTATAAGAAAAAATGCCGAGTTTTTTTGTTATTCTAAATTATAATATTTAAGTTAAAATTATGTACAGAAGTATATTACCAATTATGATTATACAATTGTTTAGTAAGATGTGACTCTTCTTGAAGATAACTAATTATATTCAACATAGGTATATTACCAATTATGCATTGACCTTCCCTAAATTAGGAGTTCCAATTATGTTCCATATATAAGAAAGTTACTTTTATTACAACTATGATGTTACATCATTAAAGTATGTTGGTATTGTAGATAGCTTGAGGCTTTTGTAAGATGTTGAGCTGATTCAATTTCCAAATTCGTGGCAGTCAATGGAACCAAATAACTTAGTAGTAGGAAATAGAGTGGAAGGAGAAGATTTCAAGTTGTATAAAATTTGAATCTTTCTTAATTGATATCTTTGACCCATGTAATGTGCTTTATTTTCATGTTGTTATCTTATAAATGGCAGTAGCATACAAATAATCAATTCAATTGATGCATGATTAACATAACATATATATATATATATATATATATGTGATTCATATGATTACAGAACTAAAACCAAAATCATAAGAACAATAACAATAAATTAATAGTAAATTGAGAACAAGAACACCATTACCAAAAGACAAAAAATTAGATCAGATGGAGTGAGGTATGGTTAGCTGAATCTCCTTAAGGTGATTTACGCCCAACCATGGCTGTCTTATCTCTATTCGGATGAACACTTCCCAAGATATAACACTCCTTCACCATTTGTTAGAGACACTTCAAAACCGAATTTATACTCTCACAAATATGAATTAAAAATTGGCAGCAAGAGAGGAGAGATTTTACTTAAAAAATTATTTGTTTACAAGCTGAGGGGCTCTATATATAGCCTATGGGCTATGGAGCCCAACTAATTGCTCCAAAAAATAAAGGAAGTTGGAGGATTTTATGGAGCTATTTGCAACCACTTTGACCTACAAATTAGCCACAAAATCACCCATTATCTGTTGAACATTCAAACCAAACAATCCCCCACATGAATGATAACTTATGCAAATTTAGATACAAAGGAAATATAAGAGTACAATAGGAAAAATAATGCTTCAAGATATGAAGCTTTTAACTTTGAACCTTTCCCAGTGAAGATCTGTCAAACCACTTAACTAGTCAGTGACTGATGTCTTGAAGTACTAGTTGTTTATGTAAGCTCTATCAATGGACCTCACACAACACTAATGCAATTCAAAATTGGTTTTCGATCGTGTTCATTATTTTGGCCTTGAACATCTCGAGTTCAGTGAGTGCTTTAGAAAATTAAACCTTGATATATTCTCATAGAGTCAACCTTGCTCTTCACTCACATAGATGGTTTCCTATTAGAAGTATCTCACATACCCTACTTATATATCATAAGATATAGGCACCATTAAAAGCATTGCTTAACCTATACACGCTTCTACGCAACACTTAGTACATCCAATGAAAGAGACAGAGTATACTCCAATGTGCCTTTTATTTGAGTTACACAAAAATTATGTTGTCTTATTGAATCTATTCCCTAGGATCTCCAATTTCTAGGTTAGGTTTCAATCATGGTAACTCATGGCTTGAAGGCTTTTTACCGCATTCCCCTCGACACAATCTTTCACCTTAATACTCAGACCTTTTGTAAATGGATCCGCAAGGTTATCTTTAGACTTCTCAAAGTGTATAGAAATTATTCTTTTGGAGAGTAATTGCATTATGCTATTATGTCTACGGCGAATATGTCTAGACTTATCGTTTCAAATTTTGTGCTCTTGGAATTACAACTTGATTATGACCATGAATGCAAATTGTAGGCATGTGATTTGGTCATATTGGATTGTCCTCCAAAAAGTGATAAAGCCACTCTACTTCTTCACCAGACTTTTCCAAAGCGATGAATTTAGATTCCATCGTTGATCATGCTATGCACATTTTCTTTGAGGACTTCCATGAGAAAGCTACCTCTCCTAGAAGGAATATATAGTACTAGATTTTGATTCATCTAAATCAGCAATCCAATTGACATCAGTGTAAAATATTGGATATTTACCATAGTTCAACATATTGTTCTTTATTTTGTTTAGGGGGTAAGTACATTTTAGTCACTAAAAGATTTGTCATTTTTCATTTTGATCACTGAATGTTCAAACGTTTCAGATCTGCTAGTAAAAATTTTCAATTTGCTTCAATATGGTGTTTGTTGTTTCAATAGGGTCACTTTGTTGTCCCAATATGGTAATCCAAAGTGACCATTTTGAAAAAAAATAAACTTTAGGTATTGATCTATAACGTTTTGACATTCAATGACCAAAATAAAAAATGACAAATCTTTCAGTGACCAAACATGTACTTAACTCTTTGTTTAGGTATCCTAATACTCTAAACATAGCTTTCCAATGCTCATGTCCATTGCTTGTGTGTCTACTTAGTGTACTGACAGAATACACAAAATTTGGCCCCAAGAAGTTTAGGATATATATTGCACTGTCAATAATTCGAGAGTATTCCAACTGTTGAATACATATCTAGTATTCTTATGTAAGACTAGGTGAGGAGAAAATAACTTTTCACATCTTTGATGCCATGTCCTTTAAGCTGTTGAATCACTTCTCGATATAGTATGATTAAGATAAAACTAGGCCTTTTGAAGTTTTGGAAATTTTAATTCCCACTATCATATCCGCTTAACCAATGTCTTTCACGTCAAAGTTCTTAGATAACATTGTCTGGGTTATGTTGATGATCTCAAGATTACAACCAAGAATTAACATATCATTGACATATAAACAAATGATTACACAATCATTGTTTACAACTATTGTGTAAACACATTTTTCATACTCATTGATTCGAAATCCATCTCGAATCACTACTTGATCAAATTTGTCATGTCATTTTTTTGGATCTTATTTTAATATATAAAAGAACTTAACAAGTATACACACCTTGTGTTCTTGACCTTTGACATTAAACCCTTTGGGTTGTTCCATATATATCTCTTTACTAAGTTCACTGTTTAAGAATGCAATTTTTGCACTATTTGGTGAATCACCAAGTCATATAGAGAAGCTATATAAATTAACATCCATATGGATGTAATTCTCGTGTTTGATGAATAAGTATTGAAGTAGTATAGACCTTCCTTTTTAAACACTTTGGCTACAAGCCTTACTTTGTAGTTACCTATGAGTCCATCGGCCTTAAGCTTTTTTTAAAGATCTATTTACATCCAATTTACTTATTCCCAGGTGGGAGATCAACCAATTCCCATGTATGGTTACTCAGGATGTATTCTGTTTCGTTGTTTACAACTTCTTTCCATAATGGATCATCTGGTGTTGACGTTGCTTCTTTGAATGTCTGAGGCTCACTTTCCATTATGTATATTCGATATTCATGACCAAAGGACTTTGATTCTTTTGGTCTCTTACTCCTTCCTGGTTCACCAACCTCTTGTTCACCATTTTGTTCATTCTTAAAATTGGAATCTCCATTCCTTTTCTGAGCGGTCTCACCTCCTTTGCAAGAAAATATTTCCTCGAAGGGTTCTGCATCTCTCATGTCCATGATTTTATTCACATGGATATCATCTATCTAAGATTTTGGTGCCACAAATCTGAATGCATAGCTATTTTGAGCATATCCTAAAAATATGCAATCCACTGTTTTAGGTCTAAGTTTTATTTACTTTGGTGGAGGTACTACCACCTTAGCAAGATACCCGCTACACTTTCAAGTATTTGAACGAGGGTGTTTTTTTTTATTGCACATCTCATATGGAACACTACCTATTTTATTGTAGAGCATTCTGTTAAGAATATAATTAGCAGTTAGTACTGCATCTCACCACAAGATTTGCAGTAAGTCAGAACTTATTTACATGGAATTAACCATTTCTTTTAGAGTTTTATTCTTTCTTTCATCAATTCCATTTTTTGAGGTCTATATGTGGCACTGTTGTTCATGGATTATTAGAAACTCAGTGCACAACTCATCAAAGGGAGCTTAATCATATTCGACTCCCCTATTCAACCTTAGTGCTTTAATCTTTTTACCATGTTGAGTCTACACTTCATTTTTATACTTGATAAACATGTCCATTGCTTCATTTTTGCTATTTAATAGATTTACATAACAATATCTTGTGAAATCATTAAAGTACTTATTTCCATCTCCACTTTGAACAAATTTTAGATCACATAACTATGGATTAATGCTAGAGGCTTAGTACTTATTTCAATTGAGTGAAAGTGTTTCTTGGCAAAATGATACAGCTATACTAGCTTTGGAGTTCTTGGAGAGGCGTGACAGACGTAAAGTTTAAAATTCCAATTCAAGTATGTGTGTAACTGTTGGGTCTTTTATTGTCTTTTCATAAATTGTAATTTATTTTCTTATTTTCTTCCTTTGCTGGAAAATGTCGGTGTTTTAGGGCTTGTTTCCCTTTGTTAGGGGTAGTTTTTGGTAAATTGTAAAAGCGAGTCTGCAAACTCTTCTTTCCCAACTTTCGTTCTTCTCACTGTATCAAGGACTGTTGATGCCTAAAATCCCAAATTTAGTGTGCGATTCTGTGGGTTTTTAGAGGATTGTTACTTTAATTTTTTTCCCGTTTGTCCTGACTAAGTTTTCACTACATCACAAACTTTGCTTCAACACATGTTTCACATTTATGGTTGACATCCAAATTGAATTTGGGAATTAACCTTAAGTTTAACAACTTTTTCATTGTACCATAGTTTTCATGTCCTAATTTATCATGCCATTGAAATGGAGAGACAACAAATGTAAAATGAAGACAACAATTGCTGTTATTATCAATTACAATAATATTGGCTTTAAAAAGCCCATCACAAATATACCCCTTTCCTACGTAAGTCTCATTCATGGAAACAACAAATTAGTTGGATTCAAACACTATCCCGAATCCTTTGCTGATCATGACAAGCACAATAATAAATTTCTTGTGAATCTTAGGGACATGTAACACATCTCGTAGTGTGAGCTTCTACTTGAGGTGAACTTCTAGATCACCTTCTTCAATGGTTTCTTGAGAAGATTTAGCCATGTAGATCTCTACAACTATATCTATCCACTAGTCTTTGGTATTTACTACGAGATTCACTTTGGAGATCACAGCAACCAGCATCTCATCATCTTCTTCACTTCTTGTTTAGTCAAATGAGCTTGCTTAGCAGGTTTTTCCTTTCCATTACCTTTTTCCTTGCCTTTGCTATTGTTGGGGTGCTTTCTACAATGTTTAGTCCTATGGCCAGGTGTGTCACAGACAAAGTAGTTTGTGGTGGAACTTTTGAGACTATTGGCCTTTGGCTTGTTAGTCTCTTTTTATTTGCCTATCAAACTTGGGTTTTGAAGTTTCTACCACATTGTCCTTAGGCACCCTTGGAAGTGTACCACTTTACCTCATATTGTCCTCTTCAATCCTTAGATGGAGGCCTAGATCCTCTAGATTCATACATTTGTGCATATTTTTAACCAATTCTTACAATTAGTCCACCAAAGAGGCAATTTCTCTATCACTATTGCTACTTGGAATGATACAACTCATAGTCATTCCTTTTGCCTCAATCTTATGCGGAAGAAGTTGAAACTCTTCCATTTTTCTAGTGAAATACTTGAGTCTACCATTTTAAAGTCAATAAATCTTCCCACCATAAATTTCTTGGTATGAGCATCCTCGTTTTTAATAGTGGGTATCATATAGTATACATTGTAAAGTGGATTCACCATTCAATTGAGGATATAGATTTTGCATAAATAATCTTAATACATCCATGCTTGCATAGCAGTAATAGTTGACGGATCAGTCCTTTTTGCACTTATAGAAGGACAATCTTTTCTGAGGTATTGAGCAAGTCCACAAGTTGACAAGTAAAATTGACTCTTTTGTTGCCACCTCTTAAAATCAGTACCATTGAGTTTCTCTGGTTTTTCTCCAAGCATTAAAGAAGTCATACAACTAGTTACTCGATCGGTTATCCCAAATGTGGGTACCATTGGAGTGGAGCACACCAATGCCACTAAGAGCAACCATAACTGTTGATGCAAAAATCCGCACCGACGTTAGGGTTTCTTGGGTTGAATGCACACAGGCTAAGGAACTGAATTGAAAGTAAAAGCACACAAAGAATTTACGTGGTTCGGCAAGAATGCCTACGTCCACGGTAGAGTCTGTATTTCTTATTCACTATCTTTTCTAAAATGGTTACAAGGGGTGCTATTTATACTATAATCAAGTAACTGCTCTCCTGCTTCCTCTCCTTGCATCAGGCATGCAATCCTTGTTTAAATTTTGAAGAGCAGTTCCACTTGAATTTTGAAGGAGAGGTGAAAAGATCATGATCATCAACAAAGGCGGGATGACGTTATTCAAGTTACGTATCACACTCCCAACACGTCTTGTCGTCTTATGCCACGTGTAGCATCCAAGTGTCACTGTCTCCCTACAGCCACGTGGCACCGCACTTTTATACTCCATAATAGCCCCCAGCCTTTTTCTTATTTCCAAAGGAATGAAGGATTAAAGGCTTGAATCATCTTAACACAAGCCTCTTTGGCCTCCCTCCATAGGATCGGAACTGATGAGGATATTTATCCTCTCCAATCAGAATAAAACACGTGGCAACAGCTGTCAATGAAAAACACTATCTTTTTCGCTGAGCGATTCTCGGTACCGAGCAATAGAGATACCCTTCTCGGCTCCGCACCTTCAAAACAGTAACGAGCTCCCAGTAAAACATTAATTCCTTCATTTGGCAAGGTATTATTCACCACCACTCGAATTCTATTAATGGAAACCACCTTCACAATATAAAGGGGTTGCCCCACAGGTAAAACGGGACAACTCTTTCACTGAAATACAATTTACTCTTTTCCCAAGAACACCGAGCAGTGTTCTTTGGAGAGTGTGTTTGTGCTAGCATCTGACTTAAGCATCGGAGTGCCAACGCCAGAGAACACTCTTTGGCGGGCCTCTCGCTTAACAATCTAGATTTCCTAGAAGAAGCTCGGGAGATTGCTCGGATCATGACTGCAGCTTACAAACAAAGAACATCCCGTTACCACAACAAGAAAGTCCGAACAAGGAGGTTTTTCGAGGGAGATTGGGTCCTCAAGAAAGCCACTGCAGCTGGTAAATACCCTGGCAAGCTCGGGGAGACTTGGGAAGGCCCTTTTCGGGTTATCAGGGTCATGCTGGATGAAACCTACAAGTTGGAGAATCCCGATAAACCAGGAGAGATGCCACCCTGGAATGCTGGAAATCACCGAAGATATTACATTTAACTTTCATTTGTCGGCATGTTTTTAAGAACCCCTTTTTTCTCACTCGTTCCTTACACGAGGTCTAGAAGTTTTCTCACTTCATTGAAAGTAGCTCGTTCTCTTATCAAGATTCTCAGAACACTGCTCTGATACATTACAACTCATTTTATCTACGTTACAATGGCCGAGCATCGTTCCAGGCTTCTCAAATTACAGTGGCCGAGAAAAGACTTGGCACGTTACAACTCAATCCCGTTGAGCTACAACAACCAAGCAAAAACAAGTTCGCTACGACCTAGAAGAGTCTAAGGTCACAACAATTAAGTGACTATGCTCGGATCTATTACCGTTTAAGATATTTTGAATTACAATATCCGAGCATAAATATAAGTAGATTAATGAAATCACAAAAGGCAACAAGGGAAGAAACTTCATTGATAATAAAGTCATTCATAAACAAAATAGAGAAAGAGTTCAAAAACTACAAATAAAATAATGAAAACAATCTAGTTTTCTATGTCAACAAGTTCCTCGGTAGCTTGCTCCTTCTCAGGTTCCTCAGTAGGAACTGGGTTGAGAGGGACATCGTTCTCTGGGAGAGCGAGAGGAACGTCAGCATCCACATATGTTTCAATGTCCTCTTCGTCGTCGCCCTCTTCCTCCTGGAGAAGAAGGAATTGCTCGTAGGCTTCTTCCTTGACGACATCCACCTCGTCCTTTCCCACGATGCCTGGACATAACTCGTCAAATATGTCCGAGCTCTGACCCTTGCTGGCAAGGAATCTCCAAACTTCCTTGATTGCGGCTTGGAAGCAAAAGAAGCCCTCCTGCTTGGGGATAAAGTGGAATTTAGAAGATTCCCTGAACTCTCAAAGATCGGCTTGGCGCCCGCACTTGAACGTACGGTCACCATCTGCCTCCGCAGACGACCTTTGTCTCGCTAGCTCTTTCTCGGCCTCTTTAAGCTTCTTGGCCGACAGGGCCTCAGACTCTTGATCCTTTTTGTGATCCAACTGAGAGAGCTGCAAGATGATCTCCGTCCAACCAAGGGCCCCTTTGAGGAGATAGATTTCTTGGGCAACAGTCTTTTTCTTGGCAGACGAGCTCTGAACATCTAGGGAAAGTTTCCCGAGAAGGGAAGTCAGCTAAAATCAACAACGGAACAAGTTATTAAAGAAATCGAAAAAAGAGATGCACAAGATAAAAAAAATTATTACCTCCATTAGCTTGACAGCAGAAGCCTCCATCTTTTCCTCGGTGGTCATCTCCTCGGCTCGCCTTTGGTTCGAGGGGAGAGACAGCTTCTCTGGCATCTCCAAGGTAACCCTGGAATTGGCCATAGTATCCGAGAGACGTACATTCCACTGAGGAACGTAGACGTCACCCATTCTGTGAGGAGGAGAGGAAGAGCGTGCGTCCGAGACACGGGAAGGAGAACCCATTGGTCGGAAAGAGGGTGTAGGAATGAATACCCCGCGTCCTCGACCTAGGTCCTTCCCTTGGCCTGGCTTCAGACGGATTCCCGCGGCAAGAACCACTTTATTTCTCTTGTTCGTCTCTGGTTCACCACTATTTTTCCTCTTATGGGCCAAGTTGGCCATCCACTTCTGCATCCTCAAATACTCCGCTGCCGAAGACATATCTGAAAAGGATAGCAACGAATTAGAAACATAATAACGGGGCGGAAAGACAAAACCGAGAAAGAGCATGTCTTACCTTGCATGGCTTGCTCGGACCTATGAGCCCTTGTAAAGTCTACCGCTCGACATACCATGGGAATAGAAGGTTTGGTGAAGGGTCCTTTGAGGGTAAGGTACCAGTCAAGCTCCTCTATAGAAAGTTGGGGAAGGCATTCGAATTTACTGAACTTAGGGAGTGCCCACGAGGTTCTGAAAGGTATAACCTCGTCCTCACCTAAGGGCATCCGAACAAAGAAATAGTTGGACTTCCAATGATGATTGGAAGAGGAGTATTTGGGGGCCACCAAACCCTTCTTAAATTTTAGATAACATAACCCAGGGTTCCTCGGGGCTCTACACAAAGAGAAGATGTGTTGAAGGACATTGGAAGAGAAAGGAACGCGAGGCTCGACATAATAATGGAGTATCATACCGAGGAATACCCAAGAGTTGGGAGCTAAGCAAGTTGGACAGATGTCGAACCGAGCAAAGAAGGAACATATAGCTGAAGCTATGGGGATCCGACAACCATAAGAAAAGGCGGTGGCAGAAATGGCGAACTCCCCATGCTAGGGATTGAAAGGAGATACACCCTCAGGCACGGGCCGACAAGGGTAGGGAATACCGAACAATTTCTGTTGCTGTTCTACCTCGAATTCGGTAAGGCTACAACTAAGGTTTCTCGGTTCCCTAGTTCCATCACCTGCAACTCGGGCTTCCTGTAGAGGAGCCTCAAAGCCAGAAGGTGCAAAGAAAGGACGTTCTGCTAAGGGAAGCCTAATGCTCGTCCTAATAGGAGGAGAAGTTGAGGTTGAGGGAGAAGAACCTAGGTCGGCATCTTCTAATACATTAATATTACTACTTGAAGAAGGGGAAGACATTTATCATACCTAGAAAGCTCGGTTAGAAGAAGATAATGTAATTTCTCAATTAGGATGATGAGAATATAACTGCTCGGTAATCACACAGCTCGGGTCTCTCAAATTTGGCAGCAAGTGGCTTTGAAAATGACGTCTTCACTATTTATAGTGAAAGACCGCCCTGGTCAACGGATCTGATGAAGAGACCTTCAGCATCCTTTCATCTGGACCACTCAGCCTCTGCTCATCGACAAACCGTTGGATCACCTCAAATCTCATCATAACCATTCAAAGTTTCATCATCAATGCCACCCTCGGGCAAACCAAACGACAGCTAATACAGGACTATCATTGGTCGTCTAGAGCCACCAATCACAAGCCTGAGGGGGCAAATGATGAGGATATTTATCATCTCCTATCAGAATAAGAGACGTTGCAACAGCTCTCAACGGAAAACACCATCTTTCTCGTTTGGCGATTCTCGGTACCGAGTAATAGAGATATCCTTCTCGGCTCCGTACCTTCAAAACAGTAACGAACTCCCAGTAAAACAGTAATTCCTTCATTTGGCAAGGTATTATTCACCATCACTCGAATTCTATTAGTGGAAACTACCTTCACCATATAAAGGGGTTGCCCCACAGGTAAAAAGGGACAAATTTTTCACTTAAATACTATTTACTCTTTTCCCAAGAACACCGACCAGTGTTCTTTGGAGAGTTTCTCTGTTCTAGCATCTAACTTAAGTATCGGAGCGCCAACACCATAGAACACTCTCTGGCGGCCCTCTAGCTTACGTTTGCTCATTAATACAGGATAGTCCCCAAACGAGAAGATCGTCAATCCGAGGAAGTACATCATCGAACCGAGGAAGCCTTTGTTCGGACCTGAATTGATACGTCTTCACAACGTTTGGCATCAACCCGTCTTAGGTTGCATGCATTCATTTGCACAAGAGTGCCTATGCCTACGCTAGGCACTAACCCTCATAGGCTGGATGCCTACGTATGGCACAAGGTGTCTAAGCATTTGCTCGGTCATCAACCCCTCTTAGATTGGATGCATTCATCTAGCACAAGAGTGCCTACGCGTATGCTGGGCACCAACCCCTCCTAGGCTGGATACCTAAATCTGGTGAGAGGTTGTCTACGTCCTAGCCCCTTCTAGGCTAGGCTGGACGTCTACATTTGGCATAAGCCCGTCTAAGCCTTCACTTGGCATCAACCCCTTCTGCATTGGATGCATTCATCTGGCACAAGAGTGTCTACGCCTATGCTAGGCATCAGCTTCCTCCTAGGCTAGGGCCTAGGCAGCTTCCTCTTAGGTCGGATGTCAGGTAGCCCCTCTTAGGGTGGATGTCTATGCAATGCACCAGCTCCTCCTAGGTTGGTACTTACATCTGACATAAAGGTGCACCAACCTCTCCTAGGCTAGATGCCTACGCCTGATGCAAAAGTGTCTACGCTTGGTACCAGCCCTTTCCTAGGCTGGATGTATACTTCTAGCACAAGGGTGCCTATGCTAGGGCACTAGCCCCCTCCTAGGCTAGATGTATGCCTTTGGCACAAGGGTGCCTACTCAACCTCCTCTTAGGCTGAATGTCTATGTCTGACATAAGGGTGCACCAACCCTGCTTAGGCTGGATGCATACGTCTGGCACAAAGGTGCCTACGCAGCCTCCTCCTAGGCTGAAAGTTTATATCTGACAAAAGGCTGCATAAGCCTACACTGGGTACCAGGCCCTCCTAGGTTGGATGCCTGTGTCTGGCACAAGGATGCCTACGCAGCTTCCTCTTAGACTGAATGTCAGACAGCCCCCTCTTAAGCTGGATGTCTACGAAAGGCACAAAGGTGCACCCGCCCTTACTAGGCTAGATGCTTAAGCCTGGTGCAAATGTGTCTATGTACCAGCCTTTCTAGGCTTGACGTCTAGGCCAGAGACAATGGCGCACCCGCCCCCTTCTAGGCTGGATGCCTATGCCTATCACAAGAGCGCACCAGCCCTTTCTTAATGATGTAACATCTCTACCTTTTTTTAATCTTATAGCCTCTTTGGATTTTCTTAATATCTTCAGCCTCGTTGGCTTTTATTTTGCAATTAGCCTCGTTGACTTTTATTTTGCAATTAGCCTCTTTGGCTCTCTTTAATCAGATAGCCTCTTCGCTTTTCTTAATGATTTTAGCCTCTTTGGCTTCTTTATATTGACAACCTCTTTGACTGACTTATTTGTCGTTGACCAATCTTTTCCATTAGTTTGTATGTCTTATCGACAATTCTTGCGAACTTCTACCTTAGCTTGGGGTGCTGCCTTGGTAGATGCATCCATACGCCTCAATTTGGGATGGTGCACTCTTTTTCTCCTTAGGTCATCAACAATTGTACTTTAATAATTGAAATAAATAAATCATTTTATTGACATGAGAAAATCATTAAGCCACTATGTGAAAAACTTATTGGCATGAAAAAAATAAATATAAGAAACTATCTCTTCAACCGATCAGGGCTAGAAGAAGGTTCTTTTTTCTTTGGAGTTTCATTTTGCTCCTTGCTTTTGATGTAATCGTCCAAATACCCTTGCTCCACCAGGTGCTCTAGATGCCACTTTAATTCATGGCATTCTTCCATATGATGTCCTTTATCATTATGGTAGGCACAAAATTGAGTATGGTCTTTCTTGGCTGGATCGCTCACAATTTTTACAGGCCATTTGAAGTAGTGGTCATCCTTGACTTTTTGAAAGATCTTGGTGATCGATTCATTGAAGTTCGTATAAATGGCTTCATGTCTGGACTTCAATCCCATTGACGACTCTTTGTTAGTACCTGATTTATCAACTGTCTTTTGATCCTCTTCCAGTTTAACATATTTCATAATCCTTTCTTGTAGCTCATTCATTCTCATCGGTGGCTTGAGGGTCAAGCTTTCCCTCAGCCTACTGTCTTTTGGGAGTACTAGATGGAAGGTTGCAATTGCAGTCTTTTTCTTGCAATTTTCTATATCTGCATAAACATTTAAATATCGAGAAGCAAAATCTCTTAATGACTCACATTTTTTTGGTTGAGTGGAGAACAACTTATCTAGAGTTGTTAGTTCTCTATCATTGACCGTAAATCTTGACACAAAAGATTGTGCCAACTCCTTCCAAGCAGAAATTGAGTTTTTTGGAAGTCTGTGAAACCAATTCATTGTGGTCTTTCCTAGACTTGAAGAAAATATCTTACATATTAAAGAATCTCGGCCTGCCCAAAGGGCCATTTTGTGTGCATAATTTGGCACATGAGCTACAGGGTCAGTATTGCCATCATACAGTTCAAAAGTGGGAGGAATGAACTTATCTGGGGGATCTTATCTTCTGAGCGATTTCACGAAGGGGGTGGTAGTTATCCTGTAACGTTTGCTCTACCTTTTCTGGGTGCTCCACATTGCATCTCTAATCCTCCTACCACTCTCTCTTCAAGGTCGCCTCTCACTACTGGAGGAAGAGCTATGCCTAGTCTTAATTGGAGTTGGTGAGCGTCTCCTGCGAGTTGGCGAGCGTCTCCTACGAGTTGGCGAGCGCCTCATCCCACTAGGGGATGAGGAGCAATCCTATCTCCTTGAGGTCAATGAGCGCCCTCGTCTTCTCTTTGGTGAAGAACTTCACCACTGGTTCAACT
Organism: Euonymus europaeus; assembly: GCA_963580455.1. Lineage (NCBI taxonomy): Eukaryota > Viridiplantae > Streptophyta > Magnoliopsida > Celastrales > Celastraceae > Euonymus > Euonymus europaeus. The sequence goes on from OY756962.1 coordinate 9,457,224, forward strand.
TGCCAGTACTCTTGGTCTCTTCCTTGAGTTGTCGACTCTCGTCCGGGTGATGGATGACACTGCCTAAGCGCTTCCCTTTGTTTTTCAGTGCGTACAACTGCTCTCTCAACCATCACAGCTCCTCTTCTCTCTAGCATGGCAACTCCTCAATCTCCTCTTCCTGGAAGACCTTGTTGACATCCTGATCACCAATGACCTCCTCTAGGGGTAGCTGCACTTCCTCCTCCTGGAATCTTTTGCTTGACCCTCAGCCATGGTAGCAACCTCAAGAAATAAAATGATGTTTCCCACACACGGCGCCAATTGTCGATGCAAAAATCCGCACTGATGTTAGGGTTTCTTGGCTTGAATGCACATAGGCTAAGGAACTGAATTGAAAGGAAAAGCACACAAGGAATTTACGTGGTTCGGCAAGAATGCCTACGTCCACGGTAGATTCTGTATTTCTTATTCACTATCTTTTCTCAAATGGTTACAAGGGGCGCTATTTATACTACAATCAAGTAACTGCTCTCCTGCTTCCTCTCCTTGCATCAAGCGTGCAATCCTTGTTTGAATTTTGAAGAGCAGCTCCACTTGAGTTTTGAAGGAGAGGTGAGAAGATCATGATCATCACCAAAGGCAGGATAACGTTATTCAAGTTACGTATCACACTCCCAACACGTTTTGTTGTCTTATGCCACGTGTAGCCTCCAAGTGTCACTGTCTCCCTACAGACACGTGGCACTGCACTTTTATACTCCATAATAACAATCACATTAACAATGATACTTTGAGCAGTCACATCAGTTACGCCACCTTAGGCAACAACGCGAATTGGGGTCACACGACCAGTGGTATTAACATCATCTGCAAGAAGGATGGTGGATTTCTCAATAGACATGATTTTTCTACACAAATAAATAATGTCACTTATCATGTTTTGAAGTAATAACATGACAATTAAATGTGTGACTATAAAATTAGCAACTAGGCGATTCTCAGGAAATGGAGGGTCTTCCAATTAATATGATGCGCAATTAAGTAAGCCATTTCCTCCATATAACTTTCTAGTACATTGTCAATATTTCAAGTCATAAATAAAATATGAAAGTTTATGTATCAACAATAAACAAATATATAAATCAAATTCATTTTAAAATTGTTTTTAGTTAAATCGTGCCACATGTATGTAACATCCGGTCCTAAAAATTAGCATCCAAGACATTACAAGTGATGAAAAATTGATATTTTGGTGAATTTCAGGAGTTAGGCACACCTAGGCATAGTGCTAGAAGCGCCTACACAGTGGAGCTGGGAAAAAGGAAAGGGGCACCTAGGCTAAAATTTCTACATGCCTAGGCACAATTTACACCCGCCTAGACACATGAATAGTGATTTTTGCACTTTAAAGTGCAAAAATTGGAGGAAAATGTTTGTTTTTATGAGTTTAGCTGAGAAGTAGAAAGGAGAGAGAGCGAGAGAGAAAATTAGAAAAGGAAGGAGAGATTTTTTGAAAATTTAATAAGGATTAAAGATTTAGGAGTTCTAAACCAAGATCAAGGAAGATCTGTACAAGATATAAGGTAAGATTCTTTGATTCTCAGGTTGTGTTTTTTCTAGGTTTTGTGACTTTGAGTTAGGTTCTTGAGTTTGGGTAGATTTAGTGACTAAATAGGTTGATAGAGACTTATTTATGTTTGTATGTGTTAGATTCATAGTTGATTAAGGAGTTTTCAGGCTTGAAGGCTTGGATTCAAGATTTGGAAATTTTTGAGAAAGAAAGGTAAGAGAATTCTTGATTTCCTCTAGTTATAGGGTGTTGATAGTGAAATTAGTATCATGGGTAAGATGATTCATGTTTGAGAATATCAAAATCATAGGTTGGGTGAGTCGATGAGTTTAAGGATTGATTATTGATTTTGTAGCTTTTACCTGGAAACGAGGTAGAGGAAAAACAAACCATTCTTTGATGCCATGTTTTTTTCCCTTTGTTTAATGCCATGTTTCATTATTTCCTTTTTGCCTTGTTTGTACCTAAGGTAGAACAACCCATTTGTTTGTGTTCCAATTTTCGGATAATTGGATGTTGTTAAATACCCTTACATGCTTGGTCTTCAATTGAGCATGAAATGTAGTAATTTATTTGATTTTAAGGTTTTTATACGTACATATTATTGCATAATCATTTGATCATGTATTTGAGATGCCTTGGAAGCTCAAGTATGGACTCATAATCCTCTTTAATTGATTGAATGTCACATGGGAGGATGGTAAGCAAAGTCCAGATTGGACTTCTAGCAAGTGATTTCCATGTGATGCAACACACGGAGATCCCGAGGGGTCGTGCATGTGGTCCATTCCTCATAGGTCAGTATTAATAGTGGCTCCACTCAGGATGGATTTGTGATTGGTGTTAGGACATTGACTAGTGATGACCCACGGAGGATTAACATGATAATTGAATTTGTATGTTGTGTTTGATTATATGTTCATGGTTAGCTAGCATTTTGTTGCACGAAGCCTTTCCTTGAATAGAAGTCCTGAGAGACATCACTGGCATGTACCTTACTTAGACTTGCTATATTGATGACTTGCTTCACAAGCATCACATGGATAATACTTTTCCATGTCCCAGACCAGCTGTAGTGCGTAGAGCTCTGCCTCTCACTGATGGTGAACAATTAAAGGAATCCACTGGATATCGTAGTTTAGTTGGAGGTCTTCAATATGTCACCCACACACGGCCATATATTTCCTTTATTGTCAACCGCTTAAGTCAATTTTTTCATGCTCCCTGAACTGTTTATTGGCAGGCAGCGAAGCGTGTGTTACAATATTTACAAGGTACTAGAAACATAGGGCTGCATGTTAAACCCAATTCAAGATTAGTTCTTCAAGGATTTTTCCATGCCGACTGGGCTTGTTGTGTTGATGATCACCGATCCATAGCTGGTCATTGTGTGTATTTTGGAGACACCTTAGCTTCATGGTCCTCTAAGAAACAACATGTTCTGGAGCGGTCCAGTTCTGAATCAGAGTATCGAACCTTAGCTCACGTTTTTTGTGAACTTTCTTGGCTTGAAGTAATTCTCCAAGAACTCCCCTCCGGTGTCAAACTCCACCAGTTACATGGTGTGATAATCTTAGTGCAAGTGCTCTAGCTGCTAATCCTGTTTTTTATGCTCGAACTAAGCACATTGAGGTTGATGTTAACTTTGTGCGTGATAAGGTGCTGGCTAAACAATTGGATGTACGCTATGTTCCATCTCATGATCAAGTAGCTGATTGCCTGACCAAGCCCTTGTCACATTCTGGTTTTGCTATTTTGCGAGACAAACTTGGCCTGGTTGAGAGACCCCTACCCTCAAAAGTTTGCAGGGGACTGTTAGAGATGTCCATTAAGTGTGTTAATTATGTAGTTAGTGTAGCAAGATTAGTACTAGTTGTCCTTGTACACATGTGACATTGTAATAGGACCCAAGGTAGGGTTACAAATTGTATGCATACTATAAATACTTAATATACAAGGGCAGCCTCCTTAAGTTGAGAGGTACTGAATATTTTTCTAGCAATGTCACGCCCCTCTCCTAGATAGGTGCAAATGATCACCCATGAATCCCAGAGGCGTGACCAGCAGGGAACCCCTCCGTTCCCCGAACCGAATTTAAACCAAATATCTACCCAAGCCACTATGAATTATCAAGAAAACTCCAGAAGTAGCCACAGACATATATATAAATCCCAACCGAAATCTTGACATACTATAACATACAAACCAGAGTATACAGCGGAAAATCTCAAACATCATAGAAATGGAAAATAGTTACTAAACAGACAAATATCCCCATAGCAGCTACCCATCACGTCTCATGCATCCCCACGCTGATCATCCACTCCGACTATCTCACCTTAAAAACATGTGAATGAAAGGGATGAGCCACAAAGCTCAATAGGGATATGGTGAAATATCGATAATCAAAGTAAACGGAATGTATAACTCAAGATGTAAAAATGGAATGACAGAAACTCAAATGGTGATACTCTCCAATACCACCAAACTCCAATAAATCAGAGATAAAGTAAGAAAACCTGTAAGATATAGAAAGTATAAAGGAAATCATAAAGTGATATACTGATAGGAGATAAAATCTCTGAGAAAATTGATCCATCATATACATCATCAAAATAATCAATCTGTAGCGTAAACACCGAGTAGGTTCCACAACTACCATCCTCAAATAGAACTCTCAAATAAGTAATCAATCATAATCCAACTCAAATCCATATAACATTAGTAAATCCTCCCCTGAACCCACCGTGATCCCCGCACGGTGTCTCCCAGTCCAGGTACACCCTAGATTGGATGAGGATCGAGCCTATAAAGGTACTCGATAGCATCGCCTACATCGAAGAGCGTCCCCTAGGATATACCCCACATCAATCCGGTCTCCACGTACGTACTCGATCAGAACCACCAAAAATCGTCAAGTTGGCTGAGTCGCCCGACGTGGGTCCCACACACTAGAAATCATCGATCAATAATCTCGTAACATCATTACCGAAAATCACCAGAGTACAGTCCTATCCGAACTCTCAAGAAGACCACACAAACAAGAAGTGGGCCCCACATCTAAGTGTGGGCCCTACAGGAGGCATGGCGCACAAGGATGCAGCCAGTCACGCAAATAGTCCATAACAACATAAAATAATAATATAGTTGCAATTGCGGAAATTAATCGGATAAGAGTGCAAACAGAGAAATTCCCAACCTCGAGAATTTCACACAAATAAACAAGTAGGAGTCCGTCGAATACGGACCCCAAATAAGAAATAGGGCAGAATCCCTACCTGAAAATGCCGAATGACGCTAATCCATAATACGTCCTTGACTCACCGAAATCCGAACCCCAAAATCCCCTGATCAGTCCCCTGCACCGAAATACGGTTAACCGGCGAACCACACATCAAATTGAAGCTCTCAGAAAATACAATTCAATGGTACCTATCTCGTTCCAAAACACCACCGGAATCGACCAGGATCGCTCCTAGAAGTCGCCGCAAAACCAAACTTTCGCCGCCTGATTCTGCTGCCTATGGTGCTCCAATGACGACAATTCCAGTAGGTTTTTGTTTCTCTCTCTACAAGCTTCGTTTTGACACCTCACACACCTCAATCGGTGGAGAAATCACCAAAACCCATTTCAACCACCTCTCTCCTCTCTCTCTCGCGTGCTGCTGAAGAAGGATGCCAGAAAATTTGGTTTATGCCAGATTTTCTGTGCAACTACTGTTTTGCCGCTCGTTTTAGTAATAATTACTTAAACTTCCAAAATTCATAACAACTCCAATTTAACTCCGATTCAGGTGATTCTTGTGCCAATATTTTTCTAAAAATATGTAATATTTATTAAAAATACTTAATTTTAAAAACCATTTTTCTAAAAATTGGGTTCTGGATATTACATCCTCCCCCCTTAACAAAACAATTTCGTCCTCGAAATTGAAATAAAATAGGTAATAGTAATAATAATATAATCGGTAATAAAAACAATCAGTAAAAATCAAGGAAGTACCTAGGTAATAAACAAGTCTGGATAGCGCTCCCGCATATCCAACTCTACCTCCCAAGTAGCCTCTTAAACTGCATAATGCTGCCATAACACCTTAACCAAGGGTATGGTCTTTGAACGCAATATCTGTATCTGGCTATCCAAAATCCGAACTGTACGTATCTCATAGGTAGCATCCTCTCCAATCTCCAGAGTCGACCAATCAATAATATGGGAGGGATCGCGATGATACCTCTGTAACATAGAAACGTGAAACACACTATGAACCCCGGATTGCTGTGGTGGCAATGCCAACCTATAAGCCAAACTCCCCACTCTCTTAAATATCTCAAATGGTCAAATAAACTTGGGGGATAACTTCCCTGATCTACCAAAAAGCTGTATCCATCGCTTTGGACTAACCTTGAGGAATACGTGGTCACCCATATGAAACTCTAGAGGCCTTTGTCTGCGATCTGCATAACTCTTCTGACGTGACTGAGCCGTTAGAAGTCACTGTCTGATAACTGCCACAGCCTTAGTGGTCTGCTGAATCAAATCTGGTCCCAACAACAGTCTATCCCCAACCTTTGACCAACAAAGTAGTGACCTACATGGCCTACCATAAAGAGCCTCAAATGGCGCCATCTGAATACTACTCTAGTAAGAATTGTTATACACAAACTCTACAAGTGGGATGTGCATCTCCTAATCACCCCTGAAATCCATAACACATAACCGAAGCATGTCCTCCAAAATCTGTATAGTCCTCTCACTCTGGTCGTCAGTCTTTGGGTGAAACACTGTATTAAACTCAGCATCGTCCCCAGAGTGTCCTGAAAACTGCTCCAAAAAGCGAGAAGTGAAATGAGGATCCCTATCGGATATAATGGACATGGGTACCCTATATAGCCGTACGACCTCTCAAATGTAGAGTCTGGTAAGTGGTTCCAACGAGTGAGTCTGCTAAATCAGTAAAAAGTGAGCAGTCTTTGTCAATCTATTAACAATGACCCATACAACATCATGTCTCCTCACAGTCCTCGGTAAACCCATCACAAAATCCATACATAAATGCTCCCACTTCCACTAGGGCAATGGAAGCGGCTGTAACAATTTGGTTGGTCTTCTATGCTCTGCCTTCACCTGCTAATAGGTAAGGCATCTCATCACAGTGTGGGCCATATCTCTCTTCAGTCTGCTCCACCAATACTGTCTCCATAAATCTCGATCATCTTAGTAGCACCATAATGTATCGCAAACTGAGAATAGTGTGCCTCTCTAAGTATCTCATCTCTCAACTCGGCATCTTCTGGAACCACCAGTCGGCCTCTAAAATGAACTCCTCCATCAGCACCTCTAATCCAACCATCCATATCATCAATATCATCAAAAGTCACATCGTCGAACTGTGCATCCAACACTTTCTATACTAGTGCTGGACGGCTCACCAAACTCCTCAAGAAGCATCTATCACCCCTGTCATCAACATCTAGTCGGTCCTGCCTAATGGTGTCCACCAAATCAAACTCCTGCAGTGACAATCGTGCCACTGTCAACTTCCTACTCACGGCGTCAGCCACCACATTGGCCTTGCCTGGATGATACTGCAATGAGAAATCATAATCTTCAAGATACTTCATCCATCTCTGCTGCCTCTTATTCAAATCCTTTTGTGTGAATAAGTGTCGTAAACTCCGGTGATCTGAAAACACCTCAAACTGCTCCCTATAAAGATAATGCCTCCACTTCTTAAGTGTGAACACTATAGCTGCCAACTCCAAATCATGTACGGGATAATTCCTCTCCTGAGGCTTCAATAGTCGTGAAGCATACTCAACCACCATCTCCTGCTGCATGAGCACGCAATCTAATCCGATCCCTGAAGCATCACAATATACATGGTAACCTATATCGCTATCCGGAATGGTCAGAATTGGAGGTGATATGAGTCGGGTCTTCAGCTCACAAAAAGCCTCCTCACATCTATCAGTCCACACAAAAAGAACACGCTTCCGCATCAACTCAATCATCGGTGTAGCAATCCGTGAAAATCCCTCTATAAACCAACACGACCTCCACTTTGGCAAGATCTACTACCACTCCATCTCTTGATATCACATGCCCCAAGAATCTCACCTGAGTAGCCCAAAACTCACACTTACTCAGTTTGGCATACAACTGATGCTCTCTGAGTTTCTACAATACAATCCCCAAATGCCCCCTATGCTCCTCCTCTGTGGCAGAATACACCAATATGTCATTGATGAAGACTATCACCAACTGGTCAAGATACTGTCTAAACACCCTATGGATCAAGTACATGAAAGTTGTTGGGGCATTGGTCAGCCCAAACGGCATGACCAGAGACTCATAATGACCATACCGAGTACGGAATGCTGTCTTCGATATGTCCTCCTCCCGAATCCTCAGCTGGTGATAACCTGACCTGAGATCAATCTTGGAGTAATAGTGACTACCCCTCAATTGACCAAACAAATTATTTATCCTCGGCAACAGGTACTTGTTCTTCACAGTCACCCTATTCAACTGCCTGTAGTCTACACACATCATCATCGATTCGTCCTTCTTCACGAAGAGGACTGGAGCACGCCATGGTGAAAAACTAGGTCTGATAAATCCTAGACCCTACAACTCCAACTGTCTATCCAACTCTCCCAACTCTGCTAGAGCCATCCTATACGGTGGAATAGAAATTGGGTCTGTACCTGGATATAACTCAATCACAAAGTCAATATCTAGCTATGGTAGTAATAATTCTGATAACTCCTCAAGAAACACGTCCAAGTACTCCTTTACCATTGGCACAGCCGACAGTTAGTATATCGTGGGTTGTCGAGAAAGTGTGAACACGTAATAACCCGCGACCCACAAAAACTAACTCGTCTGGATGGTGATGTCAGCGTGACCCTACGCTCTGTACAATCTATCACAACATCATAGTCGATCAACCAATCCAATCCACGTATCACATCATAGTCAGTGAACTCCATGATGTATAAGTCTGCTCGAAACTCATGACCAGCAAATCAAAAGATACAACCTCTATAGATGCCACTCACTACGGTACTTGATCCCAACGGAGAATCTACTACTAATCTCCTATCCAAACTCAAAATCTCCAACCCCAATGCCTCAACAAAAGATGTAGAGATAAACGAATGTATGGCACCAGTATCAAATAAAACACGAGCCCAAGAACTGAAAACTAGAACTCTACCTCCAATGAAATCACGGTCTGGTGCTGGCTCTGGTGCAACTGCATAAACTCTAGCTCTCTGGCCCTGCCTTTGCTGTTGTTGCTGCGGTCTCACTAGTGGTGCTGGAGGTCTGGCCCCTCTACATGCTGGAGCTCTAGGTGCCGGTACTAAGGCTCCCTACCCTCTGTCTGATGGTTCTGCACGTCTACTCGGACAATCCCTCCAGATATGTCCTGGTAGTCCACAATAGAAACACAATGGGTCATCCGCCCTGGAACAGTCTGATCTCATGTGTCTAGTATGACCACACCCATAACGATGAAGTCCTAATATGGACCCATGTCCCTGTCTTAAACCCTGTCGTCCCTGCTGTGGATCCTGTTGTCCCTGTCTCTGAGAACTCTGCTGTTGCCTCGGATGGTCCTGCCTCCTGTCCTGGAATCTCTGCCCCTGATCCTGTCTGGGCCTCTGTCTCTAACCCTCAGTCCTCTATCTACTACTACTCCCTGAGGCAGAAGAAGTATCCCCATACTTCCTCTTATGAAGCTCCCAATAATCCTGCGAATCAACCATGCTCCTCTCAATATCAAGTGCTCTGTCAATGCACTCCTGGTAGGTGCGAACCATTATCCCTGCTAAACACTCTGAAATGCGGGGTTTCAGCCCTCGCTGAAACCTCAGTATCTTTTTCTCCATAGTGGCAATGTACTCCTCTCCATACCAACCAAGCTCCTCAAAACGAACCCGATTTTTAGAGAACTGGATTTTAAAATTGAATATTTTTAATAAATATTACATATTTTTAGAAAAGTATTGGCGCAACAATCACCTGAATCGGAGTTGAATTGGAATTGTTATGATATTGGAAGTTTAAGTAATTATTAGTAAAACGAGGGGCAAAACGGTAATTGCATAGAAAATCTGGCATAAACCAGATCTTCTGGCATCCTTCTCTAGCAGTACGCGAGAGAGAGATGAGAGAGGTGGTTGAAATGGGTTTTGGTGATTTCTCCACTGATTGTAGAGAGAGGAACAAAACTCAACTGGAATCGTCGTCATCGGAGCACCACAGGTGGCGAAATCAGGCGACAAAAGTTTGATTTTCCGACGACTTCTAGGAGCGATCCCGGTCGATTTCGGTGGTGTTTTGGAACAAGACAACCATTGGATTGTATTTTCCGAGAGCTTCAATTTGATATGTGGTTCGCCGGTTTACGTCGCCGGAATCGACTGTTTCGGTGACGACAGTGGTTGTACCACTGTTGACCCGAGTTGACTACGTTGACCCGAGTTGATCGGGTTTGACCCGAGTTGACTTTTAGGATGCTTTTTCTATATTTTAACTGTATCAGCTATACATATCCGTATTTCGGTGCAGGAGACTGATCAGGGGATTTTGGGGTTCGGATTTCGGTGAGTCGAGGACGTATTACGGATTAGCGTCATTCGGCATTTCAGGTAAAGATTCTACCCTACTTCTTATTTGGGGTTCCGTATTTGACGGACTCCTACTTGTCTATTTGTGTGAAATTCCAGGAGGTTGAGAATTTCTCTGTTTGCACTCTTATCCGATTCATTTCTGCAATTGCAACTGTATTATTATTTTATGTTATTATGGACTGTTTGCGCGACTGGCTGTATCCTTGTACGCCATGTCTCCTATGGGGCCCACTTCCTTTTTGTGTGGTCTTTTTGAGAGTTGGGATATGACTGTACTCTAGTGATTTTCGGTGATGATGTTACTAGATTATTGATGGATGATTTGTAGTGTGTGGGACCCACGTTGAGCGACCCTATCTACTGAATAATTTGTTGATGGTTCTGATTGGGTACGTACCTGGAGACCGGATTGAGGTGGGTTACATCCTAGGGAACACTCTTCGATGTAGGTGATGCTATCGAGTACCTATATAGGCTCGATCCTCATTGAATCTAGGCTGTACCTGGAATAGGAGACACCTTGCGGGATCAGGGTGGGTCCAGGGGAGGATTTACTGATGTTATATGGAGTTATGTTGGATTATGATTGATTACTGATTTAGGAGTTCTATTTGAGGATGGTAGTGGTGGAACCTACTCGGTTTCTACGCTACAATGGATCGATTTTGTCAGAGATTTTATCTCCTATTAGTATATCACTTTATGATTTCCTTTATACTTTTTATATCTTACAGGTTTTCTTATTTTATCTCTAATTTATTGGAGTTCGGTGGTACTGGAGAGTATCACCATTTTTTACTGTATACTCTGGTTTGTATATTACAGTATGTCAATATTTTGATTGGGATTTATATATATATCTGTGTTGCTACTTTTATAGTTTTCTTGATAATTCATAGTGGCTTGGGTAGATATTTGGTTTAAATCCGGTTCAGGGAACGGAAGGGTTCCCTGCCAGTCACGCCTATGGGATTCATGGGTGACAGTTTGGTATCAGAGATGGTCAGTTAGTTTTTGGGAGGTTATTCAGTTTCTTTAGTTTTCCCTAGCTACACATCACGTACCTTGCGGCTGATCTGGTGAGTTATTCTTTCTTTTACGTTTGGGGTATTTGATTTATGTAGTTATACGTTTACGTTGCAGATATGGTAGACACACGTAGTACAAGCGTTTGGGGTGGGCGTGCTACTCGTAAAAGTGGGCGGGGTAGAGGTGAGCTTTCGGATACTGTTGATGAGGTTGAGTTACTGATACCCGAGAGGTTCCGATTGTGCGAGGTCGAGAGCGTGGTCGAGGTAGAGGACGGGGTCCCTGCTGTGTTATTCAGGATAAGGTAGTGCAGCAGGAGTAGGTGTGAAAGGTGCGATCGAGACTTTACAACAGCAATATAAAGACATGACGAGCATGATACAGACCATAGGTCAGGCGATAGCAGCTTTAGCTTCACAGATTACACCAGATTTAGTCGGTGCACCTGTTCAATTACCACTTGCCATTCAGTCAGGAGCAAGTCAGATGGTTCCAACGCAGACAGCACCACTAGCAGTTGATCCTTCCATCACTGAGTTAGCTCAGTTGAGGAAGACGAGACCTCCAGTGTATCGAGGAGTGGTAGATCCTAAAGCAGCCGGGGATTGGTTGCGACAACTGAGGAGACAAATGGTGATGCTCAGGATACCTGATGAGAGGAGAGCTCTGTTGGCTTCAGCATTTTTAGAGGATGATGCTTATGTCTGGTGGGAGAGTATGACTATTGGTAGAGAGAGTATGGAGATGCCATGGTCGGAGTTTGAGACTCTGCTCTAGCACAGTATGTTCCCCAGGCCATTCGCGTTACGAAGGCCAAGGAGTTTTTAAAGTTAATTCAGGGTAAAGATTCTGCCCTATTTCTTATTTGAGGTTCTGAGGGTTCCATATTCGATGGAATCCTACTTGTCTATTTGTATGAAATTCCAGGGGGTTGGGAATTTCTCTGTTTGCACTCTTATCCGATTTATTTCCGCAATTGCAACTATATTATTATTTTATATTATTATGGACTGTTTGTGCGACTAGTTGCATCCTTGTGCACCATGTCTCCTGTGGGGCCCACACTCAGAGGTGGGTCCCATTTCTTGTTTGTATGGTCGTTTTCAGAGTCCGGATAGGACTATACTCTGGTGATTTTTAGTGATAATGTTACGAGATTATTGATGGATGATTTGTTATGTGTGGGATCCACATCGGGCGACCCAACCTACTGGATGATTTGTTGATGTTTTTGATTGGGTACGTACCTAGAGACCGAATTGAGGTGGGGTACATCCTAGGGGACGCTCTTCGATGTAGGCGATGCTATCGAGTACCTATATAGGGTCGATCCTCATCCAATCTGGGGTGTACCTGGACTGTCTAGGGGAGGATTTACTGATGTTATATGGATTTGAGATGAATTATGATTGAGTACTAATTTGAGAGTTGTACTTGAGAATGGTAGTGGTGGAGCCTACACGGTGTCTACCCTACAGATTGATGATTTTGATGATGGATCGATTTTCTCAGAGATTTTATATTCTATCAGTATATCACTTTATGATTTCCTTTATACTTTCTATATCTTACAGGTTTTCTTACTTTATCTCTGATTTATTGGAGTTCGGTGGCATTGGAAAGTATCACCATTTGAGTTTTCGTTATTCTATTTTTACATCTCGAGTTATATATTCTGTTTTTTTTCGATTATCGATGTTTCTCTATATCCCTACTAAGCTTTGTGGCTCATCCCTTTCATTCATATGTTTTTCAGGTGAGATGGGTACTTGCTGTAGGGATGTTTGAGTGAGACGTGATGGGTACCTGCTGTGGGGATGTTTGAGTCTGTTTTGTATCTACTTTTCATTTCTATGATGCTTCATATTTTTCGTTGTATACTCTGGTTTGTATGTTACAGTATGTCGGGATTTCAGTAGGGATTTATATATATATATATATATATATATATATCTGTGTGTGTGTGGTTACTTATGGAGTTTTCTTGATGATTCATAGTGGCTTGAATAGATATTTGGTTTAAATCCGGTTCGGGAAATGGAGGGGTTTCTTGCCGGTCACGCCTCTGGGATTCATGGGTGCTCATTCGCACCTATCTGCGAGAGGGACGTGACAAGCAATATCTTCTCTATACATTTTTCTTACAAGTTTCACTACCAGGGATGTTGTAGTTCGAAGGGTTTTTTTTTTTTTGAGTAAATTGGGGTCATCCCTATTAGGCCTAAAAATTTTGGTTGTCAATCTAGTATTGAAGTCTCTCCACTTCTATGCAAATGACTGAAGCACTTGCTTGTGTCCTTTAGGATGAATTACAAAAAAAGACTGCAAAAAAACACCAAAACATTCGTATTAATCATTGATATGGACCTCAAAAATGAATCAATACTCTAAGTGAATAGTAGAGCTATGAACTTACCATCACATCTTCAATTACTTTTTGTTTTGCATCTTCACCCAGTGATTTCCACTCCTTCACCATTTTGATCAGTCCACATTTTCTCAACTTCTCAATCTTTGTAATAAGATTTCCATCTGAATTTTCCTGATCGCTTTCATCCTCAGCTTGACTATGCTTAGGTTCTTCATGCTCAGGGCTGCAACTACCTCCTGTTGATCACCATGCTCAGGTTCATTATCCTTACTTTGTTCATCACCTTTATGCATTTCTGTGTTTGTAGCTACTGTATCACTTCACCATCTTCACCATTCTTCAATAAAGGATACCTTATCCTCTTTAACTTTCTATTAGCATAAGCTTCACTTAAACCTTGATTAGGCAAAGATTTATTCCCTGGTTATTTTCTCATCAACTTCTTTGATCTTATTTTCATGAATTTCTTCCTTGGTGATTTCTTCTCTTCTATTATATAGCAAATCTATGTTAATACTTCAAACTTGCAAGTCAAATGGAGGGAAGAATATCACTTATGTGCATAGCAATAACACCAATTATAGGCAGTATAGTACCATAAATGATAACACAAAAATATAATACATGTAACAGATAAAAATATAATAAGTATCAAATCATTTATTTAAATTACACTACAATACTAAGCCAATCAAATTACATTACAATAAAGTTCCATTAAAACAAACACATAATCCTTCATTTCTTACTCTATGCAACACAGTATCCGACACTCCCACCCTTGACATATGGTTCTTCACCAACCTCAATATCAGACCAATCATGTGTGGATGCTTCTTCTTTTGTTTCTGTCCAACCTCGTCAAAACTTCTCTTCAATTTTGAAATACATCATTTATATGCCCTCGACGGTTGAGGTTAACCAAAGTGAATCCACATTCTTCGTTGTCCAGTCAACTTTAATTCTTCCATGCATACAATAGTATTCACATTGGAAGAGAAACATAAGGCAACTTGACACCAATTGGTGAATTACATACCATACTTTTCTTTGTTTTAGTAAAAGTATACGCAACCAAAGGGCGAAAAGTTATTTTGTCCTCGATCAGTAGCGCTAACTTAGGTCGAATACTCATTTTAACCATGTTAAGTCTAGCAGCTAGGTTTTCTTTATATTTTCCCATCAAGTTAAATAAAGTAAAAATGATGAGCTCACATACATTCTTCTTGATGTTCATTACACCAAGATAATGCCTTATATGCAAATGCTTTCAATATGGAATGTCAAAGAAAATTGACTTCTTCTTTCAGCACTTGTTAAAAATGTTGGTAGCTTCATCACTGGTCATTGAATTCCTATTCTTCACAAGTTGCCTATGTTCTTTATTTTTATTCCAGGCACACAAATTTTGAAATATTTTTAATCCACTATATAGCCTTATTGTAATTTCTTGTTATTCCTTTCCATTAAACTCTTTGAGTTGCCTACGATAAGGATGATATCTTGGCAAGAATCCACAATGACCAAAAAAGGACATCTTTTCTCATTCTCTAAGGGAATTGCTTGAGTGTCTTCGCCACAAATTGGAGATGCATAATAACCATGTGTTGTACAATCAGATAAATTCCCATATCTTGGGAAATCATTCATTGTCCATAGTAGAATAGCTCATGGGGTGAAAGTCTATCTTCAATAAGCATCATACACTCCCTCGATAAATTTCCACAGAACTTGAAGATCTTCAATCAATAACTCCAAGTCGACTGCTTTGGTCCATATAGCAATATGGTTGCCATGATGAACTTCATCTTCATGCACATACTAGGTGGGAGATTGTAAGTAACCAACATCACTAGAAAAAATCTATCTCTACTATTTAGGTTACTGTAAGGATTGATTCCATCAGCTGCAATAGCTAATTGAAGGTTCCTTAGGTCATTCCCAAACTTGGGCCAATTGTGATCAACCAACTTCCATGATGGAGGATCAGTTGGATGCCATAAATGGCCATCTAAAATTTAATCATTGACATACCAAGTTATATTTTTGCAAGTCTCTAGTGATTTAAACATCCACTGAACTCTTGAAAATGGAGGGAAGTACCAAACCACCTTTGTAGGGAATCCCGTTTTCTGCACCTTTTTCTTATTTAACTTCCAATGAGACATTGTGCACTTGGGAGAATTAGTGGCATCTTCATATTATATTCTATAAAGGATGCAATTATTAGAAAAAGCAAGAATTCTTTCATGTTTTTTAGCTCCATACAAAGCTGTGGGCAGCATATTATGTTGTTGTAGCATGTCACCAAACTCTGCTAGTAGATCATTGAATAAAGCATCTAACATTCCATGTCAAGCCTTAGGATTGTCTTTTTCTCACTTTTTTTTTCTCCAGACCGATGACTCGTTTGTTCAGTACTGCTAACTATTAAAGGAGCATGTCATCCCCTCGGGACTACCAGTAGTTTCGGTTGTTGAATCTCATGCAAGTTAGGTTGTGGTTGTATTGGTTGCAAGCCGAACGTAGGTGCTTTAGGTGTGTGTTGACCATGCACTCTCGCGTCATGTAATGTCATATGTATGATAGAGGTGGTGTGCTAATTGATCTCAATGCTAATGGTTATCCCTAAGATTCAACGAATGAATGAAGCTATGATCGTACCCGGATAGAGATAACTAATGCGTTGAGCATATCTTACCGTTCGCATCCCCTATACTAAGGCTTTTCTATTTCTTCAACAAATTGGTGAAATTGCACAAGATTCTCGTTTTACTTTTCATATGCAACACCACACATGTGAAATTAATTAAAGTTCTGACCATGTTCATCGTCCTTTGCATCTTGGTCCAAAGTTGCCACTTGCTCATTCTAAATAATGTCGTCCCCATGCCAAATCCAATTATTGTAATTCACTTGCATATCAATGAAATATAAGTGCTCCCTAATAACTCTAATATAACACGTTTTTGAATTAATACACTTGTGTCATGGATATGGGATGCAATTATGATTAGCTTCATTTTCTAAACTTTTCAAAGAAAATCTTCAACCCCATTGTCTTATTCTTACCCGCCTTATTGGTGTGGATCCAAGATTTATCCATCTATTCATTATATCCTAATGTAATAGACTCTTATTAACCTATTTGAAACCTAATGCATTCATCAATGGATGCAAGAATACAATACGTTACTAACTGAACAAGCACACACATGCAAATCATATATAAATAACAAGAAGAAATGATCATACAACAACTCCACCAGAGAGAGAGAGAAAAGAGTCGTAGCAGATTGCAGTTGCATTATTATGTTTGTTTTGTTGAAAAAAGAACTGAAGTTTATTGTGTATTATTTGTTTCTTATGCTTATGTTAGATTTCCTACTTTTCCCCTTTCTTTAGGGTTTGCTATTGTTTTTAGAGATTGGCATATAAAAGCCTCTTTAGCTGAGTTTTGACCACACCTTTTGAATGAAAGAAAAATACTTGCTATCCAACAAATTATCAGGTTTCAACCTGTGTTCTTGCATCATCCATTTGAGTGAAATTTGAGCAAACACCTATTCTTCTGTCTACTAACTTGAACATTGAATTTGGCAGTTCCATCTTGCGTCACCATTAACGAGAGAAGTAAGATGATTAGTAATGGATGTTACAGACTGATGGCAGGGTAAAAAAGATTGTAATTAACATTATGAGTCTTTAGTCATAGGATTGGTTACAACTATGTCAATAATCCATATATTATTCTTAGATTGTGCAGAAAAAATGGAGGCCTTACCAACCATATATAGGTGAGAAACATTTTTTTTTCAAGTGACGGTGTGAAACCCTAACCCAATAGGTTTTGATTAAATTTTTTGGTAAATTTCTGGAAATGGATTTTGTAGCACGGGATTACAAAGGGCCATAACTTTTGGCATATATGTTTAGTTTGGGCCTATGATATATCAAATCGAAGCTTAGACTAAACTGGAGAAGAATTCGCTCAAAAAAATAGAGAAGTTTTGGGACACTTTGGCCTCCCGATGAGGCAAATTTGGACAATAAGGCAAGGTTACCAGACACCTACCTAAGGTGTCAGTTTGATTGGCATAAACAATTCATTTTTGACAAAAATAAAGAAATACCAGGAAGAGAGAAATAGGGATTTCTTGAGAATTTGGCTTGAATTTTGGTGGATTTGTGGAGCATAGCAAGTTTCAAGAAGGAATCAAAGAAGATTTGGGGGTTTGAGATACATTTCCTAGATTTTCCAAAAGTTAAGTTTTCGTTAGATTTGTCTAACTCTTTAACTAGTTGTGTTAAATGTTGATGGAAGTTGATTATAGACTTATTTGTGGTTATATGTCTAGGTTTTGTTGTTGTTTTGAAGTGGAAGTTTGATTTTGTTTATATTCAAGAAATTTGAGATTTCTCTAGAGAAAGAAAGGTGAATTTCTTGAGTTTATGGTTTAGCCTATGTTTGTAAGTAATATTGGTGGTAGATTGATTATGAATGAGTTTTGGTTTTGCCATATGGTTAGGTGTAGAAAATCGAAACCCTATAATTGATAATTTTTTATAATTGCTTTGCTTGGATACAAGGTAGGGATTCTTAACCCATTTCTATATCTTTCAAGCTTCCTATATTTAAAGAGCGGTTTGTATTCTTCATTGGTCTTCATTATTTCGTGCTTGCCTTAATTGTGCCTAAGGGAGAACAACCTCATTGTATGTGTTCCAATTTTTGGATTATGATTGCCTAAGATGGGTTGGGCCTCCATATGTGATAGATGCATCTTACGTTGTCACCGTGACAGGGTTAAAGGTTTTTTAATGATTTTTCGAAACTTCTGATGAGCTAGGCCCGAACTCATATGGTGTAGTTATTTAATTAATTACTTGATGTGCATTGTTAAATGCCATGTTGTTGCATTACATTTATTTCATTATCTATGATATCGATTATTCTTCTTATTCTCTATTGAGCCTTTTGCTTAACTTATTTCCTTTCTTCTATCCTTCAGGTAAGACTGGTGCTAAGAAACAGGTTATAGATTAGTAGGAGGTAGGCGTGATATGAATGGCCACCTTGGAGTAGTAAACCTTTATTAGGTTATTTAGGTTATGTTGTTGGATGCTTATGTTAGTACATATAGTACTAAACTTGTACTATATTTAGATTTGTATGTATCTATAAGATACAATGATGAACGATTGGGAGCATGTGCCATATGACCAGGACTCCCATACCAGGTTGTTGGACTAGGTCTAGATGATTATGATTGCATGGTTATATTGTGATGAATATGGATTGATTGTCTATATGTTGTTTGCATATGGATAGGAGATCTAAAACCCTACTTAGTATGTGATTGTGGTAGATGGTCTGATGCCCTACTAGATTGCAGAATTGTGATGGATTTATTTTTCATTGAATATTTATGATGATGTGTGTTATCTCTAGGTTGGCACTCTCCGATTTATGGGAAGGTGCTACCGAATATTCATTAAAAACCTTGGTTAGGTTGATGTGTGAGAATGTCCTTAGTGACTAGTTTGACATCATCAATAGCGCCCTTGGCTTGGGTGTGATTTTCTGGGTTAGGACATTATAAAGGGTAATCATCCTCACTAGCAATTTTGGCTGCCTTCCCTACTAATAGGTTTCTCGAAATTTTGGTAAAGTCCTACTGCTCAGGATAGTCAATAATCTTATAACACATTTGTTTAGAATGACTTGCTTCACCACAATGAGAACATATAAGACCGCTAGATTTTTTAGTCTTGGAACAGTTCGAGGATCCAAATGGTACCCCTTTTCAAGTTTTAATGTTCATTGTAGTGGTATTTTCAAAAATTACATTAGAGCTTCCCATATTTTATTTTTGTTGGTAGTCTCTCCAGACATATGCATTATTACTCTGCAACTCAATTGGATCCTTTCATAAAATTTCACAACATACTTGATCAAATTCAGGATAAGCATGCTTACAAATATGTGAACTCATATTCTAGCTATTGTAATGCAATGGACAACTACTGCAATAGCAAACTTTTGGAAGGTGGTTCTATGATCAATCTTCTAAAAAACAGCAACGAGTTTATTTTTTTGATAAAGAGGCTTAGCCTACAGAATTCATAGAATAAACCCAAAATCAAGGAACAAAGTACATAAGGATATAAGTCGGCCTACCAGAAGAAGGCCACAAACATAAATGAAATAACAACAAGAAGAAAAATACATAAATAAAGGTCATGCAGCCACCATAGTCCCTTATGCGAGAATGATACATACTGTTTTGGATCAATACTGTTTTTTATCGATACTTTTTATCACAAATAAAATTGCAATTCAAATACCGATGGGTTTTACCCAATCGCAAGAGTACGTGTCGCAAAACAGTAAAAGTGAATGGGATCGAATCCACGGAGACTGTACCAACTACCAATTAATTACAAAACAATAGCGCAAACTACCTAACGGCTAAATTATGATTGAATTAAATATCAATGGACAAAACCTAGCTTAGGATTGGCGCACTCAACTACCTCCACCTGTGCACACAGATTAATAGCAATTAAACAATTTAAAAGTTTAACGATGTCAATTGAAAGGCCTTGGTCCAGCTGCAGTCAATTAGATTTCCCTAAACAACGATCCTGACTTTGGTCCAGTTGCAAGATCTTTTCTTATTAGAGGAGTCTTGGTTTGGTCTCTCCTAAGAACATCCTAAAATAAGCATACGCACTAGGAAATCGACAATCGCACAATCTAGGGTAATGGTCTATCACCCAATCAACTATGTTCAATGTTCCCAAAACCTGGATCTTACGCAAGTTCTTGTTACTTCGTCAAACACCGGGTCATGGTCAGCCGAATATGTTCAACTAACAATTCCTAAAATTATGATGTTGATCAGGCATGCATAACAATAGGAAATTAACAATTAATTCAGAGAACAAAGAATTAAACTTGGTCTAATCATCAATTGATTCCATGCACAAGGTTTATGGTAGAAGAACTTACCAAATCCCAGCTAGAAAAGAATTTAGCTACTCATAATAATAATATTAAAATCCATAACAATAATTAACCACGATGTTTGATTTCACAAGAAGGAGGAAAAATTGGCCAAAATCCTCAATAATCCTTGCTGTTGATCTTCTCTTCTCCTTAAAATTGCCTCTGGTTCCTCTTTCCAGCCGTCAATCTCCTTGGTGGCTGCGTGTGTCTTTTGTTCCCTAGGGTTTCTTTCTTAAATATGAACTTCATGACCCAATAACCCCCTGCCACGTCAGCTTCAGCTTTATGGGAAGAAAGAAATTCGCGTCCTGCGGCCGCGCCCAGGCTGCAAATATCGGGTTCAGCACAATTCCAGTCTTTTCGTCCAACTCCAGTACCTGTTCACAAAAACACCCAAAAGAGGTAGAAACTATACCAATACCTATCAAAAATTAACTCTTTTAACATCCATAATTAGGTGCTTTTCAACACCTAACACTATTGTAATGCAATGGACAACTACTGCAATAGCAAACTTTTGGAAGGTGGTTCTATGATCAATCTTCTAAAAAACAGCAACGAGTTTATTTTTTTTGATAAAAAGGCTTAGCCTACAGAATTCATAGAATAAACCCAAAATCAAGGAACAAAGTACATAAGGATATAAGTTGGCCTACCAGAAGAAGGCCACAAACATAAATGAAATAACAACAAGAAGAAAAATACATAAATAAAGGTCATGCAGCCACCATAGTCCCTTATTCGAGAATGATACATACCGTTTT
The DNA here is from genome assembly GCA_963580455.1 of Euonymus europaeus. Taxonomy (NCBI): domain Eukaryota; kingdom Viridiplantae; phylum Streptophyta; class Magnoliopsida; order Celastrales; family Celastraceae; genus Euonymus; species Euonymus europaeus. The sequence continues at coordinate 9,478,592 of OY756962.1, forward strand.
GGATCAATACCTGAACCATCTTAAAACACCTTCATTGGAGCCAAAGAATTAGATCCTGAGAGCGATGGGCCCCTCCCTTTGCCAACTAATCTGCCACACAGTTTTGAGCCATGGGAATCTTTGAGAGAAAGATATCTGGTAGTTGAATTTTGTAAAGGTTTATAACATTTGTGAGCTAGTTGTGCTTCCATGGTACTTGATTCATGTCTAAAAACCAGTTCAGAATCATGGTAGAATCAGTTTCAATAGAGATGCTACAAGGAACTGTTGTAGCATAAAGTAGTGTCAATTCGAGGGCTTTGAGCACAGCTCGAAATTCTGCTTCATTGGATTTACAAACGCCAACATAGCGAGAGAACAAACACAAGCACAAACCATTTGAATCACGTAAAACACCCATATTCCCGCTCTACCTGGCTTTCCAATCACGGACCCGTGAACATTCCACTTTAGTATACCCTTCGCTAGTGGAGACCATGAAAGCTGCATTGTTGGTCATTGCTGAGAGGGGATATACCACATTTTAATGCCACTATAGAAGTCTATAAGTAGAGAGCTTGAGTAAGGAAAAGTGGGGTGGAAGAACATATTCACAAATGAAGCCTTATGAAAATTAAGGAAGGCACATTATCCCAATTTACCTGTTTGTTGTTGAAAACTACATCATTGCTTTCCTTCCATATTGACGAGACAATCACAAAGTAGAGCATGGTCCGCCATTTTTTCTGTCGATCACCCTTGACACACAAGCTGGTCCATTGTCGAAACAATTGGTACACATCAACAACAGATTACCAATTTTGACCCCACCAGTCCACAATCTTATAGCACAAAGATGAGGGTCCACTGTAATGACAGAATAAATGATCCACAGTTTTTAGATATTGCGAGCAAAAAGAGAAGATGTTTTGTGAGGTAGAGATGATGCCTTTTCTGAGGAGTAAGTCTCTTATGGATAATTTTTTCTTCAATAAAATCCAAGCAAAAATCTCAATTTTGGGAGGAACAAGCACTTTCCATAATTGCTCATAACAACCCGAGAAGATTGTGTTTAGTTGGACTTCATGAGATCTTCTTTCGGATAATTTTTTGCATATAGAAGTGAAAGAGAACTGACCATGTACATATCATACTTCCATATGAGTCTTTTGGTCTCTTCGGTGAGAGAGAGAAACCTACCAATCGCTGCAATAAATCCATCACTAACTATTCTTCCCAACCAAAAAGATGACTCCTCCACCAGAAATTCGAATTCCATTGGAAATTATTCCAGAACCCCATGGAGTTTATTGAATCCCCTTGTTGCATGGATAGGCTAAACAATCTAGGGAAAGCGTCTTTTAAGGATATTTCATATTGCCAGTTATCAAGCCAGAACTTGGTTCTCATACCATTGACAAACATGCTGCAGACTCAATTACGAAAAAGCCTACAAGATTTGGAGGTTGGGTCAACTACTAAATTATGAATTGATCTCCAAACTGATGAGGCAGATGCAATTCCTGGAATATGGACTGTGTGCTGCCGGCATTTCTTTCTCTGGTCATATTTTTTGTTGATGATTGCGTGCCATAATGCACTACCTTCTGCAAGGCCTTGTTCTTATCAGTAATATCGCCAATACCTAAGCCACCTTCACTTTTGCTTCGAATAACTTGTTGCCAATTTAAACACTGCATCTGCCTTTTGTCATCTATGTCGCTCCATAGGAAATCTCTTTGGATTCTCTCAAGATTTTTTGCAACTGAAGATGTCATCTTAAAAAGAGACATGAAATATATTGGTAGATTAGCTAATAAAGATTTGATCAAAGCTACTATACCAACGAGTTTATTATAGTAAGTATATAAACGCCAAGCATTCCGAATGATGGAGAAAAATGTATTGTTCAATTAAAAGATACATGTTTCATCTGAACTTTCATAGAATTTTTGTGACACCGTCTCCCATATATCCTTTGAGGGTTAAGTACAGTTTTGGTCACTAAAAGATTTGTCATTTTTCATTTTGATCATTAAATGTTCAAATGTTACTGATCTGTAACGTTTGAACATTCAGTAACCAAAATAAAAAATGACAAATCTTTCGATGACTAAAAATGTATTTAACCCTATCATTTGGCTATAGGAAGCTGAATAAATTGTTTAAATCAGTGATGAGTTCATTGAGTTAATAAGCCAACTATTAACTTGATCATTTTCAGTAATCTATGTATTTAGGTTAGCGTCTATGGGTGTGGGTCTCTAGGTTTCTCTAGTGAGATACCTAGTTTTGCTCCTAGCATCACTATGCATCTCCATGAATTAATACCATATTGAGTAATTAGTCCACCCGGTATGATTTCAAAGGATAATTGTACCTCTATATTGAGGTACATATGTCGTTTGATTAGAGTGTTTTAAGACTTAGTCGGTGTATATATGTTTTTTTTAGTGTTATTTACCACTAACAAAAATTTTGCACTGATTTAAAAAAACCAGGCAAAAAAGTCATTTCTAGAACTTGGAGCTTCAAAGACGAATAATAAATGAAGGGATAATACAAGCTATGTAGAAAGGCTCCTCAACCTGTCAGGCCACTGCAGAACCCTTTTTTTGGGTTTGTTACAAGGATGATTCCATTAATTGCATGATGTTCTTAGTGTAAAAGCTCTCCTCTCTAGAGTGTTTACATTGAATCTTTATGTAATTGTGATATTTAATCTATAAAATCATTGTTTATTGCAAAAATGATATATGGCTAGTGTTCTTATCTTGTTTTAAATCCCAAATGGTAGATGTGAAATTTGATTACTGATGTAATAATTCTTGTAAGTGCACGAATGTCTACAGATATTATAAAGTATGCAAGTATGAGGTCAATCCCATAAAGACAAGTTTAATTCAATTATTATACTAAATTTGAAGAACAATGTAATTGGCAATTAAAAATAAAGAGAACATTAGATATGATAACAATAACTAACAAAGAAACCAGTATTCAGATTTCAAATTCAACTTGAGGAGAAAACTAGGGCAGTGATTTCACCAAGTAATCCATTTAGAAGTAATAAAGGTCAAGCATACAATAACAATTTCAATCTAAGGCTTGATTCATCATCAACTTTGTTGATTCGTTCAATTAGGGTGTCAACATGCATCACTAATGATGAACTTATCTTATTTGAGTGCAATATTTAATTCATAATTAGTAACCCATTAAGAGTAGAAGAACTATAACAACAAATTAATCTCCTAAAATCAAATCGGGTCCTTTGACAATTAATCTTTTCAATCCCAATTCCACAAAGATATGTGTATATGATATATTCCTTATGCATATATGAATGGTGATCAATCAATCAAATCAACAATCACAACAACAAATTGAGTCTATAGCGACGGTTCTTTAGCGGCAATTTTATCTAATTTTCATTAATATTACATTAGTGGCGATTTTGTATGACGAATTATAAATCGCTGCTCATTAAAATTGATTAATTTGTTGTCTTTTTTTTTTGCTCTATTCTTATCACTCAGTGACAAACTTCTCTTGCCACTCATCTCTGGCTCACTCCATCTCTCTCTATTTGTTGACTCGATCTACCACATACATATTAGCTCAATCTTTGCAGATCACTCAGTAATTTTTGTGGTTTTGTAGAACGACATTTTTTCTAGCACATTCTCCTGCACGATTTTTTGTAGATTTTTGGACGTTTTGGTTTATTAGTTGTCTTTTTGTATTTTGAAGGTGTCCCTAGTGATTTGAAGATACAAAATTGGATTTATTGGTTTTTTATTTAAGTTTGAAATTCTAGAATTGAGTTTTACTGGTTCTGGTATTTAGGGTTTCTGGAATAAAAATGTTGCTTATTGGTTGAATCACATTTTTTGTTCAATTTCTCTAGTAATTTAATTGTCACCTGTCCAGTTTAAGTTTCATGACTTTAGGTTCGATTATTGGTGGACTTAGATTGGATACACAATTTTTCCGTTTGGTATTTAGTTTTTTTTTTTATTTTTCTTAAAAGCATGTTAGGAATGGTGAATATCTTGAGAGAGAAAACTAGTCATAACCCAACCAGAGCTGAGTTATTTTTTGGGCTACATATGCAAAAGACGGGGTTACTCGAACACTAAGAGACCGCAGCTATAGTGGTAACTGCAATCTATATTTGTTTATTGAAATGATATTTCTACATGATATTTGGATTTACTGGTGGTTCAATTCTTATATTTTTTGTAGGAGAAACTTACTACAGCAATGGAGGCTACATCTTCATAACCATCATCACAATCCCGGATATTGCTTTAGAGAATGATGAATATGCTCAAGTTTTTGGAAAAAGAACATGCTCGATGTGTATGTGGTATTGGTACAGGACCTCCTCCATCCCAAGTGTTCGAAACTTGTTCTCGCCGTCGCTTTAATGGGATGTCATTCAATTATACAAATAATGGAGAGATACAGGAGTTGAAATCTATGATGATGACACAAATCGGTCAATTATCTAAAAGGATGGATGCTATTGATACTCCAAATCCTCCTACACAGGTACATTAGCATGTGTTCATACCAAATAAGCTTATGTAATTTTTATTAACCATATATGGATATAAATCAATTTTTTTTAATAATACACAGGTAGCAGATGCTTCAGTGGACATAGGTGATTCTCATCTTCAAGTTATAATCCCCAAGATGGATCCACTCGGGCTAGGTCATTGGAGAAGGTGTCTTTGGAACAACTTTTGACAATTACTTATGTCTGTAAGTCCTATCATCATTGATTACGTACAGTTAATTATTGTAATTTCTTGGAGCTATGTTAATTTGTCACTACATGGAGATCAATGAGAGAAATTTATGGAATGATTCAAGCATAATTTTGTGTTAGACTGGTATAAGTTTGTAAAGTTTTGTATACAATTTGAATCACTTGATATTCAGTTTGTAAGATTATCTAGATCTGTCAATTATGTGTGAGAGTTGAGTGTTTAATTGGTATCTGGTCTTTTTAATTGTGAAAGTGGGAAGTGGATTCAAATAACCTTCTTTTTAAAAAAAATGAAAAAATTTTAGTGGCGGTTTTCAAAGGGAAAATTGTCATTAAGTCTACTTTTACCTACATATTTGTAAAAAAGTCAGAAATTTTTTATTAATTGTTGTGGGGTCAAAATTTTGGTGGTTTATTTTTGGTGGTTTCAGTGTTTGTCTCATTTTTGGAGTTAGTACTGTGCATTGTTGAGAGAGAAGGAGAGTTGAAGGTGGCGACGGCGGATCTAACAAGATATCTTTGTCGGCGGTCGCTCTTCGGTAGGTTTTGACTGGGTCTTCGTTTTTTGGGGAGGTATACGTTTTGGGGATTTTTTGTTTGCTGGTTGTAAGGAAAACATTTTCAGTATTTTTTATTATGTGATACTCGTACGATACCATGGTATTTTGTTTATATTGTCTCCTATTTATAGTGGTATCGAAATGTGTTTTTCTTTTTCGTATTATTCTTTAGATTCTTTGTTTTTTAGTTTTTCTGTATTGTATGTATTTTTGGTGAGTTTTATACTTTGTTGGTGTTATATTTTTTGGTTACACGGAAGCTTGTTTCAGTAGTATTGATTATGTGATACCGTTATGTGAGATCCCGACCCAAAAATATTATGTTTGGTTAAATTTTAAGTAATAAGTTATTGAAAAATGGGTTCGAAGAGATAACGGACCATTGGAAGTGTATAAGACCTTAAAAAAATAGTTTTGAGCTTGGTTCAGTAAATGGATAATAACTTTTAGTGTACATGTCCGTTTCGGGCCCATAATATATCAAATCGAAGCTTAGACCGAGACGGAAAATAAATTTGAGAAAAAACTGGGTTTCTGTGAACAATAATCCATCCGGACGGATAATTGGGCGTCCGGACGGATATGCCTAAACGGAAGGCAGAAGGGTTCTGTGAATAGTAATCCGTCCGGACGGATATGCCTAGATTCAAACCAGCGGGTTACGAGAATAGTAATCCGTCCGGACGGATACATTGGGCGTCCGGACGGCTATCGGGAAATCAGTTTTTAAGAAACAAAGATGGACATTTCTGGGCATTACCAACATTTGGGAGCCCGACTAAAGAGAGAAAGAGAGAGAGAGAGAGAAGGAGGTTTTAGCAAGAGTTTGGCTTGGGGATTGTGGGTTGGTGACCCTTGAAGCCAAACAAGGAAGATTCAAGCTTGGGTTTGGAGATTTGGTAAGTTTTTCATAGTTTTTGTAATTTCTAGGTTTTCCTAGATTTGCTAGATTCTTGAAGAGATGAGTTCTATGCTTTAGATATGATGATTATAGGTTGATTTTGGATGTATATGTAGATTGGTTTGTAATTTGGAGTAGAGTTGAGCTTGGGTTGAGTTTGGAGGATTTTGGAGAAATTTCTAGAGAGAGAAGGTGAGTAATTTCGAATGTATTGATTTAATTGATGTTTATATGAGTTGTTGGTTGTTTATTGTTGTGTGAATGGGTTCGGTTTCGCCACATTGTTAGGTTTGGAAAATCGGAACCCTAGGAAAGTAATGGTGGATTTTGTGGTAAATTGCTCAACAAGAGGTAGGGATTCTTAACCCATTTTCATTTTCTATCATATTATTTTTCTCTAAAGAGAGGTTGAAATTCCTCATTGGTCTTTAATCTTTGTGTTCTTACCTAAATTGTTCCTTAGGAAGAACGAACCCTCTTGTTGATTATTATTGAATTGCATACCCTTTGAATGCTTAATCATCTATTGGGCATGATAAACCTCGTTCATGCATCATGTAGTTATGTATATATATATAGGATTGTTATATATACGAGCTTCTTTTGCATGACATTATTGAACATGAATTATAGATGCATTGGGTCTACGAGTATGGACTTTTAGTATCCTTAGGTTATACTTTTGTGATGATGTTGGATACCGAATGGGCACATTGTTGCCGGAATCGGGATTTCCATTATGTAGGTGCACCTATAGTCATTCCGGGGCAAAGTGCAAGGGTTCCGATGATTTTTCGGAATATTCGTTGCCTGGTGCTAGGCGCTGTAGGGTGTAGCCCGAGGTTATGCATTGTTGTGACATTTTAGGATGTCATGTTGCTGCATTGAGCTTGTTTCAATATTTAGCCTTTACATTCTTTATGATTCATTTTATTTTCCCTACTGAGCCTCCTGCTCACCCTATTCCTCTTCTGTATCCTTCAAGTGAGACTGGTGCTGAGAACCAGGCTGCGGATCAGTAGGAGGCGGCGTGACATGGAAGGCCACCCTAGGAGCACTAGGATATGTATTTGGTTGTTTGAGAACCTTGGTCATGAATTAAGTACATATAGTACTTTTATGGGTTGACTATTATATTGCTTAAATACCTTTTTGGTATGTTGGATGGATGGTCGGGAGTATGCCGTGTGATCGGGACTCCCGTACTTGGATAGTGGACCTTGGGTCCGGATTGATAGACTTTGATAGTCTTTGATGATATTATTGGTATGAATATGTTTTGCTTATTGACTGCATGTGATTAGGAGGCCTGAGGCCCTGCCTAGTGTGTGAATGTGGATAAATGGCCAGAGGCCCTGTTAGGTTGCGGAACTTCTCTGATTATTATTGATTTTCTTTCACGTATTAAATGAGATGTGACTCCAGGTTGGCACCCTCTGATATACGGGGAGGTGCTGTCGGATTTCTATTAGAATCCGGGGTTAAGTTGGCGCGTGGTGGGGTCCTTAGTGACGGGGCACACGCCTAAAGTGGCGCTCCCGGCTCAGTGCGTGAATTCCGGGTCGGGGCGCCACAGTTAAGTTACATTGGTGGATATCATAGAAATATCACGCAGGTATCACTAAGCAATCTAGGTATCATAGATTGTCATCAATTTGAAGCAACATTCTCACAAGAAATCTCGGTGTTCAACATGGTCTAGATGAGTATCATAGATTAATCATAAATGTATCACAGATTATTAAACGTGACATGGTGACAAAAATAATGGTGCAATCACATAAAACTAACCATCGTAACTTTCAAAGTTTTACATAACAAGGGTTTGAAATAGGTATCACGAAGATATAATATGAGTGTCGCAGATTATTACAAGGAAGCTCTGTGTCCAACTTGGTCCATTATGTTTAGTAAAATTTAAAGTGTGTCACATAGAAATGTCATAGTTCACGAGACAGTTGAATATAATTTAAATTTTATGATATCCAGATATCACATATCGCGAGGCACTTATATATAATTTAAATTTGAATTTTTGTGAGACAAGGACAATAACTTTGGGTATCACATATGGGTATCACGTTTCTCAGTGTCCTCAAATGAATTTGAATTTTGTGAGAGAGAGTCAATTTCAGAAATCAACAAAAATAGTGACTGAAAATGGAACAAAATATTCGCGCCATAGCTTATTGCCGAACTTTCCCATTTCATGTACCGACCTACAAATTCCCTATTTTCAAACGGTCACTAATAATAGACAAAAAACTTTTACAACATTTATCAGTGCAGTAGTGGCCGTATGTAATTGTTATGAATTTAATGGGTGATTTTTAAGCCATAAATCGTTGAAAAAATTGGAGAAAGTAGATGGTGGCAGTTTTAACCATTGTAAAATAATTCTACGACAGTTCTTTCGATGGTTTCAATGGTTTCAAAAAGCATCACAATAGATACAATGATGCAAGCTATTACATCAAATAAAAAAATCATCAGTATTTAAATTAGCGCTGCAATAGGGTCATTTAGCTATATTGAATAAACTATTAAGCACAGATGACGTCAAAATGGTGACAGTGCCGTAATGACGACCAGTCGGTCAGGCTGGAGCGGATGCAGGTGAGTGTCCTGGACACAGGTTAGAACCTCTTTGTCTCATATCCGTCATGGAATGGCATTATCATCCCGGAAGGGGTGACCGGGCCGGTGCAGGTCTTCAAGGAACCTAGGCCGTTACGACAAATAGACAGGGCCGTCTTAATATGACGTGGGCCGGAGCGAGTTCTGCTATCACGCCGGTCCGGTGTGGATTCTTTACCAACCGGTCCGGCGTACTAATCTGATAGTGTTATTCCTTATACCGGTACATGGGCTGTCGTCTGGTGGCCAGGCCTAACCAGTTACCCAATAAGGATGTCCTTCGGGACTCATTAATGGTGACACGTGTTATTATTTAATTCGTGGGGTTATTTTAGGCATATCAGTTGCCCCCCAGCTCTTGAATTGATGCGTCGTTCTTGCGAATTTGAATGCAAGAGTTTATGTCAGAGGATTAAATGCCGAGGCGACGTTTGAGATCAACGGCCCATATCAAAACATATGAGCTATCAGTAATCATGGGCCATCCGATCCGGTTCAGCAACTACTATATATAGGGCAGGACTTCATCCCTTTTTACTGTCACTATCACAATCTCTTAAGCTCTGCTTCCGTTCCGTGCTAAAAAATCAAAAAACCGTACCGAGCCGTTTCGTGAAAATCATTCCGAGCCACACCGCTTTTATTTTCCAGGTTAGTATCATTCCTTGATTTTTTGGTTAGCATCAGATGTCCTCCGGCTCGGTACAACCACATCGGAACGTAACCTCGAGTTCCTCCTCCGAGACGTTTTCTAGTTCAGGGTACACATTTACATCATCTGAACCTTCAAGAAATGTAGGAGTAGACGCCCCGGATGCCCATAGTGATAATGAGCCCGTACAAATAGTTTTTAACAGTAAACCTGAGGCAGCCTCTAAGGAATATGAGAGGCCAAACCTTCGCTGAGGCGGTATCCCGGGAATGAAGGATGTGGAGCCGTCCTGCCTGTCCGGTTTGAGGTGTTCCAGTGACTTAGTAAATATTTTAAAAGATAAATACAGTATCCCATGGCCATGCCGGGCCATTAAAACAACTGAACATCAACTCCGACCGGACAAAAACACTTTTGCCGTGATGGCTCAGAGGTTGAAACTTGGGGCCCGTATCCCCGTACCCTCGTGCACTGACCAGCTTTTTCCATCGTTTCAATATATGTCCGGGGTGCCTCACACCTAATTCTTGGTTATTTCTTAGCACAATTCTAAATCTCTGCCATCTATATGACATACCTTTTTCATCCCAAGTGTTGCAACACTTGTTCCAAATCAACCATCATCCACGTGAGAGGGGTCTTTATTATTTCCAACTCCGGGACCCTATCAGACCGTTCCGGTACGAGTCATCCGTGAAACAATGGAAACCCTCATTCTTTTTCATAACCGTCCCCATAAACGCCGATGAGGAACTTCCGTTCTGTAACACATACGGGGTTCCGAGGCTGACTTTCTTTAATAGCCTTCCACATCTTTCCGACGAGGAGGATGGTTGGCTCACCCGCTTGAAAACCCTTCTTCCCCCATATGCCTCGGAGGATAAGAAGTTTAGCTTTGAGGATTACTCACGGGCTTTCTCTTCGGACATTGTCCAGAGAGGTTGGTCCGGGATAATATTTCATTATTATTTTACCATCCCTTGTTATAGGAATAACTTATGATTTTTAATTTTTTCATTTCAGACTTGTCGAGCATGGACAACTACTTGGCAATGATCCAACCTCATGCAGAGGGAGCTGGCCTGTCAAAGAAAAAACACCTTAAGAAGAAGCAGGCCTCGGCCCGGGAAGCAATTGGACCGCTTCCTCCTCCCAAGAGATCGAGACGGAATTTAATTGGGGAAACCGCTGCAGCCAGGGCCGCACTTGAAGCTCCAACGGGAGGACATACAACAAGAACGGTGCGAACAGCAGCTCAGTCCGGGCTACCTATCAATCCCCTCCGGGTGGATGTTCCTCCATTAGGGAACATAACATCTGCTGACTTGGAGCCGCACCGCCCTGACTTTGGGGTTTTGGTGTTAGACACAGTTAGTCACCCTTTTGTCGCATCTAGGATGGTATCCCGGATTCCTACCCCTGCTGATTTCAAGAGGTATGAGGACATGCCCCTTACGGACCGGATATGGGAGCTCAATGTCCAGACCATGAAGGTAACAAAACCTTCCTTCACTTAACTTTTTTTTTGTATTTATGCATTTTCTTGTTTTTGCAGCTTACTGCCATATTGGCAACCCTACCAGGGGGTATTGCTTCCATGGCTCATAATGAGTCAGCCACCCTGGAGCGGGCTGATGCTGCAGCCCGGGCTCGTGCCAAGGCCGAGTAAGAGGTGGAGCGGCTTAAGTCCGAGATGGCCAGTCTAATAACTGACTTGTCCACTGCGGCCTCCCAGGTTGCCAAATATAAGGGTGAGGCGATCCGGCTGGAAGAAAAACTTAAGGCCAACAAGGCCGCTTCTGAGGAGAGACTCCGTACCGAAGTGGAGTTTTCTTACCAGGCGGGTCGTCGAACCGGCGTGGAGGACTTCAAGCAATCAGAGGAATTCGCTTTAGGCCGGCGCCAAAAGAGATACTTCGGTCTCCGGGGCGGCATCAAGATGGCGAGAAAGGCTCTCATTGATGCAGGCATGGATGTATCTATCCTTAACCCTCTTTTTCCCAAGCTTATCAGGACGGACGACTTGGTTAAGACAAAAGAGGAGATCTACGAGGAGTGTCGTCTTGCCGAGGAGAACAGAAAGAGGATTGTTGAAGAGGTGTCCGGGACGGAGCATGATGAAGATGATGAGGAAGAGACTTCTGTTGCAGAAGTAGTCTCCACAGATCCGGTCCGTTCTAAGTCCCCTTCTATTCCTCAGCAAGTAGATCGCGCTCCGGAACCCGCTGCATCTTTCCTTGCTGATTTGGCCCGTACCGAGGCGGCTCCTCAGGATCCTGGTCAGCAAACACATCAAAATGAAGACCATGCTGAGGCGTAGCAATTAATTTTCAGTAGTCTTAATTTTTCAAATTGGTTGCCATGTCGTGACGGTCTTTTCAACTCCTATCTTTTTAAAAGATAGCTTTTATTTGTAGAATAATTTTAATATTTCTATTATGTCTTCTCTCTTTTTTCTTTTCATGTTTTGTATGTTTAACTATTCACTATTTGCTGTCATATCCCAACTTAGTTGTTATTTGATTTTACAAAATCGATCTTTGCCGGGCCAGACGACTCTATACTTTATGTTAAAACTTTCAAGAGTTACTGTCGGCTCGGGTTCTTATGTCTTCTGGGTGCTTCAACAATCTTTGTAATTTGCTGGTCCGGTATCTTGACCATTTGGCCAGATAGTGGCATCTATTGCACTCTGATTTTATGCAAATTTCATCATACTGGAAAATGCTTCGTAGCTAAAACTTTATTCCTTCAAATTGAAACTATTTAAAACAAATTTTGCTGAAACAAAAATTCGAAACTATTGAAATAGAAAATATCACACATAATAACGCTTAAGGTTATCCCCATTCCAGGGCCTCATATCCTTCGGTTTGTGTGGGTCTTCAATCTTGTAGGTGCCATTCCTTAGGATTTTTGTAACCCGGTATGGACCTTCCCAGTTTTCTCCAAGTTTTTCAGGATGTTTCCCGGTGGCTTCAACCTTTCTTAGGACCAGGTCGCCTATTGAGAACTTCCTCTCTTTTACCCGTTTATTATGGTATTGGGCCGTGCGCTGTTTGTATGCCGCTGTTCGGATTCTGGCTAGTTCTCTTGTTTCTTCTAAAAGATCCAAGTTGCAAATGAGCATTTCGCTGTTCCCTGGCTCAATGTAATTGGTAATCCTTGCTGAAGGGATTCCGATCTCTATAGGGATCACTGCCTCTGTACCAAAAGTGAGTGAAAACGGTGTTTCACCAGTTGATGTTCTGGGGGTGGTACGGTATGACTAGAGTACCGAGGGAAGTTCTTCTAACCATTTTCCCTTCGCCCCGTCTAGCCTGGTTTTTATTCCTTCCAGGATGGTTCGGTTAGTTACTTTAGCTTGGCCATTTGCTTGCGGGTGTGCTACCGAGGTGATCCTTAAATCGATCTTGAGGTCTTGAGATCCTTAACCGGCATATCAGTGTTCGCCAAATGAAATCAATCACCTTCTGCTCCGAGATGGTTGCTAATGGCTCAACTTCAATCCATTTGGTGAAGTAGTCGACCGCCACAATTAGATTTCTTCTTTGTCCTGCTGTTTGCACAAATGGTCCCAGGAGGTCCATTCCCCACTGAGAAAAAGGACATGGATTCTGGACCGGTAACATTTCTGTAGATGGTACCCTAGGAACATTTGAGTGCCTCTGGCATTTGTCGCATTTCTGTACGAAGTCCTTCGCATCTTTCACCATTGTGGGCCAGTAATATCCACACCGCAGTACCTTGTAGCTGAGAGACCGTGCTCCAATGTGACTTCCACAGATCCCCTCGTGGACTTCTCTAAGGGCATAGTCTGCCTCTCTTGGAAGTAGACATCTCAAATAGGGCAGCGTGAACGACCTCCTATACAATTCTCCCTGCAGAATTGTATACGTAGCCGCCCTCTTTCTTAAACTTTTTGCCTCGTTTCGATCTTCTGGCAAAGTTCCTTTCTCTAAATAATCCAGAATTGGATCAATCCAGCTCAGTTCGGTATCTATCGCCGCAATGATATCGGCCACATTGATACTTCGTTGAGGAAGAATTTCAATCTGCACAGCGGTAGGGACTTTTGTTGAGTGCGCCGATGCTAATCTAGCTAAGATATCAGCCTTAGCATTCTGTTCTCGTGGTATCTGCTTAATTTCCACTTTGGAGATCTCAGCAATCAATGTTCTTGCTGCAGTGAGATACTTTAGCATATTTGGGCCTCTTGCCTCATATTCTCCTTTAATCTGCTCGGTAACAAGCTGGGAATCACTGTTAATAATCAAATTTGTAACCTCCAGTTCCCGTGCCATCCTCAACCCGGCCAAGACAGCTTCATACTCGGCTTCATTGTTGGATGCTTTGAACTTGAAATGTAGCGCGTGTTCTACACATATGCCCCCGGGACCAATTAGTAAAATCCCTGCTCCACTTCCATCCTTGTTTGAAGATCCATCTACAAACAACTCCCACTGATCTTGGGCTGGTATGGGATCTTGCTCATTGGTCGGATTATAGCTTTCGACAATGAAGTCGGCCAAGGCTTGACCTTTTATGGCCTAACGTGGTTTGAACTGAATTTCAAATTCACCAAACTCGATAGACCATTTAATGAGTCTGCCAGATACATCTGGCTTCTACAGTATACTCTTGAGTGGTTGATCCGTCAAAACTACTATGGTGTGGGCCTGGAAATACGGCCTGAGTTTCCGGGCTGCAACGATAAGTGCTAGAGCTAATTGTTCGGTATGGGAATACCTGGTCTCAGCATCTAACATCACTTTGCTGGTGTAGTAGACGGGACTTTGTACCTTATCATCCTCCCGTATTAGTACCGCCCTGACAGCATGCTGTGAAGTGGCTAGGTACAAGAAGAGTGTTTCACCCTCTTTCGGACAGGTGAGGAGGGGAGGCTGTGCTAGGTAGTCCTTCAAATTTTCAAAAGACTTCTGACACTCCTCTGCCCAATGGAATTCCCGTGATTTCTTCAATGCCTGAAAGAAAGGTCTGCATCTGTCACCAGATCTAGCAAGGAATCTTCCAAGCGAAGCGGCTCGTCCAGTTAGCCTCTGAACTTCTTTGACATTCCGGGGCGATTCCATGTTGATAATGGCCTCAACCTTTTCTGGGTTGACTTCAATTCCTCTACTGGTGACTAAAAATCCGAGGAACTTTCCTGAAGCCACTCCAAAGGCGCATTTATCCGGGTTAAGTTTCATTCCGAACTTATCAAGAGTTGAAAAAACTTTCTCCAAATCGTTCGGATGGTCAGTTGCCACTTTACTCTTGACCACCATGTCATCAACGTATGCCTCGATAGACTTTCCTATCTGGTCTGAGAAAATATGGTTTACCAAACGCTGATAGGTTGCTCCGGCATTTTTCAGACCAAAGGGCATTACTTTGTAACAGTATGTGCCTTCCAGGGTTATGAAGGATGTTGCTTCCTCATCTTCCGGGTTCATCCTTATCTGATGATAACCAGAGTAAGCATCAAGGAAACTCAGCAACTGATGGCCAAACGTTGCATCTACCAACTGGTCTATCTTCGGAAGCGGATAGCTATCCTTGGGACAAGCTCTGTTCAGGTCGGTAAAATCGACGCACATCCCCCATTTACCGTTGGCTTTACGTACCATGACGACATTTGCCAACCACTCCGGATAATGAACTTCCCTTATGAAGTCGGCCTCTACCAACTTTCGTACCTCCTCCTTTATTGCTTCTTGCCTGTCCATGGCGAAATTTTGGCGTTTTTGTTTCACCGGCTTCGCACCGGCACGGATGCTCAATTTATGCTGAATAATTTCCGGACTAATTTCCGGCATTTCATCCGCACTCCATGCAAAATTTTTCACACTGTTAAGTAACAGGGTGTTTATTTGTTTCGACAGAACACCCTCTAATTGCGAGCCGACATAAAAATTTCTGTTCGTGCCCTCTTCAACTGGGACGGGTACCAAATCCTCAACCGGTGTAGGCTTGAGCATCTTATCATCGGAACGAATATCCAGATTGACCACAGGAAGTTTGCCTTTCTTTTTGTCTTTAAGATCGGTGAAGTAGACGTCCCTGGCCACTTGCTGGTTACCTACGACCTCTCCAATCCCACGGTATGTGTGAAATTTCATTTTTAAACAATATGTAGATACCACTGCTCCAATCTGATGCAGCAGTGGCCTTCCTATGATGTCGTTGTAAGGTGCTTTAACATCTACCACAAGCAAATCCATCATCTGCATTGTGGTTCAGGGATAAGTCCCAAGCGTGACTGGGAGGTTAATAACTCCTTTTGGCATGACCGATTGCCCGGTGAATCCGTAGAGCGGCTTTGTTGCGGGCCTTAACCTATCCTCGAATATCTTCATTGCTTTGAAGGCATGGTAAAACAGTATATCAGCCGCACTGCCATTATCCACAAGAATTTTGAGCACGGTGAAGTTTGCTATGACAGCTTGGACCACCAAGGCATCGTAGTGTGGATACTGAATGCCTTCCTCATCCTTTTCTGAGAAGGCGATAGGCTCCTCCTCCCTTCTTGCTTTCTTGTTCTTGACAATGTCCTTATCGAGCCGGGCGTATGCTCTTCCTGCGGAAGTGCTCTCACCTCCCGCAGCAAGACCTCTAATGATCACTCCGCAGTAATCGATTGTACCAGCACTACCTTTTTCGTGCCGGGGAGAATCATCTCTTCTTCTTGGTTTTCTTCTATCATCATCTTCCTCGTCTCTTCTCCTTCTTTTATCACCCCAGTCTGTGGTGTATTGCTTCAGATGACCTATTCTT
This sequence comes from Euonymus europaeus, assembly GCA_963580455.1. NCBI lineage: Eukaryota > Viridiplantae > Streptophyta > Magnoliopsida > Celastrales > Celastraceae > Euonymus > Euonymus europaeus. The sequence goes on from OY756962.1 coordinate 9,494,878, forward strand.
ATGAGGCCTTCTATCTCATCTTTCAGTTGTCTACAGTCCTTCGTGTCATGGCCATGATCCTTATGGAACCGGCAAAACTTTCTTGTTGAGCGTTTTCCTGGTGGTGATCTCATTTTGTCAGGCCACTGGACAAGGTTCTGATCGCAGATTTCATTCAGTACTGTTTTCAAGGAACTATTCAAGGGAGTATAGTTCGTGTACTTGGGAGGTGGACCAAAATTGGTCTTTTTACCGGGTTGATCATCCTTTCTCGAATTATCCCGGTTAGGTCTCTTGTCCTGGCTCGGGCGATTTTCTCCGGACCCACTTGATCTTCCTCTATCTCCTGACTGTCTGCTACGGTCAGGTGATGTACGGATCGCAAACCAGGACGATTTGAGAGAATCTGTCGCTTTTATGTACTTTTCTGTTCTGGCCAAGAGCTCTTCCATTGTCTGCGGTCGATCTGTGCATAGAGAATTACAGAATTACTCATGACGGACGGTTCTAATTAGTGCGGCATTGGCCACGGAAATCTGGACATCAGGTATCTCCAAACACATTTGATTGAACCTTTCGATGAAAGCTCGGAAAGATTCTCCCCTCTCGTGTTCTATGGTCATTAGATCTTGATTAGTAGTCTTTGGTTTTCTCGCACTTGCAAACCAAAGTGCAAACTTTCTGGAGAGATCCTGGAAATTGAAGATTCTATGCTCGGCTGGTTTATGAACCATGTCCGGGCCGGTCCAACTAATGTTGAGGGAAAAGTCTTGCATAGGATGGCATCAGATGCTCCGCGACACTCCATCATGGATTTAAAACCCATGATGTGGTCATAAGGATCTTTCTTTCCTTCATACAGCTCAAGGTTTGGGATTCTGAAATTCCGAGGCACTTCAGTGTTAAGTATTTCTCTGGATAGGAGGGTCATGGAGCTGTCCCATATTTCATCTGCCATGTCCCTTCCTTGTAGAGCGGCAAGCTTGCGGTCTACCTCTTGGAGATGTTTATTTACATCATCCGTAGTTTGGTGGGAATTCCTCCTTGTGCTTGCAATTGACGGCCCGTCCCGGTCATCATCCTTCTTCCTCTTGGATCCTCCGAAATGAGAGTTCCGGTCATCCTCACTCCTCCTCCTTGAGGGGTCATTTCCATCCTTGGCCCGGGTAGCCTGTGTCTGCTGATTTGTAAGCATCATCTCGGTAAGCATTTCGACTTGCCTACAGAGTTGATTAAACCTTTCAGTAGTGAAGGTTGGAGCCGGAGGATGATGTTGAGGCCCTTGATCATTAGATGCAGTTCCGTCCCGGACCGGGTTCTCTCCCTGAGTTACCGGGATGACATTTTCCCTAGCAACATTCCTTGGTGCTTGAATGTTCACCTCAGTTGCAACTTGCTGCCGTTGCTGTTGGGCTATTGAACTTTCAGGATCGTCCACAATGTTCCTTCTAGGCCTGACCATGATTTATATTGGGAAGTGTAAGTCGATTCCCACAGACGGCGCTCAAACTGATGACGTCAAAATGGTGACAGTGCCGTAATGACGATCAGTCGGTCAGGCTAGAGCGGATGCAGGTGAGTGTCCTGAAAGAAATACGAACAAACGTGAGCTTAAAGACCCGGGCCTGAGGTTGTCCTCAGGCGTAGGCGCTCCGACGCTCAAGTCAGTATGGATTTAGCTATTGGAAGTGCCCCGGTATGCAGAGCTCTTCTATGAGTTTGAATAGCAAAACAGTCATTAGAAATTTACCTGAGAATGAGGATTCTCTTTTATAGGGGTCAACTGGTCCGAGTTTTAAGGATAGTAAAACTCCTTGATTCATTGGTTGAGCGTATTGTTCGAAGGCATAGTCCTTTTAGGACTCCTTCTCCTATCCGGAGTTGGACTCTTATAGTATTAGTATCCTACTGAGGGTTGGACACAGGTTAGAACCTCTTTGTCTCATATCCGTCATGGAATGGTATTATCATCCCGGAATGGGTGACCGAGCCGGTGTAGGTCTTCAAGGAACCTAGGCCTTTACGACAAATAGGCAGGGCCGTCTTAATATGACATGGGCCGGAGCGAGTTCTGCTATCAAGCCGGTCCGGTGTGGATTCTTTACCAACCGGTTCGGCGTACTAATCTGATAGTGTTATTCCTTATACCGGTACATGGGCTGTCGTCTGGTGGCCGGGCCGGGCCAGTTACCCAATAAGGATGTCCTTCGGGACTCATTAATGGTGACACGTGTTATTATTTAATTCGTGGGGTTATTTTTGGCATATCAAGCACAAAGATTGAAAACAAGATTTATGAATTGGATTGAATACTTGTAAAAATGAATTATCTTGCAATTGTCAAGCTAGGATACATCACACCCTAACAAAGAGTTTAGTTACAACACATGAAATAAGAACATAGAGAAGAAAGGGAATACAAAACGATGGGAATAAGAACTACAAATAAGGAGAGTTGAGTAGCCATTTTTTCTCATAAGTTAAAGCGGCTACTCTTCACAAAATTAAACGTGATTTTACACTAGGATTGGACACCTATTTATAGTGAATACAAGTCTTAAAATCTTCTTTCAATTCGTTTATTCCTCTTCACAAACGAATAGACTCAAAGAAACCAAATCGAATTGCAAATCTTGTACTTTTAGTATTTCACGCGTCTGACATTGAGCGCTCGATCAGACGTCACGCAAAAGTCTTCTGGCCGCTTCTTGGCATTGTTTGATTTATCCATGCTCAAGCTTGGTTGCACAAGAATAGTTCCCAGATACGCAGCAACTTTAGATCTTCACATAACGGATCCCACTTTCGGGTAATTCTTCATATCAACTCGCCTACAATAAAAATATGAAGAATGTACATGGCATCAACTCAATCTTAACATGATGAATGAGAATTTTTTTTAGAATCACACACAAAAATCTGGTATAAAATACACAAAAAATTGCTCATATGATTAATATAGACCACTGTTATGGTTTTGAAAGTAATTCCTTTATTGTTTTGATTTGGGTATATATAAATGAGCATGTTAAAGTTATGATTGATAGAATAGGAGTGTGGACCTAATTTGATGACAATGCTAAGCCTTGTTAGGATCATTAATCTATAAAAGTTGGTATGTTGTATTCTAAGCATTCATCGAGAATCTAGATATGTGTTGAACTTGGTATACTTGTATAAAAGTCTTCAAAACCCAAATTATCATTCTATTAATTGCATGATTTTTTATTATACTTGTATCATTGAGTTCGTCTATCCTAATTATGAAAATAGAATGTCTACCGGGAAGGATTAGAAACTATAGATTTCTTTTAATACTTAGTACTTTCATTTATTGCTAGTTGAATTGACACTTGCAAATTGTCAATTGGTTCAGGTTTACGTATATGCATTTTTACTAAATTTCATTGCATTCACATTTGAAATTCCAAACGCATACGGGACCTTTTGGTTGAACTCTAGACTTTCTAATTTATTATATTGATCACCCTACTGTTGGGTAAAGTGCTACATAAAAGGATATCTATCAAGTTTTTGGTGTCACTAACAGAGAGGCATACATGCTGCAATATGAGAGAGCTTTGCCCATTCTTTTTATTTCCCTTTACTAATTTTATATATTTTGTTTGCCTATCCTTGCTCCTCATTTATTTATCGGTCTTCTCTCCTTATTGATTATTATACTTTTCGTTGATCTCCTTGAATTGTGTTCATTATTTCTATGCCTAGAGAAAATTTTAACGTAAATGGGGATGGAAATGATGCTAAGAGTAGTACTGCTAGTGTTCATGGAAGTATCCAAGGAGGAAACATTGATATAAATGTTTGTTACAATTTCTACAATGTGTCAATGTTCAAAATGCACAACTTGCACAACTTACATAAAATGCACAAAATTTAGGTACTAATGTCGTGCAACTCAATGTTAACACTTTGCATCAACCTCATGTACATTTCCCACCTAATGTTCATCACCAACTTCAAGTGCATGTGCATTATGACCAACCTTATGTGTACCGTAATGTGCAACAACCATACAATGAGGATAACAATTTCAACATTCCTCCCTTGGAATATGTTGAGCACATGAGAACTGTACCTTGCAAGAACTCACACATCCCTCTAGATAAGCATGACACTTCTTCATTTTCTTTTCAATGAAACAATAAAATTTGCATCTCAAATCTAACATGTTTTAAACGATTTCTAAATACCACAGTATCAAATTGAAAAATCCATATTTAAATGTTCATGACTTTGAATCGGTGCATGCTACTTTTAGTAATGTTGTTTATGTTGGTTGCTAAAATAATTTTTAGAACATGCAGAAAAATTTTATGGATCGTTCTTAGTGTATGTATAAATCAAAATTTTACTAGAAGCCATACGTCCTTCGAATTCTACGTGCCTATCATTTATATTATCTTAGATCCAATTACTTTTGTAAATAATTCTAGCATGCTTCTTGTATTAATTTCATACAAAAAAGACACTTGGATCTAAACATACAAGCACGTTTCAAAGAGAGTTAAAATGATTTATACTAACTTCTTCACTATCGAGGTCCAACGAGCTATCCATCTTGATCACAAACTAGACTCCTTGATCACGAATAGTCTAATGGATCAAGAAAGCCTCAAACGCTTACATTGTTTCCTAGGCATTTCATTTAATCTATTTACAAATGAACAAAGCGAAACACCGATTAATTGTGAACCAAAAATGCAAACACGACACACTTTAAAAAAAACAAATGACTTTTGTGTTTTTAATGCCCCGCTTCTCAAAATCCATATTACTTTCTTCAAAAGATGCTCACTTTTTTCTCAATAAAATGTGTATTGTGCTTCTTAAATTCCGTGTGTATATATGAGACAATCATGTTTTTTGTATTTGTATGATATATTAAATGCACATAACGTTTTGTTTTTCCTAATCCTAAGAGAAATAGTTAAGACGAAAAGAACTTAGGGAAATTTGGAAAACTAATCCATTTTATAAACATTTTTTTTGTTTTGTAACCCATTTTTTAAAAAAAAAAACTTAACATTTAACCCTTTTTAGCTAAGGAAAGTTCATAATTGCCCTCCCATTCAATATTTCCCTCCAAACCAATTAAACCTGCAATTAAAATTTTTAAAAGCTAAAAAAATTGAAACCTGCACAGTTACACGAAAGGAAGGGGAAAGAACCCATCTTCGACGCCATCACTCCCCGTATCCATCACTCCATTACATCAATCAGTCTCGTTCGGTTCAGCCTTTCGATAACTCGTTCGACCATTACATCTTTTAGTCAAGCACACATGGATAAGCCATTTCATTTTGCTGGTTCTACCTATCTTTCCTTTTATGTTGATGAAATCGATTTGAAAGAACGGGAAGAAGTGTGGCCCTTGGGTCTGCTCATTGTATGAAATGAATTAGGGTTATGGGTTGGGTTTTGTTATTTATTTGGGTGATATAGGGTATCCTATTATGGATTAAAGTTAACTTTTCTAGGGTTGATGAAATGAAAATTTCCTAGGTTTTACAAATTTATAAGTGAGTGCATGCTACAAAATAAGATGTTGCATAGAGCACTTACTATTTCGGTTAGAAGAATTTAAGTTTTGCTTAGAACAATTTTATCTTTGTTTAGAATTAGTTTATTTTTGCTTAAAATAGTTTTAGGTTTGTTTATAACAGTAAAAGTTTTATGTAGAACAGTTTAAGGTTTTGTATATGACAAATTAGGTTTTAGTTTGCACTTTTGGTGGTTTGTTTAGGATAGATTTTAATTTCTCTTTAGAACAGTTCAGAGTTGAAATTCGTAACAAACAAATTTCAACAATATGTCTATAACATCATACAAATCAGGGAAAAGTAAGAAAAATAGAGAAGTTGCCTTGATTGATAAGGAGAGATATGTTGTCTATACATGTGAAAAACACAGTGAAGGGATTGTAGGTGGAAAAAAACACAACTTATATAACCATTTCTCAAGATAGTTTTTAAAATAATAGGGGCGAAAAAGAATATCATTGGAATAAACAATTTGAGATTGCCAAAAATCCATCACCTGACCAAACAATTACCTAAAACAACAAACCCGCAGAGCATTTTCCAAAGGACTGCAAGGACGAAAACATATTCATCTTCTTCATCGACGAAACATAAAATCAAGCAAGAAAGCCATGACAAAATTTAACCCCAAAATGGCAGATAATAGATATCGACTTCCGTCCAAAATCTCAAAACAACACTGAGTCAACAATTCCTAAAACACTGTGAAAGCTAATACAAATTCCAACTTTTTCATGGATGAAATACAAAATCAAAGAGTAAGGCCATCATATGGAGGACAAAATTTACCCCCAAATCGAGAAATGATAGATGTCGGCCTCCGTTTACAACCCGCACTACAACACTAGTATAAGAATATAAAATAGTGAGATGAGAGCCATGGACCGAAAGCACCTAAAAGCACTATGATTAAAGCATGAAAATCAGCGAAAAAAGGAAACATAATTTTTTGAAGAAGCTCATTGTAGGATTACCCGCAAACTGAAAACCCTAGGATAAAAGATCCACAGAGTAGAGATGAAGAAAGCAATGCACGAAATCCAAGACCAAATCAGCTTAATGGCATAAGAAACAAAAATAATCCTCCTAGTAAAAGCTACTCCAATGTTTCTCCTTCATGCAATCAAACCTCTCTCGCCATAACCCACAATGCGAGCCACCCAATAATGAACACCTAAAAAATTAGAAAATTGAGATTGTCTGAGGGAGATAGGTCAATTGAGGAGATGCAACCATGTGAGAAAAGTAATTCTATGGAATGGCCGAAAGGGATGTAATACCTGTTAATAACATTTCCTTGTAGGTCCAGGCCCAACTCACACAGTTAGCCCATGATGGTTAATCAAAGCTGACCCAAGTAAATGAGAGAAGAACAGTCCATGAAGAACTCATTAGGCCCACATGAGAGGAGTCTAAGTCCAGAAAGAAGTGTACAAGGGGTGCTACTACAAATATGGATCTAGTTACTACACATGGACAGGTGGCAAGAGTTGTGCAATATTCAACTGTCAGGATTTGTTACACTATCTGGAAGTTTAGGTTTGTGTCCAGAAAAATAGGAATTAATGGAGACAGAACATGAGACATGGCCAAAAATTTGTGGAATACAGAACTTAAGTGAGGTGGTAGACAGAAGAAGAGGGCATTAGTGAATCAACCAACAGGAAAAAAAACACAAGACTCAAACAAAGCTTTCTCTCACACAATTCTCAGAATTTCTTAGTGAATTCAGTGTCAATTCATTGCCAGTACGTTATCAACTAGATATTTTTGTATGTAATCCATTACTGTCAAGTATCAAATGTCAACTATCGTTGTGTCAATTTATGGTTCGTGTCATTCTTCTTTTAATTCTATCTATCTTAACAAAGGGCACTTCAGTGGAGTTGGGGGACCTAAGATTACTAAGGTCCCAAGGTAATCTGTACATTCGTTTGATTTAGTTAGATAGTAATTGATGTAATTTTATTATTTGATAGTTTCATATACTATAATCTCTGGCACACCTGCAACAAACACCATTTTAGGCCAATAACCTTTTTGGCACACCCGGTGGGACGAGGAGAAAGAAATTAATGGCGCCATGAACTCGCACTGGTGGAAAAGAGCTAGTGAATGAAAATAACGATGATCCGTCACATGAAAATATGTCAATTCAAGATGATGTGAATATTGCCACTAATCGTGACAACAAACAAAATTTGGAGCAGATCGATACGCTAATATGCTTATTTGAAGAGGCCGTCATCTTGTTCGACTATCTTACTAAAACATTGAAAAATATGGAGGTACGTTCTAACAAAACTATTGAGAGCGTGGTGAAACAGGTGGACATAAATTCAAGCAGAAGTTGGAAGAGTTCACTATAGGGGGCATCCAACAAGGCAGAAAAGTAATCCTGTTGAATTCACTCCTCCTACTCGTTACACATCACCATCGCTGATGTCAACAGCTAATGGCCAGACTTTTCGACCAAAATGTAATGGTAATACTAACTAAACAAATCATCTAGGCAGCTACCTGAGACTTGAGGCCATAGGGCATAGTGCATACAATGGCGCTGTGGGAGGAGTCCCTGGAGGTAATGGAAGAACGAGATGGGTCTAATCTACTGTTCCACCTCAGTTGCCACCAGTTGATCTTAATGTTTTCAGACAAATCGTACAAGAATTATATGGCCAGGGAATGAGGCAAATGGGCCAACCAGAATATCATAAGCCTTATCTAGCCGTAGAAGATCAAGAAAATCCTTATCCACGAGGATTTAGAGTGTCAGACTTCACTCTGTTTACTGGAGAAGGACTATCCACTGTGGAACACATTGGTCGCTTACTGTGCAATGTGGAGAACTCGCTAATTATGACAACTTTGACAACTTAAGGCTCAGGTTGTTTCCTAATTCACTGACAGTAGGTGCTTTTACTTGGTACTTCATACTGCCAAGAAATTCTATCAACACATGGTGAGAGATACAAATATCATTTCATACTCAATTCTTTCAAGCTGAGCTAGAGGTATCTGTGGCTGAACTATCAAGGCTAGTACAGAAACCTAGCAAAAACACTGATGTCTATATTGCACATTTCAAGAAGCTGCGAAATAGGTGCAGGATTTATTTGCCTGAATTGGACTTTGTCAATATGGCACAACAAGGGTTGGATATCAAACTCATAAAAAAATTCAAGGTATGAAATTTTATGATTTTATGAAATGGCAGCGAAAGTAGCTGAATATAAGGAGCTGCTAAAAGAAAAAGGAACTCAAAAAGGCACGATATGTCAGCTCAGAATCCAACTCAAATGGATAGTTGAATTTGAGCTGAGGAGGGAAATTGTTAATACCATTTCCCTGTAGGGCCAAGCCCAGCTCACACAGTTAGCCCATAATGATTAATCAACACTAGCCTAGGTTGATGAGAGAAGAACAACCCATGAAGAACTTATTAGGCCCACATGAGAGGAGTCTAAGTCTAGAAATAAGTGTACAAGGGTGCTCCTACAAATATAGATCAAGTAACTAAACATGGACAGGTGACAAGAGTTGTGCAATATTCAACTGCTAGGATTTGTTACACGATCTGGAAGTTTAGATTTGTGCCCAGAAAAAAAGGAATTAATGGAGATAGAACGTGAGGCATGGCCAGAAATTGGTGAAAAACAGACCTTAAGTGAGGTGGTAGACAAAAGAAGAGGGCAACAGTGAATCAACCAAAAAAACAAAACACAAGACTCAAACAGAGGTTTCTCTCAAACAATTCCCAAAATTTCTTAGTGAATTCAGTGTCAATTCATTGTCAGTAAGTTATCCATTAGGATATTTTTGTATGTAAACCATTATTGTCAAGTTACAAATGTCCACTATCGTTGTGTCAATTTATGCTTGGTGTCATTCTCCTTTTAATTCTGTCAATCTCAACAAAGCGCACTTCGGTGGAGTTGGGGGACCTAAGATTACTAAGGTCGCAAGGTAATTTGTACATTCGTTTGATTTCATTAGATAGTAATTGGTGCAATTTTATTATTTGACAGTTTGAGATACTATAATCTCTGGCACACCTACAACAAACACCATTTTGGGCCAAAAACACCTAATCCAAAAAATTAACATTTAGGTCATTTCAAGTGATGAAAAATTGATATTTTGGTGAATTGTAAGAGTTAGGCACTCCTAAAGGAGTGAAATTGAGTTGAGAGAAAGGAAATGGGCATCTTTAGGGTAAGATTTGTGCAGGTCTAGGCGCAAATTACACCCACATAGGTCCATGAACAGTTATTTCTTCAATTTAAATTGTAAAAATTAGACAAAAATGAGTGTTTTTTATTTTATCGGAGAAGAGAGAGAAAAAGAGAAATTTAGAGGGAGAAACTGGGATTTCTTGGAGGTTTACCAAGGATTGAAGATCTAGGAGTGTTATCTGATAAAGATTTCAAGATCTAAGGTAAGATTTTCATAGATTCCCAAAGTTAGGTTTTTCCTAGATTTTATAAATTAGAGCTTTAATCTCAATTCTTGGAATTAGAAGTTACTAAATAGGTTGGGTTACACTAATTTATGTATGTATTTGTTAGATTGGTTGTTGATCGGAGGGATTTCAAGATTGAAGCTTGGATTTGAGATTTGGGTGAATTCTAGAGAAAAAAAGGTAAGCTTTCTTGACTTTCGTGATGGATTGGACATTGATATGTGGAATTTGGGTTATGGATTTAATGAAATGAGTTTCGGTTTGTCTAATTGTTAGGTTGAAAAATTCTACATATGATTAGCATTTTCTTAAAGATTTAGTTGGGACTATTTGCCCTCCTAGTGACACTCCATAATATATTAAAATACCTAAATGTAAAACACCACACAAAAAGTGTGAGTAAGTTTGTCATTTTGTACAAATGTTTTTTCCATAGAATGATGATCTTAACCATGTGGCAACAATAGAGCACTCAAAATGGTACGAAGTCAACCCTTGTACGTTGAAAGTAGGCATCAGGGCCCTGATAGCGGTGAAGAAATACAAGGCACAAGGCCATTTCAATTGTAGCTACTAGCACTTCAATTGACAAATTAGCCGATTTCGACAAGTGTGAAGCTGAGCGAGCTCTGGTCGCGATGGAGCTTCTCTGTAGGTTCTAGGAAGGTTGTGCCACATCTCAGACCGTGTGATTGAGTTCATGGTGATGGCTTTGTTAGCATTGTGTTTTGCATCAGAATAGAGCTAAAGGGAGGCAGTGAGTGATGGCTTGTTGACGGTGCTCCATATTCCAGTGCAAAGCGATTGCATAGACAGAGCAAAGGCGTACAACTCCTACTAAAGCTGTTGTCGGATTCGTGGCTAGAGGATCCAGTTAAGAATTTGGATTAGTAGTTATGGTGGTTCGTTGGCGAAGTATTGGCCAACTTGGACAAAGTCACTCTCATACTTTTTGGGTGTGATTGGATTTTTTGTGGAATTTTTTGAAAAAAAATAAAAATGAAAAGGGTGTGTGCAAATAATATTCTAATTTTGGCTTGAGTGTACAAGTAATAGATAGGGTGACACCATAAATTACGGATATGCAACAAAGATTTATCTGCTAAAAAACAGTAACACCTGAGCAATATTGGCAGGTTAACTGCAACAAAGTATCGTTTAAGAAGTAGAATTGACTAAATTGAGATTAAATCATGGTAATTGATAGGAATAGTATGTTAAAGGTCATATTTTATTTAATATTTAAACTCGGTTTCTATATTTGAATAAAATATGTTTAACATTTAATATGAGGAATGAGATATTAACATATGCGTCTTTTATTCAATGTTGTTTATGGATTAGTGTGTAGAGTTCAGCTTGCACAAGGAAGATCAATTCAGAAATCCCTATTGAATATAAGTAAATAATCACAGTTTAGACAGAATTGGATATACCTTCGGCTTGACTGTAGTGTAGTATTTCAGTATATTTATCTTGGTTATAGGAAGCGGTAAAGCTTGAACTTACTATACCGGTAAACTTGGAGTGTATTGATCAGGACTACATGTGAGCCGGTTTTACTAGTCTGACTACATAGGAGATTGGAAGCACATTAGCATTATGGAATTGTTCATTAAAGAGTATTAGTATGAGTGCATTTAATGTATGAGATTTTGATTTACTAAAGGTGAGGTCTTTTTGGATAGCCCAATATACACCGAGTGAATTGGGTGACCGCATTAAATGTATGATGAAAAATAATATATTAATCAAATTCACATCCAATCATGGATTAATGATGCCCTCTTGAGACTGCTTATAGATTTGAGATTGTGTCAAAACCTTGCAGGTGGATTTTAATTAATCTGACACGTTCAAATAAGTTAAGCAAAAGCTCGAGAAATATCTAAAAGATGTGGATTAAATATTATATGTCAGTACCATATTTAATTGATGGGTATCTGTAACTTAACATGAGGATTTTGATGATTGATTATAACGTAAGGCTCAGATTTAATTTGAGATAAAATAGGGAGTGCAATTATAATATTTTAGTGGTATATATTATAATTTATATTTTTAATTATGTCCATGAGTTTGAACTGATAATTAAAATCATAGGAAGCCCATGTTTTATTTTCTTTGTTGGTCCCCACCTTAGCCCATGAAAGCCCAACACTAGAAGAATAAGGAAAGCCTAACTGAAGTTGGATTCGGTTGGGAGTTAGGATAGATGGGGCCGGCCCACCTAGGGAGAAAACCCTAGGGGTGGCCGACCATGATATAGACACACAATGTGTGTTTTTTTTTTCCTAAGTCTGGAGACACCAGTTGACCTCTTGACTCTCTAACTTTTCCACGTTGTGATTTTCTGTGTTTTTCAGGTTCTTGGTGCGAGGAGTCCACTCTCTTTAATCCAAAAAGGGAATTGGTGTCTAAGGTGGAAGATCAACAAGTTTGAGCTTTGTATCAAACTAGCCGATTTCATCCTACGATATTATTATTATATATCAATCTATAGAGATCGCAAGGTACATATTCTATAAATGATTAATTTAGATTATGCTTATCAACTTTAATTAACTGTAAATTTTTGAAAGTTGTTTATCCTATTGATGACTCCTATGTGTATCTTGTTTTTAAATCGTTTCCGCGAGTGCATGCTTTCCAACAATAATACCGTTGTATTGTGAACTGTCAATTTCGATGGTATAATGGTCATGGAGAAACTCCTCTCACTCTAAGCTCAGTCATGCCATTTCTAAGATTTTGATGATCTCCATTAGATAGCTTGTGGCATCAACTTGATCTTCACGAACATCAAATATTGTTGTTTGCTTCACTTCCCCCATGGTCGCACACAGTAGTCCTCTGTTTTTGCTATTGTAAAATCTAGATGGCTCTTGAAGATTTGATCTCCTAGTGTGCGTCTTCACTTTGGAGAAAATTATTTTCTACTAATTTTACTTTTCTTTGGGCTATCTCTCTTGGGCTTGTTTTATAGCTCATTCTATAACCAACGTGGGAATAGTTCACACAAAGGTAAACTGATTTAAAAAAATATAAAAAAATATGTATGTGGCAAAATTCTATTTGCAATATTTTGAAGGTAAATGTAAAATACAGATAAACACAATGTAGATGATGATAATTATTTTTGATATATTGTACCGACTAAACCTAGAAAATCTTAAACCTCTAGTCAACACGGTTTAAGTCACGAGACAATGCTAAAAATTATGTTCCCAATGCACTAGTATATATATTGGATTCATGACATCTATTTCTTCTCCTTATCATTAGTAGGACAAAGTATAGCACATAATTAGTGTTCCTCATATTAAATATTTCTAGCACCTCCTCAATTTATTTATCCTTCAAATATCGCAGGCATAATTGATTTGTTGATATAAGTTTTTATGGAAAAAAATATATGTTATCATAAATTCACACCCCCATATATGTCAACAATATATTGTCAGCTTTGAGTTGACCGGTTCTCGTAGATACATCAGATTCGCACAACTTTATTATTTTTGGATTGTCCCACTTATATGTTAAGCGTGAACGTTACTCGATTAAATATGTCCCAACCAATGTGAAATTTTATATTTTAACATGCTTAAAGGGTTTCGGCCAACACATTGATTCACATAATCATAACAAAAAGAAGAGAAACATCCAAGCAAGAAAAGACTTCCACCTCACATGGCTTTCTCAAACTTATGCGCGCAGGTGAAGTCATTGGCAGAACATATTACAAGGATGGAAGTTGTCAAAAATGGAGGCTCCACACCCTTAGGCAAACGAAGTTGGACAAAAATAAAACCCAATTTCCAATCACGATTGGATGAGGCATACTTCAAGGCTACCATCCCTTTCCTAAACTTTAAATAACAAAGGTCCCAGTGCCCAACAAAGAGATAAGAGATGTTGTAGAACATTGGAAGAAAACGGAATTCTAAACTTAACAAAATAATGTAATACTGTGCTGAGGAATACCTGAGAATTGGGAGCTAAAAAAGCTAGGCGATATTAAAATGAGAAAACAAAGCAATAACGGCAAAATAGAAGGAACTTGAGCTATATATTGTAGAGAAGTAGTAGAACTATAGCTGCTTCACCTCCTCACTAGCTAAGAACCTACAACTAAGATTCCTCAATTCCATCGAACCATTATCGACAGCCTAAACAGCCTCTAAGGAAACTTTAAACGCATGAGGAGCAAAGAAAAGACGCTCAACGAGAGGAATATTTAAATTCCTCTAAATAGGGTGAGAGCATGAAGAGGAAGCCCTTGGGGAAAAACATTCCTCAACGTATTCCAGGACATGATCAGAACTATTTGATGAGGAAAGAGATGACATTTCTTGTACCTAAGATTAAAGGAAGGACAGGAAAAAGTTAGAAGCTTGGGAAGACCAGGTCTTCAAAAGGCAAAATGCTCAAAAAAAATTATTTCTAAGGGCTATTAGGCTTGGGGTCTCAAAAAATTTCATCAAGTGGAGATAAAAAATGACGTCTCCACTATTTATTGGAGAAGACTGCCCTGATCAATGATCCCGATGAAGAGACACTTCACAATCTCGCATCCGAGCCATTCATGTCATCCTCTTATATAAACTGCATGTTTCTCATTGATTAAATCTAGGTCGTTAATCATGACATTTAACACATTTCTCAGACATGTAAAAAGTAATCATTACAACACTACAATGAAGGCACTAGGCATATCAGACCTGTCGCTGGTCATTTCAGCCGAGAAGTCACAGGTCTTGAGGCATATGATAATACGAAAAATACCCTCCTATTAAAGACTAACACATAGCAAATGAAGATAAAGAAGTCATCTAGGATGACACTCACTGCTGGGTTACAATGATCGGTACTCGTTGCTCAGTTGTAATTGAGCAACCAAACTTCTATGATCAATAACTAGATCTTCAGACAAAGCCAAGACATTAAGGAAAACAAGTTCCTTTGCTAATAAGGACAACCCTTTAGGTGAGCTCCTTTACTAACAAGAACTCTCCTTCAATTGGAGTAGTTTCCTATTTTAATAGGAACTACTCTCAAGCAAGAACTTGATTCTGAATTGGAGGAGAACTCCATCACTATAAAAGGTATCTCCTCAAGTTATACTACACACACGTTCTGTTGTCTAATACACAACTTCTAGATCATTGAGCTACATACTCTAGGAGACTTATACATTTACATCTAACTTGAGCTTCGGAGTGTCAATGCCAGTGAACACATTATGGCAGACTTGTAGCTCACTTTTGTTTATCTATGCAGGAAATTGCAATAACAAGAGCAACACCAATCGAGAAGAACTAGCTTAGTCATATCCTGATACGTTACTCTAATCGACTAGTTTTAGACATCATCAGTTAGTCAATTTAGTCAAACTGGCCAACTACGAGTCTGGTCATAAATTATTAAAATTTTAATCAACTATTAATTTGGCAGAAAAAAATCATTTAAAAAATGGACTTAAATAAATAATTGGGCTAAAAATATTATTTAAGCTAAATGGGCTAAAAGATAAAAATATTTAGGCCAAGTTTATATCAAATGGGTTTTTAATAATCGGTCAAAATTTCTATGTGCCAAAACCATTTAAACCACCTTAAGTTTCTCACGAGCCAACTGAACATTTTAGACCAAATGGCCAAAAATGAATTTGGGCCACAAGTCCTATCAAACAACTAAATTGTTGGTCTATGTTTGATACAGGTATGACAATTGGGTGATGCTGAGCAGTGATGTAAGTTACTCCGATATGTGGAGTAAGTTACTTCAGCTGCACGGGTTTTTCAGTTTTTAACTTATGGGCTTTTAATTTTTACTGCATGGTGGGCTTTATGTAAATGTTTGTTGTTAATGGACTGTCTTATATAAGTAGGATAGGAAGTCTATTCATATATGGGTAGCCACATAAGAGTTATATTGGAAGTTAAACATGTAACTACCGTGGATTATCTTTGATTATTCTTATATTATCAATTCCAGTATTGGATGTGTGATATATCTCTTCAAGTGATAGAATGTTAAGAGTGCTGGTGGGAGAAGAAGTCTTCATAGTCAAGACAAGCTGGTCTTATATATATACCATGCACGTTAGTTTGGAGATTACCGAAACTATTAGTGAGAGAGTCTTGAGCATGGGTTGGTTTTTGTAAGAGCAAATCACTTTTTATTTCATGTGTGAACTTGAGTGTTTAAATGAGTGATTTGTAGTGAGGATATTTGTATTCAAAATTATCATTTGAGAGTTACTTATGTGTTAAGATTCTTGAGGGATTCGAGAGTGGACTCTACCTTGGTTAGGTTGAGAAAAAGGTTGAAGCAATACACTGAATGAGAGGGATGAGCAAAGTCTTTAGTTCAAAGATAGGGTTGTAACTCCTGATTCATTTTAGTGAATTGTTCCTCAAGGTAAGTCGCTTATAGACTCGAGATTTTTCCCAGGTTGGGTTTTCCTCGTTAAAATCTTGGTGTTATTTTTGTTTATTTTCCGCAATTTTTGTTTCAATATTCGTTAACTAACGTTCTTGATGAGTGCTACGAATTTCAAGTGGTATTGGAGCAGGTGCAACATGGAAACTCGTACGAATCAAATACCGCATTTTGATGGTTCAAACTACTCATACTGGAAAGCTCGCATAAGAGCTTATCTGAAGTCCATTGATGAACGAGTTTGGCTATCCGTTGTTCATGGATATATGTCACCAACAAGTACTGATCTAGAAGGTAAGAAGATCCCTAAGCCTGTTAATACTTGGATAAAACTTGATGATGACAATGCATGTTAGAATAGTAAAGAAATCAATGTTTTATTCTTGGCATTAACAATTGATGAGTTTCGTAGAATTTCTCATTGTGAAATTGCTAAGCAAGCTTGGGATTTGTTGGAGGTCACACATGAAGGAACAACTACTGTTAAAAATGCTAAGTTACAACGTATAACTACTTTATTTAAGAATCTTAGAATGGAAAAAAATGAGAGGTTTGATGAATTTTATGCAAAATTGAGTGATATTTCTAATTCATCATTCACTCTTGGAGAACCCATTTCTCAAAGTAAAATAGTTAGAAAAATCTTAAGATCTCTTCCAGAAAGGTTCATGATGAAAGTTGCAGCTATTGAAGAGAGCAAAGTTCTTAATTTCATCAAAGTTGAAGAACTATTGAGATCTTTGCAAACTTATGAGATAAATTTTTTATCTCAACACAAGTCAAAAGGTATTGCTCTTAAATCTGTTAATAATTATGATGATTTACTTGATGAATTTGCGTTACTAACAAAAAATTTCAAGAAATTATTAAAGAACATGAATTCTCAAGAGTTTAAGAATGATGAATCATCATCAAGTAACTCAAGGACTGTATGGATTCGATAATTTTCATGAGATAAAAATAATCGAATTATTAATTAAATGCAGGTTTATTGTAAACCAGATTGGATCCAATTGATTAATGGACACTGCTAGCACATTTGACAATGATTAAAAATTGGATCACGATTTAATTAATAAAATAATGCATATAATAATGCATGTTAGTTGAAAGTTGCTCCATTTAATTGAAATGTAGTGTCGGCAAAGGCTATAAAATATGTGTATGTTGATACACATTGGTGATGGCAACCAACACGCAATCCAATGTTTTATTTAATTGATTAAAGAATCAATTAGAAGAATATTTTTAAGGCATTCTTAGTGTGATAACGGTGGACGGACTAGAGACTCAGTATTATCGGAGATCAATTGAATGGGTGGATTTTGATCAAGCACGCTTCAAAAGGTAAAAAAATTTGTTGCTTCTGCTGTGTTATATGAATACCATTTGCTAACAGTGGTATCAGAGCAATTTGACTCGGTATACTTTCAAAATTCGATTTTGAGTAAAATCGAGATTTTTGAATTCATTGGAGATGAATGTTATGAACAAAATTGTTTAGTTCTTCACAAAATAAGATTTTGATCAGTTTTCATTTTAAGTATGACTTATTATGAAATTGGATGATCTGGGTTTTAGATCTGTTAAATAATTATTGGATCTATTTTGAACGAATTGGTTTGTTCTTGTGAAAATTTAAAATTTATCATCTCAATAGTTGTTACCAGATCTGTTTTGTGTATGAAGTAGATATTAATTTATTTGTCTTGATTATACTATATGGATTATACAAAAAAATTCAAGAAATTATTAAAGAACAGGAATTCTCAAGAGTTTAAGAAGGATGAATCATCATCAAGTAACTCAAGGACTGTATGGATTCGATAATTTTCATGAGATAAAAATAATCGAATTATTAATTAAATGCAGGTTTATTGTAAACCAGATTGGATCCAATTGATTAATGAACACTGCTAGCACATTTGACATTGATTAAAAATTGGATCATGATTTAATTAATAAAATAATGCATATAATAATGCATGTTAGTTGGAAGTTGCTCCATTTAATTGAAATGCAGTGTCGGCAAAGGATATAAAATATGTGTATGTTGATACACATTGGTGATGGCAACCAACACCCAATACAATGTTTTCTTTAATTGATTAAAGAATCAATTAGAAAAATATTTTTAAGGCATTCTTAGTATGATAATGGTGGACGGACTAGAGACTCCGTATTATCGGAGATCAATTGACTGGGTCGAATTTGATCAAGCACACTTCAAGAGGTAAAAAAATTTGTTGCTTCTGCTGTGTTATATGTATACCATTTGCTAACAGTGGTATCGGAGCAGTTTGACTCGGTATACTTTCAAAATTCGATTTTGAGTAAAATCGAGATTTTTGAATTCATTGGAGATGAATGTTATGAACAAAATTGTTTTGTTCTTCACAAAATAAGATTTTGATCAGTTTTCATTTTAAGTATGACTTATTATGAAATTGGATGATCTGGGTTTTAGATCTGTTAAATAATTATTGGATCTATTTTGAACGAATTGGTTTGTTCTTGTGAAAATTTAAAATTTATCATCTCAATAGTTGTTACCAGATCTGTTTTGTGTATGAAGTAGATATTAATTTATTTGTCTTGATTATACTATATTGATTATACAAAAAAATTCAAGAAATTATTAAAGAACAGGAATTCTCAAGAGTTTAAGAAGGATGAATCATCATAAAGTAACTCAAGGACTGTATGGATTCGATAATTTTCATGAGATAAAAATAATCGAATTATTAATTAAATGCAGCTTTATTATAAACCAGATTGGATCCAATTGATTAATGAACATTGCTAGCACATTTGACATTGATTAAAAATTGGATCATGATTTAATTAATAAAATAATGCATATAATAATGAATGTTAGTTGGAAGTTGCTCCATTTAATTGAAATGCAGTGTCGGCAAAGGCTATAAAATATGTGTATGTTGATACACATTGGTGATGGCAACCAACACACAATCCAATGTTTTCTTTAATTGATTAAAAAATCAATTAGAAAAATATTTGTAAGATATTCTTAGTGTGATAACGGTGGAGGGACTAGAGACTCCGTATTATCGGAGATCAATTGACTAGGTGGATTTTGATCAAGCACGCTTCAAGAGGTAAAAAAATTTGTTGCTTCTGCTGTGTTATATGTATACCATTTGCTAACAGTGGTATCGGAGCAGTTTGACTCGGTATACTTTCAAAATTCGATTTTGAGTAAAATCTAGATTTTTGAATTCATTGGAGATGAATGTTGTGAACAAAATTGTTTTGTTCTTCACAAAATAAGATTTTGATCAGTTTTCATTTTAAGTATGACTTATTATGAAATTGGATGATCTGGGTTTTAGATCTGTTAAATAATTATTGGATCTATTTTGAACGAATTGGTTTGTTCTTGTGAAAATTTAAAATTTATCATCTCAATAGTTGTTACCAGATCTGTTTTGTGTATGAAGTAGATATTAATTTATTTGTCTTGATTATACTATATGGATTATACAAAAAAATTCAAGAAATTATTAAAGAACAGGAATTCTCAAGAGTTTAAGAAGGATGAATCATCATCAAGTAACTCAAGGACTGTATGGATTCGATAATTTTCATGAGATAAAAATAATCGAATTATTAATTAAATGCAGCTTTATTATAAACCAGATTGGATCCAATTGATTAATGAACATTGCTAGCACATTTGACATTGATTAAAAATTGGATCATGATTTAATTAATAAAATAATGCATATTAGTTGGAAGTTGCTCCAGTTAATTGAAATGCAGTGTCGGCAAAAGCTATAAAATATGTGTATGTTGATACATATTGGTGATGGCAACCAACACGCAATCCAATGTTTTATTTAATTGATTAAAGAATCAATTAGAAAAATATTTGTAAGGCATTCTTAGTGTGATAACGGTGGAGGGACTAGAGACTCCGTATTATCGGAGATTAATTGACTGGGTGGATTTTGATCAAGCACGCTTCAAGAGGTAAAAAAATTTGTTGCTTCTGCTGTGTTATATGTATACCATTTGCTAACAGTGGTATCGGAGCAGTTTGATTCGGTATACTTTCAAAATTCGATTTTGAGTAAAATTGAGATTTTTGAATTCATTGGAGATGAATGTTATGAACAAAATTGTTTTGTTCTTCACAAAATAAGATTTTGATCAGTTTTCATTTTAAGTATGACTTATTATGAAATTGGATGATCTGGGTTTTAGATCTGTTAAATAATTATTGGATCTATTTTGAACGAATTGGTTTGTTCTTGTGAAAATTTAAAATTTATCATCTCAATAGTTGTTACCAGATCTGTTTTGTGTATGAAGTAGATATTAATTTATTTGTCTTGATTATACTATATTGATTATACAAAAAAATTCAAGAAATTATTAAAGAACAGGAATTCTCAAGAGTTTAAGAAGGATGAATCATCATAAAGTAACTCAAGGACTGTATGGATTCGATAATTTTCATGAGATAAAAATAATCGAATTATTAATTAAATGCAGCTTTATTATAAACCAGATTGGATCCAATTGATTAATGAACATTGCTAGCACATTTGACATTGATTAAAAATTGGATCATGATTTAATTAATAAAATAATGCATATAATAATGAATGTTAGTTGGAAGTTGCTCCATTTAATTGAAATGCAGTGTCGGCAAAGGCTATAAAATATGTGTATGTTGATACACATTGGTGATGGCAACCAACACACAATCCAATGTTTTCTTTAATTGATTAAAAAATCAATTAGAAAAATATTTGTAAGATATTCTTAGTGTGATAACGGTGGAGGGACTAGAGACTCCGTATTATCGGAGATCAATTGACTAGGTGGATTTTGATCAAGCACGCTTCAAGAGGTAAAAAAATTTGTTGCTTCTGCTGTGTTATATGTATACCATTTGCTAACAGTGGTATCGGAGCAGTTTGACTCGGTATACTTTCAAAATTCGATTTTGAGTAAAATCTAGATTTTTGAATTCATTGGAGATGAATGTTGTGAACAAAATTGTTTTGTTCTTCACAAAATAAGTATGACTTATTATGAAATTGGACGATCTGAGTTTTAGATCTGTTAAATAATTATTGGATCTATTTTGAACGAACTGGTTTGTTCTTGTGAAAATTTAAAATTTATCATCTCAATAGTTGTTACCAGATCTGTTTTGTGCATGAAGTAGATATTAATTTATTTGTCTTGATTATACTATAACCATGTTTATCTATACTGTCATGGTGTGGATTTTAGTGTATATATAATTGAACTTATGATGTTATTTGATCTGGATCTGGTTTCATAATGTTTGATTTGTTCAAGTATGGTTTGATCTGTCTTGAGCTTCAAGAGGCAGCCGTTACTTTGTGTGATCAGGAGGAATCAAGTGTTGGTTCCAACGTGATCTGTCACCAGAATTTGCAATCTTCAACAGAGTATAAGAGATGAGCCTCGTAAGGTTATAACCGGGTATGGGTTTCTACCTGGATTGGCATGGGCTAGACTCTTCATGGTTGCTGGCCAGGCAATTTTAATGGTTGCTCACCCGCACAACCATGGCATCTATCGATCTTGTTTTCTTGGTGATGATGACTGTTAGTGAAGCTACCAGATTCAATGGTTGTCTCCGACTTCATCATCTGCCATCAGAGTCACCGAAAAAAGGTCCCGTATTTTTTGGCGCCAGGTACTTTGCAAGAAGAACCCAGAAATCCCTGGGCATTTTTCTAGCAGTGGGTGGTCTCGCTGGATTTAAGTGTTGATCCAGGCGTGCATATTTGAGTTCGACTTGATTTTCGTCACCTTAAGCTGCCAAAAATAGCGCATAAAATAAATCTAAAAAGTTACAGTTTATCATGCTGGTAAGAGACGAAAAACCCAGAAAATCTTGATCTAAAATTCTGAGTTGTTTTGGATACTGGTGTTATCGCAGGCTCAAGAGTTTAGCGTAGCATTCAACACAGTTACCACATTCTCCGGGACAAAGGCGCAGATTTTCTGGTTGGGTTTTCTGCAAAAGTTGTATCTATATAAGGAAGATGTTCGTATCAGGGGCAAAATACAAAGTGATCCTTCTCAGTTTTCTTTTGCCGGAATAGCCAGATTGTCCAGTTGTTTTTGGTCGTCGGAAACTGCAGGTGTCGCAAGCTTTTGCAGGTCACGCTAGTTTTTGGAGTCCGGGTAATGAAGACGGGTCATTTAACCCATCAAAGTTGATCCGGGTTTTGGGCTAGGTATGTTAATAAGGCGGGCCAGAGATCTGGGCCGGAAATGGTTTAAGTTTTTTCAGCATTGCCCAGGCTTTATTGCGGGCTTCTAGATTGGACTGAAATTGCTTCACGGGTCGCGGGCCACAGAAATGTTTTGGGCCAGTCTTAAAGGGCTAGTTGAAGCATGGGCCAGAAAAATGTTTT
Source organism: Euonymus europaeus (assembly GCA_963580455.1). NCBI lineage: Eukaryota > Viridiplantae > Streptophyta > Magnoliopsida > Celastrales > Celastraceae > Euonymus > Euonymus europaeus. Next base: position 9,517,755 of record OY756962.1, read on the forward strand.
GGTTATTGATTCAGCATGGGCTGGGCTTGTAGCTTTGTTTAATGGACCAGAAAAGCTTTGGGCCAAGCGAGAAAGATACAGTCCAGCCATTTCATGGACATACTGGGCCGGATTCACATGAAACATGTCCAAAGTTGTTGGACTATTTTAATTGATTTTATGGGCTAAAATGTTTGGACTATAATGGACCTCTTAATTATTATTGGGTGTTTATTTGTTTAATTATTTTGGGCTTGCATAATAGTTATGTTTTAGGCATAAATAATTAAATGATGATTAATTAGAATTAATCAAATGTTGATTAATATTAAAAAATTGTTTATATAATGCATGTATATAATCGATTTAATTAATTATTGATGCATGAATTAATGACATATTATTTATTCTAGAGTTTATATTTGATCTACGTTTAGAATAAATAAATGATGCATGTTGATTAAGTTTATTTTTATATATATGTGATATATTCTTAGAATAAATTTAATGGTGCATGTATGTAATTTAAGATGAGACCCATTTAAACATTCCTTTAAATATTAAGTTGATAAACGGTATAATTTATGAAATTATATCGTGGTTTTCCACAATATAAAGCTTTAGAAAATTTTATGATTATGTATAATCGATCATGAAAAAATCATGGGGATAATACAATAAGTCATAAGGGATGTTTCCAAAACTTTATTAAGCATGAAATGTTATAAATATAAAAATATATTGATGTCCAAGAATCCAGTAAAGGTGAGGATGTTGATATTCAAATTTTTATATTTATTGGATAATCTCTTAAACTTAACTATGTATAATGGGCCAAGAAACCAGGAAAGGTGAGGTTCTGCATACTAGGAGCCAAAGTAAAATGATTGAATCATGTATGAGATACATTGAACAAGAGTTGTTCACTTATTGATTTAAGTATTCTAAGAAACGACTAAACGTGAGGTATATTGAAAATTAATAAGAACTCAATTACTCACTAGAAATTCTACAAGGATTTCCGTTACTCAAATAGGGATGTATGAGTTACTAAAAATTAGTGGGAGGTACCAAATCTTTTTAAAGACCAAAATTGATTTGGATAATATAGACTATTGTTAATAATCTTTGTTTATTTCAAAGCACACGAGTATGACTCAATCCAACTCACTTGCATGCATATTGGATGAAAAATCGCCTTACGGGGTCAAACTTTGTTGATTGGCTAAGAAATTCAAGAATAGTTCTAAATTTCGAAAAGAAAGGCAAGATTGTTGAGAAAGCTCTTGTGGTTTCTTCTTCTAGCAAGAAGAGGAAAAACAAGAAGGCTTCAACGTCTGGACCTTCTAAGAAGAAGTCTAAAGACAAGCCAACATCAAATAAAAGAAAATGTTTCTTCTGTCAGAAGGATGAGCACTGGAAAAGGAAATTGTTTTGAATATTTCAAGTACTTGAAAGTCAAGGAAAAGTAGACACCTTTGGAAGGTATATCTGACTCTCGTAAACTTGAGAATATCGTTTCCATTTATTTATCATCTACTTCATTGATCATAATGTGATAAATGATGCAGTAGAACCATCTAAAAGTAATTCTAAATATCTGTGGTATCTTAGATTATGTCATATTACAGAAGAAAGACTTAACAAGTTCATAAAAAACGGTTTAACTAAATCCTCGGATTTAGAATTCTATTCTACTTGTGAGTCCTGTATTCAGGGTAAAATGACCAGGTGCCCTTTGTTGGACAAAGTCAAAGATCTACAAAAGTTTTAGAATTAATACATTCAGATGTATATGGTCCTTTTAATCAAATGGCTAGAGGTGGTTATTTCTACTTCATTACTTTTACTGATGATAACTCACGGTATGGGTATGTGTACTTAATGAAGTACAAGCAAGAATCTTTTGAAAAGTTCAAAGAATTCAAAGCTGAAGTAGAAAATCAAACTGGAAAAAGTATTAAAGCTATTCAATTAGATCGAGGTGGTGAATACTTAAGTCAGGAGTTTGAATTGTTCCTAAAAGAACATGGCATTGTTTCACAATTGACTCCTCCATGAACACCACAGATGAATGGTGTATCTGAAAGGAGAAACCGTACTTTGTTAGACATGGTACGTTCAATGATGAATTATACAGATTTACCCATTTTACTATGGGGTTTCTGTCTTCTGACTGTAATTTATCTGCTGAACAGAATTCCCTCTAAATTTATTCCTAAGACGCCATATCAGATATGGGTTGGTAGGGCCCCAAGTCTTAAATATGTTAGGATTTGGGGTTGTCCAGCTTATATCAAAAGTTGCTGACAAATAATTTAGAGGTCAGATATGAACAAAGTAAATTTGTAGGATATCCAAAGGAACCTTTGAGATACTATTTCTATGTTCCCACTTATCACAAAATAGTGATTAGTAGAGATGCCATTTTCTGGAAAAAGAGTTTATTCAAAATGGAGGTATTGGGAAAATGATAGAACTTTAGGAAGTATCTGATATTCCACAATATGATCAAAATAATATTCAAGAATCCAATGATGCAAGAACTGTCATCACACAAACTCCTAGAAAATCTAGTAGAGTTATTTGTCTACCAGCGGTATAACTCATTACATGATATACAAAAGTTGTTTGTTTATGGAGATGTAGATCATGGTGATGATCCTACTAGTTATGAAGAAGCAATATCTGATATTAACCCTTCAAAATGGCTTGAAGCTATGAAATCCTAAATGAATTCAATGTATTCAAATCAAGTTTGGGATCTTGTGGACTCTCCTAAAGGTATTGTACCTATAGGATGCAAATGAGTATACATGAGGAAAATTGGTTTGGATGGCAAAGTAGAGACCTACAAAGTAAGATTGCTTGCAAAAGATATACTCAAAGACAAGGAATTGACTATGAGGAAATCTTTTCACCAGTAACTATGTTGAAGTCTATCAAGATTTTATTAGCCATAGCTGCACACTATGATTATGAGATATGACAGTTGGATGTCAAAACTGCATTCTTTAATGGAAACATTGAGGAAGATATCTATATGGAACAACCTAAGGGTTTTGAAACCAAAGGTAGAAACTAAAAGGTGTGCAAGCTTAAGAGATCCATTTATGGTCTTAAGCAAGCTTCCAGGAGTTGGAACATCCGTTTTAATGAAATAATCAAATCGTTTGGTTTCATTAAAAATGTGGATGAACCGTATGTTTACAAGAAGGTTAGTGGGAGTGCTAACACATTCTTAGTCTTGTATGTTGATGACATTTTCCTATTAGGGAATAATGTTGGAATAATGACTTCAGTTAAAGTCTGGTTGTCAAAATCTTTCTCCATGAAAGATTTGGGCGAAACAACCTATATTTTGGGAATTAGAATCTATAGAGATAGATCTAAAAGAATTATATGGTTTTCTCAAACTGTGTTATTGAAATAGTTCAATGTGCAAGAAAATAGCATCAATAGAAAACATTGATGATCCATTAACTAAAGCACTAACTCTATAGTAGTTAGATCGTCATCTAGAAAAGATGGGTATGAGATACCATAACGATTAGCTTTAGGACAAGTGGGAGATTGTTAGATATATGTCCTGTGCAGCGAATTTTACGGTCGTATTTGGTACGTATATAATAATAGTACTGTATTAGTTGAAATAATACATGGCAGTTTATTTATATATTTGATATTTCTATTTATTAGTTATGTTAAATATGTCCATAGATATTTGTTAGAGACCTCATTCTCAAGAGTTGAGAATATGAGTGACGAGTGATCTCTAGTATAAATATCTTTAATAAAGTTCCTGATCGTAGAATTATTAATTGGGCAATAATAATTCGGAAGATCAACATACTGTTTGTTTCCTATAATGATAGAGTTGTGAGTCTCATTCAATTTAATATGAGATATTAGAACAAACAATATGGAAGATTTATTGTTGAATAAATGCTTCGAACATGACTTGCTAAAATAGTGAATCACATGGAGGTTTATTTCTTTGTCAATGATTTATTATTTATTTACGATTGTGTAAATAATCCTTAGACCTGAGATGACATAGTAGTTTTGTATATGGGTGATTGAATTTTGTCAATGTTGGAAATATTTATTCATTGAATAAATATTAACATTTGATGGATTCGGTTAGTTACATATGAAGACTTGTGTGCAGTCAATAAGGGATCCATCGCCTCGAAATAAACGAGGAGAATATCCTATGTGATCTGGATATTTATTGACACAGGAAATCCTTGGCCGAGGTGAAATGATTGATGAAAATGTGTTTTCACTAATTATTATTTGTCAATAAATATTTGATCTGACATATGATTTAGTTAGTGGATTTAACTGATATCCATGATCCTCACTCAATTGGGATATTGCACACTGGAAGGATTCTATTACATGGTAATTGTAATTAAAGGTTCATATGAAAGTATTCATCACTGATTCGGTAGTCACGATATACTGCTAGGTGTCACTCGTGAGTTATAAGAAATGATTAAAAGTTGTTTTAATTAATATCAAAGAGTTTGATATTATTCTTATTGCTAATCGGTAATGAACCTAGAAAGTCACACTTAAAAGAATCACGGAAATTTGTTTCAGCTAAGGTTGCAAAGAGGACTGTATGGATTCGATAATTTTCATGAGATAAAAATAATCGAATTATTAATTAAATGCAGGTTTATTGTAAACCAGATTGGATCCAATTGATTAATGAACACTGCTAGCACATTTGACATTGATTAAAAATTGGATCATGATTTAATTAATAAAATAATGCATGTTAGTTGGAAGTTGCTCCATTTAATTGAAATGGAGTGTCGGCAAAGGCTATAAAATATGTGTATGTTGATACACATTGGTGATGGCAACCAACACGCAATCCAATGTTTTCTTTAATTAATTAAAGAATCAATTAGAAGAATATTTTTAAGGCATTCTTAGTGTGATAACGGTGGACGGACTAGAGACTCCGTATTATCAGAGATCAATTGACTGGGCGGATTTTGATCAAGCACGCTTCAAGAGGTAAAAAATTTTGTTGCTTCCGCTGTGTTATATGTATACCGCTTGCTAACAGGTTGATCAACAACCTAGAGAGTAAGTGAGAAAAACTCGTTATTTTTTCATGTTTTCGGTGGTCCTTAGCTATTCCAATCATCCTAGATAATCCTCCCAATGTCTCTAGATGTAAATGAGAATAAGAATTTGTCATCAACCATTCCTAAAAGAGACCAAAAACGTAGAGAGAAATAGGAGGCTCACATATTTTGTCACCTCCGGCAATCCAACTGTTCAAATTTAGACAACACATGATTTCATAAAGATGAAAGTTTTTTAGACAAAAAGAGGCAGCTGGCCAGTACAAACTTCAAGAACTTAAAAACAAAGCAAGAGAGAAAGACTTTTAACCTAGGACAAAACGACACTGCAAAAGACACACACCAAAAGACAAAAATAACCTTTAACACAAGACCATCAAATTACAACCAACAATCCTCCTTAATGAGCTGGTCCCGAAACAACTTGAATACCAAGAGCATATCTAAATTTGATAAACTTCTCCTCATGTAGGGCGTTAGTAAAAATATCTGCAACTTGATCTTCTGAAGAGCAATATTGGATCTTGATTGCACCTTCACTGGAAGATATCCTGAGAAAATGATATTTCAAAGCACTATGTCTACTCCTACTACGAAAGATAGGATTCTTACCCCCTGTTTGTTTCAGAGCATACGCTAACGTATACTCTGTCACTCATACTCTAAGACACTCTCAGCTTTTACACTTTACGAGAGCATATATTCTATGGAACATACTCTAATCCAAACGGAGCCTTACTCATAGCAATGGCAGATAAATTATCACAGTTAATTAGCACTGGATCTTTCTTAACAAACCCAACTTCGTTGAGAATAGACTTCAACCAAACAGAATGACTTGCAGCAAGAGCAGCAGAGATGTACTTAGCTTTTGTTGTGGACTGAGCAACTGAAGACTGCTTCTTGAACAACCAGGATATTTCACCAGACCCCAAAGAAAAAAATAATATTCGAAGGTACTTTTTTAGTCAACTAAAGATCCTCCCCAATCACTATAACTGTAACCAACCAAATCTACATGCTCTACTGAACCATACACCAAACTATAATGCTTACTACCATTAAGATATCTAAGCACTCGCTTTGCTCCACCCATATGAACTTCTTTAGGACTCTGCATGAACCTCGACAAAAGACTAATAGAGAACATAACATGTGGTCTAATGGCTGAAATGTATAATAAGCTCCCAATCAAAGATCTATATTCACTCGCATTTGCATCAGATGAATCAACAACTCTGCCAAAATTTTCTTTTGCAGCTAAGGGAGTAGAAACATGTTTGCATTCTTTCATGCCAAACCGTTTTAACACAACCTCAACATATTTTTCTTGTTTAACACTGATTTTCCTTCTTGATTAATTTCCATGCCAAGAAATGGATGAAGATAACCCGGATCACTCATCTCAAACTCCTCATTCATTTCAACTTTAAATTGTTCCATTATTAATTTTGACTCACTTGTAAAGATCAAATCATCAACATACACTGAGAGAATAAGTCTGTTGTTACTTGGATCATCTCTCACATGGAGAATATGCTCATTTTCATTTCTCTGAAAACCCTATTTCAACAGATACAAGTCTAATCTGCCATACCAGGCCGTAGGGGCCTACTTAAGCCCAAACAAGGCTTTCCTCAACTTCAAGACTTTATGACTTTCTCTTTCTTGAACATAACCACGAGGTTGTTCAACAAACACCTCTTCCTCAAGCTCACCATTTAGAAAAGTTGATTTAACATCAAGCTGGTGGATTTTCTACTTCTTTTGAGTAGCAACTACAATAATAGTTATGATTGTTTCCAACCTTGGCACAAGGGCAAATGTTTCTTGATAATCAGTTCCCTTTTTCTGAGAAAACCATTTTGCAACCAGTCTAGCTTTATGCTTCAAAACTAATTCATCAATTTTGTACTTCGTCATGTAAATCCACTTAACATTAATTGAACTTCTTTTATCTGGTAGGTCAACAAGCTCCCATGTATCATTTTTCTAAATCATATGCATTTTTTCATCCATTGCCTACTTCCACACATCTACATTGTTTGCTTTATCAAAGCTTGGAGGTTCAACTGTAGTCAACTGGCATCTCTCATAAATGTCAGCAAAACATCTGGTTTTCAGCACAGAAGATTCAAGAGGACTAGACAACTATGTGGCCCATTCATCGTGTGATTCTGGATTTTCAGCCAGACCCTGTGGACCTGTAGGAGAGATTTGAGTTGGACTTTCTTCTAAAACTTCTTCACTCATATCTTCTTCTACTTCTTATTCATCATTGTTAGCTTCATCACCTGTAGCATCACATCCTAACTGAGGACTGAGTTTAAGATTGTCCGTCTTTTCCTTCTCTTAACCCTGATCCCAATCCTAGGCACTATCTTTATCAAATCTAACCTCAGAAGATACTACAAGACTGCCAGACTTCACGTTGTAAATTATGTTGCCCTTGCAATCAAGACTATAGCCCATAAACACTCTCTTTTTCAGCCTTTTATTACAGTTTGAGCCTCTTCACCTTTGGAATATGAAAATAACAACCACAACCAAAAACTTTTAAATGATGAACTGAAGGTTTTCTTCCATACCATTACTGAAAAGGAGTGGAATTTACTTAAACCCTTGTGGGACTGAGATTCATCATATGAACTGCTATGAAAAAAGCTTCTCCCCAAAACTTCTTTCGAAATCCATTGTCACATATTGTGAAACCCCGACCCAAAAAATTTAGTTTTGAGTCGAATTACGGATGATCCGTGAAGTACGGAATCATGGAAAAATAGTTTTGAGGTTGGTTCGGTAAATGGGTCATAACTTTTAGTATACATGTCCGTTTCGGGCCCATAATATATCAAATCGAAGCTTAGTCCGAGCGGGAAAATAAATTTGAGAAAAACTGGGTTTCTGTGAACAATAATCCATCCGGATGGATAATTGGGCGTCCGGACGGATATGCCTAGAGTGAAGGCAGTGGGTTACGGGAACAGTAATCCGTCATGACGAATGCTTAGGGCGTCCGGACGGCTATTGTGAAATTAGATATTTAGCCTAGTTTTAGACATTTCAGCTTATGCCATCACTTGGAGAAGCCCGACTAGAGAGAGAAAGATAGAGAGAAGAAGAGAGAGAAGGAGCTTTTGGTTAGATTTTGGCTTATAGATTGTAGATTGGTGATCATTGGAGCTAAGCAAGGAAGATTCAAGCTTGATTTGGTAAGTTTTTCTTAGTTTTTGGAAATTCTAGGTTTTTCTAGATTTGCTAGATTCTTGAAGAGTTGAGTTCTATGCTTTAGATATGTTGTTTATAGGTTGATTTGGAACATATATGTAGGTTGATTTCGTGGTTTGATGTTGAGTTGAGCTAAGTGGAATTTTTGGAGGATTTTAGAAGAAATTCTAGAGAGAGAAAGTAAATTTCTCTTGATTGATTGTTTAATTCATTACTGATATGATATATTGAGATGTTTGGATGATTAAATGAGTACAACATTGTGTAAATTGTTAGGTTTGGTGAAACGGGGTTTAAAACCCTAATTGTAAGATTTTTGGTGAATTGCTCAAAACGAGGTAGGGGATTTCCAACCATTCTTTCTATCGTTTGTTCTCAATATTTTAAAGAGCGTTTCGATTCCTCATTGGTCATTTTATTTGTGTTTCCGTCTTAATTGCTTCTAAGGGGAAACGAACCTTGCTTGTGGAATATTGTTAATTCTTGATGTTGCATGACCCGATTGTGTGTGTTCCATCACCTATGCGCACGATGTGATTTTCATTCATGCATCATGGTAGTTATGTATATATATATGTAGGTTGTTCATATATATATATATGTATATATCTTTTTGGCATGTCATGGCATAAATGCATTAGAGTTGCATTGGAGTCCGAGTATGGACTCGGAGATCCTTAGGATTCTTGAAAGCTACTTGGAGGGATGACGAAGTGATGAGAGTTACCACCGAGTCATGTGATCTCCAAGTAGGATAACGCACTAGAGGTATGGTTAATGAGGGACCTTGCCTGGAATGGTGCGGGCGTGATAGGTTACCCAATCGGGTAATCCAAGAGCGTTTGATGTTGGGGAGGTTGCTCCTATTCAATATTAGATAGATAGCGACCATGATATTGATGAGTTGATGTTGTGAGCTTTCTCACGTTCGATATTACACGAAACGAGCCATGGTATCGATGAGGTTTGCTCATTGAGAGGATTGTCTGGATTGATGTTCTATGTGATTGTTGAGTATACGTGCATGTGGTAGATTTCATATTGTTGCATAACCTATTGTTCGGATTCGGCCTTTATATTTTTTATACTCTTAACCCTACTGAGCTTCTTGCTCACTCTCTACTTTTTGTTCCTTCCCACAGGAGATACTGGTACAGGTACCGGTGGAGCAGATCAGTGAGGGCGGGATGTGACATGGATGGCCCTGGGTAGGATGTGGGTGTTAGAGATGTATTCTTGCACGTAGTTTGTTTACGATGTATTGATGTTATTCATGATATACTTATAACCATTTGACACCAAAGGGTGTACGCATGAAGTATGCTGAGTTTGATTTTATGGTTATATGATATTATGAATTTGTTGATGTGTTTATTACTATCAGTTTGTGCATGCTGGTAGTGGATGGTCTGAGGCCCCTAGGATCAGGATTGCATGTGTTTGAGGCCTGAGGCCTAGCTAGGTTGCTAGTGTGATGGATTGAATTTATGCTGTATGTTTCTGATGCAGGCAGGGACTCTCCGATATACGGGGAGATGCCATCGGATTTTTGGTCTGCGGATGATCGCACTAGTGGCCTAGGACGGTGCCGGAGGGCACCCGTGGCATGCCCAGATCGGGGCGTCACACACATCATGGATCTTGCCTTCTTTAAAATGGTTCTATTTTTCCTTTTTGCCAAGCCATTTTGTTCTGGAGTATAGCCTGCAGAAAGTTGATGAACCATTCTTTCTTCATCATAAAACTTTGAAAACTCTTGAAAACTTGCCTTCCGTACATCCTTGACAGAGACTAGTCATGACACTCACTAGAGGTAAATCCTTTACCAGCACTTTTGTATTCAGTAGGCCCATAGAAGAGCTGTTGAGATGTCCCAGTCTCTTATGCGATAGGATAGTGGAATGTTCTTTAACCAAGTAGCTTTTCTCTTTAACCTCCAAGTTTAGGGGAAAACTTCTTTTTCCTGTCTTTGGAACCCTTCCAATCAGCTTGTCACCTTTTGCAATTTTACATTCATTATTCTTGAAGAAAAGAGAATATCCTTTCTCCATCTACACTCAATAAATCTGCATTCAATTTTGGAACGAGCATTACATCTTTGATTAGAAACGACCCACCTTTGCCTTTGGCAGACACTATTCCAACACCTTTCACTTTTCACGATCTCCATTTCTCATTCTTACATGAGACATCCTTTTTCAATCTATCTTCACAAAAAATTATTCTCTGCTTGTCATATGGTTACTACATCAACTATCACTATACCAAACTATATTCTTTTCTGCTATCACAGAAAATCCAGCGTAAAATAGAAGACCATCATCCTCCTCCTCATCATCCTCAACATCTTGAATAGAAAAGTTGGCCTTTTGGTTTTCTCTACAATTTCTCTAAATATGGCCAAGTTTCCCACATTTATTACATTTGGGCTTCCCTTTGTGCCAACAGTCATCTTCAACATGACCTTGTCTACCGTAGATTTTGCACTCCACTTTTGCTTTGCCTTTGGTATCCTTACTGACTCCATTGGTAGTTACCAGATTGGTTAAGAGCATTTTCAGTAGTCTCATCATCACCTTCACATCTTGACTCATGAGCTTCCAATGAACCCAATAGGTCACTAATAGACAGCTCTCTAATGTTCTTAATCTCTTCAATCACAACAATATAATTAAATTTAGGTGGCAGACTGATCAAGAGCTTCTCTACAACTCTTCACTCTGTCATTTTCTCACCATAAGTTCTCATTTTGTTTATTATTTCTGAAAGTTTGGAGTAATATTGAAGAACATTTTCACTGTCCTTCATTTTGAGATTTTCTAGATCTAGTCTAAGCTTCTGAAGCCTGACATTTCTAAGCTTAGGATTTCCTAGTAACTCATCATGTAGGGTTTCCCATGCTTTCTTAGCAGAGAGAGCACCAATGAATCTAGAGAAAATACCTTCTGTGACAGAGGTATGAATAATATGAAGTGTTGTACAATCGTTTTTCTGCCACTGTATGCGCTTCCTTCTAGTTCTAGACTCAGCTTTCAACTTCACAGCAACTTCTTTCTTCTTTTTCCAAGCCCCAGTAACCTCTACTTGTCCTCCTTTATCCTCGGATGATGAGGTAAATGAACTTTCACTAAAGTCTCAATTTCAACAAACTCCCAGAGCTCAATAGACTCGAGATAGGTCTTCACTTTCACACCCCATGCATCATATTCCTAACCATTGAAAATTAGTAAAGGATACATCTTAGAAATTGTTGTTTCCGCCATGAACTCAAACTTAAGACTTCGACTTCACAGATTCAATGCCCTTAACAGATCGCACGAAGCTCTGATACCATGTTCGAATCTAGACAATACAAGATTTCATAAGGATGAAAGTTTTTCAGACAGAAAAAGGCGCCTGACCAATATAGACTTCAAGAACTTAAAAACAAAGAAAAAGACAAAGAATTTTAACCTAGGAAAAAATGACACACCAAAAGACACACACCAAAAGAAAAAAAAGCCTTTAACACAAGACCAGCAAATTACAACCAACACCAACAATGGCATGTATCGTCTTCGTAAATCAAACTTCGATAGGTTTTGCATACAAAGGCAAATGAGAGCATGTAGGGAAGGATAAGTACAAATACCTACTTCTACTTATTTTGATATTTCTTCTATTCTCAAACTTATCTTTTTTTATAAAAAAAACCAAGTTGTCTTCCACAACACTTATTTGATCATTCGATTTTATCCAAAATTCATGTTTCAAAATTTCATCCTTTAAATTTAAATTATACCTAGTGTCAGAAAGTGTAAGACTCCTGCTCCCATGTGGTCTCCTCCAAACTATGGTGTTGCCAAAGTACCTTCACTAGTGAAATGGTATTTCTATGTAACGACTTTTCTTAACAAACTTTAATCTGAATCAGTAGTGTTCAAAAGTGGCATCCTTTCCCAATATAACATCCGACCAATCCAAAACTTGAGTAGGGTCTAGTTCATATTTCCTCATAATAGAAACATGACACATGTTATAAACTGCCAAAACATATAGAGGTAACGTCAATCGATACACTACATGCCCCACTCTCTAAAATCTTGAAAGGTCCAATAAATCTCGGAGTCAACTTTTCCTACTTACTGAACCTCTATATTCCTCTCTTATGAGAGATCTTTAGGAACACCATATCCGCTACTACAAACTCAAATGGTCTACAACGCTTATCCCCATCCTTTTTTTGTCTATCTTGTGCAGTTCTCAACCTCTATCGAATTAACCTCACTTTCTCAATAGTCTCCTATGTCTGACTCCCCTATAACCATGATTTTGTCAAACATCTCTGCGATCTGGCCTACGATCATACCTCTACTTACTTTCTACTTGGGACCCTGCTCAATCTTCTTGTATTTTTCTTCCCCAACTCTAGAAGATGATGCGTCACTACTTGCATTGCAGAGGCTTGTGTCACCCATCCACTTGAGTTGAGTACTACAATTGTATTTACTAGCAAGGGAGCTACAACAACCACACAACTCTGCACCTTTGTGGATTTAGTGTGCTTTGTAATTTGCCTAGTATGTTGGTTGATTATATATACATAAAGGTCTTGTTTGGTTGTGCTTATTTTGTCATTGCCAATGCTTGCTTATAAGCTATGAAAAATAAAGGATGATAATTTTAAAAGTGTTGTACCAATAAATTCCTAGGTTAAAATCTAATATTAAAGGTAATGTGAACTTTCACTCATTGAAAGATTTTTTTGGCCCAAACTTGTCACTTGGGAGTTTTCCAAAATTTTGGATAACGTTTGTGTTGATCTGGTAGTTGACACTCTGTGTCAACCAAGCTAGAGATAACGTCATTTATTGAACACATAATGAGAGATACATGGAAAATGAAGGCGGGAGTCTCAATTCCCCATGTCTCTCTAGAATCCTCTTCATCTCACTACATCTCTCTTCATCTCACTCTGTCTCTCATCTTTCTACAACCATAGTTTTGGAGAAGGATTTTTCATCATCATTTTTATGGGAACATGATTCTGGAAAGGTCAAAGAGTTCATTCTTCTGGAAAATCTCAGACAAGTGAAGGTGTGTTAACGATTTCATCGTGATGGTCTGTGTTCTTATGTCTTGTATGGTGTCATTATTGGGTCTTGAAAGTTGTTATTTAGCAAGGAATATAGTGTTCAAGCCATTTTTAGGTGGGTTTAGGGTTTTTGTTCGAGTGGGGTTTTCCCAATCTTCTCAATATTCTTTCATGTTTTTGGTCCTCTAATCAGATTTCATTACATACATCTAATTTTAATTTTAGCATTTCATCTAATTTTATATACACCAAGGTTATTAAGGACAAGGGTTAGTTATAGAAAAATAAGGAAGAGGAAACCTAATCCCAAGATAGATATCGATAGTCAAGATGAAGCACTTTTTATACCTACTCAACCACCTTATTCCTAGGACATCAACCTTGCTGGCGTGACAGAAGATGTTGGGAGTCATAAAGCGCCTATTATAGGCACTCAACCAACCAAATCCCAGGTAATTAACCCAAGTGATTTTACAATTGATGATGGACAGGACAAGTTATTAGATGTATACACAGCCAACATTGAGAATGTGAATATTGTTGGGCAAGATGGGGATGGTAGTGATGAAAGAATTGGGGATGGAAGTGATGGTGAAAGTGAAGATGGAGTGATCATGGCAATGAGTATGAGGATGATGGTGAGATTGAGAATGCATATGAGGATAATAGGAGCAAGAATGACAACGAATATGTTCAAAGTGAAGAGGTTGATGATCTTATTCCAAATGATGACATAAAAGGAAGTGGGGATGACAGTGATGATCCTGACTTCAAAATGGTCTATGAATCAGATGGCGAGCACGTATTACTCTACTAGAAAGACAATGCTGATGAAATTAGGGCTGCTACAGTAAGAAATTCGATGTATGATCCGAGAGTTCATTCAAAAAATTTTGTTTTTAAGCTTGGGATGGAGTTCACAACTTTCAATGACTTCAAGAATGCAGTAAGGAGTTATGTTTTGTATGGTGGGGGTAACTAAATTTTTGACAACCGAAAGATTGGGCATTTTCTAATTTAGTAATCGAATGATAAAACGTTACAAGTGGATGACACAAAGTCAGTTTTAAAAAATTTGAGGCAATCAACGTGCACAGGTGGCACGTTGACTGTCAAGGAAATCGTTAAAATTAGACAACTAAGCATGATAGCGTTAATCATAGTGTTGAGTTGTCATAAAATTGGAAAAAAATTTGATTTTTTTTTTAAATGATTCTTTGTTAGGGTTCATCACTACCACTAACAATCGCGATATCTAGCCTTGGTAGGGAAAAAAGAAGTTGCCATCACCACCACTCCCTCCAGCAACCCACCATTGCCCTCTTGTAAAGAAAATAGACAAGTCACCAGCAATGAACGAAAGCACCTTGCCTAAGAGTGATAGTATCTCAAACCTACAGTGTAGATTGAGCACGATGCTAGGCGCACCTCTCAGCTGACGCAAGGTGACATTAGCGATAGTCCCTTTCCCACTCAAGCAACATCCCTCTCCCTCTCTTCCTGTCATAAATTGAGACACTCTATGGTTGTCTAGGATCACTATGATTGGTGGTTTTGGTTTATTTTTTGATCCAAGAACGCAAATTTTTGGAGTTTGTTGGACCACCGCCGAAACTAGTGCTCGCAAAGTCTAGATCGGGCTTCTAACACAATTTTTTTTGTCAATGTTCAACGTAAATCCATTGAACTTGGTCTTTGAGCGTCCATGGATTTGATGATTTTGGCTTGGGAAATACCAAAATACTGCTCTGGCTTTGTTGATTTTGGCTTTGATTCAAGCAATTGATGAGATTTAGGCCAGATTGAGGTTATGGGTGGTTGGCGGCAAAGAGAGAGGGGTATGTGAGGAAGGTTGTTAGCTGTTCAATCAAAATATGTGAGGAATGTTGTTGGCCATTCAATCAAAACACCTAAATCATCAAGTTGTGTGAATATCAAATTGTCATTGAGAATTTTTTATTTTTTAATGTTATTTTTCTTGTCACTAAATTTTGCCATGTCTCATAAGCAAGTGTAAGTTGCATTTAATAGTCAACTTGCCACCTACCCCAAATATTGTAAAACTGCCCGAGTTATCAAAAGGATACAAAAAATAACTTTGGGTCATTTGTAACGTTTTATCTTTCAATTACTAAATTGTAAAATGCTCAATCTTTTAGTGGTCAAATGTTTAGTTACCTTGTGGATGGTGGCTACCAAATACAGTTTCATAAGGAATGACAAACTGAGATATAAAGCTATGTGTGACATTGGATGTCCCTGGAATATATGGTGCTTTAAAATTACTGGGGAGAAAACCTTCTAGATCAAGACATATGTCAAAAGGCATATGTGTAATCACAGGTTACCAAACATGTAATATCTTGACTTGGGAGGTGCCAATGTTTATGTCGATCTACGTCATCAATGTGATTTGCCATCAATATTTATAATATCAAATCAATCGATTCCACCCTAGTCTAATCACGACTAGTCAACTCTCATTCTTTAAGAAAATCTAGAAGCACCTTCTCGTATATGGGAGGGTACCAACCTGTATATGCGAACTAACATAATTTTCACATAGATAGATCACATCAACAACCTACCATGACCTTAAGAAATCTATCAGGATGCATTCCACATTCTAGTATGGACTCATGTCGTCTATTAGCGTGCAATCCAAATAAATGAATAAATCATGCAACAAAACATAATGGTATCCATGCATATAATATCAACTAGATTACATAGCTTTCAACCCCGCCTAGGAGTCCTAATCACACGACGCACCTTCTCGACCGATCAAATATCCACACTGAATGGGTGTATCAAGCGTGGTTTATCATCATACTAGTACCAATGTACCATAAACAAAAGAAGGTAACCACTCCATATCCCCACTCACTAGCCCAGGTGGCCTACCATGTCATTGACTCTCTTGTAGATCTACAATACCGGTACCTGAATTAGACTCGCCTATGGGGAGGAAAGAAAGGTAAAGGGTGAGCAAAAAGCCAAGTAGGATAAAAGAGAATAAATATAAACATTAAGGCTAAATATTAGAAGGAAAGTTCCATGCAGCAACATGCTATCTAACCATGAGAATAAACACATAAACCAATAATAATGGTTAACTCTTCCTTGGTTGTAGCTTGCCCAAACCCTTGGCTCAACTTATACACATATAGTGCTCACACAATGTTAGCCTGACAAAAGGAAATTTAACTCAACATGTGGTCACAACCACCCCACACAAGACTCATACTCGGCCATAATTGGCTCATCAGAATCTTCATATGTTGCATATGGCGTTCAAATAATCCTAAGGGATTTTGAGAACATACTTGAGCTTCCTATGCATCTAAAATGCGTGCCAACATGAATCTGCAATAATATATAAATATATATATATATATATATATATATAT
The DNA here is from genome assembly GCA_963580455.1 of Euonymus europaeus. Lineage (NCBI taxonomy): Eukaryota > Viridiplantae > Streptophyta > Magnoliopsida > Celastrales > Celastraceae > Euonymus > Euonymus europaeus. The sequence goes on from OY756962.1 coordinate 9,534,554, forward strand.
ATATATACCTTTCCTATGTATATTGATGTAGGAGAACATCAAATAAGGACAATAGGTAAGGGATCTCGTCAAATCCAGTACCAAGAAGACAATATCTCGTCGAAGAGCACACAATTTCATAGTGTTTCTATTACAACCAATTCTGCAATGCTAGAAGACTACCAACAATAATACCCTACTTGCTATAAAATAACATATTACTACACACAAAAGACCCAAATAAAAATAAAGCATGACACGTAACATAACATAACAACTACACCATTCCCCCTCTTAAGAAGAAGTAGACTCAGAGTTTTCAATAGCAGTTGGAGCAGCATCAGATAGGTGAAATTCATAAAGGTCAGAAACATTAAAGATTGGAGAAATGGGCAAATCAGGTGGGAGATCAACAAGGTATACATTGTTGCTAATCTTGTGCTTAATATGGAAGGGTCCTAAGTTCTTGTCTTTGAGCTATTTGTAAGTACCCATGGGAAATCTCTCTTTCCGCAAATGAACCATAACTAAATCTCCATGGTGGAAAACTTTACGGCGGTGATGTGCATCAGCAGCAGCCTTGTATTGGGCAGTAGTTTCTTCAAGATGTTGTCTCACAGCACGATTGTCACGCCCCTCTCCCAGATAGGTGCAGATGAGCACCCATGAATCCCAGAGACGTGACCGGCAGGGAACTCCTCCGTTCCCCGAACCGGATTTACACCCCAAACTACCCAAACACTACATAAGTAATCTCACATATATATATATATATATATATAAATCTCAACCATAATCCCAAATACTCCAAACATAATGTAATATGCAATCCAGAGTCTACAGCGGAAAAATCCAAATATCATAAATACGAAAAAACAAATACTGAAAACAGACAAATCATCCCCACACCAGCTACATCACGCCTCACGCATCCCTGCGCTGATCATCCACTCCGGCTATCTCACCTGAAATCATGTGAATGAAAGGGATGAGCTACAAAGCTCAGTAGGGATATAGAGGAATATCAATCATCAGAATAAACGGAAAGTAAAAGCTCAAGAGGTAAGTGAAATGAACAGGAAACTCAAATAGTGATACACTCCCGTATCACCGAACTCCAGTAAATCAGAGATAAAGTAAGAAAGTCTGTATGATATAGAATACATACAGAGAAACCATAAGTGATACACATCACATCTCATCACAATCAGTCAATCCGTAGGATAGATACCGAGTAGGTTCCACCACTACCATCCTCAAGTACAACTCTCAAATCAGTACTCAACCATAATCCAACTCAAATCCATATCAACTCAAATCCGTATCAACACAAATCCGTATCAACTCATATCCACATAAAAACAGAAAATCCTCCCCTGGACCCACCCTGATCCCCGCAAGGTGTCTCCCAGTCCAGGTACTCCCCAGATTGGATGAGGATCGAGCCTACATCAGGTACTCGATAGCATCGCCTACATCGAAGAGCGTCCCCTAGGATGTACCTCACCTCAATCCGGTCTCCAGGTACGTACCCGATCAAAACCATCGATAAATCATCCAGTAAGCTGGGTTGCCCGATGTGGGTCCCATGCTCTACAAATCATCCCCCCATAATCTCACAAATCATAGAAGATCATCATAATGGAATCCTATCTGGACTCTCGAGGATAAAACCAGGCATCAGGAGGTGGGCCCCGCCAATGGATGTGGGCCCCACAAAAGGATAAGTGGGCCCCACGAGATGAAAGGTGGGCCCCACCAGGATAGTGGGCCCCACAAGAGACACGATGCACAACAATACTGCCAGTCGTACATATACCTCCAAACAAACCACATATAATCATAACACATTGCAATTGCGGAAATAAATCAGATAAGAGTAGAAAAAGAGAAATTCCCAACCTCCGGGAATTTCACACCAATAGACAAATAGGAGTCCGTCGAATACGGAACCCCCGGAACCCCAAATAAGAAATAGGGCAGAATCCCTACCTGGAATGTCGACTAAGCTAATCCGTAATACGTCTGAAAACTCCAAATCAACCTCCTGCATCAAAATACGGATACGTATACACGACAGTCAAAATACGAAAAAGTGAACCAAAAGTCAACGGTCAAAGTCAACTCGGGTCAAAAGTCAAACCCGGTCAAAGTCAACTCGGGTCAAATAGTCCACGGTCAAACCGGGTCAAATAGTCAAACCGGGTCAACCCAGTCAAACCCGAGTCAACGGGTCAACTCGGTCAAACACGAGTCAACTCGCCGGAGCTGAGTTAACTCGCCCGGCCGGTCGCCGGAATCCATTTTTCCGTCGAATTTTCCAGTCACTCCTACATCAAAACGAAGCCCACAACAACAGAAATCTAATGGTACCTGTCTCGTTCCAAAATTCCTACTGAATCGACCGGGATCGAGCTTTGAAATTTCGAAAAACCGAAACTTCTCCGGCCGATTCCGCCGTCTACGGTGGTCCGATGGCGGTGATTCCACTTGGGTTTTGCTCCTCTCACCACGAGCTTCGATTTGACACCTTACTTGCTCCGATCGGACGTCAAACGAACAAAACCCCCTTCTCTCTCTCTCTCCCCTTCTCTCTCTCTCTCTCGGCTGCTACTGAAACCAGAGAAATCTGGTTTAAACCAGATTTCTGAAAAATGACGGTTTTGCCCCTCGTCTTTCCCTATATTTACTTAAACTTCTATAATCCATAACAAATCCAATTCAACTCCGATTTAGCTGATTCTTGCGTCAATATTTTTCTAAAAATATGTAGTATTTATTAAAAATATTAAATTTGAAAAATTATTATATTTTTTTTAAAATTTTGGGTTCGGGATATTACAACGATAAACCTGGACAATTTGGTCAGCAAGATCCACAACAGATTTGCTCTTGAACTCAGGAAGGACAATAAGATCCACCGAATGGTTAGGCCCTTTAGTATAAACAACAACAAATGGAGCCTTACTTGTGGACCTGTTCACCATGCTATTAAAAGCAAATTTAGCTTGAGGTAATGCCAAATCTCATTGTCATGGCTTGTCACCAACAATACAGTGAATCATAGTACCGAGAGTATGATTAACTACCTCTGTCTAATTGTCCATCTGTGGATGGTATGCGCTGCTGAATTGAAGAGTAGTAACAAATTGGTTCCACAAAACTTTCCCAATGTGGCTAACAAATTTTTCAACCCTGTTAGATGTAATAGTGTGAGGAATGCCATGAAATTTAACTATCCCTTTGAAAAATAATTTTGCAACATGGCTAGAGTCATCAGTCTTTTTGCAATGGATGAAGTGGGCCATTTTGAAAAAATGATCAACAACAACGAAAACTGAATCAACATTAAGTTGAGTCTGCGGGAGGCCAAGCACAAAATCCATTGATATATCCTCCCCCAAATATTGTTAGGAATACGAAGACGAGAGGAAATACATGTATTTTGATTTGTCCTCTTTGCACTTAGACAGATGCCACAACGCTCAATAAATCGACTAATGTCATGCCTTATGTGAGGCCAAAAGAACTTCTCCTCCACCAATTGAATGGTCTTGTCTCTACCAATATGGACTAAGAGCCTTTTTCCATGGAGTTCACGAAGAAGTTGCTCATGAAGGGATACTCAAGGCACACACAATCGATTACCATGAAACAAATACTCTTGGTGAATATGATAATCAGTAGGTGCTTCGTGGAGTAGACATTTCTACCATATGGACCCAAAACCATCATCCGTGGGATATAAGTCTTTCAAGCATTCGAAACAAATGACCTTAATATGTAGAGTGACCAACAAACAATTTTGATGACTGAGTGCATCAACCACTTTATTTTGACAACTAGCTCGATGCTTGAACACAAAGGTAAATTTCTGGAGGAACAACCCCAACGAGCATGCATCCGACTCAAATTCTTTTGAGAATTCACAAACTTGAGAGCTTGGTGATCATAGTGCAGCACAAATTCATTCTGAGTCAAGTAATGTTCCCAGTGTTGCAAAGTGCGGACGATAGCATATAACTCTTGCTCATAAGTGGTCCACTTTTGCCAAGTAAGATTGAGTTTCTCACTGAAATATTTCAAGAGGCCGACCCTCATGTGTTAACACTGCCCCAATGCCAGTCATAGAAGTGTCAGTCTCCACCTCAAAGAATTTATCAAAATTAGGTAATGCTAGAACAAGGGCTATGGTAAGCTTAAGTTTGATGGAGCCAAAACTCGCTTGCTGCTCTTTACCCCAATGAAACCTGCTGTGTCACAAACAATCCGTAAGGGGAGAAACAATAGTTCTAAAATTGTTGGGATGATGTCCTAAAAACATACCATGTAAAGACAATTGTGAAATTCAAGAATAAACATTTTATTATTGCATTTGTGTTTTAAATGTTTTATTTTAAATATTTCATTTATATGTGAATGTTCTATCAAGGTCTAAGGATGTTAGATATGTGAATCTTGGATACTCAGATCCACTTGAAGTGTGAGTATAGATTGACACAAATTCATTATTACATTCTAAATCATTAGTCACAACCAGATTAACAAAGCTAGGCACTTTGTTGATATAAGTTGTAGTGCATGGACATCTCCAATTAGGGGAATGGTTTGTCTTGACCGTTTGAGAGGATTCTCGGATTGATGCACTAGTGTATATGTGGACATTTACATTGACGGACTTACATAGGAATAAACAACCAGAAATGTGCTATCAAAGAGTTGTTCATCCTATAGCTGTGGGAGTACGGTATATCTCAAGCTTGAGTAGGTCAATACGTTTCTACTTATAGCGTGTGCATTTTGATTCATCAATAAGTGAGACACGCACTATTGTCAAAATCTTGATGACTTGGATGTATGCCACTAGGGTATAAGTGCATACCTACAATATAGTCATTCATGTACTTTCAGTTATGGAAGTGTAAGCACCCATCTGAGAGGTTCAAATTAATCTATCTAGAAACTATGCATAGTGATTCTATCAAATGTTGTGAATTAAATTGATCGACGGGTCAATTTAATACGCTTAGAGGATTTTCTCCTTCTTGTTTTAGTTGTGGTATTTGTGGCAAAGTAGAAAATAGGCTGCTCCTTTGACTCGATATATTTAAAATCATTATTCCATTGGATTGTTAAAGTGAAGAAAATAAACAAGGTGCTATTAATTGCCGATTTCTATTTGCATAAATCCTTAGCCTTTTCAATGGCTGTAGTTTTCAAATCTGCTTCGACCAATCTTATCACATCCGCGTTTGGTTCACATATTCATGCATGTAGTGATGCCTTTCTACCCATCACCATCACAATAAACTGAGATACTGATCGTCACCAACTTTTAGAATTTTTTTAGTCTTTTTGAACTAGTTTCAAATATTTGAGTCTTGAACTTGTCTAGTCCACATAAGTTTAGAAACATGTACAAACACATGAAGCAATTGATGGGGGAACTTTCTGTATTGTTCAATTAATTAATTCTATTATATGTCATGGTAGTTGAGATCTGTAGAAGACTTTTTGGACAATTGATGGGGAACTTTCTGCATTGTTCAATTAATTAATTCTTTTGTATTTCATGGTAGTTGAGATATGTAGAAGACTTTGTCGACATCTGATTTTGTTTTTTATGTTTCTTCATGGTTATGGTGATTTGAATTGTAAATAGAAAGCAAGATGAAAATGACCCATAAATTATGAAAAAGGTTTTTGGATTGACTGAATTTAGTTAGGAGGTTCATATTGATCAGGATGTGCTCAATTATTTGTTAGAGATCCAAATTGCAAAGTTGTGTTTGTTTAGTTCTTATGATTGTGAAAAAAAAAAGCTTTCTCAATACTTGTTAACTAAGATTTCAATAGCTATAATTTCTTTGTTAATTCACAGGTACATATTGTGCTCTTGGATAGCTAACATAATAGGGTCTTAATCAACGGGACTTACTTCATCGATTTAAATAAGTTTTTATTTTTATTATTATTATTTCATACCAGTTTGAATAGGTTTCTTGTTATAAGCTTTGCATATCTTTTATTGACTTGTATGAATATAGTGGCTCTATGTATGTGCTAAATGTTTTGGCTTGAATGATTAGGTTCAATGACTTTTTCTTAAATATATGTTACTGTAGTGATGACTCGTATTATGCGACAAAAGAAATTGGTTGCTGCATTGTCCCTTTGGAATCAAATTCTTTCTTTGGTTGACCTTATTTTCTTCCTTTTTTGTATTACAACATCACTCCATACAGTAAAACCAAAGGGCAGACCTTATAAATTGGATTTTGCATATCAAAGGGCACACCTTAGAAGTTTAGTGTATGCAAGTGATATTACATGTATTGCACAATTAAGAATGAATAGGGAGACTTTTGGAAATTTGTGTTCTATGTTAGAGAGTATAAGAGGTTTAAAACCAACAAAAAACATGTTGGTTGATGAACAAGTTGCAATTTTTTTACATATTTTGGCTCACCATGTGAAGAATAGAGTTATCCAATTTCAATTTAAGTGATCTAGTGAGACGATTAGTGGATATTTCAAGAGAGTGTTGGATGCCATCATTTGTCTACATGGGGAGCTACTTAAAAAACATGTACCTATGCCACCGAAATCTACGAATGAGAAATGGAGATGGTTTAAGGTAATTTAAGATGATTAAAACTTACCTAGTTACCAACTTAAAAACTATTTTAATGTAGTATCTCCTTTTCCTTTTTGCTTTGTAGAATTGTATGAGTGCTTTAGATGGAACATATATCAAAGTAAGAGTACTAGTAAAGGATAAAGCAAGATATTGTAATCGTAAAGGTGAAATTGCAATCAATGTCCTTGGTTTCAGTGGCTCTGATATGAATTTTATCTATGTTCTTCGGGGTTAGGAGGGTTTTGCAGTCGATGGTAGGGTGCTCCGTGATGGTGTGAGCAAACGTAATGGTTTAAAAGTACCACATGGTCAGAATGTATGAATTTAGTTTGTATATTCTCTTAAAAAATCCTACTGGTAGCATAATTCATAATAGGTGTTTACATGTAGGTTTTTACTACCTTGTTGATGCTAGCTATACAAATTGTGAGGGATTTTTTGCTCCATTTAGAGGGCAAAGGTATCATCTGAATGAATGGAGACATGGTCATCAACTAGTAACCCCTGAGGAGCTATTTAATATGAAGCATGCATCCATATGGAATGTAATTGAGAGATACTTTGGTTTGTTGAAGTTGCGTTGTGAAATTCTTTGTAGTCCATCTTTCTATCCTACTAAAATACAAAATCAGATAATTACCGCTTGTTGTTTGCTACATAATATGATTAGGAGACATATGTCCAATGATCCAATGGAGCCATTTCTTGATCAATTTGAGAGCACACAAAATTATTCTAGTGAATCTATATCATCGATTGAACCAAGTGACCATTGGAGAAAGAAATTGGCAAACCAAATGTTCCATGAATGGAGGGCATCAAGGCATGGCAGATGAAATCAATTTTTTTATGTAATTTTATATACTTTGCTTTATTTAATGTTAAGTGAATGTCTACTTTGCTGTCCTCATCCATGCTTTGCTTGATTTGTACAATGTTGGTACATAAAATGTTGATAATGGGTTCAAGAATGGTTATTTGAGTGCGCTGGAGAAATCCATCAAAGAGAAGATGCCTAATACTGATGTCAAGGCCAAGCCACACATAGAGTCACGACTGAAAACATTAAAGAAGGACTTCTCTATAGTTTATGACATGACATATGGTCCGAACACTAGTGGTTTTGGTTGGGACCTAATACCAAATGTGTTGTTGCTGGCGCTCATGTTTGGGATGAGTGCATAAAGATAAATATTTTTTTTGATATATATATATCTACTGCAAATCAAATTTTGTTATGTGTGTTTTAACATATAAATCTTGAATTGCAGAGTCATAAAAGGGCAGCCAACTTCAAGAATAAAGAACATCCTCATTTTGAACCATTATGTATCATTTATGGTAAAGATCTGGCCAATGGAAGAAGTGCACAAGATCCTATAGAAATCACTGAAGAAATCAGAGAGGAAGTGATGGTGCATCACAGTGATGATAATGGATATCAACTTGAGGTAAATTCGTTTGCTGACACATTTGGTAGGGATGGCAACGGGTCGGATTTTTTGCGGACTGTGTAAAATCCACATCCGACCCGCTCCTCTATACATCCTACCCGCCTCCGCCTCCGACCCGCTCTCGGGTCTTAATGTTTTTACCCGCATCCGACCTCCGACTATATCCGCCCCGAAATCGGATACCCGCCCCAAATGTAATTTTTCCAATTCAATAGTTGCAGAATATTCAATTAGAAAAACAACATTCCAATTTTCAAACCAATTTAGTAAACAATATTCTGAATTAACTCAATACACAAATTACAAACACAATCAATTCAAAGTCTACAAAATAATAAATTAGTCAAAAATTCAAGTACAACAACAATGAAAAAAACACTTTCTTTCTTCTTCAAATTAATTTGCTTCAAGAATTGTAACGCCACTTTCTTCTCCTTCATCGTCGCAGTCATCCAAAATAGTTTGAATTGTGTCACATTCTTTTGAATCTGCCGATGATCCTTAATAATGAGGCATGAAAATGGTTAAATTCAATCAAACATAAAAACAAATAGCAATTATAAGTTAACTTGTAAGTACCTTTGAGTTCACTCCATAGCCAATTTTGAGCACACATCAATGCCTCAACAGTCTTTGAATTAAGTCTACTACGATGTGGACTCAACAAGCGACCACTTGTGCTAAAGGCAGACTCCGAAGCAACAGTTGACACTGCTGGGATTGCTAGAACATCTCTTGCAATACGTTGCAATATAGGATATTTAGGCCCATTAGATTTCCACCAGGCTAGAATATCAAAGTCATTAGACCTAGGCAACACATCATCCTCAAGATAGTGGTCTAACTCTAGTTTTGCATTTCCATGTCCTCCTTTTTTCCTACTGTTGACAAACTGATCAAAGTTGGATAATGAATCTCTGACACTACTTTGGGTAACCTTTGATGTAGCCTCAGAGTCATGGCCATCACTTTTGTCCACAATTTGAGAACTATACTCATTCATCAAACCATCACAAATGTCTCTAATCCTCTTAATTTCACTATCAGCTTCATCACCATAGATTTGAGGAAAATAAAACTCAAGCAACATCATCTTATACCTAGGATCTAACACAGCAGCCACACCCATGATACCATTAATCACATTCCAATAATTGCCAAATTTATCAAACATGTGAAATGCCATATCTCTAACCTTTCCAGTTGATGACAAAAACCATTCAGCCAATGCTATTTTTACATCACAAACTTTGGGAAAGTAAATATTAGCAGTAGGATATTTAGTGCCTGGAAAAAAAAGTATACAATTTTTTCAATCATATATATTTACCTTAATCTCAAAATTTTAAAAAACAAAAAATTACAAGTACACACGATAGACATACCTGAAAATAATTCAGTGACATTGTAAAACAACGCCAGTTTTCCACAAATAAGCTTTGCATTCTCCCATTCCTCCTCGCTTGGTATACAAGTGTAGGATGAATCTTTTTTGTTCAAGCGAAAGAATACATCCTTATATGTCAATGCAGTGTTAATCATCATGTATGTTGAGTTCCATCGGGTCTTGCATTCAAGAACCAATTCCTTGGTGCATTTTATATGTAATTGTCGTTTTGTCTCATCAAACTTTTGCCTCATTTTCGTTGATGCTGTCCAGAAAAGCACACTATCACGTATTTTTGCTATGCTTGGTTCCATAACAGTGAGGCTCTCTTGGACAATTAAGTTAAGGATATGTGCCGCACAACGCATGTGTAGCATTGATCCATGCAACATAAGTGTGCTACGTTGGAGCTTGTTCATGATAAGTCTTACCATTGCATCATTTGTGCTACAATTATCCACCATAATTGTAGACAAATTTCTATCAAGATTCCAGTCCAAAAGGCAATCCAAGAGGACATCGGCAAGAACTTCCTTCGTATGTGGAGAAGGCACATAAATGAACCTACATAAAATATTTATAAGTGCAAAGGCATGAACGAAAATCATATGATCAAAAAAATTGGCAAAAAGGTACCTTATGACCCGACTATGTAAAGTCCAAGAATCGTCAATAAAATGTGTCGTCACGACCATGAACCCTCTCTTTCTGTTGCTAGAAGTCCACATATCAGTTGTTATCGCAACTCTACTTCTATTCTTATCCAACTTCTTCATTACCTTCTCTTTCTCATAATCATAAATTTTTAAAATATCACTCTTGATGGTATTCCTACAAACCATTGTAAATAATGGCTGAAGAGACGCCGAGTATTTCCTAAAGCCAATGTGCTCAACTATGGAAAGAGGATACTCATGCAAAATGATCATGTTTGCAAGCTCTCTCCTTGACACAGCTTGATCAAAACTATAACCTGTCAAGGTAATCTTCCCTTCCACTTTGTTATGCTCATTCACCAAAATCTTTTGCCTCATATCTCTAATATCCCTAAACTTTCTCCTTGGACATCTATTTGAATGTCCACGTAAATGAGATGTTCCACTTTTACTATGTCCTACAAGTTTCTTATCACAATAATTGCAAACTGCCTTTGTGTCACCATCAATCTTTCTTCTTTTGAAATGTTTCCACACGTCCGATTTTAAATTTTCACTATCAAGATCATCATTCACATTTGCATCTTCATTTACTTTCTCAGGTGTTTGATTACTATCAGTATTTAGTGGAATTGATTGAGGGTTAGGGATGTTGCTATGCTCATGTGAAGAAGCTTGTGAGTTAGGTGAAGCAGCAGACATACCTTAGAAGTTAGATCTGAATTTGAATTTTCAGGTGTTAGGCGAGACCCACTCGTGCAGTTGTCCAACTTAGCACTTTAGCACCAGCGGCAGGCGGCGGTAGATGAGAAAAAATGAAGACAGAGTCTGAGAAGAATAGGGTTTCTCACTTTTTCACTTTTGGCATATAGTGAGTCAACATTCAACACTCAGTAGCAATAACCAATAGCATATCTCATAATTCTTTATTAATTCATTGATTTTCATTAGTTGGGTTGTTGGGCTAGCTTGGTTGGGCTTAGAGAGTAGACATATATAATATGTATATAAGATTATTAGTGTGTGTATATTATATATATATATAATTATTTAAGTATATCCCGGGTATACCGGGTCAGAGGTTGTATATACCCGCATCCGACCCGACCCGGGGCCGGGTTATAATTTTAAAACCCGAATCCGACCCGTTCTATTGGCGGATCGGGTAAAATCCAATGAATTCGGATCAGATGCAGGCGGATCGGACCGGATCGATTTAAAATTGCCATCCCTAACATTTGGAATGGAATTTCCTATGTTTGGTGATAGGGCTAAAATTTATCATTTATCTGGAGGAGCATCAATTGCTCAAGAGGATGCATATTCTAGTCCACCAGAGAATGGAATTAATGGTGATGGGAACTCAACTAGGAACAAGAGAAGGAAGAGCAATAACAACACACAGGTTATTGATGCTATACGAGAGGTTGCTAATGAATTGGGAAAGAAGATTGAGATGGCCACTCATGAGCTTAGTGAGGCCATTGGTACTGAAAAGAGATTTGAGGATAGACGGGATAAGTTCTTTGATGAATTATGCACTTTGGAAGGGCTATCCAGATATGAGCGCTTCACTGCTGGAGTTAAGATGGGTGGTGATAGGACACTAGTGTCAATGTTTTTTAGTCTGCCGGTAGAAGAAATATAAGCATTTGTTAGGAGCTGCATTCAAATGCTCTGAATTTGTATTGGGTAGCTTATGTTATGAACCTATTGTTGCCTTTCTCCAAGTACTTTTATGTTTATGTTTCATGAGACCAACCTGATGTTGGTGGATATTATATTATGCCATGCTTTGTGATTTTGTGTCTTTGTTCTCATAGATGTCCTTGAAATTGTGTTATTACGATACAGATAATAGATTTTTTCATGTCTACTGTATTTTATATTTTGACGAAAACACAACAGTGTATTGTGTTGGCATTTTGCAGTTTTACTCAAGCATGAGAAGGCCCTTTAAACAGTGTATTTTGTTGGCATTTGGAAAACTCTGCAGTTCATGCAAGCAAACGAAAGAGAAGGCACAGTACCATATTTTAAGACATGTCATGGGCATTAGAATTTAACATTTGACCACTAAACCAAGACTTACTTCATGGTCCATTTTTTTTAGGTAAGAACGTAAAGAGGGGTCATGGACCTTAGAATAAGAGATGTGATTGTGACCACCAAGCCAATACTAATTGGTTTTCCAAGGGATAGAGTCATAGACTTAGAGCAATTTAACTATCTAGTTAATAGTAACACAACCACTTGACATAACAAACTATTATGCATTTGAGATTATAAAGGTGAATGTGGATAAGGGACAATATGGTATTTTCACAACAATTCTCATTCTTATTCCTCAATGAATTCTACATACCAAACATAAGAATACATAATTCTTGTTACAATTCCTTTATCAACCAAACACAAAAATTATAAAGAATTCTTGTTCTCATTCTCGTTCCCGCTGTCAACCAAACATAGTGTAAGATTTTGGCATTTAGGGATAAACCAATCATCACCATGTTGGAGGAGTTAAGAGAAGAATTAATGGATATAGATGTAAGGCTAAGAACATAGATGGAAAGGAAGCCTAAAAGGCTGGTGCCAGAGGTACATGATGGGTTGGACAAAGAGTTCATGAAAAGTAGGACTTGGATGGCTAAGTGGATAGGATACCAACATCATTATGTATTCTAGGTGAATACTAACCTTACATGTTCATTTATCATGCAACTAAACTACAAACTTACATATTCTATTCTTTTAGGTTACAAAGAGTGTATGGATGTAGAACATGCGTTTATAGGGCATGAGATCTATCAAGAATACCACGCGTCCACGGTGTAGCTGCTATTGGTTGGCTCAATCAAGATGCCGCAGACTATGTGGATGAAGCATACACCAAAGAGGAATTCCTTAGCACCTATCAGTACAATGTACAACCAATAAATGGTGAGAATCTATGGATGGATGTTGGCGATGACACCAATAACCAATATCCCCCTTATGAATATCACACAGGGCAAACCCAAAAAAAAGAGAAGAGAACATGATGAAGGCATCCAGAAGTAGGCTGAGGAGGAGGTATCTAAAGTAAAATGCAGCAAATGCAAAGGACTAGGACATAACAAGGCCATATGCAAGAATCCTCCATTTAACTAGGTAAATTTTTCTTCCACCTTACTACTAAGAATGTGAATCTTCATTACTTTTGAAGGAGGTATCCTAAATGTACTTTATTCTCCCAATAAAGAAATGAAAGTGTAGAGGACCTGAATGCAAGTGTTGAGAACTCTAGTGTTGCTAGCAAAGTAGTTGCAAGAATGAGAGGTGCTGGTAGAAGAGGTGCTAGTAGGAGAGGTCGTGGTGGAAGGGGTTTTGGAAGGAGCTGGTGGTGGTAGAGGTAGTGTTAGAGGTGGTAGAGGTAGAGGCAGTGTTAGTAAGGTACTCGTATGAATAATGTTGCATGGGAATTAAGAGGTGTTGCTCAAAATAACATTATGGTACCAATTGAGTCATCTTCAGTTCCATGGGGTTGCTCCCCCTCTAAAGGTGCTCCATGAACATCAACTCCAGTCACGACTCCATCTACTCTCAAATGATCAATACGAGCCCCATAAATGGACCAAATCAACTACAAAGAGGCTGCCAAACTTGGCTTCAACAATATAAGTTCAACCTCCAGCTCCAAGTATCAATCAATGTTTAATGCGACTCGAGGATCTATCAACACGGTAGAAAAGAGTGCATGAACATCACTTGATGTTTATTTTGTTTGCTGTTTTTCATTTACTGTTGTTTATGTCCACTGTGCTAGCCCTTTTGAAGATTGCTTGGCCACTGATATTATGTCGTGTTGCACAATGTTTATTCTAGCACTTAAATATTTATTCAATGACCATTTTGGTACAATGTTGCTTTTGATTGCTTAATTGAATGTAATGGCTACAATAAGTGTTAGCTTCATATAATGACATGTTTTATTTTTTTAAAAAAATTTGTTCAAATTCCACACATCAACAAGTCAAAGTGCAACATAGGTCAAGTAAAAAAAACTTGACAGTTGACACAGATGGTCAACTCATTGTCAACTGCCATATCAGTACAAAAGAATATTGTACGTCATGGTTGCTTCTACGTATACCATTTTTTATTGGAGAATATGTGTGGTTCATTGTTGTTCCAAAAACAATATTTATTTTTAAAAATACTAATTGGTGCGAAAATTAATTTAACTTATAATTTTTTACTTTTATCAACATATTTTGTAAAATTGAAATTTACATTTTTTAAAGTAAAAATAAAAATTTGTAGAAGAGTAAATATAACATAAACAAGGATCATGCAGTCAATCGAAGATGTGGTTTGTGGCTTCTTCTTTATCTAGATTTGACATTGGAGATATGGATCTCCACTAGATTTAGGAATTCCATCACTTTGAATAGTGAATTTGTTGTTTGAATACACCAAAAAAATCGATGATCAAGAAATCTAATGACAATTGAATGAGATGTAGATATAAACCGATAAAGAAACTCAATAACTTAAAAAGAGTAGATTTATATATGAGGAGAAGAAAAAGCGTCAAATCTCTACACCATTTATGCTATCATTGAAAAATTTGAGAGCATTTTAGGGAGAATTTATAGAGGGAGAGGGGTTTTAGAACTCCTTTATGACCAACATTATTTAATTGTGATTTATTTCTAAGGCGTCGTTTCGCGGACAAATTCGTTGGCAACATATATGCTGGTCAAATGATGTGACTCTTTGGTTAATTTTTTTGCTGTAACACATATGATGGTGAAAATTTACGTTCAGGGGCATTTTCATTTGACCTAATTAAGTTTATTATAATTCTTAATTAATGCATAAATTTTACAATAAAAATGAACATAAGAACACTAATCACTATTTTTTTTACTTAAAATTAAAATATTTACAGAATTAAACTAAAATATGTGATTCCCTCGATCTTTCCAGAATCAATCTTGAGAAGAAGGTGCGATGATGTGTTGGAGGAGAACAAAAGATATATTGGGGTAACTTTTTATAAAAGTGGGGTTGGTTATTTAGTAATTTTACTTGTTATAGTGAGGATAAATTGGTTTCAAAATGTGAAATTGTCCCTAAATGCTTCTTTTTTGGATAATTTGAAAATGGTTTGACTAGCTTCAAATTTTATAGTTAAAACTAGTACAGTACCCGCGCTACGCGCAAAAAACTTTTTGAATTATTTAAATTTATTATAACATTGTTTAAATATTAAATTGTTATAATAATTTTAATAAAATACATAAGATTATGTACATTCTCTATCACATATTTTCTCTCAAGCATAATACATCGGGTCAAGGATATTAGAAGAACTTGGATTGAATGGCAAGAGAGAGACTGAAGTATGGTGTTATTGCTTAATATTTATCTCTTTAGTATTTAAATATCTATTAAGTCCTAATTTTCTTGTGTTGTTGATTTAATTTTATCAAACAAAATATGTGACTTGTTGTAATAAGTTGAGAATAAAAATCAATAGAAAAATAAAGAGTCACTACATAATAACTATATTTTCATTTTTTAAAATTAATTATCAACCTAAAATAATTGATATGTGTAATGCTATAAGGTAAAGTTTTTGCTAAGCTTTTATCAGAAAAACTCATATAAATATTTTCTAAACTTTCGTATTATATATAGTTATAAATATAAATTATATTTATTTATATATAAAACAAAAAGAATATAAGATGCTTATAATATTGAATGACCATGAATTTTTAAAAAATAACTCACCAATCTTTTAAAATTGGAGCGCTGGAGTCACTAAGGAACTCGAACTCAGGTGGTAGCGTTTGTTTTACCAATTTTGAATTGATAATAGTTTTAGGAATGACACTTACAAATTTAATTTTTTAAAAAATATTTGTTTACGTAACATTATTTTATGATCCATAACATATTTTGTAATATTTTTCATGTTTTACGTAAATTTTTTAATTAAGTTCAAATTATTATTGCACTTTATACCCAATTAGGTTATGATACATATTAATTAAATGTTTTTGGTTATGCTTGATTGAAAATCCAATTATTTTTTTGTAAACACCACCCGTTTCAATGAAACATGGGTAGAGACGTAGAGTTCACAGATAGATAGCTCCTTCATCCCTCATACTAAATCATTGGTCAAGGACATGAGATAGGCTCCTCAATGGCTCAGGACAATTCCCTTAGAGCTGGCAATAGTGCCAAAACTATAGTTCAAGCCAATGATTTACCACTCATCTTGCGGTTGCCGGGTCATCTCTTTCCATGAACTTTTTATGTTGTGTTCGTTTTTCCCCAAGCATATTTCAGTGTCTTTGGATCACAACTTTGAACTGCCATTACAATCATGAAAGAAGCTTGAACTTGCTCCCATTATTCTGTCATAATTTTCAAGAATAAAAGATTAGTAAAAGATAAGAACACGATTGACCTAAAAGAACACTAATTGTTGGAGCATTGGTGAATGTTGACAGGGTTTAATACAGTTCCATACTTAGGCTCTGTAAAATGAGCTCGATACCTAGCTGAGGTGTTTGGTGCAATTACTAACATCATAACACCAATTAAGCAAAAAACACAAAATGAAGCAGTATGAAATTTCAGCGGCTCACATATTTTCATGACATTTCCATGTAATGAATCGCCTAGCAACTATGATTTGCCCTATCTCAATGAGTGGATATTATGGAACTGAGAAATGAAAAGTTCAAAGACCCCTAATGATATAATGGAACTGAGAAAGGAAAAGATTTAAGACCCCAAAGAATATAATGAAGTGTTGGAATGTTAATGTTGGTCTACCATTCATGTAAAGGTGCATATAGACTGATTGCACAAAAAATTTGTAATCATATAGTAGTAGCAACCATTTAAGAAATCAAAAACCAAAAAATAATTTAAGTTTGGGTTAGAGCAATTTGGAAGGCAATGTTATTGCCTAAAGAGGCTACCTGCTGAAAAATGCAAAAGCTGCCTTCACTTCATAGAGAGAATGAAATATTGCAGGGTCCATACTTGAAACTTAAAAGTATATAGAACAGAGACTTCAGCATTAATTGAGTATGACTTTTTCTGAAGTGTATGGAAATGGTCTAGTCCTCCATCGTCGTGACTAGTATTCTCAACATATAAATAAAGTTACTCTAATTAAACATTTATGTTTATACCTTCTTGCACGCTGTGGATCCTCTCTAGCCATTACCGCAAGTTCTTCAGAATTGAAGACTTTACATTATGGATTTAGTTTAATTGTGACAGGCATTGCTACATCATGGGGCAATATTCTTCGGTGGTTGCAGTCTCCATTTCATTGAAAGAGACAACTTGTTATTGTGCACCTGGTCCTTCAACATATTTTGAAGCTTGTGAGATGAGATAGGCATTGATGGCAAAGCAATCTTTTTTTCTTTCTTCAATGACACCAGCAACCTGTATACAAATTACCAGGCCTGCATACGAAGACAATTGGAATTAAGAAACTTACAGATAGAGGACAAAATTCAGCCGTGAAATCCTTTGACTCCATCTACGTTTTTCTTTTTTCCTACCTTTGTCTTCTTCAGCCTCTGTTATCATACACATCAATATATTTCAAGATTATCTTCATGCCGATAATATTTTCAAGAAGAAGAATAAACATCATTACATCAAGCAAGTATTTCTTCCATAATTGAACTGCATACCCAATTTTCCTTTGAGTAAGAAGCTTTGATTTTGCTTCCCACATCTAGTACACGTACAAAACAACAAACATGGTGAAGTTTAAACAACAAACAAACCATTTTGATCAATTAAGATGAGAATTTATCATAACAAATTTAGAATTTGAAACAAATAAATACATACCTGTGATAAAAACTATTAGAGGAGTTGCAAAAAGGAGTAGGAACAAATTTGAGAACCGAAAACAACGATCGTCGAAAATCTGAAAGTTTTTGGTTCATTATGTCGTGGTTCAACCCAATTGAGCGAGTAGGGGAAACGGACAGAGATCGTCGAATATGACGAATTTGTTGGTGAACATGGTGAAGTGAAAAAAGTTGTGTGTAAAGGGATGGGAGTTCTGGGAGTGGTGGCTATATCTCAACATATCAGAGTGTTTCCAAGTGTATCAATTGGAGAACCTCTGCAACACTGGCGGCAAGCCGATGCAAATAAAGGAGATCGCACCTTAATCGGCAACGTTGGCAGGAAGGCATCTTATAAGTAGTGGGCGTCTCAGTAATGGGCGTCTCATTGAATTTTGTATTGTATTTTCAGATCTGAGTTAAATGAGATGCATGAACGGAAGTACAAAACAGAAATCGAAGAAGTTTCTATCACTAAATTTATGAGATACATGAATCGAATACAACAAATACGAACTGACTCTTCGTCCCCTTATTTTTATTTTTAATTTACTTTATTCTTTTTGTTGGTTTGTTCTTTTGCTGATGTGGCATCACCAGAGGCCTGCGTTACACTCTCTCAGCTTCAAGTTTTATATATAAGAATATATTAAGGTAAAGTCAACTTTCAATCATTGAAAGATTGTGGATTTCTCAATTTAGTCATTCAAAGTTTTTTTTTTGTCTCAAGTTGATAATCAAAAGATTTTTTTTGAACCGAACCAGTCACTCGATCAGTTTGTCCCCATTTCGGTCAGCTTTTTTGCTGAGCTGGACAATTGACTGTTTATTTGGTCAAACAACGTTAGTTTTAACTGATGTGGAATAAAATTTAAAAAAAATGGAAAGAAACTTTATAACTTATCTCTCTTCTTTCCCCCTCTCTCTTCCATCGCCGAAAACCCAACTTAGTTCCACCGAAAAGATCACCGATGGTGAAGATCGTCCTCTTTTTCTCACCCCTCTCTCTGTACTCATAAGAACTGCTGCTCCACTAGAAACACATCCCAATCAAGATTGATCGTTGGTAAGCACAAGAATTGCATGAAACTCATTTTAAAGTTAAGGGAAATTGTGAAAAGAAATCCTAGATCCGACCAAATCTGGCGACGATATGTCACACCACCAATATTGACCCGTGAAAGACGACCCGAGAAAAAATGAGTGAGAATCGAGTAAAATGTTATATGTTTGAGGTATGTGTGAGCTTATAGGTGAGCTTGCATTAATGATGATGGTGTCATGCATGAATGATGTGTCCTGGAGAATGAAGTTGCTCAAATGGTGTAAGGTGCTCCGATGGTGGTTGGAAAAGGTAAGGGATGAAGGCTAGTGTTTTTTTTGTTTTTTTTCCAATATTTTTTTTCCTTTATAATTTACACATAAGTAAAATATCATCAAAATTAACAGTGAATTGGATAAATTAGCGAGTTGACTGATCGAAATGTCGAAAATCTGCCCGAGTTATCGGTCTGTCACAATTTCAAACTTTGCATGACCAAGTTGAGACAAATAATCTTTCAATGACTAGATTGAGAAATTCAAAATCTTTCGGTGACTGAAAATTGACTTTATCCGTTAAAATTATCCAACTCAAATTGTTTGATTGAGGCAGGACCAAACGATTCATATATCGACCCGTGCCCTCAGAATATTGGTAGAATGTTAGTTACAAGTTATCTGACCCAACATTAAGTAGCAAGGAGTTTTCAAAAGTGACACAAATTTTATGAGCAATGTGTTGAACGTGTATCGAACTTGTGACCTCCCTATTTTTTAGAAGCTTCAGCCCACTCTCACTTTCCGTTGAGTCATACATATTGGAGGGTCAAATTGTCGCATGGTTAATGAGTAAGATATATGCTAATTAAAAACGAAAAACGCCTGCGAAATGATAATTTAATTTATTCTTTTTAATGCACATGATCCATAAATCATAATTATTTTGGTAACTCAATGTTAATAATAAATAAATAAAACCTGGAACATCGAATTATTATCGATTAATCCATCACCCCAATACTGCGAATCCAGGCAAGCAGTGCCTAGAGCGAGAGAGAGAGAGATTAGAGACAGAGAGAAGAGTGAGATTGATAGAGAGAGACACTGTGAGAGAGAGAGAGGAGTGAAATCCGAAAGAATCATGGCGCCACTTTTCAAATCCACTTTCGAAAACCCTCCAAATCCCTCGATATGAAAACCCTCACAGTCCCTCACCGTTTTCTCTTTTTTCTACCGAATAGTCTCTTTGTACGATTAGTTTTTTTTCTAGCTTCTGGCTTGCGATGGCTCGGCCAAGAGAGCAAGAGGTGGTGATCAAGACCGATTCGGGGGAACAAACTATGGTTGCTGCTGATGCAGAAGGCTCCCTTCCTTCAAAGAGACCTAGAAGGAATGTTGTAAGACAAAGCTTTGTCGAGACTGAAGAAGATGAAGATAGGGTTCGAGCTAAGAGAGGAAGACCAAAGGGTTCAAAGAAAGCCAGCGCCCCCAAAACTCAAAAGAAACCTACAGATGTTGAGGGTGATGAAGGAGGAGATCGGGCAGTGTTGAAGAAGGAAAATGAGATTTTGGTTTCAAAGAAAGGGGAGTCTTCAGGTTACAGTTTGAGGGCTGCTAAAGATCCTGAAAAGGGTGAATATCCCAAAGTGAGTACATTTGCACTTTTTCTTATTCTTTGTTGATGATGAACTAAAACCGGTTTGATTAATGGTTTTGGAATGACAGTCTGTAGAAAAGGTGTCTTTAATGTGCCATCAGTGCCAGAGGAATGACAAAGGACGGGTCGTTCGTTGTGGAAACTGCCCTTCAAAACGATACTGCATCCCTTGCTTGACCAAGTGGTACATGTTTTCCCTGTATAGATCATATCTATTTCTTGTCCTTTATCAATATTTCATTTCTGTTACTGTTGGTAGTTTTCTCATTGTTACTTTGTTGAGTCTGATGTTTTCATTTTTGCTTCAAATCATTTATTAATGCTGCAATTTTGTTTTGAATTTTGGGACTCTATTGTGGGATTGATTTTATTGATGTATCATGTCTTGTTGATGCCTTCCTGAACCAAAATGATGCGATGCCTTGTTTGGCATTGTATTTAATGATCAATATATATTGTCTACATGTTTCCCTTTTGTGTTAGTTTTATTTACTGATAATTTGGAAACAATTGTTTCTTTAATGTTTTCCCTTGAATTTAAGAGTTAAATTTTGCTGAGAATGTTATGCTCCCTTGAAATTGTTCTATTTTTCTCTCTCCCTTTTACTTGTATTAAAGTTGGATACTTGAGAAGTGAATGGTGTCCTGATTAGAATGTTATGCGCCTTGAATTGCTGATAGTCTATGTAGCGACTATATGCTGAAATTTGTACTGCTAATGTATCATACATTACATGTCATATTGGATGATTAATAATCCATCAATTGCCTTTCTCTTAAATACTCACGCTTTCCTTAATTGTGGTTTTATTATGATTTTCCAACAGTGTTAATGATTATCCTGATCATGATGTAGGTATCCTAAGATAATAGAGGATGAAGTTGCTGTAGCTTGTCCATTTTGTCGTGGAATTTGCAACTGTAAAGCATGCTTACGTCTGGAATCTGTACCAGTAGAAGTCAGTTTTACTTTCATATCTCCATGGATTGCTTCGTTTTTTTTTTCAGTAGCATTTGATGTATATAAAACTTTTTTTATTGTAGAATTTAAATTGGAAAATCAGTAAAGATGAAGAAGTTCAGCACTGCAGGTATTTAGTACAGTCGCTTCTTCCACATTTGAAGCAGTTAAATAAAGATCAGTTGATGGAGACAGAGATGGAAGCTAAAAGACAAGGTATTGTCTTCATAGTAGGTTTAGTTTAAATCTAGTTATGTGTTAAAATCTAGTTTTGTTTTAGTTGATAAAGCTCACTGCATGTTGCAATGTTGATTGTTAAACATGTGGGATTTCTTACATTTTAGGTGGTTAATATTTGATCTTTCTTTTCTCACAAATCAAACTTGAGTTTCTGTTAAATTGAAGGAAGGCAGTTGGTTGTTCTTTGGGTTACAGAATCTTTTTTCTTTTGCGTGTGCACTAGTTTGAGTGCATGTATGTGTGCACTTGTGCAAATGTCACAAATTTTTAAACATTGGCACATTGGAATTATGTTGGAGACAGGAGCCATGAAATTCATGAGATCATATTTATCATAACTTTTCACTGTTGGGCAGGGGTATTGATGTCAGAGTTAAAGATACCAAAAGCTGATTTTGATATTGATGAGCGTGTCTACTGGTAAATCCATATAGTATACCAGTTACTTATTTTCCCCTGGTTTATTTATGCTAAGAACCTTGATTTTTATTTTCTTTCTGTGTCCAGTGATATATGCAGAACCTCAATATTTGATTTCCACAGAAGCTGCTCAACCTGCTTTTGCGACATTTGTCATATTTGTTGCCGGGAAATCCGTGATGGAAACCTGTGCTGCGGTAACCAGGAAAAGGTGATACTGAAGTTTGCTCCCAGGGGGATTGAATATTGTCATGGGGAGGAGAAAATTTCAAATACAACTACAGCTGAGGTTGAGTTGGCTGATGAGGGAAAAGTTCAATTGGCTGCTGAAACTTGCTCTAGGGATGATGTGAGGTCAGAATCTAATTGGAAAGCCAATAAAGATGGAAGCATACTGTGTCACTGTGGTCATGGGATTCTGGAATTGAAAAGTATGTTCCCTGAAAATTGGGTAGCAGAGTTGGTAAGGAAAGCAGAAGATGTTGCAAAAACTTACAAACTTGTGGACACCGTTAGAATTCCATGGGCGCAATGTTGGTGCTCTAAAGAAAATGGTGATGTTGACTTGAGCAATATTAAGTTGCTAAAAGCTGCCAATCGAGAAGATTCTGATGACAACTATTTGTACTGCCCAGCATCCAAAGATATCCAACATGAAGATTTGAAGCATTTTCAATACCACTGGATGAGAGCTGAGCCTGTAATTGTCAGAAACGTGCTAGAAACCGCAACTGGTTTGAGTTGGGCTCCAATGGTCATGTGGCGTGCCTTTCGCCAAATGAAACATGTCAAATATGACCGGCTTTTGAATGTGAAGACCATTGATTGTCTGGATTGGTGTGAGGTGTGTAGCTATTATATTTGTTGGTTGGTCTTGACTAAAATGCAAATTGTTATTGACATCCAATAAAAATCTAGTATTGTAGCTTCTTTGTGCTTAGTTTGAGTATTTTACTGTTTGTCTTGTGTGTTCTGGGATTGTTTACTAACTTTCTTTAAAGAAAAAGGAATTTTATTTTTTCTGATTGTTGTTATGATGATAACTTGGAACTTATTGCTCTTGATACTGCTTCATGAATTCCAGTATATCTAATGTTGCTGGAGAACATTCTTAAATGCTTTGGTAGTTATGCTACTTTAGCTTTGTGGCACCTAATTTCTTTTGGAAATTTCAAACAATTCAAGTTCATGTTCCTAATCTTGTGAGGTAATGGAGTTGTAGTTTTCTTTAGATTCTAAATGGGGTGGGTTGTGGGAGGCTTTACTAAGAGTAAATCTAAAATAGACCTTTAAAGTTTTGTTGCATGGTTTCTATGATAGACCTTTCCTTCATTTCTTTCTCAGAAACCACAAAATCTGTTAAAAGTTCCTGTTGTGTGATGCAGCAGGCAATGAGGAGGAATTTTATATCTAGTATTTTTTTTTCTACAGTGTAAACATCTGTAGTTAAGGTTGTTTTTGTAATTATCTTGTATTGGGTATATTTTGCTAATGCTAACTTTGGAGTTCTTTAGTGATTAGTAGTTTAACTAGTTTTCCTGCGTGGTGTGCCTCATCTTACAGAAATGTTTTAGTAATAGGATTAGTAATATACTAATATCTGTTCATTTTTCTATTTAAATGAGCACTCTTTTAGTTTCTGGAGCATTAAGGTTTATTCCAAGCTGCAAAGAGGTATAATTAAACCAACGTTAGTATTTAGTCTATTTGTTTTTATTGTATTACACAATTCTCATACCCTTCTAACTTTCACCTTCCCCCTTCCCTGGCCATCCCCATCCCCCTTCACTTTAGATAACTGAGTTGTTCGTATGTACTGTTTGATTTTTGAAATTTTTAACTGCTCGTAGAGATCTAAACTGAAAATTGAAATATGCAGGATGATATTAATGTTCACCAATTCTTCACTGGATATTCAGACGGTCGATTTGACTCTGAGAATTGGCCTCAACTACTGAAACTGAAAGATTGGCCCCCTTCTACTCTTTTTGAGAAAGTGTTGCCTCGTCATGATGCTGAGTTTAAATGCTGCATACCTTTCAAAGAGTATACACATCCTAAAAAAGGTGTTTTAAACCTTGCTGTTAGACTGCCTCATAAATGTTTGAAGCCTGACATGGGGCCAAAGACATATATTGCTTATGGAGTTTCTGAAGAGCTTGGACGTGGTGATTCTGTGACCAAGCTTCATTGCGATATGTCTGATGCGGTAAGCTTCGCCTTTATTTTCACTTGCAAGTTCAAAACGCATGTTCCTGTTGGTTTTGTAGTTTGCTCAAAGTGTTATTCTGTCTAAAATGTGATTGTAGCATGGAAATTCATCGTAAAACAATGAATTTATTCTTGTATTTAATCCATGCATGCTTAAGCCACCCATGCACCCCCTTTTTACATGATCTTAGCACTTCCATGAAAATGGTTCCCTAGTTGTGAAGTAGTTATCAGTTTTACTAGAAAAATCTTGGCATGGTCTTGTTTTAATAGTCAGAAAAGCTAGTACAACCCTTTTTACATGATCTCAGCGCTTGTGAGTTGTGAAAATAATTTACTTGAACGGCGTGTAACTTGGAAAAATCTTGGTATGATCTTCATTCACAACTAAGTTTTAAATGATTTCATGATTTAAGCTGAGTCATACCATTGTCTTTCTATTGTACTTGAACTCTTCAATATACCCCGCCATACCTGTGTTGGTATGACACAAAGTGGCTATGAGATCCATGTCTAATACTCCAAAAAGAATTTGAATACTTGTTTTTTTTTTCTTTGTATGATTCAACTCTTTAAATGTGAAGAGTTTATTAGAGATACAATTTTATATCATTGGCCCAATTCTTTCTTATATAATTAAAACTTTTGAAATTATATACGATTCAGCTCGTCAACTAAGCTATTTGAGATTCATTATTTAAATTATTAGTTTACAAGACTATTGAACATAATTTCATAAAATAACGTCTCAAAAATAAGAAATTCATTACAAACTACATTGAACATAACATAACATTAATATTTTTATAAAATAATCCTAAGACATTAAACTGATGTACCCATTTACCCGTATCTTAGACTCGAGCCGGATAAGAGAATGTAATGAGAGGATTAATGACTGGAACTTTCACCCAATAAGAACATACTAGTCAACTATCTAACATCTAATGCTTTCTTTCGTCCTCTGGGTATTATCTATTCAATATGAAGACAATGTAATGCCTTATTTTTCAGCGTTAAAGAATGTGGTGAGAAGGTTTATAAACAAGCACCAATGCAACCATCCATACAAAAGAATGTAATGAGTTTTTTTAATTGTAATAATATTTAATTTTGTTAATCGTCTTTTGATTCATGGTGAGCAAGCACTCGAATGTTAACCAATTGAATGGAGTCTAAACATTTTTTAATTTTCGTTACTCATCACCAGTATATGCTTTTAGTGCAGCAAATTGGAATCCATCCTTGCTGGATATTTAGAAATGATGCTGTTATAATCTATTAAAATCTCTTAATACCCATTTCAGGTAAATGTTTTGACACATATTGCTGAAGTAAAATTTGCTGCCGACAAACTTGATAAAATAGAGGTATTGAAAAAGAAACACTTTGAGCAGGACCAAAGAGAAATTTTTGGAAAGATAGAGGCTTTGTACAACAAAGTTGGCTGTTGTGGCGACACTCCTGAAAATGGTAAGGAATTTAGTCCGAAGTTTATGACTAAAATAAGAATGAAATTGACTTTTCAGTTACATTAGATATAGACAGCAGTAATGATGGTGGGAAGTCGGTCGCTGTGGAATCCAAGGAAGAAGGTGGCCACACTTCTGAAAACGGTAAGGACTTTAGTCTGAAGTTTATGACCATAATAAGATTCTATCTGGAATGAAATTGACTTTTCAATGATATTAGATATAGATAGCAGTAATGATGGTGGGAAGTTGGTCCGGGTGGAATCCAACGAAGAAGGTGGCCACACTTTTGAAAACGGTAAGGACTTTAGTCTGAAGTTTATGACTAAAATAAGATTCTATCTGGAATGAAATTGACTTTTCAATGATATTACATACAGGTAGCAGTAATGATGGTGGGAAGTTGGTGGGGGTGGAAACGAACAAAGAAGGTGGCCACACTCCTGAAAATGGTAAGGACTTTAGTCTGAATTTTATGACTAAAATAAGATTATATCCAGAATGAAATTGACTTTTTAATGCTATTAGATATAGATAGCAGTAATGATGGTGGGAAGTTGGTTGGGGTGGAATCCAACGAAGAAGGTGCTCTCTGGGATATTTTCCGGAGACAAGATGTTCCTAAACTGGTGGAGTATCTTAACAAGCACTTCAGAGAATTTCGACATACTTATTGTCTTCCAGTGCAAAAGGTAATCGTGTGGTGAAATTAGATATTACGCTATTAGCCCCTATGTATTAAAGGATATGTAGTTGATTACTTAAATCCTTTATTTTGTAATAATGCCACTCTATTTTCTGTGTCTGAGTGACACTAGAGTTTTATTCGATGATACATTGGCATGGGTTATCCGCCATTTTTGGATAAAGTATTGTCAATTAAATGAGTGGTTGGTTGGCTGGAGGAATGGTTATTAATTCACGTGTTTGCAAATTTCCTTGTATTGCCAAAACTGTTTGTGTTGTTTTAATTTACTCATATCTTTGGTTTGTAGGTTTATCACCCCATACATGACCAGACCTTTTATTTGACTCTAGAGCACAAGAGAAAGCTGAAGGAGGAATATGGTTTGAGTCATTTATCTATTTGTTGCATTGATTTCATATTGTAGAAGTGTTTTGTGCAAGAATGCATATATATTTTATGTTCTATGATGCAGGCATTGAACCATGGTCATTTGTCCAGAAACTTGGTGATGCTGTCTTTATTCCTGCTGGCTGTCCTCATCAAGTCAGAAATTTGAAGGTGAAATGCGAATATTACTTAAATCACTGAGATGGTGTATTTTTCTCTCTTTGATGATTTTTATTTGTGGGTAATATGCTTGATGTGCGTAGTAGCATCTAGGGATAAAAACCTAGAATATGTGTATTTAAGGAAACTATTGAACTGAGCGTTTAATGTTCTTATATGTTGTCTTCAAGTCTGGTCTCTGCTACAATTAGTGGATGAATGAACAAATTGAATGTGTATGGTGTGCAAGTTTCTTTATATTAGTTTATATTTTTTGTTTCAATTTTATTCTAGATATATTAAAGGAAATTATCAGTAATTGTGGTGGTTTGCCTTGTCAATTGTTTTTTGAATATAACTTGTATGATTGTTTCATACAGTCATGCATAAAGGTTGCCATGGACTTTGTCTCACCTGAAAATGTCAGTGAGTGCATCCGTTTGACAGAAGAATTCCGTTTACTTCCGGAGGGCCATCGAGCTAATGAGGACAAGTTGGAGGTATGCTGTCTCCTGCTTTGTGGGCACTTTTATAAGCTTTTGCTTGGTACAGCATTAACCTGTAGAGTTTCCATGCCACTTGTAAATAACACCTTTGTGTAATAATAATGCCTCACTGCTTTCTTCTGTTTTTTTTTTTTTTTTCGTTGTTTCTTCTGGTTGGTAGTATGCTTTGGTTATTCACCATTTTCTGATTTCCTATCATTTTACTCAAGTCATTTTCCACGGAATATCCTCTCTTCTGTAATGAATAATCAATAATGATATGGCTGCTTCTGACTGCTAATAAAGCTATTGAGCTCACTGCCTGCTAATGTCATGTGAACTGTAGTTTCTGTTGAACTACCCTTAATATTCCAGTACATAAATGAGGTTTCTCCTGCTGTTTGTGACATATACATCTCTCGTGGATGCTGATGCAGTTCATTCGGTAATGCATACGAGAATCTTGCATTTGCTTTTCTTAAATTTCACTATGGTATTGCAGTAGCTGACTAAAAGCTGCTTATTTTTGGTATTGGCTATGAACTGGTCCGTGTAGAAATGTTTATTGACTTTGTTTGGGTTTAATTATGTTATGAGATTCTAATTGTGCAAGTTATGCATATTATAATCTTAGTGTGGAATTTTTTCTGTCTACTTTACAGATAAAGAAAATGACTCTCCATGCAGTGGATTTGGCATTGAAGAGTTTGGAGCCAAATGCAGGGTGAGTATCTTTTCTTCTGTTACGTTTTTGGTTGAGGTTTGAAGTATTTGATGGCATTATTACTAATTTTCAGGTCAATGATACCTGAGGAGAAAGAACTACAGAAGAACACTGGAAGAGGCAGAGCGAGGAAGAAACGTGGAAGAAAGAGGGCGGAATAGACAGGTTTCAAATTTTCAATATGTGATTGACCTAGTCATTTTGTCGGACAGACTTCTTATGAGGCCTCTCTGTATTGTGTTATCTACTAAATTTTATGTCAAAGGTGTTTAGTTAAGCAGCAGCTGATCTGGATTGGAATTTTGTTCAAGTGACGAAACTGGCTACTGGAATAGGAGAATTCATTAGCTGCGGATGCTTTTGGAAGTATTAGATATTTCTAACTTTTGTACAATTAGTTGTCTCATGGTTGTTGTATTTTAGTTGGATGAGATGTTTCCACTGCTTATCTTAAAATTTCATAATATATGGTGTTTTGGTGGTGATTCTGTTGTGTAGATTGGAACATTTTTGTTAGACAAGGAAAAAAGATGACACGTGGTGTAAACTGATTGGTAATTTGGTGATGTAAACCCTATCTCAGGAGAAGGAAAATTTTGTGAAAATATTTGGGCCTATTAATATAGTTTTTTACCGATTGATATTAAGTTTTCATACTATTATTTTTAATTAAATAATCCTTTTCTAAAATTAAATGATGCCAATACTTCTCTATTTATTTTCGTTGTCGCCCTAATTTTTCTCGGCTCAAGACGAAGAGCTTTTGACATCACGACATTTGCAGATTGAAAATAGATGACGATCAACATTCTTACGTGTCAAATTTGGTGTAAGGTTTTGCACATATTGATTGAATTCTATGTCAATGGGGTCTCCATAGAAACATTGACAAAGGTGGTGTTGAAAACCAACCAACAATAAATTTTTGAAGCATTTTCATGTTTAAAGCGTAAAAGTTTGATGTTACTCATCCATACAAGTGTAAATGGTGAATGTTAAAAAAAAAGAAGAGAAAACTAAAATAACGAAGAAATAAAGTATTAAAAATTTGTATTCTCAAAAAAAAAAGTATTAAAAATTTGTTACATGAGAAAGCATGCACTAAGAATAGCTACAATCCAAAATTCAGAGGTTTGAACTAAGCTAAAGACATAAGAATAGCAATGGAGTCTACAACTCCAAGGTTTAAATAAAGCTAAATGTCAAGGATAGTTGACCGGAGTCATGCTACAAAATGATAAAATTTTAGACACTGGGTCCATGTTTGCGGTCAATGAGGTGGGGTCTCTGCTTTTCCTATGTTTGCGGTCAATGAGGTGGGGTCTCTGCTTTTCCTTTTTCTTATAGGCCTATGAGTGTGAGTGGCCTTTTTTGGATTGATGACATGATGTTGATTTCTAAGAGAATGGGAGATCATGTATTTATGTTGGATGGATTATGAGCATTTTTTGTCGTTTGATATATGAATTCCTTTATTTTTATCTCTTTATTGCAAGCAATGGCTAGTAATGTGCTGAATTTTTTTTAACGGTATTGATGATCACATTGTTGTAATCTTTTGAGCTTTTTTTCATGTTTATTCACGCAATATCTTGCCGGATTATTGATAAGTTATCCTATTCTAGAAGAACACGACTCTCAATTCATTTCTTGACTCTAGCATATAAATTTACATGTAAGAATCCTTACAAAATAACAAAAGTTAGTTTAAACTATCTTTTGGGATTGTCACATGTCGCCATACGATTCACTAATTATGGGCCCACCGTGCCACATGCCACCATATGATTGGTTGATTATCTTAGGCGTAAATAAATACATAATTAAATGAATATTTTGGGGCACTCCTTAATCCTTATGTCTCTTACAAGTAATCTTCTAATGATACTTTTTTTTCCCCTTTTTTCAGAGGGCCTCATACTCCAATATGAGATGTGCTCTGTGGAGGCTCTACGATTTGATGAAAATGACTCAATAAGACATACAAAAGTGTAGAGACATTACAGAGTTGGGTCTTGGATCCCTCATCGAGATGAAAGAATTTAGGCTTGAAAGGATTCTTATTTACGAGCTACTCGCTCGATTTTGATCCTACGGATAAAGTTCTCTGGGTTCATGGAATGGAATGGAGTTTGAGGTTTTGGCCAAAGATGTTGAGCACGTCTTGGGCCTTGGGGATGTGGGGCTCGACGTAGAATCCTTTTATACACATGGTGAGAAATCTAACTTGTGGAGATGTAGAGTGGAAGGTGGCCTGCCACCTAAGGGTCTAGCTGCATAATTGGAAAGTAGCTTGCAGACTGTCAAAGTTGGGAAAAAACACAAGACTCTATTCTTATTGTATGCACTGTTGATCTTCCTGAGGCCAGAGAACGGAGTGAAGGCTAGTTCATTGATGTTGGGTTTCCTACCCAACATCGATAGACTGAAAGAATTCAATTGGGGCCGATAAGTGTTTGACGGCATCGTCGAGGCTGCAGAGTGGCAAAGAATGGCTCACATGCCTACATTGACGGATGTGTATTGTTCTTGATGGTATGAAATACTTAGTTATTGTGCATTATACAGTTGCTTCCTTTATTAATTCTAATAAATGTCGTATTCTGTCAATGCAATTGTTTTAGCAATTGGTTTCAGAAGAACAAGAGAATGACGTCAATGCAGTGTTTCCATAGGGATTTTTGTGGCACAGTGGATCAAGTATTGTTCTTTTTATAGATGGGTTATATACATTAGAAAAAAATTAAATTCTTAAGTATATGATATCTTTTTTTAGCCATTTATACCATATATTGTGAACAATGAAAACTCAGAAAATGAAGAGGTATGACATAAGTATGAAGGAGTGTTCGATTAATGTCATTGAAAACTGTTTGTTCTGGACTCTATATTTCTGGTTTACTGGTAATATTGAGACAGACTATAATGCTAGAAGCCTTTTCTAGGCATATGTATTTATTGGTTACACCTTCTTGGTGTTCTCGTAACAATGCATTTGTTTTCAATTGGGCTACAAAATTTTGACTGAGTTGTGTAATTTTCCATTTTCCTGGCACCAAGCTTCATCTTTTATTATTATTATTATTATGGTGCCCGCACTAGTAAAATGGGTTTTTTGAGAGTTTCAATTGTCTTTGAAGCTTGAACAAGTCATAGTCCTTATTGATAGCATGTTTGTTTGTTTTGGTCATGTCATGCTGATTGGTCCTCATACAACTATGGATATATTGAACATAAATGACACATTTTGGTCTTCATTTGTGCTTCTCCTTTTTTTGATATGAGAAGGCTCATTCAATTTGAGTAAAAGTAATCTGTAATTATTTTTAGGTGGTCACTAGATGCCCTTTTGATAGGACATTGTGTGATTTGGGAGCAAGCATCAATCTTCTTCCCCTTACTATGGCAAAAACTTTGGGCATTGGAGATATCAAAGAGACTACAGTGTCTTTGCAAATGGCGGATCACTCGATCGCCCATCCGGAAGGCATTATTGAAGATGTGTTGGTAAACTTATTTTTCCAGTCGATTTTCTAGTCTTGGATATGGAGGGAGATTCGGATATACAACTGATTCTTGGCCAACCATTCTTATTCACCGCCCGCACTCTTATCAACTTGGAGAAAGGTATTCTCACTTTACGAATTGGTGATGAAGCTACTACTTTCAAAATCTTTGAAGAAGTAAGAAGGCCACAAGATGCTGAAAATTGTTTTAACATTGATATTATTGACAGTTCACTCATAAAAGATTTTGAAGAAAATTTAATGACCGACATATTAGAGGCTACTTTGATGAATACTGTAACAGCAGATGATGACAATTATTTGCTAGCTAAATGTGCATTTTATCTTGATGCATCGAAGCACTTCAAGTTGTGGTGGAGAGAGGAGTTTGAGGAACTTTGTTTGGCACCTTCAAATCGATCACCAAGCATAATTTATGCACCATCTTTGATCTCAAACAACTATCAATTCATCTCAAATATGTCTATCTTGGTGAGAAAAACCATCTTCCGGTGATTATTGCAAAGAACTTGAGTGCACTTGAAGAAGAGAACCTTTTGCGGGTTTTGCAGGAGTATAAGATGGCTATTGGGTGGTATATTGCGAATATCCAAAGAAGAAGCCCAACCATGTGCATGCATCAAATTTTGATGGAGGATGATCATAAGCCCACAATCAAGCATCAATGTAGGTTGAATCCACATATGAAGGAAGTTGTTCGGGCTAAAGTTTTGAAACTTTTTGATGTGGGGATCATCTATCCAATTTTAGATAGTAGTTGGGTGAGTCCTACTCATGATGTACCCAAGAAAGGAGGCATGACAATAGTCAATAATGAAGCTAATGAACAGATTCTTACTCGCACAGTCATGGGATGAAGGGTATGTATTGATTATCGTAAACTTCATAGTGCTACTCGCAAGGATCATTTTCCGTTGCCTTTCATTGATCAAATGCTCGAAAGACTGGCCGAATATGCGTATTATTGATTTTAGGATGGATACTTCGGGTACAATCAAATCCCCATAGCACCCGAAGAACAAAAAAAGACTACTTTCACATGTCCTTTGGCTCCTTTTTTTATGTTTGTCTACAAAATTTTGCTTTGGTGTTGCAACGGTGTGTTGAGACGAACCTAGTCTTAAATTGGGAAAAGTGCTACTTCATGGCGCAATAAGGGATTGTGCTTAGGCATAAAATTTCAGTGAGAGGGATAGAGGTAGAAAAAGTCAAGATAGAAACTATCGAAAAATTTTCTCCTCCAACAATCGTCAAAGCGGTGCATAGCTTCTTTGGACATGCAAGGTTCTCTAAAAGATTTATCAAAAATTACCAAGCCCCTTTGTTCTCTTCTCTTGAAGGATGCCAAATTTAAATTTGATGAAGAATGTTTGAAAGCTTTCGAGTTGTTTAAAGAGAAGTTCACTACAGCACCAATCATTATTGCACATGATTGGAACCTACCATTTGAGGTTTTGTGCGATGCAACTAACTAGGCTATTGGAGCTATTTTGGGGCAACGGAGAGAGAAGAATTTTCATGTCATTTATTATTTCAACTGGACTCTAAACGATGCTCAATTGAATTATGCCACTGCAGAGAAAGAGTTATTGACGATTGTCTTCGTGTTGGATAAGTTTCGCTTTTATTTGTTTGGGTCCAAGGTAATTGTTTTTCCCGATCATTCGACCCTCAAATACTTATTTTCTAGGACGGATGCAAAGCCAAGACTGATTTGACGGGTTCTTCTTCTTCAAGAATTTGATGTTCAAATTAGAGACAAGAAGGGATCCGAGAATGTTATAGCCGATCACTTGTCACGATTGGTATATGGAGGGAGTGATGAGATGGTTCCCATTGTTGAATCTTTTCCTGACAAATATTTGTTTGCAATTGATAAATTTGATGGTCCTTGGTTTGCGGACATTAGAAATTATGTCGCGAGGTGGGTGGAACAGGATGGTTTGACTAAACATCAAAAGAAAACATGTCAGGTTCATCAAAATAGCCTAATTTTTTAACTGGTCAACGTATACACAACTTTATCCAAAATAACATCAAAGAAAGTATATTGCATAGGAGAATGTTAGCTCATTGTAGACCTTAGCATCAACACTGATTGACAAAAGTAACTAAGGGAATACATGCATTTTCTCTCTAATGAAAATATTTTCCGTGTAACAAATCTTCCCACTAATGTAGATGTTTCTATAGAAGGATGTTACTCAAGTCTCAAGTCTCAAGCCACGATTGTCTTCTGAGTCATGGCTCTATCTCTATGCATTTTTCACCTCCTTGCCAAAAAATTATGAGCTCTATTTCTATAAATAAGGTATGCTAGCAGCATTAAAGAAGAAAGATTGTGCACATAAGAAAACTTTCTTCCTAAGCTAATGATCAATATTTAGAGTTCTAGAATTAATTATCTGTCAAGCTATGTAGTTTAAAACAACATTCATGCAAGTAATGCCTACCTTGAAACTTATTAACTAAAATATAGTCAAATATTGAAAAGCAACTAAGGGAATGTGACGTTCAACCCATTTTGAGAACCTTGTGTGGGAAAAGTGTACACTGAGTTTTTATCATGTGGAATAACACCATTTGAAATTTCATGAACCAATACAATTGGTGCCTGTGTGCACATTATTTTGTGTGTCCCAACTGTTTACATATTGTACGCTTGTTTTGAGTAAAAACCACATGACGTCCATTGTTTGGTACAAAAGCATTTGTAGGAACTTCACCGCGTTGTTGTGAACTGCAAGGAACATCATTCAGTTGAGAGTGGAGTGTGTTCATGCCACCTATGGTTGTTCCGCTCTTATCGGCCTAATATCTTGATTGTCGAAATAATGGGTCCCGAATGTTAATGTCATTTCCTTCACTATTGTTGCTATGGGTTGTGGCTTGCATCAACTCGTCCAACTTGATAGATATTGACATTGAATATGGATAAAAATTAAACCAATCAATAAATCACATCAAAAATTTAAACCAAATTACATACATCTTCGCAAGATCCCCTCGTATGCTATTGAATGTTCCAATTGACTGATTGGCTACATGGCACAATCTATTATTTACAGATGATAGTAAAGCATAATGAACCATATTCTACATTTTTTGGAGGAACTGAGTTTGCACCTGGAAGATTGATATCATCTTTGATCACCTTAGTCCATCTCTTCAAGATTAATGAATCAAGAAAACGTTCTATGTTACATTGTTTGAGAATGTGTATAAAATGGTAGCAAGGATAACCAACAGATATAATGTGCTTGCACAAACATGTGTACGACTAATCTGTAGCATTATACACAATAGTATGAAATTGATTCTCGTTCAGATACCTCAATATAATATACACATGACTTCCTCCTACTTCTGTCACATTAACTTGATTTACAAGATAAGAATGATCCATTTGAAACTTTATTTTCTTGTAAATTGCCCTCGTGAAAATAGATGCCGCATGTGCTTCCAATGGAACCTGTCACGCCCCTCTCCCAGATAGGTGCGAATGAGCACCCATGAATCATAGAGGCGTGACCGGCAGGGAACTCCTCCGTTCCCCGAACCGGATTTAAACCCAAGCTACTACGAATCATCAAGATAAGTAGAAGGAAAACCTCACATATATGTAAAAATCTCCAACACAAACCCAACATACTGTAACAAGCAAACTAGATTCTACAGCGGAAAGATCCAAGTATCATAAATACGAGAAAAACAGATACTAAAGACAGACACAACATCCCCACACCAGCTACATCACGCCTCACGCATCCCTGCGCTGATCCTCCACTCCGGCTATCTCACCTGAAAAGCATGAGAATGAAAGGGATGAGCCACAAAGCTCAGTAGGGATATAGAGACAACATCGATATCAGAGTAAACAGAATATACGATAGAGATATGATAATGGAAATGAATAGTAACTCAAATAGTGATACACTCCCGTACCACTGAACTCCAGTAAATCAGAGATAGAGTAAGAAAATCCGGAAACATATATAAGTACTTAAATGAAACTATACAATGATACCATAATAAGGTAAAGAAACTCTGAACCCGTCATAAATATCAACAATCAATCAATCTGTAGGGTGGACACCGAGTAGGCTCCACCACTACCATCCTCAAATACAACTCTCAAATCAGTACTCAAACATAATCCAACTCAAATCCATATCAACTCAAATCCACATAACAATAGAAAATCCTCCCCTGGACCCACCCTCATCCCCGCAAGGTGTCTCCCAGTCTAGGTACTCCCCAGATTGGATGAGGATCGAGCCTACATCAGGTACTCGATAGCATCGCCTACATCGAAGAGCGTCCCCTAGGATGTACGTCACCTCAATCCGGTCTCCAGGTACGTACCCGATCAAAACCATCGATAAATCATTTAGTAGGCTGGGTCGCCCGATGTGGGTCCCACGCTCTACAAATCATCCCTCCATAATCTTACAAATCATAGAAGATCATCATAATGAAGTCCTATCTGAACTCTCGAGAAAACAACCAAACATCAGGAGGTGGGCCCCACCAATGAATGTGGGCCCCACCAAGATAGTGGCCCCGCAAGAGACACGATGCACAGAAGTGCCGTCAGTCGTACATATACCTCCAAACAAACAACATATAACCATAACAAACTGCAATTGCGGAAATAAATCAGATAAGAGTAGAAACAGAGAAATTCCCAACCTCCGGGAATTTCACACCAATAGACAAATAGGAGTCCGTCAAATACGGAACTCCCGGAACCCCAAATAAGAAGTAGGGCAGAATCCCTACCTGAAATGTCGACTACGCTAATCCGTGATATGACCGAAATCTCAATCCAATATCCCCAAATCAACCTCCTGCATCAAAATACGGATACGTATACCCGACAGTCAAAATATAGAAAAGTCAACCAAAAGTCAACCAAAAAGCCAATAGTCAAACCAGGTCAAAAGTCAAACCGAGTCAAAGTCAACTCGGTCAAACCAGGTCAACCCAATCAAAACGGGTCAAACCCTAGTCAACGGGTCAACTCGGACGGACCGTCGCCGGAATCCACTTTTCCGGCGACTTTTCCCGGTCATTCCTACATCAGAATAAAGCCTACAACCACAGAAATCTAATGGTACCTGTCTCGTTCCAAAATTCCTACTGAATCGACCAGGATCGAGCTTTGAAATCTTGAAAAACCGAAACTTCGCCGCCTGATTCCGCCGTCTACGGTGGTCCGATGGCGGTGATTCCACTTGGGGTTTACTCCTCTCTCCACGAGTTTCGATTTGACACCTTACTTGCTCCGATCGGACCACAAATACGAAAAACCCAATTTTCCAAAAATAATTTCTCAAACCCGTGCGTGAGATGCTGGAGAAGAAGAGAAATCTGGTTTTTACCAGATTTTGGGGGTGAAATTACTATTTTGCCCCTCCTTTCATGTTAAATCATTTAACTTCCAAAATTCGTAACAAATCCAATTCAACTCCGATTTAGCTGATTCTTGCGTCAATATTTTTCTAAAAATATATAGTATTTATTAAAAATATCAAATTTAAAAAATTATTATATTTTTTTAAAATTTTGGGTTCGGGATATTACATCACCAATGGTCCAATGCTAGCAGGATCACCATACTTACTCTTGAAATCAGCATGTGCTTCACCTTCCCGAAGTCTCTCAAACTCTACATCAAAACCTTCAACTAGTTTGTGGATTTTTAAACTCTTACCTATGAAATGATATTGGTGCAAATTCATGGATTCACACCTCTGTGTGGTGTGTTGTTCCACAAATAATGTTCCTAAAAGAAATGCATTTGACCACATCATACGTTGTTTGTACAAGTAATCTCTCACCCACATGTTCTTTGACAACCCATTTCTCTGCAGAAGGCTATTCCACTCTTCATCGAATTATTCACTTTCCCACATGCGCATAAACTTTTTGAACTCCTTATTGAATTTAGCCATACATTTTTTCTCCAAATTCCATTCGCATAGATGATGTATTGCATTAGACATCTCTAATTTTATCGCTGCTGCCATCACAGGGCAATTACCGATTATTATCAAACTTAGTTTCTAGTTATTCATTGCTTTCAAAAATGTATGCAACAACCACGTGTATGAAGATGTAGTGTAACACCCCAAATCGTGGGATAGCTTATGCGATAGGACAAAGTGACGTAGGTGGTATTTATTATGATTTTTAGCGTGTGCAATAATATGTTATAAATAGGATTGAAATATTTTTCATCAATTTTATATAGGAAATAAATATTATGGGAACCGGAATTATAATAATTGGAGTTGAAACGAATTATCAAGAATTTTGGAAGCCAAAAATAAAATAGGAAAATAATTATATATAATAGAAAAACTGTAAATAGGGGAGGGTTCCACATGTAATTAAATAATACAAGGGAGGAGGGTAGAAATGTAAATGTACAGTAAAGAAATTAAATATAAAAATAAAAAAAGGGTGGCACGAAAACTGGGGAAACCCTATTCCCAGTGGTGAAGGCGGACGGAAATCGGGTTTCTCATTCCAGCAATGGATGGTGGCAAGGTGAGTACGAGTGAGTCGATCATGGAGAGACGAGTTCAAATGTTTTGGATCCAACCGAGCACAGAAACGCCATCATGGAGGAGGAAAAGTTCTTGGCACCGGAACTTTGAGAAGGCCGTTTCTCCACCTTCCAGCCATGATGCAGGTAACGAACACAAGCGCTACGTCTCCCACATCATCCTCTACCGATCCATACCAGCGGTGCTTGTTAGCGTGCCCTTGGCCAGTGGTGGCTCGATTTTGCTAGAAATCAGGTCTGTTAGACTCGGTATTGTGAGGAAGATGGTTCAAGTTGACCCGGTTGAATATTTTCTAATTAATTAATATTAATGATATTTAATAAAAGAAATTGGTTAGAAATAATAGTATTAAATTATTAATAAATGATTTTGGGTATTATGTTTGTTTCAGGAACCAACATTTGTAATTAAATTATCGAGATTTAGGGGAGCACATCACTGTAAGTAATTATCCAATTGCATTACAAAACAATATAATTTATGGATTGTATGCGTTATTGTCTGTGTAATTGTTTTGGCTATTGATGCATATTTGATCGGAATTCTGTGATGAGTTTGAAATTGTGGAAAGTGTTATTTGTATAATACTACCTGTACTGTTTGAGTTGTTTATATGATACTGAACCGATGATGATGGGTTTATATGTGAATTGTGAACTAAGGTAGTCTATGTTGGCTGACTATCTGTGAACTGCGGTCTATTATGTGATGATACATTGAGGATATACTGAGGTAACATTTATTGGTTGTTCTGCATGAAGCATGACATGTCATGACATACATGGCATACACATCAAAGAAAATATTTTTACGAATTTTTACAAATCTGGTATAATTGCTATAGAGAGGGTATATTTTTACGAATTTTCTTTGCATGTACTCCAAAATTTGAGCCGACCTAATGCCCAAATCCCTCAATGATAAAAGTTGTGCCCTATCACTGTTGTTAATCTTTTGTGCTCTGCCAATTTGTCATTGAGTATACAATTGACCATGAGAGTAAAATAGGTGTCTGAATTTCCCAATTCGCAATACTCATGCTCATGTTGAACGATAGTGACACTAACACACATTGGAAACTAATTCAGTAGGCTAAGAAAGTCATACTATCCGCCATTTATAAATGATGCATGATGGGTCCACTTTTAAACATGAGTGGAAAATAGCTATGTGAATCATAATTTTAAGTTAGACATCAATACACTATTAAAGGAATATGTTTGCGTTTGTTTGTTATTTTTATTTTCAATGTCAAAATATTCAAATCATGTATAAAATATTCATTCATCAATATGTAAATAATTTATATGGATCCAAATTTCTTTTTTTTATGGGAGATTCACCAATAAATTCTTTAATAAACATATGTATTCCATTTACTACCTTCAATTTTTCAATATTCCATAACATCCTTTAAATAATTATGGATAAAACTACCCTTATTCCAAGAAGCCCTTATATGGATGACATCTGCTGACATCATCAAATTCTTTCTATTTTTTTCTTTTAAAAATTTTAAAACAGTTTTATCTCTCAAAATATAAGTCGGATTTTTTAAATATATATATATATATATATTCATAATCAGCACCAAAATTTCTTTCTAATGAGACTCATGATCGATATGTTTAAATGTTTATTTGTCAAATCCTCTGAATGAACTCAGAGGATTTCTCAAACTTATCTAGAATTCAGAGGATTTCTCAAAACTCACCAAAACCAATTAAATGAGTTTTTAAAATTAAACAAAAAAATACATATGATTTCATAAAAATATATCAAAAAGAATTATTGAATTTTTGAAAATTAAACAAAAAGCAACCAAAAATTCAGAAGATTTCACAAACTTGTCTTAAATTTAGAGGATTTCCCAAAATTTAACAAAATAAATCAGAATTTTCTTGAAATTAAGCAAAAAAGTTTAGAGGATTTCATAAAATATATAATAAAAATTAGAATAATTTTTGAAAATCAAAGAAAAAAAACCCGAAACTCTAAATCCTAAACCCCAAGATCCTAAATCTCTAAATCCTAATATCTTAAATCTCTAAATCCTAAATAATAAATTATAATCTCTTAAACAGAAAAACCTTATATCATAAACTCTAAACACCAATATCTTAATCCTCAAAACCCTAAACTTTATACCGTATTACCAGAAATCCTCTAATTTTTTTTATAAAATATTTAGAGGATTTATCAAAATCAAACAAAGAAACAACCAAAAATGTAGATGATCGGAGGATTTCTCAAACTTGTCAAGAATTCAGAGGATTTTACAAAATTCACCAAAAAAATTCAGAAGATTTTTTGAAATTATGCAAAAAAAATTCAGAGGATTTCTTACCCATAATTTAGAGGATTTTCGCAAAATCCACCAAAACGGCTAGAAATTTTTATGGTATTTGGTTTTGTTTGAAATATGAATTGAGTTTTATTATGATACTATTCTCATAAGTTATGGACTTTGGTTGTTAGTTAACAATATAATAAAATATTGACATTTATATTGAATAACGTTTTGTTAATGCACAAGTGTTCGATTGTTGATTTCAATAATATAGTGATTCATAGATTTTAATCCATATATATAAGTTACTAAGTCAAGTAAATTTTGTGCATGTGAGTGCACTTGATTTTCGAGAAAAAAAATTTGGTTGATCGACTCTTCAGTTTGATTCATCAAAAGTGAAAATATTAGTTTATTTTTAAAAACATATAGATACAAAACATGATTTCATCCGACTTTCTGGAATTGTATTTATATTTATATTTATTTTATTATAATAATTATTTTCTAAATAAAGAGCAATCATATACTAATAAAAATAAAGATAGGTTTAAATGAGGATAGGGTAAAATTGTTAAATAAATATATGTTTAAATGAGGGTAGGGTAAAATTGTCATTAAATAAAGTTAAAATTTAAAGTTGTCCTTATTGAGTTAAGGTTTAAATAATTGAGAATGTATTGGGCTACAAACTTTTCAAAAAGACTAAATGGAATATAAAGTCCATATAAAGGACTTATCACCAAATAATCATTTTTTATTTGATTTAATAGTGGACCATGCATCATTTACAAGTGGCGGATAGTATGACTATCTTAGCCAACATGTTTAATTTAACTAAATTGAAGCCCGCACTACACGCATGCTATTTCTATACCCTACTAAATTAGTTTCCAATGTGCATTAGTGTCACTATCATTCGACGTGAGCACGAGTATTGCGAATTGAGAGATTTTATAAACTATTTTTATCTCATGTTTAATTATGTACTCAGCACAAATTGACAGAGCACAAATTAGACTATATGATTTTTTCTCAATTTGGGCGATCATTGATCATATGTCCAATTTAAAATTCGGTGTCGGAGTAATAGTGTCCTAGGGCATGTGATTGTTCTAAGTGCATGCAATGGTTCACGTAATATTGTGTTAGTGTAACTATCGTTCAACGTGAGCATGAGTATTGCGAATAAGATAATGTTGAGAGTAAAAAATTAAATTTTGAGAGTAAAAAATTAATGGGTTTTTTTAGAACGAGATATTTTATTTCATAAAGAGAAGAAAAATAGCCCTTTCCCGGGGCTCACAAAGGGGGACTAAAGCCTAACCTTTCAAAGAGAAAATACACATACGAGATCAATTTTCAATGGTCACTGTAATATGTCAATGGTCAATGGGGCAAAACTCTAATATTTCAATGGTCACTATTTTGTAGTAAATGCTCAACCTCACCAGTATGAATTATCATGGACAGCCATTTTAAACCATCTACTGGAACCATATTTGAGATAAAATGACACACATCCTCACCGTTAGGCCTCTTCAAACGGCCCGTGGGCCTTGGGCATGCCCGAAGGGACCTCGGGCTTGGGCAGCCCGACCTAGGCTTCGGGAGGGCTTGGGCTCCATTTTTGGGGTCGAGCCCGAGCCCGAAAAATATAATACACAATATATATACATACATACATAAATATATCTATACATACATATAAATATATATATCTATATGTGTGACAGTGTGCATGACGTGTGTGTCTATATATATATATAATATGTATAGATATATTTATGTGTACATATATATATTGTATAGATATATTTATATGTGTGTATATATGTATTTATGTATGTGTGTGTCTATATAAATTTAATACTTAGGCCCGAGCCCATTGGGCCAAGCCCGAAGCCCGACCCGAGGCCCGACTTTTGGCCCGAATTACTTGAGCCAAGGCCGGGCTTGGGCTTATCAAATTCTCTTAGGTGGGCCAGCCCGGCCCGATGACGAGGCCTACTCACCGTATGAACTTGCACAACCTCATCTTAGTTGATATATTTTCAGAGCACTTGGATAGGCATAATCATTCGTCAATATGTAAATAATTTATATGGTTCCAATTTTTTTTAAAATTTGATTTAAAAGTGGACCCATGCATCATTTGCAAATGGTAGATAGTATGACTATCTTAGCCAATGTGTTTAATTTAACTTTTATCAAAATGATATAAGCTTCCTTCAATTTAATGTATTCAGTAGTTTGATATTTCTGGCAAACAAAAAACTAAGCGATAATGATATCCACTAATAACGGCCACTAAATCGCTTCAATTACTGTTGCCACTAATCATGGGTTTGTTGGCCATTGCCATTCAGCTAATTAATAGGGATCGGTTACCATATCAGTTGTAGATATGATCATTAGCGGACAGTTAATTATGCACACAATCATGTACATTATCCTATACAAAAACTGCTCCAGAAATTGTTTGACACCACGTATTTCTAGAAACAATAGCACTGTCTAGGTTTAGATTCTTCAAATAAAATCACATGTTAGTTGGCTTTTTTTTCCCAACGACCCACCAAGGAAAAAATCACGTCTCTCTGAAAAAATCAAGCAAGCAAGGACGGGCTTATTTCTAAAGAAGATGGTAACCAAAAGCAACGATGCCGTTATAAGGGAAACTCTGATTTCTTTTAAAGAATCCATGGAAGAAATGTTGGGGAAGATGATGACAACCATGACAGATCATATGACAACCATGTTTGAGAGGTTCCATGATTCACCCATTGTGCAACGTGGGGTTTACTCCGCAGATGAAGTGAATAGCTCACCAGAGCCAAATGGAGTTGAAAAAAAAAGGAAAAGAGATGCAAAACCACATAGTTGCAAGGTAACCAGTCAAGTTTTTTTAGTATGTTCAAAAAATAAGTTGTTCCCATATTGTCTGCGACAATACATGCTAAAACCTAATTATTTGTATTCAGAGGCTGGTGATTAATATAGGTAGTAGCAATGACTGCGTTGCTGCCTCAGCTGCTCGGCCTGAGCATGTTACCAATGTTGGAAAAGATGTGCATCTGAATGGTGGAAATTTGGTTGACACGAGGGAACAACCAAACGTATAATCTGATCCACCAATCTTATAACATCAGTTTATTGAAAGATTTTTTGTGGTTAATTTTTTTATTTTATTTTTAACATCGTCGTTGTTTTTTCAGCGGTTCCTTGATTACAATTTGTCATACAATTGCGATGGGGAGAGAAGGGAGTACATCACGATGCATTACGTATTGACAGAAGAACTAAATCCTCAGTGAGTATTATGAAGAAAAAAAATCATGTAAACTAGTTTGAATTGAGCGTGTTTTTTTAAAAAAATTTACTTCTGTTGCAATGTGAAAAAGGTTTAGGATTTGTTATGCGTTTTTTAAATTATAGGATTGATATGATGAAATGTGCATTTTCGAATCAGACATATCATCAATGGTTGACCAAATCGAAAAAATCAGATAGTCTAATTTATGTTCTACCAATTCCCTTGGCTAGGCAAGTAATCATCAAGTTACCAGATGGAAAATTAAGTTTTACAAGAAGAGATTTTTCATGCTTCGAATATGGAAAGTCCATCACTGAAGTGGTTAGTTTTCATTTATTAATAAATTGTATATATTAATAAACAAGGTCTAATTTATTGGATTGACGAGGGCCTTGATCCGTTTGATTCAGATTATGAATGCTGCCACAATTTTGATGCAAGCTGATACAAGTTGGATATCTGATGCTGAGAAGTATTTCTATCTTCCTTTTGATTTTGCCGTAAGTTGACATGCATTTATTTAAATTTTAAACCACTTATGCAATACATGACACTGACTATGATAAGTCGTTATGACAATAGAAGGAAATTTTGAATGGCACGACAGATATCGATGATTATATTCATGAATACTTTGTCAACAATTCTAGGGGCAGCTCACTAATCAACTGCAATTTTGTAAGCACACGATCGCCAATAACTATATTGCCATGTTGCCTAAAAAT
This sequence comes from Euonymus europaeus, assembly GCA_963580455.1. Lineage (NCBI taxonomy): Eukaryota > Viridiplantae > Streptophyta > Magnoliopsida > Celastrales > Celastraceae > Euonymus > Euonymus europaeus. The sequence goes on from OY756962.1 coordinate 9,579,434, forward strand.
ATTATTATGATGAGTGATGATTATGAATCGAATGTTGCAGGTGCATGTGACAATGAAAGATGGAGATCAATGGTATGGTGTGCTATTTGATTTCATTGATACAGAGATTGTAATTTTCAATTCTGGAAATGTATGTGATGCGAAAAGAAGAATTGGTCACATCCACAAAATTGTAATTTCCATAAACTTTGTTGTCTGTAATTAATTTTATCACTTGGATACATTTTTGAATTAATGCATTACAACAAAATTTAATTCAAAAATTCTTATTTGATATTGTAGGCTAGCTTCTTTGTGGGATCTTCTCGACGAAGGCAGGCTCAACAGAAACTTACTCAAATCTGGAAAAAATCTGACTAAATTTAATTACAAATTGCCTCATGTTGCTCATGATGTTGCGAGGAAAACTCACTTGCAAACTCGACAACTTGTAAATGCGGCCGAAAAATTCGCACCTCTTTCATTTTATCGAATATATTGTTGATGCAAACTATTTATTTGATGATTCAGTCAAGATTTTGGTTTGTACACCATGCTGATAATGAGGACCCGAAATAGACCATGGGAAACTTAGGTAAGTTGTAAAAGTGTTTAACTTGTTGACATTTCTATTAGTCTTGCATGTTCAACTAATAATCACTTTCTTTCACCGCAGAGTGTTGCTCCAAATGCTAGGACCAAGTTCGTGATGCAATTTGTCTACCACATTGACAACACCCTACAAAATGAAATATACAACTGTGCATATGATTGGTATAAGAAAGTTGGAAAAAAAATCAATTATGCTGCAGATGACGACGCTGCAGAAATGCCATTTCCGAAGGAATTTTATGCAGACTAATGAATATTTGTTGTGCTCTTGTTGGGCTATTTATTCTCTTGTCTTGTAATCTGTGTCTACCTTCTGCCTCCCTCTTGGATTATTATGGAGTTGTTTCTCATAATTTTGGGTTCATGTTTTACCTACTTTTAAAAAAAAATTGTGTTGGTTCCTTCTGCTGTTGAGTTGGTTGATGCTGCTATTTCTCTCTCTATGTCGCTGTTTTTGGAGTGTTGTGGCTATTATTGTGGCAATAGTGTTGAGGTGTGCTTGGGATGGGTTAAGCAAATGAGCAGTGCAGTGCTTTGTTTGGTTCAGAGTGGAGCTTTGCTGTGTGAGGTAACATTATATCCACCCAATACAAAGAGAATAAATGAAAATGTTTCTGGGGAACAAAAAAGGTTAGGTAACATTAAACCCAACCATAAAAAAAATAAAGATGATCCGCCGGGAAAAAAATTTCCACTCATCTACATATCATTGAGGAAGTTAGAGTTGATTAAATATATTTGAGACATTCAATACAGAATTTCTTACATGACATGGACATGTCACAGTTCAAAGGAGAAAAAATGAAAAACATGGGTAGATTTTTTGCAAATAAAAGAGTATTGAAACGCCATCTTCATTTTTCGCTTCCAGATCACTCAAGGAGAAGAGAACATCTTCAGTGTAATATGGAGTCAATACACTACATTGAAAGTCATTCCATTAGAAAAATTATTGCGAAGAAAGTCAAATTTTTAGAAAGTCACATACTAAGCACAGCTAGATAACAAAATCAACAATTCAACAATACTTGTTGCCCTTTGACAACACAGGTACTACTAATGTTACTCACAATATATAGTCTAAAAGGAAAGATCTAGCATATCAAAATTGACATGAATTAGACTAAAGCAAATCTAAACGGGTGCTAAATTGTACACTTTCTGTAGAGCCTGTAGATCAAATAGTGAGCAGGAGGTCTAGCTTCTCCCCATCCATTAACTCCATGCTCTCCTACAATATAGAAGGACATGGCTCTTCTCGCAATAGGACATAAATTGGGGATTCGTGACCCTAGGTTTTGAGTCTTCAGAAAAGAGCAGTCATAATGTACTCTCATTGTTTAACAAGACTTCCAACATTCAGAACTCACAAAACAGCAAAACAAGACGGAAAAACTACCCCACCACTCTGCACGAGTGTTACAGCCTTCCAGTTTCAACTAACAATAAAAGCTTATTAGATTCTCAGTTCCCATACATTGTAGGACCCTCCTTGGATGCCATCATACAGATAGAATATCAGCGACAATGGGTGGGGGAAACGTTTTCAGATGTATTCGCAGCTACACATACTTCAAAAATCTTGAGCTAAGTTTAAACCAGGGGAACCATTTTATGCCTGATTGAATTAAAAATACAAGGAGTTGTATTGGACAAGCTGCACTGTAAAGGAAATTATTTGCAATTATCATATGAAATACATCGTAACTTACATTGGAAATTATTTGCAAACCACTCTTTACTACATGAGGATATAACATATGCAAGAAACACAAAATGCAACTCCAAGGTAAAAAAAATTCTAAGGAAAGCTTACGAGAAAGAAAGCATATTGCAGACTTTAGGTATGTCAGGCATTTCCATAAACAATGAATTTGAGAATAAAGACATGCGCCTCCTGGCTAAGTTTGATGGAACATCCATGGCATATTCCTTTGTTGTAAGCACTAGCTCAAGCCGTTTTATCTGCAGAGTTGATAACCCATAAAAATTATAAATATGTGATTATGTATCAGCATAAATATTGTAAATACAAGATTAAGTATCATAAATTTAATGAACATATGCATCCCCATCGACGAAACACACCTTATCCTTCCAAGCTTCTATCACTGGAGAAATGGGGAATATAATAGCTCCAGAAGATGCAAAAAGCTGTTGTTCCAGGGGTTAATAAAGCCCACGCATAATCAATAGTCAATATAACTCTTTGCATACTCGAACCAGCGCTCGACCTAGCGATCCTCCGAAAGCGATTCTTGCGAGTGAAATCAGTCGTGAACGATGACCCATAGGAAAAGTGTAACACCCCGAAGTTTCGGATAACATGATGCAATAAATGTCATACGATAGGTGATGTCATGTGTGACATAAGCTTATTCGGAATATTTTTCTTAAAAATTCTATAAGGAAATAAAAATTACGGGCACTAGAATTATCGGAGACGGAGCTAAAACGGAGTAAATATGAATTTTGGAGGATTAAAATGGAATAGGGTTTAGTTAAATAAACAATGGCAAAGCTGTAAATACAGCTAGGGTTATGTGTAATAAGACATGAAGTAGGAGGGCTGAATGGTAAATGACATGAAATCAAATAAATAAATAAAAGAAAAGAAAAGGAGGCACGAAAATCGAGGTAGACCAGAAAACAAAACCTAGACGCTTCACTGTCCAGGGGCGGCGACGGAAGGCGGGTTTTCCTGAACAACTACGAACGGAGATCGAAAAGACACGAGGAGAATGACCATGACGCGAGGAAGCCAAAGCCATCGGTTTCGGACGGAAAGGTGGAGCGGAAGGCCGTCAATGGAGGAGATGAACCACACGGTGACCGTGAGTTTTGAATAGCGATTCCTGCTCGTCCGGCCACCGTTCAGGTACCCGTTGCCGCCAGTAGACTCACCGTCGCGTTTCCTACCCACAGAGGTCGGTCGTGACCACCACTGCACCACCAACGGTGGCGACCCGGTAAAACAACCCAACGGGTCTGTTAGACCCGTTTGTGGAAGGAATAGGGGCAACCGGGTCTTCCTGACCCGGTTGACAATTATGTTAATTAATTAATTTTAATTATAATGATAAATGTTAATTGTATTGATAAAAGAAATTAACAAAAAAATAAAAAAAAAATATTAAATAAAAGATTATGAATATTACATGGGTTTTAGGACCACCACTTAACTTTTAAATTAATTAAAAAGAAATAATAAGAATAAATATTAATGGCTTTAGGTGGTATTATGAATTTCAGGCATCGGTTTTGATAGTTTAAAATATCGAGAAATTACGGGGGCACATTAAAGTAAGTAATACTCACATGTCTCACGAAATTGCTTGCTGAATGATTGTTAATTTTATAATTTCTGTATTTGTATGTGTATGTATATGTATAAGGTATGTATATATATATATATATATATTTATATACGTTAGTATGATTAATTTGTGTAATGAGATTGATATTGTTATAATAATAATTGTATGGACTCTGTTAATTATAGACATCTACTTGATTGTGGTGATTTTGGTACTGATTGATTATGAACTGTCATGTGATGAAATATATATATATATATATATATTAATATGAGGCTGAACTGACGATGATAAGTTATTTGTGAATGGTGAACTGTTATGTGATGTTATCTAGATATGACAGTTAATGGTTGTATTGCATGAAACATAACATATCATGGCATACATGACACATGCATTTAAGGAAAATGAAAGGAAAATGTTTTTACGAACCGGGTACTACTGCTACAGGGAGGGTATATGGAAAGGTTAAAGTTGAGGTTTATAGGAAAGGAAAGTTGGCACCAAGGTTTGTGGGACCGTTTGATATTTTAGAAATGGTGGGACCGGTAGCATATCGGTTGGCTCTGCCACCTAAGCTAGAAAGGGTTCATAATGTATTTCATGTCTCTATGCTCCGAAAGTATGAGCCGGACCCTACACATGTATTGGATTGGACCACCTTGGAGGTTGAAGAAGATGAGAGCTATACTCTTCAACCGGTTATAATCTTGGACCGTCAAAATAAGGTCACGAGAAGGAGTATAATTCCTTTAGTGAAGGTGATGTGGATGTACCATGGCACGGAAGAAGCAACTTGGGAGTTGGAGTCTCGTATGATGGACAAGTACCCGACTTTGTTCAAAAACCCAGGTACATAACTAAATTTCGGGACGAAATTTGTTTAAGGGGGGAGGGATGTGAAATCCCGACCCAAAAATATTATGTTTGGTTAAATTTTAAGTAATAAGTTATTGGGAAATAGGTTCGAAGAGATAACGGACCATTGGAAGTGTATAAGATCCTAAAGGATAGTTTTTGAACTAGGTTCAGTAAATCGGTCATAACATTTAGCACAGATGTCCGTTTGGGGTCCATAATATATCAAATCGAAGCTAAGACCGAGACGGAACTGAAAAATAAGGCCACACGCCTTGGCGGTGCGCCTAGGCGTGTACAAAAACCGCCCAGTCCAGTGGCAACAAAGATGGAAATGGTGCATGGGCGCCTAGGCGCCCCGCCTAGGCGCACTTTCTTTGCACTCCCAGGATAGCGCCCAGAGCAGCGGGCTTGTGGAGGAATTCCTGACTTGGGCGCCTAGGCGCAACCCGAGGCTTAAAAAGGGTGTTACGCGACCAGAACTTCATTTTTGTGGAATTTCCGACTTTTAGAGAGAGAGAGAAATAGAGAGATAAAGAGTGATTCTTGAGAGATTTCAAGGATTGAAGCTTGGATTGAAGGATAGAAGAAGATTAAAGAAGAGTTTGACAAAGTTGGAGGAATTTGAGGTAAGTTTCTAGTTTTCCATAAAACCTAGGGTTTTTGTAATTTCGAATGGAACTTCTATTGGGTGTTTTAGAATGACTATAGAGGTTGATTTAAGTCTGTATATGTTGATATATACTAGGTTGTGTGAAGATTTGGTGGATTAAAGGCTTGAAGATTTGAACTTAACATATTTGGGTTCTAGAGAGAGAAAGGTAATTTTCTCTTGAATTGTTGGTTTGATATATGTTGATTATGATTATGGAGGATTAATTTGTGGGATTGGGCGATGAATTTGCTATATGGTAGGTTTGGAAACTCAAACCCTAATATTTGGGAAAAACTTGTAGCTTGTGATAACTTGGAATTGAGGTAGGGATTCTTACCCCATTTTCTATCGTATTGTTCTTCTCTAAAGAGCGGTTGAAATTCTTCATTGGTCTTTATTATTTGTGTTCTTGCCTAAATTGTTCCTTAGGAAGAACGAATCTTGTTGTTGGTTATTGATGAATTTGCACACCCTTTGAATGCTTAATCATCTATTGGGCATGATAAACCTCGTTCATGCATCATGTAGTTATGTACATATATAGGATTGTTATATATACGAGCTTCTTTTGCATGACATTATTGGACATGAATTATAGATGCATTGGGTCTACGAGTATGGACTCGTAGTATCCTTAGGTTATACTTTTGTGATGATGTTGGATACCGAATGGGCACATTGTTGCCGGAAATTGGGATTTCCATGGTGTAGGTGCACCTATAGTCGTTTCGAGGCAAGTGCAAGGGTTTCGATGATTTTCCGGAATATTCGTTGACTAGTGCCAGACGCTGTAGGGTGTAGCCCGAGGTTATACATTGTTGTGACATTTTAGGATGTCATGTTGCTGCATTGAGCTTGTTTCAATATTCAGCCTTTACGTTCCTATGATTCATTTTGTTTTCCCTACTGAGCCTCCTGCTCACCCTATTACTTTTCTGTATCCTTCAGGTGAGACTGGTGCTGAGAACCAGGTTGCGGATCAGTAGGAGGCGGCGTGACATGGAAGGCCACCCTAGGAGCACTAGGATATGTATTTGGTTGTTTGAGAACCTTGGTTATGAATTAAGTACATGTAGTACTTTTATTGGTTGACTATTATGCTGCTTAAATACCTTTTTGATATGTTTGATGGATGGTCGGGAGGTATGCCGTGTGATCGGGACTCCCTTACCTGGATATAGGACCTTGGGTCCGGATTGATAGACTTTGATAGTCTCTGATAATATTATTGATATGAATATGTTTTGCTTATTGATTGCATGTGATTAGGAGGTCTGAGGGCCTGCCTAGAGTGTGAATGTGGTTAGATGGCCAGAGGCTCTGTTAGACTGCGGAACTTCTCTGATTATTATTGATTATTATTTTCCGTGTTAAATGAGATATCATATGACTCCAGGTTGGCACCCTCCGATATACGGGGAGGTGCTGTCGAATTTCTGTTAGAATCCGGGGTTAGGTTGGCGTGTGGTGAGGTCCTTAGTGACGGGGCACACGCCTAAAGTGGCGCTCCCGGCTCAGTGCGCGAATTCTGGGTCAGGGCGTCACAAAATGAGTTCAAGAAATATGCATTGCATGTTATTGATTTAATTACCGTTATGATGTTATGATTATTAAATGCTCATCGGAATTAGGATACTGGATTTGAGCTGTTAAATGAGTTTAGTTAATTAGAGGTAGATGATGATGCTTAGCTAAATTTATTCTATCATTAATTGGGTTCGTTTTTTATATAGAATTAGGGTTTCGTAGGATGGGGCGTTACAGTTGGCATCAGAGGACAACGATCCTTTAAAATAAGATAATAAGATATATATATATATATATATATATATATATATATATATATATATAAGGTGTGAACGTTTAGTAAAGTTACATGAGCATCATGGATCGGCACGCCATCAACAAGTAAGTACTTTAAATTAATCTCTATAGTTCTGTGTTTGAGTATTTGTGTATGCCTCCTAGAATGCGTATAAGTGCTGAAATATATCAGTGTGATTTGAAATAATTATATGATTTAGGTATGACTAAGGAGAGGAATGGTGGTGGGTCAATGTGGAGAACTAATAGATTGGAATATTTAAATGCTAGAATGTATGTGATACGTGTATTCATGATTAAGAGAATTGGAGAATACATTTTTATGTATGTTTGTATAATTTATTAAATCAATTATCAATGACGGGATCATAAATTAAGTTGGGATTTTTTATGATTACCGATATTTGTATAAGATCCTTATGTTGGTGGAATTTATGTGAAGTTGAAGATAGAGCTAAGAATTGAGTATTAAGAAATGAATTAAGGATCCGTGATATATGACCAAATTAGACTATATCGACCTTGACATGATATATAGCAAGTGCTTGAATAGAGATGAATGAGCTAAAGGTCCATAAAAGAGAAAATGTGATGGACTTTACAGAGTGTTAGTATTATGATGATTTAAATTAGACTGAGATAATAAAGTACGATAAGTGGAATACTGGATCGTTAATAAATTATTTTGGGGACACTATGGTATTGAAGGAGTACGGATAACAATGTTATATAGCATAATAACCTAATACTGGTAGTGATATTTATGGCATTATAGGTATGTTATACACTGGCTTGGGGGAATTAAACTTCAGTAGTATTACATATATTTAAAAATATTTAAATTAATAGAAGTAATGTTACTGTTAATTATCTTACGGTTAATGCAATTTTTATTCCTTTTGTTTTGTCTCTATGAGTTTTCTAGTGTAGTATAATATATGGATACCTAATTAAGATATTGACATGAATATTTTTGGAATCGTTCATTGGAATTGGGTGTAATATTGTTTATTAAGTGCTGCTTGAATATTGTATTTATTTCGATTATGCGTAGATGTTGTGGATACACACACACAAGGGTGTTTAATGAATCGATTGTGTGAGTTATGAGCTGTAGTTATTGGGAGTAACAGGAAACCTAATCGAAGTGTATTGGTGAAGTAGAATGGTGGAGAACTTGGTAAATTATCTTCAAGGTGTTAGTTATAATGAAATAGTTGTATGCTTAATTGAGACTTTTGCGTGAACCATGAAAAAATTATCTTAAATTGTCTGTATAGCTATGTGTATACTAGTGCGGAATGGACATATGAGCTGAAATAAATTCATTTTAATTGGTAAATAAGTTGCACGTACCATATGATAGAGTTATTGGAAATAGTATTGAAAGTATGCTTCACCAAATTAGTGGTATATATATGAGAGGATCGTGATATCTAGGAATTATACAAGTGGATAGAGGGAATATTTTAGATTGAAATAGGTTTCTTCTGTATTTCTAAATAAATTAAGTATTTAATATGCTTATCTAGGCATGGACATTGGTTTTAGATTTCAAATGAAAGTAATGTCATGATTGTAATTCTAATAACTGATGTTTAATTATGATATTTATTACGAATGTTGATCCGTTGTGTTAGTTAACTAATTCTACTTAGGAATTTATAATTAGGTTGAAATTATGGAAGTAATTTTGTATTAAATGAAAGTTCTGATATATGTGGTTGCTCAATGGGGGTATCAGTATACAATGTAATATGAGTAGAGCTCCGATCTATAGGCCTAGGGGGTTATATTAATTGTTTACTATACATTATACCTTAATATTGTCATATGGTGGATTTAATTGTGTATATGTGCATGTAAATATGTGTACATTAATGTTTTGTGAATAAATTGTTTGTACCATGTTATAAGGACATAAATATGGATGTATATAAAGTCATGATAAACTCATGATACTTAATTTTGGATAAATAGGTTGCGAATGATCTAGGTTAAGTGAGGAAATAGTAAGAAATTAGGTATGGTGAATTTAGATGTTGGAGTATATAAACTGATACTCACTGTTTTATTATAATAAATAGAATTGATAAATATTTTTATCTATGAGTTGGAGAATATATTTTCAAGGCATGCGTTGATGGTTTATTAAAATAATAAATAAATCAAGGTAGTGATAATGGTCATAAGTGAATGATTATTGGTGTACGTAGCATGACATAGTATTCAAGGATAAATCAAATAATGTATCTTAGCAGTGTAAGTGGAAAAGGTGATGGAGTTGGCATGGGAACTATAGTAATGATATATATATATATATATATAGTAAATGGAATACACAGTATTATGTGCATGGAAGGCACGACTCTGTTGTGCAAGAAGAAGTGTGGCTTTACGGTGTATCACGATTAATCTCAGTTGAGTGATCAATATCTTGTATAAGATCTATAGGAGATGAGGGAATTTAATATAATGGAAAGAACGAGAACTAATAGACTAAAGTTGATTGCGTATGCAAATTTCGCGGACGAAATTTTTCTAAGGAGGGGAGACTGTAACACCCCGAACTTTCAGATAACATGATGCAATAAATGTCATACGATAGGTGATGTCATGTGTGACATAAGCTTATTCGGAATATTTTTCTTAAAAATTCTATAAGGAAATAAAAATTACGGGCACTAGAATTATCGGAGACGGAGCTAAAACGGAGTAAATATGAATTTTGGAGGATTAAAATGGAATAGGGTTTAGTTAAATAAACAATGGCAAAGCTGTAAATACAGCTAGGGTTATGTGTAATAAGACATGAAGTAGGAGGGCTGAATGGTAAATGGCATGAAATCAAATAAATAAATAAAAGAAAAGAAAAGGAGGCACGGAAATCGAGGTAGACCAGAAAACAAAACCTAGACGCTTCACCGTCCAAGGGCGGCGACGGAAGGCGGGTTTTCCTGAACAACTACGAACGGAGATCGGAAAGACACGAGGAGAACGACCATGACGCGAGGAAGCCAAAGCCATCGGTTTCGGACGGAAAGGTGGAGCGGAAGGCCGTCAATGGAGGAGATGAACCACGCGGTGACCGTGGGTTTTGAACAGCGATTCCTACTCGTCCGGCCACCGTTCAGGTACCCGTTGCCACCAGTAGACTCACCGTCGCGTTCCCTACCCACAGAGGTCGGTCGTGGCCACCACTGCACCACCAACAGTGGCGACCCGGTAAAACAACCCAACGGATCTGTTAGACCCGTTTGTGGGAGGAAGAGGGGCAACTAGGTCTTCCTGACCCGGTTGACAATTATGTTAATTAATTAATCTTAATTATAATGATAAATGTTAATTGTATTGATAAAAGAAATTAACAAAAAAATAAAAAAATATTAAATAAAGGATTATGAATATTACATGGGTTTTAGGACCACCACTTAACTTTTAAATTAATTAACAAGAAATAATAAGAATAAGTATTAATGGCTTTAGTGTTATTATGAATTTCAGGCATCGATTTTGATAGTTTAAAATATCGAGAAATTACGGGGGCACATTAAAGTAAGTAATACTCACCTGTCTCACGGAATTGCATGCTGAATGATTGTTAATTTTATAATTTCTGTATTTGTATGTGTATGTATATGTATAAGGTATGTATATATATATATTTATATACGTTAGTATGATTAATTTGTGTAATGAGATTGATATTGTTATAATAATAATTGTATGGACTCTGTTAATTATAGACATCAACTTGATTGTGGTGATTTTGGTACTGATTGATTATGAACTGTCATGTGATGAAATATATATATTAATATGAGGCTGAACTGACGATGATAAGTTATTTGTGAATGGTGAACTGTTATGTGATGTTATCTAGATATGACAGTTAATGGTTGTGTTGCATGAAACATAACATATCATGGCATACATGACACATGCATTTAAGGAAAATGTTTTTACGAACCGGGTACTACTGCTACAGGGAGGGTATATGGAAAGGTTAAAGTTGAGGTTTATAGGAAAGGAAATTGGTACCGAAAATGAAAATAGAAATGTATTTTGACTGAAAAGTGTTCTTTGGTAGAATACTTAATATAAGAAAATCCCGACTAAGGTTTTGAAAACCGGACCGGTCATCGAATCGAAAAATTCTTCGGTTCATGGTTCAATGGTCCAACCGGGCTTCAACCGTGGTTCGAACCGGGTTCAATGTTATTAATTATTATATATATATATTTATATATTATAAGTAATAATTAAAACTATTTAATATTTTATAATTCTCATAGTAATATAGAAATATAACATTAATATGTCTCTTTATTAAAAAATTCGCAACTATTCATAGGTTCTCAAATATTCATTTAACAAAAAAATTTATATGTCAAATAATAAAATAAATAAAAATTATTTATGCAATCTTAGAATCGTAAATTAAAATTAAATATTTATTAAAAATCGAATTAAGAATTATATGAGTGAAACACATGTATATTACAACCATTTTCATCATCATAATATGAGTCTTTATGTCAAAAAATTTAGTCGACAACATGAATATATGAAAAAATTAACTGAAATTTATTGCAATGAATTTTTATTAAATTAAATATTTGAAATAAATAAATATATATTATTTTATATAATTTAATTAATATATAGAAATACTATATATTTAATTAGTGTTTGATTTTAAATTAAACTTGAGAGATATGATACATTAATATAATGTTTCACCATAGATCAACAAAGTTGGATAGCTTAGTTGGTCAAAAGACTAGCTTTTAGTAAGGAGGTCATGAGTTCTAATCCTAGCAAAAGCAAGTTTTCCAAAATTTTCCAGCAAAAACCGGCACAACCGGTTCATGAGGATCGGCCGGTCCAACCGGGAACCGGCCGGTTCTCAAGAAAAAGGCTGGTTCTCAAAAGGGGCGATTCTTCCCACCAAGACCGGACCGGACAGAGGGCCGGTTTTAACAACCTTGATCCCGACCGGTTGCTCTGTAGCAGTGTATCTAGGTTAAGGGCCCGAGTGCTGAAAAATGATTTAAATGACTGATTGTCTTCGAATGATGATGTTCATGTGCACTCATGCATAAGTATTACTTGCTGGGCCTCGGCTCACTATGTTCCGTGATACAGGTACGAAATCCTTTGATGGTTTTGCTGATATAGGAGTTGATGGCGCCGCGGATCTATGAAAAGGATGCTCATGTGCGGAAGTTAGGTTTTGATGGTCTACGACAAGAATATTAAATTGTATTTAAACTTGAAGGCTGTTGATAGTGTTTCAGATTATCGTGACTAAACAAAAGTTCACAAAATGAGTTCAAGAAATATGCATTGCATGTTATTGATTTAATTACCGTTATGATGTTATGATTATTAAATGCTCATCGGAATTAGGATACTGGATTTGAGCTGTTAAATGAGTTTAGTTAATTAGAGGTAGATGATGATGCTTAGCTAAATTTATTCTATCATTAATTGGGTTCGTTTTATATATAAAATTAGGGTTTCGTAGGATGAGGCGTTATAAGAAGGCTACGGAATACCAAGGTGACCCATAGGAGAAGGCTACCGGGGAAGCGCTATGAATCAGTCGTGAACGATGCCTCCACTGGAGTGGTAAAACCCCCGACGAACTTCTCCAGATAGCTCTCTTTCGTTAGTTTCTCTCTCTGGATTAGGTGGTGAAATTAATTTCGTAATTTAACTAAAATCAGAGGGTTGAAATAGTAAATTATATTTAAAACAACGTTAATCTACTGTTTGTAAATATCAGATATTATATGTCCATAACTGTCATTTCACAAATAATAAAATTTTATTAAAAAAATTTAAAAATTGGCACATTTGTGTGTTGACTGATCAACTCTATACATGTCATCATATGGACTGGAGGTAAACATACCGTTTATTAACCCAACGGTATTCTAGTAAATCCCGAGATGACAAAGGCATTTTGGATTTTGATTTACGTAGACGGAGACTTGGTTTACGAAGACGGAGAATCCCGTATTTTGGTTAAAATATTCTAAAACGTGAAAATATCATTTTGTGTTTTATGTTATAGGACATTTTCTATTTTCTAAAATTAATTTTCTAAAATAGTTAGACCAAACAAGTTTTCAATGCTTTTAAAAATAAAAAACGCAAAATAGGCTGAAAAACAGTCAAACCAAATGGACCTTAGGTTTTAAAAGGACCAGCGAATTTATTTTTATGTTTTTTAGTACTGCGGCGCTGGTGCTGACTGTGGCAATTGGATGTGATGAGGAGAGCTGCGCCGCTATGATGGAGAGGTACAGCGCTGAGGGTGTTGGAAGAAAAGTGGCACAGCGCTGGCGCGCTGGTTTGTAGAGACGCGGCTCTATGCTCACTGGTTGCTTTCTGGTCTAATGCTGGGTATGGGATGCCAGCGCTGCAGCGCTTTGGGGTGGAGGTGCAGCTCTAGCCCCTCTGGTCCGACATTTGGAGGCTGGAAGCTGTGACTCTTCTTCTTGATATTTTCTTCCAATTGGTCTTCTTTCAGCTCCAGAAAATGCCCCTCCCAAATCTTCGCGACACAGCGCCAGGTGCTAGGTCACAAAGCTGCGGCTCTGTGTCCTCTAGACCTTGGTGATACAACTTCTTCCAGCGCTGTGGCGCTTGATTACAGCACGGCGACGTTGGTGTTGCATTTTTTTCCTTTCATACTTCATGTTTTCATATTAATCTGGTACACCTGCAATAAATGAAAGAAATTCTTCTTAACACCAAATATGATCAAAAACACCTTCAAAAATGTATTATGAATGCCACACATCAACTAGAACCGTCTTAAACTTTACAAAACTAAGCCAAATTCTTGTTCATTCTATTGGTCAGTAATGAATAAAGGGTACGTAAGAATGTCTAAATTCTAGTTGACTAGCAAATCACAATCTTGCAAGGCATTGGACGATTTCTTTCTTAAATTTTATGCGGGCCAAGCGCTTCGTTGCTTTTCATACAATGGCTGGGCGAGAAGGCCTTATTGATACAGCTGTATGTCTAAACTGCCTTTCACTTTGTTTTTTGTCCATTTAAGCTGGGAAGGCTAGTCATCGTTCTTTTCCGTTAATTTTACAACTTGGTTTGTTGTGTGACGTAGTAGAGGTATGCACTTACAAGATTTAATAGGAAATCGTTGGTTTGTTTTAGTTACTAACAGTGTTGTTTTCTTCCAGAAATTGCACTCTTGTCAATAATTATTGCTATAAATCAGTGCATAACACCATTAGTTACAATTTCAACTTTCATAATACTAATAGTTGGTTTCTTATGATGATAGAAGAACCTACAAATAACAATTAACAGACCCACCTATGTACATGGCTTGCATAAGAGGCTCCCTATAACTTGTGTAGTACATATATGGCCTAGTCATTGAAGCTACATGCATTCCAGTTGATGTTAGTTGGTGAATTAATATGCTAAAACATAAATAAAATTAAGAAAATTTTCAATTGCCTTTGCTTTCTGGGGTATTGTTTGTCACTTTGTCCGACAGCTAATGATTTGTTCATTTTTTCCTTCGCACTTATAATTTAGTGCTTAAGAGATCTTTTTAATTTCCTCTATCATAATTAAACATTACCTTAAATTTGAGTTGTAATAATCTGTGTGTTTGCTGATTAAACTTCATGGTTTTCTATTTTTCTTTTATTTTGAATTCTTTCTCAGTCGATTACTTATTCTCTATTTTGTAGCGGGGCTATCTTGAACTTTTGCTCTCTTTCTGACTGTGAGCCTATTGTGTCCAAGTGAGATTCATACACAGACAATGGTCAGAGTAATCATTTTCCTTTAGTACCGTGTTCTCTTTTATGGCTTAATCATATCATCATTCCAGGAAATGGAGACAAGGATGGACTTTACTTTGTCTTCTTAGAGACTACAAGGCACACGCTGCTGCTACTTGCATGACCCAGCTGGCTAAATTGAGGTAAATGGCTACCATGTTTTCTGTTGATTTCTTCATTTTGATTTTCAATGCAGTGTGAGGTCTTGCGATTGTATGGATCAAACATATCCTAATTAGCTGAAGGCTTCTGAAGTGATGGTGAGTTGGCTAAACCTCAAAGAAGTTGGCTCTTGGCAGCCTTACCACCGGTCCAACGCATAGCTTAGTTGTGGTTTCCTGTGGCCTATCTCATGACCCCAAGGTTGCTGTTTAGCAACTTTCCCACTGGGCCTGATTGTCAGTTCTATTTGATTAGCTTCAATAATTCTGTGAATCTTTGCATTTTTCTTCTTTGTTGTGAGACTTAAGTTACACTTGCCATCCTAAAGTATATATGGTACTGGATTTTGATATAGATAGTGATGTAAATCAAACCCTTAAACTTGTTGATTCAGGCTGACACATTGATGATATTGCTGCAGATGCAAATTGTGCCTCACACCTTCTGGGGATCTCCATCATTCTAACTGCACAATGGTCATTGAAAAAAAACTCAAAATAATGGCAGAATAGACATGGTAAATCTGCCTTCGTCTCACTTCAAAACATATATTTTTCCTTCATCTTCATCAAACGTATAGCTTGTCCTTCATCTCTATTTTCAGCTTTGTATATGTTTTCCTGAAGGAAAACTTTATGTGGCCGGTTGCAGCACCTTTCTGTTAATGCTTTGCTACGATGAGAGAACTTTTTTCTTTTTATTTCACACATATAAAGCAGAAGAGTTTTGTTTATTTCGTTTACAAGTTTTGTAATTGAATTGCACGGTGGAACTTGGAAATTCTGAGAGTTAATATTTGTTGTCCAGTATTACATTGAGGCAGGATTGGACAAAAGTTTCGTCCCGAGTTCCTGTGGAAAGATACCTTGCAGGATGGAAAGAATATTGTACCCCTAATGCACCAAAAACTTCTGGAGTTCAAGAGAAGAAACATAGTTCTGGAGAGGAGGCTGAAAACCCAATGCTCCACTTTACTCGCCCACAGCCAAAAGTAAAATAGGTATTGACTGCTCCGGTGGGAAATATGTGGAGCCCTTCCATAGCTGATTCAGAAGTCCCAGAGTTCATAAGGCAGAAGTAGGCTGAGATACTTATATCATAACTTCGCAATGAATCCTAATCAACCTTGTTTTTAAGCTACTCTTTATTCCATCACGACTGAGTTTTATGTTTATGACAGCTAATGCTTTAACTGATATCTATGAGTTCGCAACCTGCTATTAGCCTGCCAAGGAACGCGGGGAAATTTGGATTTCAGGAGGTAGTTGCTTCAAGCATTTTGTTGGAGCCAGTTTCAGGTCAACCTAGTTTACTAGGTAAACAACTTAGTGCTAATGGGGCTTTCAAATGTATGAATGGTGATCTCCTATAATGATGGTGCAGAGCAAGGTTCACCCTAACCTTTCTGCTACAATATGGTATTTTGCTGACTTGAAAGGATGATATGGCAATATCCATGGCTGGAGGTAGAGGCGTATTTCTTCTTTTTCGCTCGCTTCATTCCTATGTTTGACTTGATTATACGTTGGTCATTGTCATGTTTCAAGAATGGGAAAAAATATCTTACACTCTTTAGCCTTGCTGGGACACGGGAAAAAAGAGCACTAAAAGCAGTTAAATGGGAGACCATTAATCTTGAATGAGAGAAAAATCATAAAGCAGTTCAATTTAAGCTAAAATCATGTGGAACCTACAAACCCAAATCCAATTAGCTACGGAGTAATCAACCAAACGATCGAAAATAGGGTTATCAACCATCAGAGTTGAGCCAAAATCATATTGAACCTACTAATCAGAACCCAATTAACTACAGAGTAATCAACAAAAGCGATCATGAATGATCAAAACGAGGGATATCAACCATCAGCACTTGCTCTTGTGCTTGTGCCCAGATCTGTGCAAGCTAGTCTCACAGCCAAATAAGCAACACAGCCCTCATGGTGCTCGGCCTCTGATTCCTTCCAGTTCCAGGTGATGGGAGTAATTCCTGCAAAGGAAAACAATTTTTCTTTAAAATGCAGTTTCTGCTAGCTTATTTGCTATATCAAAGGAGTTTATAGCAAAAGGTAAACAAATAAAACAGTCAAAACCTGCAATCATAGTGTAACATCCACTCAAAAAATAACAGAGGCCATGAAAAGGCATCAAAATGTCTATCACGTAAGCAAACAAACTAAAGGAACATAAATCCAAAATTTAGCCGGAGATGTGACTTTTGAAAGCATGAGTGAGCATATGAATCCAATCCAGTAAAATAGCATGTCACTTAGTGAGCATATTCATCCAATCCAGTAAGATGGCATGTAACAGCACCCAAAAAAAAGTATTTTTTTCCTCCTTTTCTTTTCACGCTCTAAAGAGCACAGTCAAAATCCAAATTAGCTTACCTTATTTCAAAAGAAGAAGAGATAATGTTCGTGCAAACTAACTAGAATTTAAACTGTCGCTAAAAAAAATTCAAGTTTTCAAACCACCTTATCAGATATTCAGATGGAACTAGCAATCAATGGAAGATTTTTTCCATTAAAAAAAATCAATGGAAGACTTTACTCGGAAAGAGGTGTCAAGAGTGCGAAGGAGGAGTTCCCTAACTTTGTGTTGCCTATATATATATATGTCCCAACTTGGTAATAATAATGAATTTGTTTGGAAAAACTGAAAGAGAAAATCTTTCAAAATCATAAATTATAGGAGAACAAAAAATCATCTTAGAATATGTTAAATGCAGGGAAAAAAGAGAGGAGGTTATCAAGTTGACGTGCTTACCAAAGTTGACTCATATTGCTTGAAAAGATGATGAACATTATGATTAAGGAGAACCTCCAATGTCCTTACAATGGTCAACCCGAAAAATGCAGACAACCACTTATCCACCTCGGCTAAAAAGATTGAATTGCTACCCTGTTGGGGAAAAAAATGCAAATTATATAGTATTATAAACACACAAAATAATTTTTTAATAAAAGGTCATGCGATTACATTACCATTTACCATTGGATTTGATGATTTGTATGCCTCATATACTAAATGAGCTCTTACATTGCCCATATATATCAAGAGAGATGACTCGTTTTGTGCTCATCCAAACGACCCCACATAGTAACAAGTTCAAATACTCCCACAAAATTGATGTTATTAGGCTGTACAACCAATTTCCAATCAGGAAACATGTGGATAGCATCGAGACCTTTTAGGACACGGTTGTAAAGTTGTGAATCAAATTGCTCTATTTGGGTCAAATCACGACCCACCGACATAACAAAATTAGCCCTTTGTTCATGGCTCATTAGTATGGGATGCTTCTCAATATTTGCATTGAGAATCCTGCACACAAACAAAAAGCATAAATATAAAACCAAGAATGACAACTAAAAAACATTGTGTCAATAGTACTCACCTAGGTCTCCCATCCAGTGCATTGAGAAAATCATCTAACTCAGGGGTCGTATAAGGGTTGGTAGCCAATCTAATCCAACCAGCCATTCAACGAAAGTCCAAATGTATGTTATTTTGTCTTGACCTCCTCCCGATCGACACTTTTAACTTTGGTTCTTCACCAACCATACTAACATCATCTATTTCCCAATCCCGTGTTGTACATAAACCTCGATTATCCATATACTTTAACAGCATAATCAAGGTCTAAGAAAAATAAATGAAAAGATCAATATCAAAATAGTAAAATAATAATTAATTTTAAAAAAACTGAATAAAATAAATAAAAAGTCACCTTCAGTATCTCTCTAAAGCGGTCATGCAAAAAGTGATAATACACACTGTGTCGACCTTTCCAAGTGCAATTGTGGGTCTCGATAACATTAATACCATTAACATGGACCCAATCCGTGAAATTCTTCATCCTCCTGGGGTGCTCAAAATAGAAACTGTCGTTTTCTACATGCAAGATGTTAACTAAGTTGGGATGCTTCAGCCCTGTGAGACTGTTCACCCATTCATGTTGAATGGCATCATTTGGATCAAACATTATTCTTCTAACCCGCGTGTGTGAGGGTAGTAAATAGCCTCTTTCATAGCTAATATCCTAATAACACAGAGTAGACAAACGTAAATAGTTGAACAAATCAAATGAAAAAAAATCAATGACAACGGATTAAATCAAATACCATTTGAAGGCAGTCAATGTGCAGGGACTTTTAAGGCAATTGGAAACTGCTTTGCAAATATGAACCAAATAATAGATTATCATAGAGAAAGCAAATGGTGAAATAAGACTAAGAGAGCCACAGTGGACTATGAGAGTGCATTCTTCACAATTTATGTGCCCAACTATTTCAACAATGAGATAAGAGACTCGACTGAGAGAATAAGGAGGGATTAGAAGACATGATTGCTACGCCATAAAAAAAAATTACAAAAGCATCAACATAGTTCATTTTTACAAGCATTCTAGTAACCATCCAGCTATTCCACCAATTCACATGAAATGAATTCAACTATTTCCGCCTTAAACTAATTCAACATATGAAAGACAAATCATACAATTTCATTTACCTTTAGCAGTACTAAAATCTTTGGAACCAAGTTTACCATGTTGATTTCATTTTTCCATTCATTTTTCAAAGAGTACAAAAATATTTAAAGAGCCAGGCTTCCCAAACTACTTAATCAAAACTTGGGAGACATCATTTGTGACAATTATAATATAAACATCAGATAAGCATCATTAAATTCCTAGGAGTTGGCTCCAAACCATCTGGGCAGTGGGCAATGAAGTAAAGCATAGAATACGATTCACTATAACCTCACCGTCGACGAGCTGGGCCTCCGTGAGTGGGCCTGATGGTTGTGTTGTCCGGCTCTACGTTCCCCCAGTCGCCGGTTTCTTTTCAAGAACAGAGAGAAAAAAGAAGAGAGATCTTACCAATACCAACGTGTTTGTCCTGCAACTATCTTGATCACTCTAAAAACAGATCCGTGTGTATGAAATTCAGTAGCGACACCTTCAATTTAAGAACTCCCGTTTTTCCCAGATTCAAGGCAAAGGAGGTGCATTAACGCCGAGCATTGAAGTTGGGACAGTGCGAAAGGGAAGCCGATCACTCTCAAATGAGCAGAAAAACTGGCAGCAAGAGCGTAGCAGCGAAATTTCTCCTTCTCGGTCTAAACTCATATCCCACTCAAAGTGGTATCCAAAATGCAAACTTCCCCAATCTGCACTAGAAATAAAACCAAGCCAGGCTTGGTGTTTCTTTCCTCTTTCTATTTCCATGTATCAAGCTGTTCTGATTCCTCTGATTTTGCAGCTACCTCATATGAGGGAAGAGGGAAGAGGGAGTGATAAGCTATGTATAACCCATGAATGAATTTCTCATTTAATTGTAGCCGTTGATGCATTTGACCAGGACATGTGTCTTTAATCATGCATGTACCACGTCCACTTTGATGAGGTCATTTATGTCATGCAAGAGATTCCATTTCTTTTGTAAATCTTACTTCTTCGGCCGCTTTTTTGTTGCTATACTGAAAAACTAGTGTGGGACCCGCGATCTACTGTAGGCCAATTTTTTGTTGGATTTTTCGGGCCCTTGGGTTTATATAATTTTTAAGTGGGCTTTCACCTTTTTTGAGTCCTGCGTTCTGCACTTCTGATGGGGAGATGTCAGATTTTTCGTCTTTTCATCCATGCATTAGACAATAAATTTGAAGAGTTACAGTAATTCAACCTTCTTCCTAAAATTGGGAGAAAGATATATATACATATATATGTATGTATGTACGTAAATATACTTATTTATTTATTATGTAGCAAGTGAGAAGTTTTCTGATTAATGCACTTAACTCCAAGCAAGGGACAATATTCATAATATAGATCTTAGAAAGAAAGACAATGAGAGACCACATTCATAATTATACGAATAATTAACATCAATTACAGAAAGTGCTACTTCACAAATGAAAACCATGATCACATTTGTGACTGTTTTTCAAAAATTTCCATAGTTCTTAAAGTAACAATTTGATTCAACCTTTTTACCTTACATGTGAGGGTTGATGAATCAAATATATGCCTTTTTTTTTCTTCTACGGAAGGCCCAAAGACCCCACCAAAATGACAACTCACAATCCTTTGTTTGTGTTACACCAATTAAATATACAACATAGATAAAAGAGATGCCACAATGACGCCCTAAATATATAAAATGAAGCTACTAAAGCAATAGAAACTGGTGATAAACTCAAACAGAGAAGCAATAGCAAATGATGCGCTTGTCCCCCTTCCCACCATATTAAAAAAGAAACGATATCAAGAGTAATGTTATCCATATCAGTTTTCCATCACCACTAAACAAATTGTGGTCTTTCACCCACTTATACATTCTGGGTCCAATATAAAAGGAAAAAGTATAATCTAGAAGTTTGTCCAGTTACCAAAGAAGCAAAAAGCAGCTTCTCAAACTTGTGTTAATATCCATCTGCACATAACAGTCCCACCAGTTAGACAATATACTTCATGATTAAATAAAAAAACATCAAATATTATTTGCTTGTTATATAGTTAAATGTTAGTAAACAATTAATTAATTTCTCACTGGACAAACAAACAACCAACTTTACTTTTTTTACTCAACTTTGAACTCAATGTTGTGTTGACCAGGCTATTATCTCTAGCGATTTCTCCATGGTTCCATAATCACCTAATTAAAACGAAAGGGAGGAGAAAAAAAAAACCTTGACATATGTTTAAGAAAAAACACTTGAAATATGTTTATGTATAGAAAATAATGATCAAATTACCAGGCAGTGCAATGGCATTTAAGAAGTACCTGCACAATAAGCAACACCACCAAGTTAGTCAGAAAAGCAAGCTAATATTAGGGAGGTAAAGGGCCAACATAGGAACGATTTATCTTGCTTAACAGCCTTGCCATATCCTAAATTTAGAAATATAAAAAATGAATTAAACCAAATGAAAAGATCAACATTCAGAAGATTATTTATTGGAAAGGCAATCATAGATAGCCATCACAAAGGCTTAATATTACATTTTAAACGATCAAAATATAACATGGAGAGCACTATGGAGCAAAAAATTATGAGGTCAAAGCAGGTTGGTACTTTAAAGATTTATATTTGAGCAGAAAGTACACAGAGAACACAACATATGTTCCACCTACCACAGTTCAGATGATTCTGCTCCATAACAAAGGTAGTCAACAGCTCAAGATTGATCACATACATGGATTGGACGTATAGAACGCCCCAATACTTTATTAGCATAAATATAAAAATATATTTCCAACATACACTACTTCAACAGAAAATTGGGAGATGGATGTAAGACTTAGATGAACTATTCGACCTTATTGTGATCCAATTTGACAGAGTAAAAGAAACAATGGAGACTTACAAAAGCCTTAAAAGCAGGATGATAAGCAGCCATCTCGTACGTACAACACCCTGTAGAAAAAGGCACAAAATGATTGAAAATTTCAGCATGAGCATGCAAATGGTTAGAAAAATTTATTTTCCAATATTCCATGACTAACAAAAAAATCAGCTAATTCATCAGTATAGCCCTACAATTTGCAATGTGGGCTTAATATTCTTGAATTCTACAACTTTGATGATTTCTGAAAATCCTACATCTAGCTGAGCTCACAATTAAATTTTGTCATTGGTACGTATTATGTAGTACCTTCTTATGTTGAAAAATCAATTCAATAATTTGGAGAAAAAAAAGGAAGTAAAAAATGATCTAACATGTAATCATTTTAATAACATTACTTGAAATGATATGTTTAAATGATCCCAAGCCAGATTTAATAACTGTAGGAAATATCATATAGTAATTATACAAAGCATAAAAGTCAAAATCAAAAGAATACAGAACTGGGCATGCGAGTAAAGTTAAACATGCACAAATTCATAGTAGAATGGTAGAAGTAAACATCAGCTACTTTGATAGAATATCAATGTTCAAAATTGTGCAAACTCGAAATCAATTCAAGCCATGCCATGAGAGATGCTAATATCTTGGAAGAGGTCTTAGCTTGCTGGGTTACTAAATCCAAGTGGGAGGGATGTATTCCCTTGTAAAGTTTTGATTTTGATGAATGCACTTTTGCAAGACGTATCTACAAAAACAGTGAGGGATGTATGTAGCACTTTTGAAATAGACATCTTTCATATTATCATGATTAAATTGTTGGTTTGAATTTGAAAGCTTTAAGGATTCTAACTAACCTGTCTGTTTGATGCCACCCAAGGTTTGAACCACTTTTGAAATTTCCTATGAAGCACAAATAACTCTAACAAAGACAAATTAACAACAGATTCAAGTGGTAAAATACCATTGTGAATAGCCAATACATACCTCCTCGAAATTCAACTCTGAACCCCGCTTAACACCCATGTGCAATCCAACTCCAAAATTCCCAACATACCTCCAACAATATCAAAGCCCAAAAAAGGCAACACCAAATTGCAGTGAAGAAAATCCAGATTCCAACACGATACACGCAATTGCATAAAGAAAACCAAATTGAAACCAAGAAAGATTGAAAGAATAGGAAATAATATAATAACTCATAAAAAGGGAAAAAACTGAATTTGAAATATGTAGCGATTCAAACCAGGGAAGAACAATCCCAATCACCAACAATAATGCCCAGGCCCAGGGAAGAGACACCTAATAACCGGGGTTTAGCCAACAATCGAGAAAAGGCAATAAAGTAAAGTAGAGCATGAACCTGGAAGTCGCACACAAACACGATCACCAGTTGATTAGAAGATAACAAATGCGCAAACAACGCTAATCACCCGTTAAGAACACCAAACAATGCAAAATAAAAAATGATTAATGAAACTAATATCCCACCCTCAAAAGTTAGTAAACAAAGCGGAGTAAATCCCTCACCTCCGAAACTCATAGGAAGTGGAGGAAACGCAGTCAATAGCCAACAAAGAAAGTGAGGAGAATGAAGCGTCCAAGAACAAAAGTACAGTGAAGAAATCTATTACAAAATTAGAAGAGATCCATCATAACAGCAAAGAATCGAAGGCTGAAATCAATCGGATTGACAGATGAGAGACTCAAGGAAGATGCATGCACCTGAGGAACGACATAGATGAACATAACTCTCCATGAATCGATTTCTTCCTCTGCACAATCCTCCTCCTCTTCTTACTTTTCTTTCTTTTACGTGATTTAGAGTTTCGAAAATTCATCAACGTACCCCCAACTGCTGACAAAAGCGACAAAATGAAAAAGGATACAACCCAAAAGTAGTAAAGAATAAACGAAATCAAAAGCAAGAACATAACTCTTCATAAATCGGTTTCGTCCTTTGTCATCATCAACTCTACACAATCCTCCTCTTCTTCTTACTTTTCTTTCTTTTGGGTGATTTAGAGTTTCGAGAACTATTCGACGTTCCCCTAATTGCTGACAAAAGCCACAAAATAAAAAAGGATACAGCCCAAAAGTAGTAATGAATAAACTAAATCAAATATTAATGGCGTGGAGGAGTTCCCACTCACCTCCAAAAAATGCGATGACTAATTCGTACCTCCGCTGTTCACCCATGATGAAAGAGCAGACCCGCACAATCCATCAGATGAGCGCCTAGAGGATCAGAAAGATGGGCAGAACTGGGTGCATGAACCCAGGGCATAGGGCAGAGTCTCTCAAAGCTTCATCACCACAAACTGAAGACACCTGCACAAACGATAAAAAAGAAAGCACTAGAAGCAAACGGAAACTACGACGTTTTGCCTTTACACGAAATAAAGAACAACGTCGTTTTGCTCCGCTTCATGTGAGAAACAAAAAAAAACTCGCGCGGCTACGGAAATAATAGGTAACTCGCCGCGACGAGAGACGCTTCTTTCAAGTTTATATATAAGTAATAGATAATAGATAATAGATAGATAATAGATAGATAATAGATAATAGATAATAGATAGATAGATAGATAATAGATAATAGATAGATAGATCATAGATAATAGATGTCTTTTTGGATTGAAGGTCTAAATTTGGTGTTTGGAAGAATAGGTGTCGACCAAGATAGTGTAATTGGTAATTACCCCCAATTATCTACACTCACACAGAGTTGCACGGTGTAGGAATGATATTTTGGTTGAAGCTTTTTATCGGTTCATATATTATTTGACTTTTAGAAGTAATCCATCATGGAATAAGATAAAGAGGCAAAATCTGTGAACAAGTGTAATGGATTTATGTGAGTTGGAGTTATCTATGATTCAAATCTTTCTACAAATTTTTTTGTTAGTATGTAAAACCTTTTTTTAAGGGCTAATATTTTCAGGTTTTTTGGTTTAATCTCTAAAAATGTGGAAAGATGGAGATGCGAGATCATGAAATGTCTTTGTGGCTTGTTAGGGACTTACAACTTTATCAGTTGCAGTTGGGCAAAATCTATTTTTATATGCAAAATAAGGTAAATTGAAAAAGGGTGTATCTGCCCTGGGTATTATTCATGAATCATGATCGTTCAAGATCAAGTTATAAGAATGATACAAAATGTAGGTTTGCTGCAATCTCTCACACCACAGGATCCCCTTAGTGTTGCTGCTTGCATGCATGCTTAACACAGTCAAAGTGGTCTCTCTTTTTAGGAAGGGTGCACATTTTTTTTCTTTTTTCTTATATCTAGAGAGGTGAGATCACAGTTATTGGACATTCTAAAGACCCTAAAGATCGATATAACAACTAGCGGACATGATTGGGATACTTTAAGACAAGCCATTCGCTCTGCAAACTTCCGCAATGCTGCTAGACTGAAGGGTGTTGGTGAGTATGTGAACTGTCGGAATGCAATGCCGTGTCATTTACATCCTAGTAGTGCACTCTATGGTATGGGAGTCACTCCAGAATATCTGTTTTCATGAACTAGTTTTGACATCAAAAGAGTCACTACGCGCAATAGTCGCTTTTACGACGTCAAAATTACGGCACGCATTGTTTGCGCGTCGTAAAAGATATAACATTACTGCGCACAATGAATGCGAGCCATAATTGGTCATTTTCCACGCTTTTTATGACGCACAATTCTCTCCTCGTTAAATGTTATCAATTTCGCCGTTAAATGTCCTTTTTCCTTTCCTTTTACGGCTCTCAATTCCCGCACTGTTATATGTTATCAATTACGACGTGCATTCGCAAGCCGTAAAATATTGTGTATTCGCCTCTCCTCATTCATCCTTTTCCCTTCTTTTCATGGCCCGCAAAATGTTA
Organism: Euonymus europaeus; assembly: GCA_963580455.1. NCBI lineage: Eukaryota > Viridiplantae > Streptophyta > Magnoliopsida > Celastrales > Celastraceae > Euonymus > Euonymus europaeus. Next base: position 9,605,893 of record OY756962.1, read on the forward strand.
TCATTTACGGCATGCTTTTGCAAGCCATCGAATATTTTGTATTCACCTCACTCCATTTGTCATTTTTTTTCCTTCTTTTTATGGCGTGCAATTCTCATGTCGTTAAATGTTATCAATCACTGCGTGTGTTTGCAAGCCGTAAAAGAATGTGTATTTACAAATGTGCATTTATGGCGTTCATTTGACGCTGTAAAATATATGTGCGTATTCATGGCGTACATTTGCACGTCGTAAAAGAGGAGAAAATATTCAGTGGTTGCTGCGCACCACGTCATTGTGATGACGTGGTGCGCATGCTCCACTAAATAATCGACACATGGCTATTTTAATACCAGTTAGCAAAAGCCCCAATGAGAGTCACTTTGTGCATCTCACGTGCGTCTCTTCACTTCTATGCTTGACGCCATGAAAGCTTCCATGGTACTCTAAGTCTCGCCAAGCCTCTTTTTTTCACAGTGCTCATTGTGCTCTTCCATGGAACTCCGCCTTCAATCGTGACCACCGTCAACACTCCTAACTCACGTCGGATTGAATCGCCGTCACAATAGCTGGTCCCTTCTTTGGCCTTCAGTCATTCCAATACCCTAGCTACAACTTCAGATCTGGGCCTTTCAGCCGATAATTTCGTGTTAGAAACAAGCCAGATAGCTACATCGTCAGATCTTGAAATTATTATTTTTAACTTTACTTTCTTGTCTTTATTGTTGTATTTGAAGTTTTGATGTGTATGCAAGTTGAGATGAGATTGTTCCTTTTAACTTTACTTTCATGATTTTATTGCTGTATCAAAAACTCTAATGAAGATTATGTGCTATGATCTTCTTGAATCTGGAAAGCCCACCAAAGATCTCCGACGGATATTTGAGAAAGGAGACCTAATTCAATGTGAAAGAATGCTTTTGCTTTTGCTCGGTCGATAGTTGATACCAAAACATACCAAGGCCTCCCTCTGTAACTTGGCCTCTTTTAGAAAGAGAAAGTATGAGTAGTACGGATGCAACAGATGAGGAGAGTTGGGATGCTGACTAAGATTAAGACGAAAATGTGTCAGTTATTTAGTGGAGCATGCGCACCACTTCATCACAATGACGCTGTGTGCAACAACCACTGAATATTTTCTCCTTGGAGTGTGTATTCGCGACTTACATTTGCAAGCCGTAATTGTTAACATTTTTAATTGGTGACTCATCAGTTCTCAAATCGTTACCGTCCATTCAAATTTAATCAACGGCTACTGCACTCAATCCTCGCACTCCTCTCTTATTGGTCTATCTCCGGCATGTCTTCCATAGATATTTGTCGGGAAATTTGGCAAACTAACCCTTTTTATAAACTGTTTTTAGTAACCCTTTTTTTGAAAAACTAAAATTGTAACCCTTTTGACCATGGAAAGGTCTCAAATGCCCCTGCCCCTACAAACACAATTTTTCCATCAGTTTTCTTACCTCCACAGTTACACCCAGCCCCAACAGTTACGAAAATCAACCGCTGTCCTCCATTCTCGTCGAGCACTCGACTTCGCGACGGTTTTTGCTTGTTTTATCGTTGTCAAAGACTTCATCCATTGCATCGATCACCAACACAGGTAAGACATTTTCTTTTTTGGTCATGCATTTACTTATTTGTTCTCGAAACGTTGAGAAAAAACGGAAAGGGGTAGTGGGTCTTCGTCTGCCCATTGATGCAAATAAATGGAGGCATGTCTCTTATTCTTTGATCATGTGTTGGTTTTTGTGGTTGAAGATTATTAAAATCTGGTTTCCATTGATTTTGGGTTTATTTGGGTTCTACATGTCATTCCATGTGAGGGTTTCTGAGATACAAGCCTCCCGATTCATTCGATTGTTTGGTTTAGTTAAAAGCTCTATGGATTTACCTGTTATTTTCTTAAGGATTTTGTTGGATGTAGGTGTGTAGTTGATGTAAGGAAATTGTTTAGAGCAGAAGAGGATATGATTAGAGTAGTTAGGTATCCTGTGTAGAACATCTAAACTTTTGTTATGTGAACGTAAGAATTTTGTTTAGAGCCGAATAGGATGTTTTATAGAGTACATACATTTTTGTTTAGAAGAGTTATGTTTTTGTTTATAACAGTTTTAGCTTAATGTAGAAGAAGATTCATTTTTTTTTCTTTAGCACCGCTTTAGTTTGTTTAGAACAGATTTATTTTTGTTTGGACCAGTTTGAGATGCACCAAGAAAAGATTTACTTTTGTAAAGAACGGTTTTCATAATATTTAGAACATATTTATTTTGGTTTAGAAAAGTTAATGGTGACAACATATTTATTTATGTTGTTTGTTTTGAATTGTATGACTTCTGTTTAGGAAAGTTTTTTTTTTTGTTTAGAACGGTTTTCGTTGTGTTTAGACCATATTTATTTCCGTTTAGAACAATTGTCGTCATGTTTAGAACATATTTATTTATGTTTCTAGCAGTAATTTTTCTGTTTAGAACATATTTATTTATGTTTTTAGCAGTTATTGTTCTGTTTAGAACATATTTATTTATGTTTCTATTTAAGTTTGTTTAGAACATGTTGATTTCCTTCAAACTTCTAACATTTGGTATATGCAATTGTGCTTTTTGCAGCATATAGTAAATGGATTACAAGATAAAAGAGGCAGACCGATTTCCATCAAAGGTTAATTCCCTTTGTAGATTGAAGGAAGCATCAAGCCACATAAGAGATGAACTGGACAGATTAAACTGCTTGGATCAGTTTAAGAAATCATATTTTGGAAGGTTCCTGGACATTAGGGCACCAAAAAACCATCCGCAGCTCATACACCAAGTTCTCTTACGGCAATTGAAAGCTCCAAAGGATGAATCAGAAGGGAGGATGGTGTTTAGATTGTGTGGAAAAATTGCCACTTTCTCCATTAAAGAGTTTAATCTTATAACGGTGTTGAGATTCTCCGAACTGCCGGACTTTGAATTGGATCCACTGCCAGAACTTGGGCAGGTAGCAATTGTTGATTCATTATTTGGAGGGAAAACAGTAATATCATGCAAGGAACTTGAAGAGAAGTTTATTAAATGCAATGAGGCAGAGATGAAGTTGAAGCTGGCACTTGTGTACTTTCTTGAGGTTGTTCTACTTGGCAAGGAAACCAAGCTATCCATTGACCTAAACTGGTTGAATCTAGTTATGGACCTCCAAAAGTTCAATGAGTTCCCATGGGGGACTTTGAGCTTCAAAAGAACTGCTGAAGGACTTCAAGCAGCATTAGTTGGGAGAGCAGAAAAATTCAAGAGGAAGGGCTTGAAAATAGATTACTACAACCTTGTAGGGTTCCCTTATGCTTTTCAGGTATTGGCCATTATAACTCTAGTGTATTTGTTAATTTTTTGTTTTTGCTTCAACTTTTAGAAAATAATAGTCCTTTTTTATTTAACTTATACACCATTATATCAATAATTTGCTTCAGATATGGGCTTACGAGGCTGTCCCACAATTGGGTGATTGCTTTGCTACGAGGGATGGAGACCAACATCCACGGATGTTAAAGTGGTCTCCAACTGTATCCCCAAAGCCTGCTGCTGTTGAACATGTGCTTGACATTGATGACTTTGAGGTACATGAAAATCTCTTACCATTATTGGCGGAGACGGAGGAGCAGTACACACAGTATACTGATGCCAGTGTATGCATCAGTGTTAAGCCACCGGTGTTCAATGCTGCAAAGCACAAACAACAAACCCTTCAATCACAAAGATTGAACCAAGATACTAAAATTGAATCGACTCTGGTATGTTTAAATGTTTATGTTCTGCTACTAATTTTAAGCACAACTTTTAAAAAGAGTTTCATTTAGTTTAGAATAGATATTTTCTAGTTGCTTACCATTTTATTACTTTTTAGATTGGTTATTTTGTAAAAAAACTAAGAAAGTTTCCTTTCATTTTAGAAGAGTCAACTTTCTGTCAACAAACGTTTCCATTGAGTTTAAAAATGTTCACTTTTTTGTTGAGGACAGTTTTGTTTCTGTTTAGACTAGTTCCATTTTGTTGAGAAAGAGAATATGACAAGTATGGGATTTTCTGTTGAGAACCCTCTTCTAACAGTTGAAATCCGTTTGCTCTTTGTTTAGAATAGCCTACTTTTGTTTAGACCAGTTTATTATAAAGTTTTGGAGATATTTTCTTGTTGCTTACCGTTTTATTACTGTTTAGAATGGGGCTGTTGAAAAAAACTGAGAAAGTTTTCTTTCACTTTAGAATAGTCAACTTACTATCGACAAACGTTTCCATTGAGTTTAAAAATGTTCACTTTTTGTGGAGGACAGTTTTGTTTCTGTTTAGACTAGTTCCATTTTGTTGAGAAAGAGAATATGACAAGTATGGGATTTTCTGTTGAGAACCCTCTTCTAACAGTTGAAATCCGTTTGCTCTTTGTTTAGAATAGCCTACTTTTGTTTAGACCAGTTTATTATAAAGTTTTGGAGATATTTTCTTGTTGCTTACCGTTTTATTACTGCTTAGAATGGGGCTGTTGAAAAAAACTGAGAAAGTTTTCTTTCACTTTAGAAGAGTCAACTTACTGTCGAGAAACGTTTCCATTGAGTTTAAAAATGTTCACTTTGTGTTGAGGACAGTTTGTTTTCCATTTATACTAGTTCAATTTCTGTTGAGAAAAGGATGATCATAAGTTTGGAATTTTCGGTTGAGAATCGTCTTCTAACAGTTGAGATCCGTTTGCTCTATGTTTAGAATAGCTTGTTTACGTTTAGAACAGTTTATTATAAAGTTTTTGAGATATTTTTGATGGAATTGTCAGTAGTTTAACTTATGAATTTTTCAATTACAGGGTGTTTCAGTGAAAGAAATTGGGAGGGCCATAGCTGATAATTTGTCTGCAATGGAGAAGAGGTTAGATAAGAAACTTGAATTAAAGGGAAGAGTCATTCTTAAGAAAATGGAGCAGATAAATGAAGAGATCCAAGCTGTTTTTAGAGGTACAGAGAAGGAGACCGAGAAGAAGCTAAAAAAAAATGTGGTGAAGAAGGTGGCAGCGCAGAAGAGGGGGACAAAGAAGAAAATGGCAGTGCCAGAGAAGAAGGTGGCAGCGGAGAAGAGTGTGACAAAGAGGAAGATGGAAGTGCCAGAGAAGAAGATGGCAGTGCCAGTGCCAGTGCGAAAACATACTTCGAAGGCCACACCAAGGAAGATGACCTCTGATGACAAGGTTGGGGTGATGTCTGAAAGGAGGACATCACCAAGGTTCATTCAGCAGCATACAAGTGAACCAACTATTCAAGAAGAGTTCAACATATTGAGGCCAATAAAGAAGAGAAAGAGAAAGTTGGTGAAGACGGGAGCGATTGAGGACAGTGAGCATGTGAATGAGGAGCAGATAATGAAGAAGGAGGCAGATGACATATTAGAAGGGGTGATTAAGGATGTAGCGGCGGAGTGTAGCAATGATAGGGATAATGCAGACGGTGGAGATGCATTTGTGGAGAAAAATGTTGACGCCACTTCTTCTACTGAGCATATTCAGTCTGTCGGTGACAATGTATCTGGAAATGTGACACCGAAATACGGTGAGAAGGTAGTTGGGAGTGGGAGTGGGAGTGTAGAGGCAATTGTTGATGAAAAGGGAGGAGATGTTACTCCCTCTACTGATATTATGGTGTACTCGGCACCGAAGCCTTTAGCAGTGGACACATCTTATGTGATCTCCAGTCCCGAGTTAAAAGAATTTTTGAAAAAGGCAGCCATACTAGACGAGTCAATTCAACATCCAAGAAAGAGGGCTGTCAAGGTCAGCAAGTACCACATGTCCCCATACACTGACCCAACCTTCAAGAGAGGTAAGGTCCCCACCCATTTTCCAACTGAATTCAATCCGGAGCGGGAATTGGATGCTGAATTGGAGGAAAAGTTTGAGTCCTTCTACACAAGTATGACCGATACGCAACTATTTGAGTTTCCCACGTGCGCAGCGAACAAGAAATGGTTCACTGAGATACTGTCCGAGGAGGCATGGCTTAGTGACTCGGTGGGTTTCTCTATTCTGTTGCGTATTTTACAATTAGTTTTATTCATTCAAGTGCATACTTAAAAAATTATATGAATTTTGTTTCAGCATCTGGATACCTTCATCCACTACATGCTGTTGAGAAAAGCAGAATTCCCCACTCTCTTCCCACAAAAATGTCATATTATGAAGACTACATTCGCTGTAAGTTCGCTTAATTATGTTTAGAACGGGTTTTGTTACGTTTAGAGGAATTATTGATTCCGTTTAGAATAGTTTAATAATGGTTTGGAATAGTTTTGTTTGTAGTATAATATAATGTTTGTTTCAGTTATACATGACCCTCAGATGGTCTATGTTCAAGGATAACCCTGATCCAGCATACTGGGACAGAGACAACAAACTTTACAATACCGTTGCTGGTGTAGGGGATAATTTATCATGGTCCGGCTTAGAAAAAGTATACATACCTTTCAACATCAACAGAGATCACTGGATAGCATTGATGGTTGACATCAAAGGAAAACTAATAATTGCATATGATTCTCTAAAAAGCCATGTCAGGGCCGCACAATTCAACGATGAAACGCAGGCATTCCGGACACTACTCCCCAAAGTGTTGCTGCGAGCAGGAATTATATCGGGAAAAAATGACGAGCAATGGAGAGTTGAGCGGGCAGTCAATGTACCACAGCAACTGAACGGGTGCGTATATCCTCATACATAATCTTTATGAAATAAATTTAACACGAAATTTTAATTGATTTCTATATTTTCAGGTCGGACTGCGGGGTTTTCTGCATTAAAGTCATAGAGTTACTTGCTGCAGACCTTCCTTTATCGGTAATTAAACCGAATGACATAATAAAATACAGGAAGCTAATCGCAGTTGAGAGTTGGTTTGGACAATGGAGCTGTTGAATACTTCTAAGAATGTTTAGAATAGTTTTGCTTCAGTTAATAGTACTTCATTTATTTTGTTTAGAATAGTAGTAATTCTGTTTAGCATTGTTAGTTTACTTAGTAGAGAAAAGTCCTTATGTAGTTTAGAATAGTTCAGTTATTCTGTTTAGAAGACTCATGCTCTGGTTTAGAGTACATAATATATTTCAGTTTAGAATAGTATTTATTTTTTCTAGAATCGTTATTTTATTTTGTTTAGAATTATTTTATCTAGTTTAGCACTGTCGTTTTCATTTATTTCAGTTTAGAAAAGTCCATTTATGACGTTTTTATAACATTTTTAGACGTCATAAGTGCTATTGGAGATGGCATAATCACTGTTATTTCATAGCATACTGGCATTCATTAGGAGAACATTGAGCATGGGGACACTCTGGGCAATGAGTTTTCACAGTTGGTTCTGTGTCATCATCATCGCTCAAAGACGTCGTATTTTCTATAACGTACATGTGAACTACTCCATGCGCTGCACCATGAATCGCCATATCGTAATAGTCGACCTCTTCATTCAGCTCAACAAGACCACAACACAATGACCATCCGTGCCTTTGGAAGAACAATGAACCACCATCGCGCACCACAAAAAGATTAAAATATGAATTTAGAAGGCATAGAACATACATTCGATCCCAGAATTCAACTCTCATACCTTCAAAGATAGTCTCACCCTCACCTGCGCCGTAAAAGTGCCAATTGTTGTTTCTCAAGTATCCCGGGTAGTGAACGACAACTGAAAATGATGTGCTCATATTGTTGTTGTGACCAAATAGGGAAGTGAAGGTGAGCTAAAAAAACCAGGGGATTGAATACTTATAGTGGGTCATATATTATCCAAATAAAATCCAACCGTGTGATGACATCCATTCGTTGGATTGCCTTATCAACAAACTGACACAGTCTGACAAATAGTTGACTATTGTTTCCAAATAACACAGAACTTGTTGGGTGTGGGAAAAATAATGTCTTACTGAATAAAAAAACAAGTGTTATTCATTCACACATTTCTCGTTCATTACCTGTTCAAGTTGCAGAAAGGCAAGTACGGTTAGTATTTTAGATTAAAAAATTACATTTGGAAAGAAACGCCAATACTCCCATTGATATGACATACCTGTTTGTTGGATGCAATGGCGTAGGCTCCTTACATGTCTGTCTGTTGTGACCACGTTGCTTGCACCTACTGCACATTCTAGGCATTGATGTCTCCCCTGCGAATTGATAAAACAATTCTAAACATAATGCAAACCATTCTAAACGGAATTAAATAAATTCTAAACAAAATGCAAACAATTGTACATATATTACATAACTATAATAAACGGTTCAAACCATAATGAAATCTAATCTAAACATAAATAAAACTATTCCAAACCAGAATGAAAAGTAATCAATCATAATGTGGAGATTTATAAAACGTTCCAAACAGAATGTAAACTATGCTAACCAGAATTAAAGCTATTCCAAACCACAATCAAAAGTAATCAATCATGATATGGAGATTTATAAAACGTTCCAAACAGAATGTAAACTATGCTAACCAGAATTAAAGCTATTCCAAACCACAATCAAAAGTAATCAATCATAATGTGGAGATTTATAAAACGTTCCAAACAGAATGTAAACTGTGCTAAACAGAATTAAAGCTATTCCAAACCGCAATCATAACTAATACAATCATAATGCAGAATATTATAAATTGCAGAATGACAACCATTCTAACCATAATGCGAACTATGCCAACGACAATGAATACTATTATAAACAGAGCTAAAACATTTCAACCTTTATGCCAATAATATTATTAGGTAACACACTAACCTTTTGATTTTATTCTTTGTATTTTTCGACGTCCTGCTAGAACAACAAGTTCTGGAGGTAACGGGCAAACAATTTCTAGAGCTATAATAGTCTCATCGGTGCTGACGATAGGATAGATGGGCTCAGCATAGGCGAGCACAAGCATATCTGTCGTATAGTACTTTGAGCACAAAGGCGTCGTTGCCAAATTCCTGGCAGAAATTGCTGCACAAGCATGGGTGCATGGAAGATGATCAATGTCAAATACCCTGCATGAGCAACTTTTGCGTTGTAAATCCACTTGGACTCCCACGTCATCATCTCTTACATGGTACTCATGGACACTTATGGGTTCAACCGTCATTCGGCTAGCTTTCAGCCGTCGAGCTTGGATGATGTCTTCATAGAAGTCTGTGAGATCATTTTTCATAGCAAGTGCTTTCTCTCGACGCTCGTGAAACCATCTTTGTAACATTTCAACTACATCCTTCATCAGCTTCGTTATTGGTAACAAGCGAGCCTCAAATCCTGCAGTTTGCAGATAATTGTAGACCCTCCCCTCTTCAAATTGTCTCAGCTGGCACATCACATGTTGAAACTCTGAAACACCATAACACTTAGCAGCTTTGTAGAAAATATTAACAGCATATTCAGGAAACTTTTTGGCTTTCATATTTTGTCCAATGTGATACATGCAGGCCCCATGGAATGCTTCGGGGAAAACACGCTTCACACCATTCTCTATGCTCTTATTTCGGTCTGATATAATAGCCAGATTGGGTATAATACCGATTACTCCACGTAATTTCTCAAAGAACCATCCCTAGGAGGCATCATTTTCTGAATCACCAATACCGAAGGCCAATGGGTAAATTTGGTTATTACCATCAAGAGCATTCGCAAGGAATAATACCCCCCTAAATTTGCTTTTCAGATGAGTTGCATCAACACATAGTACAGGCCGCATGCACGTAATAAACCCTCTTATGCAAGGGCCAAGAGCCAAAAAAAAGAATTTAAATCGATTCTGGGAGCCATATTCAATGTGAGTTATCGTACCTGTTACACATGGAACTTTAACCAGTTTTCACATAATTCTAAACAATAACAACAATGTTCTAAACAAAATGATTGAGATTCTTAACACAAAGACAAAGTTCTAAACAAATTGATTGCTATTCTAAACACAAACAAGACGGTTCTAAAAAGCCATGATTACTATTACTAGCCCAAACAGCACTGTTCTCACAAACATCAATACTATTCTAAACACAAAAAACATTGTTATAAACAAAATGAATACTATTCTAAATACAAACAACACCGTTCTCGCCAAAATTAATACTATTCTAAACACAAACAACACTGTCATAAACAAAATGAATACTATTCTAAATACAATCAGCACTATTCTCGCCAAAATTAATACTCTAAACCGAAACTACATTGTTCTAACCATAATGAACACTACTCTAAATAGGAAAAACACTATTATAAACTAAATGAATACAATTCTTATAAAAATAACACAGTTCTAAACACAATAAATACTATTCTAAATAAAAATAACTATTCTAAACTTAATTTTGAAGTTCACCAGTGTTTTGCGTACCTGGATTTTTTAACTGAATTATCTGACAAAATTGTGGCAGCTGAGCATATCCTTCTTCTGGAGTACCATATATAGAATTAAGAGCACATTCCCTGGCCTTCCACCCTTTCCAGTAACTACACTTGACACCATTCTCCTTTTGAAAATCTTGAATCACATCATTCGGCCTATAAATTCGACCAACTTTCTCATATTTAGACTTTATGCAATCACCAATGAACGAGCTTGTTGCTTGTCGATTCTCAGTGAAAGTAAGACAATTGGACGAGGCATGAACATCACGGAACTTCTTAATCTGAAATAAGGAGACATCTTTCATTGCAGTGGCTCGTATCCGCCATTTGCATTCATCAACAGAGCATCGAACCACAAATAGAGTTTTGGTAGACTTCATAACTTTGAATTGAAAGTGTTTATTCACCGCGTACTTGCAAAGGCTTTTATACAATGCCTTCTTGTCTGTAAAAATGTCACCAACTCTCAAAACCTCTACACTTCCGTCAGACTGAATATTGGACTGGACTGCACAATTTATCGAAGGATCGCTGGGGCAAGAATGGGATGTATTTGTTTCATGATTATTCCGAGCATTATTAAACTCGTCGACTGCATAATCAACTGCTTCAAGGAATACATCATCAACTGCATCATCTGATATATCATAGGCTGCCTCATTAGTTCGATCATCAAAATCATCACCATACAGATGAACGGTAGGCTCATTGTTATGTGGTTCTACTCCATCAATGTCCGACACTCTCTCGTTGTTTCTACTGAATCCAAGACCAGGAAATTCTTCAATTCCTTCTACACAATTAAGCATGTCATCCCTATGTTGTATACTTCGTATGTTATCCCCAAAAACATCATTATTACCTCTAGTATTTGAAGATATGCATAGAGAAGTAGCTGGAATACTTCTATCCATATTACACCAAATGAAACAACGAACATCATCATCTCCTTCAATCTCAACAGGCTCAGTTGGACAACGCACATTGTAAAGGTACTTCATCTGGATATCATGTCTATAATGCTCCAGCTTTGTAATATCACGAACTTTATCGACTAATTGAGCATAAGAAATTAGCTCTGAGACTATAATAGCCTTACTTTTCCCACCTTTATATGTGTAGTGCATGCCATTTTTTTCCCACTCACCAAAATACTGAATCAAAATGCTCAACTCTTTCATTCCTACAAGAATGTATAATATATTTTGAATATAAAAAAATGGACAAGCACACAATATAAATAACAAAATTCTAAACAGTATTTACACTATTCATAAACATAATGTACACTCTTCTAAATACAAATGAGACTATTATAAACAATATTCACAATATTCTAAAACCTAATTTTACTCTTTGTAACCCATTTTAACATAATTCCCACTATTCTAAACGTACGTTACAGTATTCTAAACATTATTTTACTCCTTTCTAAACAAAACATAAACAGAATATATGTATCCAACAACTATAATCAGTCACAATCCGGAAAACAAACCTGCATTTCTTCACAATAACAGAATATAGGCATTCAACAATTACACGATTTTTATGCCCGAACAAAATGACAACTTCCACAGTGTAGGTAGCAAGTGATAAACACAACGCATTACATAGATTAAAGAGTGTTGAAGATAGATCTGACCTGTGGTAAGTGTAAGCTTGAAACAAGCCACCTATATGGTAATCGGGTCTCAATCTTGGTCAAAACGAGTATGTAGCTTGTCTGAACGAGTTTCCAGCTTCGAATCCAACAATTTTAGTGCACCGGCAGAGGAGAATCTGTCCGAAATCACCTCTCGACAATGCATTTGACGGTCAGAAATTGGAAGTTGTGCTTGCCAACGTCGGGAAGGAGAGAGAGAAATAAGAGAGTGGTTGTTTTAATGGGATATCTTGCACTGAGGGCATTTCAGACCTTTCATTGGTCAAAAGGGTTACAATTTAAGTTTTCAAGAAAAAGGGTTACGTTGCAAAAAAACATTGTAAAAAGGGTTAGTTTGCCAAATTTCCCATATTTGTCATCAAGCACATGATCGTTACTTAATCTCATTTTGTTCTTTGAAATAAGATGGGGTTGGATCTGAGTTACAGTGAAGGCACTGAGAGTAAATATTCGGCTCAAACATTATGATGCCGTGGAGAATCGATTGAGCATGCCTTGGGTCTTCCAGGATCTGCACAAACTCTTTAGTTGAAGCTTCAAGCATCAGAGGAGAAGCCCAACGCCGACTTCTCGAGTAGTACATTCAAATCGTTTCAAAATTGAACGAAAAGGATGAAATAATCGAGCGTGCTAGGGTTTGTAATGTACACATATTTGTAAATAATAATATGAATTAAGATGAATTTGTGTATTTTTATGCCATCTTTTTGTCCATTCTTTATGATGCGGCTTTGTGTGCAGATTAATAGGCAGAGTCGAGTACAAATGCACAAGCGTGAAGAAATTTGTTGATGAGAACCAGAGATTCACAGCAGAGTTTGCAAATCTGTTGAGAGAGTGTAAAAGATGGAAGAGCAAGTGTTAAATTTATGACCATGATAGAGAGCCATTGATGGAATTTGGGAACGAGGCTGATGAGAGGGAAAAAGAGGCAGAATTAGGGTCTAGGAGTTGGAGGAGAAGTTGGGGAGCTTAGCTGAGAGATTGCATGTAACTCAAGAATTCTCACAAGATCGTTAGTCAAAAATGGAAACAAAAATGCGGAAAAAAATAAAAGAGACAATACCGAGATTTTTACGAGGAAAACCCAACCTGGGAAAAACCTCGAGTCTATAAGCGACTAACCTTACGAAACAATTCACTAATCTTGAATCAAGAGTACAACCTTATCTTTACCCTAAAGAAATTGCTTGTACAACCCATCCCACATAGTGTTTGTTTCACTCAACACTCGATCTCACACGGTAGAGCTTTGTTTTTGGATCCCCCAAAAACTACACCAACGAGAAATCACACTCTCACTACTCAAAACATATATACCTCACAAGAGTTCTCACTTTCTCTCAAGAAAGAAAATTGGATTACAAAGAGAAGCAATAACATAAGAAATCTAGTTTGCACGTAGCTTGCACGTAGCTTCTCCAACCTTCACTCAATGGAGATCATTCCTTTATATAGAGAGACATTCACCCTTTTGATTTGTTTGAATCATGATATTATCTAGAATAATTATCCTGAAACAAAACTAAAAGGTGATAAAACACAAATCTATAAAATGATAAGATAGATGATAGGCCAACCAAATAATGGATTATTCTTATAATTTGATTTACTTGGCATTATCATTTAATTATCATATAATTAGCATTATCTCCATGAGAATTATCTCCATAAAACAAATAAAGCATCACAATATTGTAACTAATTTAAAGATAATGAAATTCAAGCATTATCACAATATCGGAAAAACAACCTCATGCATATCCATATTACATGCATGGAAGCATATCCATATTATATGCATGCCTTCCACGTATGAATCACCATGCATGAGCCATGCATAAGCCATTCCACGTAAATCCATTAATTCGGCACTTATATATGTAATCCTGCACTTATATATATACATGATATACGTCACAACACAACACATGATATAAGTCCATTATATGTGTAAGCCATAACACACCACACTCACAATTGTCACAAAAAACCCAACAATCTCCCCCTTGACAATTGTGAGATTAGAAAACTCATGAAAAGAAATGATAATCACTATCCAGTAATATGCAACCAAAAGCAAAGTGATCAATATCCAGCAGAAATCGATGAGGTAAAAATTATCCAGTAGAAATCGATGAGGTAATTTTTCACCAAACTTCCCACCCCCATCCTTACGTAGAAACACATGTAAATCTTCCAGACTTGGTAACTCAGGCAGATCAAACAAATCAAAATCAGGGTTATCAACTCGTGGCACCCCCAAAATCTTAGCTAATTTGTCAATTGAAAATGTAAACACCCCCCCACGCACAAAACAAGTAGTAACCCCAACCTCTTCATCCTCCAAATCAGACAGATTTGCAAAGAACTCACGGATTAAAGTTGGGCATGCCATACCTTTGAGGGAACACAAGGGACTCCACAATCGGGACTCAAAAATGTGATCTAGTTCTGGATCATGAATGGAGGCGAAATCAAAAGGCCTTTCAGTGGTTAAAGCTCTTCCATCAAAGTAAGACTCAAAGGATGCCTTTGCTGCCTTGGAAAGAAATCGAGAAGTAACTGTAGCTGGGTTCTTGGATTTCTTGATTCCTCGAGTGGTTGAATCCATGGGAGAAACCTTGTGTGTATCTCTCTTCCGTTTGGCCATAAATACCCAAGAAGATAGAGTGAAAAATGGAGGTGATAAGATATAGAGATAAGTTATGGGTAAGAAGAAACTTGGGAAGAAGAAGGATGGTAAGAGATGGCACGGCTTTTAAGAGAGGTTGAGATATTTTGAAACACAAAGTTAATATTTGCAGGAAGCCCGCCTCTCATCAAAAACCACAATCCAGAAAATTTGAATTAAATTACAAAACTGCCATCAGGAACAAATGAGGTAGGTTACTGAAGGTTACCTCATGACTGATATTTGTACACAATCTACCTGACTTAACGAAAGTATTTTTTCAGAAAACACTAACAATAGTATCCAGGTATATTAAATAAGAAAAGCAGAATGAGTACATGGATGGAATTTATCAGGAGACCATATTTGAACAAATATAGATAGAAATGAGTCACAGAAAATAAAGTTTCATATATTGGACTTACTTTCCCAACCTCATGTCATTGAAATTTGAACTATGTTATTAGCTCTGTGAAATTGTGTGTAATTTTAAGATCTTGTAAGTAACACAGCACAACATAGTACACAAAATCACTCTGTGAATAGGTTGTCAAATCAAACACTATTGAGCAGATTATAGGGACTTGCACAAGCATATAGAAAATACTATCTTTATGGCAAGAGAAACCCTTATAGTGAGTGCATTTTATGCTCCATCTCACTGTAGTAACAAATATATTTATTCTCCCAGTGAGTGCATTTTATGCTCCATCTCACTGTAGTAACAAATATATTTACTCTCCCGGTGAGTGCATTTTATGCTCCATCTCACCCTTTTTTTTTTCATGAATGAAGCCATAAAAAGTCTCAATAAGTGCCGTTCAATAGACCTATTAAGAGGATTTCAAGCACTATGTTAGCATAGAACTACAAGACCAAATATGTGCAATATAGATGGCTGGCCAATAACATATTCTTTTCAAATCTATGATCGGATTTAGCCAATAACTCAGAACACATACAGAAATGTGACATCAATATATCAGTATTTTTCCATAGATCAGCATATACTCCACACACATGATGTCATTTTGAACTTTTCTAGCTAATGGATAGATACTACCCCTAGTGCATTCCTCAAAAATTCAAATCTTTGTCTGTCGAGAGGTTTTGTAAAAATATCAGCCAATTGGTTTTCAGTGGAGATGTATTCAAGAGACACTGAATTATTTTCAACAAGGTCACGAATGAAATGATATCGAATTTCTATATGCTTTGTCCTAGAATGTTGAACTGGATTTTTTGAGATGTTAATGGCACTCATGTTATCACAAAACACAGTTATACTTTCCTGATTTAAACCATAGTCGCAGTTCATTTGTTTCATCCAAAGAAGTTGAGTACAGCAGCTGCCCGCAGCGATGTATTCAGCTTCTGCAGTTGACAATGAGATAGAGTTTTGCTTCTTGCTATGCCAGGCAACCAAGTTAGTTCCAATATAGAAGCATCCACCTGAAGTACTCTTCCTATCATCACTACATCCTGCCCAATCTGCATCTGAGTAACCAGCAAGAGAAACATTAGTATCCTTAGAATAATAAAGACCAAAATTCAAAGTACCATTGATGTACTTTAGAATTCTCTTTGCAGCTGTCAAATGAGATTCTTTAGGATCAGCTTGATACCTAGCACAAACACATACACTAAATGCAATATCAGGTCTACTAGCAGTTAGGTAAAGTAAGCTACCAATAATACTTCGGTACAATGTTTGATCAACTGATTTTCCTTGAATATCCTTGCTTAGTTTCACACTAGGACTCATTGGCGTTGGTGCTGGCTTACTTGAGCCTACTTCAAATTTGTTCACCAAATTTTGAGCATACTTTGACTGAGATGTAAAAATACCATCTTCTAGTTGTTTTACCTGGAAACCTAGAAAATATGTTAGTTCACCCATCATACTCATTTCAAATTCAGATTTCATTAATTCACCAAAATCATTTGTAAGTTTAATAGAAGTGGAACCAAAGATTATGTCATCAACATATATTTGAGAAATCAATATATGTTCATGATCTTTCTTGACAAATAAAGTTTTATCCACTGTTCCTCGTCTAAAACCTGCATTCAAAAGAAAAATGGTGAGTCTTTCATACCAAGCTCGTGGTGCTTGTTTGAGACCATATAATGCTTTATTGAGTTTATACACATGAGATGTATGCTTTGGATCTTCAAACCCTTGTGGCTGTTTCACATAAACCTCCTCATTTAACAATCCATTTAGAAAAACACTCTTCATATCCATCTGAAATAATTTAAATTTAAGTAGAAATGCCATGGATAATAAGATGCGTATGGATTCTAAACGAGCAACAGGAGCAAATGTTTCATCAAAGTCTACACCCTCTACTTGTGTATATCCTTGAGCCACCAATCTAGCCTTATTCCTTGTAATATTCCCATTCTCATCAGTTTTATTTTTGAAGATCCATTTTGTACCAATAATGTTAACATTATCAGGTTTAGGAACAAGTGTCCACACATCATTTCTTTTGAATTGATTCAATTCTTCATGCATAGCATTGATCCAATTTTCATCATTCAATGCTTCTTTCACATTTTTAGGCTCAACATGCGACACATAGCAATTGAAACTCACCTCATTTTGAAGTTGCTTACGTGTTTTCATTGGAGCATTTATTTCTCCCAGAACCAACTCCTGAGGATGATTATTTTTTACTCTTCTTGATGGGTTTAGCATTTCTGTGGTGGGCTTGCTGCTAACTACTTCATTTGTACTTGGTTGTTGTTGTCCTAAAGTAGGTGTGTTGCAAGTTGCTTCACAGTTATCTGAATGCAGTTGACTTGATGAGGTAGGCTGCCTGGAGGTTACCTCAACTAAATCTGTACTTGTTTTCCCATCTTCACTCTTGTTTTCTTCAAGATTTGTACCTGAATCCAAAAGAAAATAGTCAATATCATCTTGTTTGCTGGAAATATCATCATGCACAACTACATTAGATGATTCCATGACGATCTTTGTTCGATTGTTCAAAACTCGATAAGCATGACTATTCATTGAATATCCCAAGAAAATTCCTTCATCACTACGAGTATCAAACTTACCAATGTTTTCCCTATCTCGTAGAATAAAACATTTGCTTCCAAATACTCGAAGATGTTTCACAGTAGGTTTCTTACCTTCCCACAGTTCATAAGCAGTAAATTTTGTACCCGTACGAACATGAACTCGATTGGAAATGTAACATGAGATGTTGATGGCTTCAGCCCAAAATTTTTGAGCAATATTTTTGGCATGCATCATTGTTCTAGCCATTTCTTGAAGAACTCGATTCTTCCTTTCCACTACACCATTTTGTTGTGGTGTTTTAGGAGCTGAATATTCATGCTTGATTCCAAGTTCACTACAAAATAGATCAAATTTAGTATTCTCAAATTCTGTACCATGATCAGTTCGAATTTTACACAAATGAAAATCATCCTCCCTTTTTAGATTCTCCAACATCAAGAATAAAGTATAGAACACATCAAATGTTTCAGATTTTTCACGCAAGAATCGTACCCATGTATACCTTGAAAAATCATCAACAATGACAAGGATGTATTTCTTACCTCCAATGCTTTCAATTTGAGTTGGTCCCATAAGATCCATATGAAGATTTTCAAATGGCCTTGTAGTATTTATAATACTAACCTTTTTATGAGTAGTCTTGGTCTGTTTACCTAGTTGACAAGGCCCACATAATTCCTTTTTAGAACCGATTTTTGGTAATCCTCGAACAATCTCTGACTTGGAGATTTTCTGTAGATCATGAAAGTTTAGATGCCCTAATCTTTCATGCCATAATCTATTAGAAGAAGATTCTATTACAGAATTACACATGGTTTTTGGAATTGCTGGAATTGTATAGCAATTGTCACTTGACCTTTTTCCTTGCAAAACACACACTTGATTAGTATCCAAAATTCTGCATTTACGTTTATTAAACACAGCAGTATAATTTGAATCGCATAATTGACTAATACTAATCAAATTTGCTTTTAACCCTTCAACATACAAGACATCCTTTAAAACACAATCACTTGAGGTGTTGACCGTACCTTTTCCTGTAATTGTTGCAAGACTTCCATCACCAAAAGTAACTGTTCCACCATCATACCCTTCAAATGATGAAAACAGTGATTTAATTCCACTCATGTGACGAGAGCATCCACTGTCTAAATACCAAGAATTCTCTTTGAAAGCATTTAAAGCAGTATGAACTACTAAGCATTTCAAATCTGATTTTTTTTTCCAAACTCTCTTGTATTTTGAAGATTGAGATTGTTGTCTCTTCACTTGTGATTGCTGTGGAATTTTTTCCATCCTTTGAGATAGAACTTCAAACCTATTATTGAGAAATATAGAGTTAGTTTTCTTATTATGATAAGATTTTGGAAAACCATACAATCTATGGCAGTATGGACGTATATGTCCTCTAATGCCACAAAAATGGCACACAGGAACAAATTTGAACTTACCTTGGAACGCCTCTTGTTTTTATCTTTTGTTTAAAAAATTTTGTTTAACAAAAGGTTGAGCAGTTCTACCAAACCTGTATGAATCGTCATTCTTTTGACATGCTGAAGCTTGATGTCTCACCTTGATAGGAATGGTAGAATTCTTCTCTTCTTGTTCCAAAGTTTTGGATGATGAAGGCACAAATTGCACAAAGTTTTTAGGAAGACATGTATAAGAACCAGATTTTGAACACTCACCTTTTTCGTATTCTAACCCACATGTTTCCTTGCTTGACCTTTGTTTATTCAGAATATCCTACAACATATTAGAACCTGACTTAAATTTATCAATATCTGAACATACCTTTTTGAGCATGTGTTCCCTTTTGTTCTCTGCTTCAGTGAGGTAGGTTACATCTGAGGTTACCTCAACTGGGCAGAGTGTTTTAAGATCTGAAACTTCTTCTTGTAATTCTTTGATCTTTGCTCTTGCTTCATTCAAATCTTGAGTAAGTATTTCATTTTCTTTGGCAATCTTTATTTTCTCTTTCTTACTCTTGACACATTCTTCAAACAAATTGTTATAAGCTACTTGTAGCTCACACATGTCTATCTCAGAATCACTCTCATCTGTATTGAAACCTTCTGTCGAATTTGATGTCACTGCTGGAAAGGCTACTGAATTTTTTGGTCTTTCATCTTCTTGCTCAGAATCTGACTCTTCTTCCATGTCATCATTTGTGAAACTAGTATATGCCTTTGACTTCCTTTTTTTTATTTGCACATTCCTGCGCAAAATGACCAAAACCTTGACATTCAAAGCACTTGATTTTCTTAAAATCCTTACCTAGTTTTTCTTCTTTCTTTGTGTTGCTTGTTGATGATTCATCCTTTTTGAACTCTTGAGACTTTCTGTTCTTCATAAACTTCTTGAAATTTTTTGTTAGTAACGCAAATTCATCAAGAAAATTATCAGAATCAGTAGTTGAATTAAGAGCAATACCTTTTGACTTACGTTGAGATAGAAAATTCATCTCATATGTTTGCAAAGATCCTACCAATTCCTCAACCTTGATAGAATCAAGATCTTTACTCTCTTCAATAGCTGCAACTTTCATCATGAATCTCTCTGGAAGAGATCTTAGAATTTTTCTAACAATTTTATTTTGAGGAATGGGTTCACCAAGAGTATATGATGAATTAGAAAGATCACTTAATTTAGCATAAAAATCATCAAAACTCTCATTTTCCTCCATTCTGAGCGTCTCAAACAAGGTTGTTATTCGCTGCAACTTTGCATTTTTAACAGCAGTAGTTCCTTCATGAGTAACCTCCAACAAATCCCAAGCCGTTTTAGCAATTTCACAATGAGAAATTCTTCGAAATTCATCAATGGTCAATGCTAAGAATATAGCATTGATTGCTTTGTTATTCCAACCTGCATTGTCAAAATCAGTTTTCAACCATGTATTTACAGGCTTAGGAATATCATTACCTTCAGTATCAGTAATCGTTGGTGGAACATAACCATTAACAACAGATAGCCAAACTCGTTCATCTATTGATTTCAAATACGCTCTCATGCGAGCTTTCCAGTACGAGTAGTTTGAACCATCAAAGTGTGGTATTTGATTAGTACGAGTTTCCATGCTGACACCTCCTCCGATACCACTTGTAACTCAAGAATTCTCACAAGATCGTTAGTCAAAAATGGAAACAAAAATGCGGAAAAAAATAAAAGAGACAATACCGAGATTTTTACGAGGAAAACCCAACCTGGGAAAAACCTCGAGTCTATAAGCGACTAACCTTATGAAACAATTCACTAATCTTGAATCAAGAGTACAACCTTATCTTTACCCTAAAGACATTGCTTGTACAACCCATCCCACATAGTGTTTGTTTCACTCAACACTCGTTCTCACACGGTAGAGCTTTGTTTTTGGATCTCCCAAAAACTACACCAACGAGAAATCACACTCTCACTACTCAAAACATATATACCTCACAAGAGTTCTCACTTTCTCTCAAGAAAGAAAATTGGATTACAAAGAGAAGCAATAACCTAAGAAATCTAGTTTGCACGTAGCTTGCACGTAGCTTCTCCAACCTTCACTCAATGGAGATCATTCCTTAATATAGAGAGACATTCACCCTTTTGATTTGTTTGAATCATGATATTATCTGGAATAATTATCCTGAAACAAAACTAAAAGGTGATAAAACACAAATCTATAAAATGATAAGATAGATGATAGGCCAACCAAATAATGAATTATTCTTATAATTTGATTTACTTGGCATTATCATTTAATTATCATATAATTAGCATTATCTCCATGAGAATTATCTCTATAAAACAAATAAAGCATCAACATTATCTCCATGAGAATTATCTCCATAAAACAAATAAAGCATCACAATATTGTAACTAATTTAAAGATAATGAAATTCAAGCATTATCACAATATCGGAAAAACAACCTCATGCATATCCATATTACATGCATGGAAGCATATCCATATTACATGCATGGAAGCATATCCATATTATATGCATGCCTTCCACGTATGAATCACCATGCATGAGCCATGCATAAGCCATTCCACGTAAATCCATTAATTCGGCACTTATATATGTAATCTTGCACTTATATATATACATGATATACGTCACAACACAACACATGATATAAGTCCATTATATGTGTAAGCCATAACACACCACACTCACAATTGTCACAAAAAACCCAACATTGCAGCTGTACAAAAATGAGTACGAGAAAAGTGGCCTGGTAATTTCTTTTTCTTTTTCTTTTGGTGATTGATTTGTAAGGTTCTCATATCATTTCATTTAATTTTTTAGACATTATTTTAAAAATTAGCAATGGGCTATTGTTGTGGTCTAGATGATCAATGGAAACCTGTATATTTGAAATCATTCTGTTAAAATGATTCAAAGGTTTGCATATGAAAGATAGTTGTCTTGTGTTTTTCCTGTCCTATTCTTGTGTGCACAAGAGCTGTCTTTTGTTGTTGCAATACTTAAGGAAAAATTAGAATTTCTGTGTTCATGGGATTGAAGAAGCATACCATGTCTGTATTTTTGTCTGAATAGCTCTATTACAATACCCAGCTATTTTTACAGATTCAGGGTGTTAATGCGTTCATATATGCACCAGGGCTCACATGAAACGGTGTACGGGGTTGAATAACTTACTGTCAAGTGTATGTGGTGGTTGTTTAACATAGTCTCATAGGATTTTATTAGTTATTTGATACTGCTTATTTTCTTTTTCTTTAGAAGATGAGAAAGTGTAGTACAAATAAATTGAGGAAAACAATTATTGTGTATATGTACTCATCAACTGAAGCCTGTGTAAATTATATATGAAGATGCATATGTGGGGGCATGGATCTCAATACAGAAAAGGACTAGAGTCTTTGAGAGGAACACAACCAACAACAATGCTTGAGCTTCCATGCTACTGCTGTGCACGAGGTTGCAGAAACAACACTGACCACCCAAGGTCAAAGCCACTCAAGGACATCAGAACTCTCCAGAACCACTACAAGAGAAAGCATGGGATCAAGCCATTCATGTGTAGAAAATGTGGCGGCATTTGCTGTAAAAGGTGATTGGAGAATCCATGAGAAGAATTTTGGGAAGATTTGGTATTGCACTTGTGGTTCTGATTTCAAGCATAAGAGATCTCTCAAGGATCACAATAAGGCTTTTGGACCATGCTGCTTATGGCATTGACTCCATTTGAAGAGGAAGATGAACCCGCTTCTGATATTGAACATGATAACGAGTCCTCTCAGTAAGTTAATCATGAATAGTCTCTCAATAGTAGTTAAGACACTAATAGGCTTCCTCTAGCTACTGATTGTTACTAATACTTTTTTTTCTTCCTCTTTTGGAAGTTTCTTAGCATTTGGAGACTCTGTATAAATCAATATTAGACTAGTTTATTAAGTTCCTTAAGATCAATTTCTCTCTCTCTCTCTCTCTCTCTCTCTCTCTCTCCATAACTAATGTTATACATTCATGTATACACACACACATTCACATCTTATGTACCTGAGATTAAGATAATTTGATTGTAAAAAAAGGAAATGAATGATATTGATATGCAGATTGGTTCATAAATAGAGCAGTAGATATAATTGTCATTTACTGTGTTTTCCCATTTATTATACTATGTAAAAATGTTAACTGATGTGACTAAAATAACCCTACGAATAAGGTGATAACACGTGTCACCCTTAATGCATCTCGGGTGACGGCTTTGCTTGATGACCAGCCCGGCTTGTCCTTGAGATGACCGCCCCGGTTGGATGTCCGGCACGAAGCATAAAAATACCAGATTGGTACGCCAGTCCGGCTGGTCAAGAATCCGCACCGGTCCGGCATGAAGAACAATCACTCCGGCCCAGCTTATTTGTCATACCGACCCATGTTCTTGGAGACCTTGCACCGGCCCAGGTTCCTTGATGCCTTGCATTGGCCCGGCCACCCATGTCGGGATAAGAATGCCATGCCATGACGGACATAAGACAATAAGATTCTAACCTGTGTCCAATCCTTAGTGGGACACTGAAATTACAAGAGTCCCACTCCAAATAAGAAAAGGAGTCCTAAAAGGACTGTGCCTCCGAACAATACGCTCAACCAATAAAACAAAGAGTTTTAGGGAGCATTTGGTTTATGTTTCAGTTTTCAGTTTTTAGAGTTATTTTCAATTTTCCGTTTTGAGGGTTTGTTTTCAGAAAACTGAAAATGCGTTTGGTTTGGTTGTTCTGAAAAACTGTTTTTGAAAATAAAAACTGAAAATGCGTTTGGTTCGCAATTTTTGATCAACTATTTTATGATTAACATATTAATTATATAAAAACAACATGATATTTGAAGTGCCAAACTCCAAATAATTACATACATGTTTTAATATATATATATATATATAGACACACACTATTTTGTAATGCATAATTAATACACTTAAAAAACATAATTAGACTAAACTTCGAACACACACACACACACATATATATATATAATATAAATCCAACACAATGAAGAACACTAATCTTACAAAGGACAACTTGCATTGCTTTGTAGTTTGAATACAATGGCTTCACTTGGTCATTCAATCAAAGCCAATATTAAAAATAGACTGAGTTGCAGAAGCAACATCTTGACAAAAGGGCTAGTATATACTACCATTTGTAATTGCTGATGAACTTATCTACTTTGTAAGGCCACAAGTGCCACCAATATGGATGTATAGAACTGCTGCAATTCCCAGCAGTACCATGATGTAAGATACCACAAAACTATGAACCAATTGAACAAGATTAGCATATGCTTCTTCATTTGTCTGGAAAATAAAAGCGGTGCGTCTCGGAATGATTTTCATGAAAACGGCTCGGTACGGTTTTTATTTTTTACCACGGAACGAAAGCAGAGCTTGAGAGATTGTGATAGTGACAGTAAAAAGGGATGAAGTTCTGTCCTATATATAGTAGTTGCTGACCCGGATCGGATGGCCCACAATAACTGACAGCTCATCCGTTTTGATCTGGGCCGTTGATCTCAAACGTCACCTCGACATTTAATCCACTGTCATAACTCTTGCATTGAAATTTGCGAGAACGGCGCATCAATTCAAGAGCTGGGGGGCAACTGATGTGACTAAAATAACCTTACGAATAAGGTGATAACACGTGTCACCCTTAATGCATTCCGAGTGACGGCTTTGCTTGATGACCAGCCCGGCCTGTCCTTGAGATGGCCGTCCCGGTTGGATGTCCGGCACGAAGCATAAAAATACCAGATTGGTACGCTGGTCCGGCTGGTCAAGAATCCGCACCGGTCCGGCATGAAGAACAATCACTTCGGCACATGTTCTTGGAGACCTTGCACCGGCCCAGGTTCCTTGATGCCTTGCATCGGCCCGGTCACCCATGCCGGGATAAGAATGTCATGCCATGACGGACATAAGACAATAAGGTTCTAACTTGTGTCCAATCCTTAGTGGGACACTGAATTTACAAGAGTCCTACTCCAAATAAGAAAATGATTCCTAAAAGGACTGTGCCTCCGAACAATACGCTCAACCAATAAAACAAAGAGTTTTACCATCCGTAAAACTCGGACCAGTTGACCGCTATAAAAGAGAAGCATCACTCTCAGATAAATTTCTAATGACTGTTTCACTATTCAAACTCATAGAAGAGCTCTGCATACTGGGGCACTTCCAATAACTAAATCCATACTGACTTGAGCGTCGAAGCACCTACGCCTGAGGACAACCTCAGGTCCGGGTCTTTAAGCTCACGTTTGTTCAAGACGCTCACCTACATCAGCTCCAGCCTGACCGACTGATCGTCATTACGGTATTGTCACCTTTTTGACGTCATCAGTTAACATAGTATTTTCAACAATAAATGATGGATGGGTTACGTTTCTTACTAGTGAGTTCGGCTATTTTGGCGCAAAATGGAAGGGAAAAAAACAAGGGGCTGGACTGTTTGTTTTTCAAAAGTACTTGTAGTTACTTCAAAATCCACGCTGACCCTTTTTTTTTTAACTCATTAACGGCGCGCAATATAAGTCATAAAAAATGTGCATTTATGGCTTGCATGGTATGCCGTAAATAACTCTCATAAATCATTGAAAACTTCATTTACGGTGCGCAAATAACTTTTATAGGGCGCAGAGATGCGTGCCGCAAATATATATACCCTTTTACGGCTGGAGTTTTTACGGCACGAGATTGTGAGCAGTAAAATTTGTTTTATGACGCAAAATGTGCACCGTAAAAGACCATTTATGGTGTAGTGCAGTGTTGTACAACTGTGGAGCCCCAATGAGCTTGCAGAATTAGGACCAATGTTCTTCTCTATCAAAGACTCGGATACGTCATTGTTGGAGCATAATAAAAAACAGAAAGAACAGAAGATGGCCATGGAGAAAGAGATAAAAATTTTCAGAGAGGTGCAAACGGTGATGGAGAAAAGAAAGGAGAGAGACAGGAAGCAGAGAGCTGAGACCCAGCAACAGATCTATATGCCGGGGTTGCAGAAGGGTTCAACCTACTTAAGAGAGAAACCAAAGAAGTTAGGTCTGTAAATATTGAAGTTGAAACAATTAGGTCTTCTAGGACGGGCAAGTAACCCTAATTGTGATAAAACTGAAATAGCTATGAACTAGCGAAGACCCGTGCGTTGCAGCGGGGTCATTAGATAACTATACAAAACAAAAACATGATATTTAACAAATGCCTTAAATGTTGTGTTGCATCTACAACACAACTTTATTGCCTCTGGCTTCAATTTTAAATCCTTGAGAACATTACGACCTGTAAAAAAAAATGGAACTGTACATCACTGGAAATAAAAGTCTTTTAAATTTCAAGGAAAGAAAATTTGGCCAGCAATGGATTGGTATTTCAGTGTCTTCAAACTTGCAGTTCTCGTAAAGGGATATTGCTTAGTAGGCTGATGCAAAACAATACCTTGCTCTAAGGTACCTTGATATTGTTGCTTCATAATAAAGAGATGGAAGCTTAATACCAATGGGAGGACCTATCATCTTTCTCACCTCATTGATCTGAAAAAGAAATGGAGTCAATTATAATAATCCTCTCACAATACTTTTTTACTTATAAAATAAAACCTGAAAGAAAAGAAAACTCAGTTGTTTGCCTTTAATACTTCAACATAGCATTGAAATTCAGTTCTCAGATGCATTCTTCTTCTTCTTTCCCCAAAAGAACATCTAACCTAAAAGTCCATAATTTCTCAAATCCTACCTCATCAAAAGCAATGGCAAGATCAAACAGCACCACTTCAATGTTTTAGTCAAAAGATCCAAAATATAGGAACCAACCAATGTTAATGAGCATTTTAAAACATGAACACCCATGGGAATTAAGAATTAAGAATTACGGCTATTAATGAAAAGAAAATGTAATACTAAAACATAAACACCAACATGAATTAAGAATTAATTGAGCATTTTAAAAGTCAGTTGATGATCAAATTTCAAAAGTTCACTTTTACATTTATTTTCTTAATTTCTTAGAAGCCAAATAAAATCTCATTCAGATATTAATCCAACCACTTGGATGTGATTCTATTGCAGATTTTCGAACATCATATATATGGCCACAAAGTTATCCTGCTTCCAAGAAATTGAATCCAAACTGAATTCTAAAGAGAAGTTTATAGCAGAGTTACTGATATTTAGATATCAATCACCACTCCAATAATTTTGACCCAAAGTGATCTCCAAATGCAAAGAAACAACTATCAAATTTCAAAAATCATTGAGAGAGAAAAACGAAAACAAACCCAATGTAACACCATAATGATCAAGCTAAAAGGATACCTGCAATTAAAAGGATCAGGGTAACAATTAAAATTAAAAAATGACACAGTTAACATATATGACAGGCAACTCGATTGAGTTATAGTGCAGCTGGTCCAACTTCACAAACATGATATATTAACCATTGGCTACCATAAAAGCAAAAGTACAAAAATTAACTACTGAATTTGTGTAAAAGTAATCGTGAATTGGGAGGGTAGTGATGGAAACTTAAAAATCAAATACTTCAAGAAAACAGCTAATCAAACCTGGCTAAAGCGCAAGGAAACACAAGGATGTCTTTTGCTTTGACCTCTTGAATTAGATTCAAGGCCTCTCTCAGTGTAAGCATCCCCATAACTTTGAATATAGGTCTTCAAAAAGAACAAACCTGCACAGCTTTTATCATGTAAACATTAATTAATTTACCTTAAAGAAGATAAAGATCTTTGATTGAAACTATGTAGTTTGGGGAATTCGCTAGGACAATAGAAATTATGAGCCTCACTTTCAAATGATAGGGCCTTGCTCTGGGGTTGCAACAATGGAGAAAAAATAACAATCAAACAAACCAACCAATTAACAATAGTCATGAAAATAGATTAGCGTAGACATGAATCATAAACATATATATATATATAATATAATTACCCGAAGATGGCTCTTGACATGAGCCATGCCAAGGGTTTTTAAGGTTCTTCAATTGAAGAATCGGCTTTGTTGTTGCTCCTGCAAGGAATTAATTAACATAGATAAAATAACTAACAAAATATTTAACTTGATCTTCATTTCAGAAAATCAAGTAAGAAATTCACTTCACCTTATATGCCATCCTTCTGAATCCAAGGTCTCAGCAGTGGCTATGTAACCCAAATTAAGAACCGAGACATGAAACCCATAATTCTCAAAACCCACCCAATTATCAAAGCAATCCAAACAGAGACAACACAAAACAGAATAACAACGAAGCAGAAAATAGTATTAGAAGGTGCGCAGCTGCTTTTCTATCTGTCGACAAAGAAAACATCGTTGTAAAGTAAAGAGCCGATCATACAGATAAACACTTGCGAAGCAGAAGACGACATGGGCAAGGAAGAATGATCGTGATAGGAACTAAGGATAACCAAGGTTCGAACGGAGACCAAGAAACAACAATCAAACAAAGTCAATGGAGGATTAGAATGGCCATGTTAAGATTGATGTGGAATAGCCGAATAACTGGTTGGCCTGAGAGCGCCAGTTGTAGGCGAGATGGGGAAGATGAACGAAGAAAACCCCAATCACCCGTTGTTAGCAGAGGAAGAAAGACGTAAATGGGTACGATAGGACGAACGATCGGAAACAATTCTAAGCATTGGGAAGCAAAATCAGGAACGAAAAAGAGATTTTATAATCATCAATCACATCCAAAGAACATCAACGATCGGGCGTCTTAAAACATTAGATCATTTTTAATTTGGCCATACCTGATGAAGTTGCGAAGAAATGAATTCACTTTCCCCAGAAGCTTTGCAAAAAATTCGATAAAAACAGGGGCGCAGATATTCTGGATCAAAGAAGTGACACTGAAATGTAACAGACTTTCATCCCAGATCACCACCGTACGAACGTAAATACATCGTCAATTATCAGGTTGGATGGTGATAAGGTAGGTGCGTGAACCATCTTTGGATGGTCATGATCTGAAGATGAAAAAGCAATTTGGACAGAGGAGATCGGAAGTTGAAAAAAGCAAATCTGACGGTTGAGAGCTGAGAAAAAGTCTCCGATCCAACTGTCGAAGAACGCCGATGACGACAATCTGCTTCGCGAGTAGAGGGAGAACGTCGGAACTCGCCACAGAATCGCAGCATTCTCACGCACTTTAGTATTTTAGTAATAGATAGATATGTTGATGAGAGTATAAAATAAGCCTAATTGTTAATTTGTTTTCTGAAGGTATTTTCTAGTGTGGTAGTGCCACACTAACCAAACCAATGAAGCATCTTTGCCATGAGTTTTGCATGAATACTATGACTCGGTTCAAGTTTTAGTGTTTTACAAGAACTTTTAGAGTCGCTAATCACACACAGACAACCCTAGATTAACTTCAATACATTCATTAAACAATATTGAATTCATATGCATAGAGAGTAAAAGTTAGTCAAGATTCAATAAAGATAACCACATGGTCTTAATTACAAATGTCTAGAAGGTGTCTTTACAAAGACATTTCTCTTGCGCTGTACTCCAAAAGGGGTGACGACCACCCTAACGCACACATCATGCCCATGCCAAAATCATGTTGAACCACAAAACCCAATTAGCTACGGAGTATAGAGTAATCAACAAAAGTGATCATGAATGATCAAAATGAGGGATATCAACCATCAGCACCTGCGCTTGCGCTCAGATATGCGCAAGCTAGTCTCAGCCAAATAAGCAACACTGCCTTCAAGGTGCTCAGCCTCTGACTCTAGGTGATGGGAGAAATTCCTGCGAAGGAAAACAATTTTTCTTTAAAATGTGGTTTCTGCTAGCTTATTTGCTATATCAAAGGAGTATAAAGCAAAGGTAAACAAATAAAACTGTTAAACCTGCAAGCATAGTGTAACATCAATAAGTTCACTTAAAAAATAACAGAGGCCATGAAAAGAAAGCATCAAAATGTCCATCACGTAAGCAAACAAACTAAAGGAACAGAAATCCAAAATTTAGCCAGATATATAACTTATGAAAGCATTAGTGAGCATATGAGTCCAATCCCGTAAAATAGCATGTCACTTAGTGAGCATATTAATCCAATTCAGTAAGATAGAAGCAGCAAAAAAAAAATAATTTTTTCCCTTTTCTTTTCATCTTTTATGAACTCTAGAAGACCACAGTGAAAATCCAGATAGCTTACCTGATTTTAAAGAAATGAGAGATAATGCCCATGCAAACTAACTAGAATCCAACCTGTCACTTCACTAAAATTTTGTTCAGGTTTTCAAGCCACGGATGAAACTAGCAATCAACGGAAGACTTTACTGCATGTCAAGATATGAAGGAGGAGTTTCCCAACTTGTGTGCTTCCTAAATATGTACCAACTTGGTAATGATTGAATTCATTTGGGAAAATTGAGAGAAAATCTTTCAAAAAACCATAAATTGTAGGAGAACAGACACATAAGACTCTCGGATGTCGTATAGGTTTCCTCAAGAATTCCAAAAGAAGTTAAGGCTCACGGTGAAGATTGCACAAAGTTGACACCAGATAATAATTTCAATGTGGTTTCTAGAATATTTAGTTGCTTCAACACAAAACCAAAATGCAACTTATAAGAGCGTGAATAAACTTAAAAACTCCATAGTTCAATAAAAAAACTTAAAAGTAATCGTAAGAGGTGTCTACTTACAAGGGGAATGCAGCAACGATAAACCTTCGAATTTTTTTCATGTCATACATGTCCCCATACGTTCGGGAGAAGAGGGGATTGAAAGATAAGCCACCTACTTCATTTGGTTGAGCTCCAAAAACGCCCATTGAAACATAGTGTTTACGAGGTTTATCATCAGTATAGTCACACTCAAATTCTGAACAATCATTACCAGAGACCACCTCGCAGACTACATCATCACCCAACAACAAAGGGAATGTCCAAAGCTCAGCTGCAATGATCTCGTCACCTTTCCAGATGCACTGGAAGTCATTCCAAACATTCTTGCGGCTGTTCTAGTGCAAAGTGCCAAGTTCCAGCGATTGGAATGCTAGAAAATGATCGTTAGCGATGGGAACAGCACCACCGCAGAATGGCAGATAAACCTTAGGGGAATGAGACCACTCACATTCAACTATATCGTATGAGAAGATGCCGGATGGAGTAGAGAGAAAAATCTGATTTCCCACTATAGTATGTGCCTTAATACTATATTCTCTATGCGTAGTCGGAAAAGATAGACGAGGAACATGAGGCTGCTTGAGGGAACGCCAAGTCCCAGACTTAAGGTCGAAGACCTCAATACCGTGATATGACAAAAGCCTACTTATCACATATAACTTTTCATTGACAGGACCAATAAGCAAAGGGAAGTACTTGCCGTGCTTCATGCGGTCTAGCTTCTTAATGCCATTACTAGGAGACATTGTGTCATAGACAAAAACATCCCTCGGAAGCCTAGGCTTCCAGTCCAATGATTTAGGGAATCCTCCAACAAAATAGATTTTTGAATCAAAGGCGAAAAAGCTCATACAACTTGGGTAGGTTTTGGGAATTCGGAATAAGAGATTGGTCAGTACTCCGGGTTGTCCATCATCAGAGCTAGGATTAACATCCATGGAGAAAACTTCATAGCGAACCTCAATCTCAACCTCAACCTCATCTACTGTCCAGGTAGTCTCGAAAACCAAGATGACTTTGCCGGTCCTAGGGGAGGAGGAGGAGGTTGAATGGAAGATTGGACTCATGATCTCAAATTGAAAGATTCGAATCGCTGTTGGCGGAGTTAGGGTTTTGCGTGTGACCGTCGATTCAAGAGAACAATAGATATCGAGATGTAGAACGAGATTAATAGGGAGCTGGATGGGTTCAGGCCAGGCCGGAGTGCATGATCCATTGGGCTCAGTATTAAGCCCGTTTTAAATTCGTACGGTGCTAGATAATCGGCGTTGCTTTTGTTTTACATGATTCAATTGTTGTGTTTTGTCTCTGCAGAAAGAGCATGAAGTTCTCCATGTTCTCCGAATCGGACATTCTTAAGGCTACCGAAGTGCAAGTATATCAAGGCAAATACAACGGTTCTTCCAAACCAATAGAAGGAGGCATGTTGGATCTTCGCATGGTATTCTCTCTCTCTTTGTGTGCTTGCTTGATTTGACGGAAAGCGTCATGGAATAGAATAATTGCCTGTTTGGTAGGAAAGAGAAAGGCAGGAGGGGATAGGGAGGAAGGAATCGATCCCTACAGTTAGAATTCCATGGGCGCAATGTTTGTGCTCTAAATAAAAAAATGGTGATGTTGAGTTGAGCAATATTAAGTTGCTAAAAGCTGCCAATGGAGAAGATTCTGATGACAACTATTTGTATTGCCCAGCATCCAAAGATATCCAACATGAGGATTTGAAGCATTTTCAATACCACTGGATGAGAGCTGAGCCTGTAATTATCAGAAACGCGCTTGAAACCGCAACTGGTTTGAGTTGGGCTCCAATGGTCATGTGGCGTGCCTTTCGCCAAATGAAACGTCAAATATGACCGGCTTTTGAATGTGAAGACCTTTGATTGTCTGGATTGGTGTGAGGTGTGTAGCTATTATATTTGCTGGTTGGTCTTGACTACAATACAAATTGTTATCGACATCCAATAAAAATCTAGTATTGTAGCTTCTTTGTGATTAGTTTGAGTATTTTATTTTGTGTCTTGTGTGTTCCGGGATTGTTTACTAACTTTCTTTAAAGAAAAAGGAATTTTTGTTTTTTCTGATTGTTGTTATGATGATAACTTGGAACTTATTGTTCTTGATACTGCTTCATGAATTCCAGTGTATCTAATGTTGCTGGAGAACATTCTTAAATGCTTTGGTAGTTATGCTACTTTAGCTTTGTGGCACCTAATTTCTTTTGGAAATTTCAAACAATTCAAGTTCATGTTCCTAATCTTGTGAGGTAATGGAGTTGTAGTTTTCTTTAGATTCTAAATGGGGTGGGTTGTGGGAGGCTTTATTAGAGTAAATCTAAAATAGACCTTTAAAGTTTTGTTGCATGGTTTCTATAATAGACCTTTCCTTCATTTCTTTCTCAAAAACCACAAAATCTGTTAGAAGTTCCTGTTGTGTGATGCAGCAGGCAATGAGGAGGAATTTTATATCTAGTATTTTTCCCTACAGTGAAAAGTGTAAACATTTGTAGCTAAAGTTGTTTTTGTAATTAGCTTGTATTGGCTATATTTTGCTAATGCTAACTTTGGAGTTCTTTAGTGATTAGTAGTTTAACTAGTTTTCCTGTGTGGTGTGCCTCATCTTACAGAAATGTTTTAGTATTAGGATTAGTAATACACTAATATCTGTTCCTTTTTCTATTTAAATGAGCACTCTTTTAGTTTCTGCAGCATTAAGGTTTATTGCAATCTGCAAAGAGGTATAATTAAACCAACGTTAGTATTTAGTCTATTTTTTTATTGTATTTCACTATTCTCATACCCTTCTAACTTTCACCTTCCCCCTTCCCCGGCCATCCCTATCCCCATCCCCCTTCACTTTAGATAACTGAGTTGTTCGTATTTACTGTTTGGTAAAGATCTAAACTGAAAATTGAAATATGCAGGATGATATTAATGTTCACCAATTCTTCACTGGATATTCAGACGGTCGATTTGACTCTGAGGATTGGCCTCAAATACTGAAACTGAAAGATTGGCCGCCTTCTACTCTTTTTGAGAAAGTGTTGCCTCGTCATGATGCTGAGTTTAAATGCTGCATACCTTTCAAGGAGTATACACATCCTAAGAAAGGTGTTTTAAACCTTGCTGTTAGACTGCCTTGTGAATGTTTGAAGCCTGACATGGGACCAAAGACATATATTGCTTATGGAGTTGCTGAAGAGCTTGGACGTGGTTATTCTGTGACCAAGCTTCATTGCGATATGTCTGATGCGGTAAGCTTAGCCTTTATTTTCACTTGCAAGTTCAAAAAGCATGTTCCTGTTGGTTTTGTAGTTTGCTCAAAGTGTTACATGATCTCAGCACTTGTGAAAATAATTTGCTTGAACGGCGTGGGACTTAGAAAAATCTTGTCATGATCTTCATTTACAACCCTTATAGGAAAAGAAGAGATTCAGACACTTCTAAGTTCTAATTGATTTCATGATTTAAGCTGAGTCATACCATTATCTTTCTATTGTACCTGAACTCTTCAATATACCCCGCCGTACTTGTGTTGGCACGACACAACTTGGGTATGAAATCCATGTCTGATACTACAAAAAGAATTTGGATACTTGTTTTTTTTCTTTGTATGATTCAACTCTTTAAATGTGAAGACTATTAGAGATACAATTTTATATCATTGGCCCAATTCTTTCTTATATAATTAAAACTATTTTTTTTTGAATTAGGAAAAGGGGGTGGGGTTCAAACTCGGGGTTTGAAATTACATATGATTCAGCTCGTCAATTGAGCTACTTGAGATTCATTATTTAAGTTATTAGTTTACAAGACTATTGAACATAATTTCATAAAATAATGTCTCAAAAATAAGAAATTCATTACAAACTACATTGAACATAACATAACATTAATATTTTTATAAAATAATCGTAAGACATTAAGATGATGTACCCATTTACCGGTATCTTAGACTCGAGCTGGATAAGAGAATGTAATGAGAGGATTAATGACTGGAACTTTCACCCATTAAGAACATACTAGTCAACTATCTAACATCTAATGCTTTCTTTTGGCCTCTGGGTATTATCTATTCAGCATGTGCCATTCCTAGGGATATGAAGACAATGTAATGAGGGTAGATTATGCCTTATTTTTCAGCGTTAAAGAATGTAAGCACCAATGCAACCATCAATACAAAAGAATGTAATGAATTTTTTTAATTGTAATAATATTTAATTTTGTTAATCGTCTTTTGATTCATGGTGAGCAAGCACTTGAATGTTAACCAATTCAATGGGGTCTAAACATTTTTTAATTTTCGTTACTCATCACCAGTATATGCTTTCAGTGCTGCAAATTGGAATCAATCCTTGCTGGATATTTAGAAATGATGCTGTTATAATCTATTACAATCTCTTAATACCAATTTCAGGTAAATGTTTTGACACATATTGCTGAAGTGAAATTTCCTGCCGAAAAAGTTGATAAAATAGAGGTATTGAAAAAGAAACACTTTGAGCAAGACCAAAGAGAAATTTTTGGAAAGATAGAGGCTTTGTACGACAAAGTTGGCTGTTGTGGTGACACTCCTGAAAATGGTAAGGACTTTAGTCCGAAGTTTATGGCTAAAATAAGAATGAAATTGACTTTTCAGTTACATTAGATATAGACAACAGTAATGATGGTGGGAAGTTGGTCGTGGTGGAATCCATTGAAGAAGGTGGCCACACTCCTGAAAACGGTAAGGACTTTAGTCTGAAGTTTATGACCATAATAAGATTCTATCAGGAATGAAATTGACTTTTCAATGATATTAGATATAGATAGCAGTAATGATGGTGGGAAGTTGGTCCGGGTGGAATCCATTGAAGAAGGTGGCCACACTCCTGAAAATGGTAAGGACTTTAGTCTGAAGTTTATGACCATAATAAAATTCTATCAGGAATGAAATTGACTTTTCAATGATATTAGATATAGATAGCAGTAATGATGGTGGGAAGTTGGTCCAGGTGGAATCCAATGAAGAAGGTGGCCACACTCCTGAAAACAGTAAGGACTTTAGTCTGAAGTTTATAACCATAATAAGATTCTATCAGGAATGAAATATACTTTTCAATGATATTAGATATAGGTAGCAGTAATGATGGTGGGAAGTTGGTGGAGGTGGAAACCAACGAAGAAGGTGGCCACACTCCTGAAAATGGTAAGGACTTTAGTCTGAATTTTATGAGTAAAATAAGATTATATCCAGAATGAAATTGACTTTTTAATGCTATTAGATATAGACAGCAGTAATGATGGTGGGAAGTTGGTTGGGGTGGAATCCAACGAAGAAGGTGCTCTCTGGGATATTTTCCGGAGACAAGATGTTCCTAAACTGGCGGAGTATCTTAACAAGCACTTCAGAGAATTTCGGCATACTTATTGTCTTCCAGTCCAAAAGGTAATCGTGTGGTGAAATTAGATACAACGCTATTAGCCCCTTTGTATTAAAGGATATGTAGTTGATTACTTAAATCCTATATTTTGTAATAATGCTACTCTATTTTCTGTCTGAGTGACACTGGAGTTTTATTCGATGATACATTGGCATGGGTTATCAGCCATTTTTGGATAAAGTGTTGTCAATTAAATGAGTATGGTTGGTTGGCTGGAGGAATGGTTATTAATTCACGTGTTTGCAAATTTCCTTGTATTGCCAAAACTGTTTGTGGTGTTTTAATTTACTCATATCTTTGGTTTGTAGGTTTATCACCCCATACATGACCAGACCTTTTATTTGACTCTAGAGCACAAGAGAAAGCTGAAGGAGGAATATGGTTTGAGTCATTTATCTATTTGTTGCATTGATTTCATATTGTAAAAGTGTTTTGTGCAAGAATGCATATATATTCTATGTTCTATGATGCAGGTATTGAACCATGGTCATTTGTCCAGAAACTTGGTGATGCTGTCTTTATTCCTGCTGGCTGTCCTAATCAAGTCAGAAATTTGAAGGTGAAAAGCAATTCCTTTAATTTCATTTTTCTATCCGAATGGTGAAATGCGAATATTACTTAAATTGTGGTCCATTGGGATGGCGTATTTTCTCTCTTTGATGATTTTTATTTGTGGGTAATATGCTTGATGTGAGTAGTAGCATCTAGGGATAAAAACCTAGAATATGTGAATTTAAGGAAGCTATTGAACTGAGCGTTTAATGTTCTTATATGTTGTCTTCAAGTCTGGTCTCTGCTACAATTAGTGGATGAATGAACAAATTGAATGTGGTGTGGTGTGCAAGTTTCTTTATATTAGCTTATATTTTTTGTTTGAATTTTATTCTAGATATATTAAAGGAATTTATCACTAATTGTATTGTTTTTTGAATATAACTTGTATGACTGTTTCATAGAGTCATGCATAAAGGTTGCCATGGACTTTGTCTCGCCTGAAAATGTCAGTGAGTCCATCCGTTTGACAGAAGAATTCCGTTTACTTCCTGAGGGCCATCGAGCTAATGAGGACAAGTTGGAGGTATGCTGTCACCTGCTTTGTGGGCACTTTTATAAGCTTTTGCATGGTATAGCATTAACCTGTAGAGTTTCCATGCCACTTGAAAATAACACCTTTTTGTAATATTATACCTCGCTGCTTTCTTGTTTTTTTTTTTAATTTTTTTCATTGTTTCACTGCCCGTTGATGTCATGTGAATTGTAGTTTCTGTTGAACTACCCTTAATATTCCAGTACATAAATGAGGTTTCTCCTGCTGTTTGTGACATATACATCTGTTATTCTCTTGTGGATGCAGTTCATTCGGTAATGCATACGAGAATCTTGATTTGCTTTTCTTAAATTTCACTGGTATTTCACTAGCTGACTTAAAGCTGCTTATTTTTGGTAATGGCTATGAACGGGTCCGTGTAGAAATATTTATGGACTTTGTTTGGGTTTAATTATATTATGAGATTCTAATTGTGCAAGGTTGTATATTATAATCTCAGTGTGGAATTTTTTCCACGTCTACAGATAAAGAAAATGACTCTCCATGCAATGGATTGGGCATTGAAGGGTTTGGAGCCAAATGCAGCGTGAGTATCTTTTCTTCTGTTAAGTTTTTGGTTGAGGTTTGAAGTATTTGACGGCATTATTACTAATTTTCAGGTCAATGATACCTGAGGAGAAAGAACTACAGAAGAACATTGGAAGAGGCAGAGCAAGGAAGAAACGTGGAAGAAAGAGGGCGGAATAGACAGGTTTCAAATTTTCAATTTGTGATTGACCTAGTCATTTTGTCAGACGGACTTCTTATCAGGCATCACTGTATTGTGGTATCTACTAAATTTTATGTCAAAGGTGTTAGTTAAGCAGCAGCGGCAGCAGCAACAACAGCAACAGCTGATCTTGATTGGAATTTTGTTCAAGTGACCAAACTGGCTACTGGAATAGGTGGGTTCATTAGCTGCAGATGCTTGTGGAAGTATTAGATATTTCTAACTTTTGTACAATTAGTTGTCTCATGGTTGTTGTATTTAAGTTGGATGAGATGTTTCCACTGCTTATCTTAAAATTTCATAATATATGGTGTTTTGGTGGTGATTCTGTTGTGTAGATTGGAACATTTTTGTTAGACAAGAAAAAAAGATGACTGGTGGTGTAAATTGATTGGTAATTTGGTGGTGTAAACCCTAGCTCAGGAGCAGGGAAATTTGGTGAAAATATTTGGGCCTATTAATTTAGTTTTTCACCGATTGATATTGAGTTTTCAGACTATTACTGCTAATTTGGTGGTCTCTATCTTTTTTCATTGTCGCCCTCATTTTTCGCTCAAGACGAAGAGCTTGGCATCACGACATTTGCAGATTGAAAATAGATGACGATTGAAGATGAACCATTCTTATGTGTCAAATTGGGGGTAAGGTTTTGCACATATTGATTGAATTCTACGTCAATGGGTCTACATAGAAACATTGACAAAGGCGGTGTTCAAATTTGATCAACCAACAATAAATTTTTGAAGCATTTTCACATTTAAAGCGTTAAAGTTTGATGTTTTTTTTTTTTGATCCAAGAGAGGGGGAATACCCACAAGCCTACTCACTCAATTGCATGCCTAATAACTCTAGGCCAGCAGACCCCAATATGATCTTCCCAAAGCAGATGGAGCATATCTTTTGGAGGTTCACGAACTAGATGAAATCCTCCCTCATATTTGAGAGCCCAAGTCGCCAAAAAGTCAGCACAGCGATTACGCTCCCGATACACATGACAAATACGAACCTCCCACTTTCGTCGCAACATAACTAGGCACTCAAAAATCAAGTTAGAAAAATGCAGGTTAGGCAACTCTCCCTGATTCATCCAATTTGCAACTAGCAGCGAATCCGTCTCCAACACAACCTTCCGAAACCCTGCATTCCAAGCCAAGTGCAACCCCTTGGAAACAGCCCAAAGCTCCGCTTCTGCTGCACTACACAACCCAATATTAATCATGAACCCTGTCATCCACCTTCCTCTAAAATCGCGAACCAAACCTCCACCACCAGCCAAGTTCAATGGACCTTTACAGCAACCATCTACATTAAGAGTAACCCAACCTTCTGGGGGAGACATCCAAGAAACATACTTGGTCACTACTGGATTTGTAAAGCTACTTTCATTTTGGTGGACACTAAACACTTTCCCAATGTCACCAATATAACTATGGAAGAGCTGCATCTTCATGTTCTCAAAAGTTAACTTTCCACGAAACACAAAATCATTTCTCCACCTCCAAATATACCACACAGCCACTGCAAAGCCCACACTCCAATCATGCACGTCACCACAAATAACATGACTTTTCAAATTATAAATAAACCACTCACTAAATGTCATACCTTCTTGCCGTTGGATTTCATTCTGTGGCAACAAGGACCTCCAAAAATTGGCTGCCAGCGGACATTTCCGAAACACATGGTCCACATCCTCAACGGAAGTCGAACAAAATTTACAATAAGGATCACTGGTGAAATGCCTACGAAGCCTCTCCGCATTACACATCACTTTTTGATGGAACACCAGCCAAAGGAGCACACAAATCTTTTGAGGGACCTGGATCTTCCATATAATATTCCAACAATGATTATCCATCATAGTATCATAACCCAAAGCTAAACCATATGCTGACTTAATAGAAAAAGTGCCATTATTAGTCAAACCCCAGCAGTCCCCATCATGCGCATTATCATCATCACGAATAATTAAAGCCGCAAGCCTCATCTCTATATTTTCTGGCAAAAACCCTCTCAACTTATCCCATCTCCAACCCAAATCCTTTCTCCAATAACTCGCCACTGTATTATACCGCTCGACTAAAGTTACTTGTTGTAAGCAGACTTCAATTAAAGGCTTGTCACCCAGCCAAACATCTAACCAAAAAAGAGAATTTTTACCATTCCTGACTAAGGTACGCATCCCATCCGATAAAACTTTGCTTGCAGACAAAACTCCTCTCCAAAGGTTAGAGCAACCTTGTTTCATTCTGAAACAAGAAACACTGGGATCTCCACGAATATATTTTGTACAAATAACTCGAGCCCACATACTCTGAGACTCATGCAAAAGCCTCCAACCAATTTTTGCCATAAAAGCTTTATTCATTAGAGCCATCCGCCTAATACCCAAACCTCTAGCTTGAATGGGGAGAGTTAGCTGCTCCCAATTAATCAAACTGATAGGCCTTTTTTCGTCATTTCCTCCCCAAATAAATCTTCTTACAAGCTGGTCAATTTTAGTGCAGATCTCCTTCGGCACTAGAGTGGTTTGCATGACATATAAAGGCATTGTAGTAAGAACCGACCGAGCCAAAGTAATACGGCCCGCAAGAGAGAGATATCTTGTCTTCCATCCATCCAACCTAGAAGACACCCGATCCACTATATATTGATAATTCTTCACACTGGTTCGTCCATGGTTCGAAGGTGTCCCCAAATACTTCCCTAAATTATCTGTGAGAGGAATACCTGAACTAGCAGACAGCTCAATCGCCATATCCCGCGGCACATTTTTTGAAAAATAAATAAGCGACTTCGCAAAATTAACTCGCTGACCCGAGCTAGCGCAAAAAATATTCAGGCATTGAAATACTGTATTAATCTGATCCATGGATGCCTCAGCGAATAACACCAAGTCATCAGCAAAAAACAAATGAGAGAGCTCAGGACCATGATTAGCCAATTTGATCGGTTTCCAGTCACCACAAGCAACAGCATGATTTATTAGATGGCCAAGTCTTTCTACGCAGAGAACAAACAAATAAGGAGAAATTGGATCACCTTGCCTAATACCACAACTAGGCTTAAACCATTCCAATTGATCTCCATTCCAATTAATGGACATGCGAGAGGTTGAGACACAACTCATAATGCTTCGGATCCAAACATCAGATAAACCAACTTCCATAAGCGTGTCTTGAATAAAATCCCAAGATAGACAATCATAGGCTTTTTCTAAGTCAATCTTAAGCACCATACAACCTTTCCCAGATCTTTTCTTCCCCAAAGTGTGAAGGACTTCCTGATAAACAACAATATTATCCGTAATTTGTCTACCAGGAACAAAACTACTCTGATTGGGTGCCACAACATGAGGAAGAATTTTCTTCAATCTATTTGTCAATAATTTCGTAATCACCTTGTAACCAACATTACACAAACTAATTGGCCTAAACTGCGAGACCAATTCTGGGTTCGGGATTTTAGGGATAAGAACCAATGAAGTATCATTCACCCCCTCCGGCATGTTACCAGACTCCAAAAAATCCAACACAAACCTACAAAGCGTTTCCCCCACAGAGTTCCATAATCTCTGATAAAAGCCAGCATGTAACCCATCCGGACCGGGAGCTTTAAAAGGCCCCATATCAAACAGAGCACTTTTAACCTCTTCAGGTAAGAATACTGCATTTAGAAGACAGCTTTGGACTTGATACAACTCTGGAAACCAACCCTTCAGTGCCAAAGAGAGATCAACAGTTGCTTTTTGCGTAAATAGCCTCTGAAAGAAATCCCTTACTAAAACTTGAAGATCAATCGGATTTGAGACCCATTCCTCACACTCCGGAGTTAATCGAAGTTGAGTGATTCTATTACGGCTCCTCCTAACCAACGTTGAAGCATGATAATACCTAGTATTCCTGTCCCCCGACTTAATCCATTCTTCTCGGGATTTTTGAAACCATAACAACTCCTCCTGATAAAGAACCGCATTAAGCTCCTGCCGTAATTTGGCTTCCAACTGTTGCATATGATTGGTAAAATGGACAGCCAGCTTGAGCTGCACACCACCTATTCTAGCCCAAAGCCTCCTTTTCCTCCTAAAAATACAACCAAAAGTATTATGATTCCATTGTTTTAGAGCAGTTACTAATCGCATATTATTAACCATAAGATGATCCTCCATCTTCCAAACTTGTTGCACCACATTTCTAAACTCCGGGTGAGTAAGCCAAGCCGCTTGAAATCGGAACGAATAACCAGGCTTGACAATCTGATTCTGAAACCGAATCAAGAGAGGAGAATGATCCGATTGATGCTTAGGAAGATGAGTTACTGAGGCTTCCCCAAACATCTCCCTCCAACTTCCATTACAAACAGCTCGATCCAATCTGGCCCCCTTATAGGTATCCCTCAGAACACCTCTACTCCAAGTGAACATTGGACCATTAAACCCCATATCAATTAGCCCCTGCGCAAAAATCCAATTCGAGAACCCTGAACAACGACTACTGCAGTTCCCACTTCTAGAACTCCCTTCATCAGCAGACAATATAGAATTAAAATCACCAGCAACAATCCAAGGCATATTGCTCTCTGAAGGCTCCAACACCAAATCACGCCAAAGCAAATGTCGGAGACTAGGATCCGGGCTCCCATACACTACAGAAAACAACCAAGGTTGCATCATATCTTTTTGCACCCTCAAATGAACTAATTGAGAATTAGACCGAAGGACTTCAATTTGATAAACATCATTCCAAAACACCCAGATGCCACCACTAAACCCGAAAGCTTCCACCCGAATCCAGTTATCAAACTTCAATTGTTTACACAACCAATCAGCCTGAGAACCACTCACCTTAGTCTCCAACAGACCCAAAATACCAGGCTTATGCACTCGCAACAAATCCTTCAGGGCTCGATTAAAACTCCTTGAAACCGCCCCTTGACAATTCCAAATTATGCAATCCATAAACATTAATAACAAAGCAAAATGAACCAAACCCAGAGCATCACCGCACAAATCAGCAAAAAGAGGATACGAACCACCACAAAACTCAATCTATCTGGCTCCCCCAGCGACCACCTCGTTCTCAAAGCCCAACCCATTTGGTAGCTTCGCCCCTTCCTTCTCCAAACCCTCATCTGAATCAATCCACCCCTCCTTATTTTGATCGATCAAGAGTTCATCAGTATTAGACCCCGCCAACTGCCCCAATAACGGGGGATCTTGATGATTCTCCAATAAAGCATTTGGTCGTTGATGGGGACTTTTATTTTTAGAAGTAAAGCTACCATCATTTTCCACAACCGTGCGCACAATTTGTTCTCCATTCCTAGCCCCCCTCACCAACACATGGGACGGTTCTGCTGCAGCACGACGATGACCCGTAGGACGCTTATGTCCCTGCACTTCAACATCTACAGTTACAATATTTTTACCCTTATCAAGCAGAGGACCAACTTGGTAGGCCAGCTTCTCACCCATAACTGTACTCCCTTCCTGGGCCCTAAGCCCATCGCCTTCACCTCCCCCTTGGATAACTCTCTTACCTTCGCGGCCCAAATTAGGCCCATACCCCTTTTGATTATCCACTAATTTCCCGTCAACCCGCTCATTTAAGTGCTCCTCCTCCAAATCCAGAACCGCAAATCTTGACTGCTGCATGATATTCTTTCGAGAATCTTGCACTTTCAAACTCAAATCGTCTCTCTCTTCCCTCACCCCCCATTTACTCCTGTTCCCATGTGATTTTTGATTTGATTTGCGAACTTTACTCTTGGCCAACATCCAGGGCCCAAACTCCTCCGTAATTTCCGGTTGGACAATGACATCATTCACACTAGAATGACGTGGCACCTCATGGAGACATTCTCCCTTAGCCACCTCTCCCGGCGGACCACCACCATTCTCCATCTTACCATCATCTTCTTGGTTATTGCTTTTATTCAATAAACATTGATCCTTACGATGGCCATAACAACCGCAAGCAAAACAAACCAAATGAATCCCTTCGTACTCAATGCGCCGAATCCTCCTCCGCAATCGAAACTTTGACAATAATGGTTTAGTTAAATCCACTTCCACACAAATCCTAGCAAACTTACCCCGGGAAGTAGACTCAGTCGCACCATCTATCTTCACAGGTTTACCAATCTTCTCCCCTAAACGCATTAAAAAAGCATGGTCATAATACTCAATTGGAAGACATGGAATACGTACCCAAACTAGCAACCGCTCCATACTTTCCCGTCCCGGATCAAAGTTCGGATACCATTCCCGAACTGTAAGGTAATGATCCATTATCATCCAAGGACCCCCATATTTGGCAAATTCATAGTCATCTATAGAGGAGAACTTAGCAAGTAAGTAATCATTCCCAACCGCCACTAACTCCATACCAGCTTTTGGCCTCCACAGAGTGTTAATCCTTCGTAAGAGAAAGTTATAACCAATAGATCTCCCAAGAAGTTTGATAATCATCGTTCTCCTCCATGGGGCTCTCAACCGGATTTTCTCCTCTTTTGAGAGCCGTATGACTGGACAGTCACTATCCTCTTCCTCTTCCATCGTTTCTCCTTCATCATCTGAGACAAGCTCATT
This sequence comes from Euonymus europaeus, assembly GCA_963580455.1. Classification (NCBI taxonomy): domain Eukaryota; kingdom Viridiplantae; phylum Streptophyta; class Magnoliopsida; order Celastrales; family Celastraceae; genus Euonymus; species Euonymus europaeus. The sequence goes on from OY756962.1 coordinate 9,650,622, forward strand.
TAGATTCTCCTCTTGACACCCAAACTGAACATGATCAGCTCTCATCAAAGTTTCTCTAAACGATAACCGTTTAGCAGATCCATCCCCCTCATCCATTGGTACAGCCCCCAACTGAGTTTCCTCCACATAACTCAGCAAACCATCCGCCTCCATGCCTTGAGCGTCAAATTCAGCCGTTTTAACCTTCTTGTTACTACGGATAAGTAGATCCATTTCCTGCGGAGATCTCAGGGCAGCCGCTTGAGTCATCAGATCTTCCAACTTGTTGGGGCCTAAAAAAAGTGATGTTACACATCCATGTGAGTGTAAATGGTGAATGTTACAAAAATAAAAGATAATGAAAAGGAAGAAAAAAAGTAATAAAAATTTGTTACATGAGAAAGCACACACTAAGAATAGCCGTGAAGGCTACAATTCAAAATTCGAAGGTTTGAACTAAGCTAGCAGTGGAGGCTACAACCTAGAGATTTAAATAAAGTTCAATGCTACGGATAGTTGATCGGAGTCATGCTAGAAAATGATAAAATTTTAGACATTGGCTCCATGTTTGAGGCAAGTCTCTGCTATTTTTTTTTCATCTTATAGGCCTCTGTTGGATTGATGACATGATGCTGGCTTCTAAGAGAGTGGGAGATCGTGTATTTATATGCTGAGTCTTGGTTCCGATGTTACTCTACCACTCTCTCTTGAAAATGAGGACGGTGGGCAATGATGAACAACTTGCTACTTACTCGGGTCATTGGCTTCGTTCTCTGGATTTGTTGAGGCATGATGTGTGCTCATTTATCCCACTCCTCTGGAAAGCAGGACACTTGCATATTGTTAGTACTGGGGTTGGGGGTCATCGTTGCTTGAGCATGAAGAATGGCTGTGAGGTCTAAATCGATGGCCATGGATGGATTCTGAGCATTTTTTGTCGTGTTCATATAAGAGTTCCTTTATTTTTGTCTCTTGGTTGCAAGTAATGGCTAGTAACGTGCTGAAAAAATTAGTGGCATTGATGATCACATCGTCATAATCTTCTGAGTTTTTTTCATCTTTATTTGGCTAATTGATAAGTAATCCTATTCCTTCCAGAAGAACACGACTGCCAATTGATTTATTACCTCTAACATCTAAATTTACATGTGAGAATCCCTACAAAATAACAAAAGTTAGTTTAAACTATCTTTTGGGATTGTCACATGTCACCATACGATTCACTAATTATGGGTCCACCATGCCACGTGCCACCATATGATTGGCTGATTATTTTAGATGTAAAAAAAATACATAATTAAATGAATTGAGTTTAATTAGATTAATGCGTTTTTTGATATATAAATTTTATTCAATTGGTACAAAAAATTACAAACCATAACTAAATAGATTGGAATTGGTATTTTATGTCTCATAATTTTTTTCCTAAATTATATCTTTCATCAAGACTTTAAACATAAATTTACAATGATGCGTAACTTATACACATTATATTTATAGAGTTTGTTTATCATGATTTTGAATTATAATTTTTATAAAGGTAATTTAATTTAGATTATACATTTTATATAAGTATCTTCGTCAACATTTACAAGTAAGTACGATGTTCATTACTTTATTATATTTATAGAGTTTGTTTATCATGATTTTGACTTATAATTTTTAAAAGGGTAATTTAATTTAGATTATACATTTTCTAGAAGTATCTTCATCAACATTTACAAGTAAGTACCATGTTCATTACTTTATAGTTTATATGTATATTTTGAATCACAAAAATTAAAACTCATTTCAAGATCTCATAGGAGAATTCATTTATTTTTCTATATGTTATACGATATAAATAGCGTCATCCCAATTCACGTGAAAAACTCGATGTCGAATAAATTATAATAATATGTTATTTATTTGATTTCAAAAAAAAAAGTTATTATCATGAATATACACAATACATAGTATATTGTGGTATTAATTAATTAAAATATCAACTGTCATTAAAAAATATATAAATACAATTGACTTAAGGAAAAAATGAAAAGTTAAATACATTAGAATTTTTTTCCACGACTATGATATTTAATTATTGCAAAGCATCATGAATTGTAAATTTTTTATATAATTATTAATTTTAATTATTAGATTTATTTTTTCTCTCTTCAATCCTACGTGACTTCCTGTGAATAATTCGTAAGATTTAAGATTAACTAAAAAAATTATACAAATGATATATAATGGTATTGATAAATTTGGGATATATAATTTAGTACTCGCACTACGCGCGGTGTGTCTGTATATATATATTAAGTTATTATTTTTTCTTTGTTAACAATGGTTTTTATTATTTTATTAAAATAGATTTTTTTTATAGTTATCGGTACTCGATTGTTTTTTTGTTGTGTTTGTTTCGTGATATATTTTTAATAGATCAATCAATCAATACCTTATACTAACATGAAATCATCAAAAATTAGGAAAAGGTTTTCTAGGGAACCACATCAGCTTTTCAAGTATACATAAGTTGACATCTGTTATTTGCCAAACTAATAAAATCTGTTAATTTATTAATTAAATAATTTGTATTTAGGAAAGTAAATGTTGCAAGAGAAAGAAACCGTTGTTAATCAAAAATTGAATGGTCGCCTAAATTACTTTGGGAGGAAGCTCCTCTTCTTATGGTGCATGATACATGCCAGGTTCGTCTCCTCTAAATCACTTTTCTGCGTGACCTATCGCCTTCTACGCACATATGATTTCAAATTAGTCAATACCTTATACTAAAACGAAATTATCAAAAATTTGGAAAAGGTTTTCTAGGGAGCCACATCAGCTTTTCAAGTATCACACAAGCTGACCCTGTTATTTGCCAAATTAATAAAAACTGTTAATTTATTAATTAAATAATTTGTATTTAGGAAAGTAAACGTCACGAGAGAAAGAAACTATTGTTGACCAAAAATTGAATCGTCGCCTTAATTACTTCGCGGGGAAGCTTCTATTCTTATGGTGCATGATACATGCTAAGTTCGTCTCCTCTAAATCACTTTTCTGCGTGACCCACCTTCTACATACATATGATTTCAAATTAGTTTGATTTTCAGCACTAACCTTTGCCTATGTACGCTGACCTAGATAAGGAAGAACCATTTTCCTTCCGCTAAATCTCATGTTTCAAATTGCTGTTTGCTAAATTATCTGATAATTAAGTTTCATGAGCCTACTTAGAACAACGTTGTTCTTTTATCTCCTTTTATATTTGAAATTGTTAGATATGAAGTATCAAGGGCTAAAATTAGATAATGAGTTTATACATATAAGATGGATTAGTCTAGGAAAAGTGTATTGGATGTCTTTGGTTTGTATTATGAGTTGTCTTTTTGGAGAGTTGCCGTCTCGAACTACAAAGGAGATCTGTGATCATCTCACCAAACTCTATGAGGCGAAATCTCGCCACAACAAGATTTTTCTGAAGATAAAATTCTACACTCTTCGTATGATTGAATCTACTTCGGTGACAGAGCACATCAACGCTTTGAATATTATGTTTTCTCAACTCACATCATTGGGATATAAAGTAGAACCAGTTGAACGTGCTGAACTTCTACTCCAAAGTCTACTAGATTCATATGATCAACTCATCATCAACCTTACTAACAATGTTTTCACGGAATACCCAGTCTTTGATGATATTGTCACTGCCATTCTGGAAAAAGAAAATAGACGCAAAAACAAGGAGGACAGGTTGGCTGGTTCACATGAAGCTAAGGATTTAAAGATGGAAAGAGGGCGATAAATGGAACGTGGCTCAAGTGGGAGCCATGATCATGGTAGGTCCAAATCAAGGACTAAGAAGAATCTTAAATGCTACTTATGTGGCAAGAAAGTGCACTTGAAGAAGGATTGTTGGAAGAAGAAGAATGCAAAGAAAAAACTCTCAAGGAAATGTGGCAAGTACTTCAGATGATGATGAAATTTTGTATATTGAAGCAATGCCGATCTCGAAAGGTGAAATGAACTTTAATGATACCTAGATTATTGATTCAGGTGCTACATGGAATATGACCTCACGAAGAGAATGGTTTCATCAGTATAAACCAATCTCAGAAGGATCAGTGTTCATGGGTAATGATCACATCTTGAAGATTGTCAGTATTGGAACCATCAAACTAAAAATTTATGATGAGACTATTTACACTATCAAGGAGGTTCGACATGTGGAGGGCCTGAGAAAGAATCTATTGTCTTTAGGACAAATAGATAGTCTCGGTTACAAGATCCAAACCCAATATGGGATAATGAAAATTATTTGAGGCGCACTTATAGTAATGATGGCAAAAAAGCTGACTTCAAATTTATACAAGCTAAACGGAGAAACTATAATTGAAGCAGAAGCATATGTTACATCAAGTAGTTAAAAAGATTAACCTGCAATGAAGTGGCATCTCAAACTCGGACATATGTCTGAACGAGGATCGAGAATTCTTTCCGAGAAGAATTTATTCCCTGGTCTCACAAAGGTGTCATTACCTTTTTGTGAGCACTGTGTTACAAGTAAGTAGAATATATTGAAATTCAGCCTATCCAGTTCCAGAAGCGAGAATATTCTAGAACTGATTCACTCTAATGTGTCACGCCCCTCTCCCAGATAGGTGCAGATGAGCACCCATGAATCCCAGAGACGTGACCGGCAGGGAACTCCTCCGTTCCCCGAACCGGATTTACACCCCAAGCTACCCAAACACTACATAAGTAATCTCACATATATATGTCTCAACCAAATCCCAAATACTGCCATAATGGAATGTAACATACAAACCAGAGTCTACAGCGGAATATCACATAGATACGGAATACCGTACAAAACACAGATACTACAGACAGACAAACCATTCCCACCAGCTACATCACGCCTCACGCATCCCTGCGCTGATCATCCACTCCGGCTATCTCACCTGAAAACATGTGAATGAAAGGGATGAGCTACAAAGCTCAGTAGGGATATAGAGGAATATCAATCATCAGAATAAACGGAAAGTAAAAGCTCAAGAGGTAAGTGAGATGAACAGAAACTCAAATAGTGATACACTCCCGTATCACCGAACTCCAGTAAATCAGAGATAAAGTAAGAAAGTCTGTATGATATAGAATGCATATAGAGAAATCATAAGTGGTACACATCACAACTCATCACAATCAGTCAATCCGTAGGGTAGATGCCGAGTAGGCTCCACCACTACCATCCTCAAGTACAACTCTCAAATCAGTACTCAACCATAATCAAACTCAAATCCGTATCAACACAAATCCGTATCAACTCATATCCAAATAACAACAGAAAATCCTCCCCTGGACCCACCCTGATCCCCGCAAGGTGTCTCCCAGTCCAGGTACTCCCCAGATTGGATGAGGATCAAGCCTACATCAGGTACTCGATAGCATCGCCTACATCGAAGAGCGTCCCCTAGGATGTACCTCACCTCAATCCGGTCTCCAGGTACGTACCCGATCAAAACCATCGATAAATCATCCAGTAAGCTGGGTTGCCCGATGTGGGTCCCACGCTCTACAAATCATCCCGCCATAATCTCACAAATCATAGAAGATCATCATAATGGAATCCTATCCGGACTCTCGAGGGTAAAACCAGACATCAGGAGGTGGGCCCCACCAATGGATGTGGGCCCACAAAAGGATAAGTGGGCCCCACCAGGATAGTGGGCCCCACGAGAGAATAGGTGGGCCCCACCAGGATAGTGGGCCCCACAGGAGGGTGAGTGGGCCCCACGAGGATAGTGGGCCCGCAAGAGACACAAAAATACTGCCAGTCGTACATATACCTCCAAAACACCCACATATAATCATAACATATTGCAATTGCGGAAATAAATCAGATAAGAGTATAAACAGAGAAATTCCCAACCTCCGGGAATTTCACACCAATAGACAAATAGGAGTCCGTCGAATACGGAACCCCCGGAACCCCAAATAAAAACTAGGGCAGAATCCCTACCTGAAATGTCGACTAAGCTAATTCGTAATACGTCTGAAAACTGCAAATCAACCTCCTGCATCAAAATACGGATACGTATACACGACAGTCAAAATACGTAAAAGTCAACCAAAAGTCAACCTAAAGGTCAACGGTCAAACAGGGTCAAATAGTCCACGGTCAAACCGGGTCAAATAGTCAAACCGGGTCAACCCAATCAAAACGGGTCAAACCCGAGTCAACGGGTCAACTCGGTCAAACCCGAGTCAACTCGCCGGAGCTAAGTCAACTCGGCCGGCCGGTCGCCGGAATCCACTTTTCCGGCGAAAGTTTCCGGTCACTCCTACATCAAAATGAAGGCCACAACAACAGAAATCTAATGGTACCTGCCTCGTTCCAAAATTCCTACTGAATCGACCGGGATCGAGCTTTGAAATTTTGAAAAACCGAAACTTCGCCGCCTGATTCCGCCGTCTACGGTGGTCCGATGACGACGATTCCGGTTGGGTTTTGCTCCTCTCTCCACAAGCTTCAATTTGATACCTCACTTGCCCCAATCGGACCACAAACACGAAAAACCCATTCAAAATTCTCCCATCTCTCTCTCTTACGTTGCTACTGCCGGAAACCCACTGGAAAATCTGGTATATGCCAGATTTTCTGGTAAATTACCATTTTGCCCTTCGTCTTTCCCTATATTTACTTAAACTTCCATAATTCGTAACAAATCCAATTCAACTCCGATTTCAGTGATTCTTGCGCCTATATTTTTCTAATAATATGTAGTATTTATTAAAAATATTAAATTTGAAAAATTATTATATTTTTTAAAATTTTGGGTTCGGGATATTACATCCTCCCCCCCTTAGAAAACAATTTCGTCCTCGAAATTACCTAAAGGGTAATTATTAAGTACTCAAAGGTAAAATAATTAGTATAAAATACGAAAAATACCTAGGTCGTAAACAAGTCTGAATAGCGCTCCCGCATATCTGACTCTACCTCCCAGGTAGCCTCCTGAACTCCATAATGCTGCCATAACACCTTAACTAAGGGTATGGTCTTCGAACGTAATCTCCGTATCTGGCTATCCAAAATCTGAACCGGACGTACCTCATAAGTAGCATCCTCTCCAATCTCCAGAGTCGACCAATCAATAATATGGGAGGGATCCCGATGATACCTCCGTAACATAGAAACATGAAATACACCATGAACTCCGGACAACTGTGGTGGCAATGCCAACCTATAAGCCAAACTCCCTACTCTCTCCAAGATCTCAAATGGTCCAATAAACCTAGGAGTCAACTTCCCAGATCTACCAAAACGCTGTATCCCTCGCTTCGGACTGACCTTGAGGAATACATGATCACCCACCTGGAACTCTAGAGGTCTCCGCCTACGATCTGCATAACTCTTCTGACGTGACTGAGCCGTCAGAAGTCGCTGTCTGATAACTGCCACAGCCTCAGTGGTCTGCTGAATCAAATCTGGTCCCAACAGGGGTCTGTCCCCAACCTCCGACCAACAAAGTGGTGACCTACATGGTCTACCATAAAGTGCCTCAAATGGTGCCATCTGAATACTACTCTGATAAGAGTTGTTATACACAAACTCTACCAGTGGAATATGCGTCTCCCAATCACCCCTGAAATCCATAACACACGACCGAAGCATGTCCTCCAAAATCTGTATAGTCCTCTCACTCTGACCGTCAGTCTGTGGGTGAAACGCTGTACTAAAACTCAACATCGTCCCCAGGGTGTCCTGAAAACTGCTCCAAAAGCGAGAAGTGAAACGAGGATCCCTGTCGGATACAATGGACACGGGTACCCCATGTAGCCGTACGACCTCTCGAATGTAAAGTCTAGTAAGTGTCTCCACCGAGTCAGTCTGCTGAATCGGTAAAAAGTGAGCAGTCTTCGTCAATCTATCAACAACAACCCACACAGTATCATGTCTCCTCACAGTCCTCGGTAAACCCATCACAAAATCCATGCACACATGCTCCCACTTCCACTCAGGCAATGGAAGCGGCTGTAACAATCCAGGAGGTCTCCTATGCTCTGCCTTCACCTGCTGACAGGTAAGACATCTCAACACCGTCTGGGCCACATCTCTCTTCAGTCCGCTCCACCAATACTGTCTCCGTACATCTCGATACATCTTAGTAGCACCAGGATGTATCGCGAACTGAGAATAATGTGCCTCTCTAAGTATCTCATCTCTCAACTCAACATCTTCTGGAACCACCAATCGGCTTCTAAAACGAACTCCTCCATCAACACCTCGAATCCAACCATCCATATCCTCAATATCATCAAACATCGCATCACCAAGCTGTGCATCCAACACCTTCTGTACTAGTGCTGGACGACTCACCAAACTGCTCAGGGAACATCTATCACCCCTGTCACTAACATCTAGTCGGTACTGCCCAATGATGTCCACCAACTCAAACTCCCGCAGTGACAGTCGTGCCACTGCCAACTTCCTACTCAATGCGTCAGCCACCACATTGGCCTTGCCTGGATGATACTGCAATGAGAAATCATAATCTCCAAGGTACTCCATCCATCTCCGCTGCCTCTGATTCAGATCCTTCTGTGTAAATAAGTGTCGTAAACTCCTGTGATCTGAAAACACCTCAAACTGCTCCCCATAAAGGTAATGTCTCCACTGCTTAAGTGCGAACACTATAGCAGCCAACTCCAAATCATGTACAGGATAATTCCTCTCATGTGGCTTCAACAGTCGTGAAGCATACTCCACCACCCTATCCTGCTGCATAAGCACACAACCTAAACCAATCCCTGAAGCATCACAATATACATGATAACCAATACCACTATCTGGAATAGTCAGGACTGGAGGTGATGTGAGTCGGGTCTTCAGCTCCCGAAAAGCCTGCTCACATCTATCAGTCCACACGAAAGGAACACCCTTCCGCGTCAACTCAGTCATCGGTGAAGCAATCCGTGAAAATCCCTCTATAAACCTCCTGTAGTAACCTGCTAATCCCAGGAAACTACGAATCTCTCCCACTGTCCTCGGAGTCCTCCAATCCAACACAGCCTCCACCTTGGCAGGATCCACTGCCACTCCATCTCTGGATATCACATGCCCCAAGAATTTCACCTGAGTTGCCCAAAACTCGCACTTACTCAGCTTGGCATACAACTGATGCTCTCTGAGTGTCTGCAGAACAATCTCCAAATGCCCCATATGCTCCTCCTCTGTGGCCGAATACACCAATATATCATCGATGAAGACTATCACAAACTGGTCAAGATACTGTCTGAACACTCTATGCATCAAATCCATAAAAGCTGCTGGGGCATTGGTCAGCCCAAACGGCATGACCAGAAACTCATAATGACCATATCGAGTACGAATTGCCGTCTTCGATATGTCCTCCTCTCGAATCCTCAACTGGTGATAACCTGACCTGAGATCAATCTTGGAGTAATAGTGACTACCCCTCAATTGATCAAACAAATCATTTATCCTCGGTAACGGGTACTTATTCTTCACAGTCACCCTATTCAACTTCCTGTAGTCCACACACATCCTCATCGATCCGTCCTTCTTCTTCACGAAGAGGACTGGAGCACCCCATGGTGAAGTACTGGGTCTGATAAATCCTAGACCCTGCAACTGCCTATCCAACTCCCTCAACTCTGCTGGAGCCATCCTATACGGTGGAATAGAAATCGGGTCTGTACCCGGATATAACTCAATCACAAAATCAATCTCTCGCTGTGGTGATAATCCTGGTAACTCATCAGGAAATACATCCAAATACTCCTCTACCACTGGCACAGCCGTACTAGCCTCAATCTCCGATGTAGAAGTCAAGCTCGCCACTAGACAGTCAGTATATCGTGGGTTGTCAAGAAAGTGAGAACATGTAACAACCCGCGACCCACAAAAACTAACTCGCCCAGATGGTGATGTCAGCGTGACCCTACGCTCTGTACAATCTATCACAGCATCATAGTCAGTCAACCAGTCCAATCCAAGTATCACATCATAGTCAGTGAAATCCATAACGTATAAATCTGCTCGGAACTCGTGATCAGCAAATCGAAAAATACAACCCCTACAAATGCTCCTCACCACAGTACCTGAACCCAACGGAGAATCCACTACCAATCTCCTATCCAAATCCGAAATCTCTAACCCCAATGCCTCAACGAATGATGTAGAAATAAACGAATGTGTGGCACCGGTATCAAATAAAACACGAGCCCAAGAACTGAAAAGTAAAACTCTACCTCCAATAAAATCACGATCTGGTGCTGGCTCGGGTGCAACTGCATAAACTCCAGCTCTCTGGCCCTGCCTCTGCTGCTGCTGCTGCTGTCTCACTGGTGGTGCTGGAGGTCTGGCCCCTCTGCCTGCTGGAGCTCTAGGTGCTGGTGCTGGAAGTGCTGGGGCTCCCTGTCCTCTGCCTGATGGTGCTGTACGACTCCTCGGGCAATACCTCTGAACATGTCCTGGTAGTCCACAAGAGAAACACAATGGGCTATCCGCCCTGGGACAGTCCGATATCATGTGCCCAGTATGACCACACGCATAACAATACAATCCAGATATGGACCCCTGTCCCTGTCGTGGACCCTGCTGTCGCTGCTGCGGACCCTGCTGTCCCTGTCTCTGAGAACTCTGCTGCTGACTCGGACGGTCCTGTCTCCTGTCCTGGAATCTCTGCCCCTGATCCGATCTGGGTCTCTGTCTCTGACCCTCAGTCCTCTGTCTACTACTGCTCCCTGAGGCAGAAGAAGTATCTCCGTACTTCCTCTTATGAAGCTCCCAATAATCCTGTGAATCAACCATGCTCCTCTCTATATCAAGTGCCCTATCAATGGACTCCCGATAAGTACGAACCATCATCCCTGCTAAACGCTCTGAAATGCGGGGTTTCAGCCCGCGCTGAAATCTCAGTATCTTCTTCTCCTCAGTGGCAATGTACTCCTCTCCATATCGACCAAGCTCCTCAAACCGTGCCTGATACTGTGACACTGTCATATCTCTACTCTGAATCAGCTCTAGAAACTCCTTGGCCTTCGCAACGCGAATGGCCTGGGAAACATACTGTGCTAGAAACAGAGTCTCAAACTCCGTCCATGGAATTGCCATACACTCCCTACCAATAGTCATACTCTCCTACCAGACATAAGCATCATCCTCCAAAAATGCTGAAGCCAACAAAGCTCTCCTCTGATCAGGTATCCTGAGTGTCACCATCTACGTGTGTCTACCATATCCGAAACGTAAACGTATAACTATATAAATCAACTACTCCAAACGTAAAAGAAAGAATAACTCACCAGATCAGCCGGGAAGCGCGTGATGTGTAGCTGGTGGAAAAACAAAAGAAACTGAATAACCACTCCAAAAACTAACTGACCACCTCCGATACCAAACTGTCACGCCCCTCTCCCAGATAGGTGCAGATGAGCACCCATGAATCCCAGAGACGTGACCGGCAGGGAACTCCTCCGTTCCCCGAACCGGATTTACACCCCAAGCTACCCAAACACTACATAAGTAATCTCACATATATATGTCTCAACCAAATCCCAAATACTGCCATAATGGAATGTAACATACAAACCAGAGTCTACAGCGGAATATCACATAGATACGGAATACCGTACAAAACACAGATACTACAGACAGACAAACCATTCCCACCAGCTACATCACGCCTCACGCATCCCTGCGCTGATCATCCACTCCGGCTATCTCACCTGAAAACATGTGAATGAAAGGGATGAGCTACAAAGCTCAGTAGGGATATAGAGGAATATCAATCATCAGAATAAACGGAAAGTAAAAGCTCAAGAGGTAAGTGAGATGAACAGAAACTCAAATAGTGATACACTCCCGTATCACCGAACTCCAGTAAATCAGAGATAAAGTAAGAAAGTCTGTATGATATAGAATGCATATAGAGAAATCATAAGTGGTACACATCACAACTCATCACAATCAGTCAATCCGTAGGGTAGATGCCGAGTAGGCTCCACCACTACCATCCTCAAGTACAACTCTCAAATCAGTACTCAACCATAATCAAACTCAAATCCGTATCAACACAAATCCGTATCAACTCATATCCAAATAACAACAGAAAATCCTCCCCTGGACCCACCCTGATCCCCGCAAGGTGTCTCCCAGTCCAGGTACTCCCCAGATTGGATGAGGATCGAGCCTACATCAGGTACTCGATAGCATCGCCTACATCGAAGAGCGTCCCCTAGGATGTACCTCACCTCAATCCGGTCTCCAGGTACGTACCCGATCAAAACCATCGATAAATCATCCAGTAAGCTGGGTTGCCCGATGTGGGTCCCACGCTCTACAAATCATCCCGCCATAATCTCACAAATCATAGAAGATCATCATAATGGAATCCTATCCGGACTCTCGAGGGTAAAACCAGACATCAGGAGGTGGGCCCCACCAATGGATGTGGGCCCACAAAAGGATAAGTGGGCCCCACCAGGATAGTGGGCCCCACGAGAGAATAGGTGGGCCCCACAGGAGGGTGAGTGGGCCCCACGAGGATAGTGGGCCCGCAAGAGACACAAAAATACTGCCAGTCGTACATATACCTCCAAAACACCCACATATAATCATAACATATTGCAATTCCCAACCTCCGGGAATTTCACACCAATAGACAAATAGGAGTCCGTCGAATACGGAACCCCCGGAACCCCAAATAAAAACTAGGGCAGAATCCCTACCTGAAATGTCGACTAAGCTAATCCGTAATACGTCTGAAAACTGCAAATCAACCTCCTGCATCAAAATACGGATACGTATACACGACAGTCAAAATACGTAAAAGTCAACCAAAAGTCAACCTAAAGGTCAACGGTCAAACCGGGTCAAATAGTCCACGGTCAAACCGGGTCAAATAGTCAAACCGGGTCAACCCAATCAAAACGGGTCAAACCCGAGTCAACGGGTCAACTCGGTCAAACCCGAGTCAACTCGCCGGAGCTAAGTCAACTCGGCCGGCCGGTCGCCGGAATCCACTTTTCCGGCGAAAGTTTCCGGTCACTCCTACATCAAAATGAAGGCCACAACAACAGAAATCTAATGGTACCTGCCTCGTTCCAAAATTCCTACTGAATCGACCGGGATCGAGCTTTGAAATTTTGAAAAACCGAAACTTCGCCGCCTGATTCCGCCGTCTACGGTGGTCCGATGACGACGATTCCGGTTGGGTTTTGCTCCTCTCTCCACAAGCTTCAATTTGATACCTCACTTGCCCCAATCGGACCACAAACACGAAAAACCCATTCAAAATTCTCCCATCTCTCTCTCTTACGTTGCTACTGCCGGAAACCCACTGGAAAATCTGGTATATGCCAGATTTTCTGGTAAATTACCATTTTGCCCTTCGTCTTTCCCTATATTTACTTAAACTTCCATAATTCGTAACAAATCCAATTCAACTCCGATTTCAGTGATTCTTGCGCCTATATTTTTCTAATAATATGTAGTATTTATTAAAAATATTAAATTTGAAAAATTATTATATTTTTTAAAATTTTGGGTTCGGGATATTACATAATGTGTGGCAAGCACCGGTCATATCTTTGGGAGGAACAAAATTCTTTGTTTCCTTTATTGATGATTATTCTAGAAGATGTTGGGTGTATCCCATCAAGAGAAAGATGGATGTGTTTCCAGTCTTCAAAATATTCAAAGCCCTTGTGGAACTTGAATCCGTTAAAAGGATCAAGTGTTTGAGGTCTAATAATGGAGGAGAATACACTGACGATGAGTTTGATATTTTTTGTAATAAAAAAGGTATCAAAAGACAGTTCACTACAACATACACTCCTCAACAAAATGGAGCGGCAGAGCAGATGAACAAAACCTTGTTGGAAAGAACGAGGGCAATGTTGAGAGCTGCAGGCCTAGCAAAAGGCTTTCAGGCAGAGGCAGTCAAAATCGCCTGTTATTTGATAAATCGATCACCTTTGACTGCAATTGAATTGAAGACACCGATGGAGATGTGGACGAGTAAACCAACTGATTATTCAAGACTTCATACATTTGGAAGTGTTTTGTATGTGATGTTCAATGCCCAAAAAAGAACAAAGTTAGATCCAAAATCCAGGAAATGTATATTCTTGGGGTATGCTGATGGAGTTGAGGGGTATCGCCTATGGGATCCCATTGCCCATAAGGTTATTATCAACAGGGATGTTATCTTTGCAGAAGATAAGTTGCAAGAGAAAAGTGATGATAACATAGAGAAAGAAGATTCAGAGATTACAATAGTTCAGACGAAAAAAAATTCTGAGGAAGAAGTTGCTTCTGAAGCAACATTTGAGCACGAGGTACAAGAAGTTTGAGTGTGAGACTCAAGCTGAGGCTCCTGTAGAGGCTCTAGAAATTCGGCGGTGAACTCGAGAGAAAAGACTGCCAACTTGGCACTTAGAGTATGTTACGGAGTGTAATGTTGCATACTGTCTTTTAATAGAGAATAGTGAGCCATCAACTTTTCATGAAGCTAGAAACAGTTCAGATGCATCTATGTGGATGACAACAATGTAGGAGGATATTGAAGCTCTCGATAAAAACAAGACTTGAAATCTCACTACCAGAAAAGCGCTAATTACCGATGGAAAATACCGACGGAATAATTCGGTCAGTAATTGGCGATAGATTTTCGACAAATTTGCGATGAAAGTCCTTTAAGGAATTTTGCAGACGATTTACCGACCGAATACCGACGAATATATTAGCGACGGATAATTTCGTCGGTATATTTTGGCGGCAATTGTGCCGCGAACTTTGCCGACAGATTGCCGACGAAATGTCTGTCGACAATTACTGATGGTAAATAAATCCGTCGGTAAAAAGTTGAATGTTGATTTTTTAATTTGTTAAATATTTAAAAATATCTAATTTTGCCGACGGAATTTGTTCCGTCGATAAGTTATATTTTTAATTGTTAAAATATATATTTTTAATTATTTTAATTTTGCCGACGGAATAAATCCGTTGGCAAATCAATTGAATACTTAAAAAAAACCCTAACTCTCCTTTCGTTTCCTGCCTCTCCCACCTACGAGCCATTGTCAAATTTCTTCCTCTTCTCACGGTCACCGAACTTCTCCTCCTCTTGCCGGCACAATTGTCACCGTGGGTCGTCGGAACTCCTCAAATATTGGCAGCGCGAACTGACCGGCATATCGAAACTGGTGGCACTTCCTATGTCCAAGCAAGTGGAATTAACAGGTATTACCCTTTAAATTTTGAAGCCTTCTTGGTCTACTGGTTTGATTTGGGTACAATTATTTTGGAAACAATTGAAACTACTCTGGCACTCCTTAAGTTGGTAGATCTGTCGATGGGTCTCTCCTTAAGTTGTTGAGATTAGGTCTTGTTTTTAGTGTATTGAAGTTAATTTGGTGCTCAAATTACATGAGTCATCTGTTGTTCTTTTTTAGGGATGCAAACTTGCAGAGCAAGTGTGATTGGTGCTGAAATTACATGAGTTATATATGTAGTTTTTATTTTTTGAAATTAAGAACTACATGTGTTGTATGGTAAAAGTGTGGCTAGTGAAAGAGAGATTATTGTTTGTAACTATCTTTTGTATAGTGTGTTGACTGTTGGTAATGGTGGGTAAATATAGTGCTTATACATTCAATGTATGCTTTTCTTGACGTGATGAGCTTACAACTCCATTTGCTCCTCCTCTATTCCAAGTAGTTTTTTTTTAAATTTCCAGATGAATGTTTTTTTTTGGTTATAAAAATTGCAGTTTAATTTCCAGATGAATGTAATCTGCTAGACTTTGGATTTTGTTTCAATGGCTTTAAGTGTAAATTGTGGCAGTGAACCTTCTTTGGAGGGGAGCTGACTATTTCAAACAGCCTTTGAAGCTTTTACGCGTTGTAGAAACAGAAGCCTGCCCTAGTGAGTCAACAGAAGTTGGGGAATCAAGCTTGATTGATGTGCTCTACAAAATCAAGCTTCCTACTACAACAAAGAGGATTTCCATCGCATTTAGATTCTTGGTCAGTTAATTTTGTGTTCCTGAATATAGTTTGGTGAGTCTACTTGGGGGAAGAGTTGAGTGGATGGGGAAGATCACCATTGTGTGAAAAAACAAGTTACCAAAGAAACTGGTAAGGTAACCTATTGAATTGTTTCAGAGCTCTCTCTCTCAACGTTTATAAGTATTGAATTTAGTTTATGAAACAAATCATGTTAATGTTAGCTTAAGCTTTGTTAGAATATGAATGTGTGACTGTTGCTCCCAGGTGATTTTTTTGCTCTTGGGTTTAATTTTCATGGGTTTTTGTTCTTAATAGAGTTTTCAATGTGTGTGCTTCCCAGTGCATCTTTCTCCCACAGAGACAATAAAGACTGCTGTGAGAGTAATCTGCTCACCTGGGAGAGAGTGAAAATTGAAAGCAAATTAGGTCATCACCTCATCTTCTTCAAGTTTGTTCTTTAATTGGTTTCTTAATGACTGTAGCACCTCTAATGAAAGTAAAAATGATAGTCTTTTTTTCAATTCAATGAAGCAAAGGGACTGATGAATCATATAACTATATATATATGTTTATGTATGAGTTTATTTCTAGTGAATAAGTTTCTCTAATTTTTTTTTTAATTTTTACCGACGGATTTTTTTTAAAATTTTTTAATTTTTATTTTTACCGATGGATTGCCGACGGATTTTTTTAAAATTTATTATTTTTTTAAAAAAAATATGTTAACGACAGAAATCTCCGTCGGTAATTTACCGACAAAAATATGTTTCGTAGGTAATAAAATAGCGACGAGCGTTTTACCGACGCATATTGATCCGTCAGTAATTATTATTACCGACGGATTTTTCTAGATTACCGACGAAAAAATCCGTCTGTAAAATGCGGAATTCTTGTAATGTCTTGTACCATTACCACGTGGAAGAAAAGCCATTGATAACAAATGGGTTTACAAGATCAAGCGAGATAGGAATGATCAGGTGGAACAATATCATGCTCAATTGGTGGTAAAAGGATATGCTCAGAAAGAAAATATTGACTTCAACGAGATATTTTCTGCGGCGGTTCGACTTACAATAGTTAGAGTAGTCCTGGCCATGTGTGCTACATTTGACTTACATTTGGAGTAGTTAGATGTTAAAACTGCATTTCTTCATGGAGAACTTGAAGAACAAATTTATATGCTTCAACCAGAAGGTTTTGCTAAAGAAGGCAAAAAGAACTTAGTTTGTAGTTTGAAAAAAATCTCTATATGGTCTCAAACAGGCACCGAGATGTTGGTATAAGAGATTTGATTTCTTCATTAGAAGCCTTGCATACAATAGACTCAGTTCAGACTATTGTACATACTACCAAAGGTTTGAGGGAGATAGTGACTTTATTATCTTGTTGTTTATACGTGGATGACATGCTGGTGGCAGACCCCAACGAAGATCGTATCCAAAAATTGAAGGCACAGTTGGCTAGAGAGTTTATATGGAGGATCTAGAACCAGCAAACAAGATTCTCGGGATGCAAATTCATCGATACAGAAATAGCAGAAAGATTTGGCTTTCACAAAAGAATTATTTGCAAAAGATCTTGCGGCATTTCAGGATGTAAGGTTGCAAGCCAGTTTCTACCAAACTTCCTACTAATTTCAAGATATCCTCAAGTATGTGTACTAGCAATGAAGCATAGAGGATGAAGATTTCTCAAGTACTGTAAGCATCAGCAGTGGGAAGTTTAATGTTCGCTATGACATGTACAAGACCAGACATTGCACAAGTAGTAGGAGTGGTTAGTCCATATATGGTGAATCTTAGTAAAGAGTATTGGAATACTGTGAAGAGGATTCTGAGATACATCAGAGGAACCTCAAATGCTGCATTAAGTTACAGAGGATCGAAAGTACAAACTGGTGTGGCTCTGTCTATAACAAAAGCAAAATACATGGCGGCTATACAAGCTTGCAAGGAAGCTATTTGGATACAAAGGTTATTAGAGGAGCTCGGGCACAAATATGAGAAAATTACTATATTTTGTGACAGTCAGAGTGTCTTGCATATTGCAAGGAATCCGACATATCATTTAAGAACAAAGCACATAGGTATTCGGTATCACTTTTTTGTGAGTAGTAGCATATGGAAGTGTGGATATGCAAAAGATTCGCACAGATGAAAACCTAGCAGATGTGATGACCAAGCCGATCACCATTGACAAGTTTCTATGGTGTAGATCCTCATATGGTCTAGCGGAGACATAAGCAAGCATGAAATAAAAAGTATAGAAAGAATGTTGTGGAGACATGATAGAATCTCAATCAAGTTTCCAAGTGGGAGAAATGTTGGACCAAACTAAAGTTCCTTAATTGGATTTAGTTGAGAAGAATTAGTTAGCTAGTATTAGTTGGCTAGTATGATTAAATGTGAGAAGCATTTCTCAAGCCTATATAAAGGAATCCCTCATTTGTTTTAAAACACACCATAAGAACGACAATTGTAGAGAAAAAGAGAGGGTGAGAGTGAGGGAGAAAAAGAGAAGTTTTTTGTATTGAGAGGTTTTTAGTTTTTTCTCCTAGTTTCAAGAGAGAGTATCATTGTTCTCTCCTTGTTAAATTAGAAAGAAGGTTATAACTCTCTATTCCATATTGAATTCTTATATGCCGATCCGTGATTTTTACCCTGTTCATTATGATTTTTTCACGTAAAATCTGTGTTTTCAATTTCTCCTTTTACTATTTCAAGTTCATTTGAAGCCGCGATCCTGCTCTATATGGACTGTCAATTTACAACATATTGCACCTTGTCGCTCAATTGCCGAAGCTAAGAGGTGTGGTTCTGCATAGTGGTATCCTCTCTAGCCTTTGTGTGCTCTACCATGTAAAGATCACATTTTGCTTTGCCATTTATGAGAATCTCAACAAGATAAAGAACATGAAGTGTTCTGCACTAATAACCCATGATATTTGAAGATTATGTTATTGTTAAGTTGGATACTATTATTATTTAGTTATTGGGTTGGGCTTAGTCCATAGGCTTTGTGTGTTGGGCTGGTTAGTAGTTTTATACCAAAAAGAGGGGATATATATTTGAGTTGTCCCATGTAACCCTTAGAACTTATTGAGCTAAAATTAGTACATTGCAGCCGTCGTGGACGTAGGCATCATTGGCCGAACCACGTTAAAATCCTGTGTCAATTTTGTTTTTGATTCTTGCCTGGTGTGTGTGTGTGATTCTTGATTGTTGCTGATTATTGAACTGTGGCGTTACAATTGGTATCGGAGCAGGTTGTTATTTCGGAAGTACTGTTCACGGCAACACTATTCACGACGGCTCTGTTCACGGCAGCTCTATTCACGGCAGGATACTGTTCACGACAGGGTACTGTTCATGGCGAGTACTATTCACAGTTTTTTGTGTTTTGTATCTGCTGGGTACTTGGTTAAAAATATTGTGATTTAGGGGTACAGTGTTCACTGATTGCGTACAAGCTATGGCTACCGATGAAGTGAAAGTTGCTGGGTTTGAGAAATTTGATGGTACCGACTTCGCATATTGGCGTATGCAGATTGAGGATTTCTTGTATGGGAAGAAGTTACACATGCCTCTTCTTGGTAAGCAACCGGAAAAGATACTCGATGACGAGTGGAAGCTTTTAGACAGACAAGTGTTAGGAGTTATTCGATTAACTTTAACACGGAGTGTTGCTCACAATGTTGCTAAGGCGGCAACTACGAAGGAACTCATGGATACATTGTCAGAGATGTATGAGACGCCGACTGCGAATCACAAAGTTCACTTGATGAAAAAGTTGTTCAATTTGAAGATGCAAGAAGATACTCCTGTTGCAAAACACTTGAATGAATTTAATGATATTGTGAATCAGTTGGAGTCAGTTGAGATTGTCTTTGAAGATGAAGTGCGGGCATTGATCGTCTTGGCATCTTTGCCAAATAGCTGGGAGACTATGAGAACAGCAGTGAGCAACTCTACTGGCAAACAGAAACTTACCTATGGTGCTGTGAGAGATCAAATTCTGAGTGAAGAATCCAGAAGAAAGGATGCTGGAGAATCCTCAAATTCTGGGTCAGCCTTGAATGTGAATGACAGAGGCAGACAGTCAGATAGAGGTAGACAGTCAGATAGGAATTCTGGTCGCAGCAAATCTAGGTCAGGGAGAGGTAAAAGTAAATCCCGTTCTGGGAAGAAACAAGATGGTTGTTGGCATTGTGGCAAGCAAGGTCACATTAAGAAGAACTGTTGGTCTTTAAAGAAAGAAGACAACGAGAAGGACGATGTCAATGCAGTAACCGATGATATACATGATGCTTTGTTGTTATCTGTTGATTCAAACTCTGATTCTTGGGTTCTGGATTCAGGGGCTTCTTTTCATACTACGGCACACCAAGAGATCATGCAGAACTATGTGGCTGGTGATTTTGGGAAGGTGTACTTAGCTGACGGTGAAGAGCTGAAAATTGTCGGTATGGGAGAAGTCAAAATCAAGAGTTCGAATGGTTCAGTTTGGATTTTGCAGAAGGTCAGACATGTTCCGCAGTTGAAGAAAAATTTGATTTCAGTAGGTCAGTTGGATGACAGTGGCTATTCTGTTAGATTTGGTGCTGGTGCGTGGTCAGTGACAAAGGGGGCAATGGTTGTTGCTCGAGGCAAGAAGACTGGCACTCTATATATGAATTCCAATTGCACTGGTACTATTACTGTTGCAGAAGGACTGAGTAACTCAACACTTTGGCATGAGAGACTTGGTCATATGAGTCTGAAGGGCATGAAGGAACTTGTGTCAAAGGGAAAGCTTCCTGGAGTTCAGAAAGTTCATATTGACATGTGTGAGAGTTGTATTATGGGGAAGCAGAAGAAACTCAGTTTTCTAACAGGAGGAAGAACACTGAGGAAGAACAAGCTTGACTTAGTACATACTGATGTGTGGGGGCCTTCTCCAGTTACTTCTCTTGGTGGCTCCAGGTATTATGTTACTTTTATTGATGACTGCAGCAGAAAATTATGGGTTTATTTTATGAAAAATAAATCGGATTTATTTGGTATATTCAAGAAGTGGAGAGCTCTTGTTGAGACTGAAACAGGTTTGAAATTAAAGTGTTTGAGATCTGACAATGGTGGAGAATATGTTGATAGTGGTTTCAGGGAGTTTTGTGCTACACATGGGATTAGGATGGAGAGAACTATCCCAAGAACACCACAACAGAATGGTGTTGCAGAACGTATGAACAGAACTATCAATGAACGTGCTAGAAGTATGAGAATTCATTCAGGGTTGCCTAAGATGTTTTGGGCTGATGCAGTTAACACCGCAGCTTATCTCATTAATCGAAGTCCGTCAGTTCCACTTGAGAATAAGCTGCCTGAAGAAGTTTGGAGTGGTAAAGAGGTAAAATTTTCACACCTTAGAGTGTTTGGTTGTGTTTCTTATGTACATGTTGACTCTGATAATCGCAGCAAGCTTGATGCTAAATCAAGGAAATGCTTCTTTATTGGTTATGGAGATGAGCAGTTTGGCTATCGATTTTGGGATGATCAGAACCGAAAGATTATCAGAAGTCGGAATGTGATCTTTCATGAGAGCTTGATGTACAAAGACAAGCCTGATGAAAAGGTGAAAGAAGTAGATAAGCCTGAAACTGTTCATATTGGTATTCCTGAGTCTACATCAGTTGAGCAGGAAGTAGGCATTCCTGTCATTCCACATGATGGTGATGATGAACCGATCACTCCTCTAGTTTCTCTACGGAGGTCTACTAGAACAGTAAGAGCTCCTGAACGTTATTCTCCTTCTTTGCATTATATCTTGTTGACTGATAATGGTGAGCCAGAAAGCTTTGTAGAAGCTAAACAGGATGTGAATGTGAAAAAGTGGGAGCTGGCCATGAAAGAAGAAATGGATTCTTTGATGAAGAATCAGACGTGGGAGTTAGTGAAACAACCAGCAGAAAAGAAGGCTTTGCACAACAAATGGGTGTACCGGGTCAAAACAGAACATGATGGCAGTAAACGGTACAAGGCTAGACTGGTTGTGAAAGGTTTTGAACAAAGATATGGCATCGACTATTCTGAAATTTTCTCTCCTGTAGTAAAGATGCCTACAATCAGAATGGTACTAGGAATGGTGGCTAATGAGAATTTACATCTTGAGCAGTTAGATGTAAAGACAGCTTTTCTTCATGGTGAATTGGAGGAAGTGATTTATATGCATCAGCCAGAAGGGTTCTTAGTACAAGGAAAAGAAAAACTTGTGTGTAAACTGAAGAAGAGCTTGTATGGTTTGAAGCAGGCTCCAAGACAGTGGAATCTGAAGTTTGATAACTTCATGATTAGTTCAGGTTACACCAGGAGTGAGCAAGATCATTGCTGCTATTTTAAACGGTTTGAAAACTCATATATTATTTTGCTGTTATATGTCGATGACATGTTGATTGCAGGATCAAGCATCAAAGAGATTAATAATCTGAAACAGCAGCTATCAAGCCAATTTGAAATGAAGGATTTGGGGAATGCTAAGAAAATTCTTGGAATGAGAATTACAAGAGACAGAACCAAAGGTACATTAAAACTTTCTCAATCTGAGTATGTGATGAAAGTTTTGAGCAGGTTTAATATGGACAAAGCAAAGTCAGTTGCTACACCTTTGGGGAGTCATCTAAAATTGTGTAAGGATCAATCACCTAGATGTGATGAAGAGTGGGAGCAAATGAGTAAAGTTCCTTATGCTTCTGCTATTGGTTCCCTTATGTATGCTATGATCTGCCCTCGACCAGATATTGCTCATGCAGTGGGAGTGGTTAGCAGGTATATGAGTAATCCAGGAAGAAAGCACTGGGAGGCTGTGAAGTGGATTATGAGATACTTGTGTGGAACTGTAGATTATGGGTTGACTTTTACTTCAGGTGAATTGAAGTTAGAAGGGTTTGTAGATGCTGATTTGGCTGGTGACTTTGACAGTTGTAAAAGCACTACAGGCTATGTTTTTACCTTAGGAGGTACTGCTGTTTCTTGGAGTTCCAAGTTACAGAAGGTTGTTGCTTTATCTTCTACTGAAGCAGAGTATGTTGCTATAACAAAAGCTGCGAAGGAGATGGAGTGGTTGCAAGAACTGATAGAAGAGTTGGGAAAAGGAAGGGGTAAGGGTGTTCTCTACAGTGGCAGTCAGAGTGGTATATTCCTTGCCAAGAATCCTGCCTTTCATTCTAATACCAAACACATTCGGAGAAGATATCATTATATCCGCCAAGTTCTCAAGGAAGGTTTGTTGAAGCTTGAGAAGGTGTGTGGGAATGAAAACCCAGTGGATGCTTTGACGAAGAGTGTGACGATTGGTAAGCTGGAGTTGTGCAAGGCTTCAGTTGGTCTTCTAGCTTGAAGATGGAGATTAAGGCTGCGTGTTGGTGTCAGTAGTGGTGTTACTGATGTAACTGTTCTTACAGTTTCTTGATAGTATCCAAGTGGGAGATTGTTAA
Source organism: Euonymus europaeus (assembly GCA_963580455.1). Classification (NCBI taxonomy): domain Eukaryota; kingdom Viridiplantae; phylum Streptophyta; class Magnoliopsida; order Celastrales; family Celastraceae; genus Euonymus; species Euonymus europaeus. The sequence goes on from OY756962.1 coordinate 9,674,095, forward strand.
GTTGGATACTATTATTATTTAGTTATTGGGTTGGGCTTAGTCCATAGGCTTTGTGTGTTGGGCTGGTTGGTAGGTTTATACCAAAAAGAGGGGATATATATTTGAGTTGTCCCATGTAACCCTTAGAACTTATTGAGCTAAAATTAGTACATTGCAGCCGTCGTGGACGTAGGCATCATTGGCCGAACCACGTTAAAATCCTGTGTCAATTTTGTTTTTTGATTCTTGCCTGGTGTGTGTGTGTGATTCTTGATTGTTGCTGATTATTGAACTGTGGCGTTACAGTTGTGACCTGGCTACATGGAACTAGATTGTGGACACTGGCGCTAGAAAGAGGACAACTTGACAAGAGACCTATGTGGCATCTTGAATTCCATATCGCCATTTAGTGGCACAATACCTAGACCTTGTGGACAAGGTCTTTTGATGGAGAGGGTATTGTCATCAGCCTGCTTAGAACGACATTGTTCTTTTATCTCCTTTTATATTTGCAATTGTTAGATGTGAAGTAGATCAAGGGCTGAAATTAGATAATGTTATGTCGTTAGTAACAATTTAAAATATACTTACAAATGTACAATTAATATATAGTGAACAAGTAAGAGTCGATCCCACAAGGAGTGATGCTAATAGATATATAATCTAACACTTGAATATAATTGATACAATTATAAAAGGGGGAAAAAGGGGGGGTTAAATCTTGTAATAGATAAAAATAAAGACAAAGAAATTGATGTTGAGAACAAGAATGAGAATTGATATTAATGAAAACAATAGCTAAGACTCACAATCCACCACAAAACATTCAAACAATTTATAAGAAATAATAGACTAACAATTTTAACAAGCATATGATGACAACATTCACAACAAGGTTATGGCCAAACTCAAGTTGTATGATTCTCTCTTAATTGCATGTAAAGTGTATGGCTTCTACCTCATTACGTGTATTCTTAATCGAAATCTAGCATGGCGTCTGCATCAATCAACAATCAAGAATTCAATAAGAGCAAAGAGAATATGAAAGTCACAAGAATCCTAATACATGGTATTTGTACTTACGTATTCAAGAATTGATTTTTCATAATTCATTTTCAACTGAATTATATGTTGCAAGAAAGAACATATTCAACAAGACAATTGACCATGTTCTACAACAATTAATTCTAATACATGCTTCAAAGTTAGCTACTCAAAGAAACACAATACTAGAACTCACATAATATGGAAAAATCAAAATCATCATGCTTGTAGAAATTGAAATCCACACAACTTATAAAATTGAAAGCATGCTTAGGGCTTCAAGACAAGCCCTAACTAACAAGAGTTTAGTTATACATAACCAAATAAAACATGAAACATAAAAACATAATTACAAACACAAGCCTTGTTTTCTTCTTTTCCTTCTCCTCTTTTGGCCTCCAATCCTTCTCCTCTTTCCTTCTTGTCTCTAAGCTCCCCCTCCTAGCTCCTACTCCTCTCTATTTATAGAGAAAATGAGCACATAGTGGGGGAGTTAGTGCCATCTTTTGGTGGTGGATTTTCCATCAAATTGGTGTGGTGGATTGTCCACTCTTTGAATAGAAATGGTATCATCAATGACATCAACTTCCAATTACACACTAATCTTGTAGCTGCATTCTGGGCCTAAAAGAAGCCTATTATGAACTCAAACCCTTCATCAATATTTTAGATACAAATGTGTAGATAATTATGGGCTTTTGAATCACTCAATTTGGACATCAGACGCTCAAGTTATGGGCTTCTAAAGGTCTGGTCTGCAAACAGAAATTATGCCTCGGATATAACTTCCAAACTTGACTTCGAGGCAACCTTTAGAGGCCCAAATGAACTCTGATTTTTGTGAACCAATACTTCCTGGAAATCTTGAAGTGTCCTCTAAAACTTTTCTGAAGATCAAATCTCATTCCGACAGCTCTTATTGCCTCTTAACCTGCAAAACATCCAAGAAGATCTTAAGTACAATAATCTTAAAAATTCAGCTTTTAAGCACAATTTCTTGGCATTGCTTTGGTAGTATTTTAGCACTTTAAGAATGTATATTCTGGCACTTATCACAACCCCCAACCAGCTTATTGCTAGTCCCTAGTAATTCAAGCGTAAAAATGTTATGAGAAATGAGTGAAAGTAACAATACTAGAACAAAAGGTAAGAGATCACAATTCCTATCCAGATTAGTATAGTCACAACTTCCAACACTTGTGTGTGTGTGCTAAGCCAAAACCTTCATACCACAATCCATAATGCATATAACCTCAAACAATTTATCCAAGTAAAAGCCTCAACTCCATATTCTCACAGGGTATAGAAGGATTTTTGGGCTATGAATTTCTCTCATGGAGTTGGAAAATAGATATGCACTCAGAAGAAAAGTCAATTTAAGGACAAACAAATAAACAAACATTGATCAAATGATAGGTATATTAGCTGTCAAGAACTTCCACCAGTCTTACCACAAACCTGCTTTGGAATTCTATTGATCAACATTCTCCAGTTGACAAACTAATAGAGCCTTATCACAGAAAAACTTATCTACTGACGAATGACGAATACACATAACAATTTTTCTCTTTTTTTTTCTCTGTCTTCTTTCTTTCTTTTTTTCTTTTTCATCATTGTTTCTTTTTTTCTTCTCGAATTCATAATATAGAACATCTCAAACAAAGGCCCAGTAAAATTACAACATTGTTCTCAAACATTGATCAATATCATCCTCAGCATTCATCCAATCATTCCACAAACCATGTAATGGTGTTCATTGACAGCAATTATCCATTTCAAGAGATCAATGCAAGTTCATAAGTTGTTTACTCATTTCTCTCCTCTCATTTGTGCTTTAACCAGAAAATATTCTCAGTCATATGCATCATCATCCATCTTACCACAAGGCTTAGTATTGGTGGAAAACAAATGTGTCAAAAGTTGCTTTCGACTAATCCAGATAAAAAAAAGACTCAAACTAATTGTACCAGTACCAAATCATCAAACTACATAAATATGCCACCACCCCCAACCTAAACCAAACATTGTCCGCAATGTGAAAATGATGAAGTATGGAAAAGCAATGCAATGCAAAGAAACAGAGGATAGAACAATACAACCTGAGGTGGAAGATGCTCGGACAATGGTGGAAGGAGAAGATGGTTAGCGCCGCACCATGTCCATGAGGACATTCAGCATGTGTTCCAGCCGCTGTTGTCCAACCTCCAACCTATGCAGGCGGGATAAGATGTCGTGAATGTGGTCAGTCGGAGGTAGTGCAGCAGCAGAAGAGTCAGACGCTTCCAGTGGTAAAGAAACTGGACGTCGCGGTGTTCGTTGTCTACGAGCACTGGAAAGCATGTGGCTAGTACTCTGACGCCAGGTAGAGTTCTCCAAAACAGTCACCGGATAATTGGAAGTTGTCTGACTGGGAGGTGGGAGAATGCCCATACTGAAAAGCAACCGCGTGATGAGTCTCGGGAAAAATAATCTCCCAACCTTGGTTTTTTGTTTCTCCACAAGGGTCTTCGCCTTAAGAATGCTCTCAAGGTAAATCCGGCCAATATCAAACCAGGCTCCGCGATACATGTAATACAGGGCAGAAAGTATGTTACCCTGGCTTTGTTGACTGTGTCCAATGGGGCAAAGGTTACTTCGGATGGCATCATCAAGCATCCACATCGTGGACGGCAAATAAGAGCGGCGTGTAGAAGCAGAATTATTCGGATCGTGTCGCCCTTGACACAGATTATCAATCATCTCTTGATGGGAAATAGAGATCGGCGCTTGAAAACCTACAGCGACGTCAGCGGTAGGTGGATAACCTAAACACTTGCAAATATCCGCTGACGTGAATTGAAGCCGAAGACCAGGGATGTCAACCTGATACACTGATGGAGTGCCAGAAGAGTGGGGTAACTTGAGAAGAGTATGATAAAAGGAGCGAACGATGTGAGGATACACCGGCAATTCGTCTTTTGGATCAGGATCGACCAAGAACAGCAGAGAATGGTCACGGAGGTAGCTCATGGCCCATCGGTTGGCAGAATCGTTTAGGATTTTGGAATCGATTCGACGTTCTGGCAGGATTGTAGCTCTGGCGAATAAGTCGACCGTCGCAACGACATCACGGGGGCTGCGCGACATACTGTGACGGAGGAAGAGAAAGACGATCTGAAAAGAAAGAGAGTTGAAAATCAGGAATAAACAAAGTATGAGAAGAAAATAATTAGGGTTACGTTTCTTTTTTTTTTCTTTTTTTTTTTTGTAGATCATTGGTGAAGAAGATATAAACAATTATATCACTAATTACATCAGGGAAATTCCCAGGAAAGATTGGAGGGACACAGTGGTCCACTTAAATACCAAACTCCTTAGACAGAATTTCCCTAAACATGCAATTAGTAGCATAATATATCATACTATCTTACCCGATCAAAATATATTTTGCGGAAGCAATCCCAAATATATAAATATAAATACATATACTTTTTTTTCCAACCAATGCACATGCACAAGTAAGGTAACAGAGGCTCATTCCAGTGACTTCTGTGCTAACGCCAACGAGTGTTTTCCTTCGGCCTATCAGGAGACCACAGCTTTTGTCCACAGGATCAAAATGTAAACCTTCAGGTCTTATACTAATGACAATACCGTCATGAGATGCTCTCCCTCCCAGCTGCCCTATAAGTAAACATTTGAAGATCCAAACCACATTAAGCTGGTGGAGAAAGCTCACACCGTAGACATATGGGCGCAATCAAGCCCCACGCACACAAAAGTGTACAGTGACCACCTCAAGGTGAAAGTAAAAGTGAATATGCTAAGAAAATGTGCAACTGAACTAAATGCTTGATTGAACACACAAAGATAATGAGAAAGAAATATGGGTTGCCTCCCATAAGCGCTAAATTTAGCGTCGTCAGCCAGACGAAATAGCGTATCAAGTGAGTGGAATAGGATCAGAGAGCCTTAAATTCTCATCAAAATGTTCTGTTGCTGGCTCTAAATAGTGCTTGAGACGACGACCATTCACTTTAAAAATATTTCCCGTCTGTGGGTGTTGAAGATTCACTGCACCATGTGAAAAAACATGAGTAATAAGGAATGGACCATATCATCGTGAACGGAGCTTACCTGGGAATAGTCGGAGGCGTGAGTTATATAATAAGACTTTCTGCCCAGTTTCAAAATGTTTTCTCAAAATGGTCTTATCATGATAGGCCTTGGTCTTCTCCTTGTATATTTTAGAGCTCTCATAGGCTTCATTTCGGAGTTCTTCCAACTCACTCAACTGCAACTTTCGTTGCTCTCCTGCAGCCTTCATCTCAAAATTGTACTGTTTGATAGCCCAATATGCTTTGTGCTCTAATTCCACTGGTAAGTGGCAGGGTTTGCCAAAAATCAACCTGTATGGTGACATTCCAATCGGAGTTTTGTAGGCTGTACGATAAGCCCATAGAGCATCCATGAGACGATCAGACCAATCCTTGCGTGAGGAGCTCACAGTCTTCTCCAATATCTGCTTAATTTCCCTATTACAGATCTCAGCTTGTCCGCTTGTCTGTGGATGATATGGCGTGGATACCTTATGTTTGACTCCGTACTTTTGCAATAGTGCTGCAAAAAGTTTATTATTGAAATGGGACCCTCCATCACTAATGATCGCCCTGGGTGTTCCAAATCTTGCAAATATATTTTCTTTAAGGAATCTGAGAAAAACTCTAGAATCATTAGTCTTGGATGGAACTGCTTCCACCCATTTTGAAACATAATCCACAACAAGTAAGATATATAAATAACCTTTAGATGAAGGAAAAGGTCCCATGAAATCAATACCCCAAACATCAAAAATTTCAACTATTAGAATAGGTGATAAATGCATCTGATTCCTAGATGAAAGATTACCTAACCGCTGACACCTATCACAAGTAGAGCAGAAAGTATATGCATCTTTGAACAAACTCGGCCAATGAAATCCACATTGCAATACTTTCAAAGCTGTCTTCTTTGGACCAGAATGTCCTCCACAAGCATATGAGTGACAAAACGTGAGTATGGATTGAAATTCTGATTCTGGCACACACCTTCTGATGATTTGGTCAGAACACCATTTGAAAAGGTATGGATCATCCCATATGTAATACTTTGATGTTGTCACGAGCTTATCCTTGTAAGTTCTTGGCACATTTCCTGGAAGATCACCTGTAACAAGGTAATTGACAATGTCAGCATACCATGGTGTAGAAATAGATAAAGATAATAATTGCTCATCAGGAAAATTCTCATTTAGAGGCAAAGAGTCTTCTTTGGTCACTGAATTGTTCACCAAACGGCTGAGGTGATCGGCCACTACATTCTCGGATCCTTTTTTGTCCTTAATCTCCAGATCGAACTCTTGAAGTAATAGAATCCATCTAATCAAGCGAGGCTTTGCATCCTTCTTTTGAAGAAGGTACCTAAGAGCTGCATGGTCAGAAAATACAATTACTTTAGTGCCAATCAAATATGTACGAAATTTTTCTAAAGCAAAAATAACAGAAAGGAGCTCCTTCTCTGTAGTGGAGTAGTTTAATTGGGCATCATTGAGTGTTCTACTGGCATAGTAGATAACATGAGGTACTTTATTTACTCGTTTTCCCAAAACTGCTCCTACAGCATAATCTGAAGCATCGCACATTAGTTCAAAAGGGAGGCTCCAATTGGGAGGCATCATGATCGGTGCTGACGTAAGAAGGAGTTTAAGCTTGTTAAAAGCTGTCAAACATGTCTCATCAAACTCAAATGTCACATCCTTGGATAGTAAGTTACACAATGGCTTAGCTATCTTGGAGAAATCCTTGATGAACCTCTTGTAGAAACCTGCATATCCAAGGAAAGATCTTATTCCCTTAACTGTAGATGGAGGTGGAAGATTACTTACCAGATCCACTTTTGCTTTGTCAACTTCTATTCCCTTGCTAGAGATGATATGACCAAGTACAATTCCTTGTTGTACCATAAAATGACATTTTTCCCAATTTAAAACTAGATTGCATTCTTGGCATCTTTCTAAGACCAAAGCGAGGTTATGAAGGCATTTATCAAAAGATGAACCAAATACACTAAAATCATCCATAAATACCTCAATAATGTGCTCCACCATATCTGAAAATATGCTCATCATACACCTTTGAAAAGTACCTGGAGCATTGCAAAGACCAAAAGGCATGCGCCTGTAGGCAAATGTACCATATGGACAAGTAAATGTCGTCTTGTCTTGATCTTCTGGTGCTATTGCAATCTGATTGTAGCCCGAATATCCATCAAGAAAATAATAATGGCTATGACCTGCAAGACGTTCCAACATTTGATCAATAAAAGGTAGTGGAAAATGATCTTTTCTAGTACCTGAATTAAGCTTTCCGTAGTCAATGCAAACACGCCATCCTGTTTGAACTCGCGTGGGAACCAACTCATTATCTTCATTAAGGACTACTGTAACTCCAGATTTTTTAGGAACCACTTGTACCGGACTAACCCATTTGCTATCAGAGATAGGGTAAATGATGCCAACATCTAGCAATTTGAGTACTTCTTTTAGCACCACCTCCTTCATTATTGGGTTAAGTCTGCGTTGGGCATCTCTTGTTGGTTTTGTTCCCTCCTCTAGTAGTATTCGATGCATACATCTAGAGGGACTGATTCCTCTGATATCAGCAATACTCCATCCGATTGATGTTTTATGCTCTTTTAGTACCCTCAACAATTTCTCTTCTTCTTCAATGCTGAGGTCAGATGCAATGATTACTGGCAATGTACTTTCTTCGCCCACATACGCGTACTTCAAATGCTTTGGTAGTTCCTTCAACTCCAATTGAGGTGCCTGCACAACAGATGGTACAAGTTTTGTCTTAGGCACTGGTAAAGGCTCAAAGGCAGAAATATACATACCTAAAGAAGATAAGGCTTCAAGGCGAGCTAAGACTTTGCTAGCTTGTTTATCCTCATCGATGGTTCCAAAGTCATGAATTAAAACTTTGTCCACAATATCTCGACCACAACTTTCATTGAACACTTGTTGACAAATTGTATCTAACGCATCTAAGTGAAAACAATAATGTTCATCACTTGGTAATTTGAGTGCTCCAAATACCTTGTACTCAATCGTTTGTCCCTGCACATTCATAGTTAGTGTACCCTTTTGAACATCAATTTTGGTACCAGCTGTGGCCATGAATGGACGACCAAGAATTAAGGTTAACTTTACTTCTGACAAAGGAATCGGCTCCATTTCCAATACTAGAAAATCAGCAGGTAAGATTAATCCGTCAACTTTGACTAAGACATCTTCTAGAATACCCCTAGGGTATTTGATTGATCTATCTGCCAACTGGATGCTCACAGAGGTTGCCTTTAGTTCCCCTATATTCAAAGATTCAAAAACAGAAAAAGGCATTAGATTGACAGATGCACCTAAGTCAAGAAGAGCTTTCTCAAACCTGTGACCCCCAATGATACAAGGGATAGTAAAACTGTCCGGATCTTTTAGCTTGGGAGGGAGTTTGCTTTGTAGAACAGCTGAAACTTCCTCAGAAACCTTAATCATTTCAAACTCTTTGAACTTCCTCTTATTTGTGCATAAATCCTTGAGGAACTTTGCATATTTTGGCATTTGTTTGATGGCATCTAAAAGAGGAATGTTAATCTCCACCTTCTTGAAAGTATTCAAGATTCCTTGCATTGGATCTTCTTTCTTTGATTTCTGCAATCTGCTAGGAAAAGCAGCATGTGAAGAAATATAATTTGGAAGGTTAGAGTTAACCTGAAGGTTTGGCGTTTCCTGGAAAGGAGTAGCACTGCTGCTAGAATTTGGATCTAGAACGTCTGGATTGATCATATTGTCAGAGTCAAGGTTCTTCTCTTCTTCTGGCACGCTCATTTTTCCAATTGTTTTCCCTCCCCTCAGAGTGATTGCTTTAGCATGTTCATTAATCTTAGGATTGACAACAACTTGGCCAGGAAGCTTTCCAGGTTCTCTTTGATTTAATGCAGTGGCTAACTGTCCCATTTGTTGTTCCAAATTTGCAATGGCGTTATCAGTTTTCCGCATGAATGCTTGAGTGCTCTGTGCCATAGATGTAACCATATCTTCAAGTGATGGTTTTGGCTGCTCCACTTGAACCCGATGTTGTGGTAATTGAGCAAAAGGTTGTTGCATTGGTTGATTATTACTCCACCTAAAATTTGGATGATTCCTCCATCCTGGATTGTAGGTTGGAGCAAATGGATCATTCCTTGGCCTTTGCATTTGGTTTTGATTCTGATTTGGATAAGTACCGAATGCATTTATTTGAGCATCCAAGACCGCAACTTCATTTTGTGGACAACTTTCCATAGCATGTCCAGGTGTACTGCACACAGCACACACTTGAGAGCCTGGAACGATTAACTACTTCACCATATTTGTCAAGTTTGCAATTTGGGCTTCCATGTTTGAACTTGATTGTGCTTCGTAGATTCCAGCCCTTTTCTGAGGTTCTCTCACTCTGTTGTAACTCCATTGTTGCGAATTAGTTGACAGAGTTTCGAACATCTCCCTTGCTTGTCCGGCATTGTTATTCATCAATCCACCACCAGATGTGGCGTCCACCATTTTGCGATCTGAATCTAGCATCCCTTCATAAAAATATTGCATTAGTAGTCATTCTTGAATATTATGATGAGGACAAGAGCTTAAGAGCCTCTTGTATCTCTCCCAATATTCGTGGAATGTTTCTCCATCATTTTGTTGGATGCTCACTATCTCTTTTCTTATTTTATTTGTCTTTTGAGCTGGAAAGAATTTTGTCAAGAACTTGTTTGCCAAATCTGTCCATGTTCTAATTGAAGCTCTTGGTAAAGAGTGAAGCCATGTCTTTGCTTGTTCCTCCAGACTAAATGGAAACAATCGCAGATGAACCTGCTCATCAGTTAAACCTCTTATTTTAATTGTGGAATAGACATCAGAGAATTCTTTAAGATGCATGTGAGGATCTTCTCCAACATGGCCTAAGAACGTAGGCAACAAATGAATCATTCCTGACTTTAGTTCAAAGTTGTCTACAGTAGTCTGGGGGTAGACAATGCATGAAGCTTGATCTGCTGCTTGAGGCACAGAGAAATCCTTAAGTGGCTTGTTCATGTTATCTGGTTCTTCTTCCATTTGAACTGGGGTTGTGGGACTTGGAGTTGGTGATGACAAAGGTGATCTCTCTGGATTGCGATGGTCTCTTTAACAAAATAAACGGATATTCGCTAATTTTGTGTTTAACGAAATGTCGTCACTCGATAAGTTCTCAAGATTTGAGCTGGACATTCATGTATCTGCAAAATAGGAAAAATAACAATATAAATGAACTACTTAGGTGGCGAGGCCAACCATGAACATAAATTAATATAGAGAAATTTGGTGGATGGCAGTGCCAATCACAACCAGAGGATTAAAGGAGTTAGTTGACAATATATAAAAAGTTAGTATACAGAAGAAATAAAATGGGGCAGAAAAGGCCAACCATAAAAAAATGATGTTAGTAAATATTAAGGCATATTAATAGGCGGTAGAACCAGCCATTAATATTAATAGATATATACATATATCAACAATAGTAGGTGGTAGAACCAGCCATTAATATTAATAGATATATACATATATTAAGAACAGTAGGCGGTTTGAACCAGCCATTAATAGAAAACAAAATGGGGCGTTTAAGCCAACCACGTTAAATAATGACATATAATGTAAACCTTCCATGTAGGAGGTGCTAACAATAAATAAATAAATTATATACAAGAGTTAGATGACACTATATTAGGTAATCACGTCCCCGGCAACGGCGCCAAAATTTTTTATGTCGTTAGTAACAATTTAAAATATACTTACAAATGTACAATTAATATATAGTGAACAAGTAAGAGTCGATCCCACAAGGAGTGATGCTAATAGATATATAATCTAACACTTGAATATAATTGATACAATTATAAAAGGGGGAAAAAGGGGGGGTTAAATCTTGTAATAGATAAAAATTAAGACAAAGAAATTGATGTTGAGAACAAGAATGAGAATTGATATTAATGAAAACAATAGCTAAGACTCACAATCCACCACAAAACATTCAAACAATTTATAAGAAATAATAGACTAACAATTTTAACAAGCATATGATGACAACATTCACAACAAAATTATGACCAAACTCAAGTTGTATGATTCTCTCTTAATTGCATGTAAAGTGTATGGCGTCTACCTCATTACGTGTATTCTTAATCGAAATCTAGCATGGCGTCTGCATCAATCAACAATCAAGAATTCAATAAGAGCAAAGAGAATATGAAAGTCACAAGAATCCTAATACATGGTATTTGTACTTAGGTATTCAAGAATTGATTTTTCATAATTCATTTTCAACTAAATTATATGTTGCAAGAAAGAACATATTCAACAAGGCAATTGACCATGTTCTACAACAATTAATTCTAATACATGCTTCAAAGTTAGCTACTCAAAGAAACACAATACTAGAACTCACATAATATGGAAAAATCAAAATCATCATGCTTGTAGAAATTGAAATCCACACAACTTATAAAATTGAAAGCATGCTTAGGGCTTCAAGAAAAGCCCTAACTAACAAGAGTTTAGTTATACATAACCAAACAAAACATGAAACATAAAAACATAATTACAAACACAAGCCTTGTTTTCTTCTTTTCCTTCTCCTCTTTTGGCCTCCAATCCTTCTCTTTCCTTCTTGTCTCTAAGCTCCCCCTCCTAGCTCCTACTCCTCTCTATTTATAGAGAAAATGAGCACATAGTGGAGGAGTTAGTGCCATATTTTGGTGGTGGATTGTCCATCAAATTGGTGTGGTGGATTGTCCACTCTTTGAATAGAAATGGTATCATCAATGACATCAACTTCCAATTACACACTAATCTTGTAACTGCATTCTGGGCATAAACGAAGCCTATTATGAACTCAAACCCTTCATCAATATTTTAGATACAAATGTGTAGATCATTATGGGCTTTTGAATCACTCAATTTGGACATCAGACGCTCAAGTTATGGGCTTCTAAAGGTCTGGTCTGCAAACAGAAATTATGCCTCGGATATAACTTTCAAACTTGACTTCGAGGCAACCTTTAGAGGCCCAAATGAACTCCGATTTTTGTGAACCAATACTTCCTGAAAATCTTGAAGTGTCCTCTAAAAATTTGCTGAAGATCAAATCTCATTCCGACAGCTCTTACTGCCTCTTAACCTGCAAAACATCCAAGAAGATCTTAAGTACAATAATTTTGAAAATTCAGCTTTTAAGCACAATTTCTTGGCATTGCTTTGGTAGTATTTTAGCACTTTAAGAATGTATATTCTGGCACTTATCAGATAATGAGTTTAAACATATAACATGGAGTAGTTTAGGAAAAGAGTATTGGATGTCTTCGGTTTGTATTTTGAGTTGTCTTTTTGGACAGTTGTCGTCTCGAACTTGGCCTTATTTGTTTACTGCCCTTGTTGAGTGACCTCTATAACTGAACTTGAGTTCTTAAGTTTCAGTCTCATTAGATATACATAGCTCTTGGCTCATTGTTTGGTTTATCACTAGTTCATTGTAGTTATATTTGGTTGTATAACATTAAGAATGTGTTATTAAGAACATGTTTGGTAGAGAGTTTGCCAAAAAAAAACGCTAGCTTATGAGCTAGCTCACCAAACAAGTGTAAAACGGTAGCTTATAAGTGTTCCTTTACGCTCAGTCATGAGCTGCCACGTGTATTAAACCCTAACATAAGAAAGTTCACTTTCCCTGGCATACCCTTGCTCTCCATTACCCAGCTCGAGTACCTTGGACAACACCAGAACCTCAAATTTTTGCTACGCTTGTCGTCGAAGTGGATCAGGTCGTGAAGCTGTGACTTCACATTGTTGTTCTCTTCATCAGAAACTACCAGGTATGCCTTCCCCCATCTTCATTCCTCATCTATGTGTTGTTCTCGTGGATGTTGAGATTCTAGGGTTATGTTTTTGACGTTACAACACCATTTTCACAGCTTCAATCTCTCTGTTCCAGCTTCGATCTCTCCGTTCCTGGCCTCCAGGCAGCACCATCTTCGATCTTCCTACTTCAGGCAACGCTATCTTTGGTAAATTCAAGTCTTGACTCTTTTTTTTTGCCTCAAATTTCTGCTGCCATAACATAAATTGGGTTATGTCTTTTGTTTAATTTTAGTGAGTTGTGAGCCTGATTATAATGATGTAAAGTATTTCCAAGGTAATCAATTTGGAGGTCTTTGCTTTTCCCACTGATGGTATTGTTTTGGTTTCTCCACAGTCATGGTTTTCTAGTGTAATTAAAATTATTGTCATAACACCTTGATAAGGATGATTTTGTCATGTGTATGATCCTTCAAAAATAAAAAATATTATTATACCAACTCCTCTTATTAGTGTTGCATGAAACATTCTTTGAATGTGGACAATCTAAATTTTAAGCTTTATGGCCTTGATGTTTGTCTTGAAATTAGGGCTTATGAGAAGGATGCTTTATTTGTTGATTTTTCCCCCATTTCCTTAATGTACAGGGCACTCCCCCTTGCTGCCCCGTTAATGCATATTCTTATTTTGCGAGAAACTATTTGCTTGTTCTGTTTGAATGTGGACAGTCTGCATTTTAAGCTTTATGGCCTTGATGTTTGTCTTCAAATTAGGGCTTCGATCACTATTGAAATGTGAACTAGTTTATAAACAGTCGTACAATATCTTGCTGCAGGATGCTTTCTTTGTATATTTTTTTTCCATCTCCTCGGTGCCCATTAATGCATGTTTTTATTTTGAATCCTCCGTTCATAACAAATACTCTGTTCGTTGGTACTAATTTATCATTTTTATATGTATTTATCATATATTAGAATTTTCTTATGGCATGTTGAGGTACGGGTTGTACATGTTGAGGTACTGGTTGTTATATATGTGTTCTGCAAATGTGAATTCATGCTGGCCATTGCAACTTTTTTCAACAACCTATTTTTTGATTAATTGTATTGGGGGGCAGTCTTTAGGGATAGGGCATATGGCATCTTGGTTTACTTTGCACTTTTCAAATGTTTCTTCCTTTTACGGTTCTGTCATATATTTTTTTGGGTTCCTGTCATTACCTCTTTGTTAATTATGTTTTCATATAAGTGGCTGCCTTTTGAGTCTATATTTTTTTATATTTCACCTAGGACTATTGAATGTCGAGACCCGGTAAACAAGTCATGACCCAATCTGAGAATGAGAAAACCAAATGGGAGGAGGGGTCTGTTGATGCATTAGTCGATATCTGTGTGGATACTCTTGAAGAGATCACAAGGACACCGAGTTCACCTATGCCAAAGCTGGAATGAGATGGAATTGCAAAAAAGTTCCATCAGTGTACCGGCCTTCCATACACAACGGCAACATTGAAGAATAGGCAGGATCACTTGAGAAAGGATTGGTTGCTGTGGAGTCGCATGACTCAGAATGAGACAGGTATGGGTTGGGATGAGGTAACTAAGAGAGTCATCATGTCGGACGATTGGTGGGACCTCAAAATTAAGGTAAGTTGAATTAATTTTAGTTTGTTAAAGGCTGATCTGTTTTTAATAATTAATTTACTTCAGTTTATGCTAGTCATGTTTTAATAATGTTTTTAAATAATCTGCAGGAAGACAAAGAGTATGCAAAGTTTCGGAAACATAGATTTTGATACCGCGATGAGCTGCAGTTTTGTTTTGCTGGAGGTATTGCTACTGGGCAGAACCTTCGAGTCCCATCTAGTGGAGAGAATTTTTGGATGAACACTATAGAGGATGAAGTTGTGGAGACTGACTGGTTCGAGGGGTGTGACCCAGATGCCTAGGAGTACAGATTTTGTAGCCAGATTCAGGACGTCTTCAGAACCAGCAACTACTCCTATTGCCAAGAAGAGGAAGAACATTGACACCATTGGCATAGCCAGGATTGCAGAAGCACTAGAGGTTCAGAACGAGCATGCAGCTGCGTGTATGAGTGAAAGAAGGGCATCCTCAACTGCTGCCCATTTAGTTGCAACTACAAATTCAGGGCCTGATGAGATGGCCATCCTCAATCAGATGTTTGAAGATGGCCAGCGGACTGAGGATGTGTACTTGATTTCTTTGGAGAAGATAGATAACCCTATCTCCGGTCGTGTTCTTCCAAACATGGTGCCAAGTGTTCGCCGTCGTTTCATTACTCATTTTGCTGGTGAAGAGGGAAAGTGAGAGGGTTCTAGTGTTGAGAGAATTAATGGATGGTCTTGAGTGGAGTTATTGAACTGAGTTCGTTTTTCTATTAGAATAAATTTTCAGAACTGAGTTATTGTTGGATTGTTTAGTAGAATAATTGTAGAACTGATTTTTTTTTTTTTTTTACAATGAACCTTTTAGCT
Organism: Euonymus europaeus; assembly: GCA_963580455.1. NCBI lineage: Eukaryota > Viridiplantae > Streptophyta > Magnoliopsida > Celastrales > Celastraceae > Euonymus > Euonymus europaeus. Next base: position 9,689,550 of record OY756962.1, read on the forward strand.
TGCTTTTTTTGAACTGGAAGTTATGCTTTTTTTCAGGTGATTGAGTTTCAGTATATACAAATAGCATATGGCAAATTTTTTTCTTTTTCCATATTGATTCAGCTATTTTTACAGTTGTTCCATGACTTTATTTTACAATGCATTATAGTAGCATATATTTAGCGAGATTTGTTGACTGTGGGACATGAAGTTAGTAACAGACTATCCTGTGAGCGTTTTCAGCACTCTGGAGAGACCATTAGTAGGATATTTAGCATCATATTGAGGTCAGTGTATCAAATGGCGATAGATGTGATCAGGCCTACAGAAAATCAATTCTTAGAGATCCCGGCCAAGATAAGCGGCGACCTACGATCATGGACATTTAGCAATGCGGTAGGAGCGATTGATGGTACACATATACCAGCAGTGATATCGCGAGCATCACAAATCCCGAATATAAATCGAAAAGGTTTTACATCACAGAATGTACTGGCGGTATGTGACTTTGATATGATGTATTTATTTGTTGCTGCTAGATACGATGGTTCGGCCCATGATGCACGTGTGTTGGACCACGTGCATTCCGTTCCGGCATATAACTTTCCGCATCCGCCCCAATGTATGTTTCGGGTTTTTAGTTTCTATTTTCTAATTAATGATTGTGAATTTCGGAATAAATGTTGTTAACAAATTGGTGTTACTTGTTCAAGGAAATATTAATTGGTGAATGCTGGTTATGCTAACAAGCCCGGTTACCAAGCGCCTTATAAGGGTGAAAGATATCGTTTGCCAGAGTGGAGGAATGGGCGGCTCGCTAGTGGACCACGCGAGAAGTTCAATCGGAAGCACGCATCTCTTCGTAATGTTATAGATAGGATATTCAATGTTACAAAGATGCAGTGAAAAATTCTTAATAATATGCCGCGTTTTAAGTACGTGACACAGGTGAACATTGTAGTCGCATGTTGTGCATTGCAAAATTATATTAGACGGAGGAGCCTGAGTAACGAGGAGTTTGAGATTGTGGGGGACAAGTCCAGCAGTTTCGTTGTACATGAAGAAGGATCGAAAAATGCAGAAAGTGATGTTTTTATAGACGACCACAACATGGGTGTGGTTAGAGATATGATTGCTAATGCACTAGGTCAGTTTATTGTTAAAAATGTAAATTTGTACCACGATGATGTTGTAAGACATGTCTGTATAATTAATTAGCTAACATGTATGTTATTATTTTTTAAAAAAATATACGCAAGGTAGTTAATGATTATTCTATTTATTTTTAAAAATAAATTAAAATGATACTTATTTTTTGTATAATTAAAAAATAACTCTAAATGCTAAAATAAAATAATTAGGAAATAAATTAAAATGATACATATTATATGTTTAATTAATTAAGTAGTATAAATGTCCCTAAGTGTAATTTTGACAGTTTATACTCTATGTAAAATATACACTCTACCAAACATCACTCAGCTTATTTCATAGTTTATTTTCACAGCTTATACACTAGCTTATACTCTATGATAATACTCTATACCAAACAAGTGCTAAGTCTCAATTTAATCGATGGCTGAAAATTTCACAGATTGAGGAGGATCGAGGGTGGCGACTTCTTTTTGTGCGGAGAGAACCGGATCCCCAAGATTTGGGCTTCTCAGGGTTTGTAGAATTGTTCACTGTTCTTTGACTATGATTTGGACTCTTTAATTCTCCAACTTTGTTGCTTTGATTTGCAATTTAGCTCTCTTTGGTCTCCCTGATATGGCTTTCGACTCTACTTCAATCTCTGGCTAGCTAGCTTAATTTTACCTTTCAAGCATTGAAGGTTGTGATTTGTTGCAAAATTGGAACGTAAGATTCTGCTTCTCACCGGAGTCGCTTGAAAACAATTTCAATTTCAGAACTAGTGGTGGTGGTGATGAAGCGTAGGGTGATGGATCTGAGAGACTGCAAAATACAAATCTGTCTGTACACCTATTGTCAAATCTTTCATGAACCATCATTGAAATTTTGAACTTTATCCCAATGTTTGTGGGCATTGAGAAGAAATTAATTAAAATCATATAAAAGAGTAGCCCGAACTTGATTAGAAGTGTTGCTATCTTCTCATGTTAATTGATTGATTCCTTTCGAGGCATGTCATGTACCTTATCATCTACGTTATTGGGTTATATACATAGATATTGAATATGCATGCAAGGCATCATAGTCTTGAAAATGGTTATAGGTCATGGCTTCTATTCCTGTTGATCAAGTTGTAGAACTTGAGCAACAATTTTAGCACATGGTTAACAAAGTCCACGATATCAAGGTACACATTTAATTGACTACATTTTGACCTAACTTATCTTAATTAATTTGGATGAAATTTTCTTTTGGCATTGCCCTTGATCAGAGTATATCTGGGCATGGAACAATTCCACTCAGCTCTTACTATTTTTCGCCGAGGAAATATTCTTGAGAAGAGCTCAAGGTCTTTGAAGGTTTTTTTCCCAATAATAAATGTAAGTTAGGAGATTATTCTTATTTTTTGAAAACGAATATTGGTCTTCATATTCATTTTTTCTCCGTTTAAATTTTACACTCTTTAAATTCAGTTATTTTGCTTTTCTACTTTTATACTCACAATTGCCAAAAAATAGCTCAACCGATTATTTTGTAGGGCAGTTGGTTCTCTAAAATGGGTTTCCTTCTGAGAGAAAATATCGCTTTTTTGTTTGTTTTTATTTGGTCACATGATTTTGTTTAACGCTGGATTGAAGTTATGTAACAGTATTAAATAATTTGTTATTTCTTGATTTTTGATTGCAGTTTACTGGCTAGTGAATACAGAATCAGGAATTATTGAGAGTTCAAGGTCAGTTTTGATTTGTAAAAATTGAGGTAGCAAATTAAGTAATTTCGAGAAAGAGTTAGCAATTTATTTTTTTGACAAGTAGCTTGCAAAAGTGGCACATTTTACATAATTTTGCTATTTGTGACTTCTAAGGGTCCGTTTGTTATCCAATTATATTTCATAGCTTTAACCTGTGAAAAATGTTGTGAGGTGTTTGGTTCACTTTTTTTACATTAACTTTTTGTTATGATATTTTTTATGAAATGACAAAAAAGGACATGGTAAACAAATCAACAATTTATGAGATTTGCTCCAACTCTCTAACAGGAAAGGCATACAAGACAAAATTAATAGGAAAAATTTCCTTACTAGTCAAAGCTTGTCAACGTGTATATCTCCATTATTTTTTTTGCAATACAATTATAAAAGAAGTAGAGCTGGAGTAGGGACTATGTGACCAAACAACTAGATCTACAATAAATGGCTACTATCAATCTATCTATCTTCTTCTCTTCATTAACGGCTACTTCACTCACGCATTTTGTCAAACACTTAACAAACGAGAGGGAAGTAAATATCAAACCCAACACAAGTCCGCGACTTTTCTCCCACATTCAGTATCAATCAGAATGAGCTCACCAATTAAAGAACCCCATACCTTCCTTGACAGCGCACCAACCCAAACAGCGATGTTGAGTCCACTGAGAGAGAAGGAGAAGAAGAAGACCCCAGTTGAAACTCAAAACTAGATGCTCAATCAACCAGTAACCCAAAATGAGAAACATGAAGAATCGAACAGAGGAACTCTAACATGGTGTAGGAAATCGAAATAGGGAAGGCGCTCAAGTCGAGAGAAACATAGCAAATCGAAGCATGGACAAGGCTCAGATCGAGATAAATGGAGAAAATCAAAGCATGGAAGCTCACCTCGAGAGAAAATGGAGGGCAAGTTAGGAAATAAAATTATGTCCCTTGACGAAACGCAATGAAACACACATCCGGATCAACATCTCGTTTTGCACAGCATAAACGAGGTGTAAAATACTGTGATTCATTGAGTGTTTGGTAGGGACAGCATTTGATGTGGGTCCCACAACTTTAAGCTGTGGGAAACGCCAAACAAATGGAGCCTTAGTTCTATTAGTAGGATTGAATTTGGCCAATTCAAATGGTAAAGTATGCATTTTGTTTGTGCCTTTTGGGCTAAGCATAAACATCCAATTCGACATCTTTGTTAAGTAATAGTGACTGTTGCCTATCATATATAGCACTAGAGAAGATCGATGCCACCATATGCTATTAAATTTTAACATTGTTTAATTGTTTTTCAAATAAATAAAGTTGTTCAAACTGTTGAGTTGTCTTAAAATTCATGGTAAAAATACGTACATCTACAAACAATTAGGAAACTTAATGTCTGTTTTGGAAATTCGGTGGCAATAGTCTCTTGCCTATTCAAATGGTTATCAAAGTCTTCATCGCTCTATTATATTTCCTGTTCATACCTCTCTTGGTTTTTATTTTTTATTGATCGACGAAATGGGGGCACTCTTAACATCTTAATTTCATATAATCGATAAGGAGTCATTGTGGCTTTTTTAATTGCTAGGTCGGTTCTTGGTGGTAAACTGTATGGTTGAAAATTTTAGCTTTAATTAGGGGATTTTGTTACTTTGATGATAACTCAAAATTTTTGAGATTTGATTTTACGATTTCAGGATTTCTTCAAAAATTGTCTATCAAGAAAGAGATTTGAGTAGAGATGAGGGTGTCACCTCTAACGATTGCCAAGGCCGAAAAGCACGTGGGATGATACAGTGTAATTTTAGTATTCTATATGGGATTATGTCAAAACTGTGAATTATTTAGATAAAAATAGGGGTGTGTGGTTGGGAGAGAGAGAGGAAGTTGAGAACCACATATGGTTGATTAGGTACGTAACATGTTTTGTGATTTTGCTGAAGTATCTTTAAGATTTAATAAGAATCACAAAATTGTTGATGTTCCATGAATTGCTAATTTTAGTTTCTTGATTATTATAGAGATGTTTTCCTATATTTCTATGGTTTTGTGAAACAACCTCGGTTTGAGCAATGGTTAAAGATCAACTCAAGCCACCTATATTATCACTACCATAACCTTGGATTCTATGGTACGTATTCCATATACAATGTTAGGTCAAATACTATTTCATATGGTTTTAGTAGTCCAGCAAAAATTCATTTCTTTGTTAAAATATCCCGAGCAAAAAAACCATGACAGTTTTCAAATTCTTCTATATATTACCACATGTAATTTTGAAACTGTATGCATTAGTAGAAGTATATTTTACATATGAGATTAATTATAGATTGTTCGATTGTATTTCTTAAATTCATTTTTAATGGTGGGTTTCAAAGCATTTTCTTCTGGACGCCTCAGTTTTTTGGCTGTTGTACTTCTCTGTAACATGATTCCTTTCTCAACGCCTTCTTCTACATCTGCACGCTTCACATCTTACATTCTTTTTCTTATTCGGTCCATGTATCTCCTACATAGATTGTTAAGAAAGCTGGGTTTCTACTTTTACTGATGCCTATTGGAATGAAGTTTCTTCTTAATGTTTTTCATGGTTTATTGTTGTAGCTTCTATCATACCTCTCTTTCTATGCTTTTTTAAAAAAGATTGTCGCTTATGTCTGCCATCTAATCTGGCTCTGTAAACAGGGTTTTATTTTTCTTAGAATAATGTTCCTTTTCTCTCCATCCATTATTTTGATTCATAGTTACATATTATTTTGATTAAAAATTCTTTGTTGTGGTTCAATCTAGAAATGTGGTTTATTTTAGCCCCAAAATTTCAAATTATCAATTTTCAAGTTTATTTTTCTTCAGCCTATATATTTAACTCATATGTGGCCATTGGTTGAGCTTGTTGGATGGTTGGATCTGCTAAATGTGTGTATGAGCGAGCACTTCGCTAGGTTCTTATCAATTGGTATCAGAGCTGTTCGGTCTCTACGTGCTTGGATACCGGACTGGGCCGCCATGAAAAGGGCTACAATGAATATGATGGTACGTGTAAGGACCCCAGTCCAGTGAAAGACCCTTATTGAGTGCAGCCAACATGGTCCTTCGTCCAGGTATGGGACTAGACTAAGCCGCCATGGAAAGGGATATGAATGGATCTAGTGGTAAGGGTAAAGACCCCAGCCCAGTGAAAGACCCCCATTGATAAGAACGTCCCACATTGCTAAGATGTAGGAGTTGTAATCTATTGATAAGGAAGGCAAATGTCTTCCTTAATCAGCCAACAAGTTTTCTAGGTAAAAAGTCTATTGGACTTGTTAATTGGTTACAACCAGCCCATATATGACCATTGGTTAGGCTTGTTAAATATGTGTATGGGCACGCACTTGGCTAGGTTCTTATCAATTGGTATCAGAGCAGTCTGATTTCGGACGAATAAGGCGCCGTTGAGCTCTTATGGGGGATTATTGGAACTAGTGTATGAATAATCTGGATCAAAAAACTAAAACAACAAAACCATCAAGTATGTTCCAAATATAGATAAATATAATAGATTGACTAATATTAAAGATGAAAAAATTACAAAGAAATTGTAATATAGTAAATAAAAACTCTTACAAACAGTGGAACAAGGAAAGATTGGGGCGAGATTGAACCTCTAACCATAAAGAGTTTTATTGTCTGCCTCCCATGGTGCTTGCAGTTATCGTGCAATATCGCATCCCAGATCTACTCGATCACACACTATTGAAAGCACAAACCGATGGTGTAACAATGAACCAAGTATTTTAGTACTCTCTCTCAGGAGTGGACACAAGATGAGAAGGAAGAAGGAGAAAGGAGAAGAAGGAGAAGAGGAGAAGTCCCCAAAGTCTTCTCTACATTATAAACTTGAATCTCTATTTATATAGAATCAAAAATCAATTACAAAATACATGTCATAAAAACTATAAAACCAAATAACTTGTAGGTTACATATATTATAACCTACAATATTTTTTTGCCATAAGTTACACCTTTGAAACTAATGAAAAGACACTTAATTTTCATTTAATTTCTATTCAAAAATTTCCAAACATTACAATCTTGAATCCCTTGCTTATCATTACAGGCACAAATATCAAATTCTTGAGAATCTCTATGACATGTAGTACACCTCACAATGCCAGCTTCCTGCCTGAGGTGAACTTCAGAACCAGTTCTCCGGTCTCTTCAATAGTGGTTGGAGCTGAGTTGGCCATGTAAATATTCTCTCCATCATCCTTCTTCTCATAAGATGTGAAGAGATCTTTGTCGTTACAGATGTATTTGGTTGCACCAGTGTCCACCCAACAATCTTTGGTATTTGTTACCAAGTTAACTTGGGTGACTACAGCAGCCAACATATCTTCATCGTCACTTTGCTCAACCAGGTGAGCTTGCTTGGTAGATTTTCCCTGGCCTTTAGCCTTTGGCCTTGGTCTTGTCCGTCTTCTTGTTAGGACGTTTTTGGCAATCATTGGGTCAGTGTCCAGGTTTGTCGCAGACAAAGCAAGTACCCTAGAACTTTTGTGATTGTTCCTTCTACTTTCCCTTAGCTTGGTGCTCCCTCTTCCGTTTCACATTAGTCTTGGGTTTGGAAGTTTCCACCAGGTTGGTCTTTGGTGCTTTTGAAGGTGCTGTCTTTTTCTAATTGTCTTCCTTAATTTGGAGATGGACTATTGAGTCATTCATCTTAATTTTCTTGTGCTTGTGCTTCAAGTAATTCTTGAAGTCCAACCAACCTAGGGCAACTTCTCGATGAGTGCTGCCACTTCAAAAGACTCACTTAGAGTCATCCCTTTTGCCAGTACGTAATGTAGAATTAGCTAGTAGTGTTCAGCCTGGGTGAAAACAGACTTGCTATCCCCCATCTTGAAGTATTGAAATTTGGCAACCATAAATTTTTTGGTACGAGCATATTCAATTTTGTACTTCTTCTCGAGAGAGCTCCATAGCTCCTTGGCTGAAGGTATGTCACAATATACATTATACATGTCGTCAGCTAGTCCACCAAGGACTAGATTCCTGCATAAGTATGCTCCATATTTTCAAGCATGCATTACTGCAACAATCGTTGGATCCGACTCACCCTCCAGAAGGATTGGGCATTTTTCCATTAGGAATCTGGCATGATTCAAAACGTTGAGGTAAAAACGCATCTTTTGTTGCCACCGTTTGAAATCAATGCCCTTGAACTTTTTCAACTTTTCAGCGAGAATTGTAGGAATCACCTTGCTTGTCATATGAACATTGTTCCCGATTCCTATGGTTGCAACAGTAACATGCACACCTCCAACAGTAGCAACCATAGGCATACCTCCATTAGGAGCAGCCACGCCACCTGGGTTCACAACACCAGCGGCATTTTCATCCCCTCTACTACGGATTGTGGGTATCTCATTATAGGCATGTTGAATTTGTTTCATTTTTCACTACAATAAAATATATCGAACTGAGTAATCAATATAATATAAACACCACAATCACAATGAAAGCTCTTAGTCACCTTAAGGTAAATACCTTGTCAAATAAAATTTGCGACCCCACTATTATTAGATTGCATCCTCAAGAAATATTTTTGCATTGCATATGCATCACCCACATTGAGACGAATGCCTCTTGCCCTAGAAATAACATTCCTCGTATCCCTCTCTAAGAAAGGCAACTCCTCATGCCCACCAGCACCTATCACAAACGAATAATGACTTTTGTTCAGTCTAATCCCAGCAATGTCATTGATCTTCAATTGCCTCTTAACATGAGGGCTAATCTCCCTATTGCATTTAAAGAATCTTGATTAACTTGGACTCAAGATGTGGTTATGATCATCATCGAACATAGTAATCTCCCATTATGCATCAGCTGAAAGCCGAGCAGCCAATCTAGCCTTATACTCATTCTTTGAATGAGCACGATGATTTATCGGTATTTTCAAACGACTATAATATTTGTCCGACCTCCCTCAAGTAAATGTCAAATATTTATGAATCCCATTGTCATCCTTGGTAATGGACCTCTTTTTTACAGAAAGCCATTTGCAATTCCGTACGCACGATAAAAATCAAACAACTCATCAATTGAGTCAAACAACATCCCCAACATAGGAACATCCTATCCAGTAGACTCAACAAACTCATATATACTCTCAGCAGGTTCTACCAAATTCAACATTGTCCCACTGCATAAAAGAAAATAAAAGACCACTAAAAAAAACCTCATGTATTTTAAAAGATCATGATAATAATACATGTCAAACATGCCCTAAAATACGCAATCCCTTTATGTGACGACATTGTATTATACAGTACAATATATTATTACATTGACTAATCACATTGTCCAACTATTACCTTCATATATATGCAACAAAGATCCTTCATAGATTAGAAGTTATGAGTGAAAGAACAAAAACAGTGCAAATAAGAACCTAAAAACAATGAAAACAATCATAATTACACAACTTTCAAAAACAATGACAATTATCATTATCAAAACTCAAAAAACATTGTCATGCTAAAAACAAAATAAAACACTGAAATAAAAATTGCAATGCTAAAAAGGAGGACTGCTCCATGAATACTACGCCATGACAAGAGGGAAAAAATTAAAAAATCCACCCAAAATCGAATATCGCACTTTCGAATAAATGAGATCTACGGCAAGAAACTTGATGAACAAATCGATCCAAACAAAAAATAAGCCTCCCAAATCTCTATTATATTGCACTTAACATATCATGTCTAACATGATCACTTTGGAGTCAATTTCCATTCAACCAAAAAATGGTTTTGGAAAACTTTCAACTCCAATCTCTAGTCTTCATATTGAAGATTATAACCCACTTAATTACATTTAAATAACACATAATTAGTTGTCATTAAATATTGGTCAAATAGTGGTTGACCTCTATTTTTTCAACAATCCCCCACATTGAATGTAAACAAACGATAATTCGAACACGGAGATTTTTTGAGATTGAAAACTTGTTCGAGAGTGCAACAGGACCAATACGACTTCGTGATAGGTAGCTTTTGGCTTTGAACTTTCCGTAGTGAAAGTCTATTGGACTTACTTAACTAGTTAATGGACTGACGCCTTGAACTACTAGTTATTTATGTAAGCTCAGACAATAAACCTCACACAACAATGATCCAATTTATAATTGGTTCTCAGTTGTATTCATTGTTTTAGCCATGAGCGTCTTCATTTTAGTAAGTTCTTTAGAAAATATCGCCTTTTAAATATTTTAGTAAAGTTGGGCTTGCTCTTCAGTCACATAGGTCATATCTTATCAAGAGTATTCCCCAATAATCCACTTGTATGTTACAAGATATAGGAATCATTAAAAGCATTGCGTAACCTTAACACGCTTCTTAGAAGCACTTTGTGCATCCAAGGAATAGGATGGAGTAAAGCTCCATGCTGCTCACACTTAAGTTTTTCTCAACCTATGTTTTCCTATTGAACCTAGTCCTTGAGATCTTCAATTTCTAGGTTAGGTTTCCATCAAGATAACTTATCGAGTTAAAGCTTTTAAGCCCAATACCCTCAATGCGTATTCTGTCATTTTTCTACTCAAACCTTATGTAAACAGATTCGCTAGATTTTTCTTGGACTTCACAATGTCTAAGGAAATTATTTCAGTAGATAGTAATTGTTTACGGTATTATGTCTACAACGAATGTGTCTAGACTTACCGTTATACATCAATTTTTGTGCTCTAGCAATTGCAGCTTGATTGTCACAATGAATACAAATTGCAGGCATAGGTTTTGGCCATATTTTAATGTCCTCCAAAATGTGACAAAGTCACTTTGCTTCTTCACCTATTTTATCCAAAGCTATGAATTCCAATTCCATCGTAGATCGGGCTATGCACGTTTGCTTTGAGGACTTCCATGAAACAGCCGGAATACATAGCCACTTGTGGATTTTGATTTCTCTAAATATGCAATCCAATTAGTATCACTGTACCCTTCTAAAACAGTTGATTACTTACCATAGTTCAAAACATTATTTTTTGTTTTGTTTAGGTACCCCCAATACTCTCAATAGAGCTTTCCAATGCCCATGTCCAGGATTACTTGTGTATCTGCTTAGTTTACTAACAGAGTACACAATATTTGGCCTCGTTCAGTTCATGATATACATTACACTATCAATAATTCGAGAGTATTCTTGTTGTTGAATACTATCTCCAGTATTCTTATGTAAGACTAGATGAGAGAGACGAACTATTAGCAACTTTGATGTCATGTCTTTTAAATTGTTCAATCACTTTCTCAATATAGTGTGATTGAGATAAAGCTAGAAATTAACATCCATATAGATGTAATTCTCGTGACTGGTAAATAAGTATCAAAGTAGTCTAAACCTTCCTTTTGTCTAAATCCTTTGGCTATAAGTCTTGCTTTGTACTTATCTATGGATCCGTCAACTTTAATTTTTTTTGAAGATCCACTTACATTGAATTGGCTTATTCCTTGGTGGGAGATCAACCAGTTCCCAAGTATGATTACTTAGGATGGATTATATTTTGATGCTTATAGCTTCTTTCCATAATGGAGCATCTAGTGCTGACATTGCTTCCATGAATGTCTGAGACTCCTCTTCCAACATATATGCTAGATATTCAGGACCAAATGACTTTGAGACTTTTGGTCTTTTCGTCTTGGTTCATTAACCTCTTGTTATCCATTTTATTCATTCTCAGAATTGGAATCTCTGAACATTTTTTGAGAGGTTTCACTTTGTTTGCAAGGAAATATTTCCTTCAAGAATTCTACATCTCTCGTTTTCATGATTGAATTTTCATGGATATCATCTATCTCAGAGTTGTGTACCAAACATCTGAATGCACTGCTATTTTGAGCATATCATATATATATATATATATATACAATCCACAGTTTTAGATCCGAGTTTGGCTTGCTTTGGTGGAGATACTGTCACCTTAGCAGGACACCCCCACACTTTCAAATATTTGAACGAGGGTGGTTTTTTATTCCACATCTCATATGGAATATTACCTATTTTCTTGTGGGTCGTTCTGTTAAGAATATAACTACAAGCTAATACTGCTCCCCCCCACAAGTTTGCTGTAGGCCATAACTTATTAACATGGAATTAACCATTTTATTTAAAGTTATATTCTTTCTTTTAGCAATTTCATTTTACGTAGGTGTATATGGTACTTTTTTTGGTGGATGATTCCAAACTCAATACACAACTCATCAAAGAGAGCATAATCATATTCTCCTCCTCTATCGGAACTTAGTGCCTTGATCTTTTTACCAAGTTGATTCTCAACTTCACTTTTATACTTGATAAAACTGTCCATTGATTTGATTATGCTAGTTAACAAATAAACATAGCAATATCGTGTACATTCATCAATGAATGTAATGAAATACTTCTTTCCACATCTACTCTGAACAAATTTCAAGTCGTATAAATCACCATGGATTAATGCTAGAGGTTCAATACTTCTTTCAATTGTGTGAAAGGGTTTCTTGGAAAACTTTGCTTCAACACATGTTTCACATTTATGATTGACATCCAAATTAAATTTGGGAATTAAACCAAAGTTTGCCAACTTTTTCATTGTACCATAGTTTACATGTCCTAATCTACCATGCCATAAGTATGGAGAGACAACAATGTAAATTGAAGATTCCCCTTTATTCATAACTGTTTTTTAGTCCAAAAATTTACTGTTTTTATCAATTATTGTATATTGCATCTACAATATATATGTCATGGATCGATTTTTTGATTGCTTAGAATCTCTTATAATTATTGCATATTTGATTTATATATTGGTACATAACTTGTCGTGTTTTATTTGTGTTTTAGAATTTTGGTATCTTGGAAAATTCTGTCAATGAAAGGGGTTACTTAATTGCACGTCATATTAATTGGAACGCCCCTCTTTCCTAAGAACCAACCTCGTTGCCAACTTTCTAATTCACAAATTTTATTGGCAAGGTATTACCTTGAAAAGTGTTTTTAAGTGTTTCAACTATCGTGGTGATTATATTGTTAAATTGATTACTCACTTCAATATTTGTTATTGTAGTGAAAAATGAAACAAATTCAACAACCCTACAATGAGTTACCTACCACCCCTAGTGGAGATAATGATAATGCCCTTGGTGTTGTAAACCCAAGTGACGTGGCTACTTCTAATGGAGGTATGCCTATGGCTGCTTCAACCTTTAGAATCGAGAAAAATGTTCCTATGACAAGTAGGGTGATTTTTGTAATTCCCGCTAAAAATCCAGAAAAGTTCAAGGGCATTGATTTCAAAAAGTGACAACAAAAGATGCGCTTTTACCTCATTGCTTTGAATCATGCCAGATCCGTATTGAAAAAATGCTCTATCCTTCAGGAGGGTGAGTCGGGTCCAACGACTGTGGCAACAATGCATGCCTGAAAACATGGATAATACATATGCAGGAATATAGTCCTTGATGGACTTGCCGATAACCTGTATAATGTCTATTGTGGCATACCTTCAACTAAGGTGCTATAAAGCTCTCTGGAAAATAAGTACAAGACTGAAGATGCTGGTACCAAGAAATTTGTGGTGGCCAAACTTCTAGATTTCAAGATGGTGGATGGCAAGTCAGTTGTCACCCAAGCTGAAGACTACCAGCTGATTCTGTATGACATACTGGTAGAAGGGATGACTCTAAGTTACTCTTTTGAAGTGGCAACACTCATCGATAAGTTGCCCTCTGGTTGTTTGGATTTTAAGAATTACTTGAAGCACAAGCATAAGAAAATTAAGATGGAGGATTTGATAGTTCGTCTCCTAATTGTTGAAGACAATTGGAAAAGGATGGCACCTCCAAAAGCACCAAATGCTAACCAAGTGGAAACTTCCAAACCCAAGACTGATAGGAAACAGAAGAGGGAGCACCAAGGTAAGAGAAAGCAAAAGGAAAAACCACAAAAGTTCCAAGATACCTAATACCGTAGAACGGTAATTCTAGACACATTTATCATAAACATAATACTGTAAGACAGTTACTCTCTATTAAAATAATTTCCTTAGACTTCACAAAGTCTAAGGAAAATCTAGCAGATCTGTTTACAAAAGGTTTGAGTTGAGAAGTGACAGACTACGCAATAAGTTATCTTAATGGAAACCTAACCTAACAATTGGAGATCCCAAGGACTAGGTTCAATAGGAAAACATAAGTTGAGAATAACTTAAGTGTGAGCAGCATGGAACTTTACTCCGTCTCATTCCTTGGATGTACAAAGTTTTGCTAATAAGCGTGTTAAGGTTAAGCAATGTTATTAATGGTTCCTATATGTTTTAACATACAAGTGGAGTATATATGTTACGGCTCGATTATGTGATTGCTTAAAATCTCTTATAATTATTGCATATTTGATTTATATATTGGTACATAATTTGTTATATTTTATTCAAAAGTTCTAGGCCAACCTGTTTTTGCTTAGCTTGGTGCTCCCTCTTTTGTTTCCCATCAATCTTAGGTTTGGAAGTTTCCACCAAGTTGGCCTTTGGTGCTTCTGGAGGATCCGTCTTCTTCTGATTGTCTTCCTCAATTCGAATACGGACTATCAAATCTTCCATCTTAACTTCGTTATGCTTGTGCTTCAAGTAATTCTTAAAATCCAACCAACCAAAGGGTAACTTCTCAATGAGTATTGCCACTTGAAAAGACTTACTTAGAGTCATCCCTTCTGTCTGTACGTCATGCAGAATCAGCTAGTAGTCTTCAGCCTGGGTGACAAGTGATATTCCCTCCACTATCTTGAAATCGAGAAATTTAGCCACCACAAATTTCTTGATACCAGCATCTTCAGTTTTGTACTTATTTTCCAAAGAGCTCCATAGCTCCTTGGCTGAAGATATGCCACAGTTAACATTATACAGGTCATCAGCACCAAGTACTAAATTCCTACATATGTATTCTCCATCTTTCCATGTATGCATTGCTGTCACAATCGTTGGACCTGACTCACCCTCCTGAAGGATATGATATTTTTCTGTTAGGAATCTAACATGATTCAAAACGGTGACGTAAAAGCACATCTTTTGTTGCCACCTTTTGAAATAAAGGCCCTTGAACTTTTCTGGATTTTTAGTGGAAATTACAAGAATCACCCTGCTTGTCAATAGGATCATTGTTCCCGATTCCAACGGTTGCGGCAGTAATAGGCACACCTCCAATAGAAGCAGCCATATGCATACCTTCATTTCATTAAGAGTAGCCACGCCATCTGAGTTCACAACACCAGGGGCATTATCATCACCTCTACTAGGGATGGTGGGTAACTCATTGCAGACTTGTTGAATTTGTTCCATTTTCCACTACAATAACAAATATTGAAGTGAGTAATCAATTTAATAGTATAATCACCACAATAGTTGAAACACTTAACAACACTTTCCAAGGTAATATCTTGCCAATAAAATTTGTCAATTAGAAAGTTAGCAAATAGGTTGGTTCCCAAGAAAGAGGGGGTCTTCCAATTAATTTGGCGCGCAATGAAGTAACCTCTTTCTTGGACAGAACTTTTCAAGATACCAAAATTCTAAAACACAAATAAAATATAACAAGTTATGTACCAATATATAAGTGAAATATGCAATAATTATAATAGATTCTAAGCAATCACAAAATTGAGTAGTGACATATGTATTGTTGATGTAATTAAGGATGAAACTATGCAAAATCCATTAATTTGTAATTTTCATTGACATGTGGCAAAGATTACAATGACAGATTCTCTATTTCAATATTTAATCTCTAAGATCAATTCATATGTGATTCAAATACAAAACTATTCGATTTGACAATCTGAATTCTTTAATTTTTATTGATGCAATAACATAAATGTGGTAGTTATAGTGATCAAATATGCATATATTCCATATCAATTAAATAAATAAAGAAAAGTCAAAGCAACTACTCAATTATCAATTCAATTCGTCAATAAATGTGCGCCACTTTCCATATATTTGCTTAATAAATTGCAAGGAATTTAAGCACATATAATATTTAGAAATTAATATATTTGTATTTTAATGATCATACACGTAATAGCATCAATTTGTTTAACAGTTACAACAAATCGCGTGCACGTTCTTTATTAAACAAGTCAGTTATTAATCAGACAGATAGCATCCCATACACTTGAAATCATTAGTTATCAATCAGATAGATAGCATCCATACACTGGAAATCATCTAATAGTTCATAGACGCAGTGGCGGAACCAGGAATTTTAATTACCCTGGGCTAAGCCTAACCATAATGGACTACTCTTTAGACAAAAAAATCAAACAAATAATTATAAAAGTTTTTTTATTGAACCACAAAACAAAGGAAAATACATACCACCAAAGCTATTGATGTTGTGCTCTACGATGCTTCAAGGTGTAGAATTCATCAATTATCGAATCAGAATCGATATTTTCAACAAGTTCTCGTTCAATGTAGATAATCAAAGAATCTGCTAAGAACTCCTCTTCCATTTTATTGCGAAGAGCAGATTTAACATGCTTCATAGCTGAGAATGATTGTTTTGTTGTGGCAGTGGAAATAGGAAGAGTTAAAACAAGACGTACCAACCTATCGATAAGATTGTAGTGTTCAGACTTCTTTGTTTCAGCTAATCTTTGACATAGCTCGGAAATGGTTGATATATTCTGAAACTTCTCATGGCGAGCTATATCAAGCTTATAATGCTCCAACTGACTTCTCACGTAATGCATTTCCTGTTCACTAAAATCACCAGGATAAAATTTCTCTACAAGACTGCAAATATGTTCAACTTGAAACAACTTAAAGTTGTCTCTAGGTTCCAAAGCAGAGCTCAGCATTAGGAGTTCTATAGCCCCGTCATTGAATCTACTATTTAGCTCTTCCACCTGAAAGTCAATTGCAGCATTAAATATATCGAAATGATAGTGATGCTCAACTGTGATGGAATCCTTTTGCTGACATGAACGACCGGTAGCCCCTCTATAACAAGCATCCATATTAGGTATCTCAACATTGTACTTTGTACAAACTGATTTCACATGCATCAAGAGACTATCAAAACCTTCTTCTCTCAAAGTCTGAAGCAATGCTTTGGTTAAAACCTATTAGATTGTTATATGAGTGAACATTAGTTTATTAGCACATATCAAATTAAACAAAATAATTCATATGCAAATATACAATCAATTTACACACATAATTCAACCAATTATCCCTCACACTCATCCCCCAGCAACATAAATGTGGGTCCATGAGTCGGGATCTACCAATTGCACATTCATTCTCCCTCAGCTCCTCAATTTAATTTTCAACAATCAACATCCTAAAAAAACTATCATATATCCATAATATTAATATAGGTTTAGAAAAAAATTACCTAGAAATAGCCAATTGGTTGGGGGCTTGGGGCTGCAGAACAACATAAATAATTCTGGAAATTCAAATGGAAATTAGGGCTGCTGGCTCCAAAGCTGCAGAAAGCAATCAAGTTAGGACTTAGGTCACAAATAACAAATTAAACAGGAAATCAACAATCAACATCCTAAATTTCAACAGTGAACATCCTAAAAAAACTATCATATATCCATAATATAGGTTTAGAAATAAATTACCTAGAAATAGCCAATTGGTTGGGGGCTTGGGGTTGCAGAACAGTAGAAATAATTCTGAAAATTCAAGTGGAAATTGGGGATGCCGGCTCCAAAGCTGTACAAAGAAATCAGGTTAGGATTTAGGTCACAAATAATAAATTAAATAACAAATTAAACATTTAAAGAGGAAATCAAGGCTCAAGCCCTACCACAGTGGACACTGGGCAGTGGCTCAGAGCCTCAGACACTCAGTACACACTTGACACTGCGTCTCTACTCACTACCGAGTACCAACTGGCGAGACCGGTCAGGGCGTCAGGCGAAGACCAGAGAGGGAGATCGGCGTGCCGCGTCCTCCTGCGCCTGCGGCCTGGCTCCTGGGCTGGGTAGGCAGAGGCTCCCCGCTTCTGGTTTCCTGCTTCCTGGGCTCTGGAGCGGCGCGTCTCTTGGTAGCTGGAGTGGTGGTGGCCGCGTAAGGCGTAACTGGCGTAGTGGCGTTCTTCCGACTTCGTATTCCGTGAGCACGAGAGGAGTGGAAAGGAGCCCGGGCTGATTTTCTATTGCACATTGGGCTGGGCTAACATGTATATGTATACTTGGTAAAAAAATTTCATTCTTTTACCCTGGGCTACCGCCCAGCGCAAGTTCCCGCCTCTGCATAGACGCAGATTTACAAACAGAGGTTTCACCTTAAGAATGTTAGAAATTATAGACAGCATATAAGAACCAAATTAACAACAAAGAATGTTATATATATATATAATTGAATTAATTGATAACATATGAAACCAGTAAGCATATAATTAGTATTCAAAGAGAACAACCGATGTTACCAAAAAACTCGAATCGCTATGAAAATGAGAGATTGAAGTGAGGTATGCGAACTGTAAATCTCCTCAAAGTGAAATGCTCCAGCCACTAGTGTCGATGCAAAAGCAGGAACCACCTCCCAAGATACAACACTTTCGTCTGCAGCTAGCTGACACAGGTATACCTGTAGGCTCGTTCGTACCAAGTATAAAAGCACTCTTAGATTTTTTTTTTGGAAAGGACAGGAATTTCAGTAGATTGAAGCTTCGAAAAATTGTCTTTACTTTCTCTACCATTGGTCTACTATTTATAGTAGAACCCAGAAAAAATGGATCCATTAAGATTAGGGATACATAAATAAATCCAGTATTAAATTGAATTTAAAATTGTAACAGACATTTGAATTAATACTGATGAGGATATTTATCCTCTCCAATCAGAATAAGACACGTGGCAACAGCTGTCAACAG
Source organism: Euonymus europaeus (assembly GCA_963580455.1). Lineage (NCBI taxonomy): Eukaryota > Viridiplantae > Streptophyta > Magnoliopsida > Celastrales > Celastraceae > Euonymus > Euonymus europaeus. Next base: position 9,708,300 of record OY756962.1, read on the forward strand.
AAGAAACCACTTTTCTCGCTGGGAGATCCTCGGTACCGAGCAATAGAGATGCACTTCTCGGCTCCGTACCCTCATGTTGTACCCCATTTTTGTCCAGGGCACAGTTGATAAATTCAACCATGGGAGAATCTTAAGATTAATAAAATTTTTCTTGTGTCACATGTAAGAAAATAAATAAATAAATAAATAGTACATGAGAGTTTAAATTAAGCCCACAATTAGGCTTACATTACAATTCATGGGTGTTTTTCTAATTCAATAAACAAAGTCATTAATTTCAAATGAATTAATCCAGCCCATTTAAAATGCATAGTCCAATATATGTTTTCAATCACAGCCCAGTCTAATTCAAACACAAAGGCCCAAGAAAAAAACATAACCCAACTAAATAAAAGAGCCCAAGTGTGAGAAGAGGAGACCAAACCCGGTAAGATTAAGGCAAGGCCCGGCCCAAGTCTCCATTAACCCATGAAGTTAAATGCAAGCCCAGCCCAACAAAGTAAACCTAAAACCTAAAGAATAGAAGACACCGCAAAGAAGAAGGGGAAGAGAAGAGGCGCCGTCCGGAAAAGAGAGAGAGAGAGAGGAGAGAGAGTGTGAACAGAAAAGGAAACAGAGAGAGGAAGGCTCCGGGAAAGTAGAAACAGAGAGAGAGAGGTGCCAGAATCTTAAGGTTCACATGGAAGAGATGATTCGGAGTCTTAGACTTAGGATTTCTGGAATTATTTTGAGGGAAGAAACTGGATTTAGGGTTAGTTTTAGGAAAGCAAGTCAATTTCGAAGAGTAAAGGACGGGAAGAATTAGAAAGAGAGAGATGTCGAAAGATGGGGAAGGAAAGAAATCAAGTAAAATTGAAGGATTCTTACATGATTTTAGGAATTCCGGGGGTAGAAGGGATTTGGTTTTGGTACTATAAAAGGAGGCATGGGCGTGTGAAGAGGGGACCGAAAATTGGGAAAAAAAATCTTGAGCGTTTTTTCTTCTTCCTTATTGACAATTTTTCTGGAAAGTTTTGGAGAGGATTTGGAGAGTAGAGAGTGGGAGATTTTTCTGGAATTTCTGGGGCTTTCTGATTTCTTCTGGATTTTTTGAGGTTCTGGGATTTTTTCTGGGGTTTCTCCTTGCATTCGGTTCTTTGGAATTCTTGCTTCTGGTGTTCGGGTTGCATTTCTGGGTTGATTAAAGGGTGAGGTATTGTTCATGAAATTGTTTTTATGTCATGCTGGAATTGTGGTTCCGATGGTTTTTGAAAAACCAAGGGAAGAACCTTTGATCTCTTGCTTGTTTGTTTCTCTGTTGCAGGGTAGAATTATTATATCATGTTAACTTGCTTCTTCTTGATTCTGATTTTTCTGAGGTGGATTTTGTTTGGGTTATTCTGAACTGAGAACTTTTCTACTTCCGGTTGATTTTCTGTGTTGAATTTTTGCTTTCTGTTTTGCTATCTAATTTCTGTGTTCTGGATTTTCTTTGGAGGTTCCAAAACTGAGATATGTGTGTTTTTCGGTATCCTGAATGTCTAAATTCCCACTGGTTTTGTGAACAGTAAGTGTTTGTAATGCTCTGGTTTTTAGAGTTGTGAAATTGGTTCCCATGGGTTCTTTTTGTTTTGGGGTTTTTGCTCTGTTAAATGATTATATGTTCTAATGTGTTGGATTGGTTGAAGAGCATGATTCAATTTTAGTGTGCCATGTCCAATGTTTGAGATTATTATACACTTATGATGCCATGCTGCTGATTATTGTGATTAGATGATAATTCTTGTATTTGTTTATAGTTGCTTGAGTATGTTAGGAATAATTATTGAGTGATATTGTCCTCATTAAATTTTAATCATGGAAATTGTAGTTAAAGAATCTCAGGAGTTTGTGTTGGGCATTGCTATATATCACATTTTTATTTGGATTATTCAATTTGAATGAACATGAAAAGAAGTTTAATAGAAATTGGGGTTATTGGGTTTCCATATGTGAAAACGGGTTCGGTGGTGTGCATTTGTTTGGACTATGTGAATTATTTGAGCCTTGGGCTTTCACATGTATTTAGATTTAAAAATTGCATTCTATGTGACACTTTGTATGTTCATTGCATTAAAGCAATTAATTATAATTTTTCAATCATGTTAATTCAATAATATGATTGAAATATTTGATTGTTAATAAAAAAAGGGAACCGAGATTGCATTCCATTTCATTCATTATCTTTTAACCTTGTTAATATGTTATTTACTCGAAATGTGTTTATATGTGAATTATATGATCGATGTGATATTGTTTGATTTATGTGTTAATTGTGTGATTTAATATTTTAATATGTTGGATTAGGGGATTTGCTATAATTGATATCGTATAATTTCCAATAAAAAACTCGGTTCCCAACATTTTTTCTTTATTTTATTTTTATCTTTATTTATCTTACCTATTTTATTTTATTTTCTTATTATTTTACATATTTTATTTTTCATTTTTTTTTACTTTCGGTTTATTATTGTTATTATAATTATTATTACTGTTATTTTATTTTCTTATTTTATTTTTATTTTCTTATTTTATTTTTTATTTATCTATCTACTATTTTTATTAAATACATATATATATATATATATTTATTTATTTGCTTTACTTTTGTATTCTTATTATTTTGGTATCTTATTATTATTAGTATTAGTAATATTATGTTATTAACTTTATATCATTATTATGTATTTATATAATATTTTATGTTATTTTAATTTTTATATTATATTTACATTTTGACTTTATTTCTATTTCTATTCTTATCCTTATTTTACTTTATGTTATTTATTACTATTTTATTTGTTTTTATATTTTATTCTATTTTACTTTAAATTTATGTATTATATAAAAATTATATTAAAAGTTTTTACCTACGATAGAATCTATTTGGGGAATGCACCCTCGGATAGATTCTTGAGGTGAGAGTGTTTCTTGGGACATTTAGCCATTGGATGGAAAAACTCTATGAACCTCAATATTAAAACTTTTAATATAGTTTTTATATATATTATAAAATTATTTTATTTATACATATGTATATTTTGGTATAGCCAAATATCTACTTAAATTACTTTTCCTATATAGTTATTATGTTTATTTAAATATTATTTTGTATAATTTATATAATTATTGCACCTTACATATATAGTTTTTATATATTATAAAATTATTTTATTCGAATATAATTTATATATATATATATATATATATTTCTTTATAAGTTTATTTCATTCTATTTTGGATATATCCATATATTTACTTAAATTATTTTATCCTATATAGCTATTATATTTCTCTAAATATTATTTTTATCTTATATAATTTTTGTATAATTTATATAATTACCGCACTTTACATAAACTACATTTAATATTTTCGAAAGTCATTTAATGAGATAACAAAATTAAGTTGGCAACTGTTTTAAAAGAGTCGTTGTGGGGTGCCTCACACCTTCCCCATACGCAACAAACTCACTTACCCATTTTCTGGATTTTTCGTAGACCAAAATTATATTTTTCATGGTGACCAATTGCACCTATTCAATTGGTGGCGACTTCTATTATTTTATAAAAAATTCTTTCGCAAAACCGGCTGCGACAACTAGCGACTTCACTAGGGAGAACTAGTTTTAATATATCTATTTCTAAAAAAAACTAGTGAGTTGGGCCCTTTAAAATTTAATTTTTCTTATCCCATTATTTGATTTTGTTTGTTTTGAATTGAATATATTTGGTGATTTATTTCTTTAAATTTTGATTGATATGTTTAAAAATGTTGTATTATAAATATGTTATATGAGCTTTTATATATATATATATATATATATATATATATATATTATTTGTCCTCACACATTGAGCACTGTTCCCTTTTATGAGTCCAACAACTAGGGCTCAAAACCCTTAGGAGAGGATGAAGTAAACGAGACCTTCGAGGGATTCCAATCCCCGTGCAGGCTCGCGAAAAATCCTCACTCGACCCACTCCTCTATTAAGGGGGACCCAAGCTATTCCAGTAATGGACACTGGCGGGTGAATAAGTCGGGAGCCTAGACTATCCATAACCAATGACCCTAGGGTTATAAGACACAGGAAACTATTTCTAACCCTTATTGTGTGGTATATATTATTGTTGTGATTGGTTGTACATATGTCATTTTGTTTTTATTTGTGTTTGTATATATTTTGTTTTGTTGTGTTGTATATATGTATATGAATGTTGTTTTTCTTGTACATAGGTGATGTTATTTGTATAAATAATGCTATATTGTATATGGGTATATTATCTTTTCTTCTATATATGTGATTTTATTTGTATAATGCTTTGTTGTATATACGTGTATGTTGTCTTTCTTGTACATATGTGATGTTTTGTTTGTTTCTCTTGTACATATTTGATGTTTTGAACATATGTGATTTTAGTTGTATAAATAATGTTTTGTTGTATACATGTGTTTAGTATTTTTCTTGTACATTATGTGATTTTATTTATATAAGTAACACCTTGTTTTATTGCATGTATATATGTGACTTGTACATATGTGATTTGATTTGTATGATGTATATATGTGATTTTTGTACATATTTTTGATTTGGCTCATTTTTACATTGATTTTAAAACTTGCATTGCATATATAGGAATCTTGAACACTATCGAAATCGAGATGTTTTCCAGAATTCATGGACATGGGAAACAGTACTGTGTCAGTTGAGACGATGGAGCATGAAGTACATGATATTGAAGAGGTGGTTAGAGAATCACATTGGGGACAAAGACAGTATGGGGATGGCCTTCTAGCTAGTGAAAACATACAATTACCTCCCCTAAAGAGTATAGAGTTTGACAGATGCGATCTCAAGGAAATCAGAGATCTGTGGAATAGTATTTCTGTGGAAAGCATCATGTGTTCAATGGGAGATTTGGTCACATTGCGTATCTTTGTGCCGTAGCTGTTGATGTGCCTCTACTCGAAGCGATGTTGAGTTTTTATGCGCCCGTTGATGGAATTGAAAGTTCTTTCCAATCATTTGAGATTGCTGCTGTGAGTCTTGTCAAGGAAGGGGATTTAATCAAAAAATCAAAAGTGTCGAGGGTTACTCGATCCGTAGTAATCACGATGTTGCATAATGGTTTTCGGCCAGGAAAAGGCTTGGGGGAAAACGATCAGGGGATCACTCAGCCTATACGATAAAGAAGCATGTTGAACGTTGGGGTCTGGGTTACGAGCCAAGCCAGGATGATAAAGATCAAGCTCGGAGAGAGAAACAGATGAAAAGGTTGGCCCGTGTGGAGGAGATTGAATTAGGGTACCAGAGGAAGCAGATCTCATGGCTTTATCATAGCTTCATGTCTCGAGATTTCTTGGATGAAGATTGTATACTCGATACTGGGACAGTTTATAGCGATAAATTGCCGGAAGAATCAGAAACTTCCAGGGTAAGGTTTACTTTCCAGAGGATGTGTGACCAGTTTGGGGAATGAAAAATTGCTGTGGCTGGCCGAAGAGGGAGAAGGATCAACAGTGAGACCTGATTTTGTCATTACTCGTCCCCCGGGGTTCACACTCAACAATTGGACCAGCCTAGAGATGCCAGTGCACATCCAAGCTCTACAAAAGTAAATCTTGGAGCAACTGAAATAAAACTTTCATTTTCAAGAGCATATTTCTTTCTGTTTAAATAAGACTTATGTTATTGAGGCTATCGCATATTTTCTTTCCCAAAATTGTTCAAATTAAGAAATGAAGTCCAGTTTTTATATCATATTTCTTTCATTTGTTAAATTCTCCATATTTCGATTCCAACACCAATCTCATCCCATTAACAGGCTTGAAAACGATGATAGCAAAGGTGAAGAAATGAATGAACCAAATTTTGACACTCATTAACAATGTTGAAACTGATGATGAGAGTGAAGGAGAGATGGATATCCCACCTGAAATAGAAAGACAAGTCAACCAAGAGGAAAAAATTATTCAATTACATCAGGAGGTTACGGAAGTAATCAATTTAGGCACGGAGTTGGACAAAAGGGAGATTAGAATGGGAGAAGCTCTCGAGGGAAATGATAGAAAACACTTAAGAGATCTCTTACATGAATATCAAGATGTTTTTGCATGGTCTTATCAAGATATGCCGGGACTCGATAAAAATGTTGTGGAACATAAATTGCCACTAATATCAGGGTGTGCTCCAGTAAAACAAAAATTGAGGAGGTTGAAACCCGATATGCTGCTAAAGATAAGAGATGAGATAAAGAAGCAATTTGATGCCGGTTTTCTTGAGGTAGCACATTATCCAGAGTGGATAGCTAATATTGTACCAGTACCTAAAAAAGATTGTAAGGTAAGGATGTGTGTTGATTATAGAAATTTAAACCGAGCAAGTCCAAAGGACAATTTTCCTCTCCCTCACATTGATATCTTGGTAGACAATACGGCCCAGCATTCAACATTCTCATTCATGGATGGGTTCTCAGGTTATAATCAGATTAAAATGGCGCAAGAGGATCGTGAAAAGACTACTTTCGTCACACTTTGGGGAACATTCTGTTACAAAGTCATGCCATTCGGATTAAAGAATGCTGGGGCAACTTATCAACGAGTTATGGTTACGCTGTTTCATGACATGATGCACCGAGAAATTGAGGTATATGTGGATGACATGATAGCCAAATCAAAAGAGGGAGAAAACCATTTGGAGAATCTTCGAAAGTTGTTTGAACGTCTGAGAAAGCATCAGTTAAAACTTAATCCAGCAAAATGCACCTTTGGGGCAACTTCTGGGAAGCTGCTCGGGTTCATCGTGAGTAGGAGAGGCATTGAAGTGGATCCAGATAAGGTGAAAGCAATTTTGGAAATGTCGCCTCCCCGTACAGAAAAAGAAGTTAGAGGGTTTTTAGGAAGGTTGAACTACATCGCTAGATTTATTTCCCAGCTAACCTCCACATGTGAACCCATCTTCAAGCTATTGTGCAAGAATAACCCGAAAGAATGGAATGAAGATTGCCAGATTGCTTTTGAGATGATTAAACAATATTTGCAGAATCCTCCTGTATTGATACCCTCTGTGGCAGAAAGACCTTTGATTCTATATTTGACTGTCTTAGAAAGTTCAATGGGTTGTGTACTAGGACAACATGATTCGGCGGGAAAAATAGAACACGCTATATACTATCTTAGCAAGAAATTCACAAGTTGTGAATCAAATTATTCCATGTTAGAAAAGACTTGTTGTTCACTAGCATGGGTAGCACACAGGCTTCGACAATACATGTTACATCATACCACATGGTTGATTTCTAGAATGGACCCAATAAAGTATATTTTTGAAAAACCATCACTATCAGGAAGGATTGCAAAATGGCAGATGCTTCTATCGGAGTATGATATCCAATATGTCACTCAGAAAGCCGTAAAGGGCAGTGCCATAACAGATTATTTAGCAGACAGAGCGATTGATAATTTCAGGCCAATGAATCATGGCTTTCCAGATGCCAAAGTCTTGACTATATCAGAAGAAGACGAAAAGCTAGTTGAACCGAATAAGTGGACAATGTGTTTTGATGGAGCCTCGAATGCGGTAGGATATGAGATTGGAGCAGTATTGATATCACCAGAAGGAGATATTACCCCTTTCATCGCCAAGTTATATTTCACATGTACAAACCATATGGCAGAATACGAAGCGTGTGCGATGGGAATTCAAGCTGCTATAGATACCAACATAAAGAAGTTGCAGGTTTATCGTGACTCGCAACTAGTGGTTAAGCAGTTGAGCGAGGAGTGGGAGACAAAAGACGGAAAGCTTATTCCTTATTATCAACACATCAAGAAGTTAATAAAGTTTTTCGAATGGATTGAATTTGACCACATTCCAAGAGAAGAAAATCAGATTGCGGATGCTTTAGCTACCCTAGCCTCCATGTTTGACATAGACCCAAAAGGAGAGGTCCCGGTGGTTAAGATTGAGAAACGAGAGGTACAACGCTATTGTTCAAATGTAGAAGAGGAATCTGATGGCAAACCATGGTATCACGACATCCAAGTGTATCTCAAAGAAAAGTTGTACCCTGAAAGAGCGTCAGAAAATGACAAACATACCCTCAGAAGACTATCAGGGGCAATCTTCTTGAATGAAAATGTGTTATATAAGAGGAATCATTGGATGGTCTTACTACGTTGTGTTGATGAGTCAGAAGCAAAACAAATTATGGCAGAAATCCATGAAGGGTTGTGTGGGACTCATTCTAGCGGATATGCAATGACAAAGAAGATAATTAGGGTTGGATATTACTGGTTGACGATGGAGAAAGATTGTATCGGTTATGTGATGAAGTGCCACAAGTGTCAGATCTACGCAGATAGGACGCATGTCCCGGTCAACCCATCGCAGGTCTTGACCTCGTCATGGCCTTTCTCGATATGGGGAATAGATATTATTGGACCAATTGAGCCAAAAGCCTCCAATGGGCATCAGTTTATTTTGGTGGCTATTGATTACTTTACAAAATCGGTAGAAGCTTCCTTGTATACCAATGTGACTAGCAGTGTAGTGGTCAGATTTTTGAGAAAGGAAATTGTGTGCCTATATGGAGTTCCTGAAAGAATAATTACTGATAATGGAACGAATTTTAACAGCAAAATGGTGAAGGATTTTTGTGAGCAGTTCAAAATTGGACATCATAATTCGACACCATATCGCCCGAAGATGAATGGAGCAGTTGAAGCAGCCAACAAGAATATTAAGAAGATTGTTGGAAAGATGACAGCTAATTACAAGGATTGGCATGAGAAACTCCCTTTTGCCTTGTATGGATACCGGACGTCGATACGCACATCCACTGGTGAAACCCCATTTTCATTGGTTTATGGTACATAAGCGGTTCTGCCAGTTGAAGTAGAAATTCCTTCGCTTCGGGTTTGCTTGGAAGCAGTTCCAAATCCACTAAAGGATATAAGTGGTTTTGCAAGTTCACCACAAACTTAGGGTTTTCAAGCACACCCCAAACTTGTACACCACCAAGGTTTGAAGCTAACCTTAAACTTTTACACACCTCTCAAAGGTAATGCCCTCAAAAGGGACTTTTACAAGTGATTTGATTTTTGGTTCTCTCAAGATTAGCTCTAAGCTATTTGGATGAGGAACACTTAATCTCTCAAATTAAAGCTCACTGGTAGGATATAAATTTGGTTCAAATTCATGGCTTTCACTCAACCAAAGGTTCACACAAAGTCTCACAAAGATGGAAATAAGTTTAGGAGAAGCTTTGTGGAAAGTAGCTCAAGAACACTCAAAGAAATACCTTAATGATTTTGGCTTGAAAGTGTGTCTTAGCTTGAGATTGATGAAGGGAAGATGATGACAATAATCTCAGCAAATGATGATCAAAAAATCAAGAGAAGATCACTCAAAAATTGTAGAATCAAGAACAAAAGCCCTCTTGGTAATTTTTGCACATGAGTTTTCCAAGTGTGGAATGAAGCATGACTTTCCTCTTCATTTGTCTCCATTTAATCTTGGCCATTGGATCTTGTTAATCTTCAATCTCAGCCATCAATCAACTTATAATCTCTGCCCTTCATCTTCAAAAACGAAATCAATCAACACCATTGAAAGGCTAGCCGTTATTGACTTTTGGTCAACATTTGATTCAAATTTCAAATCTTGGCTCCAAGGTTTGTTTGGATCTTTTGTGCTTCTTGTTAAACTCTTCTTCATGCTTACAGAGACTTCAACACTCAACCAAACAAGCCCTGCAAGTCTCACACGAAATTCCCCCCAAAATACTTGAAAACAAGAACATAATAGTACATGGTGATGTGGACAATTTTCCTCCAAGTGTTTTGGCTCCAATTTTTTTCATTTGATTTCAAATGAATCCAAGGCTTCTCAAACTCCCTCCAAAGGCTCCTAAGGATTTCTAGAAGGGTTATGACCGATCCCCTACTCCAAATAAGTCATCCAACATTCATTCAACTTAGTCTAACCCATGGAAGGTCAATTTGAAGAATTTAGGCTATTTTGGATAAGAATGGGTTGCACCAATTTAAGTCTTCTTCACTCCAAATTTTTTCAACTTTCTCAATAAATATGTATTAGACTCTTTCCTAAATAAATCCTTCAATGTAGCTGACATAATCTCAATTGCTCCCAAATAGGGTTTCCTAGGGGATTACGGGTTCTAAGTGCCTAAACCATGAAACCTCAATACTCCATGACCATTTCACATCCTCAATTAATGTCCCAAATAAGTGTATGATTTGTACCTACAAAGAAATGAGTGATAGAACACTCCAATTTTGCTTGTAAGCTTAAAGAGCTTCAATGCTTGCACTTGGGTTAACCAATATGATATAAGCTCAATAAAATTCAAGTAAGCACATGATAAATCAATTTATCTATATAAGAATGTGCATAAAAAATTTCACTTATAATTGATGTCGTTTGGTCATTCAATTTGATCATGTAAATCTCAACTAGGCTAGTTTCTCAACTACACTAGTGAATTAATTTCAACTAACAAATTGAACATGATAGACTTAAAATTGACCTGATAATATTTCACAATGAAAAATTCCAGAGTGTCTTAAATAATTTTCAAAACAAGAATAAAGTCAATCAGAGATCATATGAATAAGTTATGACAATTCAACCAACGTGTGCACAGTGTGATGTTTGAACAATTTTTGTAGTGCGAAAATGAACAAGTCCAAAATCATCAAATTCATATCAAATATGATCAAACATGATTCCAAAGAATGAGGTAAGTTATTTGTGCTATGTGTCTCAATATGAACCAAAGAATGTGTAGGATGCTCTTAATGATGAATCATGGATAAATGCAATGCATGAAGAGCTAAATCAGTTTGCTCGAAATGATGTTTACATCCTAGTACCTAAGCTTGATAATGTTAACATCATTGAAACAAAATGGATATTCAAAAATAAAACTGATGAACAAGGCATGATTACTAAAAATAAATCTAGGTTGGTTGCATAGGTACACAAGTGGAAGGTGTGGATTTTGATGAAATTTTTGCTTTTGTTGCACGTTTAGAATCCATTCGTATACTTTTATCCAATGATAGCTTACTTGGTTTTAAGCTGTTTCAGATGGTTGTGAAAAGTGCATTCTTGCATGGATTGTTAAATGAAGAAGTATCAAGGGGGACATTGTTAGTAGATACATCCTAAGCTAGGTGACACTTGTGTGATAAGACTGTGTAACTACATGTAGGCTTACCATGTAGGCTCTAGGTTACCTAGGTTGACAGTCTTTGAGTATGTGGAGAACTCTAAGTATACAATAACTCTAGTATACATTTTTCAGAGTTTTATTTATTGGGTTTTTTGTCCTAATTATAAGATCATTCTCAGGTGATTATGATTGAAACAAATTCCTAAATCAGATATCACTAGAGTTTTTAAGATTAAGATGGACTCTCTATGGGATAGGATATTGGATATATATCTCCTATTATTGTGGGTGTTTTATTTGGGATAAACATCTCTTATGTTTATCTTAATCGAGGTTATTTATTATATGCTGGAGATAATCATGATCATCATTTATCTCTATCTCAAGGGCAGCTGGACGTCTATATATGGAGACAACCCATAGGGATGACGATCGAAGCTTTGAGAGGATTTTTGGTGTGCATGTGAGATTGTGTATTTGAGAGCTTCGAGTGTTTTTGTTATTCCATTCTCTTTGAGTGATTTTTAAGAGTATTATGTTTATTTTAATAAAGAGAGAATGAGTATTTCGTGGTGAGTGTTGTTCATTTCTCCTTCTCAAGATTGATCCGGCTGAGGAAGAAGAAGAACCATGTTCTACACATTTGGTGTAACCTGCTTTTATAGTTACTTGAGGTTACTTGGATCATATTTCTGCAAAAGGAGTCAAGAGCATTTCAAATCATCATTGGAGTGTTGATTTGGTTTGAAACATACGCTGAGTCAAGTTGTACAATCGAGTTGGAGCTAACGATAGGTTGTAAGCTTTTTCTCATATAGTAAATTACTTTAAAGGTTGGTTGCTTATAAACACTAGGTTTTTCCCATGTAGGGTTTCCTCATTAATATCGTGGTGTTTTTATTTGTGTTATTTTTCATATTACGTTATCTAGCGTGTTGGCAAAGTTCTTTCATATTCTCAGATAGAGAGAGGTTTTAGGGGCTCAAATTCTGCATCTGATGCAAACGAATAGGACAATAACTTTAGTGAAGGCTCTTGCACTAAATATACACAGCTGCTTCAAAACCAACATCAACAGTTTCAAAGAAAAACTCAAAAAGAAGGTGAATTGATAAAAAGAGGAGAATCCACGATGAACAAATTAACCTCATAGTTTTCCTAGAATTTAACCTCAAATGTTTGTTACCTTTCTTTAACAAAATCTGGGTTTTCCATCATTTTATGGACTCTCCCCTTATGGGAAGAATCTCTGACTTTAAGGCTCTACTTGGATTGAGGGAGAAAAAATAAGGAGATTTAAATGGAGTTAAGTGAATGAACGTTAAGTGAGAGGAGGGGAAATTATACACATAATTTTGCTTGAATTGAGCGGGAGTTAAGTAGGGTGTGTTCATTATATCTTTGCTTAGATTGATGATTTTGAATGAGGAGGAGTAATAAAAATGCTATAGTTACTAAAATGCCTTTAAAATATTATAATTAAAATGTTATTTACTAAAGGGTATTCTGAATTTTTTAACAAAAATGTATGTTTTCCCCTCAACAATCCAATTTGGGAGGAGAAAAAAATAAATAAAAAACTTCAAAAATTTCCCCTCACTTAACCCTCTATCATCCCTGTGACGACCTACCCCAAATATGAATTTGGGACTGATAAATTGTTAGAGGAAATATAATTTTGGGTGTTGAAGTGTATACAAGAAGTCATGAAACTGGACTAGGCACACCACATAGGCGCCTAGGCGCTGGCGCCCAGTCCAGTGGGTTGTGCGCATGAGGGGGCAACAAGGAAAAATTGAAACTGGACTGGGCGCACCTTCCAAGTGCCTAGGCGCAGCGCCAAGTCCAGCAGGCGACAAATGGGGGTGTGTCATCTGGGCAAAAATTGGACTGGGCGCACCTCGCCTGGGCGTGAAATTTCGACACTCCCAGAATGGCGCCCGGAGCAGCGGGTCTAGGAAATTTAGGATAGGGCAGAGCGCCTAGCTGCACGAAATAGCGCTAGGCGCAATACATGTTTTCAAAAAAAAAGCCTCTAGCGAGCCTTTAGGGTATTTTCTGGGTCGTTTCAGTTCTAGAGTGAGAGAGAGAGAGAGAGCGACGTTTCTAGATAGAAAAAGGATTTCTAGCACGGATTTGACCTAATTCTTGAGGATTCATGATGATTGAAGTGTTATATTGAAGATTCAAGCTAGGTTTGAAGATTTTGGTAAGTTTCTCTTAGTTTTGGGAATTCTAGTTTTCTTTTTCTAGATTCTTGAAGAATTGAGTTCTATGCTTTAGATATGTTGTTTATATGTTGATTTGGAACATATATGTAGGTTGATTTCGTGGTTTGATGTTGAGTTAAGCTAAGTGGAGTAAGAAATTCTAAAGAGAGAAAGTAAGTTTCTCTTGATTGTTGGTTAAATGAATTATTGATATGATATATTGAGATGCTTGGATGATTAAATGAGTATGACATTGTGTAAATTGTTAGGTTTGGTGAAACGTGGTTAAAAACCCTAATTGCGGAATTATTGGTAAATTTCTCAATACGAGGTAGGGGAATTCCAGCCGTTCTTTCTATCATTCGTTCTCATTATTTTAAAGAGCGTTTCGATTTCTCATTGGTCGTTTTGTTTGTGTTTCCGCCTTAATTGCTTCTAAGGGGAAATAAACCTTGCTTGTGGAATTTGGTTAATTCATGATATTTGCGTGACCCGATTGTGTGTGCTCTGTCATCTATGGAGACAATGTGATTTTTGTTCATGCATCATAGTAGTTATGTATATATATATGTAGGATGTTCATATATATACCTATTCGGCATGTCATGACATAAATGCATTAGAGTTGCATTGGAGACCGAGTATGGACTCGGAGATCCTTAGGATTCCTGAAAGCTACTTGGAGGGATGACGAGGTGATGAGAGTTACCACCAAGTCATGTGAACTCCATATAGGGTAACGCACTAGAGGTATGATTAATGAGGAACCTTGCCTGGAATGGTGCAGGCGTGATAGGTTCACGGAACCAGGTAATCCAAGAGCGTTTGATGTTGGGGTGGGGGGGAGGGTTGCTCCTATTCAATATTACATGGATAGCTGACCATGATATTGATGAGTTGATTTTAGTGAGCTTGCTCACATTCGATATTACATGGAACGAGCCATGATATCGATGAGGTTGCTCATGAGGGGATTGCCTGGATTGATGTTCTATGTGATTGTTGAGTATACGTGCATGTAGTAGGTTCATATTGATGCATAACCTATTGTTCGGATTCGGTCTTTATGTTCTTATACTCGTTTACCCTACTGAGCTTCTTGCTCACTCTCTACTTCTTTTCCTCCCCACGGGTGATACTGGTACAGGTACTAGAGGAGCGGATCAGTGAGAGCGGAATGTGACATGGATGGCCCTAGGTAGGATGTGGGTGCTAGAGACATACTCTAAACATATGTTTCTGATATGATGTATTGATGTTGTTCATGATATACCTATAACCATTTGGCACCAGAGGGTATATGCATGAAGTATGCTGAGTTTGATTTTATGGTTATATGATATTATGAATTTGATAATGTGTTTATTACCATCAGTTTGTGCATGCTGGTAGTGGATGACCTGAGGCCCCTAGGATCAGGATTGCATGTGTTTGAGGCCTGAGGCCTAGCTAGGTTATTGATGTGATGGTTGAATATTTGTTGCGTGATCTAATACAGGTGGGCATTCTCCGATATACGGGGAGATGCCGCCGAATTTTTGGTTTGCCGGATGATCACATTAGTAGCCTAGGACGGTGCCAGAGGGCACCCGTGCGTTCCCGAATTGGGGGCGTCACAATCCCCCTCTTAAACCCTTATCCTCAATCCAAGCAAGTTTTTTTTTTTTTATTTCACCTCACCTAACTCCCCCTCACTTAATTCTCTTAGCCCTCAATCCAAGCAGACCTTAAGTGGATCACTTGGTCTAGTAGAGGTTAGCTCTACATAGCTGCTGAACGAACAACCTAAGCTTAGAAGCCCACAAGCGATTATCTCTTTAAAGAATACATTTCACAATTCTCATTTACTCACTTATTTTTTCAGTTTCCAATATCTTCATCTTGAGTTTCATGTAAGAAATGATGAACATGCAGAAGCATAAAAGAACTTCATAGACATAACCGAAAAGAAAAACGACTTCAATTTTGTTTCCACCATGCAAGATTTACAATATAAACAATCATAATACCTTTAGAATAATACTTACTTGATTAGGATCACTGATCTAAATAGTCTCACGATGCGAAGGTCTAACGATGTCAATTATGAGAATTGCACCTAGAATTGCACCTTTCGAGAACCCCTTACAATCTCTCTCAACTCTCACCTGTATTTTCAGTTATCGTTATGTGTTACTTGTTCCAAAGAGAGACCCCCTATTTATAATGGTGGAGTCCTAATCTCACTGGAACTATCTTGACATACAACTACTTGAGATATTTATAATATCTCAAATGTTTTACCCTTATCACATACAAGATAGAAGTTGGTTGCTTAACCAACAAGGAACTCTCCAAATGGGCTTGGCACCCCTAAGATGCCTTACAGTCCAACACACCATACGCACTAACTCCCAATTAGAGCGGAAGTGTTGGGTGACCACCTAGATTTGAAAAATCCTAGGTTGGCCAGCCCTTATATAAAACACATTAATGTGTTTTTTTCCTCCAATGTTGAGACACCATTTGGACTCGACTCTCTAATTTCTTCTATAATTTGTTTTGATTTCACATGTTATATTTGTTGAAACTCAACCAAGATTGAGAGTTATTGTGTATGGTGAAAGATCCACATGATTGAGCTTTGAATCAACCCTGTCAATCCACTAATTATTTTTGATTAATTGGAGATCAATCCATAGTGATCTCAAGGTGCATATTGATAAAAAATTGTTTGAATGTTGTTTTCCCATCGATGGCTACTATGTCATCCTTTACACATTTTTGTGTTTTTCCAACAATTGGTATTGGAGCAGTCATAGATCCATAATCGATGATTAAACAAAACAAACAATTATATCAATTATGATTTTTTAGCATGATCTATGATTTTCTATGTTATCACTAGTTTTTGTATGATGAAAATCTAGCTATCATGGTCACATATGTGACTGATTAGAAATTGTAAAATCTGCGTTTAGGAGTTAGGAATTTTTGTAATAAAAAATTTAGCATGTAAACTTCGGGTTTTACGGAGGCTAGGATTTTTTTTTTTGTATTTTTTTGTTGTTACAAAAACAGGGTCATCTAATTGATTGAGACAAGGCAAAAAAGGGGCAAAATCGGAGGTGTAGCTGCTGCTTGGGTGGCAACAGCCTACTGCAGCCAACAACACTAGCTGCCAGTTCCAGTAGTGGCAGTGATGCCAGATGCTACTAGACAGTGTAGGACAGTAGGTAGTGAACAATATCGTGTGGTGGCGATGACGACAAGTTTTTGGTTTTGACGAATCTCCTAATTGATGATGAATTTCATTTCAGGCTTGATGGAAGAGCATGATAGCTACAAATCCTATTGCTTATAGGTTTCCTAATTCTTGAAGTACTCCTAATTAATTACAGTTTGATTGTAATTGAATGCTATGACAAGATTAAGATTCCTATTAGGATGTTATCTCATTTTATGTCATGTTAGATTAGGACTCCTATTTTAATTTGGATGCTGCCCAAACATCAAATAAAATACTAATCACCCATAATTAAAATACTAAGTGAGAGAAGGGTTACATATCACCATATGGTCTCCATCATTGGTTTAAAAGAAAATATGTGAATTTAAAATTTGAAGAGTTAAGTTATTAAATGTGACTTTCGTATTATTATTGGGAAAATCCATTTTTAACTTATGATTGTTTTTGGAACCAAAGTGTGAAATTTCCGACTCGCACATTTAGGTTACAATTAACAATGCAATTTATAGAAATTTCTATCAAGAATTATGGTTACATAATACGAAAAATGGTTTTTTTTTGCTATGAATGATCTGGTTGTTAGATTTGTTAATCAATAAATTGGAAATCAACAATGTTGTGATAACGGTTTTACTTCTTGGAAAAAATTCATATCGAATCTTGGTCTTGGGCACTGATACCAAAACGTGTAATTTTCGGTCAATACATTTTTAAGATATCTCTATTCCAAGAATTTTAAAATTATGAAAATATTTTCTTCTAAGTTTGAATTATTGGTAAGAAATTTAATAGAGATGTAATTAAAAATATGTGTTGTTGGCTTCGACCTTCTTCCATAACGGAAATTTTCATATTACCGATATCTCAGATTATTAATTTTATTGATAGTCATAATGAGTAGTCATTTATTATAAAATTATTTTTCCCATCGGAATAAATTTTATGAAAATGGTGAGATTATGATCGAGTGATGGTTATACACCTAGTTATAAATTATGGAAATATTTCTCATCAAAATAAATGCGATTATTTATAGGACCAAAGAAAGACTAATTAAATTTTATTTGACATGACATGTTGTCTCGGTAATAAAATTTAATGTAAACTAAATTTTATGAAAATTATTCTTCCATCGAGATAGCAAATTCCATGCTAAAGTGTTTTATTGTCAACAAATTTCGTGATTAATTATAAGTTAAATTTTGTAAATAATTCGAATCATATATGCCATAGATTAATTTCTTTATATGTCATTTTTTATTTGAAAATGCCTTCTTTCAATCTATTATCTGATATACTAAAAGACCATAAATTGGATGAAACAAACTATATTAACTAGAAAAACAATTTGGATATTGTGCTCACAGGTGAAGACTACAAATATGTGTTGATTGAACTATGCGCTAAATTTCTTGAGGGAGGTGCCACTGATGAGCATATATTTCCTCACAAGAAGTGGAAGAAGGCTGATGAAATGACAAAATGCTACATGTTAGCATCAATGTTAGAGGTGTTTCAAACACAACACTATAATATGACAGGTGCCTATGAGATCGTCTATAGCCTTAAGGAGATGTTTGGTGATCAAGGCAAAGCCACAAGATAGGTTTCTATGAAAGCACTCCTAAACACCTAGATACGTAAAGGTGCCAATATAACGGATCACTTTCTTAAGATGATGAGTCTTTTGAATGAGCTTGAAGTCCTTAGTGCAGATATTGATGTTGAAAGCCAAGTCGATATGATCCTTTAATATCTTCTTGAGAGTTAGGAGAATTGTTGGCTTAACTATAACCTGAACAACAAAAGGCTTTATACCTTACTAAAACATCTCAATAAGCTTAAGGTAGCAGAGATGGTGCGACCTAAGCAAGCTAATGTCAATCTGGCCGAGAAAGACTCTTCTTCTAAATCAAAAGGTAAGAAGAATAAAAAGACTCATAAGAAGGAGAAATCAGCCGACTGAAAGGGTATTCATGGCGGAGTGAAAATCCGAAAGGCAAGTGTTTAGTAGCTATAAACATTTTTTATTTGATTTTTAGTGGTGATGAGGCTTTGATTTTGAATGATTGTCTTTACGTAGCAGCTATGTGACGAAATTTAATTTCAATTCCATCTTTAGCTTTGAATGTATATTGTTTTGAGTTTGACAACTCTTTAGTTAGCACGTACAATAAACGTTTTATTTTTTCTGGTACTAGGTAGATAATCTTTATATTATGAGTATAAATTATACTAAATGTAATGAATTGAATAACTTAACGATTTTGTCATCTAAGAGAAAATAACCTTCAAAATTGAATCAAACCTACCTTTCGCATATACGCTTAGGTCATATTAATCTGAATGGGATTTCTACACTGGTATGTGATGGTGTTCATTATAAGTTGAGAAACATCCAGTCTATGAATGATGTTTGAAAGGTAAAATGACTAAGAGGCCATTTTTGGCCAAGGGGTATAGAGCCAAAGAATGTTTGGTGTCTATACCTTCAGATGTTTGTGGTCCAATGACTATTTGAGTGAGAGGAGGTTATGAGTATTCCTTCGCCTTTATTGATGAATACTCTGGTTATGGATACATTTTTGTAATGCACCATAAGTTTGAAACTTTTGAGTTGTTCAAAAGCTAAAAGGCAGATATGGAGAAACGTTCATGAAAATTTATCAAAACACTATGATCTGATCATGGTGGTGAATACCTTTGTGGAGAGTATCTAGAATACTTAAGCGTCAATGTGAGGTTCTTAGAATAAGTCTATATGATGAATCACAAACCAAAAAGTAAGATTTTTCTTGAAGAATTAAGAGTAGAGACACAAGGAAACCAAAAAACTAAGAAACAAGAGTTGAATACCAATTCAGGACCACATAATAGTGGGAGGATTGTTAAATCTCAAACTTATTATATTCAAACCAATTATCAGGACATGTTGGTGAATCAACCATATTAACATGAAGAACTTGATACAAATCGAACAAAATCAATGCACTAATATAGTATGAACGGATAGAGCCCATGGTAGTGGGAGGATAACTAGATTACCTAGTCAGTATGTTCTATTGGGTAAAGTCTAGGAATAGATTGTGAGGAAAAATTTTCTCCAATACCTATACTTAAGTCTATCCAAATTCTCTTATGCATTGCAACATATTATGATTATGAAATATGGCAAATGGATGTCAAGACGGCTTTCTTGAATGGAAGTCTTGACAAAAGCATCTATATGATGCAACAAGACATATTTATAGCAGAAAACCAAGAGCACTTATTTTGTAGCTTAAGAGATTTATTTATGGACTTAAGCAGGTATCTAGGTCTTCGAATATAAGATTCGAACATACCATAAAATCCTAAGAATTTGAGCAATGTCCTGATGAATCTTGCACTTATTGTTGGTGCAATGGTAATATGGTAGTGTTCTTAGTGCCTTATGCATATGATGTATTATTCATCGAAAACAATGTAGCTATATTATCTTTTATTATTGTCTGGTTGAACAATCAATTCAAAATGAAAGACTTGGGAGAAGCGATCACATTCTTAGGATCAAACTGCTAAGAGATTGGAAACAAAGATGTTGGGCTTATCTTAGGGAGCCTACACTGATTCCATCCTAGCAAGATTTAGCATGAAAGATTCCAAGAAATGATATCTTCTTTATAAACATAGAATCACTTTATCTCGTGATTAGTGTTGTGATGATATTGAAGATATAAAGAATATGATTCAAGTATCATATTCCCCGACAGTGGGAAGCCTCATGTATGCCATGATGTGTACTAGATCAAACATATGTTATACGATTGGTCTATTGAGCATATATCAATCCAATCCAGGAATGGAACATTGGATTATAGTAAAGCACATAGTCAAGTACCTAAGAACAATGAGAGATTACGTGCTGGTATACAAGTTTGATAAACTTATACGCAATGGGTATGTCGATTCAAATTTTCAATCAGATAGAGATTCTAGAAAATCAACTTCAAGATATGTTTTTACATTAGGAGGTGGAGCCATTAGTTGGAGAAGTGTCAAGAAATGTTGTATTGTTGACTCCAATATGAAAGTTAAATATGCAGAAGCCTCTGAGGCAGTTAAACAATCAATATGACTCCAAAACTCTATAATGGACTTGACTATGTTATCTATAGCTCAACTACTTATTACACTTTATTGTGATAATAGCATAGCAGTTGTAAATTAAAAGGAACCGTGAGCTTATTCAAAAGGAGAACTTATTGAACCCAAATATCACTTGATACGAGAGATTATACGGAGAGGTGATCTCATAGTGAGAAAATAACATCAAAGGATAATCTGATAGATTCATTCACCAAGTGTTTACTGACAAAACCATTTGGAGGACACCTGAAGGGCTTGACAATAAGATGTGTATCATTATGGCATTGAGCAGAAGTGGGAGATTGATATGAATAGTATTTTAAAGGTCATTATTTTATGTAATATTCAAACTTGATATTTTTGTTTGAATAAAATATCTTTGGCATTTCATATGAAGAATGGAATAATAGCAAGAGCGTCTTTTATTCTATATGGTATATGAATTAGTGTGAAGTGTTTAGCTTGCACCCAAAAGATCAATTCATAAATTCATATTGAATATATGTACACAATCACAGGTAAGATAAAATTGGATGGACCATCGATTTGGCTGTGGTACAGTATATCAGTATGCCTATCTTAGTAACTAAAAGAGGTAAAGATTGAATTTACTATACTAATACACTTAAAGTGTATTGATCAGTACCGCATGTGAGTCAATTTTCTTAGTCTGCATATATGAAAAATTGTACACTCACACTAATGTTATGAAATTGTTCATAAATTTATTAAAGATTATTGATACATTTGCATTTAATACATGAGACTTTGATGTAATACAATGTGAGGTCTTTTTGTACAGGCCAATTAACACTAAGTGAATTGGGTTCACCTCATTAAATGTACTATGGATAAAAATTTGTTAATAAAATCCACGTTCATTTATGGATTGATGATACCCTATTGAGACTGCTTATAGGGTTTGAGGCTATGTCAAAATCTTGCAAGTAGATTTTAATTAATTTGACACATTCAAATAACTTAAGCTATAAGGTCAAGGAATATTTAAAGATGTCAAACAAAATTTTGATGTCAATGACATATTTAATTGAGGAATATCTGTAACTTAACGTGAGGATTTTAATAAATAATTATAACAAAAGGCTTATATTTAATTTGAGATAAAATGGGGAGTGCAACTATAATATTTTAGTGGAGTATATTATAGTTTATAATTTTTTTAATTATGCTAATGGGTTTGAGTTGATAATTTCCTTGTTGTTCCCCATTATAGCCCAAACTAAAGTGAATCAGGAAAACCTAACTAAGGTTGGAGACTCCAAATTATCGAGGAGGTGTAAGTCGGCAACCTAGGGTCGGAAAACCCTAGGTTGACCTACACCTATATAACACACATTAGAGTATTATTGCTTCTCCAATGTTCAGACACCAATTTCACTCGTCTCTTTAATTTTCTCCATAATTTTTATTTTGAAATCAAAAGTTATCTTTGTTGAAAGAGACCACACTCCTAGGTATTAGCTACAGTGAGATATATCAAGGAAAAATAAAACATAAACTTCTTATGGATTTTATAATTTTCAGCCCAAACTCATGGGTTAAACTTAAATCCATGAAGTGTAATATATTTCACTAAAATATTATAGTTGCACTCCCTGTCCTCAAATTATATTTGAGCCTTTTCATTGTATTCATCCATTAATCTCTACACCTTCATTAATTTCCTCGAGTGTATAATTTTCTATACAGCCAGACTAAGAAAGTTGACTCAGATGTTGTCCAAAAAAATACATTGTAAAGGTACTAGTACAATAAAACTTTAACGCTTTTTGTAACCAATACAAGCATACTAAAAGACCATACTACAACCATGTCGATGGTGCGTCCCATTTCGTCTTAGTTATGTGTAAGCTAAGCTCCACACAACAATTCATATACCAAATAGAATAAAAGACATCAATACTCATATAAATGAATGCATTAAGTTGCAATTGGAGGTAGAAGTGCTGCACTACCATCGATTATGTATTGGAGTTCCATGTACAACTTGTACATGTCTCTTGTGTCCAATTTTGACACAGTTTGGAGCATTTAAAGAGCCTTCACAGCTGGTTATTTGACATCATTTGGCCAATCAAACAAAACAAGTGAAGATTTCTGATTCAAAATGGTTTTGTCCTAGTTTACACAAATCTTGAATACTCTTACTTAGTTGTGTCAAATATGAGTTGTCTTTGACTCAGTCAAGGATTAACAGTTTGTTCTTGAAAAGTTGGTTAAGGAATTATTAGTATAAAAATGCATGAAGACATGTGTTTAAAAGAAGAAGAAAAAAAAGAGGAGAGGTAGGAGAGAGCTCATTTTTAGCAAGTTCTGGATTTTGTTCTAGTCATGTATGGCTAATTCTACTTTGTTGGGTTGAGGTGTTCTAGTTGGTTTATGGATTTGTGAAACCTTGTTCTTTAATATCAATTTCTTCTCAAATATTATGTTTCTTTAAACCTATCGATAATATTTGCACAGTTTTGTTGATTAAGGTGCACATTAATTGATTATTCTATGTGATGAATGCTAGATTGAGAGCATGACCCGTAATTTCCTTGATTCTTGGTCACAGTGGCAACCAGGTTATACAATTGTGTTCCAAGATTTTGCTATTAATCTGAGAGAAATATATATTGAATCAAACACATTTTTCTTGGTAGATTTTTGTCGTTCAATCTTAGTTTTAGTTTTGGAACCTAAGGCTGTTATTAATTGAATGAGGATCCTTGATACC
The DNA here is from genome assembly GCA_963580455.1 of Euonymus europaeus. Taxonomy (NCBI): domain Eukaryota; kingdom Viridiplantae; phylum Streptophyta; class Magnoliopsida; order Celastrales; family Celastraceae; genus Euonymus; species Euonymus europaeus. Next base: position 9,731,824 of record OY756962.1, read on the forward strand.
AAATTGGTTAATAATAAGATTTAATATGAGTGCTACGCTTGTATTAATTTTTGTAATGATTAAGAAGGTTGTCCATGTCCATAACACTTGAATAATCTTAACTAAGTATTAGTAGGAATTAATTATCTTTTGTTGTCCATGATCAAATCCGAACCAACAATTGAATTACCTTGAACCAACGTTTGGTTAATTGTTTTTATCAAAATTTACTTGCAAATTTATTTTATTTTTATTTTAAAAACAAAATCCACACCTCCTTTCATTCTATTAACAGTCATAAAAATCATTTATTTATGGGATTGACCCTTACTCATCACTGCTATAGTTATTGAGAAAATATATTTATTTTTGTTATGAATGACACGGGCCAAAGGTCATGAGCATAAGTCTTAACATGACCATATTACTATTGAAACGTACGCTCAGTTACAAACTTGTTAATGCCTATTAGTTTTTTGGGCATTTCTTAATCCCCATTCTTGATTGTCTCGAGAAGCGCTTTTTTGTATCTTTTCAAGGCATTAAGCAATCATGTCTTTTCAAAAACTTTTGACGTTTCACATTTTGAGACATGATTGATGACTTTTCATTACTTCTCTTTACTTCCATCATTATGACCATTACTTTGATATTAATGGTGAGATGAATACCACGTGGTCAATCTTCCACATCATACATTCAACATTACCCTAGCTTTCCACTATGACAGATTTGTATATTTATAATAATCTAGGGTCCGTTTGGATGAGAATATGTTTTATAGAATATATTCTCTTATAAATCGTAAAAGCTGAGAGTGTCTGAGAGTATGGATGACAGAGTATACGCTAACAAACCCTACGCCCAAAGTATATATGCTCTGTTTGAACCTCTAACGCACGTTGTATCATTTAAGTTTTTAATGCTAAGTGTTTAGCATTAAATTTGAAACCTTTAAAAAGTCAAAGCTTAAATTAGAATCAATCTCATGTTCAGATAATCAGATGTTCTCTTTATTTTCACTAAAATTCTCTAATTCTCTCTTAAGCTCTCTGTGATTTTATCATTGTTACACAATTGAAGCTCCCCTCTTTCAATGTCATTCAGAACTCTCTTACAATGGAATCTTCTTCGTCACAACTTTCATATTCTAAAATACCCACTACCATGACATTATTGAGTACTATGAGTTGATGCAATAGTCCTTTATTGCGTCTAAACTCATTACCCCCTTACCAAACATGACCATTAATGATGAGGAAAACGCCATGGGTATGGGCCCTGCTTTCATCGAGATTAATGCTTTCCTAGATCATCTAAATCTCTATCTCTTTGAATCCTATCAGCAACTGCCTTTCTATCCCCTTTCCTAATAGGGCCTATATGCCAAACTAGCGGCATCAAGACTTAGCCACATTAGATTCCTTCTTTCAAACATGGCACACACGTATGGTCAAATGTTGCATCCAAAGATTTCTTTGACAAAGCAGCCATCTCTTGTTAAACCCCGACCCAAAAGTTTTGTGAAGTTTTGATGTTTGAACAAATGGGGAAAATTGGACTAGGCGCTGCGCCTAGTCCAGTGAGTGACAGGAATGCATGCAGCGAGGAAGACCGGATGAGGAGGCACTGGACTGGGCGCACCTCAAGGTGCCTAGGCGCAGGCCCAGTCCAGTAAGCAGAAGATGGCGCGAATGGAAAGGGATTTGAAACTGGACCGGGCGCACCTCAGGGAGCCTAGGCGCTACGCCCAGTCCAGTGGGAGAGAGGGAGTGGAGTAGGCGCACCTCGCCTGGGCGTGAAAGCCCTGCACGCCCAGTGTGGCGCGCCTGGGAAAACTTTTAAAGGCCAGAGCACCTAGGCGCCCAGAGTAGCGCCTAGGCGCAATCCGAGTCTTCAAAAATGGTTCCAGCGAACCAATAGGTTATAATTTCTGGTTTGTTCAGTTCTAGAGAGAGAGAGACCGATGATTCTAGAGAGAGAAAAGTATTTGAGGTTATTCTTGGAGATTGAAGCTTGGTTTTGGAGATTTAGAGAGGATTCAAAGAAGATTCAAGCCTTGGAGGTAAGATTCTTCATTATTCCATTTCTAGGGTTTTTGAGTAGATCTTGTTAGTTTTGTTTAGAGTTGATTCCTATGGTTTAGATATGTTAATCCTAGGTCATATGTGGTTGTATATGTAGGTTTGATTTTTGTTTTGGAATTGAGTTCCATAAGGTTGAGATTTGGGGGTTTGAGAGGAACCCTAGAGAGAGAAAGTAAGTTTTCTCAATTTGGTTGTTTAATTCATATTAGTTATGATATGTTGAGTTGTTTTTGATGATCATTAGAGTTCAATTGTGTGAAAATTGTTAGGTTGGAGAATCGGGGTTTAAAACCCTAATTGTGGGATTTTGGTGAATTGTTTGACACGAGGTAGGGGATTTCCAACCATTCTTTCTATCGTTTGTTCTCAATCTTTTAAAGAGCGTTTCGATTCTTCATTGGTCATTTTATTTGTGTTTCCACCTTAATTGCTTCTAAGGGGGAAACAAACCTTGTTTGTGGAATATTATTTATTCTTGATGTTGCATGACCCGATTTTATGTGTTCCATCACCTATGGGCACGATGTGGTTTCAGTTCATGCATCATGGTAGTTATGTGTGTATATATGTAGGATGTTCATATATATACCTTTCGGCATGTCATGGCATAAATGCATTAGAGTTGCATTGGGGACCGGGTATGGACTCGGGGCTCCTTCTGATTCTTGAAAGCTACTTGGAGGGATGACGAGGTGATGAGAGTTTCCACTAAGTCATGTGAACTCCATGTAGGTTAAAGCACCAGAGGTATGGTTAATGAGGGACCTTGTTTGGAATGGTGCGTGCGTGATAAGTTCACGCAACCGGATAATCCAAGAGCGTTTGATGTTGGGGAGCTTGCTTGTGAAACCCCGACCCAAAAATTTAGTTTTGAGTCAATTTACGGATGATCTGTGGGGTACGGAATCATGGAAAAATAGTTTTGAGCTAGGTTTGGTAAATGGGCCATAATATTTGGTATACATGTCCGTTTTGGGCCCATAATATATCAAATCGAAGCTTAGACCGAGCCGGGGAATAAATTTGAGAAACAATAGAGTTTTTTGAACAGTAATCCGTTCGGACGGATAAATTAGCCGTCCGGACGGATAAGCCTAGAGTCAGGGCAGTGGGTTACGGGAACAGTAATCCGTCCGGACGGATGCTTAGGGCGTCCGGACGGCTATCGGGAAATCTGATATTAAGCCCAGATTTTAGGCATTTCTGCATACCACATTCTTGGAGAGCCCGAGTAAAGAGAGAAAGAGAGAGAAAAGAGGAGAGAGAAGGAGCTTTTGGTTGGAGTTTGGCTTGGAGATTGTAGATTGGTGATCATTGAAGCCAAACAAGGAAGATTCAAGGTTGATTTGGGTGATTTGGTAAGTTTTTCTTAGTTTTTGGAAATTCTAGGTTTTCCTAGATTTGCTAGATTCTTGTAGAGTTGAGTTTTATGCTTTAGATATGTTGTTTATAGGTTGATTTGTAACATATATGTGGGTTGATTTCGTGGTTTGATGTTGAGTTGAGCTAAGTGGAATTTTTGGAGGATTTTAGAAGGAATTCTAGAGAGAGAAAGTAAATTTCTCTTGATTGTTTGATTAATTCATTATTGATATGATATATTGAGATATTTGGATGATTAAATTAGTACAACATTGTGTAAATTGGTTAGGTTTGGTGAAACGGGGTTTAAACCCTAATTGTGGGATTTTTGGGGAATTGCTCAACACGAGGTAGGGGATTTCTTGACCTTTCTAACTTCAATATCGTTCGTTGATTCAAAAATTTCGGTTCGAATTCTCATTGGTCTCTTTGTTTGTGTTCTTTCCTTATCGTGCCTAAGGAAGAACGAACCTAGGGTTTATTTATATATTCTTCTAAATGTAGATTGCATTGCCCAATTACATGTTCAATCATCCATTGAGCATGTTTTGAATCTTGTCATGCATCATTAGTAGTTGTATATATATATATATAGGTTGATATATATGTGTATTTGGCATGACACGAGCATGAATGCATTAGAGCTTGCACGGGATGCTCGGGTATGGACTCGGGATACCATAGGTTACTTGAAAGTCACTTGGAAGGATGGTTGCATGTCAAGGCATGGGCACGGATCATATGACTCCATGTGAGGCAACACACTTAAGGTGTGGGTGTGATGGGGTTCACACAACCGGGTAGAACCTTCGCGGGTGTAATGTGAATGATTATTGCGCTCTCATTCATGAAGGTTGGGAACCATGTAGTGCATTTGAGGTTTGGTCAATCCATAGTTGAAGACTTGTGGATTGATGAATGTGTTTTTCCCCGAAGGGAATACCCGGACTATTGGTTGTGTTATGTGACATGTGCATAGAAGAGAACATATTGATGCATTATCTTTTCTTTAATAACCGCCATGTTGGTTGTTTTACTCTTTACCCCTACTGAGCTTCTAGCTCACCCTTTATTTTTCTTCCCCCTACAGGTGAGACTGGTACTAGTGCCAGGGGTGCTGATCAGTTGAGACGACGTTGTGGCATGGATGGCTCTTGGAGAGGGTGTAGGCTTGGGATTAGACTCTTAAACCTTTTTGTTGAAATATTTGTATGAAATGATTCCATGGGCGATATCTTGACTACGTGACACCATAAGGTGTGGATTATGGACGGTTAGAAGGTTATTCCATTGATGTGGGACTTCTGAACCCAGTGTGGACATTTAGTCCTATTTATTGGTTGTGTGTAATCATTGTGATGTATGAATCATGAATTCAGTTTGTGCATGGTGCTAGATGGCCTGAGGCCATAGGTTGTGAATTTGCATGCCGTTAGAAGGCTTGAGGCCATAGGTTGTGAATTTGCCTGCTGTTAGATGGCCGGAGGCCTTGCTAGGTTGGAATGTGATTATATGATGTTATGCTGCGTTTAATCAGGTGGGCATTACCCGAATTACGGGGAGATGCTGCCGGATTTTTGTTGAAAGATTTAACTTAGTTAGACGAACTAGAGTTAAATCCTCGTGTTGTGAATCACATTGACAACCTAGGACCGTGCGGTGAGCACCACGCAACGTTCTCGAAATTGGGGCGTTACATTGCTCCTATTCAATAGTCATGGATAGCGGCCATGATATTGATGAGTTGATGTGGGGAGCTTGCTCACGTTCGATATTACATGGAATGAGCCATGGTATCGATGAGGTTTGCTCGTTGAGGGGATTGCCCGGGTCGATATTTTATGTGATTGTTGAGTATACGTGCATGTGATAGCGTTCATATTGTTGCATAACCTATTGTTTCGGATTCGGCCTTTATACTCGTTATACTCTTAACCCTACTGAGCTTCTTGCTCACTCTCTACTTTCTTTTCCTCCCCACAGGTGATACTGGTACAGGTACAGGTACCAGTGAAGCGGATCAGTGAGGGCGGGATGTGACATGAATGGCCCTGGGTAGGATGTGGGTGCTAGAGAGATACTCTAATTACGTGTTTTGTATACAATGTATTGATGTTTGTTCATTATATTGTTATAACCATTGGCACCAGAGGGTGTATGCATGATGTATATTGAGTATTGATTTTGGTTATATAATATGATGAACTTTGATGATGTGTTTATACTATCAGTTTGTGCATGCTGGTAGTGGATGGCCTGAGGCCCTAGGATCAGGATTGCATGTGATTGAGTTGATGACAAAGAAAACAGTTAAAGAAGTCTTACTTCCCATAATTAGTTAGACAGATAGAAATCCTATTGTCTTAGTGATTTCACCTGTAAATCTAGCCATGGTGACCTCATTTAGAACCAAGTCATCCTCTAAAACTCTAAGAATCTTCAATAAAAAGATGGGCAAAGTATTGAATATGGCACCATTGTCTTTCAGTACTTTACTCATGGGCGAGCCATTAATCTGAGCTTGAATGTAGAGAGGTTTGATATGTGTCATATGATAAGATGACTTCTAAAAAACGACCCTTTTTGGCTTGTCATAATCCATGGTATGAATGATAACTGAGCTTTATCTATCTTCATCTCAGGGAATCTCCTTTTTTACTTTGGACACTTGGTAACAAAAAGGTAATACCACCGTGGACACGTTGCATACAAATTGAATTGGTATTGATCATATCATTAAGGTTTTGGTAGTAGCATTTACCTCTAACATATCACCTGTGACTTTAGCCTTTGTTTCTACCTTACTATCTCCACTAACTTCTGCTGCTTACTCTTTCCTACTCATGACATCATATGAGGCGGCCAACAATTGGCTTTGTAGCCCATACTTCTAAGTGTTGGTACGTAGCATTGGAGACTTTTTATGTTTTACTTTGTGCCATTGATAATCAAAAACCAGAGGATGTTTGATAAATCATTGGTTGATTTGAAAGACGATTGGGACACTTTCTAGCTTTCTCTTGATGATCAAATATCTCCCTTCCAATTGAAACTCTTGATGTTTTGACTTGCCATTACATTCTTGATTGTAGACTTTAATGTTTCTTAGCATCTAGCAAGGTTCTCAAATTAGTGGCGATTGTGTTGACCAAAGGCACTTGAGGAAATTGATCCTCTTCAATCAACATGGTTTCTTTTTTATAAAATTTGATCTTTGTTTTATTGATGCATTTATGTACCAGATTACGCAACCACAAGAAAGAAACAATAGGGTGAGACCAAAGATCGTGGTACTGACTATAGTCTTCTCCTTTGATCTCCACTTTAGAAAGGATTTTATGATGGGCTGGCAGTTTCAAAAACTTCTCCATGATCAAATAGTCAAAAAGCACCTCCATTTTGGTGATTTTTGGGAAACTTCTTTGCATCATCTTTTGGTTTTGAAAATGCTAGAAAATTTATTAGTTGTGCATTCGTGACCATCTCAGCTACCTCCACTCCATGCTAAACTTCATAAAAATAAGTCCCAACATAGTTTTTCTTTTTGTGGAGTTCTATGTCTAAACAACATTGTGCCATCTTAACATATTAGCTTTTTGGCATGATAACTTTACACTGGTTCCTCATCATTTTGAACCAGGTCAAGAATGCATCTATATTCTCGCCAGGCCTTTAAGACAGCCTAGACAGTTCTACAACGCAAACTTCAAGTTCTACTTTGAAAAACTATGTATGCAATTCCCTTTCCATGTCACGCCATATGTCTACATAATTTATTAGCATTGTGGAGAACCACCAGAACATTGTTCTTGTCAATGAATTTGAAAATATATAGATTCTAAAATTATCAAAATTAGCCAACTCGCTGCATTGGACTGTGAATCGTCTATTATGTTTAATGGTAGACTGGCTTTCTTCTCCAAAGAATAGAGTGAAGTCTGGAGCCCTAAAGCCCCTAGGATATGATTTTCTCTATCAATGTAATTCATATAAGGCTTATGGTACTTAGGTTTTCCTATCTATCTCAATTTAGGACCATATAACTCATGAAAGACAGTTTTGACTGCATCAATGTCTACTGGTTGATGGTTTGTAGTCGAATTGTCATAAAAAGTGACCATATTATCCCTTAACTTATCTACTATGGTATTGTCAGAGGTGTGTTAGAGACTTGCAGTCAGTCTCAAAGTGTAATGGATGTGTTGTAACTAATATAACTTCAAACCAAATGATTGTGCAAGGTATAAAGAGACCTTAAATATGCTTGAGAACATTGGATTCATTAGAAAAGCAGCTTTGCATTTTTCGGACCATACAAATACGACCCTTTTGTTATTCAAACGAGTCATTGGGGCCGAAATCCTAGAAAACATCATAACAAATCTCCAATAGTAACTCGTCAATCCCTAAAACCTACGAATATCTGTTACATTATTAGGTCTTTGCCAATTAGACACTAATTCCACGTTGCAATGATTAATACTCTTTTATGAAATCGTGTGACCTAAGAATTTCATCTCATGAGTCCAAAACTCGCACTTTCTTAGCTTGGCAAAAATTGATGTTCTCTCAGTGTCTATAAGACTAATAACAAAGGTGCTCCTGCTCTTCAACTGTCGCTGAATACACCAATATATCATCTATAAATGTGATCAAACACCTATCTAAAAAATGGTCGAAGACTCTATGCATCATGTCCAAAAGGCTGTTGGTGCAATAGTCAATTCAACGGCATAACAAGAAACTCGTTATGTCCATGGTGAGTCTTGAATACGGTCTTGGGCATGTCAATATTTCATATCATCAACTAACGGTAACAAGACCTCAAGTCGATCTTTGAAAAGATTCAAGCGCCTCCAATTGATCAAGCAAGTCATTTATGCTTGGTAGTGGATTGTTCTTCATTGTAACTATGTTCAACTATTGATAGTTGATACACATACACAGTTAACCTCCTTATTTTTCACAAACAATGCAAGAGTTCGCAAAGGCGAAGTACTAGGCTCAATAAAAAAACCCGTATCCTACAACTCATGTAATCGAGTCTTCATCTCTCTCAACTCAATATGTGCCATCTTATGTTGTGGCATGAAAATTGGGTTGATACTTGGCTGCAACTTAATCTCTCTCGATGGTCACAATACAGGTAAATAATATGGGAGGACATCGATTAATTCCTCAATCGAAGGCAATGAATGACTTGTCCATTATTTTCATGTAGAAATTATTATCCTCCAACACAAACCGTCAAATCATCAGGCTTACTCAAAGAGGCTCTACTCTCATAGCACTCCAATACAGTTCAATTTTTAGGCAACTAATTCATCCCAATGATGACATAAAATCCACTAAACTCCATCACAAATAGATTTCCTCATAACTTATGGTCCCTAAACAGAATACAACAACCATGACAAACATTACTAACACAAAAATTTACCCTAAAAAAGACTCAACAAGCAACAATTCTTTTAATGGGGTAGCAAACAAACCCATTACAAAAACAAAAGAAGCAACAATAAAGGAATGTGTTGCCCCATAATCAAACAATACTCTAGTCCAACTACTAAAAATGATAAGCACCTCTAATATATTGCTAATTAAAAAGTACTATCTCGTGTCCCAAAGTAAATATTATGCCTTGTGCGCCCTGTTGCTATTGTGGCGGTGCAAACAATATCGGTGGATATCCCTTAACTATAGGTGGTAATGACCTATAGTAGTGTGGTTCTGGTAAATGAGATTCTTATCCCTACTAAATTGGCTATGCATGTAGAGTTGGACCTTCTTTAATGGGACAGTCTGTAATCTAGTGACAAACTTGAGCACACCGAAAACACATTCGTTGATTGTGCTTAGTGCAGTCTTTAGATTGATGTCCTAATTGTTCATAATTAAAACATATCAATTTTTATTGTCAAGCTGCTCTGTCACCCTTGTATTAACTCTAATATTTTCAATCATTACTCTACTGATATCTGCAATGGAGTCCCCTATAATCATAATTATGTCAACCATCCCTGCTATTGGCCCTACAATCATGCCTTTAGTTAGTTTTCTACTTAGAAACCTACTCAATTTTCTTGCATTTTTCTTCTCCAAATCTCGAGGATGATGCTTCACCGCTTGCTTTGTAGAGGCTTGTGGCACCCATCCACTTACTTGAGTAGTACAATTATAATTATTAGCAAGGGAGTTGCAACAACCACACAAACTCTACAATTTTGTGGATTTAGTGTGCTTTGTAATTTGCCTAGTATGTTGGCTGATTATACATATGGCTTTGTTTGGTTGTGCTTATTTTGGGATTTCCACATTAGCTTATAAGGTGTAAAAAATAAAGGATGACAACTTCAAAATTATCGTACCAATAAGTTCTTAAGTTAGAAGTTAATGTATCATTAAAGTTAAATTGAACCTTCAGTCACTGAAAGATTTTGTATGTCTCAATTAGGTCATTGAAAGATTTTTTTCCTCCCAACTTGGTGATTGAAAACTTTTTTTGGCCCTAACTCGTCACTCTGGTAGTTTTCCAACAATTTGGGTAACTTTTGTGTTGATATGGCAGTTGACCGTCCGTTTCAAGCGAGCTAGAGATAACATCATTTATTGAACACATAATGAGAGACATGTGGCAAATGAAGGTGGAAGTCTCAATTTCCCATGTCTCTCTAGAATCCTCTTCATCTCACTTCGTCTCTCTTCTCTCTTCATCACACTTCATCTCTCATATATGTACAATCGTAGTTTTGGAGAAGGATTTTCATCATCATTTATATGCGATCGTGATTATAGGAAGGTCAATGCATTCGTTATTTATGAATAGCTTAGACAAGTGGAGCTATGTGTTAACAATTTCACTGTGATGGTCTACGTGCTTTTGTCCTGTGTGGTTTCATTGTTGGGTCTTGAAGGTCATTATTACCAAGCGGTATAGTGTTCAAGATATTTTTAGGTGGGTTTAGCATTTTTTTTCGGGTGTGTTTTGCCATTCTCCACACTTTTAGGATTTTTTTTCAGTTTATTATGATGTTCTTAATATTCTTTTATGTTTTTGCTCCTCTAATCAGATTTCATGTAAGGGTTTAGTGTATAAGCAACTGTTATACCTATTCAACCACCTAAATCTCAGGTTATCAACCTTGCTTCTGCTAAAAAGGATTCTGAGAGTCTTGAAGCATCTATTATAGGCACTCAACTAACCCAATCCAGGGTAATTAACCCAAGTGGTTTTACACTTGATAATGGGCAGGACTAGTTATTAGATGCATACATGGGCAACATTGAGAATGTGAATATTGTTGGATAAGATGGGGATAGCAATGTTGATGGTAGTGATGGTGCAAGTGAATATGGAAGTGATGATTAAAGTGATCATGGCAATGAGAATGAGGATGATGGTGGAATTGAGAGTGCATACGAGAATGATAGGAGTGAGAATGACAAAGAATATGTTCCAACTGAAGAGGTTTATGATCTTATTCGAAATGATGACATAAAAGGAAGTGGGGATGATAGTGATGATTCTGACTTCAAGATGGTCTATGAATCAAATGGTGAGGATGTATTACTATATTAGAAATATAGTGATGATGAAATTAGAGATGTTATAATAGGAAATATGAAGTATGATTAGAGATTTCACTCAAAAATTTGTTTTTAAGCTTGGAATAGAGTTCACAGCTTTACATGACTTCAAGAATGTAGTAATGAGTTATGTTGTGGATGGTGGCTACCAAATATAGTTCGTAAGGAATGACAAGCTAATTGCGACATTGGCTTTCCCTAGAATAGATGGTGCTCTAAAATTAGTGGGGAGAAAACCTTCTAGATCAAGACATATGTCAAAGGCATAGGTGTAACTGCAGGTTATTAAACAAACAAGCAAATAGTAGCTGTCTATGTATAAGGTTTTTGGATAGGATCAAAGTCGAAACAAAGGTGAGTGCTTCTACCTTGGTTGAATATGTGAAGGATCATATGTCTTGAGCTAAGAAAGAGGCTTTGGATATCATCCATGGAAAACCCAAGGAGCAATATGGAAAATTGTGAAGCTACATATCAGAAGTTTTGATGACAAATAGTGTAGGACATGCAACATTATGGTGGATAGGGACAAACCTAAAGACCACCCAACTATGTTAAGAAAGTCTACATTTGTTTGGCTGCTCTGATGATGGGATTTCTAGCAGGTTCCAGGTCTCTTATTGAACTAGATAGATGCTTTTTAAAAGACTATTTATGGGGATAGTTATTGATAGTAGTTTCCCAGGATGCATCTAGTGGTATATTCACCGTAACTTGGGTTGTAGTGAAAGAGAGAATGGTGATTCTTGGGATTAGTTTTAAAGGAAGCTTCTACTTGATATTGGAGGATTGTAAAGGAGGTGATGGTGCTTCATTTCAAAGAAACAAAGGTATTACACTTTTCCACCACTGGCTTGTTTTAAATATTTCATTGTTTATTTTTTTTGAGATTTGTTTATTCTTTGTAGCGTTTGGTATTTTCCATTCAAACACTTCCAATACAGAACCAACTACACATAGAGCATTGGTTTTGTGTAAGACACATCTATGCAAATTTTAGCAAGAAGTGGCTAGAAGCTCACTATTGAAGTTGTCAAAGCAATAACCAATCAAGATTTTCAAACACTTTTGCAACAAGCGAAGTTGTTAGATGAAGAGGTTTGGAAGTACGTGAATGATATCTACCACAACTTATGGACAAGATCTGCATTTTCAAACTTTAGCAAAAATGACTCAATTGTTAATTTTGATAGAGCTTTAAATCTAAGATTTTGGCATTTAGGGATAAGCCAATCATCAACATGTTGGAGGAGTTTAGAGGATAAGTAATGGAAAAAAGCCCAAAAGGCTGGTGCTAGATGTACATGACGGTTTAGACAAAGAGTTCTTGAAAAGTAGGACTTGGACAACTAAGTGGATAGGAGACAAACATCATTATGTATTCTAGGTGAATACTAGCCTTCACATGTTCATTAATCTTGCAACTAAACTACAAACTATCATATTATATACTTTTAGGTTACAAAGAAACCACATCAATACATTGCAAATCTGGATGGTAGAACATGCACTTACAGGGCATGGGATCTATTAGGAATACCATGAGTCCATAGTGTAGCTACTATTGCTTGGCTCCATCAAGATGTTGTAGACTATGTGAATAAAGCATACACCAAAGAGACCTATCAGTACAATGCACAACCAACAAATGGTGATAATTTATGAATGGCTGGTGGTGGTGATACCATTATCCCCCCTATGAATATCACACAAGGCAAGCCCAAAAAAAAGAGGAGAAGAGAACATGATAAGGGCATCTAGAACTAGGCTAAGGAGGAGGTATGCTAAGGAGGAGGTATCGAAGTAAAATGCAGCAAACGTGGAGGACTAGAACATAACAAGGCCATATGCAGGAATCTTCCAATTAGCCAAGTAAAATTTTCTTCCACCTTATAGTTAAGAATGTGAATCTTTATTACTTTTAGAGAAGGTATCTTAAAAGTACCTTATTCCCGCAACAAAGAAATGAAAATTTTGAGGACCTAAATGCAAGTGTTGAGAATTCCAATGTTGTTGGAGAAATAACTATAGGAAGGAAAAGTGATGGTAGAAGAGTTGATGGTAGAAGTGGTTTTACTTTAGTTTCACTAGGAGTTAGTGGTGGTAGAGGCAATGTCAGAGGTGGTAGAGGTAGATGTAGTGTCATTAAGCTACCCATACAAAGAAATAACATTCCATGGGGATAAAGAGGTGTAGTTGTGGCTCAAAATAACATTGTGGTACTGATTGAATCATTTTATGTTCCATGGGGTTACTCCCTCTATAACACCCCATCCCAGAGAACCCTAATTTATAGACTCGTAGTTTAGGACACTACTCCTACTATATCCTAGACCTTCACCACCCATGGTCAATACATATAAAAATCGGCCTCAACGAGTACCAAGGTAAATTAATTACCCTTAACAAGCTCACCAAATAAATCATCACTACTACATAGCTTAGCTCTGCTTACTATAAATATCAAGTAAACATCCCATGATGACAATTATTAGAGTAGCAGAGAATAAATAACCTTCACCCTCCTTTTCAAATCTTTATTTATTACAATACATCCAAAACCACTACTTATAAGTGCATAAATATATTAAATACTTAATTATTTAAAAGTCAATGAGACCTAGCATCCATTACATGATCATGATCACTATGGTTCCGCAATGAATCCATCAAAAGCATAATCAGCTTATTCATCAGAGAGATCAATGCTTGCATTACAGGACATCGTGAGCCAAGGCCCAACAAGTAACATCATTCATGAATATATGTGCACATATTACCCAAAAAGAACATCCACATAACTCATAAGATTTACATGACATTTCTTTTACAATTTTAATTTTTTTTGCAATATTATTGCCCCCAACCTTGGTAAATCACTCCAGAGCAACTAGTTGGGCTTTTTAATCAGTGTCTTACCAAAGAACATTGTCCCATAGCAAACCCTTTTCCATTTCTTCCTATTTCCATTTCATCAACGTCCACAGTCATTTTCTAGTACAATCCCTCTATAGTGTACCAGGTTTTTTAAAATATTTTTTCTTATATATGCATGTCAATGATAACAAGAAATGCAATACAGAAACTAGCATTGAACCATGACCAATACTTCCAATAACCATTTAAATTTTTACGAATAATAAATTAAATGTAACATAAACCATGTATTATGGTCAAATATTCATAGATACTCATATTCTAAAAATTTATCAAATACTTAGTCTTGTGACACAGTTGAGTGTTACTTATCGTCGCATACTTTCCCAAAAGCCTTTTTGATTTTAGAAGAATTTGTTCCTGTAATTCCAAGATAATACCACAAATTATTATTACTAATTGAATTAATTAAACTCAATTAAATTTCGGTTTTAATCGGTTTTGCCTTACCCAATTGTGTCGGGTCGAAATGATTAATGTCTCTTCCCTCAACCGGGTCTAGCAAACCCATGCGAGTCCCTCTCCTGGTAATTGCTGATGATGGCATGGTGAGGTCCACAAGTCAGCCTAAATGGTGGATAGTGATGTGGAAGCCCAACGCCACTATTTTCCCCTCCTTTGTTGATGGCTTGATTGTGCTCTATTCTATAAGAAACTTGTACAGTGAGCTCTTGGCCTCATGCTCGTCTTCCATATACATTCAATGCCGCAATTTGATGTCGTCACTATAAAATGACGTTCACCTTCACATGAGAATACCAAGCTCTAGGGTTCTCAGTTTCTATGCCCTACTTTTCTTTCCTTTTTTATATTAATTTCATTTCCTAGTTAAGTTTTATCCCCTTTTTTACACATGTGCCTCTCCCATTTCCATTTATAACATGGTATCAGAGGAAGCTTGATCGGTACAATTATTTGGATATGACCTCTACCTATCCACTTGTTTGGTCTATGGTATAACCCAGCCCACAAGTATGGTGGAGTGTAAAAACTCTCATATCGGTAAGATGTTAAAGGTTTGTGCTCTTTATTAGTGCAAATGCCCACCTCCACTCCCAACAAGACCTTTTCCTAACCCATGTGAGTTGGGCTTTAACACATGGGTTTCGACCCTTAGTAGCTTGGTTAACGAGGACAAAGTCGTGCTAGCACGATGTGTCTTGAGGAACTAGATAAACGAAAGTAGACAATATTATTGATGTATGAGGGTGTGGAAATTATAACATGATATCGGAGGAAGGTTGCTCGGTTCAGTTACTTGGATATGACATCTACCTGTCCACTTGTTGGATCTGTGATATAACCCAGCCTACAAGTGCGGGGGAGTGTAAAAACCCCTACATCAGTAAGATGTGGAAGGTTTGTGCTCTTTATTAGAGCAAGTGCCCACCTCCACTCACAACAAGGTCTTTTCCTAACCCATGTGAGTTGGGCTTCGACCTATGCGCTTCAACCCTTAGTAGTTTTGTTAAGGAGACACAAAGCGGTGAGGCCCGAAGTATCCTCAGGAATCGGATAAGCCAAAGCTGACAAATTGTTGATGTGTGGGGTGTGAAAATTATAACATGGTACCAAAGAAAGGTTGCTCGGTCTAGTTACTTGGATATGACCTCTACCTATCCACTTGTTCGATCTATGGTATAACTCAGTCCACAAATGCAGGAGAGTGTAAAAACTCTCACAATGGTAAGATGTTGGAGGTTTGTGCTCTTTATTAGAGAAAATGTCCACCTCCACTCACAAGAATGTCTTTTCTTAACCCATGTGAGTTGGACTTTGACACATGGGCTTCGCCCCTTAGTAGATGGGTTAGGGAGGACAAAGCCGTGCGGGCCCAATGTATCCTCAGGAATTGGATAACCCAAAGAAGATAATATTGTTGATGTATGGGGGTGTGAAAATTATAACGTGGTATCGTAGGGAGGTTGCTCGGTCCAGTTACTTGGATATGACTTCTACCCATCCACTTGTTGGATTTGTGGTATAATCCAGCCCACAAGTGTGGGAGAGTGTAAAAACTCTCACATCGATAAGATGTGGGAGGTTTGTGCTCTTTATTAGAGTAAATGTCCACCTCCACTCACAACAAGGCCTTTTCATAACCCCTGTGAGTTGAGTTTTGACTCATGTGCTTTGGCCCTCAGTAGTTGGGTTAAAGAGAAACATAGCGAACAATATTGTTGATATGTAGGGGTGTGAAAGTTATAACATTGAACTCCTTACTGAATTGATATTATGCAAATTAGCCTTAAATTTTTGTTCCAATTGTCATTCGCATAGACGATGCACTGCATTAGGCATCTTTGATTTTATAGCTGTCGACATTGCAGAGCAATTATCGATTATGATCAAACTTAGTTTCTAGTTATTAATTATATTCAAAAATGTATGCAACAACCACATGTATGAAGATGTAGTCTCATCAGATAAAATATGGCATCCAAAAAAACATGTCCTAAAATTGTAGTTGACACCTAATAGCAATACCAAAGGCCTCATGTACCTGTTAGTCTTATTTTTACCATCGAAAGTCAATACGTCATTGAAGCACGAGTAATCAGATATGCACATCATGTGATGCCAAAATAAGTTTCTCAATCTTCCTTCTTCAGTAGTTGTATATTCATGAAAATAGTCATCATCATGCCTCTTCCTACAATCTAGGAAGCCAATAGCTCTCATGGCATCATCGTCAACTATTTTCTCTACATAATAAGCAAATAGGACATTATATAGATCTCTTGGCCCTAAATTTGCACATCCACTAGTTTGTGTTTGCATGTTCTGGTGGAGTAAGGTTGTGGTTGTGTGCTACAACAAATTTCGTAACGATCCACTTTGTGGTCGTTACTCAAAACAACACTTAATCTGGCTTCACACTTGCACCTAGTAAAATCTCGAGGTTCTCGGAGTCGATCTTCAAGCTCAATTCTTGTTTCACTCCTCTACCCCTGTCTATTGCAAGCCTATTTTTTTCATTACAAAGTCTCCATCAGCCATTGTTTGCTTCTTTCCATCATTAGTACGAAGGCTAAAACCCATCTCCCTTGTGTATGAGTTATAAAATTCATATGCTTCAAAAAACATACCAAGTAAATCATCTTGTTCTAGGTTCATGAGATGCATTCATCAGTCATCCCTTCATTTAACTCATCAGCTACATTTGATTCCATGCCAATGCAACAATAATATAGTAATTTTCTGAATTTTTACGGTTCTTTAGAGCTCAAGCATGACTTCTGCGTTCAATTAGTGTGTTTTGATTTATTTATTTTTTTGACAAAAATTAGATAATTATCAAATTTACTCATTATTTTTGAAAAAATTTAATTATTTAAATTACGCCTTAAATCAAGGATCAAGAAAATCTATCTTTTACCAAAAAATTACACAACAAAAAATCAGTTAATTTTGAGTTTTTTAATCGAACTTTTGAAACTACACGACCAAAATGGAAATTAAAAATTAATTCTACATAGATTATACAAAATATGGAAGTAATCTCTTAAATTAAGGAACAAAATAAGCATCCTCTCCAACTAATTTGGAACATGATAAATTTTAGGAATAAACCACATATTAAAAATATATTCGTATAATATAAATATGTACTGATGACATCAAAAAAGGTCTCAGTCCCCATAAGACGATCAATCAGTCAACCTATTGCCTAGCATAGTAATCGAGAGTGTAGATCCTTCCTACGCAGTAAGCTAACGTGAACCATGAGGCTCACCCGAGGTTTTCCTTTAACGTAGGCGCTCCGACGATCAAGTCAATTTGTACTCAAAAGCAAAGAGAGCTTGCATTAGTGGACCAAAACTCTCTATAAAGAAGAGTTTAAATTGTGATTAGAGAGTTTCATATATGACTTTGAGAGCCTTATATAGGAGTAGGGGAATCCGAATTTGAATAGGACTAGGACTCTCTCTTCTTTCCATCTACACTGTTGATATATTGATTATAGGAGTTTGAGCCTCAATAGGACTCTTCTCTCTGTAGGAATCAGAATTTGCCCTACGGTTCGTCTCCTAACTATAGTAGGAAAACATGCTCTCTTGAGTTCCTCCTCAGTACGCCGAGGAGGCATGACTGGCTCTGGAAGTCTCTTACCGTGGTGGCCTCCTAAACCTAAAGACTTCTTTCATGGACCGGTCTAACACTTACTATAATGACACATGTCGTATCCTGATTGGTGGGGTTATTATGGTAATATCAGTTGTCCTCCACTCCCTTATCAAGGCGCTGACTACATAGATCGATAAGAGAGTAATCGTGTTATGCCATTAATGGCGAGAGGACAGCTCGGACCAACAAATCAACGCCTCAGATCTACTTCACTCAACTGTCATTTGTCTTTGGCCATTGATATGATTGTGGTCCCTAAGTATAAAGGGTCTTTGGGCCCTGGTCATTATTTATATTTTCCACCTTTCAGAGATAATTACCGAGCAAGTCTTTTACCGAGCAACTTCCCTTCTTGAAGGAAATCACTTCTCTCTCTTTCTTATCGAGCAACCTTTAAGGTGAGTCATGTCCTCCTCTAGCTCTAGCTCTAGCTCTTTATCTTTGTCTGTTTCTAGATTTTCTTCTTCTTCCTTCTCATATAGAGACCAAGAAGTTACCTCCACCGAGGAGGTTGAGATTACTCAACAATTCCCTTCCTCAGTATGACCATCAATGGTGAGATCTGAATGACCTTTCCCGATAGGACAACCTTTTTCCTCGATACAATAACCCGTAAAGTACGCTCTATGGGACCTACCTCCTCCTAATGAGAAGGGTGGAGATCTTGATGATAACATTAACAAACCGACCTATATCTCATGTGATCAGTCCAAAGCATATGTTGATGAACTGGCAGTGAGGTATGGTATCCCCTTCCCATGCTGACATATGGGGAAGGAGTCGCCTTTCCACCCTAGACGAGGTGAATTTGCTATTTCTCTTAGATCATTCCAAGCAAGGGTTGGGATTCCCTTTCCTTCTGCAATCACCAACCTCCTTCGTTTGTTTAACCTTTCTCCTACTATTTTGTCCCCCAACTCTTGGCACTTCCTAAGCATCATTCTATGCTAGTCACATAAACATGACCTTGGTGTTTCTTCCTTGGTACTCCAACATCTAATGAAACTTTGCCACAATCCCAACTCTCATGGGCTATATTACATCAAGTTCCAACTGAGGTTGAGGACTCCCTTGTACAACTCCTCTGTCAAGCAGTGGAAGAGCTCATGTGTTTGTTCAAGTTCTTCTCCCTCTTAGGGAGAACCTTCCTTTTCGTACCTCATGGTTGATACCCAAGATTGAGCTGTTCAACAATCCTCCCCCATTTATAGAGGATGAAGTTAAACTTCTTGAGGCATGGAAGAGGCTCCTAGATCCTTCCTCGACTACCGAGCTGAAATTTTCTTCAGAGGACTTTTCTACCACTAACTCTTTTTATGGTTCTCAGCAATGTTTGTTAGTTTCTTTCTTTTTCTATCTTTGATTGGCCATACTAATTGGTATATCCTTGACTTGTGGTGTTCTATTGCATATATGGCTGATCTATCAGAATATATGGCGATAAATGCTGCACCAACTCCTCGGCAACAAAATAGAGAAACTGAGCAAGGGCAAGGAGCACAAGAGACCTCGCGTTGGTGCTGTTGGAAAGACAAGGGTTGCTGAGATAACCCTTACTAGCACCACCACCTTGGTTACCACTGTGAGATGTAGGCTCCTCTTCCTTGATTGGCCACTCTTGAGTCAAGAGAGATGATCCTTCCTCGCTAGGTGAATGATCCTGTAGAGCCACTTACTGAAGATGGCTTTGCTCGTCATGCTCCTCAGTTGAACATCAGTCAAACTGATCGGGTAGTCAACTCCAGAGTGGCTACCGAGATGCTAAAGCACCTTTCTAGCCTTACTATCATGTAGCATCTTACTCAAATGAACTTCATGCAATTATATAGGACCTTATACCTCAGCCCGGTATATATTCTTTTTGTTAAAAAAATTCTAACCTTTTTGTCTCATTTCCTTGCAGACTGGAGTGCACCTCTCAACCCTCTCTTCCTAAATTGCACAGTTTGCTTGTAAAGAGACCATACAATGGGAGAGGGTTGATGCTGCTAAGCAAAGCGGACTACCAAGGTGAAAAATGAGATACAGAGTGAGCTTCTTGGAGAGTGAGCTGAGGAGTGCATATGAGACCTACCAACGTCTCCTTGGTGATGCCAAGCAACAGACCATCTAGAGGTTCAAGGACTTTGAGGAGTTCAAGGCTGTCTTGAGAGAGGAAGGCTTCATTGGCTTTCATGGAGGTGTCAAGGAGTTTTGGACTCCTCTATCTTTACTCCCTTATGCCCTTCTCTCATGGGAAGGGATCACCTTGAGGAGTCGAAGAAGAAGATCATTGATGTCTTTAGGAGGGCAGAGAAGAGGAGGAGAAAAGGTCTAACAGAGGATTACCTCTCTGAGGAGGATGCATCAGACGAGGAGGTAGAGATAATGGAAGAGGAGATGATGCAAGTTGAGAATGAAAAATTGGTGGACCTAGCTTCTCTTTCCCCTCCAAAACCTACCGAGCAGGCGCCTACTGGGGAAGCATTCCTGCCAGGTCAAAGAAATGTCCTCTTTTCTGGAGAGTCAAGCATTGGGCTCTCTCAAGAAGACCTGTAAAATTTAAGTCTTGTATGGGCTATGCCCTTTTTTGTAATGGACTTTCTCATCAGTGAAATTTCTTTTGTGCCTCTCGTTTGTTCTTTACTCAGAAAATTTTGTATCATTCCAATTATGAAGAGATGTAATTGATTTCTAGCACTGCTCCTCTTCCTTGGTGGATAATGAGGTGTAACCTTGGTTAGTCAGCTAACTAGATTCTTTACACCCCTCTTTTTCTCAAAACTTTTGTAAGTTTTCTATAGGTACCGAGGTGCAACCTTGGTCGGTAGGTCGGCAAGGTTCCTCGAACGCCTTTTTTTTCTCAAAACTTTAATACGTTTTGGTAGGTACCAAGGTGAAACCTTGGTCGGTCAACCGACGAAGTTCCTCAAACACCCTATTTTTCTTTTCATCAAAACTTTTTATAAGTTTTGGTTTGATCGAGGTGCCACCTTGGTCGGTAGACCGACCAGGTTACTCGAACTCCTTTTTTCTTAAAAATTTTATGAGTTTTGGTAGGTACCGAGGTGTAGCCTTTGGTGTTCATCGGTTTATCACTTATACTTAACCAATTTTTAATTTTTTGGCCAAGTTTGTATGCCACTTGAGGTGAAACACTCCACTAGGTTTTGTGCTATATCTTTGATGGGAAACCCATACTTTATTTATTCTACAATCATTCACTAACTAGAACAAATGCTAAAAATGGGAAATCCTAACTACCAAAGCAAATTACAGCTACTACTAGGTAACTAGTTCTACTTCAAACATAAGATCTTCGGAGGTTGTCCACATTCCATGGCCTCATGTCACCAGGCTTCTCTGGATCTTTAATCTTATAGGTGTCTTCCCTCAGTATCTTGATCACTCGGTAAGGTCCCTCCCAGGTTTCACTTAGTTTTCCTGGATGTTTTTCTGTGGCCTCTACCTTTCTCAATACGAGGTCACCTACAGAGAAATTTCATTCTCTTACCCTAGGCGGTTCACTACTTGTAGGCTTTAATTCTGATCCGTGCAGTCTCTATTGTCTCCTCTAGGAGTTCAAGGTTATTGAGGAGAATCTCATTGTTCCCTGACTTGCTAAAGTTGGTGGTACTTAGTGAGGGGACCTCAATCTCCACCAGGATGACTACCTCGGTTCCAAAGGAAAACAAGAATGGAGTTTCTCCTGCTAATGTCTGAGGTGTAGTGCAGTATGACCCCAGCACACTTGGTAATTCTTCAACCCATCTTCCCTTGGCTCTATCAAGCCATATCTTCAAGCCTTCTAGGATGGTATGGTTAGTCACCTCAGCCTACTCATTAGCCTAGGGATGTGCTACCGAGGTGATCCTGAGATCAATGTTGAGGTCTTCATAAAACTTGTGCATCTTCCTACCAACAAACTGTCTTCCATTGTCTACTACCAGAGCTTGTGGTAACCCATACCTGCATATGGTTCTCCAAATAAAGTAAATCACTCTTTGTTAAGAGATGGCGGCTAATGGCTCCACCTCGATCCATTTAGTGAAGTAGTCGACCACCACAATAAGATTCCTTCTCGATCCATTTAGTGAAGTGTCTTCCTCATGCACTTCTCGGAGTGCATAGTATGCCTTCTTGGGTGCTAAGCACTTCAGATAGGGAAAGGTAAATTATCTCCGGTACTGTTCTTCTCATATCAGGGTATACGGAGTTGCTTTTTTTTGGCAGATTTTTTGACTGGTTGTGGTCCTCATGTAGCCTTCCATTTTCCAATAATTCTCTGATAGGGTTCGTCCAAATAGGTTCCATATTAGCGTCCATATTTACCACCAGTGTTTATATCTCAATGTTCTGCTGTGGCACTATCTCTACTTGCGTCGAGGTGGGCACCTGTGCTGAAAAGGCTGATGCCAACCCTGCTAGCACGTCTGCCTTCGAGTTTTCCCCTTTGGGTATCTATTTTACCTCCACTTTTTGGATTTTCTCCATCATCTCTCTTGCCTTAGCCAAATACTTGATCATATTCAGACCCTTTGCCTCATACTATCCCCTGATCTATTTAGTGGCGAGCTATGAGTCACCATTAATGATCAAAATTTTAATTTCTAGCTCCTCGGCAAGCTACAATCCTGCTAGTACTACCTTATACTCTGCTTTATTATTTGAAGCCTTGAATTTGAATCATAACACATATTCCATAGTCATGCCCCGAGGCTGAGGAGGAGAATGCCTGCACCACAAATAATTTTCATTGCTCGTGTTGTGGTCCAACATTGTACACCTTGATCTCTCTATAGCATTCCCCAATGAAATCAGCCAAGACCTGTGCCTTGATGGCCTATCTAGGCTTGAAACAAATATCAAACTTTCCCAGCTCAATAGCCAACTTCACCACCCGCTCTGAAGTGTCTGACTTCTGAGGCACATCCTTAAGTGGCTGGTCAGTAAGGACAACTATTGTATGGGCCTAGAAGTATGGCATCAACTTTCGAGCTACCACTATTAGTGAAAGGGTAAGCTTCTCAGTCTGGGTGTACCTCGTTTGTGCATCTATCATAACTTTGCTAACGTAGTACACCAGTCTCTATACTTTGTCTTCCTCTTTTACTAGCAGTACACTGACCACATGTTGTGATGTTGCTAGGTATTGGTACAAAACTTCTCCCTCCTTTAGACAACTCAAAAGAGGAGGCTGACTAAGATAGTCTTTGAGATTTTCAAAAGCCTTTTGGCCTTCTTTAATGCCTGGAAGAATGGTCGGCACTTGTCTCTTGACCATGCTAGAAACCTTTCTATTGATACTGCTCGGCCGGCCAGTTTTTGGATTTCCTTGGCATTCTTAGGTGGCTCCATCTGAAGGATTGCTTCTACCTTTTCAAGATTCATCTCAATCCTCCTACTAGTCATGAGGAAGCCAAAAAACTTCCACACTGAAAGCATACTTTTTTGGGTTGAGTTTCATCCCAAAATTGTCAAGCTTATGAAAAACCTTGCGTAGGTCAACAGAGTGATCCTTAGCCCTTTTGCTCTTCACAACCATACTGTCTACATAGACCTTCGTGGACTTCCCTATCAGATCTTTAAATATGTGGTTCACCATCCGTTGGTATGTGGTACAAACATTCTTTAATCCGAATGACATTACTTTGTAACAATATGTCCCCTTCTGGGTGATGAATGTGATACTTTCTTGGTCTTAGGGATGCATTTTATCTGATGGTAATCCAAGTAGGCATCTAAGAAGCTAAAGAGTTGATGCTTGAAGTTGCATTTACTAGTTGATCAATCTTCGATAATGGGTAGCTGTCCTTAGGACATGCTTTGTTCAAATCAGTGAAATCAAATCACATCCTTCATTTCCCGTTGGCTTTCCTCACCATGACCATAATGGCTAACCATTCAGGATATTAGACTTCTCGGATGAAATTAGCATCCATTAGCTTGCTTACCTCTTCCTTGATCGCTTCTTGGTGGTCAGAGGCAAAGTTCCTTCTTTTCTGCTTGACAGGTCGGACTCCAGGCGTGAAGCTTAATCGATGCGTTATCACATCAGCACTTATACCAGGCATCTCATCGACACTTCATGCAAATGTGTCAATACTTTCGAGGAGTAATTGGGTTACCACTTTGGCCTTCTCCTCTCCAAGTTGGGAATCGATATTAAATTTCCTTTCAGAATCAGGTAGGAACTCTACTGTTTTCAATGTTTTGGCTTGAGTAGGTTTGAGCACTTGCTCTTTTTCCCTGACGACTAGGCTACCCACCGAGATCTTATCTTTCTTTCTTTCTCTAAGTTCAGTGAAGTATGTACTCTGGGCAGCTTTTTGATTCCCTTTCACCTTACCAACTCCCTTCGAGGTGGGAAACTTCATTTTCAGGCAATAAGTTGACACGACGACTCTTTTTTTTTGTAACAGTGGTCTACTGATGATGGCATTATGAGAGGCCTTCACATCTACTACAACCATGTTCATCATGTGCATCATGATTCTAGGATATGTCCCTAACGTGACTGGTAGGGTTATCATGCCCATTAGTATAACTGATTCGCTTATGAACCTATACTAGGGTACTGAGGTGGGTCTCTTCTGAGAGGTTCGTGGCTTTGAAGGTATGGTAGAACAGGATGTCCATTGCACTTCCATTATCTACGAAGATTTTTAGAACGTTGAAGTTGGCAATCAATACCTCAACTACCAAGGCATCATCATGAGGAACTTGTATGCCTTCATCATCCTTCTTTGAGAGGGTAGTGACCTCTTCATCCCTTCTGACCCTCTTTGTTGTGTTCGATTACTCAGTAAGACGAACAAAGGCTCTTCCGACAGAGCCTCCAATAATAACTCCACAGAGATCAATTGTTCCTATAGTGCCTCTCTCATGTTGAAGAGAGTACTCTTCCCTCCTTCGTGGTCTTCAATGTTCATCATCCTCTCTTTCATCTCTTCTCCGATTTTCCTCTCGGTTTGTAGTGCACTTCCTGAGGTGGCCTCTCCTTATGAGCTCCTCGATCTCATCCTTTAACTTTCGGCAGTCATCAATGTCATGGCATGGTCTTTGTGAAATCGAAAATACTTATCCAAGAATCTATTCTCTGGAGGGGTCTTCATCTTCTTTGACCATTTGACTAATTTTTGGTCAGTAATCTTATTAAGTACCTCCTCAGAGGAGCGTTCAGAGGAGTGTAGCTATTGTACTGGGCTAGTGGACCGGTCTTAAACTTATTGGAGGATTTTTCGCCTCAATCGTTGTCCTTCCTTCCTGGTTTCTTATCATTGCTTGGCTGGTCACCTCCTGATCCACCTAGGCGGCCCTTGCCACTGGAGCCATTTGCCCGGTCAGGGAAGGCTCGTATAGCAAATCGAGAGGATTTCAAAGAATCAGTGGTCTTGATATACTTCTTAGTACTATCAAGAAGTTTGTCCATGGTCTAAGGTGCATCAGTGCATAGTGAATTGTAAAACTCCTCATGTCGGACAACCCTGATCAAAGCATCGGCTACAAAAATTTGAACATCTGGGATCTCCAAGCACATTTGGTTTTACCTTCTTATAAAGTCTCGAAATGATTCCCCTCTCTCTGTTCAATTACCATCATGTCTTGCTTATTGGTCTTCGACTTCCTCGCACTTGCGAATCGGAGGTTGAACTTCCTTGAGAGGTCTTGAAAGCTATAGATGTTGTTCACTTCTTTATTAATGTTGGAGTGGTATGTGTTCCTTTTAGTGCTAGTGATCGATTTTCCATCTCGGTTCTCATCCATTCTCTTACTTCTTGAGTCCATAGAGCGGGAGTTTCTATCATATTCGTTCCTTTGGGTCCTCTGAGGTGGGACTTGCTAATTAGCCATCATTATCTTAGTAAGCAACTACACTTGTTGGCAGAGCTGATTAAACCATTCAACATTAATGGGGGGATCAACTATCTCCTGTGTTGGTGCCTGTGGGTTTCCCCTATCTTGGACTTAGGGTGCTCCCAATGCTGTATTCTGTCTTGTGATATTCTCTAAGTCTAGGAGCTATTGCTCGGTCCGTCGGATGCTGAGCATGAGAGGTCTCAGGATCATTCAAGTTGGTTCACCTAGGTCTAACCATTGTGAGTTAGAGAATTAGCATTTTCCCATAGACGGTGTCAAACTGATGACGTCAAAAAGGTGTCAGTCCCCATAAGATACTAAGACAGTCAGACCTGTTACCTGGCATCGTAATCGAGACTATATTAAGAAAACGTGAGCTATGAGGCCCACCAGAGGTTGTCTTCAGACGTAGGTGCTCCGATGCTCAAGTCGGTTCGTACTCAATTCTTATTTCCAAAAGAATGAAGGATTAAGGCTTGAATCATCTTAACAAAAGCATGTAGTGGTTCGCCTCTTTGGCCTCCCTCAACAGCATTAGAAA
Organism: Euonymus europaeus; assembly: GCA_963580455.1. Lineage (NCBI taxonomy): Eukaryota > Viridiplantae > Streptophyta > Magnoliopsida > Celastrales > Celastraceae > Euonymus > Euonymus europaeus. Next base: position 9,758,284 of record OY756962.1, read on the forward strand.
ACACTTTCACAAAGTTTCCTACGAATGCTAGGTGTATACTAGCCTTTCCTAGGCTGGATACCTAGGCCTGGCGCAAATTCGTACCAGCCCCCTCTTAGGCTGGATGCTTACGCTTGGCACAAGAGTACTACGTCTACGCTGGGCACCATCCCACTCATAGGCTCGATTCGTACGTCTAGCACAAGGTGCCTACGCCTATGCTGGCCATCATCCCTTCCTAGGCTAGATGACTACATCTGGCAAAAGGTGACTACGCCTACACTAGGCACTAGTCCCCTTTTAGGCTGGATGCTTACATTTGGCACAAAGGTGCCTACGTCTACGTTGGGCACCAGCACACTCATAGGATCGATGCCTAAGTCTGGCACAAGGTACCTACGCCTATGATGGGCATTATCCCTTCCTCGGCTAGATGCCTATGTTTGAAATAAGGTGTCTACGCCTACGCTGGGCACCAACGCACTTATAGGCTTGATTCCTACGTCTGGCCCAAAGTGCCTACGCTTATGCTGGGCATCATCCCTTCCTAGGCTAGATGCCTACATCTGGCAAAAGGTGCCTACGCCTATACTGGGCACCAGCCCCCTTTTAGGCTGGATGTTTACCCTTGGCACAAAGGTGCCTACGTCTATGCTGGGCACCAGCCCACTCATAGGCTCAATGCCTACGTCTGGCACAAGGTGCCTACTCCTATGATGGGCATCATTCCTTCCTCGGCTAGATGACTATGTCTAGAACAAGGTGCCTATGCCTACGCTAGGCACCAGCCCTCTCTTAGGCTGGATTCTTACGTCGGGCACAAGCTATCTATGCCTACGCTGGGTGACACCCCCTTTTAGGCTGGATGCCTACCTCTGGCATAATGTGCCTACACCTACGCATTCTGTGTCAGACTTAGGCATCGAGCCTAGGAAGGGGTTGGTGCCTACGCCTAGGCTAAACAACAACCCCTCCTAGGCTAAACATTTACATCTGGCACACGGGTGCACTAGCCCATTCATAAGCTTGACGTCTAGGCACAAGGTGCCTATGCCTATGTTGGGCATCATCCCTTCCTAGGCTAGATGCCTACGTCTGGCACAAGGTGCCGATGCCTATGTCTGGCACAAGGTGCCAATGCCTAGGCTGGATGCCTGCGTCTAGCACAGGAAGCCCACGTCTGCCATAAGGTGCCTACGCCTACGTTGGGCGCCAGCCCCTCCTAGGTTGGATGCACCAGCCCTCTCCTAGGCTTGATCCCTATGTCTGGCACAAGGTGCCTAAGCCTACGCTGGGTACCAGCCCCTCCTAGGCTAGATGCATACACCTACGCTAAACAACAGCCCCTCTAAGGTTAAACATTTACATCTCGCACAGGGGCGCACCAGCCCATTCATCGGTTGAACGTCTAGGCCATAGACAATGGAGCATCAACCCCTCCGAGGATGGATGAATTTTTCTGGCACAAGGGTGCTACACCTACGCTGGGCACTAGCTCTCTCCTAGACTAGATGTCTATGCCTGGTGCATAAGTGTCTACGCAGCCCCCTCTTAGGCTGGATGCCTACATCTTGTCCAAGAGTGCCTACGCACCAGCCCCTCTTAGTCTGCATGTCTACATTTGGCATAAGGCTGTCTATGCCTATGATGGGAACCATCCCCTCCTAGGCTAGATGCCTACGTTTGGCACAAGGTGCCTACACCTACGCTAGGCACCAGCCCCCTTCTAGGCTAGATGCCTACGTCGGGCACAAGCTGTCCACGCTTACGCTGGGCAACACCCCCTTTTTGGCTGGATGCCTACATCTGGCAAAGAGTGCCTACGGCTACGATAGGCACCAACCCCTTCCTAGGCTCGATGTCTATGCCTGGCACAGAGTGCCTACACCTATGCTAGGCACCAGCCCCCTCTTACGCTCGATGCCTACGTCTGCTACAAAGTGTCTACGCCTACACTAGGCACCAGCCCTTCCTAGGCTAGATGCATTCGTCCGGCATAAGGATACCTACTCATAGGCTAGATGTCTATGCCTACGCTAAACAACAGCCCCTCCTAGGCTGGATGTCTAGGTCATAGATAATGGCACATCAATGCCTCTAAGGATGGATGAATTCGTCTAGCAGAAGGGTGCTACACCTATGTTAGGCACCAGCTCCCTCCTAGGTTAAATGCCTACGTCTGGTGCTTAAATGCCCATACAGCCCCCTCTTAGGCTGGATGCCTACATCTGGTGCAAAGGTGCCTACACACCAACCTCTCCTAGCCTGCACGTATACATTTGGCCTAAGGTTGCCTACCTTCTCTTAGACTGGATGTCTACACAAGGCACAAAGTCAACCCCCTCTCAAGATGCCAACGCCTAGTGCAAAGATGCCTATGCACCAGCCCCTCCTCGACTGAACATTTACATCTGGCACAGGGGCGCACCAGTCCCCTCCTAGCTGACGTCTGTCTCTTCTAAGCTCGGTGTCTTGCTCCTTTTTTTGTGGGACGGTTTTGTTTTACGGCGGTGAGAGATGAACATTCCCCGTTCAATAGAAGAGTTTCGCTACATAAATACGAGAGCGGGATGCCCCCGCTCCGTCCTAAGCGGGGAGGGGAATGTCCAGGAAGGGGCGCCTGCACTCCATAGAGGCTGGAGCGGAACGCTTTCGTTCCATTCTGGGCGGGGAGCGGGATGCCAGTGGTTCCGCTCTATGGCTCCCAACCCTCCACTCCATAGAGGCAAGAGCGGAACTCCGCTCCATCTTCGGTGGGGAGCAGGATAGCTCACCCTTTCCTTTCACTCCTTAGAGTGCACTTCATATGGTGCCTACGCAGCCTTTTCTTACGCTGGATGTCGGACAACCTCCTCTTATGTTGTATGTCTATACAACGCACAAAGGTGACCAGCACCTACTGGGCTAGATGCTTACGCCTAGTGCAAAGGTACCTATGCCCCAGCCCTTCTAGGCTTGACGTCTAGGTCAGAGACAATGGTGCACCCACCCCCTTCTAGGCTGGATGCCTACGCCTATCACTAGATCATACCAATGTTTTCTTAATGATGTAGCCTCTCTAGCTTTCTTTAATCTTATAGTCTCTTTGGCTTTCTTTAATTATATAACCCGTTTAACCACTTTAATCAGATAGCTTCTTCGGCTCTCTTTAATTAGATAGCCTCTTCAGCTTCTTTAATTAGATAGCCTCTTTGGCCTTTCTTAATGATGTTGTCAATTAAAATATAATAAAATCGTAAAACATAAATAGGAAATATACCTTATTACGCGACTATGTAAAATCCACGAGTTGTGGATAAAATGTGTCGTTACAATCATAAATCCTCTTCTTTTTTTTTACTTGATGTCCACATATCAATTTTATAGCAACTCGGCCTCGATTCTTATCTAACTTCTTCATCACATTCTCTTTTTCGTAGTCGTATATTTTCAAGATCTCCCTCTTTATGGTATTTCTACAAAGGGGCTTAAACATAGGTTGCGACAAATCTTCTAAACCCAACATGCTCAATAACAGAAAGAGGATATTCATGTAAGATAATCATGCATGCTAGTTATTTCCTTGCTTCATTTTGATCAAAGTGATAGGCCGACAAAAACAGTCGTTCATCACTTTTATTTTGTTGTCTCACCAAAATTTCTTGTCTCATATCTCTAATATATTTGTACTTCCTCTTAGGGCATCTATTAAAATGATCATGAAGATGCTTGGACCCCATTCTACTTTATCCAATAGGGTACCTTGAACAATAATTGCACTGTGCCTTCACTTTCCCCTCAATTGCCTTTCTCTCAAAATGTTTCCACATAGGTGACTTCAATTGTTTTCCAGTTCCTATATCGATAGAGGGAACTGCAGATTCATTATTTTCTTGTTCAAAATTCATTGGAGAAGAACTCCTTGATAGACTCTCAGAAGATGGGATCACTAGTTTAGAGGGAGAGCCACTGACAACCTCATTGTTTTCATGTAAATATGATGTAGACATTTTAATCTGTAATAAAAAAAATCGATAGTACATATTGATAGTTTTGTTATGAAGATCAAAAGCAAATCTAGATGAGAAGATTTCTCTAATTCATTCCATACGAAACCAGAGTACAGAGATACAAAGCTTAAGAACAACTTCAAACTTTTTGGCACACAGACCAATACAAGCATAAAGACATAAAAGACCGTCTAATTAAACTAACTTAAACACATGCTAATGGAAGACACGTGAGACCAACTAATACAAAATACATGCACATGCACACTTGAGCAATTCACATCGGCCAACACTCTCTCTGAATTACACAAGGGATGTTACACCAAGCTGGAGTCTCAAAAAACAGAATTGATCTCTAGGAAGAGCCTTAGTTAGAATATCTGCATTTTAATCTTCAGACTTGCAATACTCCAAGCTCACTTCTTTTGGCTCAGTAGCAACCCTCACATATTGATATTTGATTTTGATATGCTTAGTCAAGTTATGTTCAACTGCATTCTTAGTGATAGCAATAGCTGATTTGCTGTCATAAAAAATGTCAGTTGGACCAACTTGCTTGAAGCCAAGCTCTTCCAGAATTCCTCTAATCCACACTGCCTGAGATGCAGCTTTAGAGGCAGCAACAAATTCAGCCTCAGCAGTTGATAGAGCCAAACATTTTTTTTTGAGTTCCATGTAAGTATACTAGTTCCCAAACTAAACACAAAACCTATAGTACTCTTCATATCATCCTTGCTTCTTGCCCAATCACTGTCACACCAACCAAACACCTTCAACTCTTTGCCTGCCTCATACAAAATTCCAAAATCCAAGTCCTTCAAAGATACCTTAGCACCCTCTTTGTTGTTCCCATGTGATGTTTTGAAGGCTCTTACATGAGTCTTGATAAGAGACAAGCAACAAACATGATGTCAGGTCTCGTAGTGGTTAAGTACAAAAGACTGCCTATCAAACTTCTATACTATGCAACATCAACTTTACCAGTACCATCCTCCTTGCACAAACTGTCATTCACTATCAAAGGAATCACAGTAGGATTACAATCCCACATAATGTATTTTTTCAGAACAATTTTGGCATAGCATGATTGAGAGATAAAAATTCCATTATCATTTTGCTCCACTTCTATGCCCAAAAAATACTTCAAATGACCAAGATCACTTATCTCATATGCACCCATCATACTGCTCTTGAATTCAAGAATTTTTTGTTCATCATTCCCAGTGATTATGACATCATCCACATAAATGGAAATAATCAAGATTGAAGTCTGAGTCTTCAATGTATACAATGTGCTTTCACTCATACACCTTTCCAATCCTTTCTGTCTGAAAAATGTATCCACTTCAGAATATCAAGCTCTTGAACTTTGTTTCAAACCAAAGAGAGCCTTACTAAGTTTGTACACCTTCTCTTATTGACCCTTAGTTACAAAACCCTTAGGTTGATCTACATACACTTCTTCCTCTAATTTCCCATTCAGAAATGCTAACTTTACGTCAAGCTGATGAACCTTCCATTTATGCTGAGCTGCCACATATAGAAGAAGTCTGATTGTCTCTAATCTTGCCACAGGAGCAAACATTTAAAGAAATCCACACCTGGCTTCTAGGTGAATCCCTTGGCAACTAGTCCAGCCTATGTTTCTGTATACAGCCATCTGGATTTAACTTTGCTTTAAACACCCACTTAACTCCAACTATTTCCCTGTCTTTTGGTATGTCAACTAAAGTCCAAGTCTTATTTTCCTCTATCATACTCATCTCTACCTCCATAACTCTCCACCAGATAGGATCCTTCTTAGCATCAGCAAACACTTTAGGTTCTACCACAGCTATATTACACACTTCATATAAATCTGAGACTTATCTCATTCTTCTTGGAGGACTCTCATCATCATCACCATCCTCATCCTCACTCACTGATTCATTATGAGCAATATTCACATCAATGTCTGGTGAAGGTGGTTCCTGAACTGGCAATTGATCTTCAACAGCCTCTTTCTCATAGTTATCTTCCTCAAGTAAAGTTTCGATTGTGGACCCTTCAATATTATCACCAGTCTTCCATTCCCAACAAGCCTCTTCATCAAATACAACATCTCTACTCACATGAAGCTTCTTAGTCTCTGGATCATAGGCCCTATATGCTTTAGAAACTGTACTATACCCTACAAAAATACACTTGCTGCTTTTGTTATCGAATTTTGATCGTTTCTCTGTTGGAGTATAAACATAACACACATCCAAAAATTCTCAGATGCTCAACATTAGGTTTTCTTCCACTCCACACCTCCGTGGAAATCACTTTACTCAGAGCTTTCGTAGGACATAAGTTTAAAGTGTACACAGCTATGTGAACAGCTTCTGTCCAAAAATCTTTAGGTAAATGTTTCTCATTGAGCATTGATCTAGCCCTCTCCATTATTGTACGATTTCTTCTCTTAGCCACTCCATTTTGCTGTGGAGTGTACCCAGCAATGAGCTGCTTCCAAATGCCTTTCTCTTTACAAAACTGCTCAAAATCTTTTGAGGTATACTCTCCATCCCTATCACTTCTTATCCTTTTGATTTGCTTCCCAGTTTGCTTCTCTACTAAAGTACTAATGCCTTGAATTGTTTGAAAGTTTCAAAAGTAGCTGACTTCTCATTTAGAAAAAATACCCATGTCATTCTGGACATATCATCAATATATGTCAAAAAATATTTGCATTGATTGAGATAAGGAACCTGCATTGGTCCACACAAGTCTATATGAACCAATTCAAGAACTTCTTGTGCTCTCTAGGTAGCCTGCAAAGGAAAAGAAGATTGATGTTGTTTACCCATCAAACAACTTTCACATAGAGTTGCTTCATTGAATCCACATAATTCAGGTAATCCCAAAACCATTTGACTATTTTGTAACTGCTTCAAACTGTCATAATTCACATGACGAAATCTTTTATGCGATAAAACTGCAGCTGTACACTTTTCCACACTGGCTTTCAAAGTTGTATTAGCTTTAGTCTCAAAAACCAACTTGAAATTTATGTGGTCTTTCATCTCAATAAACATCAATTCTTATCTCCATCTTCTTTATCAAAAATTATACACCCTCCATTCTCAACACACAAGTCCATCATCTATCCTACACTCAGGAGATTGTTACTAAGAGCAGGAACAAACAAAACAACACACATATATTTCACACCATTTGCAGTATTAATCTTGACTTTACCTTTTCCTTTTGCAAGAACCACATGACCATTACCCAAGGTAATCCTCGATGTTATACTATGATTCATATCAACAAACAGTTTCTCATTTCCAGACATGTGGTTGCTACAACCACTATCCAAAAACCAAACATCAGATTTTTCAGAACTATGACCCTGACAACATAGAACAAATTTTCATGAGAATTTGAATTTACTTCTGTAAAATTGGCTTTATTCTCAGACCTAAGTCTACAATTCTTTTGCACATGACCAAACCTCTTGTAGTGATCATACTGAGGTTTGTCTTTAAACCAACATTCAGTAGCAACATGGCTCATTCTCTTGCAAATTTCACAAGGAGCTCTAGAAGTGAATTCAGAATTGGTACCTTTCTCAGTATTCTTCCAAGCAGATGCTTTCCTTTTGACAAATCAACTCTGACCTGAAAAGAAGATTCAAGGGAAGAACCTCCTTCTCCACGTCTCAATCTTCTCTGTTCATGAGCTTCCATAGATCCTATTAATTCCTCAGGTTTCAACACAGTAAGATCTTTGGATTCTTCGATAGCTGCTACAACAACATCAAACATCTCTGGAAGACTGATAAGTAACTTCTGAACAACTTGGTGATCTTTGATATCTTTTCCCAGAACTCACATCTGATTGACCAAATCGATCACTTTGTCATAAAACTCCTTTACACATTCTGACTCTTGCATCCTCAAGTTCTCCATTTCACATCTGAGATTTTGAAGCTTGATGATAATGACCTTTCCATCTCCCTCAAACTCTGTAGCAATAATGTCCCAGGCCTCCTTGGTAGAAGAGGTTCTGATCATTCTTAGAAATATTGTAGGTCCTACACCATTCTAGAGACATGTGAGAGCCTTAGCATTAGCCATCCTCATCTTCTCCAAAGCCTACAGCTTTTGAGCATTCAGACTACTTTCATCTTCACACTCTTCATACCCATTCATCACAATAGTCCAAAGGCCTTCGCTCATGAGAAAACTTCGCATCTGTACCTTCCAAGACGTATAATCATCACCAGTGAACTGAGGAATGAACAAAGACAATTTATCTACTGAAAAAGTCATTTCTCTTCACTGCATATCACAAACCAAGCCTAAACCACCCGCTCTGATACCACTAATAGTTTTGTTATGAAGATCATAAGCAAATCTAGATGAGAAGATTTCTCTAATTCATTCCATACGAAACCAGAGTACAGAGATACAAAGCTTAAGAACTAAGACTTAAGAACAACTTCAAACTTTTTGGCACACAGACCAATACAAGCATAAATACATAAAAGACCTTCTAATTAAACTAACTTAAACACATGCTAATGGAAGACACGTGAGACCAACTAATACAAAATACATGCACATGCACACTTGAGCAATTCACATCGGCCAACACTCTCTCTGAATTACACAAGGGATGTTACACCAAGCTGGAGTCTCAGAAAACAGAATTGATCTCTAGGAAGAGCTTTAGTTAGAATATCTGCATTTTAATCTTCAGACTTGCAATACTCCAAGCTCACTTCTTTTGGCTCAGTAGCAACCCTCACATATTGATATTTGATTTTGATATGCTTAGTCACAAATAAATAACTTTAGGATGATTACTACTTATTAGTATTGATAAAAATCTAAATTTCAAAAGTTACTATAGTAACAATCTTAAAGGATCCAAGTCAATTTAACTCAGGGTTTATAGTTTAGTAATATCAATTCAATTGATTAATCAAATTAGGAGTTGGGATATATTATATGTTTTATATATAAATATGATCTACCACAATTAAATAACTTACTAGTGTTTACTACTTACTAATACTGATTAAAAGCTAAGCTTCTAAATCTCTATTGTAACAATCTTAAAGGATTTAAGTCAATTAAACTTAGGGTTTATAGTTTAGTAACATCAATTCAATCGAATTAGGAGTAGCGGTATATTATATGTTTTAGATACAAATATGATATACCATAACCTATGTGTAAGTATAATATATAGCCTATATGTATATAACCTACATGTAAGTATACTACGTATACTATATATATATATAAAAGCAATTATAAAGTAAATATATATATATAAGTTATATAGGCAGTATTGAGGCGCGTTACGGGACTGATCCGACCCCGACCTGTCCCACATTCGGGTTAACCTTTTTTGCCCCATCCCCGCCCCATCCCAAGTAGAAAGAAACAAGATATATAAAAAGGAATCCAAATATAATCTCTTAAGTCGTAATGATTATATAATTAAAACAGAAGAAAGATATATTAAACTCTTTAAATCTTATGAAACAATTAAGTTTTTTACAAAACAATACGTTGAAAACATAAACAAAAATATAATTATCTTGACATGGGATTAGTCCAGATAGGTATTAGTCCACATGAAAGACAAAGAAGAATTCTTTTCCATAATTTGTAAAGAATTCGAAGCTGTTCACCAGCTGCAGATTTAATACCTTCAATTTTTTCCCAAAAACAACGGGGAACTAAATCAGATCATAGATAATTTAAATCTGCACCAGAATCTACAAAAGCAATTGTATCAACAGAATACGAATTTTGAATAACAATTGTAATTCTGATAAACCATTTTCGTCCAGTAACTTGAGATAATAATCCAATAAAAAGGTTGATCATTTTTGTAATAAATTTCAACTAAAATTGCTTGTATTTCTAATTTATGAATTCTTTCAATGTCATCTAATTCACTAGGTGTTTCAAATGTAATTAGTCATTTTCCTTTGTCAATTATTGAGACTAATTCATTTATTTTCCACTGATCATTCCGTTGTTGATTCTTAAGAGTATTGAGTTCTAATCTTATTTCAGAAATTTTCATTTGAAGGTGTTGAAGATCCATAGTCGAAGAAGGTGCTGTTGTCTTTTGATCATGTTTGGATAGAATTTCCTTCAAGTTATAGGTTGCTTTTGGTGGTGCAACCTTTTTGTCAGTATTAAATAAATTATGTTTTAATTTGTCCAAGTAAGCTAGCTTTACCGGGAAATCATCAATATGATTGACAACTTCTAAAAGGAATTCTTGATCCCTGGAAAACATGTTTATTTCAGGGTCAGAAGATGAAGAAGGGATATCATCATATTGATGATCATTGTCAGAAGGGGATATTGATGATTCGTCATTAATATCTATAAGAATTAAATCTAATTTCGCAAAATATTATCACCAAAGTCTAACTCATTAATCCGATTGCGAACTCAACAATATTTTTCATAATGACCTGGTGTATTACATTTGAAACAAACTACTTGTTTATATTTATATTTGTCTTCCTTAGTATTGGATTTTTTTTTCTTCTTTCTATTTGTTTCTTAAATGATTTTGAAGTATAAGATTTCTTATAAAACCTAGATCTAAAATGAGTAGGTATGTGCTTTTTAGTAGAACTTTTTGTTTAGAACAATTCTTCATAAAGATCCTAATTCATTTTCGGACTTAGTTTGTTCATATTTTAACTGTTTTTGTAACTTAATATCAGAACATAAATGTAAACCTACCTTTTGAATGTGATTAACTAAATCACCATAGGTTAATTGATCATAAGGGATTTGATTATTGTTCATGGATTTAATCTTTTTCCTAACCTTATCTCCTAATAAGATCGGCCAACCTGCTAAGAATTTTTCTTTCCATAAAGATTGATTATTATTAGGATGCATCATAACTCTAGCTAAAAAGGTATCTTTGTATTATCGAAAATCATGTAGTTTCCTACATCTTATATTTGCCAAAAGTTCTGAAGATCTATCTTTAATGTTAGAAGGATCTCCTTAAAAATGTTTTGAAATTGAAAAGATTAGTGTGGCAACATCATCTTGGATTTCTTCACCAAATTCTATTTTGATAACTGTGCCATTAGAAGCACTCTTAAAAACATTAAGAAATTCATTTTTTTGGGCGGATGTAAGATGGTAATCCCACCATCCTTTTAATTGACCTGTAAAGCCAGCAACAATTAAGTTTGCAATAGCCTGATTAGTTGTATCCATTTTTGTTTTGGAAGCATTGCTTACCATAGTCATCTGTTGTAATTGATTAAGAATATTATAATCCAACATACCATCTATATTCCATTCATAAATGGTATCAGCATTATATTTCATTTGATTTGTTTGTTTTTCTTCCAATAGAAGATCTGGTGGACTAGTTTTAGAATAATAAAGTTTTTGAGGAGATTGTAATTTCATTTTGTTGACTTCAAAGTCAGAATTATCTGGAGTACTTCCAATTTTGTCAAGATTATGAATTGTTGGTCTTGCAGAAGACTCAGAAGTGTCAGAAACTTGTAGGGAAGGAAATTGAGTGAGATCAGCTGAAAGTTCCTATAAGTTTTTTATCTATTGTGGTCATGAAATCAGAATCTTTTAGAGCTAATGTTTTGGCTAATTTGGGGGGTTTTCATAAGGTTTGAATACCGATTCGTCTAAAGTACTTATAATGGTTGGTTTTTGGACATTATCTTCTATTCGATTCAACTGTTGACCAATTGTGGATAAGTGTTGATTTGTAAAATTATTTTGTTCAACTATATTTTTGAATTCCTCTGCTTTGGAGACTTTAAATGGTGTGGCAATAACAGAAGAATTCTCGTAATCTAACTTAAGTTGGGTTAAAGGTGGATGTTCGGACTCAATGATTGTTTTTTTTGGGTATTATCATACCATATCTGAACCCTAGTAGTAGCATTGATTGTTTTTGAAGAAAAAGAATACAGTAGTTCTAGGTAGCCCACAAATAGTGGCCCATGGTAACCCATTCTTACATGGCAGATGACTCCGCATTTAAGTAGACAAATTTTAATTTTTTAAATACCAAACAAATAATCATTGTCACATTCTCTCTCTTTAGCTCACTTTCATGTTCTCTCTCTTCTACTCTCTCCTTCTCTCTCTTCCTCTTCTCTTTCTCTCTCACTGTCGAAGCTCAAAGTCGACCGTCCGGCCACCGATCGGAGTCGGCAACCCACCGAAAAGAAATGTCGGAGCACCGTGAGTCATCTCCAACCTTCGTTTGCCACCAACAACCAACTATTTCACCGGAATCTCTCCTTAAAGTTGCGGCCAACCAAAACTTTTGGAGCCCGATCCAGCCACTATAGGCTCCCCTTTCATGAACCACCATCATAACTGAATTTGTCTTAATGAGCTCTACATGCTTCAGCCCTTGGACGGCCGAAATAGTCGTTGGAAAATTATTTCATTGATTTTAATCAATGGATTCTGAATGCAAATTTTATTTTTAAACTATTATGATTTGTGTGTCTTCTTTTCTCCATTATTTTTCTGTTTTGTTTCATAATTTGGGAATGAGATAGTCAATAAACCTTTTCAGTGTGACTTTGTATACAAACTCACAGAAGAAAGATCAATATCTTGATGACCACGAACATGAAAAATCTGAACCACAATTTTGTTTATTCCATTAATTTTTTTTATCATGAATGATATATAAATAATATATTTCACTGATAAAATAGCATTGGTTAATCAATAGTATATTTCATTGATAAAATAAACGAATTTGTAAACTTCATTGTATATTTCCCTGATAAAATCAATGGAATTGATTAGCGCATTGGTTCAATTCATTGTTAAAATCAATGAAATTGGTTAATTTATTATTGTTTGAAGGCAATATTCAGTTGCTTTAATCCATTGATTTTATTAATGAGTTGATTAGTTCTACCATTTTGGTGAAAAATCAATGATATATAAATCATATATTCACTGATAAAATAGCATCGGTTAATCAATAGTATATTCCAGTGATAAAACATATGGAATTGTTAACTTAATTGAATATTCCTTTGATAAAATCAATGGAATTTATAAACCATTTAAAAAATGATTAAAATCTCTAACATTTGACAACAATATCAGTGAATTCTATTATTAATTGAGGTTAAAATTTAAAATTATTCTTATTAAGCTAAGCTATAAATATTTGAGGATGTATTGGGTTACAAACTTTTCAAAAATACTAAATAGATTATGAAGTCCATATAAATGGCATATCATAAAAAATGCTTTTATCAAAGGTATATGGTTGTCCATTATATATTCCATTGATTTTATCAATGGAATTGTGAATTCCATTGGTTTAGTTCGTTGTTAAAATCAATGAAATTGGTTAATCTATTGATTTTTTCAATGAAATAGTTAGTTGCTTTAATCCATTGATTTTATTAATGAATTGGTTAGTTCTACCATTTTGGTGAAAAATCAAGGAAAAACAAGACCCACAAAGAGAAAAATGCAAGTTGTTGGTTCCTAAGTGATAGCACCCCTACTACAATAATCTTTTTTTTCCCTCTTTCTTGCACTTCAAAACTTCCAAACATAAAAGAACAAAAGAAAAACAGTGGTGTAGGAAAGCAACCAAACCATCAAATGTCAAAACAAAAACAAAAATGACATATAGTCACCACCAAGATAAGCGTCTAGAATCCATTGATTAAAATCAATGGAATAATTTTTCGGCGACTATTTTGGCCATCCAAAGGGTGAAACATATAGAACTTATCAAGACAAATTCACTCATGGTGATGGTTCATGAAGGGTGTAATATCCCGAACCCAAATTTTTAAAAAAATATAATAATTTTTCAAATTTGATATTTTTAATAAATACTACATATTTTTAGAAAAATATTGGCGCAAGAATCACATGAATCGGAGTTGAATTGGATTTGTTATGAATTTTGGAAGTTTAAGTGTTACTAGGGAAATAAGGGCAAAATGGTAATTTTACCAGAAAATCTGGCATATACCAGATTTTCCAGCAAGAACGGGCAGTACACGCGAGGGAGAGAGAGAAAATGGAATTTGAAATGGGTTTTTCGTGTTTGTAGTCCGATTGGGGCAAGTGAGATGTCGAAACGAAGCTTGTGGAGAGAGGAACAAAACCCAACCAGAATCGTCGTCATCGAACCGCCACAGGCGGCGGAATCAGGCGGCAAAGTTTCGGTTTTCGACGACTTCCGAACTCGATCCCGGTCGATTCCGAAGGAGTTTCGGAACGAGACGGGTACCAATGGATTGTTCGTCTTAAGAGCTTTAATTTGATATATGGTTCGCCGAAAAAATTCACCGGAATCGTCGGCTTCGGCGACGGCAGTGGCGGTGACACTGTTCACCGATGACACGAGTTGACCGGGATGACCCGAGTTGACCGGGTTTGACCCGAGTTGACCCGAGTTGACTTTGGCTCGATTTGACTGTTGTGCATACGTATCCGTATTTTGATGCAGGAGGTTGATTTGGGGATTTTGGATTGGGATTTCGGACGTACTACGGATTAGCATAGTCGACATTTCAGGTAGGGATTCTGCTCTACTTCTTATTTGGGGTTTCGGGAGTTTCGTATTCGACAGACTTCTATTTGTCTATTGGTGTGAAATTCCCGGAGGTTGAGAATTTCTCTGTTTCTACTCTTATCTGATTTATTTCCGCAATTGCAGCTTGTTATGATTATATGTTATTTGTTTGGAGGTATGTGTACGACTGGCGACACTTTTGTGCATAATGTCTCTTGTAAACCATTATCTTGGTGGGTCCCACCTATCCTCTTGTGGGGCCCACATCCATTGGTGGGGCCCACCTCCTGATCTTCTATGATTTGTGAGATTATGGAGGGATGATTTGTAGAGCGTCGGACCCACATCGGGCGACCCAGCCTACTAGATGATTTATCGATGGTTTTGATCGGGTACGTACCTGGAGACCGGATTGAGCCGAGGTACATCCTAGGGGACGCTCTTCGATGTAGGCGATGTTATCGAGTATCTGATGTAGGCTCGATCCTTATCCAATCTTGAGAGTACCTGGACTGGAAGACACCTTGCGGGGATCAGGGTGGGTCCAGGGGAGGATTTTCTGGTGTTGTATGGATTTGAGTTGATATGGATTTGAGTTGATATGGATTTGAGTATTGATTTGAGAGTTGTATTTGGGGATGGTAGTGGTGGAGCCTACTCGGTGTCTACCCTACAGATTGATTGATTGTTGATATTTATGACGGGTTCGGAGTTTCTTTACTCTATTATGGTATCATTGTATGGTTTCCTTTATATACTTATATATCTTCCGGATTTTCTTACTTTATCTCTGTTTATTGGAGTTCGGTGATACTGGAGTGTATCACTATTTGAGTTTCTGTTCATCTCACCTACCTCTTGAGCTTTTACTTTCCGTTTATTCTGATGATTGATATTTCTCCATATCCCTATTGAGATTTGTGGCTCATCCCTTTCATTCTCATGTTTTTTCAGGTGAGATAGCCGGAGTGGATGCTCAGCGCAGGGATGCGTGAGATGTGATGTGTGGTTGCTGGGTTGATATTTTTGTCTTTGTATTTACATTCGGTGTCTACGATTTTTATGGATTTTCCGCTGTAGACTCCTGTTTGCATATTGACGGTATTTGGGATTGCTATTATATAGTTAGCTTGTTGATTTATAGTGTTTTGGATAGCTTGGGTTTAAATCCGGTTCGGGGAACGAAGGAGTTCCCTGCCGGTCACGCTCTCTGGGATTCATGGGCGCTCATCCGCACCTATCTGGGAGAGGGGCGTGACAAAGGGGTAGCCTATGGTGGCCAGATCGGGATTCAAAATTTTTGGTTGACCGCAACTTCAAGCGAGATTCCTGCAAAATAGACGGTTGTTGATGGAAAATGAAGGTTGAAGATTACTCATGGTGCACTGGCGTTTCAGATCGGTGGGTTGCCAGTTGCGATCGGTGGCCGGACGGTCGACTTTGAGCTCCGGCAGCGAAGGTGAAAGAGAGATGACGGAGAGAGAACTTGAAAGTAAGGGGACAAAAGAGAGAACATGAGATTAAATATTTATTTAAAATTCAAAAAGTGACCTAAAGCCAGTCAAAATATGGGTCAATAATTCCATCTGTGTACGTAAGGTGTCACTGCCAACACAGCTCCACCTAAGCATGGGCTACCATGGGCTACATATCATTTTTGAAAAGAATAAGTAGCCCATTCAATAATAGGGTCATCGAGGGATAATTCAAAAATAGTCAAAAAATAATACTTGTTTTTGGATTCCTTTGAGGAAAACATAATATTCTGTTTGAATAGACTTTCGCTTTTCACCTTTAAATGATTAAGGAACCATTCCCTTTTGGCAGTATTATAAGGGGAATAAAAATATTTTGTAATGATATTTTTTCAATAACAAAATCATCTTAGATTAAAACATTTAATTCAGGAGCATCAATATTATCTACCATTTGAGAATAGATTGGTGACATTGGTGGTGAATCTTTTAGTTCTGGATTGGAACTGGTATTACATTTTGGTTGTTGAACATTGTAAAAAGGTTTTGGGATTGAACTAGAGTGATCAACTCCGCATAAATCAGATCGATAAGAAGTGCTTAGAGCAGATGAAAATTGATTTTTATTTTATAAGAGGTACCTGGTGTAATAGAGAAAGAATTTCAAGGTGGAATTCCTATCCCTAATTTAAAAGACGAACCAAGATTAAGATTTTGTAAATCAGTTGAATGTCGACGGAAACTAAAAGTAATTTCTACATTCCCATCACTGGTTTGAGTAATATACTTTATGTTTGTATTTTCTACTTTCTTAGGAGGTACAGCTCCTTGTAACTCTCAAGTTTTGGGTAAGGTTATTTCATTCCACTTAATGTTTCTAGGAATTGTCCTATGGGATCTGTCAATGTCTGTTTGGATTAATAAGGTTTCTCCCTTTGGAGATTTGTGTAAAGCTTTTGAACCGAAGGCATAAGACATAGCTTTATAATGAATCCTATAGATTAAGAAGATTGGAAGAGATCCAGAAGCCATCTTGTAATTGTGAGTTTTGATGTTTAAAGTGAGTGTATCTAAGAGAAAGTTTCTTCTTTGCTTGCTTGATCTTTCTCGTCTATAGTATCAGAGCTAGGGGCAAGTGGTTGTAAATTAGGGAACACGTGGTTCAAAGTTGGTTTTTCAGTGCTTTGATAGGTCTAAGGGCAAAAGGGGGCGAGTAGGCGACGAACTGCAGTAGTAAGCTCCAGCCTATTCCCTTGGTAATAAGCATTGTTTTGTCACCAATTTTCAAACATGAGTTCTCTTATTAGATCAACCACTACTTCTAGTTCAATATCTGACGATAGAATCGTCAATCAAGAAGAAATTAATCTTGAGCATTTAGTTAGAGATCTTGATAATTGAGATATTCCCCGAGTAGAAATAAATAAGATATATAAAAAGAAATGCAAAATTTAATATCTTAAGTCATAATGATTATACAATTAAAACAGAAGAAATAAATATTAAACTCTTTAAATCTTATGAAACAATTAAGCTTCTTACAAAACAATCCATTGAAAAACATAAACAAAAATATAATTATCTTCATATGGGATTAGTCCAGATAGGTATTAAGCATTTAACTCGTGAAGGTTTAGATACTTCAATCCTTTTATGTTTACGCGATTGTAGAATGTTAGAATTCAATGACTCACTCTTAGGTACAGTTGAAACTAGCCTCTATAATGGTTCAATCTATTTTGATTGTTATCATAATTTTACAGTTTCATTAAGTGATCAAAATCTCTTAGATACCCTCACTTTAAACATCAAAACTCACAACTACAAGATGACTTCTGGATCTCTTTCAATCTCCTTAATCTATATGATTCATTATAAAGCTATTTGTTCTGCCTTTGGTTCACAAGTTTTACGCAAATCTCCAAAGGGAGAAACCTTATTAATCCAAACAAAAATTGCTAGATCCAATATGACAATTCCTAGAACCATTAAGTGGAATGAAATAAACTTACCCAAATCTTAGGAGTTACAAGGAGTTGTACCTCCTAAGAAAGTAGAAAATACAAACATAGAGTATATTACTCAAATCAGTGATGGGAAAGTAGAAGTTACTTTTAGTTCCCGTCGACATTCAATTGATTTAAAAAATCTTAATCTTGGTTCGTCTTTTAAGAGTTGGGAATTTCACCTTGAAATTCTTTCTCTACTGCACCAAATACCTCTTATAAAATAAAAAAATCTATTTTCATCTGCTCCAAGAACTTCTTATCGATCCGATTTACATGGAGTTGATTACTCTAGTTCTATCCCAAAACCTTTTTACAATGTTCCACAACCATAATCCAATACCAATTCCAATCCAGAACAAAAAGATTCTCTACCAATGTCACCAACCTACTACCAAATGGTGGATAATAATGATGTCCCTAAATTAAATGTTTTAATCAAAGATGATTTTGTTATTGAAAAAAAATCATTACAACATGAATATTATGTTTTTCTCGAAGGAATCCAAAAACAAGTATTATTTTTTGACTACTTTGAATTATCCCTTGATAACCCCATTATTGACTGGGCCACTTATCCTTTTTCTTCAAAAATAATCAATGCCACTACTAGGGTCTAGAGATGGTATGATAATACTCAAAGAACAATCATTGAGTCTGAACATCCACCCTTGATCCAACCCAAGGTAGCATATAAAAATTCTATTAAAAAAGATACAAAAAATAATGACTTTATTAATGAAATAAATAAAAGATTACAACAACTTCTTACTGAGACAACCCAATCTCCTGCTCTATAGATCTCCAATACTCTAGAGTCCTTATGTATACCAGCAATTCACAACCTTGACAAAAATACTAATGATCTAGACGGTACTGATAAACTTGAAATCGAAACTGAAGAAGACAAATCTCAAACCAAACAAGTTGTTTGTTTTAAATGTAACACACCAAGACACATTGCAAAATATTTTCGTGTTCACAAATGTATTAAAAAGTTAAAAATATATCAAGATATTACTACAAAATTTGAATCCATTCTTAATGACACTGATGATGAAACATCAGTACAAGATCCTAAATTAAAATACTCAAGTAAAGACAGCTTCTCTACATCCTCTGTGACGCCCCGATCCGGGCACGCCACGGGTGCCCTCCGACACCGTCCTAGGCCACTAGTGCGATCATCCGGCGGCATCTCCCCATATATCGGAGAGTCCTCGCCTGCATCAGAAAACGCGCAGCATACATATTAAATCCATCACACTAGCAACCTAGCTAGGCCTCAGGCCTCAGGCCTCAATCACATGCAATCTTGATCCTAGGGGCCTCAGGCCATCCACTACCAGCATGCACAAACTGATAGTAATAATCAAATCAACAAATCCACAATATCATATAACCATAAAATCAACTCCGCATACATCATGCATACACCCTCTGGTGCCAAATGGTTATAAGCATATCATGAATAATCATCAATACATCATATACAAAACACGTGCTTAGAGTATCTCTCTAGCACCCACATCCTACCGAGGGCCATCCATGTCACATCCCGCCATCACTGACCCGCTCCACTAGTACCTGTACCTGTACCAGTATCACCTGTGGGGAGGAAAAGAAAGTAGAGAGTGAGCAAGAAGCTCAGTAGGGTAAAGAGTAAAATGAGTATAAGTCGAATCCGAAACAATAGGTTATGCAACAATATGAAACTAACACATGCACGTATACTCAACAATCACATAAACATCGATCCGAGCAATCCCCTCAATGAGCAAACCTCATCGATACCATGGCTCGTTCCATGTAATATCGAACGTGAGAAAGCTCACCACATGTTGCCAAATGGTTATAAGCATATCATGAATAATCATCAATACATCATATACAAAACACGTGCTTAGAGTATCTCTCTAGCACCCACATCCTACCGAGGGCCATCCATGTCACATCCCGCCATCACTAACCCTCTCCACTAGTACCTGTACCTGTACCAGTATCACCTGTGGGGAGGAAAAGAAAGTAGAGAGTGAGCAAGAAGCTCAGTAGGGTAAAGAGTAAAATGAGTATAAGCCGAATCCGAAACAATAGGTTATGCAACAATATGAAACTAACACATGCACGTATACTCAACAATCACATAAACATCGATCCGGGCAATCCCCTCAATGAGCAAACCTCATCGATACCATGGCTCGTTCCATGTAATATCGAACGTGAGCAAGCTCACCACATCAACTCATCAATATCATGGTCGCTAACCATGACTATTGAATAGGAGCAAGCTCCCCAATCTCAACGCTCTTGGATTACCCGGTTGCATAATACTATCACGCCCGCTCCATTCCAGGCAAGGTCCCTCATGAACCATACCTCTAGTGCGTTATCCTACTTGGAGTTCACTTGACTCAGTGGTAACTCTCTGCACCTCGTCATCCCTCCAAGTAGCTTTCAAGAATCCTAAGGAGCCCGAGTCCATACCTGGTCCCCAATGCAACTCTAATGCATTAATGCCATGACATGCCGAAAAGATATATATATGAACAACCTGCATATATACATATATATATATATATACACATAACTACCATGATGCATGAACGGAAATCCTATTGTGCCCATAGGTGATGGAACACACATATTCGGTCATGCAATATCAAGAATTAACAACATTTCATAAGAAGGCTCGTTTCCCCTTAGAAGGAATTAAGGCAGAAACACAAATAGAACGACCAATGAGGAATTAAAAAGCTCTTAAACATATCGAAAACAAACGATAGAAAAAAAAATGGTTGGAAATTCCCTACCTTGTGTCGAGCAATTCACAAATCTCTCAATTAGGGTTTTAGCCCCTTTTCACCAACCTAACAATTTCCACATAATGTCATGCTCATTTAATCATCCAAACACCTCAATATATCATATCCAATAAGAATTAAACAACCAAATTGAGAAAACTTACTTTCTCTCTCTAGGGTTCCTCTCAAACCCCCAACTCAACCTTATGGAACTCAACTCCAAAACAAGAATCAAACCTACATATACAACCACATATGACCTAGAATCAACATATCTAAACCATATGAATAAACTCTAAACACAACTATCAAGATCTACTCAAAAACCCTAGAAATGAAATAATGAAGAAACTTACCTCCAAGGCTTGAATCTTCCTTTAATCCTCTCTAAATCTCCAAAACCAAGCTTAAATCTCCAAAATCACCTCAAATACACTTCTC
The DNA here is from genome assembly GCA_963580455.1 of Euonymus europaeus. Lineage (NCBI taxonomy): Eukaryota > Viridiplantae > Streptophyta > Magnoliopsida > Celastrales > Celastraceae > Euonymus > Euonymus europaeus. Next base: position 9,779,538 of record OY756962.1, read on the forward strand.
AATATAGAATTGTCGCTCTCTCTCTCTCTCTCTCTCTAGAACTGAACAAACCAGAAATCTCTCTAAAAATCTCGCTGGAACCTATTTGACGAACTCGGGTTGTGCCTAGGCGCTACCCTGGGCGCCTAGGCGCTCTGGCCTTCACTTAAGGTTGCTGAGGAGCTGCCCTGGGCACCATCCTAGGCGTGCAGGGTTTTCACGCTCAGGCGTGGTGCGCCTAGGCGCTCTACTCCTATTCCATTTTTGGTCACCCACTGGACTGGGCGCAGCGCCTAGGCGCCCTTAGGTGCGCCCAGTCCAGTACCTTTTTTTTTCTAGACTTTCGCCCTACATGCATTTCCTGTCCCTCAATGGATTAGGCGCCATCCTGGGCGCGTCTTTTCACACGCCTAGGCACACACCGCCTAGGCGTGCTACTCGGGGCACCTAGGCACTCCAGCTTCTTCTGGTCATCTTCCTCACTAGCCCCCTCACTGGACTAGGCGCCCCCTGGTGCGCCTAGTCCAGTTTTTCCCCTTTGTGCAAACATCAAAAAAATTCACTAAATTTTTGTGTCGGGGTTTCACATCCTCTAATACAAAAATAAATATACGACCTCCAAATAATAATCTTAAAACTCTTCAACAAGATGTTGCCAAAATTAAATCAAAAATCTCAAAAGTATCGCAAAAAGGATGATCTCGAAAAAATTTCACAAAAACTTGATCAACCTTTTCTGGGATTATTATCTCAAGTTATTAGCCATAAATAGTGTATCAAAATTACAATTATTATTCAGAGCTCATTTTTTTTGATATAATTGCTTTAGTTGATTCTGGTGCTGATTTAAACTATCTTAGTTATGACTTACTCCCTCGTCGTTTTTGGGAAAAAAAATAACCGAAGGCATAAAATCTGCAAATGGTGAACAACTTAAAATCCTTTACAAGTTATCTGATGTTATGATAAAAAAATAGGAAGACTAATTTTCGAACTAGTTTTCTTGGCATCCAAAAAATAACAAGATATGTTATCCTAGGAACCCCATTTCTAGAATTACTTAAACCATTTAAAATTAGTAATAATGAAATTCACACTAAGATTTTAGGAAATAAGATAGTTTTCCCTTTCATACAGAAACCTGTTATAAATAATATTAATTTATTAACCCAATGTTCTATTCATGATTATTTAATTAATTGTCTTATTGATAACAAGGAAAAACAAATCAAACATCTTTATGAGGAGATAGATATTACTCGCATAAAACAACAATTAACAACACAAGAATTACAAGAGAAAATAATCTCTCCAAAACCTCTTTGAGAAAGATGTCTATTCTGATTTCCCCACTGCTTTTTGGAATAGGAAGAAACATGTGGTACAATTACCTTATGAAAAAAAAATCATGAAATTAATATTCCCACTAAAGCTTGAGATATTCAAATGAACAAAGAATTAGAAGAACATTGTCGAAAAGTAATCCAGTATCTTTTAAATAAAAAATTAATTTGACAATGTCAGTCACCTTAGAGTTGTGCTGCTTTTTATGTTAATAAAAATGCTTAAATAGAACGAGGAGTTCCTCGTCTCGTCATTAATTATAAACCTTTAAACAAAACCCTCCAATGGATTAGATATTCAATTCCAAATAAAAAGATTTACTAGCCAAATTATATGATGCTAAGATTTTTTCTAAATTTGATATGAAATCTAGTTTCTGGCATATTCACATTCAGGAACAAGATAGATACTGTTGATGCACAGACCTGGGCCTGGTACACCACCATGGAGGTATTGTCCGCTCTGGGCCGCAAGCGGACCGCACGGCTTTATTTCAGGCAAAGCCCGCCTCCGTGGCGTTACCCGCGCTCGTGAGAATCGATGAGTGACGTGAGTGTCGAACCCATGACCTCGTGTGAGGGGGCGTAAGCCACTACCACCAAGCTGATCAGCTTGGTGGTAGTGGCTTACGCCCCCTCACACGAGGTCATGGGTTCGACACTCACGTCACTCATCGATTCTCACGAGCGCGGGTAACGCCACGGAGGCGGGCTTTGCCTGAAATAAAGCCGTGCGGTCCGCTTGCGGCCCAGAGCGGACAATACCTCCATGGTGGTGTACCAGGCCCAGGTCTGTGCATCAACAGATACAAAACTATCTTTACTATTTCTTTTGGTCAATATGAATGGAATGTTATGTCATTTGGATTAAAAAAATACACCTTTTGAATTCCAGAAAATTATGATTGATATTTTTAATCATTACTCCCAATTCTTAATTGTTTATATTGATGATGTTTTAATATTTTCCCATAACATCAAACAACATTTTTATCATCTTTTTAAATTTCTCAAAATTATCAAAGAAAATGGTTTAGTAGTTTCTAAAACAAAAATCAAATTATTTCAAACTAATATCTGTTTTCTTGGCCGTAACATTTATCATGGTACTATCATAACAATTGAAAGATCCATTCAATTTGTTGACAAATTTCCTAACAAAATATTGGACAAAAATCAGTTACAAAGATTTTTGAGAAGTTTGAATTATATTGCTGATTTTTATCCTAACCTTCAAAAGTTATTTAACTTTTACATGACAGATAAAGAAGAATTCACCCCATTGGACAGAAACTCACACTGACATAATCCAAAGAATTAAAGCTTATCTCCCAACATTACCTTGCTTATGTATTTCAGACCCAAATGCTTTTAAAATTATTGAAAAAGATGCCTCAGAAATTGGTTTTGGTTGCATACTTAAACAGATTAAGAATAATAAAGAAGAAATTATACAATTTACTTCCAAAAAATAGAATCCTACCCAGCATAATTATTCAACAATTAAAAAAATATATTATCTATTGTTTTATGTATTTCAAAGTTTTAGGAAGATTTATTAAATAATTTGTTTTCAGTTCGTGTTGATAGCAAATATGTGAAAGAAGTCCTTCAAAAAGATGTTCAAAATATTGCCTCCAAACAAATATTTTCTAGATGGCAAGCTATTCTTAGTGTTTTTGATTTTGATATTGTACATATTGCTGGCAAATATAATAATCTACTTTATTTCTTAACACGTGAATTTTTACAGGACCAATAAACAGTATTTATTGCTCTTTATCAAAGGATTCCTAATTAAGGTTTAGCTCATTCAATGCAACCTTTTGAATTAAATTGTTTTGTGAAGAGACTTAATCGACTCATCAAAAGTCTTCACCAAGAAAACAACAGATTATATATTTCAATTCGCCGATGGCATATTTCTCATCCATATCAACATAATGCTCCAAATTGAATATCTCATAATAGAGCTACTATTTTTTAGAATAAACATCTAATTCATCAGATATCTTTGTAGGCTCAATCTGTCCAAAGTGAATTAGAAATTATTTCTCGTGTTTAGTAAAATGGCATACAGTTCACTCTAATATATTCTACCAAAGTTTTAGAACCCCATCTTTGACAATCAATTCTCTCCTAAAAAACTCAATCACCTTTATCTTGAACTTGAAAATGATCAAATTGATGTTGTTATTGTGACGCCCCTATCCGGGCACGCCACGGGTGCCCTCCGGCACCGTCCTAGGCCACTAGTGCGATCATCCGGCAGACCGGAAATCCGGCGGCATCTCCCCATATATCGGAGAGTCTCCGCCTGCATCAGAAACACGCAGCATAAATTCAATTCACCACACTAGCAACCTAGCTTGGCCTCAAGCCTCAATCACATGCAATCCTGATCCTAGGGGCCTCAGGCCATCCACTACCAGCATGCACAAACTGATAGCAATAAACACATCAACAAATTCACAATATCATATAACCATAAAATTAACTCCGCATACATCATGCACACACCCTCTGGTGCCAAATGGTTATAAGCATATCATGAATAATCATCAATACATTGTATACAAAACACGTGCTTAGAGTATCTTTCTAGCACCCACATCCTACCCAGGGCTATCCATGTCACATCCCGCCATCACTGATCCGCTTCACTGGTACCTGTACCTGTACCAGTATCACCTGTGAGAAGGGAAAGAAAGAAGAGAGTGAGCAAGAAGCTCAGTAAGGTAAAGAGTATAAGAGAACAAAGGCAGAATCCGAGCTGTAATATCCCGAACCCAAATTTAAAAAACAAATATATATATATATATAATAATTTTTCAGATTTGATATTTTTAATAAATACTACATATTTTTAGAAAAATATTGGCGCAAGAATCATCTAAATCGGAGTTGAATTGGATTTGTTATGAATTTTAGAAGTTTAGGTAATTATAAGAAAAACGAAGGGCAAAATTGTCATTTCACTAGAAAAATCTGGCATATACCAGATTTTTCCAGTGAGTTTCCGGCAGTAGTGTGAAAAGTGAAAGATGGGAGGTTTTGAAATGGGATTTTCGTATTTGTGGTCCGATCGGAGCAAGTAAGGTGTCAAATCGAAGCTCAAGGAGAGAGGAGCAAAACCCAAGTGGAATCACCGCCATCAGACCACCGTAGACGGCGGAATCAGGCGGCAAAGTTTCGGTTTTTCAAGATTTCAAAGCTCGATCCCGGTCGATTCAGAAGGAGTTTCGGAACGAGACAGGTACCAATGGATTGTTCGTCTTACGAGCTTTAATTTGATATATGGTTCGCCGGAATCGTCGGTTCCGGCGACGGTAGTGGCGGTGACACTGTTCACCGGTGACCCGAGTTGACCAGGTTGACTTTTACCCGAGTTGACTTTGACCGGGTTTGACTTTTTTACCCGAGCTGACTATTTGACCCGGTTTGACCGTTGACTATTTGACCCGTTTTGACCGTTGACTTTTACTAGGGTTGACCGTTGACTTTTCCGTATTTTGACAGTATTGGATATACGTATTCGTATTTGGTGCAGGAGATTGATTTAGGAGTTTTGTGTTGGATTCGGATAGCTGAAGAGGTACAACGGAGTTGAGTTAGTCAGCATTCCAAGTAGGGATTCTGCCCTACTTCTTATTTGGGGTTCCGGGGGTTCTGTATTCGACGGACTCCTATTTGTCTTTGGTGTGAAATTCCCGGAGGTTGTGAATTTCTCTGTTTCTACTCTTATCTGATTTATTTCCGCAATTGCAGTTTATTACGGTTATATGTTGTTTGTTTGGAGGTATATGTACGACCGGCGGCACTTTTGTGCATCGTGTCTCTTGCGGAGCCCACTATCCTGGTGGGGCCCACTTATCCTCTTGTGGGGCCTACTATCCTGGTGGGGCCCAATTATTCTCTTGTAGGGCCCACTATCCTGGTGGGGCCCATTTATCCTTTTGTGGGGCCCACATCCATTGGTGGGGCCCACCTCCTGATGTTTGGTTTTTTTCTCGAGAGTCCAGATAGGACTTCATTATGATGATCTTCTGTGATTTGTGAGATTATCGATGGTTTCGATCAGGTACGTACCTGGAGACCGGATTGAGGTGAGGTACATCCTAGGGGACGCTCTTCGATGTAGGCAATGCTATCGAGTACCTGATGTAGGCTCGATCCTCATCCAATCTGGGGAGTACCTAGACTGGGAGACACCTTGCGGGGATCAGGGTGGGTCCAGGGGAGGATTTTCTGTTGTTATGTGGATATGAGTTGATAAAGATTTGAGTTGATATGGATTTGAGTTGGATTATGATTGAATACTGATTTGAGAGTGGTACTTGAGGATGGTAGTGGTGGAGCCTACTCGGTATCTACCCTACGGATTGACTGATTGTGATGAGATGTGATGTGTATCACTTATGGTTTCTCTGTATGTATTCTATATCTTACAGGCTTTGTTACTTTATCTCTGATTTACTGGAGTTCGGTGGTACGGGAGTGTATCACTATTTGTGTTTCCTGTTCATTTCACATACATCTTGAGTTCTACTTTCCGTGTATTCTGATGATCGATATTTCTCCATATCCCTACTGAGCTTTGTAGCTCATCCCTTTCATTCACATGTTTTCAGGTGAGATAGCCGGAGTGGATGATCAGCGCAGGGATGCGTGATGTAGCTGGTGTGGGGATGATTTGTCTGTCTGTAGTATCTGTGTTTCGTATCTTTGATGTTTTGGATTTTCCGCTGTAGACACTGGTTTGTATTATGACATTTATATATACATGTGACACTATTTGTGTAGTGTTTGGGTAGGTATTGGGTTTAAATCCGGTTCGGGGATCGAAGGAGTTCCCTGCCGGTCACGTCTCTGGGATTCATGGGTGCTCATCTGCACCTATGTGGGAGAGGGGCGTGACAGTTTGGTATCAGAGGGAGGTTAGTTTTTGGAGTGGTTATTCGGTTTCTTTTGTTATTCCCCCAGCTACACATCACGCGCTTCTCGGCTGATCTGGTGAGTTATTCTTTTTTTTACGTTTGGGGTATTTGACTTATGTAGTTATACGTTTACGTTTCTGATATGGTAGACACACGTACACGCGTTCGGGGTGGGCGTGCCACCCGTGGATTCCAGATACCGTTGATGAGGTTGAGTTACCGATACCTGAGGAGGTTCCAGTTGTGAGAGGTCGAGGGCGCGGTCGAGGTAGAGCACGTGGTCGTGGACGGGGTCACGGCCATGCTGTTCAGGATCAGGTGGTGGAGCAGGAGCAGGTACCGACTCAGGCAGCACCCGTAGGTGTGGAGGGTGCGATAGAGACTTTACAGCAGTAGTATAAAGACATGACGAGCATGATACAGACCATAGGTCAGGCAGTAGCTGCTTTAGCTTCACAGATTACACCGCAACCTATTACCGGTACTCAGGGACAGACAGTTCCAGCAGTTACACTAGAGTTAGTCGGTGCACCTGTTCAGCTACCGCTGGTTATTCAGTCAGGAGCAGGTCAGATAGTTCTAGCGTAGACAGCACCACTAGCAGTTGACCCTTCCATCACTGAGTTAGCTCAGTTGAGGAAGACGAGACCTCCAGTGTATCGAGGAGTGGTAGATCCTAAGGCAGCCGAGGATTGGTTGCGACAGCTGAGGAGACAGATGGTGACGCTCAGGATACCTGATCAGAGGAGAGCTCTATTGGCTTCAGCATTTTTAGAGGATGATGCTTATGTTTGGTGGGAGAGTATGACTATTGGTAGAGAGAGTATGGAGATGCCATGGTCAGAGTTTGAGACACTGTTTCTAGCACAGTATGTTCCCCAGGCCATTCGCGTTGCGAAGGCCAAGGAGTTTCTGGAGCTGATTCAGAGTAGAGATATGACGGTGTCACAGTATCAGGCACGGTTTGAGGAGCTTGGTCGATATGGAGAGGAGTACATTGCCACTGAGGAGAAGAAGATACTGAGATTTCAGCGCGGGCTGAAACCCCGCATTTCAGAGCGTTTAGCAGGGATGATGGTTCGTACTTATCGGGAGTCCATTGACAGGGCACTTGATATAGAGAGGAGCATGGTTGATTCACAGGATTATTGGGAGCTTCATAAGAGGAAGTATGAAGATACTTCTTCTGCCTCAGGGAGCAGTAGTAGACAGAGGACTGAGGGTCAAAGACAGAGACCCAGACAGGATCAGGGGCAGAGATTCCAGGACAGGAGGCAGGACCGTCCGAGTCAGCAGCAGAGTTCTCAGAGATAGGGACAGTAGGGTCCGCAGCAGGGACATCAGGGTCCACGACAGGGACATGGGTCAATATCAGGATTGTATTGCTATGCGTGTGGTCATACTGGACACAGGATATCGGACTGTCCTAGGGCGGATAGCCCATTGTGTTTCTCTTGTGGACTACCAGGACATGTCCAGAGGTATTGCCCGAGGAGTCGTACAGCACCATCAGGTAGAGGACAGGGAGCCCCAGCACTTGCAGCACCAGCACCTAGAGCTCCAGCAGGCAGAGGGGCCAGACCTCCAGCACCACCAGTGAGACAGCAGCAGCAGAGGCAGGGCCAGAGAGCTGGAGTTTATGCAGTTGCACCCGAGCCAGCACCAGATTGTGATTTCATTGGAGGTAGAGTTTTACTTTTCAGTTCTTGGGCTCGTGTTTTATTTGATACCGGTGCCACACATTCGTTTATTTCTACCTCGTTCGTTGAGGCATTGGGGTTAGAGATTTCGGATTTGGATAGGAGATTGGTAGTGGATTCTCCGTTGGGGTCAGGTACTGTGGTGATGAGCATTTGTAGGGGTTGTATTTTTCGATTTGCTGATCACGAGTTCCGAGCAGATTTATATGTTATGGATTTCACTGACTATGATGTGATACTTGGATTGGACTGGTTGACTGACTATGATGCTGTGATAGATTGTACAGAGCGTAGGGTCACGCTGACATCACCATCTGGGCGAGTTAGTTTTTGTGGGTCGCGGGTTGTTACATGTTCACACTTTCTTGACAACCCACGATATAGTGACTGTCTAGTGGCGAGCTTGACTTCTACATCGGAGATTGAGGCTAGTACGGCTGTGCCAGTGGTAGAGGAGTATTTGGATGTATTTCCTGATGAGTTACCAGGATTATCACCACAGCGAGAGATTGATTTTGTGATTGAGTTATATCCGGGTACAGACCCGATTTCTATTCCACCGTATAGGATGGCTCCAGCAGAGTTGAGGGAGTTGGATAGGCAGTTGCGGGAGTTGCAGGGTCTAAGATTTATCAGACCCAGTACTTCACCATGGGGTGCTCCAGTTCTCTTCGTGAAGAAGAAGGACGGATCAATGAGGATGTGTGTGGACTACAAGAAGTTGAATAGGGTGACTGTGAAGAATAAGTACCCGTTACCGAGGATAAATGATTGTCTTGATCAATTGAGGGGTAGTCACACTTAAGCAGTGGAGACATTACCTTTATGGGGAGCAGTTTGAGGTGTTCTCAGATCACAGGAGTTTACGACACTTATTTACACAGAAGGATCTGAATCAGAGGCAGCGGAGATGGATGGAGTACCGTGGAGATTATGATTTCTCATTGCAGTATCATCCAGGAAAGGCCAATGTGGTGGCTGACGCCTTGAGTAGGAAGTTGGCAGTGGCACGACTCTCACTGCGGGAGTTTGAGTTGGTGGACACCATTGGGCAGTACCGATTAGATATTAGTGACATGAGTGATATGTGTTTTCTGAGCAGTTTGGTGAGCCGTCCAGCACTAGTACAGAAGGTGTTGGATGCATAGCTTGGCGATGCGATTTTTGATGATATTGAGGATATGGATGGTTGGATTTGAGGAGCTGATGGAAGAGTTCGTTTTAGAGGTCGATTAGTGGTTCCAGAAGATGTTGAGTTGAGAGATGAGATACTTAGAGAGGCACACTATTCTCAGTTCGCGATACATCCTGGTGCTACTAAGATGTATCGAGATGTACGGAGACAGTATTGGTGGAGCGGACTGAAGAGAGATGTGGCCCAGACTGTGTTGAGATGTCTCACCTGTCAACAGGTGAAGGCAGAGCATAGGAGACCTCCTGGATTGTTACAGCCGCTTCCATTGCTTGAGTGGAAGTGGGAGCATGTGTGTATGGATTTTGTGATGGGTTTACCGAGGACTGTGAGGAGACATGATACTGTGTGGGTTGTTGTTGATAGATTGACGAAAACTGCTCACTTTTTACCGATTCAGCAGACTGACTCGGTGGAGGCACTTACTAGACTTTACATTCGAGAGGTCGTACGGCTACATGGGGTACCCGTGTCCATTGTATCCGATAGGGATCCTCGTTTCACTTCTCGCTTTTAGAGCAGTTTTCAGGACACTCTGGGGACGATGTTGAGTTTTAGTACAGCGTTTCACCCACAGACTGACGGTCAAAGTGAGAGGACTATACAGATTTTGGAGGACATGCTTCGGTCATGTGTTATGGATTTCAGGGGTGATTGGGAGACGCATATTCCACTGGTAGAGTTTGTGTATAACAACTCTTATCAGAGTAGTATTCAGAGGGCACCATTTGAGGCACTTTATGGTAGACCATGTAGGTCACCACTTTGTTGGTCGGAGGTTGGGGACAGACCCCTGTTGGGACCAGTTTTGATTCAGCAGACCACTAAGGCTGTGACAGTTATCAGACAGCGACTTCTGACGGCTCAGTCACGTCAGAAGAGTTATGCAGATCGCAGACGGAGACCTCTGGAGTTTCAGGTGGGTGATCACGTATTCCTCAAGGTTAGTCCGAAGCGAGGGATACAGCGTTTTGGTAGATCAGGAAAGTTAACCCCTAGGTTTATTGGACCATTTGATATCTTGGAGAGAGTAGGGAGTTTGGCTTATAGGTTGGCATTGCCACCACAGTTGTCCAGAGTTCATGGTGTGTTTCATGTTTCTATGTTACGGAGGTATCATCGGGATCCCTCCCATATTATTGATTGGTCGACTCTGGAGATTGGAGAGGATGCTACCTATGAGGTACGTCCGGTTCAGATGTTGGATAGCCAGATATGGATATTGCGTTCGAAGACCATACCCTTGGTTAAGGTGTTATGGCAGCATTTTGGAGTTCAGGAGGCTACTTGGGAGGTGGAGTCCGATATGCGAGAGCGCTATCCGGACCGTATTTTGACAGTATTGGATATACGTATTCGTATTTGGTGCAGGAGATTGATTTAGGAGTTTTGTGTTGGATTCGGATAGCTGAAGAGGTACAACAGAGTTGAGTTAGTCAGCATTCCAAGTAGGGATTCTGCCCTACTTCTTATTTGGGGTTCCGGGAGTTCCGTATTCGACGGACTCCTATTTGTCTTTGGTGTGAAATTCCCGGAGGTTGGGAATTTCTCTGTTTCTACTCTTATCTGATTTATTTCCGCAATTGCAGTTTATTATGGTTATATGTTGTTTGTTTGGAGGTATATGTACGACCGGCGGCACTTTTGTGCATCGTGTCTCCTGTGGGGCCCACTTATCCTGGTGGGGCCCATTTATCCTTTTGTGGGGCCCACCTCCTGATGTTTGGTTTTTTTCTCGAGAGTCCGGATAGGACTTCATTATGATGATCTTCTGTGATTTGTGAGATTATGGAGGGATGATTTGTAGAGTGTGGGACCCACATCGGGCGACCCAGCTTACTGGATGATTTATCGATGGTTTCGATCGGGTACGTACCTGGAGACCGGATTGAGGTGAGGTACATCCTAGGGGACGCTCTTCGATGTAGGCGATGCTGTCGAGTACCTGATGTAGGCTCGATCCTCATCCAATCTGGGGAGTACCTGGACTGGGAGACACCTTGCGGGGATAAGGGTGGGTCCAGGGGAGGATTTTCTGTTGTTATGTGGATATGAGTTGATACGGATTTGAGTTGATATGGATTTGAGTTGGATTATGATTGAGTACTGATTTGAGAGTTGTACTTGAGGATGGTAGTGGTGGAGCCTAATCGGTATCTACCCTACGGATTGACTGATTGTGATGAGATGTGATGTGTATCACTTATGGTTTCTCTGTATGTATTCTATATCTTACAGGCTTTGTTACTTTATCTCTGATTTACTGGAGTTCGGTGGTACGGGAGTGTATCACTATTTGTGTTTCCTGTTCATTTCACATACATCTTGAGTTCTACTTTCCGTGTATTCTGATGATCGATATTTCTCCATATCCCTACTGAGCTTTGTAGCTCATCGCTTTCATTCACATGTTTTCAGGTGAGATAGCCGGAGTGGATGATCAGCGCAGGGATGCGTGAGGCGTGATGTAGCTGGTGTGGGGATGATTTGTCTGTCTGTAGTATCTGTGTTTCGTATCTTTGATGTTTTGGATTTTCCGCTGTAGACACTGGTTTGTATTATGACATTTATATATACATGTGACACTATTTATGTAGTGTTTGGGTAGGTATTGGGTTTAAATCCGGTTCGGGGATCGGAGGAGTTCCCTGCTGGTCACGTCTCTGGGATTCATGGGTGCTCATCTACACCTATCTGGGAGAGGGGCGTGACACGAGCAATAGGTTATGCAGCAATATGAAAACTACTACATACACGTATACTCAACAATCACATAAAACATCAATCCGGACAATCCTCTGAATGAGCAAACCTCATCGATACCATGGCTCTTTCCATGTAATATCGAACGTGAGCAAGCTCACCACATAAAACTCATCAATATCATGGTCGCTATCCATGTAATATCGAACGTGAGCAAGCTCACCACATAAAACTCATCAATATCATGGTCGCTATCCATGTCGTATTGAATAGGAGCAAGCTCCCCAACATCAAACGCTCTTGGATTACCCAGTTGCATGAACCTATCACGCCCGCACCACTCCAAGCAAGGTTCCTTATCAACCATACCTCTAGTGCGTTATCCTACTTGGAGATCACATGACTCGGTGGTAACTCTCATCACCTCGTCATCCCTCCAAGTAGCTTTCAAGAATCCTAAGGAGCCCCGAGTCCATACCCGGTCCCCAATGCAACTCTAATGCATTTATTCCATGACATGCCGAAAATATATATATATATATATATATATATATATATATGATGGGCAATTCTCCTATAAGGACCTAAAATAAGGTCCTAAAATAAGGACCTAAGCTTTTGGGTTCCAAAATTTTTTTAAAAAAACTTGAAAAAATTATATTTATGTTTAATCGGTTCTACGAATCTAATGATATATTTTTTGTTCCAAACAAAAATCAAATGCTACCCGAAAAGTGGATAAAAAAAATATAGAACACAAAAAATTTTATCCACTTTTCGGGTAGCATTTGATTTTTGTTTGAAACAAAAAATATATCATTAGATTCGTAGAACCGATTAAACATAAATATAATTTTTCAAGTTTTTTTAAAAAAATTTTGGAACCCAAAAGCTTAGGTCCTTATTTTAGGACCTTATTTTAGGTCCTTATAGGAGAATTTCCCAATATATGTATATATATATATATATATATATATATATATATGAACATCCTACATATATAAATACATAACTACCATGATGCATGAACGGAAATCACATCGTGCCCATAGGTGATGGAACACACTCAATCGGGTCATGCAACATCAAGAATCAATAATATTTCGCAAGCAAGGTTCGTTTCCCCTTAGAAGCAATTAAGGCGAAAACACAAATAAATGACCAATGAGGAATCGAAACGCTCTTTAAAATATAGAGAACAATGATATAAAGAATGGTTAAAAATCCCCTACCTCTTCTTGAGCAATTTACCACAAAATCCACAATTACGTTCCTAGGGTTCCGATTTCCCGAACCTAACAATATGGCGAAACCAAACCCATTCACACATCAATAAACAACCAACAACTCATATAAACATCAATTAAATCAACATATTCGAAATTACTCACCTTCTCTCTCTAGAAATTTCTCCAAAATCCTCCAAACTCAACCCAAGCTCAACTCTACTCCAAATCACAAACCAATCTACATATACATCCAAAATCAACCTATAATCAACATATCTAAAGCATATAACTCATCTCTAAAAGGAACTAGCAAATCTAGAAAAACCTAGAAATTACAAAAACTATGAAAAACTTACCAAATCTCCAAACCCAAGCTTGAATCTTCCTTGTTTGGCTTCAAGGATCATCAATCCACAATCTCCAAGCCAATCTCTTGCCAAAATCACCTTATCTCTCTTCTTCTCTCTCTCTTTCTCTCTCTAGTCGGGCTTCCCCAAAGTGAGTTATGCCCAGAAATGTCTAACTCTGGTATATAAAACCTGTTTTCCCGACAGCCGTCCGGGCCCCCTAAGCGTCTGTCCGGACGGATTACTGTTCCCATAACCCACTGCCCTTACTCTAGGCATATCCGTCCGGACGCTCAATTATCCGTCCGGACGAATTACTGTTCCCGTAACCCACTGGCCTCACTCTAGGCATATCCGTCTGGACGGATTACTGTTCACAAAACCCAGTTTTTTTCTAAATTTATTTTCCGGCTCGGTCTAAGCTTCGATTTGATATATTATGGGCCCGAAACGGACATGTACACTAAAAGTTATGACCCATTTACCGAACCAAACTCAAAACTATTTTTCCATGATTCCGTACCTCACGGATCATCCGTAAATTGACTCAAAACTAAATTTTTGTGTCGGGGTTTCACAGTTATTCATTATTGGGATGATTTTGAAGATGGTTGGAGTTACCCCATTTTAAATACAGATGTTGTAAAATGGAATGTTTGCGTATTTTATTATTATTTTAATTTACCTTATGATATACGCAAAAGTATTCTTGAAATGACACTTTTCTCTCTCAAATTCGTTATCAAATTTTATTTGACCTTCTTATTGATCATGTTGATAATTTTATAAATGAATTTATTGCGGATGAAGAAGCCCTAGAGCTTGATGATTCCATTAATAGTGATATAGAGGAATTCTGGGATGAATTTGAAGATGAACCCGAAGCATGGGTTAATGAATTTAAAAAATTCATTCTAAATTGATCAAGCCCCATTATGGCTTGACTATTCCACCTCAAACGGTAGATAATAAATAAATTATCAAATCTGTTAAAAGCTGAAAGTTTTGCTAAAAAACTCAAAAATCCTACACGGTACCTAACTAATCCTAGGTTTATATGACTTGGTTATTCCACCTCAAACGGTAGGTGGTAAAAAAATTATCAAATACGTTTACAGTTGGGTCTTTGCTAAAGAGATCATAATACCCTTTTTTGGTTTCAAATTTACCATTCGATAAAACCGTCCAAATGGATACATAAAGCCAAAATACAAGAAATGGACAAAGAAGAATGCTTTTTTCCATAAAAGGATTAATGGAAGACAAAGTGGAGGACAAACAAAAAAAGTTCCACTATTCAACTTTGCTTTTTCATGTTTTAATGATTGTAAAGGTTCTCTCTCCATCTATATAAGGAAGAGACATATGCCTTAGTTTTCCAAGTTTTGGAACTCACAAGTCTCTAGTTCTAGCTTCTCTCTTATTCTCTCAGCTAAAATTGGGAACTGTGGTTCCCTCCTTTCAATGTAATCTCTCATCTCAATGTAAGCTTCAATCAACAATCAAAAGTCTGTAAGTTCAACATTTATGTTGTTTAATTCTTATAGTACTTTAATAATATCTTATATGGCTAGTTCTACCACCTTTATTACTTAAGTTTGTTTATGTTCTTATTTTTCTAATTTTATTTATTCTTTTATGCTTCGACGGTGCCACAAATAGTCGGCTATGCCGCCTGTGGTTATCAAGCCCAGAAGTTCTTATGCTTGATATTGTTATTGCTTTAGCATTGTTAAATTTATTCTTGTTTCTTTATTTGTTTTATTTAATTTTATGTTTATAATTTTATGTTTATAATTCTTTCTTAGTCTTATATTTCTTAGTCTATAATCAAAGTGCCTTCAAGTTATGAGTTTGGCTTTCCAATTTATCTATTTAGTTTATTGATCCTCTGTGAAGATCATAAGGATCAACTATTTAACTGAATCTTAGAGCTTAGTTATATATATATGGGTTTCATTGTTGATTTGGAATATAAATTTGATTTGGCGCATATTCAAAGTTTGGAAGAATTTTTCTAAAGGGAGACGGTCAATTCTTGAATTTTCATGAGTTAATTGTTATTGATTGATAATGTGATGTTAATAAGGTATTGATATGATGAGGATTCGATTTTTGCTCATGATTAGGTTTGGGAAAAATTGAAACCCTAGTTTTTTGGGAAATTTGAATTATATAGATTTGCTTGGAACGAGGTATGGATTCTTACCCATCTTTTCTATCATATTTATTTCGACTCCCTAAAGAGCGGTGGAATTTTC
This sequence comes from Euonymus europaeus, assembly GCA_963580455.1. NCBI lineage: Eukaryota > Viridiplantae > Streptophyta > Magnoliopsida > Celastrales > Celastraceae > Euonymus > Euonymus europaeus. The sequence goes on from OY756962.1 coordinate 9,795,229, forward strand.
TCATTGATCATCTTTTTGTGTTCTTACCTTAATTGATCCTTCGGAAGAATGAACCCCTTATTTGGTCATTGACTAAAATTGCATACCTTAATCATGCTTAATCATCAATTGAGCATGTTAACTCTTATACATGCATCACGTAGTTACGTATGTATATAAGGTTGATATATATATATATATGTATGTATATATGTTTATTCTTGCATAACTTGATTGGACATGCATGCTATAGGCATGGACTCGTACTTCCTTAGGATCTATTTGTGAAATGTTAGATACCGAGGGGCATGTTATTGCCAAGATCGGAATTCCACATTGTGTTGGTGCACCTATAAGGGTTCGGGGTAAGGTTCAAGGTTCCCAACGATTTTATGGATATCTGTTGACTAGTGCCAAGACACCGTTGATTACTACTCTTTTTTTTTAACATTTAGATGTCATTTTGTTGCATTGCGTTTATTTCATTATCTAAGCCTTGTAATGTTGATTACTCTTTATTTTTCCTACTAAGCCTTCTGCTCACCCTATTTCCTTTTGTTCTATCCTTCAAGTGAGACTGGTACTGAGAATTAGGTTGCGGATCACTAGAAGGTATCATGATATGAATGGACACCTTGGAAGCATTAGAGTTATTTATTGTTTGGAGCTGAAACAATTGCGCAACCACTTGAAATATATTTATTTGGTAGAAGGCAATATTTTACCGGTGATAGTGGCGGAAAATCTTAGTTTGGGGAAAGAAGAGAATTTATTACAAATTTTGAAGAGGCAAAAAATTGCCCTTGGATGGTCCATTACCTACTAGATGCATGCATCGGATTTTGATTGAAACTAATGTAAGGAAAACTAGAGAAGCACAAAGGCAACTAAATCCACTTATGAAGAATGAGGTAAAAGCTGAAATTTTGAAATTGTTAGATGTGGGAGTGATCTACCCAATTTCGGATAGCATATGGGTTAATGGGCATCGTGTGAAACCTTACTGAGAGTCTGTTTCACTCAGAATGGAAGAAGTGGCATGTTTTGGATCCTTGACAAATTCTAAAGCTGTGTTCGACTGAAGACAATAAATTTAACACTTCATGGGAGGTAACCCATGTCGATGAGGAGCATCTTATTAGACATTAACGAAGTAACAAGAATTTATTTTGCGATTCAGGTTTGGGAAGATTTAAAACTATCATGAGAAACCTTTTGATCGTACCGCCATGGTCTTCCGAGTAACAAGTGGCATGCATCCATTGGTACAACATCACACCAACTTCATCTTTGTAGCTTTTATAGATAGAGAAAGGAACCAAGCATTTCTTTTTAATTTTCAGATCAACATCCTTTTGAAACCATTGAATTTTATATGGTGTAGGATGAGGTTCAATTTTCAATTTTAGTTTATTAATCATCTCCTTAGTTACCACATTAGTACAGCTTCAACCATCAATGATCACATTACAAACTTTTCCATGGCTAGTGCATTTTGTGTGGAAAATGTTATCATGTAGCCATGACTCTTCATCTTCTTGAATCATATCTCTAAATCACCAAAGCTTCTCCTTCATCTGCATATTCAGTGATTTCTCAAACTTCACTTTCTTCTTGATTCACTTCTTTCTCCTCTTCTTCAATCACCTCCTTCCTAATGGTCATTGCCCTTCGATTGGGACATTCATAAGCAATATGGCCATACCCTTGGAATTTATAACACTTTTGGATAGAATTAGAATTTTTTGATTTTTTTTGCATTGTACCACCTCCATCTCCCTTGACTTCATTCTTACTTGCAGATGCACCATTGACAAAATGTTTGTTGGAACAAGAAGCAACACTCCTTTGGTTGGAAGAACTTGCTTTAAGGTGTTGTTTGAATGAGTACTTCGTTTGTTGCTATTCAATAGTGATAGAAAGTTTTCAAACATCATTAAAACTCCAAAATGGCTGCAATCTAATTGCATCAGCATACTCCCTTCTCAAACCACCTAAGAATCGTGCAATGGACTGCTTCTCTGGCTCTTTAATATCACATATGAGCATCAAATACTCAAATTCTCTACTATACTCCTCCATTGATATATTGTATTGTTTAAAATTATAGAGCTTTGTGTAAGTTTGTTGTCTATAATTTTCAAAAAGAAATCTATTCTTTAACTCTCGCTTCTTTTTCTCCAAAATCTAAATAGGCATCCTTTCTTCTCTATTCCTTTCCCTCTTCAAATTCTCCCACCGAAGTAAAGCATGAACCTTCAATCTAATAGCATTTAAGTTCACCTTCCTTCCCTCAGAAAATTCTTTAAATTCAAAAATTATTTCAATAGTGTATGAAAAATCTAAAAAGGCATCACCTTACATTTTCCCATCAAATTATGGAACTTCAATCTTCATATCACCTTCATGTAGCCTTGGTTGCCTTCTTTATCTTGAGTTATTAAGATCTTCATCACTAGAATCATTATCAATACCAAAGGGATTATGATCCTCCACCTCCCCAAGTGCTTCACGTTGATTTATTCTAGGTTGGGCATTATTTTGCTAATGTTCCAATTGTCTTTGCAACATCTCAATTGTCCCCCTCAATTTTGTAATTTCGAAATCACGCTTATGACCATTCATAACTTGAACATCTAGAGAAATAGGATTTCCACACCTTACCATGATGCAACACAAGAATTTGAATTGCTGAATTCAAAGGATAATGTGAACCACTCTGATACCGTTTCATAAAACTGAAAGGTAAGTCACAAGGAAATTCACCACTTTAAGGATAAGTAACACCACCTTAAAGGTAAGAATTAGGGTTTAGCTCACCACTCAAAGGAATCCTCCCAAAAGATAAGAACTAAGAGATAATCATAGATATAAAGTTTTTTTCAATTGAATAATTATCAAGGTGTTGTTCTGAAAGAGTCACCAAAACACATCCTTTATACTTGGAATGACCCTCCAAGAATAGGAAAAGTCACAAAATAAAGTTCCAAAATAGCACCAACAACATACCATAGTCAATGCTTTGAATATCAAAGTTACCTAATTCAATGCTTCTAATTAACTATGTGGCTAATAGAAACATTAAAAAAAAATAGTGAGCTAGTGAAAGACTAATTGTCGGGCCTTAAGTACTTCATGGACCATTAACATAAAACGGGTTGGTGTAACTTCATCGACTCCACAACAGTTTTGTACGTTGTATTCACATTGGGTTGTTGCTGCTGTTGTGTATCACCATTTGTTATGTGCCACTTACCTTAATTAAAAAACAAAATGACACAATTATAGGGTTGTTAATAAAATATATGTAAACCAAGTAATTAACAACTCACACACACACTAATTTGTTAATGGCTAAATTATAGGAATTGCATTCCACAAAAAAGGAAAACATTGAGTCAACTCTAACTGATCCACTTTTGCAAGGAAACCAATACCATATAAAACTACTCATAGCAAGAATTTCTTCTTCACTTTTTTTCCCATCCCAACAGTCTCTGAGTTCCTAAGTCATATTGCTCTAGGTGGAGATGGAAAATAGCTGGAGGAAAACAATCAAACAAGAAATCAAATAATTGAAGTCTACCATGTAGCACATGATTGACAAGATATCTCACATGGTGGACAACAGCTCCCCTAAGACAAATGGGTTGGAAAAGAGAGGAAAAAAGGGATCTGAAAAACCACCAATTTGCAAGGTAAAAACAGTTTTGTGTATCTACATTTTTTCCGAATTTCCTAAAGTCACCGTTATGTTTTTCACCAATCAATGATTAACTTGATTGAAAGTGTAAAATAGAAATTGGCGACGAAGGATAAGACAACCAATGATGAGACTTTTAAGAACATTAGAGAACAACTACACGTAAGATTTCCCCTTTTCTTGTTTACTTCCGCTTGTTTAATTATAATGTATTCTGTATTGGGAATGTTAATAACTAATATCTTTTTTTGCAGCATTTTCTTGATTATAATTTGTCCTACCAATGCGAGGGTGAGAAAAGGGAAGAAATTACAAGGAAATACATATTGTCTACACAAATGAATCTATAGTACGAAAAAATTTTGGTTGAAAATTATGTCTAATATTAAGATCCCCTCTCTATTAATAGAATATTTTATTATGTAACACCGGTGATGCATATACTAAAATCTCCATTTTTGACAAGTTATCATCAACCTTTTTCTTGGAGAACTAAATATTACTAGAAGAGACTTGGCATGCTTTGATGATGAGAGAGATATTACTGACAAGGTAAAATGTCTTACTCTCAAATATGATTTTATTCCAAACTTCAAAGAGTTTTACAATACAATTTTTATTCCCTACAAATTATGAATATTCCAGCCAATTTCATGCGATGCAATATGAGATGGATAGACACTACTGGGAGTCACTGTTATCTTCCCTATGATTTTTTGGTTTGTTGATTACGTTACTCTTCAACCTCACCTTGTTCTACGATACATTTAAAAAAATAACACAATATTACAATTGTAGAGTTAAATACTAGAGGATGCTGCAGATTTTGATGAGTACGTTGAGAAATTTATTACCTCAACAAAGTTTCATGGGGAAAGCTCGCTCGGTGCATGTAATTATGTAAGTACTTTCTATTAGAAAAGTAGAATTTTAGTGAAATAGATTAATGAAACAAACAATTCATATAATCAACCACTATTGCAGGTTCACATTCTACTGAGAGATGGCGATGGACGGTACAGTGTAATGCTCAACTTTTTAGTAGAGGAGATGCCGATCTTTAATTGTAGAAAACATTGTGATCTTTGTAAAAGGATTGCTAATATTAAAAAATTTGTAAGTAATCGAATTGTAATTTTGCAGTACTTGCAATAAATTTTTACGTCGTCCTTAAAGTTTACTACACTATTTAGTAAAATAATACCTGCGAAAAATGTAGGCAAATTTCTTATGGGAACTTCTCTTTAAGGGTATTATTAACCACAAATTATTCAATTGTGGAAAAAAAATTGGCTGATTTCACCTGCATATTCCATTACTCATAGAAGATTATGTTTCTAAGTATGCATGCTACTTTTTACAATAATTTTAATTTTGGTTTTCAAGTTTGTTTAAATATTTTATGTGATTACCTAGGGAGGATTCTGAATTACAAACTATCCTCATCATGAGGTCTTGTGACAAACCTTGGGATAATTTGGTAAGTTGTAAAACACAAGAAACATATCGTTCATGATCGAGTATTCTTATAGAATCTAAGTAAAATTATTTTCTAATGTAGTGAATTTCAACTAATACGAGTACAAATTTCCTCATGCAGTTGGTGTACCACATTGACAACATGGAGCATGATAAGATATACAATTTCACATACAACTGGTACAAGAAATCAGTAAGCCAAAGTAATATGGGAGATGATGATAGTAAGGTCCTGTCATTTCCTAAGCAATTGTATGCTCGGGGATTAACATTTCTTTTCATGGTTTTGTGCAAAATTCATTTAGGAAAATTGAAGTTTAATTTATGGCTGTAAATTCAAAACTTTTTTAATTGTTATTTAATGCTTCAATTTCTACTTAGGAACACTTAAGTTTATTATTCATTGCTTAAGATATAAGTTTTTTCATTATGTTTTTTAAAAAAATATGTAAATTTGGAGTGCAATTGGATTTATTATTTGAAAATGGCTTTACATATCGAACCTAATTTGTTGCCTTGTTCGTTGGACCAAATCCAATTTCTTTTTGCCTTTGCAAAGAATCATTTAGCGCTTGTGCATTTTTTTCCCTTTCCTTGTCAGTGGGACCAATTCCCATTGTATTTGCAGAAAAACGATACATTATTTTCTTTTTAATTTTTATTCATTAGATTTCATCAAACTTTATAGCTTGTTATAAAGTAGAAGAGTTTCATATGCAACATGATGAAGATATCCAGCTTGTTTCAAAATACATGTGCAAACGAGAGTAGGTCACAAAGAATTATGGAGTATTGTTAATATGCTGAAAAAAAAGACGTGACTAATAAAAGTTGTACTATTTTCTTAAGTTTCTGGATAAGTGTTACAAAGACTTGAATAGAATTAAGATGCATCATATGGTCGCGAGTTTTGTGGGTTATTCATGATTTCAAGTTGCTGGATAGGTTGAGTGTCTTAAATTGATTGAAGGATTATCATTGATTTTGCCGGCATGGCTGTGCCTAGTCCTTTGACTCCTTTATGTCAAATGTAATATTGGTTGAATGCAATTTAGTGTTATACTTGGTTTGATTTCTGGTGTATTAAGGAGGCTTAGGTCTAATATTTTTGCTTTCTATGAGATGAGGGTATCTATCTACTCAGCTCATCATGGCTTACCATGGGAATACATTGTTTAAATATTGGACACTTGGAGTGGTTCCCACTCCAAGCTTTAGGTAAATTGCAATAGTTTTAGTTATGGGTGCTCAAACCAGGTTGTCTCACTACTAGAAGTTTGTCCCCATACCAAGTGAAGCACATGTCCAGGGGGTTGAGTCTAACATTTAATCTATGGTTTGATTATAATATTTGATATCTTGTCTTAAATATGCATATGTATACATAGTCAATGTCCTAGACTCTAATGATGTCCATAACATACGTCACCATTCAATCATGATGAATAAGAAACATATTAGACATTATAGAAATAAACAGATACGATTAAGATCTAAAATGATGTTAACAAAAGTCAACATTTTACCAAAATATACAACGTGACCATAACATTGGAAAACAAAGTAAGTTCTCATTGACTACATCAAGCCTAAAAATATTGCACGCGATATGTCGTATCCATGGCATTCTCTATGGTACCTCCATGTTGGATAATCAAATCATTTATCACGTCCTCATCTACCATGTTCAACTACAACAACAAAGACATATGACATATGACACAAGTTATACCACATAAAATCTAAAAGAAACGCTTATCCAACAATATATAGGAATAGAATGCAACCTCCGTTTGTGTTTGAGTCTCGTTAACTTTAAGACCATCATACACGAAATAAGTATCAATACTATCTCATCCCTGTATGTCCAGCCGACACAAACAAGTACTTCTCTTAATCATGAAGATTCATTCATCACTATCGTACAATACATTAACAATATATATGGTTTTTCTTTTCATAAAATAATCTTGCAAGTATTATAGTTCACCCGAAATAACTACTCAACTTCCAAAGACACAAAATAATTGTTTACGACACAATAGGCTCACTCATGCCATTTGTAACATCACTTAGCAATAGGTAGCCCATCAATAATCCCACAAAACATCATTTTAGATTGTTCGCCAAACATAAAATCAAAAAGTGTCCAACCAAAAACAAATAAAAAACTTATATCACATGAGAACTCTGAAAAGCTAAATAAAAAAAAACTATAAATGCAAATCAAGATGAGCAAATCAAGCAATTGAACTTGAAAGACATCTGCTTCGCGCCTCTGCTCCGCGCCTCTTTTGGTTTGCTTGCGCCGCCTCTATGGTCAAGAAGCTTGTTTTGCTTCTAAGGTTTTTAGGCTTACATGAAACGATGAGTTTTAGTTTTTAGCTAAACAAATCGTTTCATGTTTCCAGTTATATGCAAAAGTCAAACAATGTTAATTTTTATATTTTATATTTTATTATTTGGTCACATCAGTCAGTGACCGTTTGTCTTTAACGTTTACAATTCAAATTGTATTCTTTAGTCTATATATATGGCTATTGTACTGCTTTGTAAATACAAGTGAATATATAGAATTTCTTGGTCTTTCTTCTTAATATCTCAGCTTCTTCTCCATGCTTCCTCCTCACCTCATGTTCTGATCTTCTTCAATTTTATACCTGCGAAACAGTAAACTGCATTTTATTATATGGTATCGGAGGCAATGGATCCTCAAGATTCAATAGTTCCAACATCTTCAAATATTTCTATGATCAATACAGCAATGGCAGAAGCAGCCAACTTTATGCGAAATGCACCTACTTTACCTTTCTCTACCAATATTCAGACCACTGTGTCTGATTCAGTTCATTCTAATGTTCCAGTGCTCAATACTACTCATGCTAATGTTTCAGTGATCAACACTTCTTGCACACCTATTTTAAACTCATCAACAGCTCCACCTCTTTTACCAACTCCCCCAATTTTCTCAACTATTTCTACCCAAGCCTTTCCACAATCTTTCACCACACCTTTAACTAATCCTTTTATCAACCCTTATAATTTTCTTCCCACAGATTTTTCTATCAATAAAATCATTTCGGTGGAGCTGAATGGGTCTAATTATCATGTTTGGAGTGCTAATCTACTCAATGCACTGGAGATTAGAAACAAGCTTGGTTTCATAGATGGAACTCTGCCCATGCCTTCACAAAGTGATCCTAATCACATTTTATGGAAGCAAGGTAACAGCTTAATTAAATCTTGGATTTCTAACAGTGTTTCTCCACATATTTCGGCTAGTATTTCAGTATGGAAGACAGCTAAAGATCTATGGATGGACCTGAAGAACCGTTACTCTGCTTCGAATGAAACAAGAATTTTTGAAATCTATAGAAGGCTGGTCAATATGAAGCAAGGCAACTTGAGCATTACTGATTACTATTCCAAGATAAAAGAGTTATGGGATGAACTACAAGATTATGAAGCATTACAAGCTTGCAATTGTGGACACTGTACTTGCAATGTGTTGGAGCCTATTTTGCTTAAGAAGGAGAAAGAAAAGATGATGCAGTTTCTTATGGGCTTGAATGACACTTTCAAGCAATGAATAACCTAATCTACCAAGGAAATTAAGAGTATCAACAATTATTCTCCAAACCAAGCATTCATCACCTTAATTTCTTCAAAAATTTGAAAACACAAAATAAAATTAGCAAAAGGTAGCCAATAAGACTGAAAAACTAAGACCTACGAGAAGAACTTACTTGAGATTTAACCATGAGATTGATATGGTCATGTGGACTTAAAGGATTCTTCCTTCTTTTGGACAAACTAGCCATATTAGACATCCCTGTCAAGATGAGTTGAATGAGCCAAAACCATCTTTCCTCACAACCTACCTAGCTCCACGACCTGTCTAGCTCCACGAACAAGGTTGCTCCACGATAGGATTTCCTCACAACCTAGCCAGCTTTACCCGCTTCCCAGCTGAAAGAGATTCTTGACGAAAATATTGTTACGATAGAGGAGAGGTGGTTGGAAATGTTGAAGGGATCTGTTAGGGATTAGACTAAGAGAGGGCTAAGATTCGGTGAAGGATGCACGACTAGGGATGGTTAGGGATGGGGAATAGATAATAGAGTAGGAGATAGGGGTTTGAAATATTTTAGAATGGTAGGTGGCTGAAAACAATTTGAGATTTTATTAATTAGGGATTTTAAGATTGAAAATTTTGGAAATCTCAAATAGTTAGTCATTCTGTTTTTTGGGGTTTTAAATTTAATAGTTAGGAATTCGAAAAAAAATAATTTGTGAATATTTATTAACATTCACGTGTCCAGACGCTAGTAAAATCCATTAATACACACTCAACCAAACGCTCAATAGTCAGAGAAACAATCAGCGCCCGTTTCATACATAGTATACCAGCTTATATGCTCAACTTAAAAGCTCAATTCCATTGGTTAACAATCATATCAATAACATATAAAAAAAATTCCTTAATTTCTCCTATTGCTCCTGTTTTTTCACACATTTGTTCTTTTATCTCTTAAAATATATGTTAAATTTTTTAAAAAAATTATATATTCGAACTCAATGTATAAAGTTCTTTTTAACAAGATTCATAATCGAAAAAATGCATAAAGTTCTTTTTAACAAGATACATAATCGAAAAAATTAATTTCATTATGAAATTAATTTGTATAACTTTAATAATAAATTAACAGATTATATACTATTAAAATTTAGCTCCAGGAGCTTATACACAACATATGAGATAGAGGGGAAATTTGGCAAAATGACCCAAAAACAAAACTGTTTTTGCTAACTAACCCTGTTTTAAAAAAACTTAACTTATAACCTCTTTTACCAAGGAAATGTCTCATATACCCTCCTTCCACTATTTGTTAATTCCCAATTCCAGCAACTTTCCCAATTTGTAAAATTCCCTCGCAGCTCTTTCCTCGAGCTCTTTCCTCGAGCTCCTCCGTTCTTCCTCTTTCCCGATGCGTATGAACAACATGCCGCCAAATATCGATTTCCGACCATGAAATCAAAGCTCGAGTTGTGATTTCGGACAACTTCTCCTCTACATTATCCTTCGACTTGAATGGCATAAAAGTTTTAGAGCTCTAGCTCTGATTTCGACGGTCTTCTTGGTTTTTGGATTCGGATTTGAAGCTCGAGACTCGGTTTTACTACAGGTCAGATATTGAACCCTAATCTGTAATGCATTATGTTTATTAGTTGGTATGTATAAAGTGGATGTCTTCATTATGTTGGGTTCATGGAAACCGTGTAGTTGTGTGCTGCATATAGGAAAATTGTGAAGCAATGCACGATATTTTTCTACGTTATGAGTGATTTTGAGTTCTGGGCTACGGGTTGAGAATGCAGTTGTTGTTATATGCTGTTTAGAAGACTAGCATTATGTGAAGTTTTAGTTTAGAATAGAGTAAACTTGTGTTTAGAATAGTATATATTCTATTTAGTATAGTATAATTATGTTTAGAATAATGTTTTTATTTTGTGTCCTAGTGCAAAATGATCCATTGGGAATATATTGTTCATTTTTTGAAGGAATGAAAGAGGTGAGCATTTTGATTCAGTATTTTGAAAAGTGGGAAAAAAATGACACGCACTACACATATAAAGGTGGAAAAAGCAAGGCTATCATAGTCTCAGAGTTTATTTTTTACTGTGAATTAGTCGATAAAGTCTGTGATATTACAAAGCTGCAGCATAATGATATTCAGATGAAGTACCTTTACAATGTGCGTTGTCCTACCGAGCCGGTTGAGATTGAAGGAGACGATGTTCGCTATTTCGTTTGGTGTAATATGGATAGAAGTATTTTGGCTACATCTTTGTGCATATCTTATAATATCGGAGGCAGAATTGATGATTTCGGGGATAATTTACCAAATATCCAACATAGGGATGACGTGCATAATTTTGTAGAAGGAATAGAAGAATTTCCTGGTCTTGGTTTCAGTAGAAACAAGGTGGGTGCCTAGTCCAGTGAGTGGCATATAGGGATGAAGAAGGAAGAAGAGGAACTGGATTGGGCGCACCGCAGGGCGACTAGGTGCTGCACCCAGTCCAATGGGAGAAGGGAAATGGAGTAGGCACAGGAGCGCCTAGGCGTGTGCAAGGGTACGCCCAGTAGAGCGCCCAGAGCAGTGCGCCTGGGAAAATTTGTTAGGCCAGAGCGCCTAGGCGCAACCCGAGTTTTCAAATAGGTTCCAGCGAGCTTTTTTAGAGGAAGTTTCTGGTTTTGTTCATCCTAGAGTGAGAGAGAGAGAGACAATTTTAGAGAGAGAAAGGGTTTCTACATGGATTCGACCTAATTCTTGAGGATTCATGATGATTGGAGTGTTATATTGAAGATTCAAGCTAGATTGGAAGATTTTGGTAAGTTTTTCCTAGTTTTGATATTCTAGGGTTTTGAGTGGATCTTGTTAGTTTTGTTTAGAGTGGATTCCTATTGTTTAGATATGTTAATCCTAGGTCATATGCGGTTGTATATGGAATTGAGTTTCACAAGGTTGAGGTTTGGGGCTTTGAGAAGAACCCTAGAGAGAGAAAGTAAGTTTTCTCAATTTAGTTATTTAGTTCTTATTGATTATGATATATTGAGATGTTTGGATGATCATTTGAGTTTGATTGGGTGAAATTGTTAGGTTTGGTGAAACGGGGTTTAAAACCCTAATTATGGGATTATTGGTAAATTGCTCAACACGAGGTAGGGGATTTCCAACCATTCTTTCTATTGTTTGTTCTCAATATTTTAAAGAGCGTTTCGATTCCTCATTGGTCATTTTATTTGTGTTTCCGCCTTAATTGCTTCTAAGGGGAAACGAACCTTGCTTGAGGAATATTGTTAATTCTTGATTTTGCATGACCCAATTGTGTGTGTTCCATCACCTACGGGCACGATGTGAATTCTATTCATGCATCATGGTAGTTATGTATATATATATGTAGGATGTTCATATATATATCTTTTCAGCATGTCATGGCATAAATGCATTAGAGTTGCATTGGAGTCCGAGTATGGACTCGGAGGTCCTTAGGATTCTTGAAAGCTACTTGGAGGGATGACGAGGTGATGAGAGTTACCACCGTGTCATGTGATCTCCAAGTAGGATAACGCACTAGAGGTTTGGTTAATGAGGGACCTTGCGTGGAATGGTGCGGGCATGATAGGTTCACGCAACCGGGTAATCCAAGAGCGTTTGATGTTGGGGAGCTTGCTCCTATTCAATATTACATGGATAGCGACCATGATATTGATGAGTTGATATGGTGAGCCTGCTCACATTCGATATTACATGGAACGAGCCATAGTATCGATGAGGTTTGCTCATTGAGGGGATTGCCCGGATTGATGTTTTATGTGATTGTTGAGTATACGTGCATGTGGTAGATTTCATATTGCTGCATAACCTATTGTTCGGATTCGGCCTTTATACACTTTATACTCTTAACCCTACTGAGCTTCTTGCTCACTCTCTACTTTCTGTTCCTTCCCACAGGAGATACTGATACAGGTACCTGTGGAGCGGATCAGTGAGGGCGAGATGTGACATGGATGGCCCTGGGTAGGATGTGGGTGTTAGAGATGTACTCTAGCACGTATTTTGCTTACGATGTATTGGTGTTTGTCCATAATATTATTATAACCGATTGGCACCAGAGTGTGTATGCATGATGTATGCTGAGTATTGATTTTTGGTTACATGATATTATGAACTTTGATGTTGAGATTATTACTATCAGTTTGTGCATGCTGGTAGTGGATGACTTGAGGCCCTAGGGTCAGGATTGCATGTGATTGAGGCCAAAGGCCTAGCTAGGTTGCTAGTGTGATGGATTGAATTTATGTTGCGTGTTTCTGATACAGGCGAGGACTCTCCGATATACGGAGAGATGCCGCCTGATTTCTGGTCTGCCGAATGATCGTACTAGTGGCCTAGGACGGTGCCGGAGGGCACCCGTGGCGTTCCCGGATCGGGGCGTCACAATTTGGTATTAAAGCGAGGTTTGTTTGTTTATATATAGGATCGGGGATGGGTCCTAGATGTATAGTAGTGTAATCCAGGCCATGTCACAGCTGCTTCTGATCCGGTATGTTTTCTTATCCCTAGTAAATCCTCTGTTGAGTTGTGTGTTAAATGGTATTGTCTGTTTGCCATGTAGATGAATACCCGAGAGTCGGACTGAGGTACCTCGTGGCAGAGGCCGACGGGGAGTTGGTAGGGGCCGAGGTAGAGGCCGTAGTGTTAGGATGGGGCGTGTTACTAGAGGCACACCTAGCACTGAGGATTCGGTTCCGAATGTGGATCCGGAGTTGAGAGATCAGGGGATAGTTCATGAGGGACTACCGACTGAGAGTGATGATTAGCAGGCACCACCTACAGGACCTGTTGCTCCTGTTACCACAGGGGGGCAACCGGCGACGATAGAGGGGGCGGAGGAGTGGTTCAATCAGTTGAGCATGAGGATGGACACGTTAGAGATACCCGATGAGCGACGGGTGAAGTTTGTGTTCTATTATTTGAGTGGAGTGGCCTATGAATGGTGGATGTCCATGGGTCAGAGACGAAATGAGTTGACTTGGACCTCTTTTGAGCAGTTATTGTAACGCCCCGTCCTACGAAACCCTAATTCTATATATAAAACGAACCCAATTAATGATAGAATAAATTTAGCTAAGTATGATCATCTACCTCTAATTAACTAAACTCATTTAACAGCTCAAATCAAGTATCCTAATTCCGATGAGCATTTAATAATCATAACATCATAACGGTAATTAAATCAATAACATGCAATGCATATTTCTTGAACTCGTTTTGTGAACTTTTGTTTAGTCACGATAATCTGAAACACTATCAACAGCCTTCAAGTTTAAATACAATTTAATATTCTTGTTGTAGACCATCAAAACCTAACTTCCGCACTTGAGCATCCCTTTCATAGATCCGCAGCGCCATCAACTCCTATATCAGCAAAACCATCAAAGGATTTCGTACCTATATCACGGAACATAGTGAGCCGAGGCCCAGCAAGTAATACTTATGCATGAGTGCACATGAACATCATCACTAGAAGACAATCAGCCATTTAAATCATTTTTCCAGTACTCGGGCCATTAACCTAGATACACTGCTACAGAGCAACCGGTCGGGATTTCCTTATGTTAAGTATTCTACCAAAGAGCACTTTTCGGTCAAAATACATTTCTATTTCATTTCCGGTACCAATTTCCTTTCCTATAAACCTCAACTTTAACCTTTCCATATACCCTCCCTGTAGCAGTAGTACCCGGTTCATAAAAACATTTTCCTTTCATTTTCCTCAAATGCATGTGTCATGTATGCCATGATATGTTATGTTTCATGCAATACAACCATTAACTGTCATATCTAGATAACATCACATAACAGTTCACCATTCACAAATAACTCATCATCGTCAGTTCAGCCTCATATTAATATATATATATATATATATATATATATATACATTTCATCACATGACAGTTCATAATCAATCAGTACCAAAATCACCACAATCAAGTTGATGTCTATAATTAACAGAGTCCGTACAATTATTATTATAACAATATCAATCTCATTACACAAATTAATCATACTAACATATATAAATATATATATATACATACCTTATACATATACATACACATACAAATACAGAAATTGTAAAATTAACAATCATTCAGCATGCAATTCCGTGAGACATGTGAGTATTACTTACCTTAATGTGCCCCCGTAATTTCTCGATATTTTAAACTATCAAAACTGGTGCCTGAAATTCATAATAACACCTAAAGCCATTAATATTTATTCTTATTATTTCTTGTTAATTAATTTAAAAGTTAAGTGGTGGGTCCTAAAACCCATGTAATATTCATAATCCTTTATTAATATTTTTTTTATTTTTTTGTTAATTTCTTTTATCCATACAATTAACATTTATCATTATAATTAAGATTAATTAATTAACATAATTGTCAACCGGGTCAGGAAGACCCGGTTGCCCCTCTTCCTCCCACAAACGGGTCTAACAGACCCGTTGGGTTGTTTTACCGGGTCGCCACCGTTGGTGGTGCAGTGGTGGTCACGACCGACCTCTGTGGGTAGGAAACGCGACGGTGAGTCTACTGGTGGCAACAGGTACCTAAACGGTGGCCGGACGAGCAGAAATCGCTGTTCAAAACCCACGGTCACCGAGTGGTTCATCTCCTCCATTGACGACCTCCCACTCCACCTTTCCGTCCGAAACCGGTGGCTTTGGCTTCCTCGCGTCATGGTCGTTCTCCTCGTGTCTTTCCGATCTCCGTTCGTCGTTGTTCAGGAAAACCCGCCTTTCGTTGCCGCCCCTGGACGGTGAAGCGTCTAGGTTTTGTTTTCTGGTCTACCTCGATTTTTGTGCCTCCTTTTCTTTTCTTTTATTTATTTATTTGATTTCATGTCATTTACCATTCAGCCCTCCTACTTCATGTCTTATTACACATAACCCTAGCTGTATTTACAGCTTTGCCATTGTTTATTTAACTAAACCCTATTCCATTTTAATCCTCCAAAATTCATATTTACTCCATTTTAGCTCCATCTCCGATAATTCTAGTGCCCATAATTTTTATTTCCTTGTAGAATTTTTAAGAAAAATATTCCGAATAAGCTTATGTCACACATGACATCACCTATCGTATGACATTTATTACATCATGTTATCCGAAAGTTCGGGGTGTTACAGTTATTTATGCAGAAGTTTGTGCTGAGACCCCTACAGACTAAAAAGGCGAAACAGTTTCTGGAGTTGTTGCAGACATCAGAGATGACGGTGTCTCAATACAGCAAGCAGTTTGAGGAGTTGTATCGGTTTGGGAGAGAGTTTGCTCCTACCGATGCAAAAAAGGTGGCAAGGTACCGCGATGGGTTGCTACCCAGTCTTGGGAGGATGGTTATGGCCACTAGGGTGGTATCGTACGAGGACACAGTTGAGATGGCATTGGACTTTGAATTGAGTGAGCGGAATGAGGCTCAGAGGAAGCGTCCAGTGACTGAGGGTAGTAGTGGTGGTGGTGGTAGCCATAAAAAGCAGAAGACTGATTTTCATCATCTGAAAGGGGACTGAAGCAAGGGTCCAAGGCCTCAAGGGGGCAAGGTGACGTGTTTCAAGTGTGGGAAAGAGGGGCACATGAAGAATGAGTGCAGAGCTTCTAGATTTAATTGCTATGGTTGTGGCAAGTTGGGCCACAAGAAGAGTGAGTGTCCGCAGAGTAACCAGAGAGGGCAGCATCAGCCTCAGATACCGGGGGTACCACCTCCAACTCTTTCTTCCACTGTTCTATCGGGAGAAAGAGGGCGAGGTGGAGGCAGACAGTCTCAGCAACAGCAGCAGTATGCTCTGACGGATGGTCGTGTCTTTGCTATGGGACATCAGGAGGCGCAGGAGCATCCCAACTTCATTGGAGGTACATTTTTGATTTTGAATTGTTGGTCCAAAGTCTTGTTTGATTCTGGAGCTACCTCATCGTTTATTACTAGTTCGTTAGCGAACGCACTAGCGGTGGAGATTTCGTCGATTAGAAGAATGTTTACGGTGTCCTCACCATTCGGGCACTTTACCACGTTGGAGGGGGTAGTGTTCGAATGTTAGTGTCGGTTTGGAGAAATAACTCTGGAAGCCAATTTGTATGTGTTAGATTTCAAAGACTTCGATGTGATACTCGGGGTTGATTGGTTGACAAAGCACCAAAGAGTGCTTGACTTTTGGCAAAGGAGGATCACTCTTAGAGTACCGGAGGGTGGGGTGATTCATTTACAGGGATCGAAGGGGATACCATGCCCTCATTTCATGGATAACCCTTCGTATCAGGATTGTAGGGTAGCAAGTTTGGTGACGTCGGCTCCTAAGGGAGATGTGGCTACTATGATTCGGGTAGTGAAAGAATTTATGGATGTATTTTCGAAAGAGTTGTCGGGATTACCTCTGAAGAGGGAGATTGACTTTGTTATTGAGCTTCATCCGAACATGAAGCCAATTTCGATTGCGCCGTATCGGATGGCTCCAGCAGAGTTGAAGGAGTTGAGTTCTCAAATTAGAGGAGTTACTAGACTTGGGCTTCATTAGACCAAGTGTGTCCCCGTGGGGAGCACCGGTGTTGTTCGTCAAGAAGAAAGACGAAAGTTTGAGGATGTGTATTGATTATAGGCAGTTGAATAAGGTTACAGTGAGGAATAAGTATCCATTGCCTAGGATCAATGATTTGTTTGACCAATTGTGAGGTGCTAGTCATTTCTCTAAGATTGACTTGAGGTCGGGTTATCATCAGTTGAGGATTAAGGATGAGGATATCTAGAAAACAGCGTTTAGAAAACATTATGGACATTATGAGTTTCTTGTGATGTCGTTTGGGTTGACAAATGCCCCAGCGGTGTTCATGGACCTAATGCAAAGGGTTCTTAGACCGTTTTTGGATAAGTTTGTGGTGGTGTTTATAGATGACATATTGATTTATTCTCCTATGGAGGAAGAGCATGAAAAACACTTGAGGGTAGTGTTACAGACGTTGAGGGAGAATCAACTGTATGCTAAATTGAGTAAGTGTGAATTTTGGGTCACGGAAGTGAAGTTCCTAGGCCATGTGATCACTCAAGAAGGCATAGCGACTGACTACTCCAAGTTTGAGTCGGTTTTGAATTGGAAGAGACCAAAGAATGTGACAGAGATCCGGAGCTTTCTAGGATTGGCGGGTTACTACCGGAGATTTATTGAGGATTTTTCGAGAGTTGCTTCGCCGATGACGCAGCTTACAAAGAATGGCACACCGTTTGTGTGGACAGACGAGTGTGAGGCCGCATTTGAGGAGTTGAAGAAGAGGTTGACAACACCTCCAGTGTTGGTGGTTCCGGAAAGGAATGTAGGCTACCAAGTGTTTTGCGATGCGTCTGGAGTCGGTTTAGGTTGTGTGTTGATGCAACGGGGCCAAGTGATAGAGTATGGTTCAAGGTTGCTCAAGACACATGAGAGGAATTATTCGGTGCATGATTTGGAGTTAGCGGCATTGGTGTTTGCACTTAAGCAATGGAGGTATTAACTTTACGGAGAGAGATTTGAAGTGTTTTCGGATCACAAGAGCCTCAAGTATCTATTCACCCAAAGGGAATTGAATTTGTGTCAAAGGAGGTGGATGAAATACTTAGAGGACTTCAACTTCGATTTGCAATACCATCCCGGTAAAGCAAATGTAGTCGCGGATGCGTTGAGTAGGAAGAAGAAGATTTCTAGCCTATTCATGCATGAGTGGGAAATTGTGGAGACAATCAATGAGTTTGGATTAGAGTTGAAGAGTCAAGAGGAAATGATGCATTTGTGTTCTATAACTTCGAGACCTAAGATGGTTCAGAAGGTTATAGATGCACAGAATGGAGATCATACATTTGATGTGATTGATGAGAGTCTTGGATGGGTTCAAGGGAATGATGGTGGAGTACGATATGTGGGAAGGTTAGTAGTTCCCGAAGATGATGAGTTGAGACAAGAGATTCTAAAGGAAGCACATCATTCTTGGTTTGCCATGCATCCAGGGGGTACGAAGATATACCGAGATTTGAAGTAGAGTTTCTGGTGGAGGGGCATGAAGGCCGATGTAACTAGATTTGTGACGAAGTGTCTTACCTGTCAACAAGTGAAGGCAGAGCATCAGAGACCAGCTCGATTGTTGCAACCCTTACCGGTAGCACAATGGAAGTGGGAGAGGATCACGATGGACTTTGTTACCGCATTGCCAATGACTCAAAGACGACATGACATGGTTTGGGTGATAGTGGACAGATTGACCAAGTATGCACACTTCTTACCCATGAACAAAATGGATTCGTTGGAGACCTTGAGTACTATGTATGTCAAGGAGATTGTGAGACTTCACGAAATTCCATTATCTATTGTGTCAGACCGAGACCCGCGATTCACAGGTAGATTCTGGAGTAGTTTACAGGAAGCATTGGGAACGAAGTTGGATTTCTCTACAGTTTATCATCCTCAGAGTGATAGGCAGAGTGAGAGAACCATACAGATTTTGGAAGATATGCTACGGGCATGTGTAGTTGACTTTGGAGGAAGTTGGGATCGGTACTTACATTTGGTAAAGTTTATGTATAACAACTCTTTCCAGAGTAGTATCGGAATGACACCTTACGAGGCGCTCTACGGGAGGCCTTGTAGGTCGCCATTGTGTTGGGCAGAGGTTGGTGAGAAAGTTGTTTTAGGACCGGAGATGCTCAAAGAAGCTCGAGAGAGAGTTGATGAGATCCGAAGGCGATTGATCACCGCGCAGAGCCGACAGAAGTCTTATGCTGACCGGAGGAGGAGACCTTTAGAGTTCACGGTAGGCGATAAGGTTTTCTTGAAGGTTAGTCCAAGACGTGGAATTCAGAGGTATAGTAAGCATGGGAAGTTGGCACTTCCACCGAAGCTTGAGAAGGTTCACAATGTATTCCATGTATCAATGCTTCGGAAATATGAGCCGGATCTGTCGCATGTGATAGATTGGACTATGTTGGAAATTGAAGAAGATGAGAGTTACACTTTTAAATCGGTAAAAATTCTAGACCGACAGAACAAGGTCACGAGATCGAGTGTGATTCCATTAGCGAAAGTGATGTGGATGTATCACGGAGTTAAAGAAGCAACTTGGGAGTTGGAATCTATAATGAAGGAGAAGTACCCGAAATTGTTTGGAGATTCAAGTACGTGTGTAGTTAAATTTCGGGATGAAATTTCATTAAGGGGAGGAGGATGTGAAACCCCGACCCAAGAATTTGTGAATTTTTGATGTATAAACAGAGGGGTGAAAACTGGACTAGGCGCACAAGGTGGGCGCCTAGGCCCTGCGCCTAGTCCAGTGAGTGGCATGCAGGGATGAAGAAGGAAGAAGAGGAACTAGACTGGGCGCACCGCAGGGCGCCTAGGCGCTGCGCCCAGTCCAATGGGAGAGGGGAAATGGAGTAGGCGCAGGAGCGCCTAGGCGCCCAGAGTAGCACGCCTAGGCGGTGTGTGCCTAGGCGTGTGCAAGGGTGCGCCCAGTAGAGCGCAAGAGCAGTGCGCCTGGGAAAATTTGTTAGGCCAGAGCGCCTAGGCGCCCAAAGTAGCGCCTAGGGGCACAACCCGAGTTTTCAAATAGGTTCCAGCGAGCTTTTTTAGAGGAAATTTCTGGTTTTGTTCATCCTAGAGTGAGAGAGAGAGACGATTTTAGAGAAAGAAAGG
Organism: Euonymus europaeus; assembly: GCA_963580455.1. Taxonomy (NCBI): domain Eukaryota; kingdom Viridiplantae; phylum Streptophyta; class Magnoliopsida; order Celastrales; family Celastraceae; genus Euonymus; species Euonymus europaeus. The sequence continues at coordinate 9,815,672 of OY756962.1, forward strand.
GTTTTTACATGGATTCGACCTAATTCTTGAGGATTCATGATGATTGGAGTGCTATATTGAAGATTCAAGCTAACGCACTAGAGGTTTGGTTAATGAGGGATCTTGCCTGGAATGGTGCGGGCGTGATAGGTTCACGCAACCGGGTAATCCAAGAGCGTTTGATGTTGGGGAGCTTGCTCCTATTCAATATTACATGGATAGCGACCATGATATTGATGAGTTGATGTGGTGAGCCTGCTCACATTCGATATTACATGGAACGAGCCATGGTATCGATGAGGTTTGCTCATTGAGGGGATTGCCCGGATTGATGTTCTATGTGATTGTTGAGTATACGTGCATGTGGTAGATTTCATATTGCTGCATAACCTATTGTTCGGATTCGGCCTTTATACACTTTATACTCTTAACCCTACTGAGCTTTGTGCTCACTCTCTACTTTCTGTTCCTTCCCACAGGAGATACTGGTACAGGTACCGGTGGAGCGGATCAGTGAGGGCGGGATGTGACTGTTGGGTCTAAAATAACCTACTAGCAAGTGCACTAGTCAGAAGAATAGTACAAGTGGTCAGTAGAGATCGTATCCACAGAGACGGAGATATGACTTAATCCAATTGTTTATTTACATATAATTATGGACAATGCAAGAAATTAAAGTTCCACTCAAGTTGATTTGGTTTGCAATTTAAAAGGAATACAAGCAAGAAAAGTAAAGTGTTTTTGGAATTTTTGTATTGAAGAATGCAAATGCAAATGCAATTTATCACTGGGCAAGTTATACTAATGCAATGAATTCAAGTAGAAGAATGAAGCACCAAGACTTCGGAATCCACCAAAGGTCAATGATGTACAAACACAATCAATTCACTCATACATTTATCAATCCGGGTATAACGAATCCGTACCTAAGTCGGTTTTAGCGCACTCAAGCCAATTTCCCTCATATCAATCACTAGCCATCTTATTGGTCTAGGTTGGAAGTTCCTATCAACATTCTAGCCATCTTATTGGTCTAGACATGCATAAGAATTCATGAATGCTCAATGAAAATAGGATTCATACAAACTTGTTCCAAACCTAATGGAAAGAACAATTGCAATCTAAGGTCCCAAGAAGCATGATTAAATAGATATTTCACCATCTACAAAATCCATCCAACAAATCCATTCAAAACCCTAAGTGGTGATCAAGCACAAAGAGTAAGAAGAATTCACAATAATCATAGAAACCAAAGATTTATACCCAAAAATATTCACATATCAACAAATCAATTCATATAAACATCATTCAACCCAAGGCTTCATCTAGCCTTGGTGGCAAAGAGTTTAGTTACACATAGAGAGAGAAAGAGATAAGCAAAGAGAGAGAAACATATTGGTAGAACCCAAAATTGGAAGAGACACAAGCCAAGATGAAGAATTCCTCCTTCAAGCCTTGAATCCTCCTTTTTCCCTCCGTTTTTCGCTCCCTGGAACGGCCGTTCGATAGGTTAGAAGTCCCCAATTTTTAGGGATTTCGCGAAATAAAAGTTGCTGTTTTTGTGCAGGTGCGCCTAGGCGTGTAGGAAATGCGCCTAGGCGCTGCTCTAGAAAACACAGTTTTCTGAATTTTCCTTTCGCCTCTGTTCTGTGCGTCGCCCGTACCGCCTAGGCGTGTATAAATCACGCCCAGAATAATTTGCAAGCTTATTCTTGCTCTCCTCTTGCCCATATTTGCCACCTTTTTGTTATGCACCATCAACTGCCTATCAAAATCCAAGACAATAGATAAATGTACCGAAATGATAATACCAACGAGATAATATAGGGTTATTAACACCAAAAACAATAGGTATATTCATACCTATCAAACACCCCACACTTAAACCCTACTCGTCCTCGAGTACAACTAATTTAAAGATGCTCATGAAAAACAAAATCCTAACTCACTGACGCTGGAATCGCGGTTGCATTTAGCATATGCAACAAGCCGTTAAACCCCTAGGTGTCCCTAGTGGAGGAGTGTTGTCTCCTGAGGGCTTACAAGAATGATACCCACAAACATTTCTATCAAATGAGCGCAAACACCCCACACTTACATCACACTATATACTCAAAGAATAATTTCCATCTACTCAATTGCTCCTTTCATGTGGTGTGATGTGCAAGAGAAAATGTGAACATGTGGCTTCCAAGAGTTTATATATATGTATTAAACATAGTCGCATTCCAAGAATCGCAAAAACAACAAGTAGCAATATCAAGGCACATTTATTTATATATATATAAGCTTTTTTTTTCTTTTTTTCTTCTTTTTTTTTCTTTTGTTTTTTTTTTCTTTTTGAACTAGGACTATGCAATGCTTACTCCATTAAGCTTTCTAATCAACCCATGTAGCGAATTCTCGACCAATGACTCCCAACCAGTTGGTTTAGGGCATTAGGTGATAAGACACCCCTCAGATCAATTATTCGAGTTGAAAAGGCTTCAAAGTTAAGCTAGCCTAGAATGTTCATCATGGTTGTCTCATCTTTTTACGCGAAACTCGAGTTGGTTAGACAAGAGCCCCGGTTACTCAATAAGACGCAAGAGTGGAACATGCTTTCTTTCTTCTTTCTTTTTTGTTTCGGTACACAACATAAATAACTAGTGCCAAACATATCACCAACATGTGTCCAAGCTCATCTCAGGCAGAAACCACAGTTAACACACATATCCGTCCAAGTCATACCCCACAACACTTTAGTGCAAGTGAATTCATTTATTATGCAATCTAATAGACTTCAAAAATTCACTCAAGCATATAGGAGGTAAAGATGGGATTAAACAGCTCTGATCAGAAACAAATATAATAAGTACCAGCTGTCAAATTCAGATCAGACAATATCCAAAATTCGCAATACATACAAGACAAAGTACTCCCACCCCCCACGTTAAAATAAGCTTTGTCCTCAAAGCTGGAAACAGGAATATGAAGGAAAAGGAGGACAAGTCAAGAAAAACACAACCTAGAGGTGGAGTCTAGGAGGAGGGACCGCCAGAGTGTCCACGACGTCTGTGCCTGGAACTGCTGCTGCAGGGAGCGCTGACTATCAGCAAGCTGTGGAAGCTGAGCTCGTATGCTAAAATGAGGAGGTGGCGTGTGTGTATGTGACAAAGAGTGGTTATGAGGGTTTTAACTATTCCCGACCCGCCTAGGCGTGTAGTATTGACGCCTAGGCGTTTTTTTTTTTTGGGCGCTAATGACTAGCGCCTAGGCGTGTATAAAACACGCCCGGGACAGCGTGCTCCTCTGTATCAGGCATCCAACTCCACAAACTCCCACATACAACCCAGAAAATTCCAGAAAATTTAGAAACACATTAAATTCTTCTAAAGAGATGGAGCAATGAAGCACACAAGGATACAAAAAGGATATCACATCTCGGGTTGCCTCCCAAGCAGCGCTAAGTTTAGGGTCTTCAGCCAGACGTAGATCAAACAATTTCAGAATTTCAGCCCGAACCACCTCTTTCATATTTGGATGTACTAACTTCTTAGAAGTTGGAAAATTCCTCAGATTTTCAAAAACAGGCCTCCACTTATGTTGATGCGGAGGTGAAGGTGCAAACATATTGTATATTTCTTCAACTTCCTCAGTCAATAAGTGTTTGGAGTCACCCACAAGAAAAGCCTCCAATGTAGTGATTTTATTACTCCGAGAAACCTCCGTATCAAATCTTCTATCAGCTACATCTATCCAAAAGCAGGTTTTTGAGTCATCAGAATGTCGCATTGCTTCTGAGAGCCGAAACTCAACAGTTTTATCAAAAACTGTCATTGAGAGAACACCTAATTTGACATCAATGATGGTATTGGTAGTAGCCATAAAACCTCTGCCTAAGATAAGAGGTAGGTCTTTCCCAGGAATTGGTTCACCTTCCATGTCCAGAATTAAGAAATCCACTGGAACAACAAACTCTCCAACTTTCACTAAGACATCTTCAACAAGCCCAAAAGGATGAACAAGAGAGCGATCAGCCAACTGTAGAGTTGCTGTAGTTGGTTTTAGCCCTCCAATTTTCAAAGTGGAATACACAGAATAAGGCATGATATTAACACTGGCTCCAAGATCCATCAATGCTTTCTCAACATGCTTTTCTCCAATAATGCAGGAAATTGTAAAACTGCCCGGATCTTTCAACTTGGGTGGCAGTTTCTTTTGTAATATTGCACTAGTCTCCTCAGAAAGAAAAACTTCTTCATGCTCACTGATTTTTCTCTTATTAGTGCATAACTCCTTCAAGAATTTGGCATAAGCGGGGATAGATTTGATAGCATCAATAAGTGGAATATTGATTTCAACCTTCTTCAGAACTTCAAATATATCCCGGTTATACTTGTTTTTCTTCTTAGGTGCAAGTCTAGAAGGGAAAGGAATTGGTGGAATATATTCTTCCACAATATGCTTGTCTTCTTTAACTTGAGGTAGTGGAGATGCAATTGGTTCCACTACCTTTTGTTCATTTTCATTCTCATCTTCTTGCTTCTGAAGCTCAATTTTGCAGTCCACCTTTTTCCCACTTCTCAATACGGTGACAGCCTTTGCATCTTCATATTTTGTGGGATTTACCTCTGGTTGGCTTGGGAGCTTCCCCAACTGTCTCTCACTCAGAGCATTCGCAAGTTGGCCCACTTGCATCTCGAGCTTAGAAATTGATTGTATATTACTAGCAACTATTTGCTGCAACTGAGCCATAGAATTGCTCATTTCGGCTTTCGAGTTCTGCATCTTCACTTGTGACTGAGCCAGTTGAGTAATTAGGTCATCCATAGAAGGCCATTTTTGCTCCGGAGGTGGTGGTTGAGGGTGGGCTTGCCAAGGTCTAGAACCGTAGTTGTAGTTCTGAGAAGAGCCATAGGAGAGGTTCGGATGGTTCTTCCAGCCTGGATTGTATGTATGAGAAAACGGGTCATTTTGCTGCTGATGAAAATTTTGCACTGCATTCACCTCTGCTTCAGGAAAAGTGCCCCCTCTAGGACACGTATGAGTGGGATGGTCTGTGCCCCCACAAATACCACATGGCTCTGTAGCTTTGCTCAATAGACTCATTACAGCATCCAGTTTCCGAGCCATTGAAGCAATGTCTGTGTTGGAAGTACCAGCTTCATATGCAGTTGCTCTAGAACCACTTGTATCTCTACTATCCCACTGCGAAGAGTTAGCAACTACATTCTCAATAATCATTGTGGCCTCAGCTGGTTTTTTAGCCATAATGTTCCCACCAGCAGCTGCATCTAGCCTATGCCGACAGTCATCTGACAAGTTCTGGTAGAAATATAATATAGTCTGCCATGGCAAGAATTGATGATGTGGGCACCCAATCAACAGAGTTTTATACCTCCCCCAAGCTTGATACAATGGTTCCCCCTTATTCTGCTTGAAATGAAATATCTGATCTCGTAATCTCTGCGTCTTAGATTGAGTATAGAATTTCTGAATAAACTTGGCAGACAGCTGCTCCCAAGAAGTGATAGAATTAGCAGGCAAGGTCTTGAACCAGTTCTTCGCATCACCTTTCAAAGAGAAAGGAAAGAGTTTGAGGCGAATAAATTCTGCAGATATCCCTTGGATCTGTTGTGTGCCACAAATCTCCAAGAAGTTATCGATATGATCACTAGCATCCTGATTTTCTTCTCCTGAAAAGGATGGAAGCAAGTTAATCATATAGCCTTTAATCTCGTATGACAAATTAGGTGCAATAGTTGGAAAAACAATGCACGATTGACGAGTAGTAAATTGAGGCATAGAGAAATCCTGTATAGTGCGTGGAGCATTGGGGTTGTTGCCATTGTCATCAACTCCTTCAAGATTTTCTGCCATTTTTACTCGTTCCGGTTTGTCTCCACAAGAGCTCTCACCAGATGAGCTAGATGTAGGAGAACTAGAGTGAATGGGAGAATGCTCCCCAAGAATTTGCTTGTCTCTCTTGTTGCGGCGTAGACGTCCCAAGTCTAAATCAATTGGAAGAATTTCTGTATCCTGCGAACGCCGTCCTTGCATGAACTACAAAGAGTAAGAGAATAATGTGAGACAAACAATTATCAAGTATGATCACGCTATGTAAACGAGTATCTATGCAAACAAAACAATGGATCGAGTATAAGCTACCGTCCCCGGCAACGGCGCCATAAACTTGTTGGGTCTAAAATAACCTACTAGCAAGTGCACTAGTCAGAAGAATAGTACAAGTGGTCAGTAGAGATCGTATCCACAGAGACGGAGATATGACTTAATCCAATTGTTTATTTACATATAATTATGGACAATGCAAGAAATTTAAGTTCCACTCAAGTTGATTTGGTTTGCAATTTAAAAGGAATACAAGCAAGAAAAGTAAAGTGTTTTTGGAATTTTTGTATTGAAGAATGCAAATGCAAATGCAATTTATCACTGGGCAAGTTATACTAATGCAATGAATTCAAGTAGAAGAATGAAGCACCAAGACTTCGGAATCCACCAAGGGTCAATGATGTACAAACACAATCAATTCACTCATACATTTATCAATCCGGGTATAACGAATCCGTACCTAAGTCGGTTTTAGCGCACTCAAGCCAATTTCCCTCATATCAATCACTAGCCATCTTATTGGTCTAGGTTGGAAGTTCCTATCAACATTCTAGCCATCTTATTGGTCTAGACATGCATAAGAATTCATGAATGCTCAATGGAAATAGGATTCATACAAACTTGTTCCAAACCTAATGGAAAGAACAATTGCAATCTAAGGTCCCAAGAAGCATGATTAAATAGATATTTCACCATCTACAAAATCCATCCAACAAATCCATTCAAAACCCTAAGTGGTGATCAAGCACAAAGAGTAAGAAGAATTCACAATAATCATAGAAACCAAAGATTTATACCCAAAAAGATTCACATATCAACAAATCAATTCATATAAACATCATTCAACCCAAGGCTTCATCCTAGCCTTGGTGGCAAAGAGTTTAGTTACACATAGAGAGAGAAAGAGATAAGCAAAGAGAGAGAAACATATTGGTAGAACCCAAAATTGGAAGAGACACAAGCCAAGATGAAGAATTCCTCCTTGAAGCCTTGAATCCTCCTTTTTCCCTCTGTTTTTCACTCTCTGGAACGGCCGTTCGATAGGTTAGAAGTCCCCAATTTTTAGGGATTTCGCGAAATAAAAGTTGCTGTTTTTGTGCAGGTGCGCCTAGGCGTGTAGGAAATGCGCCTAGGCGCTGCTCTAGAAAACACAGTTTTCTGAATTTTCCTTTCGCCTCTGTTCTGTGCGTCGCCCGTACCGCCTAGGCGTGTATAAATCACGCCCAGAATAATTTGCAAGCTTATTCTTGCTCTCCTCTTGCCCATATTTGCCACCTTTTTGTTATGCACCATCAACTGCCTATCAAAATCCAAGACAATAGATAAATGTACCGAAATGATAATACCAACGAGATAATATAGGGTTATTAACACCAAAAACAATAGGTATATTCATACCTATCAGTGACATGGATGTCCCTGGGTAGGATGTGGGTGTTAGAGATGTACTCTAGCACGTATTTTGTTTACGATGTATTGGTGTTTGTCCATAATATTATTATAACCGATTGGCACCAGAGGGTGTATACATGATGTATGTTGAGTATTGATTTTTGGTTATATGATATTGTGAACTTTGATGTTGTGATTATTACTATCAGTTTGTGCATGCTGGTAGTGGATGGCCTGAGGCCCTAGGGTCAGGATTGCATGTGATTGAGGCCTGAGGCCTAGCTAGGTTGCTAGTGTGATGGATTGAATTTATGCTACGTGTTTCTGATACAGGCGGGCACTCTCCGATATACGGGGAGATGCCGTCGGATTTCCGATCTGCCGGATGATCACACTAATGGCGTAGGACACTGCCGGAGGGCACCCGTGGCGTGCCCGGATCGGGGCGTCACAGAGTGTGCCCTTAATTCTATATATGGTACTGAAGAAGAAGGATATGCTCAGCTGCCAACATTTTGTAAGATCATCGAGTCAAAAAATTCAGGTACGTGTAATACTGCTCCATTTTAAAATTATGTTTAGAATAATTTTCATTCTGATTATAATATTATTACTTTTGTTTATAACTGTGTAGTTTCTGTTTGGAGTTGTGTGAAACCTGTTTAGAATAATGTAGATTTTTTTTAAGAATGGTTATTATAATAGTATTAATTTTGTTTATAACTGTGTAGTTTCTATTTGGAGTTGTGTGAAACCTGTTTAGAATAATGTAGATTTTTTTTAAGAATGGTTATTATAATAGTATACTTTTGTTTATTACTGTAGTTTCTGTTTGGAGTTGTGTGAAACCTGTTTAGAGTAATGTAGGTTCTTGTTAAGAATGGTTATTATAATAGTATTACTTTTGTTTATAATTGTGTAATTTCTATTTGGAGTTGTGTGAAACCTGTTTAGAATAATGTAGGTTTTTGTTAAGAATGGTTATAGAATGGTCTTATGTTCTTTTGAGATCCATCTTATTTTCAATGTGCACCAGGTACAATAACTCACATTGAATATGACTCTCAAAATCGATTTAAATTTTTCTTTTTGACACTCGGTCCTTGTGTAAGAGGGTTTACTATGTGCATGTGGCCTGTACTATGTGTTGATGCAACTCATCTTAAGAGCAAGTTTAAGGGAGTGCTTTTACTTGCCAATGCCCTTGATGGCAATAACCAAATTTACCCATTGGACTTCGGAATTGGTGATTCGGAAAACGATGCCTCGTGAGTGTGGTTCTTCGACAAACTACTTGGAGCAATCGGCACTATAACTAATTTGGTTATTATATCAGACCGAAATCAAAGCATAGAAAATGGCTTAAAGCGTGTTTTCCCCGAAGCATTCCATGGAGACTGCATGTATCACATTGGACAAAATATGAAGGCGAAAAGGTACCCTAAATATGCTATTAATATTTTCTTTAAGGCTGCTAAGTGTTATCGGGTGTCAGAGTTCCAACATGTAATGTGCCAATTGAGGCAATTTGAAGACGGGAAGGTGTATAAGTAGTTGGAAGATGCAGGCTTTGAGAGATGTGCCAGGGATCGTTATACCATCATGACAACTAACATTGCTGAGAGCGTAAATGGGGTTTTGAAAGAGGCTCGCTTGTTACCAATAACGAAGTTCATGAAGTACCTAGTTGAAATGCTACAGAGATGGTTTCATAAGCGTCAAGAAAAACACTTGCCATGAAAAATGATCTCACAGACTTCTATGAAGATGTCTTGAAAGCTCGACGAGTGAAAGCTAGTCGAATACAGTTGAACCCATCAGTGTCCACGAGTACCATGTTAGGGATGATGATCTTGGAGGGCAAGTGGATTTGCAACGCAAAACCTGCTCTTGTAGGGTATTTGACATTGATCATCTTCCTTACACCCATGCTTGCGCTGCAATTTTAGCTAGGAATTTATCGACGATGCCTTTGTGTTCAAAGTACTATACGACAGAAATGCTCCTGCTGGCTTATGCAGAGCCCATCTACCCTGTAGTCAGCACTGATGAGACTGTGGTAGTTGAGGATGTTGTTTGTCCGTTACCTCCAAAATGCGTCATTCGAGTTGGTAGATGAAAAATTAGCAGAATACCATCAAAAGGTTAGTTTTCTGTGTTTAACATAGTATTTTTAACATTTGGAATGGTTGTTTACTTTTGGAATATATACCATTATATTTAGAATTGGTTTCACATAAATTTTTAACTTTTAATTCAATTGAGAATCTTTTTATTTAGTTTACAATAAGTTTAATTACTTTTGGAACAGGTTTCAATATGTTTAGAATATATCACATTATTTTCCGAATCTGGTTCACGCAAATTTTTTACTTTTTATTCAGTTTAGAATAATTTTTATTCAGGTGAAAATAGTTTTCATTATGTTTGGAACAGGTTTGATTATGTCAAGAATATATCCCACTATATTCGAAGTTTTCTGTCAGTTTAGAAGAGTTTTCTGTCGGTTTAGAATAGTTTTCATTACGTTTGGAACAGCTGTGAAACTGTGTGGATTTGAATATTAATTGTTGCCCAATGCACAGGGGAGACACAATCGTCTAGGCGTTGTGGCAGGTGCAGACAACATGGTCACAACCGACAGACATGTAAAGAGGCCACGCCATTGCATTCAACAAGTAAGTATGTCCTCCAAAAGAGAGATTTTTTTTAAAAAAAAATTGAGTTCATATTTTGAACCATAATTTCATGGCTCATCTACTAAATACTTATTCAACAGGTAATCATGGAATACAAATGATGTATGGAGCAAAGGTGTGGCGGGTGTTGAAATGCGCAACACTTAATGTTATGCATTTAGTAAGGGATTTTTTTCCCGTACCCAACAATCCCTGTTTGTTTTTAAGAACAAATTCGTACACATTTGTAAGAGGGTTGTCAGACAATGTCGTAATGTGGACTGAGAGATGTTGGGATGATGTCCTAAAAACATACCATGTAAAGACAATTATGAAATTCAAGAATGAACATTTTATGATTGCATCTGTGTTTTAAATGTTTTATTTTAAATATTTCATTTATATGTGAATGTTCTATGAAGGTCTAAGGATGTTAGATATGTGAATCTTGGATACTCATATACACTTGAAGTATGAGTATAGATTGACACAAGATTCATTATTACAATCTAAATCATTAGTCACAACCAGATTAACAAAGTCAGGCACTTTGTTGATATAGGTTGTAGTGCATGGAGATCTCCAATTAGGGGAATGGTTTGTCTTGACCGTTTGAGAGGATTCTCATATTGGTGCACTAGTGTATATGTGGACATATACATTGACAGACTTACATATGAATGAACAACCAGAAATGTGCTATCAAAGAGTTGTTCATCCTATAGCTGTGGGAGTACGGTATATCTCAAGCTTGAGTAGGTCAATACGTTTATACTTATAGCGTATGCATTTTGATTCATCAATAAGTGAGACACGCACTATTGTCAAAATCTTGATGACTTGGATGTATACCACTAGGGTATAAGCGCATACCTACAAAATAGTCATTCATGTACTTTCAGTTATGGAAGTGTAAGCACCCATCTGAGAGGTTCAAATTAATCTATCTAGAAACTATGCATAGTGATTCTAATGAATCAAGCGTTGTGAATTAAATTGATCGACGGGTCAATTTAATACGCTTAAAGGATAGATATAAAGGAATCTGGAGCTCAGAGAAAATATGGATTTTGGAGTATTCGATAGTACGAATAAATTCACTCCATCTTACCGGGTGTTGCATGGAGGATATGCAAGTACACTTCCCATAGGTCAGGGATAGGTTTCTTATTATGGAAAAGCCTCGATGTAAGAATCGTACATATTGGGGAGTGCATCCAAAGTTCAGTTAGTGTCAGACGAACATTGGATTGTTATATTATTCCTAGTCATAGAGTTTGACAGTAAAGAATAATATTTCGGGAGCCACAATATGTATGTCCTGAGGAGTCCCCTTGGTAGCCCTATATAGTCTCTTGTCCTATTTAAGGAAGATCGGCAAAATTCACAATATCACAACGGTTGTTGGAGAAGTTACAAGAATAGAATTTGTATTACAAATAGATATAATTTTATTGGGTTTTGGTCTTCCAAAGATAACCCTAAGATAAAATTATTTTTGTTAAGATATACAAAATTCTTGTAAGTGTATTTATAGAAAAATAATAAGTCTCGAAATTTCGATTTAGATTGTGAAATAAATATTTTGCATAATCGAAATTAAAGTCAAGAATGGGCTTAGGATCAAAATAATATTTGAGCCTTGAATTCTTGAAGTATTGGGCCAAAAGAAAACCTAGAGGTCCAATTAGATTGGACTTAATCAAAAAGGTTTTTACGTTGGGCCATGATTAGGTCCAAATCATGCTTGAATGCATGGCCCAATAAATGTACATGCAATAGGCGCCAATTACAATATGTATGTGTTTTAGGTGACCTTGGGTTTTGACTTTTCCTATTTCATGTAGGACTAGTAAAACAAAACCTAAAAGGAGACTTGTTGACTTTAGATATAAATACATCATGTATCTCTCTCATATGGGTAACTTTTACAACACAAAAAAGGTGATGCCGTGTGATTCAATTCACAAAGAAAGCCAAGTTGTGTTTTTTATAAAAGTTGTCGAGTGTTCTTTTGAAAAGAAAAAAAAGTGCAGCCGTGTGTGATTATTTTCGGTTCACTACGGATCGATGTTTTTGCTTTGCTCGTTCGCAAGGAGATTAAAGGGAATACCTAGGAAACGACGCAGGCCGTTCTTGGTGATCCGTTCGTTACTCTATCAATCGGTGGTTCGTGATCAAGTGTTGAGTTTGTGATCAAGACGGATAGCACGTTGGACCTCGATAGTAAAGAGGTTGGTATTCTTCTTCTAACCTTCTTCACGCCATGATTGTATGTTTAGATCTAAGAATTATTTTGTATGAAATTAATACTAGAAGCATGCTAGGACTAATTACAAAATTAATTGGATCTAGGATAACACTTGATAGGCGTGTAGCAATCTAGGGTTGTATGGCTTCCGATTAAATTTTTGATTTGTACCTATGCTAAGAACGATCCATAAGACGCTTCCGCATGTTCTAAAATTAATTTTAGCAACCAACAAGAGATCCAATGAATGCATGCGAACACACGGCTAGATACTATGGTATGAAAGTAGAGTGCTAGGATAAAATGTCTGTTATCTATCTTCTAAATTCTTGTTTTAATGTTCCCCTGGTGGATATTCCTATGTTATGAAGTGAGAGAATTTTACAGGTCTCCTGTAGTAGTGTAAACGAAACTTTCATCATTAAAAACTGAAAGTGAAATATTTCAACCAGAAAACCTAATGTTCTAAACAACATTAACGCTAGTTAAAAGTTACATGAACAGTATAAGTATTCTAAGCCAAATGAGCCACTCTAAACTAAAGAATACCAATTAAAAACTAGAGTAGCATTGTTCTAAACTATATTAAGGAATTACTCTAAACTAAAGAAGAACAATTAAAAACTAGAGTAGAATTGCTCTAAACTAAATTAAGAAATCATGATCAGCAACCCCATTGGCCTAGCCAATTCTCAACCGCCATTAGCTTCCTGTATTTGTTAATGTCTTTCACTTTCAAGATCGATAAAGGAATGTCTGCAAATAGTAGCTTTATAACTTTAATGCAAAAAACCCCGCAGTCCGACCTGAAAAATAAGTACATTAGTGATGCTTTTTTTGGAAATATATTTTAAAAGCTATTTGAATGGAATTAATACGCAACCATTTAGTTGTTGTGGTACGTAGTCTGCCCTCTAAACTTTCCATTTCTCCTCATTTTTTCCTAATATTATTCCTACTCGCAGTAATACCTTAGGTAGGAGTGTCCGGAACGGCTCAGTTTCGGAGTTAAATTTTGCAGCCCTAACATGGCTTTTGAGGGAGTCGAACGCAATTATTTGTCTGTCTTTCATGTCGACCATCAATGTTATCCAGTGGTCTCTGTTGATATTGAATGGAATGTAGACTTTATCCAACCCCAACCAGGAAACATTGTCCCCAAAACCACAAACAATGTTGTGAAGTCTATTGTCTTTGTCCCAGTGCGCTAGATCGGCATTCTTCTAGAACATGGACCATCTGAGAGTCACGTATAACTGGAACAGTAAAAGAACACATCAGATGATACTACAAACATGATCATTCCAAACAAAAAATAAACTATTATAAATGAAATTAATAACTATTTAAAACCAAGTTCTAATTATTCTAAACATAGTGCACACAGTCATAATATTATTAATAATTGTAAGAGGAACTTACAGCGAATGCTGTATTCATAATATGGCATTTCTGAGGGAAGACAATGGGGAATTTTGCTTTCCTAATCAGCATGTAGTATATGGACGTATCCAAATGCTGCATAAAAAATTGACATAACTTATTTCAGTTACAAACTAATTAAATAAATAACAGTAATAGGAAAACAATGTAAAATTGGATGCCCATATCGTGTCACTTAACCAACTCTCCTCGATCATGAGCTCAGTAAACCATTTTTTGTTTGCCTCACAAGTTCGTAACTGAAATATATCGTTATCTGTTATATTTTTGTAAAAATAATCAAATTCTTCCTCCAACTCAGCAGCCAATCCTCATTTCGAATTGAATTTAGTCGGCAGCTCAGTCGGGGCCTTAGGTATCTTGGAAGTGGGATCAGTGTATGGAGACATGTGATACTTGCTGACCTTCACAACCCTCTTTGGCCCTACTTGCATTGCATCATCAGGTATGGCTGTCTTTCTTAAAAACTCTTTTAACTCGGGACTGGCGATCACATATGATGTATCTACTGATAACGGCTTTGGTGGCGTGTACAAAGTAAGATCAGTTGATGGACTAACATTTGCTACCTTCTCTTCATCATCTGCTTCAACTGGGTCACTTTGAACTACCTTCTTCGCATCTCATGCTTCCACAGTCTCACTTTGGACTACCTTCTCTGCATCTCCTGCTTCCACAGTCTCAGTTTGGACTACCTTATCTGCATCTTTCGCTTCCGCAATCTCACTTTGGACCATCTTCTCTTCATCTTCTGTTGCTACATCCCCACCTACATTGTCATCAGGAAACTCCTCCTCCACACCATTTATCACCTCTTCCAGTATATCGTCAGCCTCCTTCTTCTTTATCTGGTCCTCCCTCATCACCTTTCTCTTCTTCAATGTTTTTATCCTTCGAACTCTTCTTGTAGAGTTGGTTCAGCTGCTTCAGCAAAATGTGGTTGAACAAACCTTGGTGATGTCCTCCTTTCAAACATCACACTAGGGTTAGGGGTCCTCTTCTTTGGCGTGGCCTTTGAAGTATATTTTGGATATGCCTTCTTCTCTATACTCCTCTTCTCCAATACCACACTCCCCACCTTCTTCACATTGGCCACCTTCTCAATCTTCTTCAACTTCTCCACCTTATCGAGATTCTTCGCCTTTTTCTCCAACAAGGTATCCTTTTCTTCACCTCTAACAAGGGATTGAATCTCTTTATTCATCTCATCCATTTTCCTCAATATCATTCTTCCTTTTAGTTTCAGTTTCTTATCCATCTCTTCTCCAAGGCTGATAAATTTTGAGATATGGTCTTCCTAATTTCATTAACTGAATCACCTTGTAATTTAACATTTCATAAATGACACTGATCCTCAAAGAAAGAAAACATTTAGAACTAAAAACTTCTAAACATAATAAGAGAAAATATCAACAAAAGTTAAACTGTTCCAAAAAGAATATGACACTGTTGTCAACATAAATAGATTGTTATCAACATATGATGTACTATTCCAAACATAAAAAAACTATTCTCAACATAAGTAAAAATGTTCCAATCCAAAAAGCAAACTGATCCAATGTAAAAACAAGCTGTCCCAAAATAAAATAAAACTATTCTCAACAAACATATAGTACTTATAAACAACTGAAAAATAATACTTCTAAACTGAAAGATGCTCTTGCAAAAAGTGTTACAAAATATGTATAACACATCATATCATTTATACACACCAGCGATGCTTCATTTTTTGTGTCTTCTTTGAGACTTTCAGGTTGATGGGTTTGCTTTTTGTGCTTTGAAGCCTTAAACACTGGTGGCTTTACACGTATGCATACACTGGCATCAATCAACTGTGTGTATTGCTCCTCCATCTCAGCCAATGAGGGTAACAGACTTTCATGCACGTCAAACTCATCATTGTCAAGCACATGATCAATTGCAGCAGGCTTGGGGGATACAGTTGGAGACCACTTCAACATTTGTGGATGTTGGCTTTCATCTTTCACAGCAAAAGTTTCACCGAATTGTGGGACAGCCTCATAAGCCCATATCTGAAGCAAAATAATGTTCCAAGTGTCTAATTTCAATAAATATAAAGGCAAAACCATATGTTAAGCCCTTAAAGTTGTATCATATTTCCTATTGAGCCCCTTAACTGCTATTTGTTCCTATTGAGCCCTCAATCTATGCGACTGTGATAAAATAAACCCTTACCACGGTGGCCCAGTGTTGCGTGGCTGCACGCGCCACCTATGGTGCGTCCCAACATACTTTTTTTGGTTTCACAAAGGATAAAAGCTTAAAAAAATTAAAAATTGAAAAGAAGCTTTTTAGGGTTTCAAATAAACCCCATTTCCATTTCTTCCTCTCATCTCTGCCGCAACTTCTTTCAATTCTTTCCTCATCTCATCTCTGCTAATGTCGACGATGTCAAATTCCGATGAAGATGAGAGGGATTCTGGAGATGAGTTACCAACATTCGACGATTTACTCGTTGATGCGACAGTGCTCAGTGAGGAGGATGAAGAAGAGTTGGTTGTAGCGAGGGAAAATGTAAGAAAATATAACCTCCGAACTAATCTTGCTGCTGAGGTGAATGTTGATGTTGCAGAGGTGAGTTTGGATGATGTTGAAGTGACTGTGACTGATGAAGCTGAAAAAGAAGAAACTGGAGAACAAGCAGAATGCTCATATGATTTTATAAACCTCCGCAATCTAATGTGTTAAGATTCAAATAAGTTAACTATTTTTGTGCATCAAAGTGTCACTGATTGTTAATTTTCAACTGCAAAGAATGAAAAACTCTAAAAAATGTTTTGATAAGAAATTATTACACTCATCGTGAAAGTTTTAAGCAACCTTGTCTTGATTGCTTGTAACATATAAAACCAAAATTTTTGATTTTATAAACTTCATTTTGTTTATGTTCCCAACCATTTTCATTTTTGTTGGCTTAAACACTGATAATGACACACTTACACTCATCAACTTCATAAATTTGATAGTAAATACCCCACAATCCGAAGTGAAATCTACAGGGTCGGAGTTGTTTTGAAACAATATCCACATATGGTTCAAGTATGCCTAAATAAATAACTTAAAGTTAGATTCATGAAAAATTAAGTTCAAAACATATGTAATAGTAAATACACAATTTTAAACCGAACATAAAACTCTTCTAAACCAGCTCTAAACTCATTCTAAACCTTATGTTGAAGTATTCTAAATCATAATATAACAGTTCAAAATATATAGAACATTAAATATACATTTATAATTGAACATAAATTTGTTATGGACTCATTCTAAACCTTATAATAAACATTTATAACAACTTAAAATAAATGTGCTCGACATGATGTGACTATTTCGGGGAAGAAAGATGGGTGGTTGGCAGATTTGTCTTCTTGATCATAAATTGAACATAAAAAAGTTTGTTCCGAGACTATGATATCTTTGATTTTTCCACTTTTGTATATGTAGCTTATGTCATACTTTTCACACTCTCCAAAATATCAAATCATCATGCTGACCTTAGTCCTACATACAAAAATGTATACTTTATTCTCAACAAAATGATTCAGTTATAAATAGAAATAAGTTATATTTTAAATAAAAACTATATAATTCTAAATATAAATTATCATCGTTCTAAACCAAAAAACCATCATTCTAAACCAATTAATCACTATTATAAACCAAAATTAAAACTATTCTAAACCAGGAACATAGTACCTTGGAAATAATGTTCTAAATTGAAAATAACAATGTTCTAAACATAAATTAATACTGTTCTAAATCAATATGATATTGTTGTAAAATATATTATGATAAAAGTTTGAAACACAAAATGATATTGTTCTAAACGACAAACCTAAATATATTGTTATAAGCTATTATCAAAGCGAAACTCTATTTGATTTGTCCTAAACAATATGCTACTTTTATGTCTTTAATCCTATTTGATAATAGCTTATAACTAAGCGAAATTCTTTTAAACCAATATGATATTATTCTAAACTATATTATGATAAAAGTTCTAAACACAAAATGATATTATTCTAAACCAAATTAATTAATTACAATGTTGACAAAATAATACAATGTTTGAAACTGAACATGATTTCATTCGAAATAACTGTAATCTAACCAATAGTAACATTGTTATAAACATCAATAACACTATTCTACACTGAAAGTAACACTATTTTAAACACTATGATATTCTGCAAAAGAATGTAATTTTAGCGAGGATTCTTTGTGCTGCTTCAATTTTGTACTTGATTTTGATTGTATCCTGCAATACAAAACATTATCATAAACTCTTCAACAATTAAATCATTCTAAACTTAATATGTAACTATTATAAACCCATAATGTAACCATTCTAAACTGAAATATAAGTATTCTAAACCTAAAACGTAAAAACTGAAATATAACTTTTCTAAACTCATTGTTAAACTATTCTAAACCGAATATATATAATTATTCTAAACCTACCATGTAATTATCATAAATATCCAAAACAAAACCTAAACACTGTCCATCCCTCAGCTTAAAAACCTAAACAGAACATAACTAACTAGTAAAGTGGACATGCATTTTCAAAGAGAAAAGATTGAACAATGAACCGACCTTCTATAGCATAAATGATGAACAACAGTCGCAGCTTGAAACAAATTTTCCTGTCGACTACGGTTGCATCTCCTTTCTTGATATAATTTAATATTTGAACCGTTCGTGCTCTTTTGGGGAAGAAGAAGGTTGAAGTGAAAAACAAGAAATTGAGAAAAGAAGATGATTCAAGAGAGAAGAAGAAGAACACAGAAGAAAGAAGAAGGTTCAAGAGAGTGAACAAGGTTCAAGAGAGAGAAGAAGAACATGAGAGAAAGAAGAAGGTTTAAGAGAGAGAAGAGAGGATGAAAGAAGGCAGAAGGTAGAACATGAGAGATAATGAGTTTGGAAAGTGTGCAATTATATTTTTGCGTTTTTTTTATATTACATATTTTTATTTTATTTGTTTTTAATTATATTATTTAACGAAAATGATATGTAGCCCATTGCTTGGTGACCCATGGTGGCCCATGATTAGTTGAAGCTGAGTTGGCGGTGCCATATCATGATCACAGCTAGATTTGTTGACTATGTAGTTGACTGATTTTTAGGGCACCGTTTGAATTTCAAATGAGCATTTATGTCTCTCTTTAATTTGTCTCTCTACGATATTCAGTGTGTAAGAGTTGCTACTGTCTCTCGAACAAGCTCTCGTCTCTACTTTACATCGTCTTTGCATCTAAAAACTTACAGATCTATCACCGTGAGCTTTCATCTCTGATTGAAGTCGATTTTACCACCATTTCCCCACATCCATCATTTTTCAGATCTCTCACCGTGAAGATGGCCGATGGGTATATTTTTTGTAAATCTTGAATGTTTTTTCTTGTTTTTCTGTGATTTTTGGATTTGGGATTCAATGGATGAGCTTGACGTTTCTTTATTTTTTTCACAGAATAGGTGCGATCGGTGGTTGCTTTGGTGAAATCGATGATTATCATAGCCCTCCTCTGGTCGGGAATTTTCCCGATGTTGTCGGTGATGGATGTGGAGATATTACCATTGCTGTTGGAATGGTTTTTGACAGCGAAGTTGATATTTTTCAGCTGTACAAGAAATATGGTGAAGTTAATGGATTCCCGGTGAAGCGTAGAACGTCAAACAAGGACAAAGATGGGATCTGCAAGTTTGTGACATTTACTTGTGCAAGAGCAGGTGAAGTTTGTGACGTTTTTTTTAGCATTGTTAGTGGGTTTGTGTTTCTTTTGCAGTACACAACACAAGCTTTTTTGTTCAAATCAGTGTAATATTCCATTAGTAATAATCAATGTAATTTAATAATATATTGTTTTAAACATTGGATTAGATGTTTCATCTGATGTTTGGTTCTCTGTTTTTTAATGTCAGGCAAGCTAATAAGCCGGTCAAAGAATGTTAGAAACCACCGTTCCTCGCAAAAGATTGGATGTTTTGCTAGGCTAAGATCTCGTGCACTTTTAGGGGATAAATGGGAGATTACTATTTTTGAAGACGAGCATAATCATCCATTGAGCCCTAGTAAGTCTAGATTTTTTACATGCAATAGGGAAATTAATGCTCATGTTCAGAGGCAGTTAATCATAAATGATATTGCTGGGATTAGGCCAAATAAGAGTCATAGTGCACAAGTTATTGCTGCTGGAGGTCACGAGAATTTATGTTTCTTGCAAAAGGACACTCGTAATCTAGTTGCCAAAGTCAGGCGGATGCGAATGGGCGTGGGTGATGCTATTGCAATTCAGAATTATTTTGCTAAGATGCAATCTAAGAATGAGGGTTTTTTTTCTTTGATAGATTGGGATGAGGAAGGGAGGTTAAGTAGTGTTTTTTGGGCTGATCCTCGTAGTAGGGCTGCTGCTCGTGAATTTGGTGATGTTATCACTTTTGATACTACTTATTTGACAAACAAGTATGACATGCCATTCGCTCCTTTTGTGGGTGTCAATCATCACGGTCAGTCCATACTACTTGGGTGTGGTCTAGTTTCTAATGAAACTACGGAGACATTTACTTGGTTGTTTACAACATGGCTTGCATGTATGTATGATGTTGCTCCACTAGGAATAATAACGGATCAAGATAGAGCTATGCAAAATGCAATTGAGATCGTTTTCCCTAATGCTAGACATAGGTGGTGTTTATGGCATATTTTGAAGAAAGTTCCTGAGAAGCTTGGTTCATTCAAGGAATACAATCGCATCATTGTTGTTTTGGGGAATGTTGTTTTCGATTCCCATACCATAGACGAGTTTGAATGTGGATGGAATTCGATGGTTTCAACATTTCATTTGGAAAACAATAGTTGGTTAGCCTCTTTGTATTTGGATAGGGTGAAGTGGGTTCCAGTATACGTGAAGAAAACATCCTGGGCAGGTATATGATAAGCATTTGTATTCCGTTTTTTAATGAGGAGATTCATTTATTTTAATCAATGAGTTCTGAAATTCAACTGATTAATATCAATGGTTCTGATATTCCATTGATATTAATCAATGAAATGATCAATGATTTATGATTTCTTTGCCTTATTTACTTATCAGGGATGTCAACAACTCAGAGGAGCGAGAGTATGAATGCATTTTTTGATGGGTATGTGCACTCGAAAACATCATTGAAGCAGTTTGTCGAGCAATATAACAACGCATTGCGAGACAAGGTTGAGAAAGAAACTCTTGCCGATTTCAATTCATTTAACAAGCAATTGCAATGGGTGACATCTTTCGATATGGAAAAGCAAATTCAAAAACTATACACTGAGTCGAAGTTTAAAGAGTTTCAGGAGGAGTTATGTGGGATGGTTTACTGTGGGATTGTGTCTATTGAGTCCATTTTTGATTTTACAGTTTTCAATGTAGAGGAGGATATTGCATATGGGGGGAATTGTAGGAAGAAAGTTATGTTCAAGGTGCTGTGGGAGGAAGCCACTTTGTCAGTGAATTGTGTGTGTTGCAAATTTGAATTTAGAGGAATGTTTTGTAGGCATGCCATTGTTGTGTTGGTTCGCATGGGTCATTATTTACTTCCAGAGAAGTACATATGTGACAGGTGGAGGAAAGATTTGAGGAGATGTCACTCTCGTGTGAAGATCAATTATGATGGATGGATTGCAACAACAGAGCAGCGTCGTTATGATGAGCTTTGCACATTGTTTACAAATGTCGCGGACTTTGCTGCAACATGCGATTCCAAGTACAAATCATTGAAATATTGGCTGGAGAATGAAACTAAGACCATTGCACACTCATCAGCTGATTGCTCGGTGCCAGTTTCAAATGTTAAGGATCCACTAATCAAACGAACAAAGGGGCGTCCTCGGTGTGTTAGGAAGGAAAAAATTTTGAAGAGGAAACGCGAGGTCAAAGGAAATTCAGATGCTACTAACTCATCGACACAAATGTCGATTGGCCTCGATGATATATCGGTATACATATCTTTGTAGTGTTTTTTAATTAGTTGAATGTTGTTGCCGCTGTTTTGAATACATGAATGATAATTTGATTACTAATTTTTTAACAGGAAGGATGATCGATTACAGTTTCAAGTATGGCGAGGATGGAGTTCATTATCATCCATTTAATCATATGGAATTCATGAATTTGTTTTCTGTATTTCTTATTATGTTTAAGGTTGGTTACAATTTGACAATGTTTGTTGATGTCATGTTTTGTTTCCAGTTTATTGCGACATCTATTTCTTCTTACACGTTTAATATATAGCTAGTAGGCAGTCTTGTCTCACAACCAGGGAGGCATGTCATAAATTAATTAACGGCAGTACTTAGGGTTTTTTTTTGGATCCATTGTTTTTAATAAATGGATTAAAGGATTTCTTCGCCTTATTCAACAGAAGCCATTGTTAATAAGCAATGGAATAATTTTATTATTCCATTCCGCTGGTGACATCATTCATTCAATTGGATTAACAAAAGACATTGATAATAATCAATGTACTATTTTCATTCCTTTGATTTTTATCAATGAAATTATCCATTCCACTGATTAAAATATTCACTGGCTTGATAAACTGATAAGGTTAACCATATATTCCATTAATCAATATCAGTGGAATATTATATTAATACAGTTCACATCTGATTAACTGATTCAACCATATACAAAACGTTTTTGAATCAGTTCAAAAAGTGCATACACGTCGACGTCTTCAATGCATTAATATTTAAAGTTAGTAGATTCAGCTTCTACTCTGCAGCTGTAGCTCTTGTCGATAACATCATCGCTGCCTTGTAAACATTTTCATTCCACGAACGGCCACAGTCATTCAGAAAGTCATGCAGAACATCTGATCGGTACCTTGCAATGTCATCCGGTGTAATCAAGTTCGGGACACTCATGTTTTTGAAGATGGTATCCATGATAAACATGACAAAAATACCACAGTCTAAGCTGCCATAAGAATAAATCAGATAGTTGATGTGCCAAAGTTAAATGTGACTCCAACATCAATAATTAGATTTTACATACCTCCCCGAACTCTGTTGTGGCGAATCGAGGAAAGTGATGTTGCCTTTTGGTATGCATTTAAGTTGGTCTGGCATCTATTTCTTCTTACACGTTTAATATATAGCTAGTAGGCAGTCTTGTCTCACAACCAGGGAGGCATGTCATAAATTAATTAACGGCAGTACTTAGGGTTTTTTTTTGGATCCATTGTTTTTAATAAATGGATTAAAGGATTTCTTCGCCTTATTCAACAGAAGCCATTGTTAATAAGCAATGGAATAATTTTATTATTCCATTCCGCTGGTGACATCATTCATTCAATTGGATTAACAAAAGACATTGATAATAATCAATATACTATTTTCATTCCTTTGATTTTTATCAATGAAATTATCCATTCCACTGATTAAAATATTCACTGGCTTGATAAACTGATAAGGTTAACCATATATTCCATTAATCAATATCAGTGGAATATTATATTAATACAGTTCACATCTGATTAACTGATTCAACCATATACAAAACGTTTTTGAATCAGTTCAAAAAGTGCATACACGTCGACGTCTTCAGTGCATTAATATTTAAAGTTAGTAGATTCAGCTTCTACTCTGCAGCTGTAGCTCTTGTCGATAACATCATCGCTGCCTTGTAAACATTTTCATTCCACGAACGGCCACAGTCATTCAGAAAGTCATGCAGAACATCTGATCGGTACCTTGCAATGTCATCCGGTGTAATCAAGTTCGGGACACTCATGTTTTTGAAGATGGTATCCATGATAAACATGACAAAAATACCACAGTCCAAGCTGCCATAAGAATAAATCAGATAGTTGATGTGCCAAAGTTAAATGTGACTCCAACATCAATAATTAGATTTTACATACCTCCCCGAACTCTGTTGTGGCGAATCGAGGAAAGTGATGTTGCCTTTTGGTATGCATTTAAGTTGGTCTGGCATCAAGCTGTTGTAGTGGAATATCTGAAATGAAATAAAAAAAATAAAACTAAATATAAACATCATTTTTGGGGTTGAGTTTATGAGATGTGGCTTACAAAGTCAGTTGCATCTTTTAGGTAAGGATCCTTCGAATTCTTATTCCTAGGCAGCAACAAGTTGTAATGCGTCCATGTTCCATCCCACGTGTCTCGCACAAGTAAAGTCCAATGATCTGCATTGACTTTGTTGCCCTTAGCATGGATAGGGAAAATGAGGTATCTGTAGTCATTATGCACCTCAATAGCTTTGTCCGTGATGTTCTTTTTGAAGGCATCGATTTTTCTCATCCGAAGGAAGGCCTGAAAATGAAAAAAAAATTCAGCAACTATTGTTTTAGTTCATTTATACATATATATTGTATGACTTACCATACTACTACTCGTGAATGCAATTGATTTCCCGAGTTTATTCTGTTGAGTGTCTTCCACTGTCTCTTTCTTGCTCAGCATTAATATCTCACTATATGAATCGATGACCTGCATTATCAAGTAATTAGACTGATTATGTCCATTCATTAGTGGAAAAAGTGTAGTGTGTACGTAGTATTATATCTTACATTATTGGACGCCATATCTCCCCTAGACAGAGCAACCGCATCAGCGTAGCTCACGGTGTTCTCGCATGACCAAATAATGGTGCTGCATAAAAATAACAATGGAGTATGTTTATTCCACTAATTAATATAAATAGTGTTAACATAATCCTTTATTAATCCCTAATGTAACATTAGTATAACATTGATTATTTCAAATGGAATTAGCAAAATGAAACTATTCTCATATAAAAACAATGGAACCTATATATGCCATTGGTATATTAACAAAGGAATGCCAGTTCCATTAATAATACCAATGGCATATAGTATTCCATTACTATTTAACAGTGGAATTCCAATTCCACTCACACACATCGCATTAAATTCATCAATTGCCATAATGAATAACAAATGAATGCCAATGGTATTTTACCATCAATGATGATTGATAGATGAATGACTTACTCGTTCGACCCAATAGCATATATTTTCAGCATCTTCTCCTTGTCCTCCGGCAAGATGAATTTGTTCTCGTTATATTTTGCTGGCAGTGACCTTGCCTTCTTTTTTGATTGACATTCTTGTAGCTGGTCCACATCAATGGGTGGTTCTTCTTCATTTGTGGCAGGCCTCTTTCCTCGTGTTTGTTTATTTTTTCCCGCATCGCTTTCTTTCTCTCCCCATTCGTAGTCAAAGTCTGAATCTGCAGTCTTTTTTTCATTCCTTTGCTTTTGTTTCAAACGTTGTATCATTGATGGCGGAGTTCGTGCGACTCTTCCCCTTGCTTTGGATGCTACTATTCTTGCGTTTCTGGTTCTCGTGTTTATCAGATCTCCCCCTGTACTTATCAGGCTCTTGCTTGATTTAACAGCCTCATCAGCAAATGGTTTTGTCTCACACTTAGATTCCGCAGTTGGAGGAGTAGTATTTATTCTTCGATGTAGTTCTTCCTGCAGTTCTTTCCTTTCATTTTCTAACTTCAATAGATTGTCATCAAGTGTCTGCATTTTAAGTTCAAGTGCAGAATTACAATTTGCCATTTCAAGGACTACTCCTTTCTGTATTTCCAGCTCTTTGTTTAGCTCTATCTTGTCAGATATCAAGATATCAATCTCTGCCATCAGCTGCGATCGTTCTACCTCGTTTGCAATGTATAAGACAGTGTCTTCTTTTCCAGTCATGTGTCCCTTCAATCTTTCTAATTCATCAGATAAAGCAGATTTGCTACTGTTTGCTGCAAGTAGCGCATCTTCTACTACCCCAAGCTGGTATTTCAGTACTTTATTCTCATCCATCTGCGTATTCAATGCACATTTCAAATCTTCCACATTAGTTGTTGCCATACCTCTTTCGTGTTCCAATGTTTTAATCAGGTTATGCGCTTCATCAAGTTTGTTCCTTGTCATTTCGAACTCTTGCTTTTCAAAACTTCTTTCATGCTCCATGTTTTTCACTCTCATCAGAAGATCTTCTACTTCATTTCTTGTTTTGCAAATATCTTCAGCAACTTCACCACCATTATTTGTCAATTCTCCGAGGACAGTGGCTATATTGTCGTATGAGACATCAAAATTATGGTCTTCACGTACTTCCTCACTGATTTCTGGTGTCGTGTAGTGTCTTCCATCCGCATCTTTTTCGGTGCAGTGATGGCAATCTGACTCAATTCCTCCAGAATTTCCAACAACCATCATACCAGTGTTGTCATTTGCAGTTTGCCCTTCAACTGCAACGGTGAATTCCGGCCGTTCGTCAGCATTGTTCATCTCAAGCTCGACAGGTAATTCATTTGCATCTTCAACAGCCTGTTCAATAGCGTCCCCAACTTCTTCCTCGATAGAATCTGCAGCACGTTGTTCAGTACGACTACTTGTATTCCCTTCAGTGGGGTTCCCATCGACTTCAACATTAACCTCAAATGTTTCAGAAGGCACATAATTAGGAGCAAGTAGTTTGTCCTCTATATCACTGGACTGCAACTCATCCTCGTGTACCTGCGAGGTCAATGCATATATGAAGGTCATTGGTAATTACCAATGGAATAGACAATGCTGGTAAATTTTTAATACATTTACCTGCGATTTTTTCAACGTCGCAATGTATATTTTATGAAAATCTTTTCTTGGCCACTTCTTGGAGTTCCATTTAAGGAATCTTGGGAATATTGACTCGTCAATCGGTTTGAAGATTTTCGTATGTTCGCAAAACCAATACTGCAAGAGACAATAACATTAGTAAATAAATATCATTAGTGGGTTCAAATTTAATTTGTTAATCAATGGCAATATCTTACCGTCAATACACAAACACACCCAGTGACTTTTACGGGATTGCCTGCATACTTCTTAATTGATTCCATCAGGTAGCTAGCTATTGCACGTGACCAATTATACGTCCTCATTTCATCCACATTGTAGACATACTGAATTAAAGCCCATGGCAAAGTATCACCACTTGTCGAGAAAAACAGCGTTAAACAGATATATAGGCTCAGCAGTCTTGCCACATCAATTGCGTCGTTCTTCGTACAACCTGCCATCGCCTTAGACGGAGCTGCTTTTATGTTTCTAGACCTCATGATCTTCTCATCTTTGAATCTATCCCTAACAAATTCTAGGTGTTCTGGCTTAGGTTGTCGTGCCAAATTCATCAATTCATTACCCGAAGAAATACCAAAAACAAGAGCCACATCATGTTCAGAGAGTCGAACCTTCTTTTTCGCCAAAATAAAAGCTTCTTCACGGACATCATACGTATTTATGATTGCACAAAGGTTCTCATCAGTCTTCCTAAGCTTGATAGTTGGTACTGTCCCAATCCATTGTTTGAAGATGTGCCAGAAAGGTGTTCTTCGCAGCAACTCCAGATGTTCTGCTCGGAATTTTAAGCTTGTGATCAACTTTCCAATACCCTCCAGATTAGATTTGTATTGCAGTGGGTAGACTGTTTTTTTCTCCACCTCAAACTTCTTCTTTTTTGGGCTGCATCTCCTTGGTTCTGCCACCTCAACCATCTTCTTCTTTGGTGTGCTTTTCTTTCGTTTTGCCATCTTGTTTACCTATGACATTCGTGCAAAAGTAACTTACCATCTAATTGCATTTGATATCCCACTAAATTCATCAATTGTCATGTCAATGCCATACTCAAAATCAATGTAATCTACCTATGCCATTGATATGTTAAAAAATAAATACCAATTACATTGATAAAATCAATGACATATAGTATTCCATGTCAACGCCATAATGAAAATTAATGGAATCTACATATGCCATTCATATTTTACCAAATGCATTCCAAATCCATTAAATAAAAACAATGACATAATGTGTTCCATTGATTTTAACAATGGAATTCAGTTTTCATCCACACACATTGGGATTCTCATACTCACCCAACTAGTTTCTTCTACTCAAAGTTTCCTACTGCATTTTATAAAATAATGGAATCAACACACATATCCAGAACTAGTTTTCGTACTGATAGAAACCAAATACCCAACAATCATAAAATTGTTATGCGCCACTTATTTCAACAACAAACAGGAAAAAATGGAATACCTTCGTTTAATGGAGTCGACTCAGGCAGGGGATAGTCACGCCGTACGTCTATAATGAAGAAATAAGGAAATACGATTTATGATACTACAAGTACCTCAAAATCGATACGGGGAACAAGCTAACCTGGTGTTCTTTACCCTCGTCCCCTCGAGGAAAGCTAATCTCATCTAAAACCGAATGGAACTTCGTCGCCGCCCTAGTCGGAGTTCGATCGGCCGGCGAAACTGATATCTTCAGAAGGATTTTTGTTCCCGAAGTCTAGAACCACCAGTGAGGAGTGACACTGAGTTGATTTTTCCCTCTCAAATGTCAGACTAGTATTGGGTTTCGATCCATTTTTTTCAATTTCAAAAATGCCAGTCACACGCTGAGTCATCTGCCATGTAAGCATGGGCTACCATGGGCCATTAACTGGTGGGCTACCTAGCACTACTGATTATTTAATGTTTTGGAGGGAAATGAATTTTAGGGGTAAAAATGACATTTTTTTGAGGTAAAAGAGTTAAGGGTGCATTTGGTATGGCTGTTTTCAGCCCATTTTATATTTTGTATTTTTAAAAATAAAGAAAACATGTTTGGTTTGTCTTTTTGTAAAATTCATTTTCAAAAATAGAGGTGGTGTTTGGTAAACCATTATAAATAGCATATAATACAGCATATAACATGTAAGCTACATATTATTGTTAACCTAACCAAACAACAATTCAGCATTCAGCATATTAATTAACATTTTTACTTCTAAATTATGACATTCTCAAAATGTCATTTTACTAGCATTTTTTGGACACTTATGCATGAAATGTCCAAATTACCCCTACACTCTTAACTAATGACGAGTTTACCCTGCACGTACGGATGAAAACCAATTATTTTATTTAATAATATATTCATTTATATTTAATAATATATTAACATTTTTACTAACATATTTAATTATTTATATTTAATAATATTTTTATTTTTAAATAATATATTAAATTATATTTACTAATTTATTTATTTATATTTACTAATCTATTATTTATTTATATTTAATAATATATTAACATTTTTACTAACATATTTAATAATATTTTTATTTTTAAATAATATATTAATTATATTTACTAATTTATTTATTTATATTTACTAATCTATTATTTACTTTTATTTAATAAAATATTCATTTATATTTAATAATATATTAACACTTTTACTAATATATTTAATTATTTATATTTAATAATATATTTATTTTTAAATAATATATTAAATTATATTTACTAATTTATTTATTTATATTTACTAATCTATTATTTATTTATATTTAATAATATATTAACATTTTTACTAACATATTTAATTATTTATATTTAATAATATTTTTATTTTTAAATAATATATTAATTATATTTAATAAAATTTAAGAAAATGTTAAATATTAATAAAAAAATTGTATAAAAAATATATAATATTTTAATATTATTAAAAATGTAAAGATTATTTTTAAAAAATATAAATCTATTTTTTAATTATTTGTGTTAATACCCCTACATGTAATTAGCCACAGCATTTATACTAGCATATATGCTTTTCTCTGAAAAATCTAACCAAACACCCACAGTGTTTATAACAACATATATGTCAGCATTTCAAGCAGCATAAAACAATCAATATACAAACTAAATTATATGTTACTGGTAAAATTGTTTACCAAACGCACTCAGAAAACACCTCATAACGTAAAACACAAAATAGGATTTTGACGTTTTAAACTTTTTTTGTCAAAACACGGAGAATCCCAAAACACGGGATTCTCCGTCTTCGTAAAATCGTCTCCCTTAAATCGTCTCCCTTCCCCCTTCTAAGTTTAGCGCAACGGACACTTCTCCATCGCCATCTATCTCTGCTTCAGGTATTCTCTCTCTACTTCATCATCTCTGCATCTATCTCTGCTACGGTTCATCAACTTGATCATCTCAATCTTTTCTTCATCATCTCAATCTCTCTATTTTGCAGAGTTGATAACTGGTTAGGTCATCTTCGCATCTTTTGAGATCTTTCTTTGATATCAGGCGTGTCCTTTATTAGATTTGACAATTCCAATTTCATTTTCGATTTCGAGTCTTTTGAGATCTTTTATGTGTTAGTTTTGTTTTCAATGGAGATTACTGGAATACTTGTACTTGTTATACTTGTCATTACTATTGACCATAAGACTGGTTTAAGAGTTTATATTTGTCTCAGGTCTAAAAATAGTATCATGAACTCCCTGCTTTCTTTTTTACCTTGATGTCTTGAATTTTAGGGGGCACACATATCAGCAGCCTTGCCTAGAATGCAATTAAATGGCGTTGCTCTTACTAAGGTTGCTAAGATAAAGTTTGTAATTATAATATCAGTTGCTCAATTTGAAGGATCTAAATTTGGACTACCTAACATGGCAGCCACTGCGTTTCTCTGTCTTGGGTGCAAAAGAATTCACTTGCAATCTCAGGATCCAATGGTTACAGCCTGACAAGCAGTTAATAATGCACTAGTTCATAAGTAAAGTTGTTTTTCCTTAATTGTAGAGAATAAGTAAATGGCAAAGGAAAACTCATGTCATGGATTTTTGTTAATGTCTCATATGTGTTCTTGTGGAATAATTCTAAAAACATGAACGTTAATCAAAGTTAATCAGAAGTTGGTTGTAGTTCATACTTTGCTGGTATAGGTTTTCTGTGCACAACCTTGACATGGAAGCTTTTTAATCAAACCCAGTTTATCTTTTGTGAGTATCTTGATGTGCCATCATATTCTCTTGGTACTATGTTTATCATCCTTGTTGGTAGGTTCAAGGACAAGTGACTGGTGTTACTAAAGCAGCTGCCATTTGGGCTGCTTCTCATCTCTGGTGTGTATGACAGCTCTCCTTTTGTTCATTTCTTTTTTCATACTTGGTGTGTATTTGAGTGCACATTACATGTGTAGCATATTATTATGAAATGTTTGTTTTACCAATTATACTTTGCAATGTTTGTTATATAGTTTCATGAGTCTCAAAGTTATTTCTCACTGCATATTTCAAGGACATGAAAACAAATTTTACTTGTGCAATAGGACAATTTAAGGTCACTGGTGTTCCATTGAGGCGTGTCAATCAAGCTTATGTAATTGGGACTTCCACTAAGGATGATCAAAAGGCTGTGGACACACCATTGATCAAAGCAGTTGTAGGAGTTCTAGAATTGAAGATTTACTTGGCTGCTAGGTTCTCTCTCAAGGCAAGCATGAAACCTCACGATTGATCAAAGCAGTTGATGTACTATTCCAATTTTATTTGTTATAAACAGTTGTGTCATTTTAATGGTGTATTTGATCATTGTGCCTTGACATGTGACTGTCTGATTACATGTTTTCTTTTTACCTCCACTACTCCGTTCTCATATGGTTTTAAAGAATTGTGTGTATCAAAAAAAAAAGTTCAAAAATTACAAACCAAATATATTTTTCAATTTTCATTTTGAAAACTAAATTTTCAACTGACAAAATCAAATGTATTTTCAATTTTTTTAAAATAGACACTAAAAATGGAAAATTGAAAATGACTTTAAAAGTCAAAATTCAAAAATTAGAAAATAAACCAAATGGTAAGTTAGTTTTTAAAAAAATTGAAAAACGAGTTAGATTGCTAAATTGACTCTCAACGCGAGTTATATTAGCAAATTTACTAAAATATTTAGAGGTTGTGTTTGGTTAGAGTTTTGAAAACCGTTTTCTGTTTTGAAAAATCAAATCATTGCTTAAAATTCATTTGGTTAACTGTTTTGAGTATTTATTTTTAAAAACAGTTTTCATTTTTCAGTTTTTAAAAACTAGAAAATCAAAACAACATTTTGTTATTTTGTAAGATTTTCAAGTGGCATAATTGTAATTAAGATGAATTTATTTTATTTTTCTCTCTCTTATCTCACTCCCAATGGATTAACGCCTCTCTCCACCGGCATCGTCGTCCGGCCACCGGAAGGTCTTGCTCCGGTGTTGACCCAAAATCACCTTCATTTTGACCCAATTGATGCATTTGAATTTCATTTTGATAAATTTGAGTTTTATTTGGATGAATTTCAATTTCATTTGACTAAATTTCAATTTTAATTTCATGTTTTTCAGTTTCAGAAAACAAAGTCAAATATCACCAACCAAATGAATTTTTTAACAATTTCTTTTCCTAAAAAATATTTCTAAAAACTATACTCAAAATCGTTTCTAAAAACATTAAAAAAAAATAATATCCAAACACACTCTAACATTAAAAAAAAAAAAAAAAGGTCAGAGAGGAAAAACAATTTTGTTTTTGGCGATCGCTCGGCCAAGAGTGCAAGAGGTGGCGATCAAGACCGATTCGGGGGAGCAAACTATGGTTGCTGCTGATACAGAAGGCTCCCTTCCTTCAAAAAGACCTAGAGGGAATGTTGTAAGACAAAGCTTTGTCGAGACTGGAGATGATGAAGATAGGGTTTCAGCAAAGAGAGGAAGACCAAAGGGTTCAATGAAAGCCACGGTCCCCAAAACTCAGAAGAAACCTGCAGATATTGAGGGTGATGAAGGAGGAGATCGGGCAGTGTTGAAGAAGGAAAATGAGATTCTGGTTTCAAAGAAAGGGGGATCTTCAGGTTGCAGTTTGAGGGCTGCCAAAGTTCCTGAAAAGGGAGAATATTCCAAAGTGAGTACATTTGCACTTTTTCTTGATCTTTGTTGATGATGATGAACTAAAACTAGTTTAATTAATGGCTTTGGAATGACAGTCTGTAGAAGCGCATTGTTTAATGTGCCATCAGTGCCAGCGGAACGACAAAGGACGGGTCGTTCGTTGTGGAAACTGCCCTTCAAAACGATACTGCATCCCTTGCTTGACCAAGTGGTACATGTTTTCCCTGTAACGATCATATCTATTTCTTGTCCTTTATCAATATATCCATTCTGTTACTGGTGGTATTGTTGTCATTGTTACTTTGTCGAGTCTGATGTTTTCCTTTTTTCAAATCATTTATTAATGCTGCAATTTCGTTTTGAATTTTGGGACTCTTTCTTGGGATTGATTTTATTGATGTATCATACTATCATGTCTTGTTAATGCCTTACTGACCAAAATGAAGCGATGCCCTGTATTGCATTGCATTTAATGATCAATATATATTACCAACATGTTTCCTCTTTGTGGTAGTTTTATTTACTGATAATTTGGAAACAATTATTTCTTAAATGTTTTCCCTTGAATTTAAGAATGAAATTTGCTGAGAATGTTATTCTCCCTTGAAATTGTTCTATTTTTTCTCTCCCTTTTACTTGTATTAAAGTTGGATACATCAGAAGTGAATGGCGTCCTGATTAGAATGTTATGCACCATGCATTGCTGATAATTTATGTAGCGGCTATATGTTGATTTGTACTGCTAATATTTCATGTCATTTAGATACATTTCATGTCAGATTGGATGATTAATAATCCATCAATTGCCTTCTCTTAAATACTCACGCTTTCCTTAGTTGTGGTTTTATTATGATTTTCCAATAGTATTAGTGATTACCTTGATCATGCTGTAGGTATCCTCAGATAATAGAGGATGAAGTTGCTGTAGCTTGCCCATTTTGTCGTGGAATTTGCAACTGTAAAGCGTGCTTACGTCTGGAATCTGTACCAGTAGAACTCAGTTTTACTTTAATATCACCCCAGATTGCTTGCTCATTTTTCTTTATCAGAAGCATTTGATGTATATAAAACCTTTTTTTATTGTAGAATTTAAAGAATTCAAATTGGAAAATCAGCAAAGATGAAGAAGTTCAGCACTGCAGGTATATAGTACAGTCGCTTCTTCCACATTTGAAGCAGTTAAATAAAGAACAGTTGATGGAGACAGAGATGGAAGCTAAAAGACTAGGTATTATCTTTAAAGCAGGTTTAGTTAAAATCTAATTATGTGTTAAAGGAAAATCTAGTTTAGTTATGGAAAATCTACTAATGTGTTAAAATCTAGTTTTGTTTTAGTTGATAAAGCTTACTGAATGTCTCAATGTTAATTGTTAAACATGTAAGATTTCTTAGTATTTTTGTTTCACTCATTTTAGGTGGTTAATATTGGATCTTTCCTTTTCTCACAAATTAAACTTGAGTTTCTGTTATATTGAAGGAAAGCAGTTGGTTGTTCTTAGGGTTACAGAATCTTTTTCCTTTTGTGTGTGCACTAGTTTGAGTGCATTTATGTGTTTTCACTTGTGCAAATGCACAAATTTATAAACATTGGGCTGTTGGCACATTGAAACTATGTTGGAGACAGGAGCCATGAAATTCATGAGGTCATATTTATCATAACTTGTCACTGTTGGGCAGGGGTATTGATGTCAGAGTTAAAGATATCAAAAGCTGATTTGGACCTGGATGAGCGTGTGTACTGGTAAATCCCTATAGTATGCCAGTTACTTATTTTCCTCTGGTTTATACGAAGAACCTTTGTTTTTATTTTCTTTCTTCGGCCAGTGATATATGCAGAACTTCAATATTTGATTTCCACAGAAGCTGCTCAACCTGCTTTTGTAATATTTGTCATATATGTTGCTGGGAAATCCGTAATGGAAACCTGTGCTGCGGTAACCAGGAAAAGGTGATACTGAAGTTTGCTCCCAGGGGGATTGGATATTTTCACAGGATGGAGAGAATTTCAAATACAACTACGGCTGAGGTTGAATTGGCTGATGAGGGAAAAGCTCAATTGGTTGCTGAAACTTGCTCTAGGGATGATGTGAGGTCAGAATCTAATTGGAAAGCCAATAAAGATGGAAGCATACTGTGTCACTGTGGTCATGGGATTCTAGAATTGAAGAGTATGTTCCCTGAAAATTGGGTGGCAGAGTTGGTGAGGAAAGCAGAAGATGTTGCAAAAACTTACGAACTTGTGGACACGGTTAGAATTCCTTCGCTGCAATGTTCGTGCTCTAAAGAAAATGGTGATGTTGACTTGAGCAGTATTAAGTTGCTAAAAGCTTCGAGTAGAGAAGATTCTGATGATAACTATTTGTATTACCCAGAATCCAAAGATATCCAACATGAGGATTTGAAGCATTTTCAATACCACTGGATGAGAGCTGAGCCTGTAATTGTCAGAAATGTGCTAGAAACTGCAACTGGTTTGAGTTGGGCTCCAATGGTCATGTGGCGTGCCTTTCGCCAAATGAAACATGTCAAATATGACCGACTTTTGAATATGAAGACCATTGATTGTCTGGATTGGTGTCAGGTGTGTATTGCTATTATATTTGTTGGTTGGTTTTGACTATAATACAAATTATTATTGACATCTAATAAAAAAATCTAGTATTGTAGCTTCTTTGTGATTACTTTGAGTATTTTATTGTGTGTCTTGTGTGTTCTGGGTTTGTTTACTAACTTTCTTTAAAGAAAAGGAATTTTCATTTTTTCTGATTGTTGTTATGATGATAACTTCAAATTTATTGCTCTTGATACTGCTTCATGAATTCCATTGTGTCTAATGTTGCTGGAGAACATTCTTAAATGCTTTTGTAGTTATGCTACTTTAGCTTTGTGTCATCTAATTTCTATTGGGAATTTCAAACAATTGAAGTTCACTTTCCTAATCTCGTGAGGTAATGGAGTTGTAGTTTTCTTTAGATTCTAAATGGGGTGGGTTGTGGGAGGCTTTATTAAGAGAAATGAACATTGTTTAGTTGTGAAACTACTATGAGAGTAAATGAAATTGGTTATTGGAATTTATATGAACTTTTTTACCATAGCAAAGTTATGGAAATCTTGTAGGTGACTACTATAATAGACCTTTAAAAGTTTGTTGCATAGTTTCTATAATAGACCTTTCCTTCATTTCTTTCTCAAAAACCACAAAATCTGTTAAAAGTTTCTGTTGTGTGATGCAGCTGGCAATGAGGAGGAATTTTATATCTAGTTGTTTTTATTTTTCCATATTGTTTCTACAGTGTTAAACATTTGTAGCTAAGGTTATTTTTGTAATGATCTTGTATTGGGTATATTTTGCTAAGGCTAACTTTGGAGTTCTTTAGTGATTAGTAATTTAACTAGTTTTCCTGTAGGGTGTGCCTCATCTTACGAAAATGTTTTAAATCTTAAGGTTAGCATAACTCTTTTAGTTTCTGCAGCATTAAGGTTTATTGCAAACTGCAAGGAGTTATAATTAAACCAACATTAGTATAAAGTCTATTTGTTTTTATTGTATTACACTACTCTCATACCCTTCTAACTTTCACCTGCCCCCTTCCTCCGCCATCCCCATTCACTTTAGATAATTGAGTTGTTCGTACATACTGTTTTGCTTTTGAAAATTTTAACTGCTGGTAAAGTTCTAAACTGAAAATTGAAATATGCAGGTTGAGATTAATGTCCACCAATTCTTCACTGGCTATTCAGACGGTCGATTCGACTCTGTGGGATGGCCTCAAATACTGAAACTGGAAGATT
Organism: Euonymus europaeus; assembly: GCA_963580455.1. Taxonomy (NCBI): domain Eukaryota; kingdom Viridiplantae; phylum Streptophyta; class Magnoliopsida; order Celastrales; family Celastraceae; genus Euonymus; species Euonymus europaeus. The sequence goes on from OY756962.1 coordinate 9,852,121, forward strand.
GGCCCCCTTCTACTTTTGAGAAAGTCTTGCCTCGTCATGGTGCTGAGTTTAAGTGCTGCATACCTTTCAAGGAGTATACACATCCTAAAAAAGGTGTTTTAAACCTTTGTATTAGACTGCCTGATAAATGTTTGAAGCCTGACATGGGGCCAAAGACATATATTGCTTATGGAGTTGCTCAAGAGCTTGGACGTGGAGATTCTGTGACCAAGCTTCATTTTGATATGTCTGATGTGGTATGCTTAGCCTTTATTTTCACTCGCAAGTTCAAAAGCATTTTCCTGTTGGTTTTGTTGTTTGCTCAAAATGTTATTCTGTCTAAAATGTGATTGTAGCATGGAAATTCACTGTAAAACAATGAATTCATTCTTGTATATAATGCATGCATGCTTAAGCCACCGATGCACCCCCTTTTTACATGCTTATCCATCCTTGCTGGATATTTAAAGATGATACTGTTATAAATTATTCAAATCTCTTAATACCCATTTCAGGTGAACGTTTTGACACATACTGCTGAAGTGAATTTTTCTGCCGAAAGTCTTGATAAAATAGAGGTATTGAAAAAGAAACACTTTGTGCAAGATGAAAGAGAAATTTTTGGAAAGATAGAGGCTTTGGACGACAAAGTTCGCTGTTGCGACGACACTCCTGAAAATGGTAAGGAATTTAGTCTGAAGTTTATGACTAAATAAGAATGAAATTGACTTGTCAGTGACATTAGATATAGATAGCAGTAATGATGGTGGGAAGTCAGTCCCAGTGGAATCCAAAGAAGGTGGCTACACTCCTGAAAATGGTAAGGACTTTAGTCTGAAGTTTATGACTAAAATAAGATTCTATCTGAAATGAAATTAACTTTTCAGTGATATTAGATATAGACAGCAGTAATGATGGTAGGAAATTGGTCAGGGTGGAATCCAACGAAGAAGGTGCTCTCTGGGATATTTTCCGGAGACAAGATGTTCCTAAACTGGTAGAGTATCTTAACAAGCACTTCAGAGAATTTCGGCATACTTATTGTCTTCCAGTGGAAAAGGTAATCATGTGGTGAAATTATTAAAGGATTTGTAGTTGATTACTTAAATCCTATATTTTCTAATAATGCTAACTATATTTTCTGTGCCTGAGTGACACTGGAAGTTTTATTCGATGATACATTGGCATGGGTTATGATATCAGCCATTTTTGGATAAAGTGTTGTCAATTAAATGAGTATGGTTGGTTGGCTGGAGGAATGGTTATTAATTTACGTTTGCAAATTTCCTTGTATTGCCAAAACTGTTTGTGGTGTTTTAATTTACTTATATCTTTGGTTTGTAGGTTTATCACCCCATACATGACCAAACCTTTTATTTGACTCTAGAGCACAAGAGAAAGCTGAAGGAGGAATATGGTTTGAGTCATTTAGCTATTTGTTGCATGGATTTCATATCGTATAAGTGTTGTGTGCAAGAATGCATATATATTCCATGTTCTATGATGCAGGCATTGAACCATGGTCATTTGTCCAGAAACTTGGTGATGCTGTCTTTATTCCTGCTGGCTGTCCTCATCAAGTTAGAAATTTGAAGGTGAAATGCAATTCCTTTAATTTTATTTTTCTATCTGAATGGTGAAATGCGCATATTATTTAAACAGTGGTCCATTGAGATGGTGTATTTTTCTCTCTTTGATGATTTTTATTTGCGGGTAATATGCTTGATGTGCATAACATCTAGGGATAAAATTCTAGAATATGTTAAATAAAGTATTGAACTGAGCGTTTAATGTTCTTATATGTTGTCTTCAGGTCTGGTCTCTGCTACAATTAGTGGATGAATGAACAAATTAAATGTGTATGGTGTGCAAGTTTCTTTATATTAGCTTATATTTTTTGTTTCAATTTTATCCTAGATATATTGAATGAATTTATCAATAATTGTGGTGGTTTGCCTTGTCAATTGTTTTTTGAATATAACTTGTATGACTGTTTCATACAGTCATGCATAAAGGTTGCCATGAACTTTGTCTCGCCTGAAAATGTCAGTGAGTGCATCCGTTTGACAAAAGAATTCCGTTTACTTCCTGAGGGCCATCGAGCTAATGAGGACAAGTTGGAGGTATGCTTTCACCTGCTTTGTGTGCACTTTTATAAGCTTTTGCAGGGTATAGCATTAACCTGTAGAGTTTCCATGGCATTATTAAAGAACATCACCTTCTTTGTGTTAAATTATGCCTCACTTTTTTTTTTCCGTTGTTTCTTCTGGTTGGTAGTATGCTTTGGTTAGTCATCATTTTTTGATTTCCTATCATTTTACTTCAGTCATTTTCGACAGAATATCCTCTCTTCTGTAATAAATAATGATACGGCTGCTTCTAATTGCTAAAAAAGCTATTGAGCTCATTGGCCACTAATGTCATGTGAATTGTAGTTTCTGTTGAACTACCCTTAGTATTCCAGCTCATAAATGAGGTTTCTCGTGCTGTTTGTGACATAAATCTGTTATTCAGTAGTGGATGCTGATGCTGATGCAGTTCATTTGGTAATGCATACAAGAATCTTGCATTTGCTTTTCTTAAATTTCACTTTAGTATTGCACTGGCTGACTTAAAGCTGCTTGTTTTTGCAAATGGCTATTGTTAAAGTGCATTTTCTTAATCTGTTTTCATTTTAATTTCATGGTCATTCATTACATACTAAGTATACTCTATATACAAACATAGACTTATAAGAAAGACTTTAGTACCCTTAACTATTCTAACATTCCCCCTCAAGTTGGAGCATAGATATCAATCATGCCCAACTTGTTACAAATGTAAGCTACCCGACTCCCTGTAAGGGCTTTAGTGAATACATCAGCTATTTGATCTCCAGTCCTAATATGTTTCACAGAGATCAACCCTTTTTGGAGTTTCTCACGAACGAAATGACAATCAACCTCAATATGCTTTGTTCGCTCATGAAACACTGGATTAGAGGCTATATGGATAGCTGCTTGGTTATCACACCACAACCTTATAGGAGTTGAGTCCTTGATACCAATCTCTCGAAGTAAGTGATGAACCCACATAAGCTCACAAGTAGAGTGAGCCATAGCTATATATTCGGATTCTGCACTCGACCGAGCTACCACACTCTGTTTCTTACTTTTCCAAGATATCAAGTTCCCTCCAACAAAGACACAATAACCTGTGGTAGACCTCCGGTCTATTGGACAACCCGCCCAATCAGCATCACAAAATCCTTCTATTCTACTATGACCCTGATCTCCATAAACAATACCACGGCCAAGAGAACTCTTAAGATACTTCAAAATGTGAACAACTGCATCCCAATGAGATGTCCGAGGAGAGGACATGAACTGACTAACCACACTCACCGGAAAAGCAATGTCAGGGCGTGTTACAGTAAGATAATTAAGTTTACCAACCAATCTCCTATACCGTTCAGGATCAGGAAGTAAATTGCCATCTTCATTTGTGAGTTTCACATTAGGAATCATGGGAGCGTCACATGGCCTGACAACAGTTAAACCTGTCTCCTTAAGTATATCAAGAACATATTTTCTCTGAGACAAAAATATACTTTTCTTACTCTGAAACACCTCAATCCCCAAGAAGTATCGAAGACATCCAAGATCCTTTGTCTGAAATTTGGTATGAAGGAAGGATTTCAGAGCAGTGATACCCACACTATCACTTCCAGTAATCACAATATCATCAACATAGACGACTAGAAGAATGCACCCTCGCTCAGAGGTGCGATAGAATACGGAATGATCATGAGCACTCCGCCACATTCCAAACTCAAAGATGACCTCACTGAATCGTCCAAACCAAGCACGAGGAGACTGTTTCAGCCCATACAATGATTTCTGTAGAAAACACACTTTCCCAGACTCCCCCTGAGCAACAAACCCAGGTGGTTGCTCCATGTAGACCTCTTCGGACAAATCACCATGAAGGAAAGCATTTTTAATATCCAATTGATGCAGAGGCCAATGATATGTCGCAGCCAGGGAGATAAACAAGCGAATAGAAGCAAGTTTAGCAACCGGAGAAAAGGTTTCAGAATAATCAATGCCATATGTCTGAGTATACCCTTTAGCAACTAACCGAGCTTTGAGACGAGCCACAGAACCATTCGGATTTACTTTAATAATGAAAACCCACTTGCAACCAATGGCATGTTTGCCCACCGGAAGCAAAACTAACCGCCAAGTACCATTCTCCTCAAGAGCAGCCATTTCATCGTGCATAGTCGTCCGCCACCCAGAATGAGAGAGAGCTTCCGAAACAGACTTAGGAAGAGACACAGAGTCGAGAGAGGTAACAATAGACTGGGCGGTAAGAGATAAACTATTATAAGACACAAAGAAGGAGAGAGGATAAGTACAAGAACATTTACCTTTTCAAAGAGCAATAGGTAAATCCATACTGGAGGCAGGGAGAGAGGAACTCGGATCCAGCGACGAAGAAACTGGTAAAGGGAGAGAATCGAGGTCTGGCTGCGAGGCCACGGGAGGAACCACTACAGGAACCACTTTAGGAAACGGAGTAGGGCGAGAAAATACCTTGGTGATGGGAGGGCGAGGCGATTCAGAAGTACTGGCTGGAGGAAAGGTGCGATAAACAAGAAACTCATCCTCGGGAACAAACACAGGAGTAGAACAATCAGTAACAAACGGAGTAGATTCAAAGAATGTTACATCAGCAGAGATCAAGTATCGATCGAGAGCAGGAGAAAAACACCGGTAACCTTTTTGATGACGAGAGTACCCTAAGAAGAGACACTTCAAGGAACGGGGATCAAGTTTTGAAACCTGTGGCCGAACATCCTACACAAAACAGACGCAACCAAAGATACGAGGTGGAAGGGAAAAAAGAGGACGAGAAGGAAACAAAATAGAATAAGGAATACCACCATCAAGAACAGAAGAGGGCATGCGATTGATCAAATAACAGGCAGTGTTTACAACATCAGCCCAAAATACCTTTGAGATTTTCATATGAAACATTAAAGCTCGTGCAACTTCCATCAAGTGACGGTTCTTGCGTTCAGCCACCCCATTTTGTTGTGGAGTCACTACACATGAGGATTGATGAATAATGCCATTTTGAACCAAAAAAGAATTAAGTGAATGAGAGAAATACTCTTTTGCATTGTCACTGTGTAGGATACGAATAGAAACATGATGTTGGGTTTTAATTTCAGCATAGAAAGCACAAAAGATAGAATATAACTCAGCACGACTTTTCATTAAATATAACCAAGTCACCTGGGAAAAATCATCAACAAAAGTAACAAAGTACCGAAATCCAGACTTAGAAACAATAGGACAAGGACCCCAAATGTCCGAATGAATCAACTCAAAGGGGGACGCAGCCCGTTTATTGACTCGAGGAATATAAGACACACGATGATGCTTGGCAAACTGACATGCCTCACACTCTAACTTAGACACTGAACGTAAGCTAGGACAGAGACGCTTCAATACATTTAACGATGGATGACCAAACTGACAATGCAACTGATAAGTGGAAAGACAACTAATGGAAGCAATGGACCGTGGCACTGGTGAAGAATCAGCAGCAAGCACGTACAGACCATTGGATTCACAACCTTTACCAATAATCTTCTTCATCCCAAGATCCTGAAAAATACAAGAGTCGGGAAAGAAGTGAACAGAACAATTTAAAGCACGTGTAATTTTACTCACTGACATCAAATTAAAGGGAAAATGGGGTAAACATAAAACAGATGACAGAGATAAGGAAGAAGTGGGAGAAGCAGTGCCACTACCAAGAACTGGAACACTAGAACCATCGGCCAGTGTAACACTAGAAGACATAGGAAATGACTGGAATGAAGAAAGGATACCTGTATTACTTGTCATATGATCTGTGGCTCCAGAGTCAATGACCCAATTAGGTGAAGAGGAAGTGAGACATGCAGTTGGGTTACCTGACTGAACAAGAGTGGCACTATGAGGAATTCTGGGTGGCTTGAAACTGGGCAAAACGAGCATACTCGTCAGCAGAAATTACAACTTGACCATCAGAGCTTGCAGTGCGACTAGGAGTGGGTAAGAGACCATCATGGGTAACAACATTAGCCAACCGTGGAGAAGCATTCGGTTTTCCGTTCAACTTCCAACAATTCTTTTTCAGATGACCCTGTTCCCCACAGTAGAAACGAACTCTAGGACCTCCCCGGCCATCGCCATTACGAACACCACCGCGACCACCTCGACCACCACGAATACCACTCGCTGGTGGTGTCCAACCAACTAAGGCAGAAGCCTCTCCAAGTAAGGACGACCCTCAAGAAGACTCTTTACCAGAATCCTTACAGACCATGCGCAAGCGGGAAAAGGCTTCAGCTAGGGAAGGAAGAGTGGTGTCAGTAAGGAGCTGTGATCGAGGTACATCATAATCAGAATCCAACCCAGCAAGAAAACACTGCACAATTATCTCCTCCTGTTGTTCCTGCATTTTCTTCACATCGGCAGTGATAGGGTACAGAGTTTTCATTTTCTCAAACATCTTTTTAAAAGTGGTATAATAGTCCACCAATGTACGCCCCTTCTGGTCTGCCCGATATAATCTAGACAACAGCTCATGAACATGAGATAGATTTTTCTTGCTAGCATATAAGGAGTCCAGATATTCCCACAACTCCTTGATTGAATCACAATGACCCACCATATCATCCACAGAAGGATCGATAGTGTTCTGAATCAGATTATATAATTTGTCATCATCCTTCAACCACTGAGTCCTAGCTTTGGACTCCGTTGGAGGGTCAGCAGTTAGATGCTGCTCCATATCTATACCAGAAAGATACCGGCGAATAATACGTCTCCATTGATGGTAATTGGTACCATTCAATTTTCGATCTGTAATACGAGTGGTAGCCCCAATAATTTCAGTAGTCACCTTCTTTTCACTAGCTTCAGCCATAACTGTCTGCCAGGAATCACACTACCACAAAAAAAAAAACAAAGAACCACAGAAATTCAAAAAATACAAGACCCCTGACTGCCTGGAGTGTCTTAAACAGAAGCCAGCACCGATGAGCACCACTAACCAGAACAGAATCACAACAATCCAAAACACAAGAGCTGTGAGCTGTCTTCAACCAGTACTAGCTCTAGAAATCAGAACAGAGAGAGAGACAACACAGACCCGCAACTGGATGACCCAAATTTCAGATGTGAAGAAATCCAGTGGAGGCGCAAAGACCAAATGCAAACAGGAAGACCGAAGACCAGAATCGCGCAACACAGCAGAAAGCAAAAAAACAGAACCTTGCGCACGACAGACGAACTGCTGGAACCACCACTGGAACCAGACGAAGCTCGCGCAAGAACCACCAGAAGTCGCGCGCAGAGATGCTGGAACCAGACGAAGCTTGCGCGCTTAGCTCGCGCAAGAATTACCAGAAGCCGCGCGGGGAGATGCTGGAATCAGACGAAGCTTGCGCGGTTAACTGCTGGAACCAGACGAAGCTCGCGACAGCGAGAAGCGCCGCCCTAGTCGCGCGCGAGAGTTCCTAGGCTTGCGATGGCGGAACGATGGCGGAAACCCTAGAGATGACCGGCGCCTCTGATACCATGTTAAAGTGCATTTTCTTAATCTGTTTTCATTTTAATTTCATGGTCATTCATTACATACTAAGTATACTCTATATACAAACATAGACTTATAAGAAAGACTTTAGTACCCTTAACTATTCTAACAGCTATGAACTGGTCCGGGTAGAAATCTTTATGGTCTTTGTTTGGGTTTAATTATGTTACGAGATTCTAATTGTGCAAAGCATGTATATTATAATCTTAGTTTGGAATTTTGTTCGATGTCTACTTTACAGGTAAAGAAAATGATTGTCCATGCAATGGACGGGGCATTGAAGTGTTTGGAGCCAAATGCAGCGTGAGTTTCTTTTCTTCTTTGTTACATTTTAAGTTGAGGTTTGAAGTATTTGACAGTGTTTAAATTACTAATTTTCAGGTCAATGATACCTAAGAAAGAACAACTGAAGAACATTCGAAGAGGCGGAGGAAAGACGAAACGTGGAAGAAAGAGAGCGGAATAGACAGGTTTCAAATTTTCAATATGTGGGGTCTCTGGTATCTACTGAATTTTATGTCAAAGATGTTTAGTTGAGCAGCAGCAGCAGATCTTGATTGGAATTTTGTTCTAGTGACGAAACTGGCTACTGGAATAGATGGATTCATTAGCTGCAGATGCTTTTGGTATTTTGGAAGTATTAGATATTTCTAACTTTTGTACAATTAGTTGTATTTTAGTTGGATGAGATGTTTCCACTGCTTAGCTTAAAATTTCATAATATATGGGGTTTTGGTGGTGATTCTGTTGTGTGTAGATTGGATCGTTTTTTTTTCTCAACAAGCAAAAAAGATGAACATCATGTGTCAACTGTTTCGTAATTTGGTGATGTAAACCCGAGCTCGGGAGAAGGGAAATTTGATGATGCGAAGCCCAAAAACATAATTAAATGAGGTTTTGTCAAAGTATTTGGGCCAAAGCTCAAAGGTGCCCATTAAAAGATCAATGTTGACTTCACAATGGAAATCCATTGTACAATATGTCACGTGATTTTTTTTGTCTTCGTTTTTTTTTCCTTGGGTTTACATTAAGCCTATTAGTTATTACATCTTATGTGAATTTTATTTTTAGTTTTTCACCGATTGAATTTTATTTTTAATTAAATAACCATATTTTTTTGGGTTGTCACCCTCATTTTTGAGTGGGGGTTGTGGTGGGATGTGGATTATCATCCTTCCTTGAACATGAAGAATGGTTGTGACTTCTAAATTGATGGTCATTGATGGATTTTGAGCTTTTTTTCTAGTTGTACAAATATAGGAGTTACTTTGTTTTTGTCTCATGGTTGCAATTAATGGTTAGTAATGTGCTCGAAATAAATCAGAGGCATTCAGGATGACTCGCTGTTATCTTCCAAATTTTTTTATGTTTATCAATGTAGTATCTTGCTCTGTTATTGATAAGTTATCCAATTCCAGGAGAACACAACTACCAATTGGTACCCCTAAATTTAAGGCTAGTTATCCAAGTTTGGAGATTCTTCTGATTTCTTGCCTTTAATATCTAAATTTACATGTAAGAATCCCTACAAAATAACAAAATTTAATTTAAAATATCTTTTGGGAGTGTCACTGAAAAACCTAGGCAAATACAATAAGGGGATGAATTGTATTTCCAAATTGGCAATCCTCATTTTAAAATTTTAACAATTAATTATCAAATATCAAGTAACACAAAAATTTGAGCACTAATTATTATCCTAAACAAATTTCAATCAAGTGAAATATGTGATACAATATGTAATGAATAGAAGTTAACAAACATACAAAAATCACAACTCAATGTCACACAAATCTACATACCAATTGGATAAAAACTACTTGACCTAGCAATTGAAGTTGGAATGCAATGAAATTTGGTATGCAATATGAAACACCTTAATGGACACTATATCAAAAATTTAGATCAAATTTCAAAGTCTAACTATATGAACAATACAAGAACAGATTAGTGATCAAATCTGTACACGAATCGGATAAAAGCTATTTGACATAGCAATTTAAGTTGAAATATAACGAAATCTGGTACAAAATATCAAACACCTTAATGAACACTATATCAAAAATTCAGATCAAAATTCAAAGTCTAGCTATATGAACTATTCATAGAAAAATTAGTGTTCCACATAAATAACAATCAAAGGTGCATGTCCTAATGATTTAAAGAAACCTCCACTAATGTAATTAACAACCTTATGCAAATGACCAATATATAATATCAAACAAACTAAGTAAAGAATAAAGTGCGCAATGATATATAGTGGTTTAGAGAGTTCTTTCTCTTACATCCACTACCTAGGCCCTCAAGCTTTAGGATTTCTAAATCCACTAATGGATGATGGTTTTCTAAGTTCACCAACAACTTAGGGTTTTAGGCAACCTAACCCCAAATTCTTACATTGAAGGTTTCAAGATACCAAGAACTAGTAGATCTTGATATTGGCCAGCTATTCTTCTTCTAATCTTGACCCTTTAAAATTTGAATTAATTCAATCTCCACCATCTATAATTGACCCATTGGAAATTGTTGTTTAAAATTATCTCCTTTGACTTAGGCTTGTTTGGTTGCACCAATAATTCCTTCTTGTTGACGAAAGTCTTACTCAAACCAAGCCAAACAAAACTTTCTAGATTCTGTGACAAAGCAAAACTTTTCAACAATTTCTATCTCCTTTGTCCCCCAAGAATTTAATATTACCACAAAGAGGACCAATCATTTCAAACTTGAAGTGTATTTTAAATTATTGGCACAAATCACATAGGAGGACTTCTAGAAGCTTCAAAAAGATATTCTCCAACAAAAATATTCAATTTAGATGCCTGGAAACTTCAACATGCTCAAACTTGACCACTTAAGCTTCAAAAAATAAATGCATGAATTTTCTCAATAAAATCAGCTTCATAATTCTCCAAATAATATCATGATACTTAATTTATTGCACCTACAAATCATTGTTGCTTGTAAGCTCAAAGAGCTTCAATGCTTGCACAAAAATCAATCAATATGATATACGCTCAATAAAATTCAAGTAAGCATATGATAAATAATTTAATATATATTTAAAGGTGTACACAAAATTTCATAGCCATTGGAGTTCAATTGGTCACTCAATTTTATCAAGTAATCTCAAATAATGTTATATCATGTCTGCACAACTATACTAACTTAGACAGAGAAATTAAACAATTTTAATGCAAAATTGATTCATACAATAGGAATAAAAATGTTCATATATGTCTTACTAATTTTTTAGGATAAAAATCAAGTCATTTGGAGATCATATAGACAAGTTATGACTATTCAACCAATATGTATACAGTGTGATGTTTGAGCAGTTTTTATAATCTGAAAATGAATAAGTCTAAATTCATCCAACTCATATCAAATATGATTTAAAATATATATAATGAATCTTAAAACAATTATCGTGATCATTTTATACTTTATCCAAATTCATTCAAATATGAGTACAATCAAATAACACATTTAATATTTTTACATCAAAAAACAAATGTAGGACCTATGGTCCAACAATCTCCTCCCTTTTTGATGATTACGAAAATACTTGATTTGAAAAGGGCCATTTGATACCAATTGAATTTGGATACCAAATGTCATGCATAAGATGAGCAAAAGTGTATCTCCATTTTGAAATCAAATGAAATTTGAGATACATCGTAAGATTTTTGAAATGTTATGATAATAACCTCACTTTAAGCTTCCTACTCCCCCACAACATGGCAAGATCACTCCCCTTTAACTTGTGCAAAGGTATCGAGTCAAGTCATTTTTTCTGTGGGTTATGGTTTCTTCCCGAATAGAGGTGCGTCAAGAGAGTTTGGAGAAGGAGGTGGAGGTTTTGAAGGGTTCAGTCAACCATTTACAGGGTGAAATAGATCAGATCAAATCTTTTCTTTCTGAAATGCGTAAGTTATTGCAAGCCCGTGATGCTTGTGGAAAGGGCGAAGAAAAACTTGATGGTGAATCGTCCTCGCCAGGTGATACTTATGCGTAATGAGTTTCTAAGGTTGATGTGAATGCGTAATGAGTTTCTAAGGTTGATGTGAGCAAACGTCCTCTTGAACTCCCTCTATTTTTTGGTGATGATCCTGCTGGGTGGCTTTTTCGTGTTGATTGTTACTTGTCCGTGAATAAGGTGAGTGAGGAGGAGAAGATTGCCGTTGTGGCTGTTTGCCTTGAAGGTAAGGCTCTTAGCAGGTACCAGTGGACTAAGGTACGCTCTTCCATGGCTACTTGGCGGGTTTTTCAAGCAGCTTTAATCAAAAGATTCCAAAATTCACAAAAGGGAACTACGAGAGTTTGGTGGCTCTCCGACAAGAAGGCACGGTAGTGAAGTACCGGGATAAGTTTGAGCAGATTTCAGCGTCGTTGGCAAATGTGGGAGAACAAATGCTAGCTGGGGCTTTTGTTAAAGGGCTTCAAGAAGAGATTCAGGCTGAAATTCGTCTCAATCCTCCTATCACGTTATTGGGCCTAATGGAGTTAGCCCACAGACTGGAAGAAAGAAATATGATTTTTGCCACAAGTGAGGCAACCCAAACTGCAGCGATCTTCTTTCGCTAATTCGAGTTGTGGTTTTCGTTTACCTTCTAGTTTTGGTAGACCTCTTGATAGCTCTCATTCGCTAGTTTTAGGGAGAGTCGACTCTTTTGCGACTTCCCCAACGACTAGAATTGTTGGCACACCAACCCCTAAGAAAGCTCTGTTTCAAAGATTGGCAAACAAAGAAGCCTAGCTTAGGCGTGAAAAGGGCTTGTGCTTTTAACTGTGATGAAAAATTTCACCTGGGCCATCGATGTAAAATCGTTCTTTACAAGTGCTGATTGTTGCTGAGGAGGAGGAGGAATCAGATTGTCCTATAAACACTATATCGGAAGTTAAGGCAGGTACAAAAGAAGAAGCAGCAGCCTTAGAGCTTTCTATGAACTCTATTATGGAATTCTCGATGAGTAAGAGCACGCTCAAGGTGTGTGGGATATTAGGAGGATGCGGAATGATTGTTTTCATTGATAGTGGGGCCTTCCAGAATTTTATCAATATTAAACTGGTCCAGAAACGGTGTATCCCTATTGATAGTAGCCGAAATTTCGCAATTCAGATTGGGAATAGTGTGTGCGGGAAAGGCCAAAGTCTATGTCGAGATCTTTGGCAACGATACAAGGAGTTGAAGTGAGGGAAAATTTTCATGTGCTTCACCTGGGCAGTGCTGATTTAGTGGTTGGAGTTGCTTGGTTGCAGAGATTGGGAGACATCTCTAGCAATTATCAACAGTTGACTATGAAGTTCAATTTACAAGGACAACATATTCAGTGGCAAGGGGATCCCACTCTGTCCAAAACCTTAGTGTCCCTCAAAACCATGCTGAAGTTGTTGAAAAATGATGATGTGGGTTTTATGGTAGAGTTCAGTATGCGGTAGGTTCTTGATCTTCATAAGCCTGAGCAAAAAAATGGAGCAGTATTGAATGAATTTCCAGCAGCTTACAGTCCTTGTTTAAAAAGCTCTTTTGGAGGAATTTGGTGAAATCATTTCCTTGAAGGGAGGATCACCTGTTAGCCGATCACAAGACCACACAATTCGCTTGCAAGAAGGAGCTACTCCACCCAACCTCAGGCCCTATAGTTATGCTTACTTTTAGAAGACTGAAATTGAAAAGCTGGTTAAAGAAATGTTAGAGGCAGGTATTATCAAGCCTAGTAATAGTCCTTTTTCCAGTCCGATATTATTAGTTAAGAAGAAAGATGGAGGGTGGCGTATGTGTGTCGATTACCGGGCTCTCAACAAATTAATTATCTCGGATAAATTTCCCATTCCTAATATAGAAGAGCTTTTGGATGAGTTGAATGGCTCCACCATTTTTTCGAAATTGGATTTGAAATCGAGTTATCATCAAATCTGAATTTGTAGTGAGGATACGGAGAAGACGGCCTTTCGTACACATGAAGGCCACTACAAATTTCTAGTTATGCCATTTGGTTTGACCAACGTGCCATCAACTTTTCAAGCTTTGATGAACACTATATTCAAGCCTTTCCTTCGAAAATTTATCTTGGTATTTTTCGATGACATTTTAATTTTCAGCAAAGATTTTTCCACTCATCTCCAACATTTGTGCACTGTTTTTGAGGCCCTCACATAGCATGAGCTAGTGGTTAATCGAAAGAAGTGGATTTTTGCCATATTATTTCAGCTCAAGGAGTGGCGGCTGATCCCTCTACAATTCAGTGTATGGTGGATTGGCCAGCCCTTCTAATATCAGATCCTTGCGGGTGTTTTTTGGGTCTTACTGGGTATTATTGCAGATTTGTAAAAAACTATGGGAAGTTGGCTGCACCTTTGACTAGTTTATTGAAGAAAAATGCGTTTCACTGGAATGATTCAACACATCAAGATTTTATGACTTTGAAAAGTGCCATGACTCGAGTTCCTGTTCTAGCCCTACCAAATTTTACAAAGGCCTTTGTTGTTGAAATCGATGCATCTGGGTTTGGAGTTGGGGCGGTTCTTATGCAAGAAGGGCACCCCATCGCCTACTTTAGTCAAATGTGGTGCCCACGAGCACAATTGAAGTCGGTTCATTCTAGGCGGCTAGTCATCCCCAGAAAATCTACCTGCATACCTGCCATCTTACAAGAATTCCATTCAACACCATAAGGGGGCCACTCGGGTTACTTCAGAACAATGAAGCGAATTTCTCAAGTGCTGTTTTGGACTGAAATGCGGTCTGATATCAAACAATTTATTGCTAAATGTGAAGTTTTTCAGAGCCACAAATATTCTACACTCAGTCCTCAAAGCTTGCTTCAACGTCTTCCAATTCCTAAATCTTCATAGTAGGATATCTCCATGGATTTTATAGATGGTTTTCCTTGCATAAACAAAGTCGATACTATTTTTGTAGTGGTCAACCGCTTGACCAAGTATAGTCATTTCTTGGTTTTGGGTCATCCCTACTTGGCAAAAGATGTGGCAGAATTGTTCATTAATGAAGTAGTACATCTTCATGGCTTCCCAAAATCCATTGTGTCAGATCGGGATCGTATTTTTGTGAGCCACATTGGTCTCAATTGTTCAAGTTGTCGGGGAACTTCTCTGAAAATGAGTACCGCCTATCATCCACAATCTGATGGTCAAGCGAAAGTGGTTAATCGTTGCTTGGAAGATTACTTAAGGCGCTTCGTAAGCACTCAGCTTAAGCAATGGGTTAAATGGGTGGCTTGGGCTGAGTATTGGTACAATACAACATTTCATAGTTCAGCTGGTATGATTCCTTTTCAAGCACTTTACGACAACATTCCTCCCACTTTATTCAAGTTTACAGGTGATGTTTCTTTGGTTGCGAAAGTCAATCAGCTCATGCAGGAGTGTAATACTATTCTGGGACATCTTAAGGATAATTTGGTCATTGCCCAAGGTCGAATGAAGCGTTATGCTGATGGCAAATGCCGTGATGTTTTCTTCCAGGTTGTTGATCGTGTCTTTCTAAAATTGCAGCCTTATAAATCTCAATCCTTGGCCAAATGACCTTTCCACAAGCTTAGTCCCAGGTTTTTTTGGACCATATATTGTTCTGGAGAAAATTGGCGAGGTGGCATATCGATTGGAGTTGCCTCCTGAGACCTCCTGTCGCAACCGGTTTTGCGAAAGGAATTTTTAAAAGAGAGTCGCCACCAATTGTAATAGGTGCAATTGGTCACCGTTTAAAAATAATTTGGTCTGCGAAAATCCAGAAAAATGGGTAAGTGAGTTTATTACGTATGGGGAAGGTGTGAGGCACCCCACAACGTCTGTTTTAAAAACAGTTGTCAATTTAACTTTTATTATCCCATTAAACGATTTTTTAAGAAAAATTAATTATGACATGAATCATATATTGAGTAAAATAATTATACAAAAATATATTGATATAAGATAAAAACTATGTTAAAATTGAATAAAATAATTTTAGGAAACATAAAAAATTATATTAAAAGTCTAATGTTGAGGTTCACAGAATTTTTCCATCCAATGGTCCAATTTCTTAGAAGCACTCTCACCTCAAGAATTTTTCCGAGGACGCATCCGATGCATTCCCCGAATCAATTCCATCGTAGGTAAAGTCTTTCAATATAATCTTTATACACCACAAAAATATACAATATAAATTTTGGAAAAGCATAAAATATAAAAATAAAAATAAAATAACAATAAGAATAAAAAAATAAAACAAAAATTAAATAAAATAAATTTGAAATAAAAATAAAATGAAAATAAATATAAATATAAAATGAAAATAAAATTAAAATGAAATTAAAATTAAAATGTTGGGAACCGAGTTTGGAGGATTATACAATATGAATTATCGCAAATCCCGACTCAAATGTACTAACACTTAAAATCACATAATTAACACGTAAATCAAATAACACCATTAAATTAATCACATAATTCACATAACATGGAAAAACACACATTGAATAAAACACATCAATCATATAGTAAAAAAAAACACACATGAGAGGGACTCGGTTCCCGTTTTTATTTAGGTAATTCATCATTTCAACCATACTATTAAATTAGTATGATTGAAAATAATGATTTATTACCGAGGGACGGTTTTCGTATCGAAGGCTCCGCACTTCATTAAATCCTTTTCCATCCAATGGTTGGGATTTTGTAAAATCATTTCCTCAAGAATCCTTTCGGGATTGCATCCAATGCATTTCCGTTTTGGCTCCGTCATGGGATCAATTAATCAATCATTTATCATACAGTAAATTATAAATCAAACAATACACTTTAAACCTCTTAAAAAATCATAGCCCAAGCATTACATATAATCCCTTGACCCAATTAACAAATTCCTTTTAAACCACAAATTAGCAAAACAAATAACAATCCCAACTTCATAACCATTACCACATTCAATTTAAAAGCCCATTTTAACCTTGTAATTCATGAATCTTCTTAGCCCAAATTCATGCTCAAAACCAAGTGGATCATAAAAATCTAAACCAAATGAATACAACCAAAGCCCCTTATTCATATCAAAACCCATAACCTTGGCCCAACGTTTATTTTCCATATCATGCTTGCTCAAACCAAATCATTACCCCGAACTTTCAAATCACACAGATCAAACTTCTCTCAAAATAATGATATCATTGTCATCAAATATGAATGCCACGATTGACTGAAACCTACTTCTATTAATCAGACAAATGCCACGATCATTTCGCAAGCTAGGTAGAAGCAAGACATACAACCTCCTCCACAAAATCCTCCAATCTTCAATCTCCGACATACCATAGCAGAATATTCAAGAATTTGCAACATAACATGAATAAACATCCGGAAATCAAGCATTACAAACAGAAATTAACAAAGAAACGAAATCATGGGATCCTAGGTATTTTCTTTGGCTCACAAGCCAATCAATCTACCATTGAACAATGAAGTCCCTGAATTCACGAAGATGAAAGATACAGGCACAGAAACACAATCAAGGAAAATAAATCACCAGCTCCAGGCACACATCACAATTAATAAGAAAAAGTCACAGAAAGTTACAATTGTTCTTCCTCTGGCATACATGCCATCCGAACCTCCACAGAATGATGAAACTTGCCAATGAATCACAAGACCAACAATTGAGAAAGGTTTAGGAAAATTTCGAAACAAGGAACAAACAGTGGCAATAATTTCTCCGCAAATTCCCCCAGATTTCAGAAAAGCAAGAAGAAGAAGAAACACCCAAAAATTTCCAATAAACTCAATCACTCTTTTAAAACTCTCTCCCCAGATTTCCCTTCAATCTTTTCCTAAAAACCCGTACTCCCCGTTTCTGGAATTTCACTCTGAAACCCTTGTCTCCGGAAAATCAAAAAAGAAGAAGAGAAATCCAGAAATTCGAAACCACCTAAGAGAGCTCACCGAAACCCTCGAAGACCCCCTCCCTGTCAAAAAACCGATCTCCAAAAATTCAAAAGAAAAACATCCCCTCTCTGAAACCCTCTCTCCATAAAACCGAAACAGAAACAGAAAGCCCCCCCTAGAAAACCGAAACAACAGGAAAGAGGAAAGAGCCCCCTCAAAAACCAATCTCTCCAGAAAAAACCGAAAAAGAAGACCCAGAAAACTGAAATGAAGAGGAAGAACAAGCCCAGAAAATCCCCCAAGAAAAACTGAAATATTTCTTAAAAACAAAGAAGATAAACCTCCCAGAATTCCCCCGCCAGCCCACTCAGAAAAACCTAATTCTAAAGAACGAAGAAAAACCCGAAAAAAAAATCCCCCTCCCACAGAAAGCTCTTCCACCTCCATTTATAACCGAAGCACCGAATCCTCAACCCCTAGAATCAACAACATACGGCTTCACTTTCGTCAACCCGAATCCCTTTTTTGTTTGAATTTTCGGTACCCTCTGGCCTCCTTTTTCTTCCTTCCCGTTGCCCGATCGGCTCTCTCTTTCTCTCTCTCTTCTCCATTTTTCAAACCTCCGTTTCGTCTCTGTTTCTTCCATTTTCTTCCCTGTCGGCATCCGCTCCCTTCTTCTCCTGATATTAGGACTTATCCGATCGTGGGCCGGGCATCATCAACCAAAATCGTGGGCCAGGCTTGTAACATCTTAGGTTTAGGGCTTTGGGCTGGGGGAGATATAGCATGGGCCGGGCCGGGCTTATAACATTTTGAATTAATTAAAAGGCTTTGGGCCGAGACGGGCTTCACGTTTTGCCGAGCCGGGCTTCACGTTTTGACAAACGGGCTTGCATCATTAGGGCCTTAAATTTAGTCTTGGGTAAATGTTTAGGTAATGGGCTAATCACCAAAACGGGTTTCTCAAATGGATCAATTCTTTGGGCTTAAATAACTAATCAGGGTAATATTTTAGGTTCCAATTGGGCCAAAAAATTTAAACATTTAAATTTATCGGGTCAATTAATCAAATCAACTAAATTCAAATCTTAAATTCGAATCCTAATTTTTGGTCCACGGTTGACTCTAATTCAGCCCATATTTCGGGCTTTATTATTATTTGCATTTTTGGATTTTTCTTAGCTAGTTTCGAGCCAAAATTGGGGTACAACAGCTGCCCCCCTTTGCGGGATTTTACATAGTAATGGCACGTAAAGGTTTGGTATCCCAATTTTAACTGCATAAATTTTTTAAACCAATCAATAATATTTTAAACCATTACTTTAATCCACCAAAAATACTTTAGTCGAGAACCATTCCCATCTTTGCTAATCATGGGATTTTTTAAAAGAAAAAATGCTCGGGATCACTAGGGCCATTCCCGGCTTGGCGAATCTTAAAAGTGCACGGGATCACTAGAGCCATTCCCGGCTTGGCTGATTATTTTTTTATTATTATTATTTTATAAAATGCTCGGGATCACTAAGGCCATTCCCGGCTTGGCTGATTAAAAGTGCTCGGGATCACTAGCGCCATTCCCGGCTTGGCAAATCATTGGAAATGATTTTATTTATTAAAAAAAATGCTCGGGATCACTAGGGCCATTCCCGGCTTGACAAATCTTAAAAGTGCTCGGGATCACTAGCGCCATTCTCGGCTTGGCAAATTTTAAAAGTGCTGGGGATCACTAGTGCCATTCCCGGCTTGGCAAGTCATAAAACTGCACGGGATCACTAGGGCCATTCCCGGCTTGGCTCATCATTGTAAATGACTTTTTTATTTTTTTATTTTTATAAAGTGCTCGGGATCACTAGGGCCATTCCCGGATTGGCTCTCAATTTTAATCCATGATAATAGGTTTAATCCATCATGAAAGCATAATAGCTTTAATCTGCCATGAAAGGCTAATTTAATTCACAAATACTTTTAATTCACAACTTTAATCCAAATAATGGTTTTAATCTGTCATAAAAGCGTGATAACTTTAATCTTCCATGAAAGGCCATTTTAATCCACAAATACTTTTAATTCACAACTTTAATCCAAATAACAATTTTAATCTGCCATGAAAGGCCATTTTAATCCGCAAATAAATTTAATTCACAACTTTAATCCCAATAACAATTTTAATCTGCCATGAAAGGCCATCCACAAATGAATTTAATTCAAAACTTTTAATCCGAATAACAATTTTAATTTGCCCTGAAAGGCCATTTTAATCTAAAAATAAATTTAATTCACAACTTTAATCCAAATAACAATTTTAGTTTGCCATGAAAGGCCATTTTAACCCAAAAATAAATTTAATTCACAACTTTAATCCAAATAACAATTTTAGTCTGCATGAAAGGCCATTTTAATCTAAAAATAAATTTAATCTGAATTCCGATGATGAAATGTGTTTTAATCCGAAAAATATTTTAATGCAAAAGATAACCTGAAATTTAATCTTAAAAGTTCAAAATCCTCTTAATGTGAAAATATGTTAATTTAGAATTGAAGTAATGAAATTCGGTACATGAAAACCTCAAAATGATTGATGCATATGTATAAGAATATGATAAAGTCCGGTGCCACACTATACACCTGCGCAATTGCTAATCACATTTTATAGTATTCTTTGATCAACGTATTATTTCTGATCATTTATTCATATATTCAATTTGACTCTGTCTTAATAATACGGCTATACCTGAGAAGATATAATAGACGCCAGAATGAAATATTTTAAAATTTTCATTAAGCGAATACTCAAATGAGAGTAATTTGAAAACGAATGTTTGAATTTGAAAACAATATGGCTTACTACCTGCGCTAAAAACTGCCCCAGTTTTTATGCGCCATTCATCAAATATATTCTATGTCCATAAAAATTTTACCTTAATTAGTCATCTCTTATTCTGATAATACATTTTTCAACCCCAAATTTTTAGTTCAGATTTTTCCGAGCATAGGATGTCAATATCCACCAATTTTCATAAGTTGATATTTCTTTTTTAAATCCATGTCATATGTGTAGCACTGAGTTCTCACCTTTATCATTGAAACCTCTTTTAAAAAGTCACGGACTTTTAATTTCCATAAATCAATCTTATCTTTAAAGGGTCACGACTCCCAAGATACCAATTTGGTACACAATTTTCAATATATCATAGACTCATTTTTCAAAAAGGTTGAACCACAAGTCCTGTTTTTATACAAAAGGACAAAATTTTCCTATGCTCTTGGGTATCCCGAGACTTCTTTGAACTCCTACAACTTTACATCACTCTCTTGTGACTCTTCAACGTCACCGGTGATTTTCTAAAAAGGCAGACATTTCTCTAAAGACGTAGGTAGGAGTCGCTCTAAAAAGTGATAATGAACTGTCATTATTGTCATCCGATCACTAGCTTTTTTTACTGTTCTTTTCTTTTTTTTTTCTTCATTTTAATTCTTCTTCTCCTTCTTATTGGTAGTACAGCACTACTTTTACAATTATTGCTCGCCGGTCCGTCCATTACCGATCGCACCCTCCAAATCCTCAATATTATTTGTTCGTCGTTCTGAACTCGTCCAAAGCGATCCTTCTTCATACCAGATCTTCCATCAAATTTTCTTCAATTCCTAGTCGACTTCGCTTAAGGTAACAGTTCTATATCTTTTTGGTTAGGACTTCTGTAATTTGAATTCTTGATGTCTGTTAATTTCGTTTTATAGATTAATGCCTTTAAACTTCGTATATGTATTTGTTTGTGATGGATTGAACTGGAGTTTTGTATTTTGTTATTGAACTGAAAACTTGAGAGATACAACCCAGAAAATAGAAAACAGAGAGTATAGTGGGTTTCCAATCCTCTCAACACCAGGGAAAAACAAGAAGAATAAATCCAAAAATTTTACAAAAAATCTTCAAACAAAACCCGATCTAAACTCACAATTTTGCTCCTTTCCTCTGGAATTTCTTTTTCTTATCAAGTCCCTGGTACTTCTTCTTCTCGTTCCTCCAGCAGCGCTGGCTTTTTCCATTTCTCCTTCCTAGGGCTAGTTCAGAATCTTGGGCCAATTTCGAAGCCTTTAGGTTAACTAAATGGCTTGGGTCGAATCGGGCGGGCTTTAAACATTAATCCGAGTTTTTCTATGATTTTTTGATTGGGCCTATTCATTGGGCTTTACGTATTGTTTTGTAGGCTCGTTGATATAACGGTTCGGGCTTTTTGAAAAAATTGAGCCTAGTGCATTTAGTTGTTGGACATGTGTGATGGACCGAGGCATTTGGGTTCTAAATTCCTAATTAACAGATTCTGTGTTAACACATTCGAATTTTTTGTATAATTCTGACCTATTTGCATGTCGTGTTTGAAAATTTGAAATTTGTTATGAGTTATTTGTTTTAACCTCTTTTACATGTACAATATGAATCCTATGATTAATTCTTAACAATGATTAAATTTGTAATGTTCGCAGTTGTTGCCTAGTAGGACTTTCCTCTTGATCGGAAGCCTGATGGATTTATTTGTGATGATGTTTTTAGTGTCCGTTCTGATATTACTATTTTATGTGTATTTGATTCTTCACCTAGTGTGATTGATTCAGTTGAGTGAGACATGTAATGTTGGGACATTTTATTATCTGAATAAAGTTGTGTGGTAATGTACTGAATTGACTTTTTAATTTTTATTATTGGCATTATATCGATGCTACCTAGTTTTGAAGAAACTCATAATTCACATTCCAAAATTGTACTCAAATGCCACAAGCGGCCCATAATTCACATTCCTCAAAAACCGAATCAATTTATCCTCACAACATGGCAATTAAAAAAAATCCAAGAATTTCCACAGGTCGGTATTTTCGGGGATAATCACCAAAACTGCCCCAGTTTTGGTGTGCACTCTCTAATCGAATCCAACTCGCCTAAGCTGCTTTGAGTCCACTGTATCCGCCACTTCTTGTCAACTTATTGCAACCTTTCAAGGATAACATATGAATGGGACGCCCCAATGCATAAACATCAATTTAAAACTCATTAACCCATTGTTCGGGTTCATCCTCAAATTCATCCCAAAAATCAACAAGATCATTATCAATGGGATCATCAAACTGAAAGGCTTCTTCATCCGTCATAAATTTATTGATAAAATCATCCACATGATCAGTAATAAGATCTAATAAAATTTGATCATGGATTTGAGAAAATAGTGCTATTTCAAGAATATGCTTGCGTAGATCGAATGGTAAATTAAAATGATGAAATATACGCAAACATTCTATTTTGACAGAATCAACATTTAGAATAGGATAACTCCAAGAACGCTCAAAATCATCCCCATAATGAACGACAACATTAATCTGTTCATTTTCTAATTCAAGATAAAGATAATTGGTTTTTGTTTGGGAAAAATGATTGTCAAAGATGGGGGATGAAAACTTTTGTAGAATATTTTGGAGTGAAGTGGAAGCCATTTAGACACGAAAGAACCAAGTAGGAGGACTTTAATCAAATGATACCTGTGTGACAGTGATATTGGGAGGAATAATTGCCACAGTTAGCGGAGACAGTGAGATGAGGTGATAAATGGAGGAGACGGACTGCCTTCCATTTCCTAACCAGAGCCCCAACTCTTTCCTATTAAGACTCACGGCCAATTCTCCCTTTTTTTTCTCTCCAATATCTGCTCTCCAAAAGTTTCTGATTTTTTCCACAGACCTCCACAAATGAGTGAAAAAAATGTGTGGGTAGGTGTTGAAAAATGAATAAAGAGGAGAGAGGTGTGGAAAAACGTGAGAATTGTTGTTGAAAAATGAATAAAGAGGTATTGAAAAATGTGAGAGTTTTTGTTGAAATAATGGCGTTAGTATTTGAAAAAAATGTGGTGGGCTTTTGTTTGAGTTTTGGATTGGGCTCGATTTTGTATTATGCCTTGGGTTGATTTTAAATTGGGCTTGGTTTTGAATTGTGAATTTGAGGTAAATTTGGTTTGGACAAAAATCCGAGTAATGATTTGGGTTCAAATTGAGTAAAGGGTCAGAATTTTTCTTCGGACCGAATCATTCTAGGGTTAAATTCACGGTAACGAATGGGACGCACCAAAAACTGCCCCAGTTTTGGTGCGCATTTCAAATTACTGTCATCAAACCTAAACGCTACGTAGTCTATTATGCAATTACGACCAGATCAATGCGAGACAAATTAACGATCGGTTCTGAGATAATGCAACAGACTCATATCTCAACTATCATTTTCCAAATAATCAGGAGTCTAAACTTACAGTCTGAATTGAATGATTCATTTTATATTTTCCTTTATCGACTATCTAATTCATTAACAGACCGAGTTGTTCTTTTTTAGTTATGCTACCCCTAGACTCAGTTAGTGTTTGCGTTCTGGTGAGGCGTGATTGCGAGCGAGCGTTATAGTGGTGGTCGTGACTTCGTCATGTGCAAATGAAAAACTTTTATTAGATTTAAAGGATGCAAAAACATGATGAAAAATGTATGATGAAGGGAGTCTTGAACCATATCGAATTTTAAGAAATTATCCATAATCCATACATCTCATCAGTTTCAACGTTTATGAGCAAATATTATTCTTTCGACTCAACTGACACAGTTTTATGACTTCTAGATAATGGCTCAATTTCGATAGTGCTCAAGATTCTCATGTATGCAATGCAAATTAAAAATAATGTAAAAAGTGAACAAGATCAAGAATATATACAAAAATGTATGTGCAAACAGAGTAAGTAAAACATCTCATGTAAAAAAAAACAGAATCATATATACAAATAAGTAAAACATTTTTTTTAAAAAAAAAGAGGTAAAATCGTGTATGTGTAAGTAAGACAACATATGTATATACACAATAAAACAAAATACCATATAGACAAACTAAATAGAATCGCGTATATACAAACATAACGACAATATGTATTACACAGTAAGGTTAGAAGTAGTTTCCTGTGTCCTATAACTCTATGGTCATTGACTATGGAAAGTCTAGGCTCCCGACTTATTCCCCCGCCAGTGTCCATTACTGGAATGGCCTGGGTCCCTCTTAATAGAGGAGTGAGTCGAGTGAGGATTTTTCGCGAGCCTGCACGGGGATTGGAATCCCTCGAAGGTCTCGTTTACTTCATCCTCTCCTAAGGGTTTTGAGCCCGAGTTGTTGGACTCATGAAAATGTATTGTGCACAATGTGTGAGGACAATAATATACAAAGCTCCAAAAACATATCAACATTCAACACATTTTTTTTTAGAAAAAGAAAGAAAAAAAATAAAAAAAATAATAATAAGAACATATCAATCAAAATAAAAACACCAAATATATGTAATTAAAAACAACGGAATCAAATAATGGGATAAGAAAAATTAAATTTAATTGGCCCAACTCACTAGTTTTTTTTAGAAAAATATATATACATTTTAAAAACTAGTCTTCCCCAGTGAAGTCGCCAGTTGTCGCAACCGGTTTTGCGAAAGGAATTTTTAAAAGAGAGTCGCCACCAATTGTAATAGGTGCAATTGGTCACCGTTTAAAAATAATTTGGTCTGCGAAAATCCAGAAAAATGGGTAAGTGAGTTTATTACGTATGGGGAAGGTGTGAGGCACCCCACAACGTCTGTTTTAAAAACAGTTACCAATTTAACTTTTATTATCCCATTAAACGATTTTTTAAGAAAAATTAATTATGACATGAATCATATATTGAGTAAAATAATTATACAAAAATATATTGATATAAGATAAAAACTATGTTAAAATTGAATAAAATAATTTTAGGAAACATAAAAAATTATATTAAAAGTCTAATGTTGAGGTTCACAGAATTTTTCCATCCAATGGTCCAATTTCTTAGAAGCACTCTCACCTCAAGAATTTTTCCGAGGGTGCATCCGATGCATTCCCCGAATCAATTCCATCGTAGGTAAAGTCTTTCAATATAATCTTTATACGCCACAAAAATATACAATATAAATTTTGGAAAAGCATAAAATATAAAAATAAAAATAAAATAACAATAAGAATAAAAAAATAAAACAAAAATTAAATAAAATAAATTTGAAATAAAAATAAAAATAAAATGAAAATAAATATAAATATAAAATGAAAATAAAATTAAAATGAAATTAAAATTAAAATGTTGGGAACCGAGTTTGGAGGATTATACGATATGAATTATCGCAAATCCCGACTCAAATGTACTAACACTTAAAATCACATAATTAACACGTAAATCAAATAACACCATTAAATTAATCACATAATTCACATAACATGGAAAAATAACACATTGAATAAAACAAATCAATCATATAGTAAAAAAAAACACACATGAGAGGGACTCGGTTCCCGTTTTATTTAGGTAATTCATCATTTCAACCATACTATTAAATTAGTATGATTGAAAATAATGATTTATTACCGAGAGTCGGTTTTCGTATCGAAGGCTCCCCACTTCATTAAATCCTTTTCCATCCAATGGTTGGGATTTTGTAAAATCATTTCTTCAAGAATCCTTTCGGGATTGCATCCAATGCATTTCCGTTTTGGCTCCGTCATGGGATCAATTAATCAATCATTTATCATACAGTAAATTATAAATCAAACAATACACTTTAAACCCCTTAAAAAATCATAGCCCAAGCATTACATATAATCCCTTGACCCAATTAAACAATTCCTTTTAAACCACAAATTAGCAAAACAAATAACAATCCCAACTTCATAACCATTACCACATTCAATTTAAAAGCCCATTTTAACCTTGTAATTCATGAATCTTCTTAGCCCAAATTCATGCTCAAAACCAAGTGGATCATAAAAATCTAAACCAAATGAATACAACCAAAGCCCATTATTCATATCAAAACCCATAACCTTGGCCCAACGTTTATTTTCCATATCATGCTTGCTCAAACCAAATCATTACCCCGAACTTTCAAATCACACAGATCAAACTTCTCTCAAAATAATGATATCATTGTCATCAAATATGAATGCCACGATTGACTGAAACCTACTTCTATTAATCAGACAAATGCCACGATCATTTCGCAAGCTAGGTAGAAGCAAGACATACAACCTCCTCCACAAAATCCTCCAATCTTCAATCTCCGACATACCATAGCAGAATATTCAAGAATTTGCAACATAACATGAATAAACATCCGGAAATCAAGCATTACAAACAGAAATTAACAAAGAAACGAAATCATGGGATCCTAGGTATTTTCTTTGGCTCACAAGCCAATCAATCTACCATTGAACAATGAAGTCCCTGAATTCACGAAGATGAAAGATACAGGCACAGAAACACAATCAAGGAAAATAAATCACCAGCTCCAGGCACACATCACAATTAATAAGAAAAAGTCACAGAAAGTTACAATTGTTCTTCCTCTGGCATACATGCCATCCGAACCTCCACAGAATGATGAAACTTGCCAATGAATCACAAGACCAACAATTGAGAAAGGTTTAGGAAAATTTCGAAACAAGGAACAAACAGTGGCAATAATTTCTCCGCAAATTCCCCCAGATTTCAGAAAAGCAAGAAGAAGAAGAAACACCCAAAAATTTCCAATAAACTCAATCACTCTTTTAAAACTCTCTCCCCAGATTTCCCTTCAATCTTTTCCTAAAAACCCGTACTCCCCGTTTCTGGAATTTCACTCTCAAACCCTTGTCTCCGGAAAATCGAAAATGAAGAAGAGAAATCCAGAAATTCGAAACCACCGAAGAGAGCTCACCGAAATCCTCGAAGACCCCCTCCTTGTCAAAAAACCGATCTCCAAAAATTCAAAAGAAAAACATCCCCTCTCTGAAACCCTCTCTCCATAAAACCGAAACAGAAACAGAAACAGAAAGCACCCCCTAGAAAACCAAAACAACAGGAAAGAGGAAAGAGCCCCCTCAAAAACCAATCTCTCCGGAAAAAACCGAAAAAGAAGACCCCATAAAACTGAAATGAAGAGGAAGAACAAGCCCAGAAAATCCCCCAAGAAAAACTGAAATATTTCTTAAAAACAAAGAAGATAAACCTCCCAGAATTCCCTCGCCAGCCCACTCAGAAAAACCTAATTCTAAAGAACGAATAAAAACCCGAAAAAAAAATCCCCCTCCCACAGAAAGCTCTTCCACCTCCATTTATAACCGAAGCACCGAATCCTCAACCCCTAGAATCAACAACATACGGCTTCACTTTCGTCAACCCGAATCCCTTTTTTGTTTGAATTTTCGGTACCCTCTGGCCTCCTTTTTCTTCCTTCCCGTTGCCCGATCGGCTCTCTCTTTCTCTCTCTCTTCTCCATTTTTCAAACCTCCGTTTCGTCTCTGTTTCTTCCATTTTCTTCCCTGTCGGCATCCGCTCCCTTCTTCTCCTGATATTAGGACTTATCCGATCGTGGGCCGGGCATCATCAACCAAAATCGTGGGCCGGGCTTGTAACATCTTAGGTTTAGGGCTTTGGGCTGGGGGAGATATAGCATGGGCCGGGCCGGGCTTATAACATTTTGAATTAATTAAAAGGCTTTGGGCCGAGCCGGGCTTCACGTTTTGACAAACGGGCTTGCATCATTAGGGCCTTAAATTTAGTCTTGGGTAAATGTTTAGGTAATGGGCTAATCACCAAAATGGGTTTCTCAAATGGATCAATTCTTTGGGCTTAAATAACTAATCGGGGTAATATTTTAGGTTCCAATTGGGCCAAAAAATTTAAACATTTAAATTTATCGGGTCAATTAATCAAATCAACTAAATTCAAATCTTAAATTCGAATCCTAATTTTTGGTCCACGGTTGACTCTAATTCAGCCCATATTTCGGGCTTTATTATTATTTGCATTTTTGGATTTTTCTTAGCTAGTTTCGAGCCAAAATTGGGGTACAACACCTCCATTCATCCTATATTTCATGTCTCACAGCTCAAGCTTTCCCTATCTCCTGATGTTGTCTCGCAGCCTTTACTAGCTGCAATTAGTTCTGATTTGGAATTGCTAGTTGCGCCGACGCTATATTGTAAGTTCGCCGACTCTTAAATGGCCAATGGGAAGTTCTAGTGAAGTGGCAAGGCTTAGATGATTGTGACAACTCTTAGGAGTTATATGAAGATATTCAAGCTCAGTTTCCTTCTTTTAACCTTGCGGACAAGGTTGCTGAATTAGGGGAAGGTATTGTTAGACCTACACAAAAATTGTATAAGAGAAGGGGTAGTACTGGAAAGGATAAGGCACCTGTATCATAGGTATTGGGACACTTGTCTTTGTCCTATTAAATTTTACTTTATTCTGTTTTAGCAGTACATTAAGTAGTTGTGGTTTCTGCTCTTGTATGGCAGAAATCCAGAGTAAATGAAAATGAGGTACTAGTTCCTCGAAAAACTAGGTTTTCAACTCTCTATATGGAGGAGCTTTTAACGATTTTGTCCATTTGGGAACAAAAATTGATCTTTTTGCAACGAAACAATCTACGGAGCTTATACTTGTCAAATTTTACATAAAATATCGAAAAAAGTGTATTCCGATCAATTTTGATTGTTTGGAATTGCTCAACTCTCTCTATGGAGGATCTTTTAAAGGTTTTTTTTTCTTATTTGGAATAAAATTTCCTCTTTTGGCAGCGAAACAATCTACGAAGCCTATTCTCGTAAAATTTGACATAAATAACAATAAAAAGTAAACATCGGTTAAATTTGATGGTTTAGAATTGCTCAACTCTCTCCATCGAGTATCTTTTAAAGGTTTTGTCGGATTTGGAAAGAAAATTGGTCTTTTGGCAAAGAAACAATTTATGAAGGCTATGCTTGTAAAATTTAAAATAAAATAATAATAAAAAGTGCACATCGATTGACTTTGAGGTTTCTTAATTGCTCAACTCTCTCCATGGATGAGCTTTTAATGATTTTGTCCATTTGGGAATGAAAGTTGATCTTTTGAAAACTAAACAGTCTACGGAGCCAATACTTATAAAACTAGACATAAAATAACAACAGAAGGTGTGTACCGATCAACTTTAAGTGTTCGAAATTTGCCAATTCTCTCCATGGAGAAGCTTTTAACGGTTTTGTCTATTTGGGAATGAAAGTTGCTCTTTTTGCAACGAAACAATCTATGGAGTCAATACTTATAAAACTATACATAAAATAACAATAGAATATGTATATCAATCAAATTTGAGGGTTTAAAATTTCTCAACTCTCTCTATAGTGTAGCTTTTAACGATTTTGTCCATTTGAGATTGAAATTTAGTTTTTTGACACGAAACAATCTACGGAGTCAGTTCTTATAAAATTAGACATAAAATAACAATAAAAAAGATACATTGATTAACTTCAAGGTTTCTTAATTTCTTAATTCTCTCCATATAGGAGGTTTTAACAATTTTGTCCATTTGGGAACGAAAATTAGTCTTTTGGCAACGACACAATCCATGAAGCCTATACTAGTCAAATTTGACACAAAATAACAATAAAATATATATACCGATCAACTTTGATGGTTCATAATTTCTCAACTCTCTACATGGAGGATCTTTTAAAAGTTTGCCTAATTTGAAATGAAAGTTCAACTTTTGGCAACGAAACAATTAGACATAAAATAACAGTAAAAAAGTAAACAAAGGCCAATTTCGATAATTCAGAATTGCTCAACTTTCTTCATGGATGATCTTTTAAAGCTTTGTCTAACTTGGAAAGAAAATTGGTCCTTCGGCAACGAAATAATCTACGTAGCCAACACTCGTAAAAGTAGACATACAATAACCATAAAAAGTGTGCAACGATCAATTTTGAGGGTTTGGAATTGCTCAATTCTCTTTGTGGAAAAGCTTTTAACGGGTTTGTCCATTTTAGAATGAATGTTCGTATTTTTGCAACGAACAATTTGTGGAGCCAATACTCATAAAATTTGACATAGAATAATAATAAAATGTGTACACCGATCAACTTTGATGATTCGAAATTGCTCAACTCTCACCATGGAGGATCTTTTAAAGTTTTTGTCTAATTTGGAAAAAAAATTTATTATGGCAGAGGAACAATCTAAATAGCCTATTCTAGTAGAATTAGACATAAAACAACAATAAAAAGTGTACACCGATCAACTTTGATAGTTCGGAATAGCTCAACTCTCTTTATGGAGCAGCTTTTAAAGGTTTTGATCATTTGAGAAGAAACATTTTTCATTTGGCAAAGAAATAATTTATGGAGCCTATACTCATAAAATTTAAAATAAAATAACAATAAAAATTGCACATCAATTGACTTCGAAGTTTCTTAATTGCTAAACTCTCTCCATGGAGGATCTTTTAATGATTTTGTCTGTCTGGAAATGAAAGTTTTCCTATTGGCAACGAAACAATCTACAGAGTCAATACTTGTAAAACTAGACATAACATAACAATAAATTGTGTGTACCGATCAACTTTGAGGGTTTGAAATTGCTTAACTTTCTCTATAGAGGTCATTTGAATGGATTTGTCCATTTGGGATTGAAAGTTGGTATTTTGGCAACAAAACAATCTATGAAGTCCCTACTCATAAATTTACACAAAAAATAACAACAAAAAGTGTACATTGACAAATTCTAAAGTTTCAAAATCAGTCAACTATCTCCGTGTATTTGCTTTTAACGGTTTTGTCGATTAGGGGAATGAAAGTTGGTCTTTTAGAAATGAAACAATTGATAGAGCCTATACTTGTAAAATTTGACTAAAAATAACATTAAAAAGTATACACCGATCAACTTCAAGGATTCATAATTGCTCAACTCTCTCAATGGAGGAGCTTTTTACGACTTTTTCTATTTGAGGACGAAAGTTAGTCTTTTGACAATGAAACAATCTATAGAGCCTATACTTGTCTTACTTGACATAAAATATCAATAAAAAGTAAACACCGATCAACTTTGATGGTTCAAAATCGCTCAACTCTCTCCATGGAGGTTCTTTTAGAGTTTGTATCTAATTTGTAATGAAAGTTTATCTTTTGCCAATGAAATAATCTAAACAATCAGTCTCGCATGCGCTGAACCCCAAATAGGGCTATTTGCGGTCTTTTAATCTTGACCATTCATTTTGTGATGGACAGATCGGACGGAGGAGGTGATTTTCGGATTTAAGCTCCGCAACATACACATCTGACATCATCTTCTGCCTCCATTCTCCAAGCAGCTGCTCCGTCTGCCGCGAAGTCTGCCCAAGACGATGAAGGCTATCGAACCAGCGAAGCGCAGCAGCTCCTTCGCCCAAGAAGACCTCCGTCCGGCGAAGCCCATCGAACAAACTGCTCCTCCTCCGCCAAGCTGCACCTCCTCTGCGTACCGTCATGTAGCACCCACCTCCTCCAGCGAAGCCAACGAACCAGCGAAGCCGCCTCCTCCTTCACAGCTCATCTTTTGTGCTTGATTTTTTTCCTCTTTTAGTTGTTCTTGTCATTGATTTTTTCCTCTTTTAGTTTGGCCATTGAAATTTAGTGCTTAGTCTTGCTTAGTTGGGCTTTGTTTGATTTCAGGACTTTGAAGATTTGGCATAGAATCTGTTAGATGATGAATTTAGCTTGTCAATGGGCTGAGGAGGATAGGTTGGCTTCCCTCGACGGAGGATCTGACGCTTCGATGGGCGACGGCTAAGGCTTCCCTGTTTCATTTCAACAGATGACAGAGGATATGCGGGTGAAAGAATGGAGATGAAGCTTTCACCTTTAGATGGGCTGCCGGGCGTTGGATCTTGGCTTTAAAAATGAAAGGCTAGGATTAGAAAACCGCAAATAAAGACACATACGGGCCGGCGCATAGGAGAAAGTCACATAATCTAAATAGCATATCCTCGTAAAATTAGACATAGGATAACAATAAAAAGTGTACACCAATTTAACAGTTTAATCCATTTGGGAATGAAACTTGATATTTTGGCAACGAAATAATTTTCAGAGCCTATACTCATCAAATTTGACATAGAATAACAATAAAATATGTACACCGATCAATTTTGATGGTTCAAAATTGCACAACTCTCTCAATGGATAATCTTTTAAAGTTTTTATCTAATTTGGAATGAAAGTTTATCTTTTGACAATAAAACAATCTAAATAGCCTATTCTAGTAGAATTAGACATAAAACAACAGTAAAAATTGTACACCAGTCAACTTTGATCGTTCGAAATTGCTCAACTTTCTCCATGAAGGAACTTTTAACGAATTTGACCATTTGAGAATAAAAGTTTGTCTTTTGGCAAAGATACAATTTATAGAGCATATACTAGTACAATTTAAAATAAAATAACAATAAAAAGTGTATTATGATCAATCTTGATTTTTTCGAATTGCTCAACTATCTCAATGGAAGATCTTTTAAGGTTTTATCTAATTTGGAACGAAAATTCATCATTTGACAACGAAACAATCTATGAAGCCTATTCTCATAATATTAGACATAAATAACAATAAAAATAAACACTGGTCAACTTTGATAATTCAGAATTGCTCAACTCTCTCAATGGAGGATCTTTTAAAGTTTTGTCTAACTTGGGGAGAAAATTGTACTTTTTGCAATGACAAAAATCTATGGAGCCAACACTCATAAAAGTAGACATAAAATAACAATAAAAAGTGTGCAACGATCGATTTTGAGGGTTCGAAATTGCTCATCTCTCTTCATGGAGAACCTTTTAACAATTTTATCCATTTAGGAACGAAAGTTGCTATTTTAGCAATGAAACAATCTATGAAGCGTATACTCATCAAATTTGACATAGAATAACAATAAAAAGTATACACTGATCAACATTGAAGGTTTTAAATTTCTCAACCTTCTCCATGAAGGATCTTTGAAAGTTTTTGTTTAATTTGGAATGAAAGTTTGTCCTTTGGCAACGAAATAATCTAAATAGCCTATTCTCATAAAATTAGACATAAGACAACAATAAATAGTGTACACTGATTGACTTTTATGGTTCAAAATTGCTCAACTCTTTGAATGGAGGAGCTTTTAATGATTTTGTTCATTTGGGAACGAAAATTGGTCTTTTGGCAACAAAACAATCTACGGAGCCTTTACTCGTCAAATTTGATATAAAATATCAATAAAAGTGTGCACCGATCAACTTTGATGGTCCATAATTGCTCAACTCTCTTCATGGAGGATGTTTTAAAGGTTTTGTTTAAGTTGGAATGGAAGATCAGCTTTTCGCAACAAAACAATTTACGTAGCCTATTCTCATAAAATTGGACATAAATAACAATAAAAGTAAACATTGGTCAACTTTGATGATTCAAAATCGCTTAACTCTCTCCATGGAGGATCTTTTCAAGGTTTTGTCTAATGTGGAATGAAAATTGGTCTTTTAGCAATGAAATGGTCTATGGAGCCAACACTAGTAAAATAAGACATAAATAAAAGTGTGCACTGATCAATTTTGAGGGTCCGGAGTTGCTCAACTCTTTTCATGGAGGTGCTTTTAATGGTTTAGACAATTTGAGAACAAAAGTTTGTCTTTTATCATAGTAACAATTTACGAAGCCTATAATAGTAAAATTTAAAATAAAATAACAATAAAAAGTGCACTTCATTGTCTTCAAGCTTTTTTAATTGCTCAACTCTCTCCATGAATGAGCTTTTAACTGTTTCATCCATTTGGGAACGGAAGTTGATCTTAAGGCGATGAAACAATCTACGAAGCCAATACTTGTAAAACTAAACATAACATAATAATAAAAGGTGTGTACCGATCAACTTTGAGTTCTTAATTGCTTAACTCTCTCCATATAAGAGCTTTTAATGATTTTGTCTATTTGAGATTGAAAGTTAGTCTTTTGGAAACGAAAACATTTATGAAGGCTATAATTGTAAAATTAGACAAAAAATAACAATAAAAAATGTACACTGACGAAGTCTAAAGGTTTGAAATCGGTCAACTATCTCCGTGAAGGTGCTTTTAACGGTTTTGTCTATTTGGGAATGAAATTTGGTCCTTTAGCAATGAAACAATCGACAGAGTCCAAACTTATTAAATTTGACATATAATAACAATAAAAAGTACACACCGATCAACTTCGGGGATTCATAATTGCTCGACTCTCTCAATAGATGAGCTTTTAAAGATTTTTTTTCATTTGGGAGTAAAAGTTGGCCTTTTCTCAACGAAAAAATCTATGGAGCCTATAATTCTCAAATTTGAAATAAAATAACAATAAAATGTGTACACCGATCAACTTTAATGGTTCAAAATTGCTCAACGCTCTCCATGAGCGATATTTTAATGTTTTTGTCTAATTTGGCATGAATGTTTTCCTTTTGTTAACAAAACAATCTAAAGAGCATATTCTTGTAAAATTTGACATAAGACAACAATAAAAAGTATACATTGATTGATTTTGAGGTTTTGGAATTGTTCAACTCTCTCCATAGAGGAGCTTTTAATGATTTTTTTTTCCATTTGAGACGTAGCCTATATTCATAAAATTTGACGTAAACTGTGACGCCCCGGCCCACTGGCATTACCAGGCAATCCGGCACCCGTCACCTTCAGGCCCATGGGCCCCACCCCCAACCCATCCCACCTCGCAAGGTGTAGGTTGTTGCACCTGGGAGTCGAACCCCTCAAGGCCTTTACATGGGACCCTCCCATCACCAACTAATCCATGGCTTAGTTGGTGATGGGATATTTTTGCTGGAGTCTTTTTGAGTTGGTCTATTACCATGTACTCACTCTGCCGTACTATATTCAAGAACTCCTGAATCTCATCCTCCGTAACTGCTTTTTTCGTCTCCTCTGGGCAAACTATTGTGTCCTATTTCGTACCTATTTCGTTTGCCTATGTTATTGCCTTCCCTTTTCTATTTTTCTCTGCCTCTATCTTCGTAAGATCATCCCGAGCAAAAACCCTGCCTGTCCTGGTGATCCCACTTACTCCCGAGATATTATCCATAGACTCCTCAACTTTCCTTTTCCCTTTCCCATAATTCCAGGGAACCGCATTATTGTTGGTGTATGCCAATTGTGGTAATTGGCCCTTCTGTCTTAGATCATCTTCCACGTAATATTGCAGCACAATTGACTTTCGAGGTTCCTTTTTTCGGACCTTGATAAAATCCCTCATTAGTCATGTTCACCTCTCTTTGTTCTTTGTGGCTTTTTCCTACCACAATTTTCTTATCATCCATCAACGATTGTACCTTCTTTCTAAAACTGAAACATCTTTCAATTGAGTGACCTCGCACTCCATTGTGAAATTCACAACATTCCTGCTCTTGATACCCCTCATACCTTAAGCTAAGCTCCAACTTTCGGTTTGGATGAGCCCATCCCCTAAGAGAACTTCTAACAACACCCTCATTGGCGTCATAACCCGTCCAATATCCCTTATTATAATATCATCTTCATCCACGGCATTAACCCCATCCATATGGTTAGGAAGTGGGTTATCGTTAACACTAGGCTTCTCGATGGCATCAAAATTTAGCCAGTTTGCCTCTATCATTCCCTGCATTATTCATTTCAGCGGGAAACAATCCTCTGTCAAATGTCTTGGCATACTTCCATGATATAAACAAGTGGCATCTGACTTGTACCAATGTGGATAATTAGTGAATAAGCGTTCCCAGGAATAAGCGTGATAGCTTCTTGTTCTAGCAGTTTATTGAAACATTTGGTGTAGGTTATAGGGATAGGGTCAAAATGCTCCTTGGTCTTATTAGGTGGGGAGTTTTGATAATGTGGACGTTACAGGTGATATTGATTGGAAGCTGGGTAATGTGACGCTCTCGGCGTGTTGCTTCGATGTAGGTAATCAGACACGGGAGAACTACAAGCCGGCTGATTATAACTCAGGCTGACATTGTGTACCTCATTCTCTTTCTTTTTCCCTTTTCCCTCTTTCAATGGATCAAACTTGTCGAAATTGATACTAATACTTCCTTTTCTTATACCTCGCTCTACTCGCTCTTTGGCATGGATGATATCTGATATCCCTGCGTAACCTCCTCCAACCGTCTTCGAGGAGTATGGCTCTTGAAGTGCGTCCAAGAATGCATCTACCAAATCTCTTTTCGATAATGGTGGGGTTATTTGACTAGCTAAGTCCCTCCACCGATATGCATAGTCTCTGAAACTTTCCCCCTTCCCCATCACTGCATTCTGAAGATCAAATAGGGTTGGGATCTTTGCAACATTGTGCTTGTACTGCTTGGTGAACAGCTCAGCTAAATCTTCCCATGTTGTGACCATCGAAGGATTTAAGCTATTGAACCATCGTTCAGCAGCACCCGTCAAACTATCCTGAAAGAAGTGTATCAGCATTTTATCATCCCCAATATAGGGATGCATCCTTCTGCAGTACATGGTTAAGTGATCCAATGGTACCACTAAACCATTGAAGATGAAAAATGTTGGAAGCTTGAAATCTTGTGGGATATGTAAGTCCTTTAACAAGCACAAACTTCTTGAACTTAAAGTCTCGGGAGCCTCAAACCCCATTTCTGACCTCATCCAGTGCTCCATTCTCTTGAGGCGGGCAATGTTGTCTTCTTCAACCTCTTTCTTTGGAGTAACATTCCCTACCTTTAACACTTCAACCTTGGAAGGAGAAGAATCAAAATTATGAGGGTCCTTTTTATCTCGAAATTCTGACCTTTTACTGTCCCCTGAAGAATTCTCTTCCATCTTCCCCTTGTTAGCCATCTATTTCATTAGCATACTGAGTTGTTCTTTTAGTTCTGCTATCTCTCGATTCAGCTGATGTTCACATTCTGTTGGTTCCATCGTCGTCGTGAATCGTGATTGCGAGCGAGTGTTATAGGGATGGCCTCGACTTTTTGTTGGTGCAATTTTGTTTGATTTAAGAAAACCTTTCCACATGCAAATGAAAAATTTATAAGAACTAATGTATGCAAAATATGATAGTTTAATGAAGGAAAATCCATGATGATAGAAATCTTAAATATTATCGAACTTCGAGAAATTATTTATTATTTATAGTGCTTTTATAGAATTTTTGAGTACATCGTGTCAGTTTCGACGATTGTAAGCAAAGTACATAAAATCCTCCTTGATCATAATGTGTCCAACAAACTGTATGCTGTCACTCTCTTATCCTGGTATGCATTTGTTAATGCATTGATCTCTAGAATCCGTTCTGCCGCTCTGTCTTGATAATACCAAAATCTGACACGGGCTTGATCCACTTGTTGATGTATCTGCTCTATTTCTTTCTCTAGACCAACATGTCTTTTTTGCACCTCCGTATATGCTTCTGCCACTCTATCAAAATCTACCTCCTTCTACATTAATTTTCGGTGATGATGAGTCCAGGCTTGTATTTCTAGCCTTAGAGACTCTCCTTCTTCCAATAGACGTCTCTGTTCAATTTCAAATGCTGCTCTTTGGGTAAGATTGACCTCCCTTTGTATTATTAATTCTTTCTCTAGCTGTTGAATTTTATAGTCTCTTGCAGCTATTTCTTGCTTTTGATTTGCTTCCTCCCATTCAAACATCCTTTTTTCCATCTTCCTAGCCTTTTGATTGGCCTTCTCCTTTTGAAGTTCCAGTATCGAATATGCCTCTCAAAGTCTACTATACTCCCTGTCATGCTTAGCCTTTGCTGCTTCAACTAAAGCCCGATATTTCAAGATCTCTTCTTCTCTCAGCCTTGTCATTTGATTTTGCCTAGCAATTTCTAATTTTTCTATTCTTCTTTCAGCCTGCTGTGCTTTCTCCTCTGCTCAGGCCACTTTTACCACCCATTCTCTTCTTTCTGTTTCCCATTGCTCTTTCTGTGTGTGTAGATCACCAGAGGGATTTTGTCCTTCCTCCAATTGGGCTTTTAGGAAGATATTCTCTTGGCAGATTTTTGCATTCTCTAACTCATATTTTTCCTGAACTTCAGCCATATAATCTACAGCTTTATCGAAGGTGTGTACTGGGGTTGTAAAACTTTGGATTACTGGTACAGTGCATCCTTTCTTTCTGCTTGCTTGCCATACCTGGTATCCTTCACTGGTGTTTCCTCGATGAACTCCTCTCTTAACTCGCTGGACCTGTTTCCAAGATTCCAATATTTTCCTGATCTCCTCCATTCTTCCACTTTCATAGTCGAAAGCAAAATTGGTCAGCCTGTGAGTCATGGGGATAAACTGTTTATGTGTCAATTGCCTTAATGCCAATGCAGGGGCATATGCAATGGCTCCCCATAATCCCAAAAGAGGAACCCATGGATAACTTCCACAATGATAGATGGCTGATCCTGTACCCATCCACGGTGCTTGCCATATAATCTCATCTAATGTCAACAAGAACTCTTTCCACTTTTCCGTGCTAGGTGATCTCTTAGGCCACTCTACAGCCGCAAACTCTGCAACAGGGCTACTATACCTCATGTATGCTCTTGAAAACTTTATTATAGGATAGCCGAATTGAGGAAGTGCTGGAAGATGTCCCATTATTCAGATAGTCAACAATGCTGCACATGCTTTGAATTGCCCTTTGCCCAATTCTCTACAGTATTTCAACATCTTGAAAGTCTCGGCTAATATAGACGGAACTGGATCAGCTCCATTCAAGTATTTTTCAAAGAAAATGATCACCTGTCCATCTACGTATCCTTTTATCTTTGGAAAAATGACTGTCCCATATATTAATAGGGCTAGAACTGGAAAAACCTTGTCATCATTCCATCATTCAAATGGGCCCGAATATGCTGAATGAGAAAATTGCAAGATATGCACTCACCACCTTTTGCTCCTTTTTCTCTGATCTCCTTTTCAAACTCAGACTTGTGAATTCCCAGAATTTTAGACAATGTTTCTTTAACCCCTGCCTTTCGCCTTGGATTATAGACACCTTTGAAATCCTCTTTTGGAATTTTCAGCAATTCTTCATATTCTTCTAATTCTTCATATTCTTCTAAGGTAGGAGTTAAGTCATAGATCCCCGAAGTAAAGCAATGATATGATGGATCATAAAAGCTCATCATTGCTTCTAGCAGAGGCACGTCAACAGCTACAACACATAGATATGCAATATGACCAAATTTTCCATTGAATGCATGGTGTCTTTCCACAGATATACTATTCCACAAATCTATGATTTCTTTGAGATCACATCTGCCAAATTCTATACCTTTTACAGGAGGTAATTGTACATTTTCACTAGAATGAAGACCATCTCC
Source organism: Euonymus europaeus (assembly GCA_963580455.1). Classification (NCBI taxonomy): domain Eukaryota; kingdom Viridiplantae; phylum Streptophyta; class Magnoliopsida; order Celastrales; family Celastraceae; genus Euonymus; species Euonymus europaeus. The sequence continues at coordinate 9,891,791 of OY756962.1, forward strand.
TTACTGTATTTGTTCCCACTGTGATTCTCTTATTACTTCAATATCTAGCATCCCATGCTCCATCATCTTCACTGACACAGTACTGCTTTTCAAGTCCATGAATTTCGGATAGTGCCTTGATTCCAATAATGTCCAAGATTCCTATGTATGCAATGCAAGTTGAAAACGATGAAAAAAAAGGTGAACAAGATTAGGAATGTACATACAAAAATCACATATATACAAACGAAACCCCACATGTACATCAAAATCAAACCGCATATGCACATAACAGAATCGTATATATACAATAAAGCAAACATCATATATACAAACAAAATAAAATCACGTATATACAAGCAAAACAACATATGCACGGCAAAGCACAACAACAATATGTACCACACAATAAGGTTAGAAGTAGTTTCTTGTGTCCTACAGCTCTATGGTCATTGGTTATGGATAATCTAGTCTCCCGACTTATTCCTCCGCCAGTGTCCGTTGCTGGAATAGCCTGGGTCCCACTTAATAGAGGAGTGGGTCGAGTGAGGATTTTTCGCGAGCCTGCACGGGGATTGAAATCCCTCGAAGGTCTCGTTTACTTCATCCTCTCCTAAGTGTTTTGAGCCCGAGTTGTTGGACTCATGAAAAGGTTTTGCGCACAATGTGTGAGGACAATAATATAAAAAGCCCAAAAATATATCAACAATCAACACATTTAAAATAAATAATAATAAGAACATATCAATCAAAATTTAGAGAAATAAAATATCAAATATATTTAATTAAAAACAATAAAATCAAATAATGGGATAAGGAAAATTAAATTTAATTGGCCCAACTCACTATTTTTTTTTTTAAAAGAGATATATTCACATTTAAAAACTAAATTCCCTAGCAGAGTCGCCAGTTGTCGCAACCGGTTTTGCGAAAGAAAATTTAAAAGAAGAGTCGTCACCAATTCTAATAGGTGCAATTGGTCACTGAAAAAATAATTTGGTCTGCGAAAATTCAGAAAAATGGATAAGTGAGTTTGTTACGTATGAGGAAGGTTTGAGGCACCCCACAACGTCTGTTTTAAAACAGTTGTCAATTTAACTTTTATTATCCCATTATATGATTTTAAAAACATTGATTTGTGACAAGAATACATGAATGGGGGAAAATAATTATATACAAAAATATATCAAAATATGATAAAATAAGTTTTAGAAAATATATAAAAAAACTATTTTGAAATTGAATGAATTAATTTTAGAAAATGTCAACACTATATCAAAATAAGATGAAATAACTTTAGAAAACATAAAAATTATATTGAAAGTATAATCTTGAGGTTCACGGAATTTTTCCATCCAATGGTCAAATTTCCTAGAAACACTCTCACCTCAAGAATCTTTTTTGAGGGTGCATCCAATGCATTCCCCAAATCAGTTCCATTGTAGGTAGAGACTTCCGATATAATTTTTATAAAAAAATAAAATATACAATATAAATATTAAAGGTAAAGATAAAAATAAAATAATAAAATAATAATAAAAATAATAATGCATAAAAATAAAACGAAAGTAAAATGAAAAATAGGAGGAATGAAAAGTAAAACGAAGTTAAAATGTTGGGAACCAAGTTTTTGTGGACTATACGATATTGAATTATCGCAAATCTCAATTTAAATATATTAATACTTTAAATCATACAATTTACACATAATCACATAGCATGGAAAAACGAAGTTAAAATGTTAGGCAATTCATCATTTCAACCATACTATTAAATTAGTACGATTAAAAAATATGATTCATTACCGAAAGGAGGTTATCATATCGAAGGCTTCGCATTTCATTAAATCTTTTTCCATCCAATGGTAGGAATTCCATCATTTTTCTCAAGAATCCGATCGAAAACATCCAATGCTATCCGATTGGTTCCGTCGTCTGACTAAACTTTCAATTTGCTAAACAATCCCACAACGAACAAGTGTAACCCAAACACCATAAGTCCAATTCATTGAATGTAGTGTTAAAGTCTCATATTGACAACCAAAACCATAGTTTACAAACAATTATTCCACAGATCCATAAAGAAACAATCACCAACAAACTCGGGCATGAACAGAAAAAGAGAGACCAAACTGAGATTATGAACTAAATTGAGCCGGAACAAAAGAACCATAAGCAACTTAGATGGGTTAAATATTGAGTTTACTGTATGCAATAGTAAGCTAATTTGGAGTGGAATCAATAACATGCCATGACCCAATTATGACTCAAGCATCCAAGACCTTGAAATAGGACATTCATACATATATATATATTTATATATAAGTATGTGTATTTGGCGTTTAAGCACATAGGGATGGCATCGGATCGGATTTGGATCGGATTTCTTAAAATCCATATCCGATCCTAAATAAAAATTATGTATCCATATCCATATCCATATACTGCGGATAAAAAAAATCTAAATCCATATCCTATCCATCGGATTTCGGATTTTCTCCACAGATTTCGGATTTGTCCATTCGACACGTATTTTGCTAATCTATGACAACAATTAAAATTTCATGATTCATGAATCTAGGAACATAAATTAAAGTTTAAAGTACAAATACTATCAAAAATCATCCAACAACATAGAAAATTATCTAGAATCAAAGTCTAAACTCTTAATTATATAAAATATTACAAATCAAAATATTTGCATCAGCTGATAAATTCAAAATGAATATCATCTTCAATCATTTGTCACATGTAATCTCGGATCCTACAATTATCAAAAACAACAAGTCAACAACTTAATATTTGATAACTTAAATTGCAATATGAATTAAAATTTATTAGTTATAAAAATTAATACCTTCATCAAACACATGAATATCCTCTTCATAAATTGGTGCATAACCATCTGAAACAAACAAGTCATCTCCACCTAGAAAAAATATATAAAAAGCAAACTAAGATTAACATTTTTTGAATATTATAAATTCTTAATAAATGAGAAATAAATAATCAATATAATAAATTTACCATCACATTTTTTCTCTTCACTCCATAACCAACTTTGAGCACACATCAATGCCTCTATCATCTTTGGATGAAGTCGATTACGATGAGGGCTCACTAATCTCCCACTGGAACTGAATGCAGACTCTGAAGCAACAGTAGATACAGGAATCGCTAATATATCTCTTGCAATATTTTGCAAGATAGGATACCTTACCCCATTCAACTTCCACCATAGTAAAATATCAAACTGAGAATTATCAGGCAAAATATCTTCCTCCAAGTAGTGGTCCAATTCAGTTCTGAAACTATTAGGTTTATTAGTCTTCATCCTTTTGACAAACAACTGATAATCACTATCAATAGTTACTGAACTCTCTTTTGAAGTTGAGATGACCATTCCATCTACTGTAGATTCTTTATCATTCACTTTATACATTCTAACATAATATTCCTCCACCAACTCGTAACAAAGTTGTTTAATATTGCTAATTTGTTCACTAAAGTCATTTGGATAAACCATAGGAAAGTAAAAGTGAAGTAAAGCCATCTTATACCTAGGGTCCAATTGTAACACCCCATATACTAAATAACCAATTTCCCAACCTAAAAATCCAATGTTAATACAAAGATTGCCAATTACAATCATTAACCTAAATAAATACCTAGTACAAATTCCCAAGCGACAATTCAAGAGAAATTTATTAATAATAATAGAATATCCCTTCCATAGTTATAAAAATATTATCAGTCTTACTAGATCATTCATGCACCAAGTTCAATGCCAACTAAAGAGTACTAGTCTTGCGAGCAATCGCTTATTTGAGAAATACCGAAATAACTAATCTTTAATCATATTATACTTTGCGTAACCCCATGAATTAACTTTCCGTCAATGCCTTCTTCGTTACATGAGCACCTTCACTGAGGATTTCCGACATCACCATCAACAACCAAATCAGCGTATTCATCATCACCTGCATTACGGAACATAATGAGCCAAAGCCCAGCAAGTAACATTTTATGCATGAATGCGCATGATTTCTTTAGGAACAAAACTTCAATCATTAAAACTTTTAACCAGTACTAGGGCCCTCTAACTCTAGCATACTGCTACAGAGCAACCGGTCGGGATTTCCTCTCATTATCCTTCCATAGGACACCTTTCTGTATTTATACTTTATTCCTCTCCCTTCGTTCCAATTTCATGAGCCCTCACAATAACATTTCCAGTACACCCTCCCTGTAGCAGTTATACTAGGTTTATAAAACATGTTTCTCCATTTGGTGAACCTTACAATATGAAATGTTATGTCATGCACAGTTTCCAATACTTCATAATAATTCAATAAATCTCAACACATACACATTCTCATATAACCACATACTTTAGTAATTTATCATTCTCAGTCATCTCATACATGTACATATATCAACCAGTTCAATAACACACAAATTCCGTAATACAGTTGAAACGTTACTTACCTTATCGCGCTTTCTTAAATCCCAATAAAATCAACAATGTAACTTAGCCCTGAAATCCATGATCAAACTTATTTACATCAATATTTATATCATTAATATTATGTTATTAAACTTTTATTTAGTTGGGTCAAACTGGGCAGACCGGTCAACGGGTCTGCCCAGTACCAACCCGTTAGTCCGACCCGGCTGGGTCTGCCCTCACTGCAATGGGTCAACAGACCCGTTTACTGGTCGAGACTGGGTCACGCCCGTCCCGGGCGTGGTGGTCCTCACCACCGGCCCAGAATGAAAGCCGGGGGTAGGACGAGTTGAGCGCCGTCCTCATTTACCTGAGTAGCCGTCGGAATCTGGCGGAAACAGCTCTGGAACTTCACGGCAGCCGTAACTTCTCCCCTCCGATCGACGACCTTAAGCCACTCCGATGGATCCGAAAATCCTACCGTCGCACTCCTCTCCTCCAGCCGGTCCTTCTCGTGCAACCCTCGCCGTCGTTCGTCGCCTTTGCCGGAAAGTGCACTTCCGTCGCCGCCCTTCTCTCTCTCTCTCCCTTAACTCTGGTGCTAGGTTTTCTCGACTTCCGTGCTCTCTTATATTATTTTAACATTTTTTTTATACCAATTTACAATTATATCCTTTATCTTGTGTATTAATCCCCATATACTACTACTGTAATTTGCAGCATTAAGTCTAGGAAACACATTTTTATAAGCCAAAGCAGTTTTAAGCATTAGATAAGTGGAGTTCCACCCTGTTGGACAATCCAAACCCAACCTTCTAGTACAAGGAACTTTCATTTGTCGACAAACATCCTCAAACCTTTCTATTCTTTTTGGAGATGCTGTCCAAAAAACTACACTGTCCCTGACATTATCAATGGCATGCTTGATCACATCTAAACCAATCCTAACAATAAGGTTCAAGATGTGTGCAGCACAACGCATATGAAGTAAAGACCCATCATTCAATAAGCAATCAGCACTCAATTTTGCTTTTATCTTACCAATCATACTGTCATTAGTGGAGCAATTATCCACTGTAATAGCGGATAACCTTGAGTCCACATTCCACCCCAGCATAGCATCAATCAACACCTCCGTTAGCACATCACTTGTATGAGGGCAAGGAACATAAATAAACCTGAAAAATAAAATATAAAATTATCAATGAAGTAAAAATCAATAAAACAACTATATTTAATTTAAGAAAGAACATGTTAATTTGTTATACCTCAAAATCAAACTATGTAATGTCCAAGATTTATCAATGAAATGTGCCGTAACAGACATGAAACCCCTTTTTTGGTTACTAGAAGTCCACATGTCGGTTGTAATAGCAACTCTACTATCATTGTTCTCAATCAACTTCAGAACTTTATCCCTCTCTTCTCCATAAATCTTCATGATATCTTTCTTTGCAGTATTACGACAATGACACTTGAAAAGAGGCTGAATGGTAGTTACAAAATCTCTAAATCCTCTATGCTCTACCATCGAAAGAGGATAATCATGGAGAATAATCATCTTTGCTAATTTATCTCTTCCCTGTTTTTCATTATACACACCAGAACCAACATCTCCTTTCAAATCAGTTTTCAAAATCAGTTGTCTTATGTCACCCCCTGTTGCTTTTCTTCTAGGACACCTATCAAAATGTTGCTTCAAATGCGATGTACCATAGGACGATTTACCAACAAAAAACTTCTTACAATAATTACATTGGGCCTTCTCTTCATTATTCCGAACCACATGAGTAAAGTGTTGCCACATAGGACTTCTGAAAGTCTTACCATCTTTTCCTCGTTTGGATTCACAATCAACTGATATTGATTGAGTAGAGAGTCCATCTGAATTTCCCCCAATTGGAGTTGATTCTTGTGTGCTAGCAACACTACTGCCGTTAATGCTTGGTTGTGAATGTGCCATAATCTAATGATGCCATAAAAAAAAGAACAATCAGTAATATAAAAGCATTTTAAAAGAGATAACCACTATAGTAAAATAAAGTGCAAGAACATTAACGAAAATAGAAACAAAACGAAATGAATGAAATACAAAATGAAATACATATCAGCTATTTTGATTATATGCAAACCCAAAACAACCCAGAACAAGTAAACGAAAACAGAGGAGTACCTTCAAACTAACAAGCTAAGGGCGAATAATGGTAGCCGGAGAGGAGACCAGAGAAGTCGAAGATGAGAGCAGAGAATTTGGAGATGGCAGCCGGAGAGGAGAGCAAAGAAGTAGGAGACGGCAATGAGATGAAGGCGGCTGAGAAATGAAATGAAGAACATAAAGTCATAACTAGGTTAGGGTTTCACCGTTTCACTTCGTATACCATACAATAAACTGATAATGTAAATTGCAATAAAATATAAATTATGAACCTTCACATTTAATAATGGAGTCAGTGGAGGACAAACGGCAAATGGTCTGGTTATATTATTAGCCTTTACCTAAACCAACCAATTAACTTTCGCGTGTCCATTATTTTTATTTATTTTTACTGATTTTCTAAATATAAAAATACAAAAAGAATCTGGCTTTCTTTGGATTCTCCTTATTTTATTTGTCTCCTTTTCAGGCATGTGGATAGAAAATGAAAATCTGACCACCATTAATTCTGCTCATTTAATTACTAAATTAATAATCCAACTTTCTTGCAAGTTGTGTACTAATTAACGCATTTAGCCATCAATCAAATGTTCTTACGCTTTAAATATAATACACTTTGCAAGTAACAAAAATGTTGTCACAGATTTTGTTAGATCATGACATATATATCCCATACCTAAAGATGAACACAAAATATATCACATTTTAATCATCTCGACTTTTGTACTGTTTCTCCAATTCTCCTCATGATTATATGTATATGTGTTACATATATTAGGTAATCCCGTAATTATCATGAGCTATGTTATATAACATAGTGTATTAGTGTTTAGAGTTAATTATATCACATGGGTTTAGGGTTTACGGTGTTGAGGGATTAGTGTTTGCAATGTTAGCATGTTACGTTAGGGTTTACAAATTACAATTAGGACTAGATCTGTAGTTTTTAATGTTATTGTTAGATTTAGAGTTTACAAATTACAATGTCGGGACTTGGAGTTTACAAATTACAATGTTGGGACTTGAGGTTTACATTATTGTGTTTTTACTTTTTAGTATTAATTACTAACTTTACTAATTAGAGTTTTACAAATATTAGTAAATTGAATATTTGAATTAGTAGTATGAGAACATATCACATTACATAGTGTTATTAAAAATTACAATTAATTCATATTACAAAAAAAAACATATGTTGACAATTATAATGTATATAAATATATTAATGATATTAATTGTCAATTACATAATTGCATATGAACTATATATATATATATATATATATATATATATATATATATATATCTGTGTGTGTCGGGTAGAATCGGATCGGATCGGATATCCGCACGTTCGGGTCGGATCGGATACGGATTTCGGATTGGATATGCCTAAATCCATATCCAATCCATTCAAAAAATTCGGATTTTATCCATATCCATATCCATTATCCAGTCAACGAATTTTTCTACTGTTTGACCGGATCGGATCGGATCGGAAATCCACGGATACGGACTCATTTGCCATCTCTATATACCATACAATAAACTGATAATGTAAATTGCAATAAAATATAAATTATGAACCTTCACATTTAATAATGGAGTCAGTGGAGGACAAACGGCAAATGGTCTGGTTATATTATTAGCCTTTACCTAAACCAACCAATTAAGTTTCGCGTGTCCATTATTTTTATTTATTTTTACTGATTTTCAAAATATAAAAATACAAAAAGAATCTGGCTTTCTTTGGATTCTCCTTATTTTATTTGTCTCCTTTTCAGGCATGTGGATAGAAAATGAAAATCTGACCACCATTAATTCTGCTCATTTAATTACTAAATTAATAATCCAACTTTCTTGCAAGTTGTGTACTAATTAACGCATTTAGCCATCAATCAAATGTTCTTAAGCTTTAAATATAATACACTTTGCAAGTAACAAAAATGTTGTCACAGATTTTGGTAGATCATGACATATATATCCCATACCTAAAGATGAACACAAAATATATCACATTTTAATCATCTCGACTTTTGTACTGTTTCTCCAATTCTCCTCGTGATTATATGTATATGTGTTACATATATTAGGTAATCCCGTAATTATCATGAGCTATGTTATATAACATAGTGTATTAGTGTTTAGAGTTAATTATATCACATGGGTTTAGGGTTTACGGTGTTGAGGGATTAGTGTTTGCAATGTTAGCATGTTACGTTAGGGTTTACAAATTACAATTAGGACTAGATCTGTAGTTTTTAATGTTATTGTTAGATTTAGAGTTTACAAATTACAATGTCGGGACTTGGAGTTTACAAATTACAATGTTGGGACTTGAGGTTTACATTATTGTGTTTTTACTTTTTAGTATTAATTACTAACTTTACTAATTAGAGTTTTACAAATATTAGTAAATTGAATATTTGAATTAGTAGTATGAGAACATATCACATTACATAGTGTTATTAAAAATTACAATTAATTCATATTACAAAAAAAAACATATGTTGACAATTATAATGTATATAAATATATTAATGATATTAATTGTCAATTACATAATTGCATATGAACTATATATATATATATATATATATATATATATATATATATATATATCTGTGTGTGTCGGGTAGAATCGGATCGGATCGGATATCCGCACGTTCGGGTCGGATCGGATACGGATTTCGGATTGGATATGCCTAAATCCATATCCAATCCATATCCATTCAAAAAATTCGGATTTTATCCATATCCATATCCATTATCCAGTCAACGAATTTTTCTACTGTTTGACCGGATCGGATCGGATCGGAAATCCACGGATACGGACTCATTTGCCATCTCTATAAGCACATCACTTTATACACATATATACCTTCCATCACAGCCTACTATATAGCAAATAGCTAAATGGAATAATAGCATGCCATCTCATATGGTCAATCATGGCAAACACAAATCCTACATCAATGATATACACGGCAACCATCATGTCCAAGCCCACTATATTTACAATCAATTTTCAAAGAGCACCAACTAGATCTTATTTTAAACATAAATAGCTATCACAATAAGATTTTCAAAGACGCCAAAATGGACTTTATTTCAACCACTCCTAACTATTACAATCACACTCATCATTGGAGTAATTACTTTGCTCAAACCATTGCTTACGACTCACTATGAATCTTTACCCATTAACCCTATCAAAGTGCATCTCCTAGTCAATACAACAACTATCAAAACTGCAGCATTTAAAGCATATCAAAATCCTTCATAATTCATCGAATACAGGGCATCCATATTCTCTAGTTCTCAAAAGTAAGAATTCACCTTTTAGTAATCACGCAACAATTACATTTTTGAATATCTGAGCAAACCAACCAATAGGACTCAAACAAGGAAATATGGAGATGGTGATTCCAGTGACTTTGAGGGATGGCGATGGAAGATTTTTTTGACAACTCCGGGTAACAAGAATCGCACAGTCAGCATGGTGGTAGTGTGGGTTTGGTGAAAGGGTAGTAAATTCCAGCCGTTGGAGGAAAAGAGAGCTTCAAAAAATAGAGTCTCTGTCCCCCTTTCTCTTTTTCTCCCCCAAGCTCTTTCTTATACTATCAAAACTCCAATCAAATCCCCCTTTTCCTGGATCTACCTTCAACTTTCGGTGCTACCTCCCAACTTTTCAAATTCGGTCACCTCTCTCCTTTGAATTTCTTCTTCCTTCTTTTTTTGGGTTGGTTTTTTCTGTTTCCTCCGGCTAGCAGCCATCTTTTACTCTTTCTCCTAGCTGCGTTTCTTCCCTCAAAATAAAGCATCACTTGGTAGCTTGGGCCGGGCTAAGCTTTAACCTATTAAAAGCTAAGCTTTAACCTATTAAAAGCCTTGGACTTAAGTTCGGGTACTGGACACAAATGAGCTTGTTTCATTGGGGCTAAAACTTGGTTTTGAGTAAACTTTTGGGTTCAAGTTGAATAACAGGCCGAGACTTTTAAGTATTAACAATTAGGATTATTGTATCAATTGTTTAAACTAATACATGGATCTCCAAATCGGCTTTTTGAATTTTTGTTTAAATTTGAATTTTGATTTTGGGTCCAAGTTTAACCCGAATTCAACCTATATTTCGATTTTTTTTATTATTTTTCTTAATTTGGACTTTTCTTGGCTAATTTTGGACTAAAATTGGGGTATAACAGTATTTTAGCAACAAAACAATCTACGAAGTGTATACTCATCAAATTTGACATGGAATAATAATAAAAAGTGTACACCGATCAACTTCGATAATTCAAAATTTCTCAATTTTCTCCATGAAGGATCTTTTCAAGTTTTTGTCTAATTTGGAATGAAAGTTTATCCTTTACCAATGCAACAGTCTAAATAATCTATTGTTGTAAAATTAGAGATAAGACAACAATAAATAGTAAACACCAATTGACTTTGATGGTTTAGAATTGCTCAACTCTATCAATGAAAATTGGTATTGTAGCAATGAAACAATCTATGGTCCAACACTCATAAAATAAGACATAAAATAACAATAAAAAGTGTGCACTGATCAATTTTGAGGGTTCGAAGTTGCTCAACTCTCTCCATGGAGGAGCTTTTGTTGGTTTTGATACTTTGAGAACAAATGCTTGTCTTTTAGCAAAGTAACAATTTACAAAGCCTATAGTCATAAAATTTAAAATAATATAACAATAAAAAGTCCACATCGTTGACTTCGAGTTTTCTTAATTGCTCAACCCTCTCCACGAATGAGCTTTTAACTGTTTTATCCATTTGGGAATAGAAGTTGATTGTTAGGCGATGAAACAATCTACGGAGTCAATAGTTATAAAAATAGGCATAACATAACAAAAAATGTGTGTACCGATCAACTTTGCGTGTTCAAAATCGCTTAACTCTCTCTGTCGATGATCTTTTAACGAGCTTGTCCATTTGAGATTTAAAGTTGGTATTTTGGCAACGAAAAAATTGATGATAGCTATACTTGTAAAATTAGACATAAAATAACAATAAAAGGTTTACACCGACGAAGTCTAAATGTTCAAAATTGGTCACTATCTCCGTGAAGATGTTTTTAACGGTTTTGTCCATTTGGAAATAAAAGTTGATCCTTTAGCAACAAAACAATCGATGGAGTCTAAAATTATTAAATTTGAGATAAAATAACAATAAAAAGTACACACCAATCAACTTCGAGGATTCATAATTGTTTGACTCTCTCAATGGAGAAGCTTTTAATAATTTTTTCCATTTGGAAATGAAAGTTTGTCTGTTGGCTAGGAAACAATCTATGGAGCCTATAATCCATAAATTTGAAATAAAATAACAATAAAATGTGTGCACCGATCAATTTTGATGGTTCAAAATTGTTCAACCCTCTCTACGAGAGGTCTTTTAAAGTTTTTGTCTAATTTGGAATGGATGTTTTTCTTTTGTTAACAAAACAATCTAAATAGCATATTCCCATAAAATTTGACATAAGACAACAATAAAAAGTTTACACCGATTGACTTTGAGGTTTCAAAATTGCTCAACTCTATTCATGGAGGAGCTTTTAACGATTTTTTTCTATTTGAGAATAAAAGTTGGTCTTTTGGTAATAAAACAATCTATGGAGTCTATACTCGTCAAATTTGACATAAAATATCAATAAAAATGTATTATGATAAACTTTAATGGTTCGGAATTGCTCCTCTCTCCATGAAGGATCTTTTCAGGTTTTTGTCTAATTTGGGATGAAAGTTTATTTTTTGGCAACGAAACAATATAAAGAGCCTATTCTCATAAAATTAGACATAAGACAAAAACAAAAAGTGTACATCGATTGACTTTGATGGTTTGTAATTTCTCAACTCTCTCCATGGAGGAGCTTTTAACAGTTTTATCCATTTGAGAATGAAAGTTGCTTTTTTGGCAACAAAATTATCTAAGGAGCCTATACTCCTCAAATTTGAAATAAAATAACAATAAAATGTGTACATTGATCAACTTTGATGGTTCAAAATTGTTCAACCCTTTCCATGAAGGATCTTCTAAAGTTTTTGTCCAATTTGGAATGAAAGTTTTTCTTTTGTTAACGAAACAATCTAAATAGCCTATTATCATAAAATTTGACACAAAACAACAATAAAAAGTATACATTGATTGACTTTGAGGTTCTGGAATTGCTTAATTCTATCCACGAAGGAGGTTTTAATAATTTTTTCCATTTGAGAACAAAAGTTTTTCTTTTGGCAAAGGAACAATTTACAGAGCTGATACTAGTAAAATTTAAAATAAAATAACAATAAAAAGTGTATTATGATCAATTTGATTCTTTGGAATTGCTCAATTCTCTCCATGTAGGATCTTTTAAAGGTTTTGTCTAATTTGGAATGAAAATTCATCTTTTGGCAACGAAACAATCTATGAAGCATATTCTCATAAAATTAGACATAACAATAAAACATAAACACTTTGATAATTCAGCATCGCTCAACTCTCTCCATAGAGGATCTCTTAATGTTTTGTCTAACTTGGAGAGAAAATTATGTTTTTGACAACGAAACAATCTATGAAGCTAAAACTCATAAAAGTAGACATAAAATAACAATAAAAAGTGTACAATGATCAATTTTGAGGGTTCGAAAACACTCAACACTCTTCATGGAGTAACTTTTAATAGTTTTATCCATTTAGGAATAAAAGTTGGTATTTTAGCAACGAAACAATCTACGGAGTATATATTCATCAAATTTGAGATAGAATAACAATAAAAAGTGTATACGGATCAACATTGATGGTTTGAAATTTCTCAACCTTCTCCATGAATAATCTTTTAAGGTTTTTGTCTAATTTGGAATAAAAGTTTTTCCTTTGGCAAAGAAACAATCTAAATAGTCTATTCTCGTAAAATTAGATATAACACAATAATAAATAGTGTAAACTGATTGACTTTGATGGTTCAGAATTGTTCAACTCTCTCAATGGAGGAGCTTTTTAACGATTTTGTTCATTAGGGAATGAAATCGGTCTTTTGGAAACAAAACAATCTATGGAGCCTCTACTCATCAAATTTGACATAAAATACCAATAAAAAGTGTACACCGATTAACTTTGATGGTCCGAAATTGCTCAACTCTCTCCATTAAGGATCTTTTAAAGGTTTTTTCTACGTTGGAACAAAAATTGGTCTTTTAGCAATGAAACAATCTATGAAACCAACACTCATAAAATAAGACATAAAATTACAATAAAAAGTGTGCATCGATCAATTTTGAGGATTCGGAGTTGCTCAACTCTCTCCACGGAGGAGTTTTTATTGGTTTTGACAATTTCAGAATAAAAGTTTATCTTTTAGCAAAGTAACAATTTACAAAGACTATACTCGTAATATTTAAAATAAAATAACAATAAAAGGTGCACATCGATTAACTTCGAGCTTTTTTAATTGTTCATATCTCTTCATGGAGGAGCTTTTAACTGTTTTGTCCAACTTGGAAAGAAAATTTGTCCTTTGGCAACAAAACAATCTATGGAGCCAACACTCATAAAAGTATACATAAAATAACAATAAAAAATGCTCAACAATCAATTTTGAGGGTTCAGAATTGCTCAACTCTCCACATGGAGGAACTTTTAAGAGTTTTGTCCATTCAGGAACGAAAGCTGATATTTTGATAACAAAACAATCGACGAAGCTTATACTCATTAAATTTTACATCAAATAACAATAAAAAGTATACAACAATCAATTTTGATAGTTCAAAATTGCTTAACCATCTCTATGAAGGATCTTCTAAAGTTTTTGTCTAATTTGGAATGAAAGTTTGTCTTTTTTCCAGCGAAACAATCTAAAACGCCTATTTTCTTAAAATTAGACATAAGACAACGATAAAAAGTGTACACCAATCAACTTTGATGTTTTGGAATTACTCAACTCTCTCCATTGATGAGCTTTTAATGATTTTATTCGTTTGGGAACGAAAGTTGGTCTTTTGGCAATAAAATAATCTATAGAACCTATACTCATCAAATTTGACAAAAAATATGAATAAAAATTGTACACCGATCATCTTTGATGGTTCGGAATTGCTAACACTCCCCATGGAGGATATTTTAAAGGGTTTGTCTAATTTGGAATGAAAGTTCATCTTTTGGCAACGAAACAATCTACAGAGTCTATTAAAATAAAATTAGATATAAAATAACAATAGAAAGTAAATACCGGTCAACTTTAATAGTTCGAAAATGCTCAACTCTCTCCATGAGGATATTTTAAAGGTTTTATCTAATTTAGAATGAAAATTGTTTTGGCAATGAAACAATCTATGGAGCCAACACTCATAAAATTAGACACAAAATTAATATCAAGAGTTTCCACCGAAAAATTTTGAGGGTTTAGAAATGTTTCACTCTATCATTGGAAGAGTTTTTAACGATTTTGACCATTTGAGAATAAAAGTTTTTCTTTTGACAGATAAACAATTTGCAGAGCCTATACTCAGAAAATTTAAAATAAAATAACAATAAAAAGTGCACATCGATTGTCTTCGAGGTTTTTTAATTGCTCAACACTCTCCATGGAAGAGTTTTTAACGATTTTTTCGATTTGGGAACGAAAGTTTGCCTTTTGGAAACAAAACTATCTATGGAGCCAATACTCATAAAATTTGACATAAAATAATAATAAAAAGTGTGTACCGATCAACTTTGAGGCTTCAGAATGCTAAACTCTCTCTTTATAGAAGAGCTTTTAATGCTTTTGTCCATTTGGGATTGAAAATTAGTTTTTTGGCAACAAAAAAATCTACGAAGCCTATTCTTATAAAATTATATATAAAATAACAATAAAAAGTAAACACCAGTCAACTTTGATGTTTCAAAAACTTTAAAAGATCCTCCATGGAGGATCTTTTAAAGTTTTTGTCTAGTTTGGAATGAAAATTAGCCTTTTGGCATTGAAACAATATATGGATCCGAAATTCATAAAAATAGATATAAAATAACAATAAAAAGTATGCACTGGTCAATTTTAAGACCAACCGCATCTCTTTAAAAGCTCATCCTGTGCTAAATTGAAGTAGTAGTGGAATTCATCTTACACAGCAACTACTGGTTGACGGTGTCCGGCTACAGTGGCGCGTGCATCCTGTTGTATCATTGTTCATGCACGATTTCTTTTCTCAGATTAAAATATACATCTCTCATCCATCTTGTAGTCGTCATCGTCAAAGCTCATCTCCATCTTCTCAATTTTTGACCTAACATTTGACGATCTATGGTAGCCATCCCCGTTGATCCAGCTGAGGTTAGTGAAAAATCCCTTGAAACGTCGAAAGCAAGTGATTGCAGGTTTGTTTTAATCCAAATGACTGCTTGGTCAACAGAGATGTGAAACCTAGAGAAAAGGGTTAAAGAAATGGGGAGAAAACAAGCAGCAAAAGAAGAGAGACTGAGAGTGAGTGGCGAAGAACAATGAAGTGTGGTGGTGTATGTCCTTATCTAGTTCAATTAAAAAAACTACTTAATATATAATTTTTATATTATAAGAAATATGGAAAATAATATTTTACATATTTATATATTATTATTATATATTACAAAGTTTGTAAAGTGTGACAACAAAAATAGATTGAATTTAATTAAATAAAAGATTTTGTGGAAATGAATATTTAAATGATTTAGAGTAACTGATGAATGATAAAAACTGTAAATTGATAAAATGTGTATTTTTGCTGGAGTTTAGAGTAATTGTTGAGGATGGTCTAAGGGTTCGGAATTGCTCAACTTTGTCCATGGAGGAGCTTTTAACGGTTTGGATCATTTGAGAACAAAAGTTTTTCTTTTGGCAAATAAATAATTTACGGAGTCTATACTCATAAAATTTAAAATAAAATAACAATTAAAAGTGCACATCAATTAACTTTGAGGTTTCTTAATTTCTTAACCCTCTTCATGGAGGAGATTTTAACTGTTTTGTCCATTTGTGAATGAAAATTGGCATTTCAGCAAATAGATAATCTACGGAGCCTATTCTTGTAAAATTAGACATAAAATAAAAATAAAAAGTGTACCAAATTCAAATTTGATAGCTTGAAATTTCTTAACTTTCTCCATGGAAGAGCTTTTAACGGTTTTGTCAATTTGGGAACGAAAGTTGGTCTTTTGGCAATAAAACAATTTATGAAGCCTATACTCATAAAATATAAAAACAACAATAACAATAAAAAATGCATATCGGTTGACTTCACGGTTTCTTTATTGCTCAACTCTCTCCATCGAGGAGCTTTTAACAGTTTTATCCATCTGGAAATGAAAGTTAATCTTTTGACAATGAAACACTCTACGGAGCCAATACTCATAAAATTATATATAAAATAACAACAGAAGGTGCGTACCAATCAACTTTGAGGGTTTGAAATTGCTTAAATTTCTCTATAGAGGAGCTTTTAACGGTTTTGTCCATTTAGGAATTAAAGTTTGTCTTTTGAAAATGAAATAATCTACGGAGCCTATTCTCATAAAATTAGACATAAAATAACAATAAAAGTGTACACTGATCAAATTTGATGGTTTGAAATTACTCAACTCTCTCAATAGAGGAGCTTTTAACAATTTTGACCATTTGAGAATAGAAGTTTTTCTTTTGGCAAAGAAATATCTTTTGGAGCTTTTAACTATTTTGTCAATTTGGGAACGATAGTTGGTCTTTTGGAAACGAAACAATTTACGGAGTCTATACTTGTAAAATTTGAAGTAAAATAGCAATAAAAATTACACATTGATTGACTTCGATGTTTCTTAATTACTCTACTCTCTCTCTATGGAGTAACTTTTAACAGTTTTGTCCATTAAGGATCGAAAGTTTATCTTTTGGCAACAAAACAATCTATGGAGTCAATACTCATAAACAACAAAAGGTGTGTATCAATCAACTTTGAGCGGGGGTTCGGGATTGCTCAACTCTTTCTATAGAGAAGATTTTAACGATTTTATCCATTTGGGATTGAAAGCTAGTCTTTCGTGATTGAAACAATCTACGGAGCCTATTCTCATAAAATTGGATATAAAAATACAATAAAAAGTGTACACCGATCAATTTTGGTAGTTCAAAATTGCTCAACTCTCTCCATGTAGGAGGTTTTAACAGTTTTGATCATTTGAGAAAAAATGTTTGTATTTTGGCAAAGAAACAATTCAAGGAGCTTTTAATGATTTTGTAAATTTGGAAACAAAAGTTGGTCTTTTACAAAGAAACAATCTACAGAGCCTATTCGCATAAAATTAGACATAAAATAACTATAAAAAGTAAACACTGGTGAAAATTGATGGTTCGGAATTGCTCAACTTTCTCTATGGAGGAGCTTTTAATTGTTTTGACCATTTGAGAACAAAAGTTTGTCTTTTGGCAAAAAAATAAATTGCGGAGCCTATACTCATAAAATTTAAAATAAAATAACAATAAAACTTGTACATCAATTGACTTCAAGCTTTCTTAAATGCTCAACTCTCTCCATGGAGAAGCTTTTAACAATTTTAACCATTTGAGAACAAAAGTTTGTCTTTTGGTAAAAAAAAAAATTTACAGAGCCTATACTCAAAAAAATTAAAATAAAATAACAATAAAAAATGCATATTGATTGACTTCGAGTTTCTTAATTGTTCAATTCTCTCCATGAAGGAGCTTTTAACAATTTGGTCCATTTGGAAACAAAAGTTGGTCTTTTGGCGTTGAATCAATTTGTGGAGCCAATACTCAAAAAACTAGACATAGCATAACAATAAAATGTGTGTATCGATGAACTTTAAGGGTTCGAAATTGTTCAAATCTCTTCTTAGAGAAGCTTTTTACAGATTTGGGTATTTGGGATTGGAAGTTACTCTTTTGGTAACGAAACAATTTATGGAGGTTATACTCTTAAAATAACATTAAAAAGTGTGCATTGGCCAATTCTAAAGGTTTGTAATTCGCTAACTATCTCTATGGAAGAGCTTTTAATGGTTTTGTTCATTTGGGAATGAAAGTTAGTATTTTGACAATGAAGTAATCGTCGGACTACATACTTTGCTAATGCATAACTTATTAATTTGTGATTCTCTTGAGCTAAAATTTTGTGTGAATACTATACTATAAATATGATTTGATATCAATATCTTCCATACAATATTTATGCATGCCTCACAGGGATTGTCCATTGGCAATAGCTATAACACTTAGAAAATTCAGAATTGTGCACAGTGAGTGAATCACTTGATTGAGTGATCAATGGTCTATATTAGAAGCTGAGATGAATGGTGAAGATTTTATTTTATGGAAGATCCAAGGGTTAGGAATTCTCACAGCAATTGCAACAAAAGAGAGGTCACTCTCTCATTTTGATTTTGGAGAAGCTAAACAAAATTTTAAGGAAATTCAAGAAATTTGCTCTCAAGCTTTCTTGTTGCCATCTTCAAGATTCTTCTCCAAGTGTGCAACCATAACTTCATCCAGCAAATTTCTTTTGCAAGAGGTTGAAGTGAGCCTTGTTTGAGAGTTCTTGAGTATTCTACACAAAGCTACACCAGAGTTTATTTCATATCTAACCAGTGAGCTTGTGTGTTATTGTTGAGAGTTCCTCTACCCAAAATTGCTTAGAGCAAACCTAGAGTGAACCAAAATATCCATCACTTGTGAAGGTCCCATTTTTAGGCAAAGCCTTTTGAGGCGTTGAAGTTTTGGCTGAGCTGTAAACCCTAGTGTACAAGTTTGGCAATTGTCTTGTAAAATCTCTAGTTGGAGGTTATCTTTAAACCTTGTGAAGTTTGGGTTTAGCTTGGCTAAAACACTAAGTTGGTGGTGAACTTGTAAAACCACATTCCTTAGTGGATTTGAAAAGTCCTAAGTTGGTGAACTTAGGTAGTGGACATAGGAGAAGTTCTTCGAAGCACTCTAAATCTCTTGCATGCTTTTACTTGCTATCTTCAATTATTTTTGGTGTGAAAAATCTTATTTGTGATTGCTTGCTGTCTAGAAGTGTTATTAGGTTGTTTGTGTGCTATTTGATCAATCTTGTTTCGTTGCATTGATTTTACGTTGCATAATAGAAGTTGAGATTGTTTGATTCCATAGAAACCATACTAGGGTGCTTGCTTGTTACTTGGAGTGATCTTATATCTTTTTGATTCAACTTGATCAAATCTACCTAGTGGAGACTGAGTGGTCATTTAGAGTTGTTGAAATCATATCTTGATTCATCCCTGATATATATTGCTTATTATTCATCAATAAAAATCATTGTCAAATTTGATACTTAAACTAGCTGATTTGGTGTGTGATTAATTTGAGTTGTGTGTGTGTGAGCATTTGTGCGCACAATCTGTCTTTGAGTGTTAATTGTGCTTATATATTGATCTTTTGAGCATTCATACACTATCTATAGGTTGCTAGAGTTCATTTGCATTAATTGATTGAAATTGAATCCGGATAGCTTGTGTTGTGACATTAGAATCAAGTTTGACTATTTTGTGAACTAGGAGATACTAGGCATATTAGGTTTTAGTGAATTCATTCCCGTTAGAGTTTAACACTTAATGTTTAGGTTACAACATAGAAATCCGATACACAAGCCTGTTAAGGTTTAGTGAATCCGTTCCGCTTAGGGCAATCACAATGATACACACCTAATGGCCCATTAAATTTTAAAAATGGGTTCCAAATCGATCTCACAAAAACACAACACTCAATATAATCAAATCAGCATAACACATATTTCAATATTGTCACATCAATAAAACACATCTCCCAATATAAAACCGTTTTCCAACCGGTAGAGGTTAAACAAACACTCCCTATATTTAACCCCCCTTGACTGTCTTGTCCCTAACTTTTTTATATATATAATTTACTGACTTAATTTACGGAAGAGAATCCCAATGACTTGACTATTGCATACTTTTTGAAAATAGACTTAGACATTCTGTTATTTACACAGGGGCCATCAATAATGGATTTTTCTTTTTCTTTTAAATAATAATTTATTAAAAAAAGAACAATAGAAACATAATGGTCTCTAAAATATTGTGAACATGCAATGACGTGTTTTTATTAATGTGATTGTGAGATTCAATTGTAATTTTAATAAAGAATAAATGTGTATGACTATTGCATGTGCTCTATGGAGAACAGTTTGGTCTTAATTTATAAAATTATTTAATTAAAATATAAAATTTTATTTAAAATAAATATTAAAAATATTTTGTTGATGGTTGCGTACTTTGGTAATTACCACTGCAATCACATTTAAATTGTAATCTAAATTTTTTACCGAAACCACCAATATCTGATCTACTGATGATGATGATATATCCCATCATCCGATTTGTTGAACCTAATTGATCAACTTGTGGAGTGATGTGAACACATGAGAATGTATTCTTTTTATTAACGATAATAAATTTTTATGATGCTACCAAAATGAGAATGTATTAGCCATATAGATTATTATTGACCCTCAAAGTATCCATTTAGCTTTGATCTAAACCGTTAAATATAAACTTGAAACATTATATCTTAATTTTTATTATTTATTTGATTGTTCTTTGATACAAAAATATACAATTAAACTCGTTATTTATCTCACATCATCATGTAATTTCCCCATCAAAGCAAAGTAGCTCCCGCCTCAAATTTCACAAATAAAACCCTCTCTTCTCCTTCGCGAAATACCTACTCAGCTCCTCCGCTTCTTCTTCAAATTGCACTTTCAAAATTCATATTTGCTCCATCAAATCCCAATCGAACATCTTCTCCCTTGAGTACATAGTTATCTGCCAAACTTCGATAAAAGCCACTTTGTACTTGTACGCACAAACGAATTAGTGATTGCCATGATGCCAAAGAGTGTCCTTATAAACCAAGCACATACATACGTTTATATATATATAATATAAAATAAAAAGGGTGCAATTTTGTAAAGAAAAACTTAAAAAGTAGCACTATATGCATGAGTGATGAGACTGTCTAAATAAATACACACTTCGAAAATGTCACTGTCACCGACACAGAAAGTAAGAAGTAAGGGAGGGGTATGGGGTTTGGCCTAGGGGTGTTTGTTTAACCCTTCTCTTTCCAACCCAACCACTTTTCTATCTTTCATACTATCCCCATCAAATTTACATCAAAATCATAACTGGGTCCTACTGGGTTTCAATGACTCATACACAGCGGAAGTTAAAAAATTTCATTGAAACCATCCAGAGAATCCATGTGAAAGGGCATAAATGGTGTTAAAAAGTTACCTCTTGAAGTGCAGAAATCAACCGATTGCTTGGCTTGAAGGATCCGAATCAATTTGCACTATCCAAATGAACAGCACGCCTCTATGGTATCCACACGAACAAGCCAAAGATCTCCCTCTTCACGTTATGCTAGTAACCAGGAGAAGGGCTCCAAGCCGTTTTCTCTCAACCCTCTATATTGCGACGCACCATGTGTTGTAACGCCACTAGGGTTACTCTAGCCCTTTATATATCGTGAGCCAAGCAAAACAAAAAGCCCATATTCTCTTGAAGAAAGAAGCCCATGTTTTGGACACTTGACCATGTTCAATGAATCCAATTAATTGAACCGGTCATGGACCCTACATAAAGCCCTAAGCCCAAACGTAATTGTTATTCTCTAATAACGTAAACCCTTTTATAGGTGACGTTAGACAGTATCAAAATATATAATTCCTCATGTCGGGAATCGTAGTGATTTCAGGTCAGAGGACAACATTTATTCACTATGAGAATAGCTCACGACATTCATATAACAATCCATGTAGTATTCTCATATTGGGTCTGTCCAGTACTTTTGTTCTCTAACAAATACTCATGTATTGATTTGATATCTCATATCCATGACCCGTAAGATTTGGTCATCAATCAACCTATATACTAGTCTCAATGTATTAATGTTATCCCAATTAACAATAATACTCGACTAGGGACATTTAAGAATAGTGTTCTATATACATCCATGAGGATCTCACGTTCAAGTCACACATTTGAAGTCCCATGGCATCGAATCAACTATTCTAGGGATATTTATCACAATCATTTATATAGTGCAGATAAATAAATCATAATAAAAGAAATACCTCAATATAACATAATAAATATATGCGAGTACAATCATCGATATGATTGGCTCCTAGGGCATACACCAACAGGTCCCACCTTTATTACAAAAAGTCAAGCCACATTATAATCCATATCACCAAAATACATATCCCTATACAACCACATAAAAAAACATTTTTCAATATAGCCACGTTAGCAACTAATGGCCCATTATCTTTGCCACAATTATGGTTGCCCTTGGGGTTTAACACTTATTGTTTAGGTTACAACATAAAAATCTAATATATGAGTCCATTAGGGTTTAGCGAATTTATTCCCCTTTGGGTTTAACACTTATTGTGTAGATATGAGGTCCGAAATATGGGTTACTTCTACCCGTTAGTATATCACTAAAAGAAACAATGTAATTAGGAATGACTAAATAAAACCAATCGATGGTTGATCTTGTTGGAAAGATCTTGTAATATCCCGAACCCAAATTTTAAAAAAATATAATAATTTTTCAAATTTGATATTTTTAATAAATACTAAATATTTTTAAAAAAATATTGGTGTAAGAATCACCAAAATCAGGGTTGAATCGGATTTGTTACGAATTTTGAAAGTTAAAAGATTTAATTAGGATTATGCAAGGGCAAAATGGTAATTTCACGAAAAACTGGTATAACCCAGATTTTTCTGGGTTCTTCTTCTCCAGTACGCATGGAGAGATAAATTTTTTTGAAAAAATTGGATTTTGGGCGTTTGTGGTCCGATTGAGGCGTGGGAGGTGTCGAATCGAAGCTTGTAGAGAGACGAGCAAAACCCAACCAGAATCGTTATGATCGGATCACCACAAGTGGCGGAATCAGGCGGCAAAGGTTCGATTTTTCGGTAACTTTGAGACGCAATCTCACTCGATTCCGGTAGAGTTTTGAAACGAGACAGGTACTATTAAATTGCATTTTCTGAGAGCTTCAATTTGATATATGATTCGCCGGAAAACGTCGCCGAAATCGCCGGCTCCAGCGACGGCAGTGGTGGTGCCACTGTTGACCGAGTTTGACGAGAGTTGACTATTTACTCGAGTTGACTTTTTGACCGGTTTTGACTTTTGGTTGACTTTTTCGTATTTTAATGTTATCGGCTATACGTATCCGTATTTTGGTGCATGAGACTGATTAGGGGATTTGGAGTGCCCTATTTCTTATTTGGGGTTCCGGGAGTTCCGTATTTGGCAGACTCCTATTTGTCTCTTGGTGTGAAATTCCCGGAGGTTGGGAATTTCTCTATTTAGACTCTTATCCGATTTATTTCCGAAAATTCCAACTGTATTATTATTTTATGATATTATGGATTGTTTGTGCGACTGGCTGCATTCTCGTGCGCCATGTCTCTTGCGGGGCCCACGTCTTGTTTGTGGGGTTTTTGGTGAGAGTCCGGATAGGACTATACTCTGGTGATTTTCTATGATGATGCTATGAGATTATTAATAGATGATGTGTAGTGTGTAGGACCCAGCCTACTGGCTGATTTGTTGATGGTTCCGATCGGGTACATACCTGGAGACCTGATTGAGGTGGGGTACATCCTAGGGGACGCTCTTCAATGTAGACGATGCTATCGAGTACCTATATAGGTTTGATCCTCATCCAATCTGGGGAGTACCTGGACTGGGAGACACCTTGCGGGGATCAGGGTGGGTCCAGGGGAGGATTTACTGATGTTATATGGATTTTAGTTGGATTATGATTGAGTACTGATTTGAGAGTTGGACTTGAGGATGGTAGTGGTGGAGCCTACTCAGTATCTACCCTACGGATTGACTGATTTTGATGATGTGTATGATAGATCGATTTTCTCAGAGATTTTATACCCTATCAAGGTATCACTTATGGTTTTTCTTTATATGTTTTATATCTTACAGGCTTTTTTACTTTATTTCTGATTTACTGGAGTTCGGTGGTACGGGAGTGTATCACTATTTGAGTTTCTGTTCATTTCCATTATCATATCTCGAGTTGTATATTATGTTTACTCTGATATCGATGTTTTTTTCCATATCCCTACTGAGCTTTGTGGCTCATCCCTTTCATTCACATGTTTTTTAGGTGAGATAGCCGGAGTGAATGATTTGCGTAGGGATGCGTCGGGTACGTACTTGGAGACTAGATTGAGGTGGGGTACATCCTAGGGAAAGCTCTTCAATGTAGGAGATGCTATCAAGTACCTATATAGGCTTGATCCTCATCCAATCTGGGAAGTACCTGGAGTGGGAGACACCTTGCAGGGATCAGGGTGGGTCCAGGGGAGGATTGACTGATGTTATATGGATTTTAGTTGGATTATGATTGAGTACTGATTTGAGAGTTGTACTTGAGGATGGTAGTGGTGGAGCCTACTCGGTATCTACCCTACGGATTGACTGATTTTGATGATGTGTATGATGGATCGATTTTCTCAGAGATTTTATACCCTATCAGGGTATCACTTATGGTTTTTCTTTATGTATTTTATATCCTACAGACTTTCTTACTTTATCTTTGATTTACTGGAGTTCGGTGGTACGGGAGTGTATCACTATTTGAGTTTCTGTTCATTTCCATTATCATATCTCGAGTTGTATATTATGTTTACTCTGATATCGATGTTTTTTTCCATATCCCTACTGAGCTTTGTGGCTCATCCCTTTCATTTACATGTTTTTTAGGTGAGATAACCGGAGTGAATGATCAGCGCAGGGATGCGTGAGACGTGATGGGTAGCTGTTGTGGGGATGTGTGTGTCTGTCTTTAGTATTTGTTTTTCGTATCTATTGGATTTTCCGCTGTAGAAACTGGTTTGCATGTTACATTTTATTGGCAGTATTTGAGATTTTGTTTGAGACTTATATATATGTGAGACTACTTCTGTAGTTATCTTGATAATTCATAGTAGTTTGGGTTTAATCTCGGTTCGGGGAACAAAGGGGTTCCCTGCCGGTCGCGCCTCTGAGATTCATGGGTGCTCATCCGCACCTATCTGGGAGAGGGGCGTGACAGATCTTTACTTGCTTATTCTCAATATGCAATGTTTTTCAAAATTTAATATGTATTTTGAGAGCTAAAGTGTTTTGAAATTTCGTTTAAGGAAAAAAACTATGCAATTCGTCTGTTTGTTACATCATATATCGACTTGGCATTGCTATGTAGATTTACGACTTTTTGAGTTACTATTTACTAGGCCATTTAACATGACTCTTCAACAAAACAAGCCAAGCATTAAACTCAGCAACCCATTTCCTCAAAAACTCCATCAAAGATATGACTGGCCGTCCATGCTTATACAAGCATTCAAGACACCACACTTACACACATGTTATAGGTATATACATATGTAATTGGTTTTTGTCTTTTTCATTTGTAGATTAAAGTTGACTTTTAAGTCTAGCCAACACTTATTATGTTGGCTATGTGGTGTCCCCATGTGGGGTCATACCGCTAACATAATAGTCTCGAACACATTTAAGCATTATTAAGAAAAAATTAGTCTTATAATTAATGTTCACCCTATTATAACTTAAAAATAAAAATTAACCCGTTAAAACATTCTTTAATTATTATTTTATAAGAGTTCACTTTTTTAAAGTTCACCCCGAATTTCTCAATACTCAGAAACGCCAATGAGGAGAACTGGGCTTTACTTTCACTATTGTTAGGTCGTCTGGGCATCATGTCATCTTCAATGAAGTAATGGGATTATCTTTGTTCAATAACATGATCATTGCATAAGAAAGCGTATCTTGAGCCATTGCTTTTTACTAGGGAATGTGAATCACAAACCTTGATCACACTCCTTGATCGATCTACGGAAAATGGTTTTTCTCCCCTCTCTATATTTTGTTACTGTTATAATTTTTTTTGTCACATCAAATGGAATTTAGTGGTTTATATATAGATAGGGAGAGGACCTAAGTTTTTCACTTAACTCTTAAATCCCGATTCTCTCCGAATTCATTCCTCTAATTTTTCTAAACAATCCAAACAAAGCTAATCAGGGGAAAACACATTTCCTTTCCCTTTTATTCCCCCAAATCCCTCAATCCAATTATAGGGTAGGCTCTATCATATTTGGGGTCTGGGCGGCAAATTAATTGGAGGCCCCCCTAGGGCGGGATTTGGGATAGTGCCCAAAAATTTTTTTGGGCTCCTAATGTCGAATTCTGAAGCAATAATTAAAATTCAAGCAAATGGAACAACAAGAAATTTTTGATGCATGGAATCCAATTTGGGGAGGCTAAGCCATTTCATTACATTAAAATTCAAACCATTGTAGTAATCCACTTTCGTCCGGGCTAGATCCAATTATTTTTAATTTCCCCGAGTTAGACTAAAAATGAAGGTCTAATAAGAATTGGTTTGGACTTTGGACATACATTTTTGGCACAATTTTTCTTCTTTTCCCTCATCCTCATTTTCAACTCCACTGTTCCTTTTGGACCAACTCTTAACACTTCATCTCACCAACTCCAACACCTACCTAGTGACCACTTGTCATCTTTCTCACCTACTCTCCCCAATCATGCAAATCATCTTAGACTTTTATTCTCTCCTTCATCACACTAAAACCACCCTTCCTTTTCTCCACTAGTGCACCTCTCTCATTCTCACAAAAAAAACTCACCTCATCATTGTTAGATATATGTCATGTACAGCCAATTATACGGTCATATTTGGTACGTATATAATAATAGTACTGTATTAGTTGAAATAATACATGACAGTTTATTTATATATTTAATATTTCTATTTATTAGTTATGTTAAATATGTCCATAGATATTTGTTAGAGACCTCATTCTCAAGAGTTGAGAATATGAGTGACGAGTGATCTCTAGTATAAATATCTTTAATAAAGTTCCTGATCGTAGAATTATTAATTGGACAATAATAATTCGGAAGATTAGCATACTATTTGTTTCATATAATGATAGGCTTGCGAGTCTCATGCAATTTAATATGAGATATTAGAACAAACAATATGGAAGATTTATTGTTGAATAAATGCTTCGAACATGACTTGCTAAATAATGAATCACATGGAGGTTTATTTCTTTGTCAATGATTTATTATTTATTTATGATTGTGTAAATAATCCTTAGGCCTGAGATGACATAGTAGTCTTGTATATGGGTAATTGAATTTTGTCAATGTCGGAAATATTTATTCATTGAATAAATATTAACATTTGATGGATTTGGTTAGTTATGTATGGAGACTTGTGTGCAGTCAATAAGGGATCCATTGCCTCAAAATAAACGAGGAGAATATCCTATGTGATCCAGATATTTATTGACACAGGAAATCCTTGGCCGAGGTTACATGATTAATGAAAAGTGTTTTCATTAATTATTTGTTTGTCAATAAAATATTGGATCTGGCATATAATTGAGTTAGTGAATTTGACGGATATTCATGATTCTCACTCAATTGGGATATTGTAAAGTGGAAGGATTCAATTACACGGTAGTCGTAATTAAAGGTTTATATGAAAGTATTCATCACTGATTGGATAGTCAAGATATGCTGCTAGGTGTCACACGTGATTTATAAGAAATGATTAAAAGTTGTTTTAATTAATATCAAAGAGTTTGATATTATTCTTATTACTAATCGGTAATGAACCTAGAAAGTCACACATAAAAGAATCACGGAAATTTGTTTCAGCTAAGGTTATTAAGAGAACTGTGTGGATTCGATAATTTTCATGAGATGAAAATAATCGAATTATTAATTAAATGAGGTTTATTCTAAATGATAAATTAATCAATAAAAGAACCATATTTAATTAATATATATATTTATATTAATTAATAATGCAATAGGTGGTTGCTGACAGACAACACCTTACTGCATTATAAGTTGCTGTGCAGCAACGAATGCAATTCAATCAATTCATTTTTGATTGAATTGAATTGAGTTTACACAATTCTCGAAAAAGGAAACTTTACAAAAAATGGAAAGTTTCATTTGTGGTGTGTAACACCAAATTTATTGTAATACCTTGGTGTTGTAATTCCGGTGGACGGACTAGAGACTCCGTACAATCGGAGTTCTACCGGTGAACCGGCGGCATAGACTTGATCAAAAAGGAGCAGGAAAGGATTCCATAGGAAAGGAGTGCCGGACAAATCGTTCGTACAAGTACGCTACAAAATGTATTATTGTTGCTTCCGCTGTGCGTATTTTGTATACCGTATGCTAAGAATCATCTCATCTCAAATAGAGATCACCCTGTTCAGAAACCCGGACCTGAAGCCTCATTTTCACATATGTACTTCACTTCAACAAAGACCATCTTCCTCTAGCTCTCTTTTTCTCTTGAACCAAAGAAAACCATACCACCACTAACATCTTCTTCCCATCACTTAATCATCTCAAAAAACTACTAATCACGTATTCCCTTCTTAACCGATTTCCTTTTCATCCACCTTGTCACCAAATCAAGACGTTTCTCACCATCGTTACCACAGATTCATTACTCGAGCCCTTCTCTTCATAATTTCCTGAAAATTTTGAGTCTCAATTGCCTCGATTTTTGAAAGGAAGATTTTGGTCTCATTGAAATCTGATTTGGAATGGGTTGCGGGCTGAAATTCTTGGATTTATCTTGTTAACATGCTTAGATCTGATTTGGCTTGTTTATATAGATAAATATGTGTATGTGTTTTGCACATGTTTGCTGCTCCATTTTTTTTTCATGTGCAGGCTATGCCGTAGAAGCAAAGTCAATGTAGGGGATGAAATGCTAGGCTGGACGTTAGGTTGGTGATGGAATATTTGTTTGGTTTGCTAACGGACCAGAAGAATATTGTTTGATTGGACTTGGTATTAAAGTTTTGAAATTGGACCAACAAATTTTTTTTTTGGGCCTCTCTTGTAAAATTAGGAAAGGGCATTGGGTATGAGTTTGGTTTGCAAAGTATTTATTGGCCCCTTGGGTTAACTAATTTGGATTTGTTTTTTTTTTCTCATTTATTGGGCCCAAAGTTATGTAACTCATGTAAATAGTGAAAACAAAAATAATGAAAAATGCATGCATATTTATTTTAGGTTGTTAGAGTCATGTAGACATTTAGGATTTTCTTGTTTGTGAATATTAATTTACCAGCTTAGGGATCTTATTGTTATAGGAAAAGCACAATGCAACAATTATTAACAAAAGCTGTCACACCCTAATAAGTCCCCAAGACTAATTATGAAAGCCTTTGTATTCCATTTAAATACCAAAGAACGTTCAAGATATTGGGGTTCCATTGACATTCGTACAACATACTTGGTTTTCGTGGAACCAAAAACAAACTTGTTTTTAGAGATTAGAAGAATTTATTTACGGACTCAAGCGGGGGTTTAAAGATATTTGATGCATCTAATGAGCCTTAAGTGTATTCTTTATTTTCTCAAGAACATATTTTTAAGTATGGCATAATTGGATTTATTTATTGTTTGTGGTGTATCAACTAAATTCACAAAAATTCCCTTCTTTTCAAAATCTTCAAAACCTCATCTAAGTGAGATTTTTCATCTATTCCAAGACATTTTTGGCCAAGCCGAATGACCCCAATGATCTCATGTAATTTTAAAATATTCAAAACTCACTTTAGATGGTATTTTTCATCAATTCCTAAGCATTTTTAGCCAACCCAAGAATGACCCCAATGATCTCGTGTAATTTTTAAATATTCAAAACCCACCCCAAGTGAGATTTTTCATCAATTCTAAGAATTTTTCCCAAGCCGCGAATGAACCCAATGATCCCATGCAATTTTTAAATATTCA
This sequence comes from Euonymus europaeus, assembly GCA_963580455.1. Taxonomy (NCBI): domain Eukaryota; kingdom Viridiplantae; phylum Streptophyta; class Magnoliopsida; order Celastrales; family Celastraceae; genus Euonymus; species Euonymus europaeus. The sequence continues at coordinate 9,922,263 of OY756962.1, forward strand.
AAACTTATTCCAAGTGAGATTTTTTTTTTATCAATCTTTAAGTATTTTTGGCCAAGCCGGGAATGACACAGATGATTCCATGCAATCTTTAAATATTCAAAACCAACTTGAAGTGGGATTTTTAATCCAATCACCAAATTGCCACAATATTAATGGGTTAAGCCCACTTAGTTGAAATGTTGACTTCTAGCAAACATAGAAGGTCAATAAAATAACTGGGACATACAAACAATTTTTCAAAACAAATTCGAGCCAAATAGGAGACCATTTTCATGGCGACCATTTTTCGGGAGTCGTGGGGTGCCTAACATCTTCCCCATGTTCAATAGATCACCTTACCCATTTCTTTCTCATAGACCATATTAGGTGTCCAATTACACCTCAAAAATCAATTGGTGTCGACTTCATTTTTCAAGCCGGTTGTTTCAGCTAACGACTTCACTAGGGAATTTCTGTATGTACCAGAGGGGTCGAACCTTTTTGTTTTATTGATTTCTCATTTTTGGTTCATTCATTTGTTATATTTATTTTTATAAATTAATTTGTTTTGGCATAGTTCCTCTCACACACATCACTATTCATATGTACACAAAAAGCCTATAAACACCCGTGTCTTACTAGTGATTAGTGAGCGTTGATCTTTGCTTTTGATGGATTTTCTCCTCACGTAAGCAAGGAAAGAAATCCTTCTAGATTTACGTCCCTTCAAGATATTGGGGGATGGGCTCCACTTCCAAATATGGGGTGTGAGCTAACCGGATCTAGTAGCCTCTCGCATAGTCGTGTTGTAATTAGATATGCCACCAGTTTGTTCATTAAATAACCCTTAGACTTGGTTTGAGACCTTCAAACATTTATTTATGCATGTCCATATATATATATGCTTACATTCTTATCTTGCATACATCAGTTGAGGTTATGCCTATGTATATGCTCATTTAGTCATTCACATATGTCTATATATACATTTCATGTATTATCCTGCATGCATTAGTTATGTTATATCCTTATATATATATATATATGTGTGTGTGTGTGTGTGTGTCTGTGTGTGTGTCATTCATTACCATCACATGTACAATAGTTCCTATGTTTATAGGATGCACATAAATTGACAATCATACATATATTAAATAATAAAGTTGGCAATCGATAATATTGGGGAATTAGCTTTTAATCTTCACGTTGATCAAATTAGAGTGGTCATGTTGGGACAACATTTGGATAATTCTGTATGCAATTTAAGAAACTTCATGTTGCTGTTATGTAAATGAGTCAAAACTCTGCTGCTAATACTTGCTAGCTCATTTCTCTCCCATTGGGTTTTTGAGCTTAGTAATTGGATCAGTTTGGGAATTTCTAATCTCTTTTCAATTGCCTCCAGGAGTAAACTCTAAGTGCACCACCATCTGTGGTCTAGCTCATGACCACTTATTGGTTTCGTAATAAGCATATCTTAACTTTCTCTTTGATGAATTTTTAGTACAGATGTTGCATGTTGCATAATTTCTTTGTTCCTATGTTTTCCTATATGTTCACCATGAATAAAAGTCTCTGTTTAGAATTCTCAAAATCATTATCTTCCATTTTTTCATCATTTTTAAATTCCAAATCTCACACATTCAATCATTCCATTCACCAAGATTGAAATTGATGTATATAATGAAGAAGATAAACCTAATGAAACAGTTTTTTGGTGCACTCAATAACAATGTTGAATCCTTCTTTGCACTGGGAATGAATTTGAGATATCTTCATAAAGTTTGAGATAATTCAGTCGAGAACGGAGTATATCAACTATATTTTTTAAGAAACCATTTCTTGAGCGAAAGATTAAAAATGACAGATGTTATTGTCACAATATGACATTCCGTATGTTACCTATAAGGTTGTAAAGAGGTGTGTGATAATGGTCTATTTGGCAGAACAAGCAGTTGATAACTTGCCGTTGATGAATTCAAAGCTCAAATTGTATATATTTTTGCTACCCTGACAATCATGTTAGATATAAATCCTCATGTACAGTGAGAGAAGAGAATGTCTGTCAAATGACTCAGAAAATGACAAGTGCACCATGCAAAGACTTGCAATTTTCTTTTTCTGAGATGAAAATATTTTATAAAAAAGAAGTCCAGGATTTTCTTTTTCTCTGGTGCTGGACATAGAGAAAATGAAATAAATTATGGAGGAAATTCAGAAAGGAATATGTGGCTCTCATACAACTCGCTATTCAATAGCGAGGAAAATATTACGGGTATGCTATATTATTAGCTCACCATAGAGTGCAATAATTACTTTTGTTATGAGGCCACATGCTGGTTGATAATGGTGACATTTTTTGACTTATTATCATGCATGGTTGCTTTGAGGGTTGCAATGGTGAGGGTAGTGTGCATTGACCGTGAGGTTAAGGCCGACAGTTTTAATATAACTCAAATGACTTGAACTGATACCATCAATAATGAGCATGATTGGGGAGAAGATAGATGCAATTTACGATGTCGTGATAATGTGAAGACAATTTCGGTTGCTAAATGAGTTATTTCGCAGCCACTCACCATTTCTATCACTAGCTCAGGCGTGCATCTCAACCTTCCTCCGTGTCTCCTTTTCTTGCCAATTTTTCAACTCTTTTGTAATGATTTTTGTCTCTTTTGCCACCTTGAGATGCATTTCTTCACCATCTTTTGCACCTGCTCAAGCTTGCATTCTGAATTTTCCTCTCCTTTCTCTTTCATGACATTCTTATTCAACACTTCCATAATGGTGTTTACCTCTTCTAGCCAAATTCTTCTTCTTCCTCCTTGAGTCGCACATCTCCACTGTCAACTCAACTTTATTAGCAAGTCAAGTGCCAAGTTTTTCTTTCCCTTACATCGTTGAAAAACCTTGTCTGAAACCTTTCACAACTGGGCAATCTTCTGCCACTTTACTGGTCAATTTTGAATTAGTTCAGTTTAGCTCATCTCTATGGCTTCTAAGAGACAATGTCAGCAACCTGCTCAGATGTTCGTTGTAAATCGCTTTATCAATCAAGAAGCATTTGAAGGATATCAAAAAACAATAAGGGGGCGAAAGATTATGCTAGAGAGAGTTTTCCAAGCTTCTTTTACAGAAGAGCCCACCATCGCAAGAATTATTATTGATCAAGGTTGGGAGATTTTTGTTGCATAGCCAAAGCCTGCAGTTGTTCCAGTGGTAATATAATTTTATGTTAATGCGGTGGTAGGATATGAGCATGTATATGTTCGGGGTATGATGGTCTCATTTGATAGCAGAACCATCAATGCTATTTACAATCTTCTAGATATTATCAATGACAATTTCTATGTCTTGCTAGAGTCTGACATTATCATGGATGAAGTGATACGCACATTATGTAAACTAGGTGCTATCTGGAAGAAATTTAGAGGGGTGGAAGTCTCATTCCCTACAACAGCTATGAAAAAAATAGTAGGACCTGGATGCGATTTATCTTGGCGAAACTTATGCCAAGCACCCATTCAACTAATATTCCCAAAAATAGAGAAATTTTGCTTTATTCTATTCTGAGTGGAAAATCAATTGATATTGACAAAGTTTTGCACAATTCTATTGTCTACAGTTGTCACAATAGAACAGCCATAGGACTTTGTCTTCTTTCTCTGATTTGTACATTGTGCATGAGAGCTGCGATTCTTTGGGCACTGTATGAGGAGTTGCAGTATCCACAATGTGTGATTGATCGTAGGATGATCAGAAGATACAAAGATGATGAGATTGTTGATACTCATATAGAGACTGAATCTTTTACTGTTCATCATTTCAATTCATCAGGAACCACTACTATAGTTGGAAGGCTAATGTAGATCGAGGCGCGTCTGGATCACCTGTCCAAAAGTCTTGATCTGTTAACAACATATATTGCAGGCTACCATGGGACCATGACTTATATGTTGAATCAGTGGTCCAGCGACTTTGGAATTCATACCCTGCAGTTTCCTACTTCATAAGCCCAACAACAAGATTGTTATCCTCTGAAAAATCATGAAAACCCAGGATTTCAATTAGGGAGCTTTTATTTTTCATCATTTAATTAATTGTTGAGCATTATGGACATTGTACTATTGTTTATCTTTTTGAGAAGTTAATTGATGTGTTTTAGATGAACAAATTTAGCTCATGTCTTGATTTACTCCATAATTTTCCTGTCACTTGTTATCTTCAATGGAGGCATTTGAATAATTTTGATTGATTTGATCCTTGAGGGGTACGAAATCAACCGTTGCATTGGTACAACCATTGTTTCAAAAGTTTATGACAAAAATCCCGATAGAGTGAAAACCTGAAAATGCACTCTAGGCAAAAATTAGAGGAAAGAAAAAAAAGAAGAAGAAGTAACACATTCAATTCGGACTGTGAGTTTATATTTAAGAAGAATAGTTGAGATACGAGCTTGTTGAATTTTGAACAGTGTAATGATTGGTTGTCAACTTGACTTGTATTGATATGGGTGAAGGTGTAGAATAAACTTCATAGTAGCTAGATTTAACGACAGTAATTTGAAACACGCACCAAAATCGGGGAAATTTTGGTTTGTGTCGTACGTTATCACATATTTCACCCTGAAATAAATTTAACCCAAAGAAGAAGTCTGTTGACAAGTATAAAAAGTTCAGGCATAGTGATAGTCAATTAAACACTCACAAAAACTGGGGCTATTTTTTGTGATCATTACATCAAAAGAAAAAACTTGTTGGTAGATATGAAAAGTTCAGAGATAAACTTATCCGAGTTGGATTTGATCATTGTTAATTAGCGGGCACAACAAAACTGTGGCAATTTTGGTGTAATATTTGAATTATTACGATTGCATCTTGAAAAAGCTTAGTTTGTCTCTCATTTCTTTGTACCTAAATTCTTGCATATATATATATGTATATATATATATCAATCTAAATGAGTTTCCAACCATCAATGTCGATGCAAAAATCCACACCGACATTAGGGTTTCTTGAGTTAAACTCACACAAGCCAAGGAACTTAATTGAAACAAAAGCACACAACAATATATGTGGTTCGGCAAGAATGCCTACGTCCACAGTAGAGTCTGCATTTTTTATTATCCTCCAAATGGTTATAAGTGATCTATTTATAGTACAATGAGATAACTGTTCTTTTGCTTTCTCTCCTTGCATCATGCATGCAATCCCTGTTTGAATTTTGAAAAGGAGTTCCACTTGAATTTTTAAGGAGAGTTAAGAAGATCATAATCATCTAATTCATCTTCCAAAAAGTTTTCCATTTGATTTCTATTATTGGCATGCATATTCGTACTATTGAATTTGTCACCGACAAAGTGCATTAGAACATTACTTTTGTCAGGACATTGATAGATGATAGTATCCTACACTAGATTGGAATTTAAAAAAAACATGCAGTCGAGACATGTATTAGTAGGAGAGTAATGATCCAAAAAATAAAAAAGTAAAAGTAGTTTCAATTAAAAAGTGATTTCACATATTGGTTTTGAAGAAAATTGGCCATTACTGAGATAAAAAAATAAAAAGAGAGATAATTCCAGCAAAGAAGCATATTGGTTTAGCAACTGGTATTTGCATGCATGCTTAAGGATGATAGGCCCTTGCGAGTATTTGAATTCATTCCAATTGAGACATTCATGATTAAACAATATATGTCATTATTTGAATTCATTCGAATTGAGACAATCATGATTGAGCAATATATGTCATTGCATGCATCATCGCTGCATATTGCCTATATTTTGACAAGTTTGTTCAAACGGTACAAATTCGGTCAATTTTCACGAATCAGGTACGCATCACTTGCTCAAAATATTTTATATATCTAGGCCAAGTTGGAAATGGTCCACAAATCTAGTTGCGTATTTCTAGATTAATTGCAGATTTTCAATTACAAAGTTGTCACTTTTCAATAATTGCCTTGACGAGAGGCTATAAACCCTAATCAATTCTTTCAATTATTACCCTAATAGAAGGCTATAAACTCTGGTCAATCCTTTGGAATAGTTGCCTTGACAGAAGGCTATAAACCCAATCAATTCTTTCAATCCATACTCATACTCGTGTAATGGTTAAGTTTAAAAAATAAAAGAAAAGAAGAAGATAAAAAAAGTAAAAAAAAGAGTTGAAAAATGAACAAAAACAAATGGGGTCATGCACCACAACTTTCTTCCCTGTCTCCCTTTCAAGACATATTTTTTATTTGATGATTTTGTCTGTTCTGACCAATCTTGTCTTTCACCCTCACTATGATACATCACTTTGCCATCTCTATCACAGCTCAGGCATGCGTCCTAACATTTCTTCTCATTTCCCTTTCTGGATAATTTTTCTTTGATGATTTTGTTTCTTCTGACCAACTTTTTCTCCACATCAAGACTCACTCATTTTATCATTATTTTCATCAGCTCTAACGCGGGCAATTTTCTTCCTTTCTTTCGCTTTCGTGACATTTTTTTTAAAAAAAATTTTGCAAAATTTTTCTTCCCCATCTTTATCACCAGCTCAAACGCTCATCCCTATTTTCCTCGTCCATCTTCCTTTATTGCCAATTTGTGAGCTCTTCTTAATGATTTTTGTCTCTTATAGTCTATTTCTTCATTTTTCCCACTAAGCGGCACATCTTCACCGTATCATCCATGATCTCGACTTTTCAGCCTCCTTTGAAATTTTGCGACTCCTTTTTAATGTTTTGTTTGTTATGGCCAAGTTCTTCTTGCTCCTCTTTGAGTCAGAGATCTTCATCAACTCTAGCATCTGCACACTTTTCTCATCACTTCATGTATTTCAAAGTTTCTTTTAGCTTCACCGATCGTCGATCATCGTTTTACTTTGATCTCGTCACTTCATCTTTTGTTCCTTCCATTACCGACATGATTACTCACTTTCGCTGATTTTCGTTTGTTGTTTCATTTCATCTTCTACTACTGCTGACTTTCATCCCGTTAAGATCCCCCATTCATCCCTCATATAACGAATGGATAGCAGTATGTCAACCCGCTCATAAGCAATCTCATTGTTTACAAGAGCAGAGATAATTCAAGAATGATAGATCGATCCTAATATTCTAAGAGAAGCCAACACTCGTTGGGCCCTGTACTGCCTTCGGGATCATTCCATGTTGTTTTGGAACCATCCATATTTGAAAGGAGATAGATATACATGTGTATCCTTGGATAGTTTGGTGTTTTTATGAAACTCTTGAAAAGTTTCTACCTAGTTTGAGGACTAGACCTCGATCAGTTTATATATCAAATGGATGTGGCCGGTATTAGGGTTCGATTCTCCACGACTGATAGCTGCTTTTTTGTAGGATATCCTCCTACTTATGATGTCACCACAAGCTTCAAAGCGCCTATCTTTGCATCCAGAAAGGAGATGATTGATGATATGTGTCAAGGGATGAGAGATAAGAACGCTAACGCTCCACGTCGTGCATATTTGCCACAAAAAAATGTGGTTGTTGGATGATGCTATACGATCCAAACTAAGCCCTATCGGCCACAAAAAAATGTAGGTAGCATTCTTTTTGCCCTATACAACATATATAAGGGTACACGGTTCGATATTGGTGAGATGTACATGGAGAGTATTAAGAAAAATCCTTAATAACAGCTTCGAGGTCACACATCTCTAATAGATGTTTCTCGATGCATAATATGGTCAGTCCATTCATCATCTCTTGTAACATAGTTGGCCGCAAATAGTTTTTCAACAATTTCAAGTTAGAATAGCTCTTCGCTGCTGATGCAACAGTTACTGAACAATTAATAAAATTCTAAAAGCTTTGGAAACATTTGGTAAACAACCCAAAGATTCCACAAACTCTAGAACTTGAATGACTGTCTTTGTTCCTATAGGTAAGTAAATGATCAACACTTGCAATTCACTAAACAAGTCATCTACATTAATATCCGATTTCCTGCTATGTTTTAGAGTAGCTTCAAACTTGACACAAGATTCTTTCAAATTGTTGTATTCCATCTTACAAACCTCTAAGGATCGAATAAAAATCCAAATATGCCCTCAAATGCTTCCAATTATTCAAATATGTTCTTCAAAAAAGAAATAGAACATCAACAATAACCAAAAAATAAGAAAGCTTAAAAGATTCCTCAGTAGACACTGAGGTGTGTTCCTCCTCAGTTTCATCAAATTGCTTTTTCATGTAGATTTGTCATTTTTTAGGAAATATAGGTTCAATTTCTAGATCTGCTGCAATCTTTTTGGCACTATCCATAGCCAATGAGAACCTAAAAGCTCTATAGTTTCAAAGTAAGAAATTAACAACTTAAACTTTGTTACGGTAACATCAATTTACATATCTTCATATTTTAAAAGGGCATTAACACTCTGAATTTTCATCAACACAGTATGTCATACTATGTAAAATATACATACTATGACATGTGTATAAATTTATAAATATATATATATGGATGTATGTGTATATATATATATATATGTTATATATATGTGTATTATTTACACACTATCTAGTGTGACACATTATATATAATATATATATATATATGTATGTTTATATATGTATGTATGTATCTATATATGTATTAATTTAATACTTAGGCTTAATATTCGAGCCCAAAAGCCCAAGCTTAAGGTCCGATCCATGACTCGATTTAGCAGCCCGAATTACACAGGTCAAGGTCGGGCTTGGACTTATCAAATTGTCCTAGGCTCAGCCCAAAGATCGAAGAAGGTTCTTGAATTTGTGCCAAGACCTGGGTTGAGCCTAATATTTTCTGGTCGGCCCTACCCGATGCCAACCCCTAAGTCTCCGACTAGAGAACAAAGCTCATGTCGTGCATAGATAGGATAACAAAAGATGCAAACACTTATTCAACCCTGTAAGTTTTTCTCTCTCTTTAACTCTTCTGCACAACTTTGCTTTGATTTTGTTGTTGTGCCCAACTCAATTCGGATTAGAGCTTCTCAAAGCAACCCCAATTCACAACTGCGAAAATTCTCAAGTTTTGGCACATTTTCTCCCAATACCCTAGTTAACTGTTACACACCCTAGTTAACGAAGGTTGTCGGGAGAACCTTGAGTGGGAGACCGTTGTTATCCTCTAGATGGCTTTTCCAATGGATTTGTTGGCATCGAGTGAGGCAGGTTCTTTTCTTACTTATTTCATTTGCTTTTTTTATAGAATGAATCTAAGTGCTTGCTCCATAACTTTTCTTCGGCAGTTCCATTGGAATGCATTTTCCTTCTATGGTTTGAAGTTTGATGACCTATGAGGCAGTTGAACGCTTAATTTATCACAAAAGATCAAAGATAATGCAAGAGATGTTATCTGCTTGTAAAGATGAGTTCATAATATTGTAATATTTTATTGCGTTTTGGTTCCGAGCTATCAGTTTCCATAATGTCATGTAACTTCTGTTACTGTCTCTAGAAGATAGCAAGATGAGAGGTGATCATTTGAAATTATCTTTTCAAAACATGATTTCTTGTAATTTTACATGTAAATATAGTTTCATGGTAAAAATAATCTTGAGTTCCCTCGAGGTCCGTGGAGTTGCAAAACCCAGTTAGCCACCTGCGTATTGTATCATTCAGGGCTCTTTTGCAATAGTTGAAAAATGAAACCATTTCTAGATATGATAGAATTCAGCCATTTGGTTCATCTAGTCCCTTGCATTTTTGCCCCTGTGCCAGGCTGACATGCTACATAGTTGATTCCCTTATGATGGTGGATAAGAGTTTTTCTTGTTGTTCTAATATCGCCTTTCATAAATTGGTTTACTGCTACTGTGTAGATTTAATTTCTTCTCATGTTGGCTGGTTTCTTGGTGATGTAGATTGGCTTTTGAATATTTGTCCAAATCAGTCGAGTAAATGAGGATACTAATGATTTAATATTGAGTGAGAACGAAGCATGGGTTAGTTTTCATGACACATTATGTGATACTTCCTCCTATGAAAGAAAGCTGGATGACTTTGGGTTGTTTCTTGAAAAGTTGCATCTTAAGGAGGGAAATGTTGGTTTTACTTGTGACAATTGTGTGATAATTTAATCGTTCTTGGATTTTTAATTTTTTTGCATGGATTATGTTAATTGTTTGCATGAATTCCGGTAACATGTAGTACTCAAATGAATTAGATGCAAAATAAATGTTGTTAAGGTGTAGTGTATGTGCTGTACATAAGGCAAGATAAGTGTCATGTGAATGGTTCAAGTCTTTTACACCTATTAGACTTGTGTTTATCTCTTGGAGTTCTTGTGCTTTATCAATATCTCATAAGTGGTTTTGAATGATAATGGAATTGAAGTTTGTGCCGTTTATGTAGTAGGCCAAAAGGGATTTGTGTCGTGTTTGTTTGTTTACAAGAGATAAAGATGTATGGATGATAACACTTGTAGTGTTTTGTCTTATTTCAAAGTGCTTTAACAGGAGATTAAGAGGATATTATTATCAAGAATTAACAAAGTTTATCATGTGACACATGCACTATATAAGAAGACATGGTATCAAGATTGACATTGGCTGAAGCAACACCCAAGTTCCATGCCCATATGAATTAAGCTTCGGAAATTCTCTTTCATATTATTCTTGTATTGGCGAGATTATTCATGTAAATTGAGAAAGATTAGTTTGAGTGAGAGAGTTTCATATTTTCTTGTTTATTTGGTGATCCATTGAAGACGTTCAGCGGCAGCTCTTGATGGAGTCGAGGTTGGTCATCTTCGTGGAGTTGAAGTCTTCTAAATGCGCTAGAAGCATACTCATCCTTGGTGAATTGAGTTGAGAGTTGAAATATACACTGAATGAATAGGATGTAGGAGCGATGTCTTTAGGTCAAAGATAAGGTTGCACTCTTGATTTGTGATTAGTGGATTGTTTCTCATGGTTGGTCGCTCATAGACTCGAGATTTTTTCCAGTAAGGTTATCTCATTAAAATTGTGATGTTTTGATTTTTTTTTCCTGATCAAGTTTCCATATTTTATTAACTAACAATCTTGGTGAAAAACACCAAACTTTCAAGAACCCTTCTAGAAGGAACTATCAAGAAAAGTTTCTCATATGGAGCCCAAATAAGGATACATGAAACTAATAGAAGCTACAGTACATAGTTGGGTTTGCAATTTTTTCTGCTACAATGCTAAATGCATTTCAACTTATTTAATTTTGCCTGTTCTTTGGTGAGAAACTAAGAAAGTAGACCAAATTTAGAATTTCAAACAAGGAAATAAAGGCTAAAAATAAGGAATTTTCTGCCAATGCCAAACATAAACAATTAAGAATTGCCCAAAAAGAAAAAAGAAAACTGTAATCTTATAGATTGAACCTGGTTGCTCAAAATATTATGATTTTTTTTTAAAGTTGGAACCACTCAACATTGCTTGGAATAAATGCTTTGATAGTGATTTGGAATATTACATATTGAAATTTGAAACATTAAGGCATCTTTATATAATTTCTGTCAAAATTTCTGTGTTCAACCATGGTTATGCCAACCCATCTTTATGTCTCACTAAAGTTTGAAAATGTGTGTTATCATTGTTTTTGAAGTTACGTTATTCTTTGTCAATGCCATAGTAGAGAGTTATCCTAATTTTAAATAATCCTTTTTAGTGGGTTGTTGCACGTCTCCAACATCACTCGTGCCCGGGTCAATTCAGTTGATGATGAGCTACTTAAAGTGGATGAAAAGTTGAAGGTTCTGGTTGTGCATGCAGTCAATGTTTTTTTATAAAATATCTCTCAGGTACTTAACGATGAATCTTTTTTCCTTGAATGTTTTATCATTTTTTACTTCTGTCCATAAGCTACTTATAAACCTATTTTCATGCAAAATTTAACTTCTTGGAGTCCTGAGTTACAGTTGTTATTAGAAGTTCCCTTTAAATTTACGAAAATGCAATTGAGCCAAAGTTTCAAAATAAATATTGTTGCCTCCTATGCTGGAACTGTGGCGTTTGCTTTGTCGAAGATGGCAATAAAATCTCACAAAGGTAATCCTGCATGTGAAAGAATCGTTTGTAATGGATTTACTGATTAAGAATCCTGCAACCTGCATTACCTAATATTATTGTCTTGAATTTTTTGTTCATTTTGATTGACTTTCTCCTTATTAGAAGGTTTTTTTTTAAAGGCTACTTCTCTTACATCTAAGTCATTATAAATTTGCAACCACTGCACAAAGATAGCTCTCTTTATTTGCAGAAGTTTATCTATTGATTATTTTGCATTATTGGTTTGCAGTATTGCCCACCTAGAAAGTGAGCCTGGCCTATTTACATCTAACAAAAAGGTGCACATTTTTTCCGTACCAAGTACTTTTGCAGAATCAGCGATAGTATTATCTGATCTTGATTTAATTTCTAAACTTGGACAGCAATTGAGACATAATGTATGTTTTATGTTGTAGAAAATATTTGCGGAGGTAGAAAAGATGGTAAAGAGATAGAGACAGAAGCTACCTACCGTTTTGCCAACTCATACTTTAGAAACACCTTCGACTAATGGCCTACCTTTCGACAATGAAGCAAGTTTGTAGGCAAATTGGCAGTGGTTCAGATTTGAAAGAGATAATGAAAGGCAATGACGATTGAAGTTGTTGACAGTTTTAAAATTAACAGAGAGTTGTCCTTCCTACCCGATGCACCGTCCTCTCTATATTCTCCATAGGGTGGAGAAATGTAGAATCCCTATGGTAATTGTTTCACATAGTTAATTAAAACCTTTTTGGCCTATATTTTATTCTGGATGACAAAGTATCCATGGATACTGCACCATATGATTGATAGGGATAGCATTCTAAAAATCATTATTTTATGTAATATTCAAACTTGATTTATTTATTTGAAATAAAAAATGTTTAGCATTTTCTATATGAAAAATGACATATTGCATAAGTGTCTTTTATTCTATATGATAGATGAATTGGTGTGTAGAGTTTAGCTTATACACAGAAGATCAATTCATAAGTTCCTATTGAATATAAGTAAACGATCACAGCTTAGACGGAATTGGACAAACCATTGGCAGGGCTGTAATATATTATTTCAGTATACCTATCTTGGTTACGGAAAGTGGTACAACTTGAACTTATTATACTAGTACACTTGGAGTGTATTGATCAGGATTATGTGTGAGTCAATTTTTCTAGTCGGACTACATGGAAAATTGTACACTCACATTGACGTTATGACATTGTTCATAATCTTAATTTATTGAAGATTTTTTGTACGTGTGCATTTAATGTATAAAACTTTGATTTACCAAAGGGTGAGGTCTTTTTGTACAGGCTGATATAAACCGAGTGAATTGGGTTACCGCATTAAATGTACGATGGAAAATAATCTATTAATAAAATTCACGTCCAATTATGGATTGATGATACCCTCTCGAGAAGCTTTTAGGTTTTGAGATTGTGTCAAAACCTGCAAGTGGATTTTAATTAATCTGACACATTCAAATAAGTTAAGCGGTAAGCTCGAAGATTGTTTAAAGATGTCAATTAAATATTAGATGTCAATGGCATATTTAATTGACGAGTATCTGTAACTTAAAGTGAAGATTTTGATGAACGATTATAACGAAAGACTCAAACTTAATTTGAGATAAAACGGGGAGTGCGCGCAACTATAATATTTTAGTGGAATATATTATAGTTTATGGATTTTAATTATCCTCATGGGTTTGGGTTGATAATTAAACCTGTAGGAAGCCCATGTTTTATTTTCCTTCTTGGTTCCCACTGTAGCCCATGTAAGCCCAAACCTATGTGAATCAGGAAACTCAATTGAGGTTGGAGTTCTTAATTGGAGAGGAGTGTGGCCGGTCACCTAGGGGTAGGAAACCCTAGGTTGGCCAACCTCTATATAAACACACACTAGTGTGTTTTTGTTTTCCTAATGTTGAGACTCCAGTTGGACTCGACTCTATAATTTTCTCTGCAGTTCTGATTTTTGTTCTTCAGGTTCTTGGTGTAAAGAGTCCACGCTCTTGAATCCAAGTTTGGAAATTGGTACATACGATGGAAGATCGGCGGGATTGAGCTTTGAATCAATCTGGCTGACTTCATCCTTTGATATAGATTATTAGAGATCATTCTAGAGAGATCGCTAGGTATATAATCTTTACACAATTAGTTTAGTTATAGATTATGCATGTCCAGCATAATTAGCAAGAAATTTTTGAAAGCTGTTTTTCTATCGATTACTCCTATGTGTGTTCCTTGTTTTTAAAACGTTTTCGCTAGTGCGTATTTTCCAACAATGATGGTCATAGGGATGATAAATTTTTCAGTGTAATCATTCTCTAATAGTATTCAATACAAGTCACTTGCAAGATGTAAAATGCATCCAATGCGTTGATTTCCATTTTGTCGCAATCGGTTTTGCGAAATGCATTTTTATAAGAGTCGCCACCAATTGTAATAGGTGCAATTGGTCACCACAAAATAGTTTGGTCTGCGAAAATCTAGAAAACGAGTAAGTGAGTTTATTACGTATGGGGAAGGTGTAAGGCACCCCACAACGTCTGTTTTAAAAAACAGTTGCCAATTTAACTTTTATTATCCCATTAAATAATTTTTTAAGAAAACATTAATCTTAACAAAATACGTATATAAGGTAAAATAATTATACATTATACAAGAAAAATTATATAGGATGAAAATAATCTTTAGAAAAAATATAATAGCTATATAGGATAAAATAATTTAAACAAATATAAAGTTCTATTAAAATAAAATGAATTTATAAAATATATATGTAAACTATATTCAAATAGGATAAAATAATTTTATAAATATATATAAAAACTATATTAAAAGTCTAATATTGAGGTTTATGAGTTTTTTCCATCCAATGGTCAAATTTCCCAAGAAACACTCTCACCTCAAGAATATTTCCGAGGATGCATCTAATGTATTCCTCATATTAATTCCATCGAAGGCTAAGACTTCTAATATAATTTTTATATAATACATAAGTTTAAAATAAAGTAAAATAAAATACAAATAACAAATAAAAATAAAGTAAAGTAAAAATAGAAATAGAGATAAAAATAAAAATAACATAAAATAATATAAAATACAAATAAAATAATATAAAATACAGAGAGATAATAATGGATAAAGTTAATAAAATAAGATAATAATAATAATAATATAAAATACAAATAAAATAATATAAAATACAGAGAGATAATAATGGATAAAGTTAATAAAATAAGATAATAATAATAATAATATAAAATACAAATAAAATAATATCAAATACAGAGAGATAATAATGGATAAAGTTAATAAAATAAGATAATAATAATAATAATATGAAAATAGAGTAAAAATATATCTATATATAATAAAAATAAAAATAAGATATAGATAAATAAAAATAAAAATACGATAAAATAAAAATAAAAATAGAGATAAAGATAAAATGAAAACAAAATACAAAACGACATAAAATAATACAAAAAGATAATAATGAATAAAGTTACAAAGATAAGATAAGATAATAATAATAATAATAATACAAAAATATATCTATATATATATACATATATGAAAAATAAAACAAAAAAATAAGATAATAAAAAAAAAAGATATAGATAAATAAAAATAAAAATAAAAATAAAAAATACAATAAAAATACAATAAAAAAATAAAATGAAAATAAAATATGACATAGATAAATAAAAATAAAAATAAAACGAAAATAAAATGAAATAGGAATAAAAAATAAAAATAAAATGTGATATAGAAAAATAAAAACAAAACAAGAATAAAATAAAAATAAAAATAAAATGTTGGGAACCGAGTTTTTGGAGATTATACGATATCGAATTATCGCAAATCCCCTAAACAAACATATTAACACATCAAATCAAGTAATCAACACATAAATCAAGTAACACCAAATCATCATTCACATAATTCACATAACATATTAGCATGTTAAACAATTAATAAATATAAAGGATGAAGGATGGGACCATGGCTCCCTTTTTTTATTAGTAATCAAATATTCCAATCATGCTATTAAATTAACATGATTGAAAATTTATAGTCAATAGCTTTGATAAAATGAGCATACAAAATGTCATATGTAAAATTTGATTTTCATGCAATTTTTTAAATTCAAATGTATATAAAACTCAAAACCCATGTTGTTTACATAATCCCTTGGCCTAATCTCATCAAAAAAATTTACTTCATGTTTGAATCATGTAACTTATTAAAAGCCCAAACACATAATATAAGCCAATGAAACGCAAAACCAATAAACTCTACCATCAAGCCCAGATTTTATCAAGTTAATATCCACATATTACATTAACCTCAAAGCCCACGATTTACACCAAACCAAAGCAAAACACAACATAACTTCTCCATAGAAAGCAACCAGACCAATCATAGTTAATTATTAACAACATCAACCTAATTTAAACTACCTCAAACCGATTTGATAATTCACATAAAATGAAAGTAACAGTAATCTCACAGTGAGCCTTAACCCATCAATCAATATAATCGACCACGATATTCCTCCAGTGAAAGTAATAGGAATTTATTTGTTGTTTTCCTTGCACAAGCACCAAAACCCAATTCCAAATTTTAACCAAGCAGACCCACATTAATCCAAGACAAAATTTCAATCATCAAAGCAAAGAAATCCAAATATAAGATATAACAAAGCAAAATATGAGCATGAGAAATCCATCGGATCAGTTGTGACTAGGAACTGTAATATACCTTCCTGCTCAACGCTTGAATTACAAAACAAGAATCCCGGCACAGGAAAAATGCTTCCTCAGAAAAACTGATCCAACCCAGAAAAATCAACAGGAAGAAGAAAAGCTCTCAGCCCAGAAAAACCCAATCGAAATTTCCCCAGAAAAATCAGAAGCAAGTACAAAAAAAAATCACAGAAAATTTCCCCGAAAAACCTCCAAATGAAGAAGAAAAGCTTCCGAGAAAAAACCCCCTAAAACCGAAAAATCCCTCTCTTTTATACAGTGAAATCTTCTCCTCTCTCCAAAATTTTGTGTCATTTTCTTCCATGATTTCCGACGCCTCCCTATTCTTTCCATTTCCTTTACCGGCCAACGACTTTCTTCCTCATTTTCCGGCACCTATTTCTCTCTCTATTTCGGCGCATCTCTTTCTCTTCTCCTCTTTCCTTTTTTCTTCCAACGGCGCCCTTTCTCTCCTCTTTGCCTTCTTTTTGTGTTTCTTCTTTTGGCATTAAGGTTGATGAAGGCTTGGGCCGGGCCTCCTCTCTTATTCAATCCTTTGGGCTTAAGTTGGCATATTGGGTCACTTCTTTGGGGCTTATTGGACCGGGCTATAGTCAAATGAGTTTATTTGGACTAAAACCTGATTAGTTGGATTAAACCTCCTTGTGAATTAGATAACTCATTTGGGCGTTAAATTTATGTTCTTGGGTTTTTGGGGTTTGGGCCAAAATTGGGGTACAACACATTTAAATCTCTAAATGTACTAATTCTAAAATATTATCGACTAAATCGTTTAACCTCACTTTCTACCTTGAACTCCTAGATCAAGCGTATGCTTTGAATCTTATTTGGAGTCCACCTTTTATGTAGTTCACCTTGAGTCCACCAAGATTACATCCCTGCACATTATAACAGTGATTCAATCAATATTTGACCATGCAAGTTATAATACATTGATTGAAATATTCTAATAGATTGAAATGTCCACTGATCCTGTTGAACAAGAAATGGATGTTGAACTTCTTGTGGTGAATGATACAAATGGATGAAATATTGCAGCCCTAGATTCTAGTGATGAATGGAGGAACAATCTAGCTGAAAAAATGTATAGTGAATGGATCAATGATTTTGTGTATGATTAGTGTCCTACTTGAAGTTTTATGATTTGTTTTTCTTGGGATTATTTTAATTTGAAAACTTTTATTTGATTCTATGAAATGTTCTAGTATAGAAACTACTAGAAAGGGTTTGGGGCGGGGAAATCTTTGTCCATCATCGTATCCCTTAACCTTTTATCCATCTCCATTAAAGTTTCCGCTGAATATTTTAATCTTTATCCTATTCTCATACCCTTTCGGGAGGGGAAACTGTTAGAGTTGTTATTCATCACAAAATGGCATCATTTTGATATAGATTATCATTTTGGTCTATGTAATTTCTCATTGTTGTACGATGTCATTTTTTCTTTTCATTTATAAGTCTTTAGTTGAACTACAGTGTTTCGTTTATGACCCTTGCAACATTGGTTATTAGGAAAGATGATTGCTGGTCATTTATGTTAGCAACAGGTATATTAACCTGCTTTTCTTTTATGTTCTACACAATTATCAATGAAATAAGATTTCCTACGTCATCTACTTGTTCTTTCACGGTATTTTGGAAAATCATTTTATGGTATTGGAGCGAGATTGCTCAAAGGCATCGATGGCTCATAACAAGTTCAAAAATATTCCTTATTCTTCAAACCATACTGGCCAAGAAATATAAAATCATTCACTAAGCTTTCAGCCTATAATGACTTAGCATAAGCACAATTTAAAGGTTTCATGTTGCAGGTTGTAAATCAATTTGCAAACCCATTTCGAAATCCATATTACTTAACTCATTCGGATTTATCTTCAAGCTTGATTCGTATCACTCTTACTGGAAGCAACTTCATATATGATGCAATCAATTGGAGACTATAGAAAGTTATCCAACTTACCAATATTGGGTTGAAGTGGATAGCCTGATTAAAAATTGGATTACCAGTTGTGTCTCATAAGAAATGTTGGTTAGTGTCTCTACGGCCACTGAAACTCATTTGTTATGGTCAGACTTGAGAAATAGATATTCCTTAGGTAACCCCACCAGAGAATATAAATTAACAAGGTTGGTTTCAACAATCAAACATAGAGGACCTACTGTGACGCAGCGATAAGTGTAAAACAATACTAAGGGTAACAAGCAACAGCTTTCTATCTTTTTTACTTCAAGTTGACGACTGGATTTACACTGTTCAACATATATATCTTCCCACAGCCCTAGGGCATTACAAGATTATTACAAAAAAAGAAAACAAAATACAAAATACATATGGACCACTGCCATCATCATCAATTGAGAACCTAAGGCTCACCAGGCCTTCGCTTGGGCTTCTAGGAGTCGATCTTGTCCAAGTATGCCTCAGCTACCAGCTCCACGTCAGTCTCCCCTTCATGAGACAAACTCGACCTCAAGTTTGTGGGGACATCAGGATACAAAGGTTCAATTGAAGGATAAAAGGGACAAATATCTTCAGCATTGAATGTCTTTGAAATTCCCATGGTATCAGGAAGTCCCACAATATAAGCATTGTCATTGATGTGCTTCTCCGCATTATAGGGACCATATTTCTTAGGTTGCAGCTCATTATAAGTGCCAACTGGAAATCTCTTTTTGCGCAGAAATACCATAACTTGATCCCCAACTGCAAAAACTTGCTTCCTTCGATGTTGATCTGCTGCATTTTTATACTTCGCATTTGTTGCTTCCAGTTTGGCTTGTACTGTAACTTGCACATTCTGCCAATGAGATGCCATGTCTTTAGCTGCTTTACTAATTCCAGCATCTTTTGGCAAAGTAACAAGATCAAGAGCATGTCATGGCGTGTGAGTATAAACTACAGAGAAGGGAGACACTCCAGTAGCGCTAGGAACAACACTGTTATAGGCAAATTCGGTCTGTGATAAAGCAAAGTCCCATTGTTTTGGCCGCTCTTCACAAATGCTTCGTATAAGATTACAAAGAGTTCGATTAACCGCTTTCGTCTAACCATCCGTTTGAAGGTGGGCAGTGCTACTATAGTTCAGAGAGGAGTCAAATAAACGCCACAATGTTCTCCAAAAATGCTCTAAAAACTTGCTATCACGATCAGAAGTGATAGTCTTTGGTACTTCGTGGAGTCGAACAACTTCTTTAAAAAAAAGTTTAGCTATGCCATTTGCATATGAGGTTTTCTTACAAGGAATGAAGTACGCCATTTTGGAGAACTGATATACTACCACAAATACTGAATCCATGCCTCGTTGTGTTCGAGGCATCCCAAGAACGAAATCCATGGAAAGATCTTCCCAAATATGATCAGGAACTGGTAATGGGGTGTAAAGACCGGTGTTCTGGGAGTGACCCTTAGATGTTTGACACACGTAGCAATGCTGGACAAAGCAAAGCACATCTCTCCTCAGATGTGGCCAATAGTACAGCTCCATCACTACTGCAAGTGTTTTATCTCTCCCAAAGTGCCCAGCTAAACCACTCCCATGCAAGTCTTGTACAAGCTTTTCCCCTAAGGAAAATTTAGGAATGCAAATCTTATTGCCTCGCATCAGAAGCCCTTCATGGATATAAAAATCCTCAACAGGATTATAGTTGATACAACTGTGCCAAATAGCTCCAAAATCTTCATCATTCTCATAGGAATTCTTCAACTCATCAAAGCCCATTATACTTTGCCTCACGGTGGTTAGCAAAATGGCACGTCTACTCAACGCGTCAGCCACTATATTTTGAGAACCAGCTTTGTATTGTAACTTGAAAGGAAACTTCTGCAAAAATTGAGACCATCTAGCATAAATGTCCTTGCTGATTCTTTTCTGGCTGTTGAGGTGTTTCAATGCTTCATGATCAAAATATAGGAAAAATTCTTGACCCACTAGATAATGCTCCCAACGTTTAAGGGCTCGCACAATGGAGTAAAATTCTCTGTCATACGTAGCCCACTTTTGCCTACCATCACTCAGCTTTTCGCTAAAATAAGCCACTGGTTTCTTCCTTTGAGAGAGAACTGCCCCAATGCCCACACCACCGGCATCACGTTCAACTTCAAAAATAACATCAAAATCGGGTAGAGCTGATACAGGGGTGGTACACAGTCACTCTTTGAGCACAACAAAGCTAGTGGCAGCTTCCTCAGTCCATATAAGTCTACCTTTTTTAAAACACTCAGTAATAGGTGTAGCCAGAGTGCTAAAACCTTGATAAATCATATACAACTTGTTTTCTTGAAGAACTGTAAAGACATCTCTCAGATGCTGAACATGATCATCTTTCGATCGGCTATAAACGAGGATATCATCGAAATAAACTACTACGAACCGCCCAATAAAAGGCTTTAACACTTGGTTCATGAGTCTCATAAAAGTACTTGGTGCGTTAGTCAAACCGAATGGCATGACCAACCACTCGTACAAGCCCTCTCTAGTTTTAAATGTGGTCTTCCACTCGTCTCCAGGACGTATACCAATCTGATCATAACCACTACAAAGATCTATTTTAGAGAACACGGTAGAACCATGTAGCCGATCCAACATATCATCTAGTCTAGGAATGGGGAACTTTTATCCAACAGTGATTTTATTAATCGCGCAACTATCGACGCACATTCTCCAACTTTCGTCTTTCTTAGGTGTCCAGAGAGTCGGTACAGCGCATGGACTCATACTTTCTTGGATATGCCCTTTACGTATTAGTTACTCGACCTTCCTAGTTAATACATCACTCTCTTTAGGATTCATCCTGTAATGTGGTAAGTTTGGTAAACTGGCTCCTGGAATCAAACCAATATGATGTTGGACACTTCGCATAGGAGGCAAACCACTGGGTAGGTCTTCTGGCATCACATCCTGGAACTCCTTCAGTAAAAGCTTCACAAAATCCAAATAGTCCCCTGGGTGCTGATTAGAATCATTCAAGATCACTTGTTTAACAATAAGTACATGAATTTTTCGGGCCTCCTTACAAGCAGCTTCCATCTCAACTCCTAATTGAGTAAGGGTGAAGAAAGTACCTCCTCCCATTTTAGTCTTAGAGTTTTTCGTCATAGATAACAATGTAAACTTAAGACCACCCTTTTCCAGCCTATATGTATTCTCTCGTCTGTCATGCTGAGCTGCAACATCAAATTGCCATGGCCTGCCAAACAACAAATGGCATGCATCCATCTCCACCACGTCGAAATATATCTCATCTTTATACGTCCCAATCGAAAAGGGTATCTTGCACCTCTCAGTAACTTGAATCTTCTCTGCATATTTAATCCAGCTGATGGTATAGGGGTTCGGGTTTGGGTGCTTCTCTGTACTCAACCCCAAAGTCTTCACAGCTTCTCGACCAACAATATTCTCACAACTTCCCCCATCTATAATGACTTCGAAAATCTGATTCCCGATCACGCAACGAGTCCGAAATAATCTATGCCGCTAAGTATTATCAGGTTGTTTTGGAGAAAGTAACATTCTCTGAATAACACAATTCTGTCCTTCATAATCCTCTTCGTCGTCATCTCTAAGTGCCCCATCAGGCCCACAAAAAATTTCATCTTCTTCTTCCTCCTCTCGTTCCACCACATGGATTGATTTTCGTAAGGGGCAATCGCTGGATCGATGCCCAGATTGATTGCATTTGAAACATTTACCCCAATTGGGTTTGAGGTAAGGATTTGTTGTCTTGGATACATCTTTTGCTTCTAAACCCTTTTGTCTATTCACTATCTTCTCTTCGTTGGGGCAAACATTCTGCGAAGATGACTCTGCTACTGCTTTGCTCATATCGCCCACCCTCTCTGTGTACATTGCTGCCATAATTTCTAAGAAACTGTTCTGCTTGGCTCTTCTCTTGCAAATATCATCTCAGCTTTCAAAGCCAGATTTTGATATTCTGCTAAGTTCTTCACAAGTTGCACCCCAATCTTATCACGAATAATCGGTTTCAACCTCTCCAGGTACCTAGATACCTGTTGGCCTTCACTCTCCCTGAGATCATTTCGCTAAGCCAATCTCTTAAACTCAGCGGTATATTCATGAACATTCTTTTGTCCTTGATGACATCATTGATATGCTAAAATAAGATTTGCTCATAGTCAAGAGAAAGAAAATCTTCGATTGATAATTGCTTCATCCGGTACTAGATATGTACTCGAGCTCGACCTTCTCGGTTCCATCTAGCTTGTACTCATTCCCACCAAGCAGATGCTCCTCCTTTCAATCTACAAGCCACTAGCTTTACTCGACTTCCCTCAGTAATTTCCATATACTCAAAGAATCTATCAATCTCTGCAACCCAATCTAAAAATTCCTCAAGATTCAAATTTCCATTAAAGTAGGAGATATGAACCTTCAGTCGAAACTCTCTAAACTCTTGGTCACCATAATCATTTTGCCAAAAACCTGCAACTCTAACGGGTTTGTCAAAAAGATCATCATTATCCTCGGACTCTTCCACATACACAGGTCGCCTCCTACCCTGAGCAAGGACAGGTCTGCCAAGTGGCAGTCCCAGGGCGATTCCATCCCCAGCTCATTGCCTCTCACCATTTCCATCCCTATTTGCACCCACGTCTAAAGCATCAAGTCGATCTGCAATTTCCTCGAAGCAACGCTCCATACGCTGAAACAGCAAGTAGAATCTCTGCCCCAAAGCTGTTAGCGTTGCCTCGCTATCCATTTCCACAGACTTGGAAGCCTCAGCCCTCTGATCTTCGCCAAGAGAACCGCCACCTATGACTGAGTCGCTCGCCATTGGAAAGAACAACCGCCTACGATACCACCTGACATTGCGATAAGTGTAAAACAATACTAAGGGTAACCGGCAACAACTTTCTACCTTTTTTACTTCAAGTTGACGACTGGATTTACACTGTTCAACATATATATCTTCCCACAACCCTAGGGCATTACAAGATTATTACAAGAAAAAGACAACAAAATACAAAATACATATGGACCACTGCCATCATCATCAGTTGAGAACTTAAGGCCCACTAGGCCTTCGCTTGGGCTTCTGGGAGTCGATCTTTTCCAAGTATGCCTCAGCTACCAGCTCCACTACATACTGTGATGGAGTATTATGGCATAATAAAATATTTATGGGATAACTTCTATCAATACAATCAGCTAGAAACTTGCAAATATGGAAAGTCATGTGGGTAGTGAAGGTTTCTCTGATCCAACAAAATAAGGACAAATTGATACAGTCTCTCATGAGTCTTGATGATGGGTTCGAGCATGTCACAAATAAGATCCTATTGATGGATCCCTTACCAGATGTAAACGAACATTTGCTTGAGTAAGTGAAGTGAAAAAATACTTACAGTGACTTTGAACATCAAGAAAGGTCATGTAGCACTAAAGGAAACTGTTATTCAAAGACACTACAACTATGCAAGCTACAAGACAGAAATCTTGAAGGAGCTCATACAATGTTGTCAAGGATTTTGGGAATGGCAGAAACGAAACTCAGAAAAAGAAAAGATATTTCTGTAAGTATTGTAAGAAGACTAACCAACAAATGTTATAAATTGATTGGCTTGCCAACAAATTATGAGAACCAAGTGAAAGGACAAAGACAGGAGAATCCTACCTTCACTGATAAAAGGAGAAATTATAGTGCGAATCAGGTTGAATCTAACTTGCAAAATGCACAAACATCTTCATTAAAACTCTATGGTGATTAGTGTAACCTAATACTAAAATTTTTTAAGGATAATCTTGGAAATCAAGCTCAAACAATCACATGACCTCAGTGTCAGGAGTGGAAGGTAACTCTTTGAACGTACATTGGGTTATTGACACTGGTGCAATTGATCACATAATTTGCGTAATTGATTAGTTTCATATATATCATAAGGTGCATGATTCTTATGTGTCACTACCTGATGGTAAAAGACATGAAGTCAGTTACATAGGACAAGTGAAATTAAGAAACAATTTCGTACTGAATGATGTGCTATGTGTCAAAGATTTTAATTCCAATCTCATCTCAACAAGTAAAATAACAAGGAACTTAAACTCTGTATTGATTTTTACCCAAGATTCATGTTCATTTCAAGATTTAACAAAATTGAAGATTGGAATGAAAATCATGCATAGTAGATTTTATTTTTTTATCAGAAGAGTTGAAACTTGAAAAGAGAGTTGTGAAAATGACTAATGTAGTCAATATAAGCAATCTATGGCACAAGAGACTATGCAACCCATCTCATAGGATATCTTACTTGCTAGGATCACATTTTGTTAAAAATCATAGAAAATGTAATGTTTACTCCTTAGCTAAGATGAAAAGAAGGCCTTTCTCGTTGAGTAAGAAGAAAAGTGTAGCTTCTTTTGATGTAATACATGTATACATTTGGATCCCCAATGGTGTAACTTCTGTGAATGGTTATAAGTATTTCATGACTATTGGGGATGATTTCCAAGGCCACGTGATTTTTTTTAATGAAAGAAAAAATTACAGGTCAAAGATCATATTGAGTATTATAATAATTATGTCAATTTAATATTAGAGTTCAAATTATAAGATATGATAATGGCCTTCCATTCAATATGATAGATCTTTAATATACTAATATGTATGGCAAGTCTATCTATTTTAAGGCAAGTTCAGTTGTTATTTCATACTCTCGCGATTGTTACATTCAATTGTTTGTGTTCTACAGGCTTGTGCAACTGTGATTGGGCATTTGTGGGTCCCACTTTATGGTTATTCTTTTTTCTCATCTTGGTGGTTATTGTGGGTGACATTGACACAATTTTGTGGCAGCGGGCCCCATTTGATGTCTCATGTAGTGTTTTGTTTTTTCCTCTTTGTGCTCTAAGTTGTGTTTGTGAGACCCATTGCTCATTGGTTGAGCAAGCGGTGGAGTAGCTGCTGCCCGTTTGGTGTTAAGTTATTATATGTGCTATTAAGTTGTGTTTGTGGGGCCCATCGGTTGCTCATTGGATGAGCATGCGGTGGAGCAACTGTGAATAACTTGTCGAAAGTTTAGCTCCTCAACAATTCTATCCAAAATTAAATGACCAAACAACAAATTAGTAATGGCAGCCGGGTAAATTCCATATCATGAGTTATCTCTTAGTAAGTTTCAAATCATTATTCTTTGTATTCCGTCGAACAAATTACTGTCTAAAAGAGTCAATGCTCTCTCTCCTGTCCTCAGCTTTCTTTACGATTTTCTTAATGTTTCAACTCTCTACAAGAGGAATCTCATCATTTTCAGGTACATTTCGTAGTGAAATTGTGTCATTTTGGGGATTTCAAGAATTTTTTATGACCGGGTATTTATCTCACATTTATTGGGATTTAATGTTTGAATTATTAATAGAAATTTTGGGTATTAAGTTGTGGCGAACAAACACAGTTATCTCAGTTTTGTTGTTGTTTGTTTGATTCAGACACGTGTGGGTTGAGCATTGGGATTTTTAGCTCTTATTAACAATTGTTGAAAGACTCAAGATTTATGCAGAGTTGATGTCAGCCTCTTCTCAGTTATGCACCAAATCTGTCTCATCAAATTTCTTTGTATATTCATTGGTTTCCTTGGGAGGTGATGTTAATATTGCACACTTTGTTTATATTACAGATGAGTTGTGTGGTGTTGTTGTGGGTTATTTATTATGGTTTCTTGAAATGGGTATTCTTACAAAACATTCCCTGGCTGGTTAATGGTAATTTTTCCCATTCTCTTATCTATGTCTAATTTATGCACTTCATTTCGCTTCTCTGTGTATAATCTATGTTTTTTTTTTGTAACTTTGTAGATCTTTCTTCATTTGATCTTGAGAAAGTTGTTTGTTGGTATTAAGGTATGCATTTTAAAACTATAAAAGTTTTTTTTGTTGTTATTCTTCTGTTTTTGTGGTTTGTGTTCTTATGGGGTCTACGACTTTAGACGATGTGCATGATTTTTTTGGGTCTACACAGGTCTGTCTTCTTCGCTTCTTTCTTTGAATGTATTGTTTTTGGCCTACATGGTCACTAATGAAGCACCTATAAAAATTTGTGCTATTAATGATTCTATTTATTTGTCAATCGTGGTTTCTAGCATTGACTCTTGATTCATGACCTTTGGACCCTCTTTTTAGTTAGTTAATTCATGAATCACTCTATGTTGGTCTTCTATTCTTTGTTTTTAGATTGTACAAAAATGTGATCTTGAGCATCTAACTAACCTAGCTATATATCTGTGTGTGTGCGCACTATGGAGAAACTGTGAGCCCTACAATCCTATATAGGAAGCAATCACGACCATTTTTTCTAGTGTGAGAAAAGAACCTAATAGTGAGAGGAAATTGGGGTTTTCTAATCTTCTTGGGATGAAAAATTAAAGCTTTTGACAATGAAGCAGCTTTTTGCATGGGTTTGCAAAAAGATGGTCAACAAAGCACAATTTTCTCCACTACAATTGAGTGATTTTAAAACCTATGTGGTTAATATGCAATAAGTTTCAAGCCCATAGACCTGAAATCAACAAATATTAAACAATGAAGACACTTTCAAAGCAAATTGAGCACAATAAGGCTCAATTTCCTTTTATGGTCAAACATACTAGGCATATTAAGCTTTTTTATATTCCTCTTATTTTGGATTCTCAAGGGAGTCTTTAACTTTGGCTGCGAACCATGCTCTGTTGGTGTTTCTAGATACTATGTTTTTACTGCACAGTTTTAAGCACTGTATCTGTTAAGGAGGAGCTGGTATTCTTTTTACGTATAATTGTGTGAAAAAAAAAACCTACGGGTGTGTCTCGATGACTTGGTGGTCTTCTTGGTTTGAGATGTCATAGTTATTACCTTTTGTTACATTGGACTATTTCAAAACACTAAAAAGAAATATATATATATATATATATATATATATATATATATATAATTGTTATTTTGATCTCTAAATTTATGAGTTTGATTACCCATATTTTTATTGATTGAATATGTTTTTGCCACCTTTTAAGGCTTTCTCTTCATTTGTGTTGTTTCACACGTTCTTGCAGACTCATTAATAAACTTTTCCCTCTTCAGTTAAGGGATCCTTTTATTGCTTGCATATAGTTTTGTATTTCCTTCTTTTTGCTTAATGTATGATTCGAATGATATAATCATGCTCCTTACCTGTATTTTCTATAACCCTTTTCAATCATAATTGTTTAATTTATGTGGCTATCTACTATGTTCATTTTGAAATTTCAAATTCATTTGTAAGCATGTGTTGTCCTATTCATATGTGGAGTTTTCTCATAAGAGATCATAATGGGTCTCTTGATTGAATTTGTGCTTTTTAGCATATTTAAGTTTGTACTTTTTACCATCGTATTCATTGCTCTCTGCCTACTTTCCCAAAATATGCATTCTTCATATCTGCACTAGATTCGTTGATATCGGTATTTGAGTTGTTTAAATAAATTTGTGCTTTTTTGCAAAATTTATGGTGTGAAACAAATTTATCTTTCATGATTTACAGGGTTACAAAATTTTTGGTTATATTTATGGATAATGTATTTTAGTTTGATTCTTTCAGGAAAGTTACTTCTTTGTAGTTGGTTGTGCATTTGATCTCAAGTGATCGATTTCTTGCTGTTAAGGTATGTTCATTCAATTGTTCAATGTCTGATTTGTACTATGTTGGTATTTCTCTGTGTCATTTATGGTGTTTTGACCTAGGCTTCACATGATGTTTTTTTATCTTTATTTGGCTGCGTTGGATGTATTATATGTTTTTTTTGTGTCATTGGTTAGCTATGTGGGCTTTCATTGGTTATCAGATTGTTTTCTTATGACGTAATTGCTTTGTCTTATGTTAACATTGCTATGGAGTTTGTCCATGTTTTTTTCCAGTAAGCTATAATCAACACTCCTATTTTTAACACGATATTAGGATGGAGATTGGTGAGACTAGCAAACAACATAGACTTAAACGAAAAAGGTTCATTGAGAATCGTGCTCAACAATGCATTCCAAATTAGGTGGTGCTCAGTCAGTTAATGATTTGATGTCTTGGGTGGTTCTACTGGAAATGACATGGAGAATGTTCAAGTTCTGAATCTTGGTTCTCCTAATCTCACATGCGAGTTTTGCGGTGCCATCTCTTGGCATGGTGAATGATTGAAATCAAATTCTAATCGTAGACCAGTATACTCCATGTGTTGTCGAGGAGGGAAAATAAAACTACCTTTATTAAGACCAACGCCTTGCCTTTGTTACTTGATGAATTGCTTGATTGTGAAGGATCAACCAAAAGTAAAAAAATTCCAAAAAAAACATACAAATTTACAACTCGATGTTTGCGTTTACATCTTTTGGTGGCAAAATTGATCTTAGTATCAATAATGCTTTTGGACCATATGTTTTTAAGCTTGATGGTCAAAATTATCATTGGATTGGTTCTTTGCTTCCAGCAACTGGAGAATATCCTAAATTTTCACAGTTATAAGTATATGATATTGAACACGAAGTTATGAACAGAATAAATGCTATTGGTTCTACTAATAATGATGCAATTGATGAAGAAATCATTAAGAGTTTGATTAGCATGTTTGATGGACTAAATCAGATTGCAAAAGCATTTCAGATGGCAGGAGATAGGTTCCATGAAAGTGATATCAAACTTATAAGGTTAAGATTATGTGCAAGGAGAAAGCGCATGAATCCAAGTAGTATAAGTGTGGCAAAGACGAGTGTCATACCCACAGGGACTGAAGATTAACTACCTCCAAATCTTAAGAAAACAAGTTTAATTTTTTTTATGGTAATATTAATAAACACAAAAACTAAAATTGAGATATTAACACAAATAAATAAATACTAAGGCTTTGATTTCACCACTCTATTGTATTTAAATTATATGGTTATCAATTATGAATTCATTCGAGCATATCAAAGATCAAGTTTTCTAATCATGTAGTAGTCATTGGTATCTAACTTACGAACTTATGAAATAATCACAAATGTCCTAGCATATGGCATCTATGACTAGGTAACTTTGGTAATAAATTGCAAGAAGCTATTCTCAAATTGAGCATGACATCTACTACAATTTGCATCACATTAATCAAACCTAGATGGTAGCTAAGCATCAAGATTTAATTAGTAATAAACATATCAATTTAATACTTGACATGACATGACATGAATAAATCACAATTAATTCAACCAAATTTATTAAACACAATAGAGTGAATCCATCATCACCTTAGTAAGAGGATTAGTTCCTCATATTAAGTTTACACAACAAATAGAAATATATATAAAATTCACAAACATAAATAATAAAACAACTAGAAAAACCCCCTTAATTATACTTGTTGCAAGAACACCCTCTCTTTTCTTCTTGTTGTTGTTCTCTTCTCTTCTCCTCCTCTCCTTTTATAAGGAAATGAAAGTGCTTGGTGAGGAAATGGAAATGGTTTGGTGAAATGGAAGAGTTTGGTGAAATGATGTCAACAAAACCTTCCATGATCTTCACTTGGGTTGGACTCATGATTGGGCCTATAAATATGAAAATAAACACAAAGTGATTCATCCATGGTGATTAAAATTTATTTGTTCAAAATCACTTTAAAAACCCAACTTTGTGACAAATGTTAATGATAATTTACATTTAAAGTAGATGTTTTCAACATCTATCAGTACTGATAATGATGCAATTGATGAAGAAATCGTTAGGAGTTTGATTAGCATGTTTCATGGACTCAATCAGATTGCAAGAGCATTTCAGATGGCAAGAGATAGGTTCCATGAAAGTGATATTAGACCTATAAGGTTAAGATTATGTGCAATGAGAAATGGTGATAGAGATCAATACAATGTTCATATGTCCTCAGAGATTGCAGGATTAGTTGTTGGTGATTTTAGTGATAATTATGAGTTTAGGGATATAATTGTCGACGACAAGGTTAAAGGATTGAAGCATATTGATGAATTCCATATGGCGATGATGGGTATTCAAATTTTTTGAAATATGAAAATGTGGTTTGTAATCGTCCCATGGAAAGAACATGTGTGACTATGAAAGAATATTATGCATATAGACTTCAACAAAGGTCTAGAGATGGAAAAACACTAATTAAAAGTGGTAAACTTTTTCAGCAGTTCATTGTGGATGCATATTCATGTGTAGAAGAAAAACGATTACATTTCATTCGATGTAATAAAAAAAACTACGTATTGAAAAATATAAAGGTGTGTGTGATGCTTTTGCTACTAGAAATATTGATGGTAGTTCTATTGGCAAGCAGATTCTCCTACCATCAAGATTTACTGGAGGACCACGTTATATAATTCAAAACTATCATGATGCCATGGCTATATGCAAATTTTATGGCTTCCCTGATTTTTTCATGACATTTACGTGCAATTCTTAATGGACTAAAGTTCAATATGCACTTGATCTAATCCCTGGACAGAAAATAGAGGATAGACCAAATATCATTACAAGGGTTTTTAAAATGAAGGCTGATCAATTTTTAGCTGATATTAAATCTGATTCTTATCTTGGCAATATTGTTGGAGTTGTTTATACTATAGAATTTCAAAAGCGAGGTCTGCCCCATGTTCATATGGTTGTTTGGTGTCATTCCATGAATAAATGCCAAACACCTGGTGACATAAACAATTTAATTTCTACTGAGATCCATGATCAATTCACACTACCATTATTATTCGAGACTGTCAAGAAGTTTATGATTCATGGCTCTTGTGGTATAGTTAGGCCTTCTTCACCGTGTATGTCAGAGGGCAGATGTACAAAGCATTTTCCAAGGTCATTTCATCAGGAGACGACAATTGATGGAAATGGCTTTGCTTTATATAGGTGTCAGGATAAGGGAAATATAGTGCTGAAGAATGGACAGTCATTAGATAATAGATATGTTGTGCCATATAATAAGAAGTTATTGATTCATTATCAAGCGCATGTCAATGTTGAATGGTGCAACAAGTCTAGGTCAATTAAATATCTTTCTAAATATATAAACAAAGGGCCAGATAGAACCAGGGCTGTATTGGAAGGGAATGTAGGACACCATGCATCTCATGAGACTGGAATATCAATTGGTGTTGTTGACGAAATACAACAGTATGTGGGTTGTAGATATTTTGCTTCTTATGAGTCTGTTTGGCGGCTATTTGAGTATCACATCCATTTTAAATATCCACCTATAGAAAGATTGTCGATTCATCTTCCTCAAATGAAAGATATTTACTATAATGATTCGACAAATTTATCAAGTATAATTCATGAGCCAAATGTAGAAAAGACTAAGTTTACAGAATGGATGCGAACAAATTGCATTTACAATGAAGCAAGATCACTGACATATAGTTTGTTTCCTTCACAGTGGGTTTGGAATGGTAGAGATGAGGAATGGACACCAAGGCAGAGAGGTTTCTCAATTGGCAGGATGTCATATATGGAGCCTAACTCTGGTGAATTGTATTATCTTCGTATGTTATTGAATGTTCAAAAGGGTACAAGAAATTACATTGAACTGCGAACAGTTGTTGGTATTATTCATCCAACATTCTAGTCTGCATGTATGGAAATTGGCTTGCTAGGTGATGACAAGGAATCGCATGAGGCATTACATGAGGCATCTATATTTGCAACAGGGGTTCAACTTTGGCAGTTATTTGTGACATTGTTGCTCTTTTGCAACCTGAGCGAGCCATTAAAACTATGGGACAGCCACTGGCATAATTTGCAGGATGATATTTTATATGGACTGAGACAACAACTGCACTTACCATATCTGAATATCTCTGAGGCTGATTTAAAAAATAAAATCCTTTTTTGAATTAGAGATGTTATTGAATAGGGTTGGTAGTTCTCTTGCTAAGTATGGGTTACCAATGCCCCATGGGCATCTGCTTGAGGAATTAAACAATCGGTTGTTGCGAGAAGAAATGAATTACGATGTTAATTAGCTATTAGATGAATGTGAATGTTTAAAACATTTGTTGAACCAGAACAAAGAGTTATATACGAAAATGTTGTAGACAAAGTTATGAATCAGCAAAGTGGTTTATATTTTGTATATGGACATGGAGGAACTGGGAAGACATTTCTCTATTAGTCAATAATATAAAAAATTATATCTACTCGTAGAATTGTGCTTGTTGTGGCTTCATATGGAATTGTATATTTGTTGCTTCCTGGTGGTCGAACTGCTCATTCAAGGTTTAAAATTCCTATTGAAATTGATGATAGGTCAACATGTCACATCAAAAAAAGGGACGCAACTTACAAAATTAATCACAAAGACCAGCCTTATTGTGTGGGATGAAGCACCTATGACACATAGACATTGTTTTGAGGCTCTTGATAGAACATTGCAAGATATAATGAACACAGTTGATGATCAAGCATATTCAAAGCCATTTGGAGGAAAAATTATTTTGTTGGGTGGCGATTTTAGGCAAATTTTAACAGTAGTATTGAATGAAACAAGAAATGATACTGTCAATGCATCGATTACCAAATCAAATTTATGGCCGCATTGCACTGTTTATATGTTGAAACAAAATATGTGCTTAGAAGACACCAACTTTAATGTAGACGAAAAAAGAATATGGAGAGATTTGTGCAGTGGATTCTAAATGTTGGGGATGGTAATGTCAATGCTATTGCTATAAATGATTATGAGGAGGAAGCAACATGGATTAAAATACCAGATGAATTGTTCGTCAATGAAATTTATGAGAATCTCATTACTTCTTATGCAAATCCTTGCTATTTAAATGAGAAGGCTATAATTACTGGCACAAATGAAACTTTGCTTTGATTAATTCTCATGTGTTGTTACTAATTCCAACAAAAGCAAAAAGTTATTAAAGTTTTGATTCAATTTATAAAATCTCACAGAATTTTGTTTCATCTGAGTTGTTGTATACTGCTGACGTGTTAAATTCATTAACTTTTAATGGAGTCCCTAATCATGAGTTAGCTCTTAAGAAAAATGTGTTAGTCATGCTGCTCCGCAATTTAAATCAAGTTGAGGGTTTGTGAAATGGAACAAGACTGTTTATAACTCGCCTTGGAGATAGAGTACTGGAGGCGAGAGTATTGACTGGTTCTCACACAGACGCTAAAGTGTGTATTCGTTGAATAATAATGGATGGAAAAGATCAAAAATTCCCATTAGTATTAAAGGGAAGACAATTTCCAATAAAATTATGTTATGCTATGATAATTAATAAAAGTCAGGGACAGACTTTGAAAAAAGTTGAATTATATCTACCGAAGTCCATTTTCACGCATGGTCAGCTTTATGCTGCTCTTTCACGTCTTACCTCTTATAATGGGCTTAGATTTATGACAGATGGTGACAATGAGCAAACCAAAGGATATACTAGAAACATAGTATATCGTGAAATATTTCAAGGTTTCACTTCAGGTTATTTGAACAATATCAATTAAATTTATATATGAAGTACATCATAATATATTGCTAAATTACCATATTCTTAACTGTCTATATATGATTCATGTGGTATTATTAAATATGTTGTATTTGTTGTTACAGATTAACACTCACTGGTTGAATGATCATGGATTATAATCTTATTTTTGAACTTGAATTTCCCAATCGCGATTGGAAAATCATAGGAAAGGTTGCACAATTGTGGGACTCTATAAATCATTCAAAAAATGATATTCTAATGATCATTGATGCAAATATTGTCAATGAAAAGGTAATAAAATTTGCTCTCCTAATAAGTTTTGTCACCAAACAATCATTTGACACAAAAGTCTTATAAAAGAGTCACATGTTATATCATAACTACCTTTAGTGATGACACTTTCATTGGATGATGACTCATGTGCAATTTTATATAAATGGAAAATATGTCTATAAATCTTATAAAATTGAATCCTTATAATTTGTTGTTTTACCTAATCATTGTGAGAAAAGCGCTTGATTACTGTGTTCTAACTCATGATTAACTAGCTTAAGCCTCCCACTTCACGTTGATGGTTAAATTCTCTAAGTAAGTACACATATTATTATTGACAAGGGACAAAAAATTATCTTTCGTAATTCTGCTTAAGTATCTTTGTTTTGCTGATTGAAAATTGTTTATCTTTTAACTTGTCTTGTTTTTGTTAGGGTGACAACATACTTGCAACAATCAGACCAGAGAATGCAAATTATTTTAAAGCGTTGCTTGATGAAAAGGAAATCTATTATTTTAGTAATTTCTCAACATTTCCAATCAGGCCCAGCTACCGACCATGTCCACATGAATATATGATCAAATTTGACTGAAAAACAAGGACCAAGAAGATTGTGGGCATAAACACATATAAAAAGTGCAGAACATATATGAAGTTTGAATGTAGCAAACATGATTTCAACAACTCCATTTAATAATGTGTGTCACTCGGTCTTTCCTTGTCCATGCATTGACATTTGATTAATATAATCTCACGAGTCTCACGTTCAACTGTGTGATGGACAGACTTGTGTGTCTATGAGTGGCATGTATTGTTTAGTATTTAATTCCAACTTTTTGTTATGTGTTGAGAAAACTTTTAGTTAATGGGCTCCCTTGATGTTATATGTGTGGTTTTGTTTTTGCCTCTTGTGTTTTGTTTGTTGGCATCACATTAATTGAGGTGGTTGGTGATGGGAAGGGAAAGGGTCACGTGAGAGAGACATTTAGTGAAAAGCCAGAGTTGCCGAAGGAGTTGGTAGTAAAAATCTCCACGAGTTGGTCACCCACTCTTGGTCCCTATGAATTTTTGGGTCACATATGTCGGCATGTCGTGGTGGATGCTGATAAACTTCAATATTAGACGTAGTGGATGATAATAGGAATTAGAGAAGTAGATGGAGATTTTTTTATTATTATTCTGATCTATAATTGGATAACGTTGACCACTGCTATTAATGACATTTTTTTATAATTATCCTACTACAACGTCTTCATTAAAAGGGGACGATTGGAAATTCATGGCTACTTCAAGGATTAAGGTCTAGAGGTTTCTGCAAGTGAGAACTGTCCAATTTTACTCTTCTGTTTGGCTTTGTAGCTTTTCTTGGAAAGGTTAATCAAACTTATCATTGTCATCAAAGTCGCTCTTTGGTTTGTGTACCCGGCTGGACATCAATCTTTATATGCTGTTTTTTATACAGGTAAATTTGTTTGCTAATTAAAAGTTGTTGAATTTTCAAAGTAGTTTGTTTGTTTTTTTAAGAGTTTTTTAAGTGGATTATCTTATAAGTTAGGCAAGTAAGTCAATTAGTTGTTGAAACCATCCTCTTCCTGTTCTTTTGCCAAAACTTTCACCTTCAGGTTTTTCGAAAGTTGATTCATATCGATGTGACGGAATTTTTTTTCTTTGGATGTGGTTGCTTTCTAGCATTGACTCTTGATTCATGACCTCTTTTTGACATGCAAATAATGATAATAAATTGGACTAAACATAGTAGAAAAAAGACACTCACAATTTTTTTACATAGTAATTGTTGAAACAAAGACATTTCTTTTCTCATTCAATGCATGCAAAATAATATGTGAAAAATAAATCACAACCACCCTTATCTTGCCGCATCACTTTATGTTCCTTTTCATTTATATTTGTGAAACCCAGACACAAAATGTAGTGAAAATTTTGATGTTTGAGCAAAGGAGGAAAAACTGGACTAGGCGCACCAGGGGGCGCCTAGGCGCTGCGCCTAGTCCAGTGAGCGACTGAGGAGGAAGAATACAAAAAGAAGAAGCACTGGACTGGGCGCACCTCAGGGCGCCTAGGCGAAGCGCCTAGTCTAGTGAGCTCCAATGGATGAGAAGCAAAGAAGGAGATCAGAGGAGGAGAAACTGGACTAGGCGCACCTCAGGCGCCTAGGCTCAACGCCCAATCCAGCAAGCACCAGTTGGGCACGCAGGAGAGAATAAATCAAACTGGACCAGGCACACCACAGGGCGCCCAGTCCAGTGGAAGATAAAAACGGAAGTAGATGCAGAAGCGCCTAGGCGCACTTCGCCTGGGCGCGAAATTTCCACACGCCCAGGATGGCGCCTAGAGCAGGGCCTCTGGACCTTTAGGTAAGGCCAGAGCGCCTAGGCGCCCAGGGTAGCGCCTAGGCGCAACCCGGTTTTTCTAAAAAGGGCTCCAGCGACCCAGTTGAGAGATTTTTGGTTGATTTCTATTCTAGAGAGAGAGCGACGATTCTAGAGATAGAAGAGTATTTGAGGTGGTTCTTGGAGATTGGAGCTTGGTTTTGGAGATTTAGAGAGGATTCAAGGAAGATTCAAGCCTTGGAGGTAAGATTCTTGATTTTTCCATTTCTAGGGTTTTGGAGTAGATCTTGTTAGTTGTGTTTAGAGTTGATTCTAGGTCATATGTGGTTGTATATGTAGGTTTAATTCTTGTTTTGGAGTTGAGTTCCATAAGGTTGAGGTTTGGGGATTTGAGAGGAACCCTAGAGAGAGAAAGTAAGTTTTCTCAATTTAGTTGTTTAATTTATATTGGTTATGATATGTTGAGTTATTTTTGTATGATTATTAGAGTTTGATTGTGTGGAATTGTTAGGTTGGAGAAACGGGGTTTAAAACCCTAATTGTGGGTTTTGGTGAATTGCTCGACACGAGGTAGGGGATTTCCGGTCATTCTTTCTATTATTCGTTTTCGATATTTTAAAGAGCCTTTCGATTCCTCATTGATCGTTTATTTGTGTT
The DNA here is from genome assembly GCA_963580455.1 of Euonymus europaeus. NCBI lineage: Eukaryota > Viridiplantae > Streptophyta > Magnoliopsida > Celastrales > Celastraceae > Euonymus > Euonymus europaeus. Next base: position 9,959,753 of record OY756962.1, read on the forward strand.
TCCGCCTTATTTGCTTCTAAGGAGAAACGAACCCTAATTGTGAATTATTGTTAATTCTTGAATGTTGCATGACTCGACAGTGTGTGCTCCATCACCTATGGGCATGATGTGATTCCGTTCATGCATCATGGTAGTTATGTATATATATATATATGTAGGATGTTCATATATATATATATATATATATATATATATATATTTTGGCATGTCATGGCATAAATGCATTAGAGTTGTATTGGGAACCGGGTATGGACTCGGGACTCCTTAGGATTCTTGAAAGCTACTTGAAGGGACGACGAGGTGATGAGAGTTACCACCGAGTCATGTGATCTTCAAGTAGGACAACGCACTAAAGGCATGGTTGATGAGAACCTTGCCTGGAGTGGTGCTGGCGTGATAGGTTCACCCAACCGGGTGATCCAAGAGCATTTGCTGTTGGGGAGCTTGCTCCTATTAAATATGACATGGATAGCGACCATGATATTGATGATGTTGATATGGCGAGCTTGCTCACGTTCGATATTACATGGAACGAGCCATGATATTGATGATGTTGCTCATGATGGGATTTCCAGGATTGATGTTTATGTGATAGTTGAGTATACGTGCATGTCATAGATTTCATACTGTTGCATAGCCTATTGTTTCGGTTTCGGCCTTATTACTATTTATACTCTACACCGTACTGAGCTTCTTGCCCACCCTCTATTCTATTCCTCCCCACAGGTGATATTGGTACAGGTACAGGTACCAGTGGAGCGGATTAGTGAGAGCGAGATGTGACATGGATGGCCCTGGGTAGGATGTGGGTGCTAAAGAGATACTCTAAGCACATATTTAGTATATGATGTATGGATGTTTGTTCATGATATTGTTATAACCATTGGCATTAGAGGGTGTATGCATTGATGTATGCTGAGTATTCATTTTGGTTATATAATATGATGAACTTTGTTGACGTTTTATACTATCAGTTTGTGCATACTGGTAGTGGATGGCCTGAGGCCCTAGGATCTGGATTGCTTGTGATTGAGGCCCGAGGCCTGGCTAGGTTGCTAGTGTGATGGATTGTATATATTGCTGGGCGTTTCTGATGCAGGTGAGGACACTCTGATATACGGGGAGATGCCGCCGGATTTCCGGTCCGCCAGATTTTTGGTCCGCCGGATTTCCAGGGCGGCACAATTTGGTATCAGAGCGAGGTTTGTTTCATGTATATATGTAGGTGGTTTTTTGATTTATATATATAGGATCGGGAATGGGTCCTAGATGTATGGTATTGTAATCCAGGCCATGTCACAACCGCTGCTGATCCGATATGTTTTCTATCCCTAGTAAATTCTCTGCTGAGTTGTGTGTTAAATGGTATTGTCTGTTTGCCATGCATATGAATACCTGTCAAACTACCAGGTCCGAGAGTGGGACTGAGGTACCTCGTGGCAGAGGCCGACAGGGAGTTGGTAGGGGCCGAGGTAGAGGCCGTAGTGTTGGGGTGGGGCGTGCCACTAGAGGCACACCTAGCACTGAGGATTCGGTTCCGAATGTGGATCCAGAGTTGAGAGAGGAAGAGATAGTTCATGAGGGAGTACCGGTTGAGAGTGATAATCAGCAGGCACCACCTGCAGGACTTGTTGCTCCTGTTATCACAGGGGGCAACCTGTGACGATGGAAGGACTTGCTAGCTTCATGATGAGTATGGTGCAGACACAGGCACAGATGATAGCACAAGCAGTGGCTCAGGCGATAGGTGCAACTGGCACTCGTACTGAAGGAGTGGTACCCGAGGCTACTACTGAGGTAGCTACAGCACCAAGAACTGGAAGGGGTATGTATGAGGTGGATCAGCTGAGGAGGATTTCTCCTCCAACCTTTTCTGGAGATGGAACGGGTGTGGGGGCGAAGGATTGGTTCAATCAGCTGAGCATGAGGATGGATACGCTAGAGATACCCGATGAGCGACGGGTGAAGTTTGTCTTCTATTATCTGAGTGGAGTGGCCTATGAATGTTGGATGTCCATGGGTCAGAGACGGAATGAGTTGACTTGGACCTCTTTTGAGCAGTTGTTCATGCATAAATTTGTGCCGAGACCTCTGCAGACTGAGAAGGCCAAGCAGTTCCTAGAATTGTTGTAGACATCAGAGATTACGGTGTCTCAGTACACCAAGCAGTTTGAGGAGTTATATAGGTTTGGGAGAGAGTTTGCTACTACCGATGCAAAGAAGGCGGAAAGGTACCGAGATGGGTTGCTACGTAGTCTTGGGAGTATGGTGATGGCCACTAGGGTGGGATCATATGATGACACAGTTGAGATGGCATTAGACTTTGAATTGAGTGAGCGGAATGAGGCTCAAAGAAGCGTCCAGTGACTGAGGGTAGTAGTGGTGGGGGTGGTGGCAGCCACAAGAAGTAGAGGACTGATGTTCGTCGTCAAAAAGGGGACCGAAGCAAGGGTCCAAGGCCCTTAGGGGGCAAGGTGACGTGTTACAAGTGTGGGAAAGAAGGCACATGATAAAAGAGTGCAGATCTTCAGGATTTAGATGCTTTGGTTGTGGCAAGTTGGGCCACAAGAAGAGTGCATGTCCATAGGGTAACTAGGGAGGACAGCATCAGCCTCAGATTCCGGGAGTACCACCTCCAACTCTTCCTTCCACTGTTCCATCGGGAGGGAGAGGGCGAGGTGGATGCAGACAGTCTCAGCAGCAGCAGCAGCAATATGCACTGATAGATGGTCGTGTCTTTGCTATGGGACATCAGGAGGCACAGGAGCATCCCAATTTCATTGGAGGTACATTTTTGATTTCGAATTGTTGGGCTAGAGTCTTGTTTGATTCTGGAGCTACCTCCTTATTTATTACTAGTTCGTTAGCGAACGCACTAGCGGTGGAGATTTCGCCGATTAGAAGAATGTTTATGGTGTCCTCACCATTCGGGCACTTTACCACGTTGGAGGGAGTAGTGTTCGGTTGTGAGTGTAGGTTTAGAGAAATATCTCTACAAGCCGATTTGTATGTGTTAGATTTCAAGGACTTCGATGTGATACTCGGAGTTGATTGGTTGACAAAGCACCAAGGAGTGCTTGACTTTTGGCAAAGGAGGATCACTCTTAGAGTACCAGAGAGTGGGGTGATTCATTTACAGGGGTCGAAGGGGATACCATGCCCTCATTTCAGGGATAACCCTTCGTATCTGGATTGTAGAGTGACAAGTTTGGTGACTTCGGCTCCTAAGGGAAATGTAGCAACTATGATTCGGGTAGTGGAAGAATTTATGGATGTATTTCCGGAGGAGTTGCCGGGATTACCTCTAAAGAGGGAGATTGACTTTGCTATTGAGTTGCATCCGAATGTCAAGCCGATTTTGATTCCGCCGTATCGGATGGCTCTTGCAGAGTTGAAGGAGTTGAGTTCTCAATTAGAGGAGTTGCTAGACTTTGGGTTCATTAGACCGAGTGTGTCCCAGTGGGGAGCACCGGTGTTGTTCGTCAAGAAGAAAGACAGAAGTTTGAGGATGTGTATTGATTATAGACAGTTGAATAAGGTTACAGTGAGGAATAAGTATCTGTTGCCTAGGCTCAATGATTTGTTTGACCAATTGAGAGGCGCTAGGCATTTCTCTAAGATTGACTTGAGGTCGGGTTATCATCAGTTGAGGATTAAGGATGAGGATATCCAGAAAACAGCGTTTAGAACTCGTTATGGGCATTATGAGTTTCTTGTGATGTCGTTTGGGTTGACAAATGTCCCATCGGTGTTCATGGACCTAATGCAAAGGGTTCTTAGACCGTTTTCGGATAACTTTGTGGTGTTGTTTATAGATGATATATTGATTTATTCTCCTACGGAGGAAGAGCATGAGGAACACTTGAGGGTAGTATTACAGATGTTGAGGTAGAATCAACTGAATGCTAAATTGAGTAAGTGTGAATTTTGGGCCACGGAAGTAAAGTTCCTAGGCCATGTGATCACTCAAGAAGGCATAGCGGTTTACTACTCCAAGATTGAGTCGGTTTTGAATTGTTAGAGACCAAAGAATGTGACAGAGATCTGGAGTTTTCTAGGATTGGCGGGTTACTACCGGAGATTTATTGAGGATTTTTCGAGAGTTACTTCACCAATGACATAGCTTACAAAGAAGGGCACACCGTTTGTGTTGACAGACGAGTGTGAAGCCTCATTTGAGGAGTTGAAGAAGAGGTTGACAACACCTCCAGTGTTAGTGGTTCCGGAAAGGAATGTAGGCTACCAGGTGTATTGCGATGCATCTATAGTCGGTTTAGGTTGTGTGTTGATGCAACGGAGCCGAGTGATAGAGTATGGTTCAAGGTTGCTTTAGGCACATGAGAGGAATTATCCGGTGCATGATTTGGAGTTAGGGGCAGTGGTGTTTGCACTTAAGCAATGGAGGTATTACATTTACGGGGAGAGATTTGAAGTGTTTTCGGATCACAAGAGCCTCAAGTATCTATTCACCCAAAGATAATTGAATTTAGGTCAAAGGAGATGGATGGAATACTTGGAGGACTTTGACTTCAATTTGCAATATCATCCCGGTAAAGGAAATGTAGTCGCGGATGCGTTGAGTAGAAAGAAGAAGATTTCTAGCCTATTCATGCATGAGTGGGGAATTATGGAGACAATCAATGAGTTTGGATTAGAGTTGAAGAGTCAAGAGGAAAAGATGCATTTGTGTTCTATAACTTCGATACCTATGATGGTTCAGAAGGTTATAGATGCACAGAATGGAGATCATACATTTGATGTAATTGATGAGAGTCTTGGATGGGTTCGAGGAAATGATGCTGGAGTACGATATGCGGGAAGGTTAGTGGTTCCCGAAGATGATGAGTTGAGACAAGAGATTCTAAAGGAAGCACATCATTCTTGGTTTGCTATACATCCTGGCGATACGAAGATGTATCGAGACTTGAGGCAAAGTTTCTGGTGGAAGGGAATGAAGGCCGATGTGGCTAGATTTGTGACGAAGTGTCTTACTTGTCAACAAGTTAAGGCAGAGCATCAAAGACCAGCCGGATTGTTCCAACCCTTACTAGTAGCACAATGGAAGTGGGAGAAGATCACTATGGACTTTGTGATGGCGTTGTCAATGACTCAGAGACGGCATGACACGGTTTGGGTGATAGTGGACAGATTGACCAAGTCTGCACACTTCTTACCCATGAACAAGACGGATTCGTTGGAGACCTTGAGTACTATGTTTGTCAAAGAGATTGTGAGACTTCACGGAATTCCATTATCTATTGTGTCGGACCGAGACCTGTGGTTCACAGGTAGATTCTGGAGTAGTTTACAAGAGGCATTGGGAACCTAGTTGGATTTCTCTACAGATTATCATCCTCTGAGTGATGGACAGAGTGAGAGAACCATAAAAATTTTAGAAGATATGCTAAGGGCATGTGTAGTTGACTTTGGAGAAAGTTGGGATCGGTACTAACATTTGGCAGAGTTTATGTATAACAAATCTTTCCAGAGTAGTATCAGAATGGCACCTTATGAAGCGCTCTACGGGAGGCCTTGTAGGTCGCCTTTGTGTTGGGCAGAGGTTGGTGAGAAAGTTGTTTCAGGACCGGAGATGGTCAAAGAAGCTCGAGAGAGAGTTGATGAGATCCAGAAGCGGTTGATCACCGCGTAGAGCCGACAGAAGTCTTATGCTAACCGGAGGAGGAGACCTTTGGAGTTCGCTGTAGGCGATAAGGTTTTCTTAAAGGTTAGTCAGAGACGGGGGATTCAGAGGTATAACAAGCATGGGAAGTTGGCACCGAGATTTGTGGGGCCATTTAAGATTTTGGAGACGGTTGGACCGGTGGAGTACCGTTTGGCACTTCCACCGAAGCTTGAGAAGGTTCACAATGTATTCCATGTATCAATGCTTTAAAAATATGAACCGGATCCGTCGCATGTGATAGACTGGACGACGTTGGAAGTTGAGGAAGATGGGAGTTACACTCTTCAACCGGTGAAGATTCTAGACAGACAAAACAAAGTGACGAGGTCGAGTGTGATTCCATTAGTAAAAGTAATGTGGATGTACCACGGAGTTGAAGAAGCAACTTAAGAATTGAAGTCTCGAATGAAGGAGAAGTACCCGGAGCTATTCAGAGATTTAGGTATGCGTGTAGTTAAATTTCAGGACGAAATTTCTGTAAGGGGGGAAGGATGTGAAACCCCGACCCAAAATGTTCTAAAAATTTTGATGTTAGAGGAAAGGAGGAAAAACTAGACTAGGTGCCCCCTCGGCGCTGCGCCTAGTCCAGTGAGCAGCTGAGGAGGAAGAATAACAAAAGAAGAAGCACTGGAGTGGGCGCAGCTCAGGGCGCCTAGTCCAGTGAGCTCCAATGGATGAGAAGCAAAGAAGGAGATCAAAGGAGGAGAAACTGGACTGGGCGCACCTCGGGCGCCTAGGCGCAGTGCCTAGTCCAGCAAGCACCAGTTGGACGGGAGGGAACAATTCAAACTGGACCGGGCGCACCACAGGGCGCCTAGGCGCTACACAAAGTGCAGTGGAAGATAAAAATGGACGTAGGCGCCCGCCGAGGCGCACCTCGCCTAGGCGCGAAATTTCCACACGCCCAGAGCAGCGCCTCTGGACCTTTAGGTAAGGCCAGAGCGCCTAGGCGCAACCCGATTTTCTAAAAAAGGCTCCAGCGAGCCAGTTGAGAGATTTTTGGTTGATTTCAGTTCTAGAGATAGAGAGAGCGACGATTCTAGAGGGAGAAGAGTATTTGAGGTGATTCTTGGAGATTGGAGCTTGGTTTTGGAGATTTAGTAAGGATTCAAGGAAGATTCAAGCCTTGGAGGTAAGATTCTTCATTTTTCCATTTCTAGGGTTTTTGAGTAGATATTGTTAGTTGTATTTAGAGTTGATTCTAGGTCATATGTGGTTGTATATGTAGGTTTTATTCTTGTTTTGGAGTTGAGTTCCATAATGTTGAGGTTTGGGGGGAACCCTAGAGAGAGAAAGTAAGTTTTCTCAATTTAGTTGTTTAATTTATATTGGTTATGATATGTTGAGTTATTTTTGGATGATTATTAGAGTTCGATTGTGTGGAATTGTTAGGTTGGAGAAACGGGGTTTAAAACCCTAATTGTGGATTTTGGTGAATTGCTCGGCACGAGATAGGGGATTTCCAGCCATTCTTTCTATCGTTCGTTTTCGATATTTTAAAGAGCCTTTCGATTCCTCATTGGTCATTTATTTATGGTTCCGCCTTATTTGCTTCTAATGGGAAACGAACCCTAATTGTTAATTTTATTTAATTCTTGAATGTTGCATGACCCGACAATGTGTGCTCCATCACCTATGGGCATGATGTGATTCCGTTCATGCATCATTGTAGTTATGTATATATATATGTAGGATGTTCATATATATATATATATATATATCTTTTGGCATGTCATGACATAAATGCATTAGAGTTGCATTGGGGACCAAGTATGGACTCGGGACTCCTTAGGATTCTTCAAAGCTACTTGAAGGTACGACGAGGTGATGAGAGTTACCACCGAGTCATGTGATCTTCAAGTAGGACAACGCACTAAAAGCATGGTTAATGTTGGGGAGCATGCTCCTATTAAATATGACATGGATAGCGACCATAATATTGATGATGTTGATGTGGTGAGCTTGCTCACGTTCGATATTAAATGGAACGAGCCATGGTATCGATGATGTTTGTAAAACCCCGACCCAAAAATTATTGAGAAATTTTGATGATTATACAAAAAAAAAACTGGACTAGGCGCAGCAGGGGCGCCTAGTCCAGTGAAGGGGCTGGCGAGAAAGAAAGACCAAGAGCTGGAGCGCCTGGGCGCCCGAGCAACACGCCTAGGCGGTTTGCGCCTAGGCGTGAGCAAGGGTGCTCCTAGGATGGCGCCAAATCCAGGGATTTCAGGGGAGAGGAGAGGTCCGGAAGAGGAGGCACTGGACTGGGCGCAGCGCCCAGTCCAGCAGATTGGAAGATCCGAGTAGGCGCCCGCCTAGGTTCACCCCGCCTGGGCGTGAATACCTACCAGTGCAGTGCCTAAGAGATTTAGCTTAAGGCCAGGGCGCCTAGGAGCCCAGGGTAGCGCCTAGGCGCGACCCGCGTTTTTCAAATAGCTTTCGGTGAGAGTTTTAGACATTTTTTTGGTTTCGTTTCAGTTCTAGAGAGAGAGAGAGACGATTCTAGAGAGAGAAGATCATTTGAGTTGATTATTGGAGATTGGAGCTTGGGTTTGGAGTTTTGGGAAGGATTCAAGGAAGATTCAAGCCTTGGAGGTAAGTTTCTTCACTTTTCCATTTTTAGGGTTTTGAGTAGATTTTGTTAGTTTCGTTTAGAGTTGATTCCTATGGTTTAGATATGTTAATCCTAGGTTGATTTTGGATGTATATGTAGATTGGTTTGTGATTTGAAGTAGAGTTGAGCTTGGGTTGAGTTTGGAGGATTTTGGAGGAATTTCTAGAGAGAGAAGGTGAGTAATTTCGAAATTATGGATTTAATTGATGTTTATATGAGTTATGGTTGATATATTGATGCATGTGAGGGTTCGGTTACTCCACATTGCAGGTTTGGGCAAACCGGAACCCTAGGAACGGAATTTAAGGATTTGTGGTAAATTACTCAACACGAGGTAGGGGATTTCCAACCATTCTTTCTATCTCTCGTTCACAATGTTTTAAAGAGCTTTTCGATTTCTCATTGGTCGTTCTATTTGTGTTTCCGCCTTAATTGCTTCTAAGGGAAAACGAGCCTTCTTGGGAAATGTTGTAAATTCTTGATATTGCATGACCGAATATGTGTGTTCCATCACCTATGAGCACGATATGATTTTTCGTTCATGCATCATGGTAGTTATGTATAAATATATGTAGGTTGTTCATATATATATCTTTTCGACATGTCATGGCATTAATGCATTAGAGTTGCATTGGGGACCGGGTATGGACTCGGGACTCCTTAGGATTCTTGAAAGCTACTTGGAGGGATGACGAGGTGAAGAGAGTTACCACGGAGTCAAGTGAACTCCAAGTAGGACAACGCATTAGAGGTATGGTTCATGAGGGACCTTGCCTGGAGTGGTGCGGGCGTGATAGGATCACGCAACCGGGTAATCCAAGAGCGCTGGTTGTTGGGGAGCTTGCTCCTATTCAATAGTCATGGTTAGCGACCATGATATTGATGAGTTGATTTGGTGAGTTCGCTCACGTTCGATATTACATGGACGAGCCATGGTATCGATGAGGTTTGCTCATGAGGGGATTGCCCGGATTGATGTTTTATGCGATTGTTGAGTATACGTGCATGTGGTAGTTTTCATATTGTTGCATAACCTACTGTTTTGGATTCAGCCATTATACTCTACATACTCTAAACCCTACTGAGCTTCTTGCTCACCCTTTACTTTCATTCCTCCCCACAGATAATACTGGTACAGGTACAGGTTGTCACGCCCCTCTCCCAGATAGGTGCGGATGAGCACCCATGAAACCCAGAGACGTGACCGGCAGGGAACTCCTCCGTTCCCCGAACCGGATTTAAACCCAATATCTACCCCAACACTACATAAGTAATCTCACATATATATATATATATATATATATATATATATCTCAACCATAATCCCAAATACTCCAAACATAATGTAATCTGCAATCCAGAGTCTACAGCGGAAAAATCCAAATATCATAAATACGGAAAAAAACAGATACTGAAGACAAACAAATCATCCCCACACCAGCTACATCACGCCTCACGCATCCCTGCGCTGATCATCCACTCCGGCTATCTCACCTGAAATCATGTGAATGAAAGGGATGAGCTACAAAGCTCAGTAGGGATATGGAGAAATATCAATCATCAGAATAAACGGAAAGTAGAACTCAAGTGTATGTGAAATGAAAAGGAAACTCAAATAGTGATACACTCTCGTATCACCGAACTCCAGTGAATCAGAGATAAAGTAAGAAAGTCTGTAAGATATAGAATACATACAGAGAAACCATAAATGATACACATCAAATCTCATCACAATCAGTCAATCCGTAGGGTAGATACCGAGTAGGCTCCACCACTACCATCCTCAAGTACAACTCTCAAATCAGTACTCAATCATAACCAACTCAAATCCATATCAACTCAAATCCACATAACAACAGAAAATCCTCCCCTGGACCCACCCTGATCCCCGCAAGGTGTCTCCCAGTCCAGGTACTCCCCAGATTGGATGAGGATCGAGCCTACATCAGGTACTCGATAGCATCGCCTACATCAAAGAGCGTCCCCTAGGATGTACCTCACCTCAATCCGGTCTCCAGGTACGTACCCGATCAAAACCATCGATAAATCATCCAGTAAGCTGGGTTGCCCGATGTGGGTCCCACGCTCTACAAATCATCCCTCCATAATCTCACAAATCATAGAAGATCATCATAATGGAATCCTATCCGGACTCTCGAGGATAAAACCAGACATCAGGAGGTGGGCCCCGCCAATGGATGTGGGCCCCACAAAAGGATAAGTCGGCCGCACCAGGATAGTGGACCCCAACAGGGGTCTGTCCCCAACCTCCGACCAACAAAGTGGTGACCTACATGGTCTACCATAAAGTGCCTCAAATGGTGCCATCTGAATACTACTCTGATAAGAGTTGTTATACACAAACTCTACCAGTGGAATATGCGTCTCCCAATCACCCCTGAAATCCATAACACACGACCGAAGCATGTCCTCCAAAATCTGTATAGTCCTCTCACTCTGACCGTCAGTCTGTGGGTGAAACGCTGTACTAAAACTCAACATCGTCCCCAGAGTGTCCTGAAAACTGCTCCAAAAGCGAGAAGTGAAACGAGGATCCCTGTCGGATACAATAGACACGGGCACCCCATGTAGCCGTACGACCTCTCGAATGTAAAGTCTAGTAAGTGTCTCCACCGAGTCAGTCTGCTGAATCGGTAAAAAGTGAGCAGTCTTCGTCAATCTATCAACAACAACCCACACAGTATCATGTCTCCTCACAGTCCTCGGTAAACCCATCACAAAATCCATACACACATGCTCCCACTTCCACTCAGGCAATGGAAGCGGCTGTAACAATCCAGAACCCAAAACCCAAACTGTCACGCCCCTTTCCCAGATAGGTGCAGATGAGCACCCATGAATCCCAGAGACGTGACCGGCAGGGAACTCCTCCGTTCCCCGAACCGGATTTACACCCCAAACTACCCAAACACTGCATAAGTAATCTCACATATATATATATATATGTATATATATATAAATCTCAACCATAATCTTAAATACTCCAAACATAATGTAATCTGCAATCCAGAGTCTACAGCGGAAAAGGGCAGAATCCCTACTTGGAATGTCGACTAAGCTAATCCGTAATACGTCTGAAAACTCCAAATCAACCTCCTGCATCAAAATACGGATACATATACACGACAGTCAAAATACGGAAAAGTCAACCAAAAGTCAACCTAAAAGTCAACGGTCAAAGTCAACTCGGGTCAAAAGTCAAACCCGCTCAAAGTCAACTCGGGTCAAATAGTCCACGGTCAAACCGGGTGAAATAGTCAAACCGGGTCAACCCAGTCAAAACGGGTCAAACCCGAGTCAACGGGTCAACTCGGTCAAACACGAGTCAACTCGCCGGAGCTGAGTTAACTCGGCCGGCCAGTCGCCGGAATCCATTTTTCCGGAGAATTTTCCGGTCACTCCTACATCAAAACGAAGCCCACAACAACAGAAATCTAATGGTACCTGTCTCGTTCCAAAATTCCTACTGAATCGACCGGGATCGAGCTTTGAAATTTCGAAAAAACGAAACTTCTTCGGCCGATTCCGCCGTCTTCGGTGGTCCGATGGCGGTGATTCCACTTGGGTTTTGCTCCTCTCACCACGAGCTTCGATTTGACACCTTACTTGCTCCGATCGGACGTCAAACGAACAAAACCCCCTTCTCTCTCTCTCTCTCGGCTGCTACTGAAACCAGAGAAATCTGGTTTAAACCAGATTTCTGAAAAATGACGGTTTTGCCCCTCGTCTTTCCCTATATTTACTTAAACTTCTATAATCCATAACAAATCCAATTCAACTCCGATTTAGCTGATTCTTGCGTCAATATTTTTCTAAAAATATGTAGTATTTATTAAAAATATTAAATTTGAAAAATTATTATATTTTTTAAAATTTTGGGTTCGGGATATTACACAGGTACTAGTGGAGCGGATCAGTGAGAGCGGGATGTGACATGGATGGCCGTGGGTAGGATATGGGTGCTAGAGAGATACTCTAAGCACGTATTTTGTAGATGATGTATTAATGTTATTCATGATATTCTTATAACCATTTGGCACCAGAGGGTGCATGCATGATGTATGCGGAGTTGTTTTTATGGTTATATGATATTGTGAATTGGTTGATTTGATTATTACTATCAGTTTGTGCATTCTGGTAGTGGATGGCCTGAGGCACCTAGGATCAGGATTGCATGTGATTGAGGCCTGAGGCCTGGCTAGGTTGCTCATTTTCTGATGTAGGCGGAGACTCTCCGATATACGGGGAGACGCCGCCGGATTTTTGGTTCGCCGGATGATCGCACTAGTGGTCTAGGATGGTGCCGGAGGGCACCCGTGGCGTACCCGGACCGGGGCGCCACAATGTTGCTCATGATGGGATTGCCCGGATTGATGTTTATGTGATTGTTGAGTATACATGCATGTGGTAGATTTCATACTATTGCATAGCCTATTGTTTCGGTTTCGGCCTTGTTACTCTTTATACTCTTAACCCTACTGAGCTTCTTGCTCACCCTCTATTATATTCCTCCCCCACAGGTGATATTGGTACAGGTACAGGTACCAGTGGAGCGGATCAGTGAGAGCGGGATGTGATATGGATGGCCCTGGGTAGGATGTGAGTGCTAGAGAGATACTCTAAGCACATATTTAGTATATGATGTATAAATGTTTGTTCATGATATTGTTATAACCATTGGCACCAGAGGGTGTATGCATTGATGTATGCTGAGTATTCATTTTGGTTATATAATATGATGAACTTTGTTGACGTTTTATACTATCAGTTTGTGCATGCTGGTAGTGGATGGCCTGAGGCCCTAGGATCTGGATTGCTTGTGATTGAGGGTAGAGGCCTGGCTAGGTTGCTAGTGTGATGGATTGTATATATTGCTGCGCATTTCTGATGCAGGCGGGGACTCTCCGATATACGGGGAGATGCCGCCGGATTTCTGGTCCACCGGATGATCGCACTAGTGGCCCAGGACGGTGCTGGAGGGCACCCGTGGCGTACCCGGATGGGGGCACCGCAATATTTGTTTGTCTCTCTCTCTTTCTTAAACAACAGGCACCCTTTATAAACAATTATTTCTATATATAAACACTTTTGACTTTTTCTTCTAATGAAAGATTCCCCTTTTGAAGTATGAAGCTTAGCATTGACTACGTGTGATGTACGATATTGATCGAAGCTCACCTATGTAAGGTAACACCAACTACTTGGTGGACCTAGTATTTATTGTTTGTATTAATATCGCACAATAATAGAATGACTATATAAAGTCATTAATACAATGACTATTAACTCTATTAAATTTAGCAAACCATATTGGACTAATTCTAATCTATTGAAAATGAAACATTTGGAATTATTTTAGAATTTTTAGTTTGACACTTTGACATGCAAATAATGACAACAAATTGGACTAAACATAGTAAAAGAAAGACACTGGCAATTTTTTAAAGAGTAAATTTTGAAACAAAGACACATAATTCTTTTCTCATTCTATGCATGCAAAATAATGTGTGAAAAAAAACACAACTACCCCTATCCCATCTCATCACTTTCTATCCCTTTTCATTTATGTTTGTATGTCTGTCTCTCTCTTTTTTAAACAACTGAAACCCTTTAAAAACAATTATTTCTATATATAAACACTTTGACTTTTCCATCTAAGGAAAGATTCCCCCCTTGAAGTATGTGTTAGAACCTTAGGCTTAATACAAGAGGGGGTGAATTGTATTGAGTAAGTAGCTTATTAACACTTTTATATTTTTTTTACTACTAGACTAGAGTTTCTACTGTAAAATCAGTTTGTCAAACAGTAAAGTCTAGAATCAAATATAGTACTCAAACAATTTGCTAGAATATATACTATTATGAAGTAGACACAAATAATAGCATATCAAAACAAGCATAGAAAACAATATCAAGACTGTAAACAAATAAGGGTAAAGAGAGTGCAAACGATGTAGAGTGGTTCAGTCACAATTGGACCTACATCCACTACTCAAGGCTCCTCCTTGAGATTTGGAAACCCACTATGATAGTTTGTTGATGTAGAGACAGGCTCAACCTCTTTACACAGCTGGTTTTGGCTCAAGTGCCATCCACACTCTTACAAGTATATGTTTGTGTTATGGCTAGAGGTTTAGGAACTTGGTTCAGGTATGAAGCATCTCTAATAGAGTAAACAATAAGCAAGACTGTAAGAGAGAAAAACTAACTGCTTGGAGGCTTTTTAATCAGTGTCTTATCTCTACGGCAGCCTCTTTTTAGATTATATAGTACTAGGGTTTCTGGCCTTTTGAATCATATCATCGATTCTAATCATCCTGATCTCTCTCCATCTAATTTCTCTTAATTTGATTTGTTTCCTTTTTCTTAGAAAATCTTTTCTTCCTTCCTTTCTTTTCTTCAAAGAATCTTCTCTCTTCTAGGAATTGATCTCTTCTTTTCTTTATTTTCTTCAGAGAATCTTTTCTCTTCTAGGAATTGATCTCTTCTTTCCTTTCTTCTAGCAAATCAAATCAAGGTCAAGCTTTAGACAATTTAGCATGATTTGATCCCATAATTCGTGCTCTCTGGAATCTCTAACAGTATTCAATCTTCTATGATTTAGACCAAGTTTTTTGGACTAAAACTTGAGCCTAATCAGCAAGTGTATAGGTCAGCAAACATCTTCCACATCAGCTACTGCCATAGTGAATTTTGTAGTCCTAAATCTTGACAACTTATAAGCTTATATTAAGCTTCATGTCTTTGATAAGAACATTAGTTAATAAAATATAACAAGCATTAAAACACATATAATAACCAGAACACATCAAACATACTTACAATGCACAACAAGCATATTGTGTATCAAAAATACCTTAACAGTATGGAGCTTAGCATTCACCACGTGTGATGTACGATATTCAAGCTCACCTATGTAATGTAACACCATCTACTTGGTGGACCTAGTATTTATTGTAAACATTTATCGTAACAAAAACAAAGATTAAGAAGACTGTGGGAATGAACACATATAAATAGTGCAGAACATATATGAATTTTGAATTTAGCAAACAGGATTTGAACAACTGCATTTAATAATGTGTGTCATTGGGTCTTTCTTTGTCCATGCATTGACATTTGATTAATATAATCTTGCGATTGTCAAAATCAACTGTGTGTTGGACAGACCTGTGTCTGTGGGTGGCATGTGTTGTTTAGTACTTAATCCCAACTTTTTGTTATGTGCTGAGACAACTTTTAGGTAATGGGTCCCGTTGATGTTATATGTGTGGTTTTGTTTTCGGCTTTTGTGTTTTGTTTGTCGGCATTGCATTAATTGAGGTGGTTGGTGATGGGAAGGGAAGGGGTCACATGAGAGAGTCATTTAGTGAAAAGCTAGAGTGGCGGGAGGAGTTGGTAGTAAAAGTCTCCAAGAGTTGGTCACCCACTCTTGGTCCCTTTGAATTTTAGGTCACATATGTCGCCATGTCGTGGTGGATGCTGATAAACTTCAATATTACACATGGAGTTTTTTTATGATCGTCCTGATCTATAGTTGGATAACATTGACCATTGCTATTAATGACATTTGTTAAAATTGTCCTAATACAACTTCTTCATTAAAAGGGAACGGTTGGAAATTCATGGCTACTTCAAGAATTAAGGTCTAGAGGTTTCTGCAAGTGAGAACTATCCAATTTTACTCTTCTGGTTGGCTTTATAGCTTTTCTTGGAAAGGTTAATCAAACTTATCATTGTCATCAAAGTCGCTATTTGGTTTGTGTTCCCGGCTGGACATCAAACTTTATATGCTCTTTTTTTACACAGGTAAATTTGTTTGTGAATTTAAATTTGTTGATTTGTCAAATTAGTTTGTTTGTGTTTAAGAGTTTTTTAAGTGGATTATCATATAAGTTAGGCAAGTGAGTGAATTAGTTGTTGAAACCATCATCTTCCCATTCTTTTGCCAATACTTTCACCTTCAAGCTTCTTTGAAAGTTGATTCGTATCGATGAGTTGCTTTCTAGCACTGACTCTTGATTCATGACCTCTTTTTGATGTGCAAATAATGATAAAAACTTGGACTAAACATAGTAGAAAAAAGACACTCACAATTTTTTTAAATAGTAGTTGTTGAAACAAAGACACATATTTCTTTTCTCATTCAATGCCTGCAAAATAATGTGTGAAAATAAATCACAACTACCCCTATCCCGTCGCATCACTTTCTGTCCCTTTTTCATTTATATTTGTCTATCTCTCTCTCTCTTTTAAACAACAGGCACTCTTCAAAAATAATTATTTCTATATATAAACACTTTGACTTTTTGTTCTAAGGAAAGATTCCCCTCTTGAAGTATGGAGCTTAGCATTCACCACGTGTGAAGTATGATATTAAAGCTCACCTATGTAATATAACACCAACTACTTGGTGGACTTGGTATTTGTTGTAAACGTTTATTTTAACGAAAACAAAGATCAAGATGACTGTGGGCATGAACACATATAAACAATGCAGAACATGTATGAAGTTTGTGTTTAGCAAACAAGATTTCAACAACTCCATTTAATAATGTGTGTTACTGGGTCTTTCTTTCTCCATGCATTGACATTTGATTAATATAATCTCGCGAGTGTCACGTTCATCTGTGTGTTGGATAGACTTGTGTGTTTGTGGGTGGCATGTGTTGTTTAGTATTTAATCCTAGCCCTTTGTTATGTGTTGAGACAACTTTTATGTAATGGGTCCCTTTGGTGTTATATGTGTGGTTTTGTTTTGCCTCTTGTGTTTTGTTTGTTTGAATTGCATTAATTGAGGTGGTTGGTGATGGGAAGGGAAGGGGTCATGTGAGAGAGTCATTTAGTGAAAAGCCAGAGTGGCGGGTGGAGTTGGTAGTAAAAGTCTCCAAGAGTTGGTCACCCACTCTTGGTCCCTTTGAATTTTTGGGTCACATATGTCTTCATGTCGTGGTAGATGCTGATAAGCTTCAATATTACACGCAGTTGATGATAATTGGAATTAGAGAAGTAGATGGAGATTTTTTTTATCATCATCTTGATCTATAATTGGATAACGTTGACCATTGCTATTAATGGCATTTTTTTATAATTGTCCTACTACTACTTCTTCATTAAAAGGGAACGATTGGAAATTCTTGGCTACTTCAAGGATTAATGTGTAGAGGTTTCTGCAAGTGAGAGCTGTCCAATTTTGCTCCTCTATTTGGCTTTGTAGCTTTTCTTGGAAAGGTTAATCAAACCTATCATTGTCATCAAAGTCGCTCTTTGGTTTGTGTTCCCGGCCGGACATCAAACTTTATATGCTCTTTTTTACACAGGTAAATTTTGTTTGCGAATTTAAAATTGTTGATTTGTCAAAGTAGTTTGTTTGTGTTTTTAAGAGTTTTATAAGTGGATTATCATATAAGTTATGCAAGTGAGTGAATTAATTGTTGAAACCTTCATCTTCTTGTTCTTTTGCGAATTCTTTCACCTTCTAGCTTCTTCGAAAGTTGATTTGTATCGATATGTTGATTTTTTTTTCCTTAGGATTTTGGTTGTTTTCTAGCATTGACTCTTGATTCATGACCTCTCTTTGACGTGCAAATAATGATAATAAATTGGACTAAACATAGTAGAAAAAAGACACAATTTTTTTAAAGAGTAGTTGTTGAAACAAAGACACATATTTATTTTCTCATTCAATGCATGCAAAATAATGTATGAAAAATAAATCACGACTACCCCTATCCCGTCGCATCACTTTCTATCCCTTTTCGTTTATATTTTTCTGTCTCTCTCCCTTTTTTAAACAACAGGCACCCTTTAAAAACAATTATTTCTTTATGTAAACACTTTGACTTTTTCTTCTATGGAAATATTCCCTTCTTGAAGTATGAAGCTTAGCATTGACCACGTGTGATGTATGATATTGAAGCTCACCTGTGTAATGTAACACCAACTACTTGGTGGGCCAAGTATTTATTGTTTGTATTAATATCGCACAATAATACAATGACTATATAAACTCATTAATACAATGACTATTAACTCAATTAAATTTAGCAAACCGTATTGGACTAATTCCAATCTATTGAAAATGATACATTTAGAATTAATTTAGAATTTTTAGTTTGACACTTTGACGTCCAAATAATAATAAAAAATTGGACTAAACATAGTAAAAGAAAGACAATGACAAATTTTTTAAAGAGTAATTGTTGAAACAAAGACACATATTTCTTTTCTCATTCAATGCATGCAAAATAATGTGTGAAAAAAAAACACGACTACCTCTATCCCATCGCTTCACTTTCTATCTCTTTTCATTTATAGTTGTCTGTCTGTCTCTCTATTTTTTAAACAACCGATGCCCTTTAAAATCAATTCTTTCTATTTATAAAACTTTGACTTTTTTTTCTAAGGAAAGATTCTCCTCTTGAAGTATGGAGCTTAGCATTCACCACATGTGATGTATGAAATTAAAGGTCACCTATGTAATGTAACACTAACTACTTTGTGGACCTAGTATTTATTGTAAACGTTTATCTTAACAAAAAAAAGGAAAAAACTCGTTGTGAAGCAAAGACACACATTATTAAAATAGTGCAGTGGTTCAAAGTTATCATGAAATTTGGGGCTGCCACCTGCGAAGTAAACGAAGTTGTGTTCAAAGTCTTTTCACATATTATTATATATTAATAAAATAACAATGCATGAAGCCCAATGACACATTATTAAATCAAGATGTTCAAATACTATTTAGTCAGTTAGCATCCTCCTTGATCTTAAGTTTCTTAAGTAATTGTAAGCAGAACAGAACACCATCAAAGAATAAATTCTTTAATAGTATTCAAAATTGCAGTACGCGATCCCTCATGGACATTATCAATGTTATGAAACCCAGATTCATCAAATTGTGCTTCCACAGTGACCCCGCGATCTGCTAACACCTTCACAAACTCCTGCATCCGATCAATCGTCGGGTCACCCCCAAACCCAATTACCAAACATCGCTCCAACAACCATAATTTCTTCTTATGCGGACCATCTACCATTGGATTACAATACCTGTGGTCCTGATTGGTCGTCAATGGCAACGCTAGGTCCTATAAGAGATCTTGTACTAGCAGTGGAAGAAGCTGATCCTTAGCAAATCGGAGCTCCGAACCTGTCCTCTGGTTCCTGCCATACATAAGCTGGCTCATAATCAAGCTGCATATCTTCTATGGCTTCAAATCCAAATCAAGCGCTCGTACCTCAACATTCCCTCCATTGCCGCGTCTGGAAAAGTATCACCTTATGGATCTACAAACTATTGTTTCGTCTAGAGAATTTCGTCAACAATGTCTTCGTACCGCGCCGAAAGCTTTCACTCTGGTGCAAGAGGGTAATTGACGGATACGACGATGGCTAGTACATCGCTAGTTAATTAAGAGTGCATATTATGGTCCGTTTTCTCTACTCCGCTCAAGAAAACAAAGACTCCGCCCTTGAAGTGGATTATAGTGGGAAGGCGAGCGACGGTGTTGTCATTGGAAGGCAATTTGGTCAGTCGGTAAATCTGTACCTTGAGATTCTTGTCATGGTTGATCGTGACATCCTTTGAAACTATGACGTCTCTGGGAGCTCCGTCGGAATTGGCGTCGATAGTTGGGAATTGCGTGAAGCGAGTGATTGTGTCGTCGGGGTTTGGCGCAATGTTGAAGTGCCGGTATGGGCAAAATGCGGAGTCGGAGTCAGACATGACGATCCAATGTTGATTGTTTGGGTTTGAGACTCAAATTGTTGATTAATTGATTGTTGAATGCAGATGCTTTGTTGATGGAGTAGTTGTTCAACTGAAAAGTCAAAACCAATTGGAGTGCGATTTTGTTGGAGACTTTGAATTTTGGTTGATTTTTGAAGACATTCTCTCCAATTAACTGGTTTAAATAAATCTTCTTCCTTTATATCCGAGATAAAGAAGAAACTTTCTACTTTTGTATCGAGAAAACCATGCAGAGTGACTCAAGCCATGAATCATCGTTGACCTACTCCCAAGCCTGACCCATGGGCCGCTACCCCCAACCCCTCACCCACCTAGCGTGATCACACACAGCTATCTCAAGGTGGGTTGTTGATGTTGAGGTTCGAACTCCTGACCTCAACACCCTTTGACATAGGGCCTCCTGCCAACTATGTCACCAATGGCTTAGTTGGTGACATAGTTGATGTTAAAGGGTGTTGAGGTCAAGAGTTCAAACCTCAACATCAACAATTCGCCTTAAGACAGCTGTGTGTGATCACGCTGGGGGAGAGGAGTTGGGGCATACTGTGCTGGTGGGCTAGGATGATGTCTCCTGCTGGGTTGGCTAAGACCTAGGGGGAAAGATTCTAAAAAAGGTAGCTTTTATGTAACGACCCACTCCCAAGCCATGGCTTAGTTGGTGACATAGTTGGCAGGAGGCCCTATGTTAAAGGGTGTTGAGGTCAAGAGTTCAAACCTCAACATCAACAACCCACCTTGAGACAGCTATGTGTGATCATGTTGGGGGTGAGGGGTTGGGGGTAGCGGCCCATGGGCCCAGCTTGGGAGTGGGTCGTTACATAATGTGCCTATCCCAATGAGGAAATCATATCTTTTGACCTCTTCTTCACCATATCCACCAAGCTTGGGAACACAACAAAATACATAAAAATCAAAAGATTTAGATAACTTTTACTAAAAAGGAACCTTGGGAATAAAAAAATGAAATTTACCCACAAAAATAGTGATTAGATGCAGTGGAACCGAGCAGTTCTAGTTTATCTTTCTCAACATCTTCAAGTTTGAAATTTCTGATAACTTCGTAACCCCCATATGCAATGGAACCAAGCAGCACCGGTTTGTCATTTTTGGCAGCTTCAAGTTTTGTACTATTGAATGAATCGGAAACTGAAATGTAAGAAGCAGAGCTACACATTCGTAAAATGTAGTATAACACCCAAGTTTCTAATTAAGCAAATGAGAGAGAAGAGATGCGGAAGAGAAGAATTCGAAAGTGAAACGATACCCAAGTTTCTAATGCAGATGAGTAAGAAGATCCCACAAAAACAACATCCGTTCCTTAGTCGTGGACCATCTGCTATCAATGCAATAAAAGAAAAGATTCCCCTATCGCAATTTATAATTACTTAAGAATTACTTTATTATATCTTTAATATATTTTTAATATGCAATTTAGTCACAATATCATAATTCTATTCAAATAATCCGGAAGAAAAATGTGGCGAATAGAGGGAAAATTTTATAAAAAAGAAAAGTTTTTAAAAAAAGGGAGAGAAAGAATTGTTCACGTTGTGCTTCAAGCTCTAGAGTATTTTCTTTATTATATGTAAAATCTGGAATAATGCTAGAAGGAGTAATTTTTACTATTTGATGTCATTTGGAGTTAGTGTCGTATAGTGTGTGTAATCTTGATGGGACTGAAGTTTGTTTTTGCTAATTTGTTTTTGCATGTCCAAATCATATAGGGTATACGAATTTTTTACTGAAAAACACAGATTTGGAGTGTTCCATCTTGGCATGTTTTGTCGACGCACATTCATGCCCAACGAGAGAGAAGGTTAAAGGGTTACCTATATTGGCAGATTTAATAGGCAAACCCATTTGAAGATCCCAAAGTTTATCCGAACAAAGTGCTTTAATGGATCAAAGCTACCACTCAAGCCGGTCAATGGCCAACATACAACACGACAATGGTCGGAGATCATACCAAGAAGAAGACAAAGCGCCCAACAAACAAACAGAGGACTTCGTTGAAGACGAAAACCAAACACACAAATGAAGTCAAACACAAATTGCATATCAAAATAGACATGCATGCAATGAGAATGACAAATGTACAATGCACAAGATGAAATCAGCATGTCCCACAGCCTACTCAACTAATAACCAAAGGATGGGACCCACAGATAGAGCTACACACGTCGAAGTAATAACAAAACCACACAATTGCATAGTCAAATGGACATGCAATAAAACTGTCAGATGTACAACAAATAAAAACAACAACCCATGCAAACGTCCACGTTGCAGGCTCACCTTTTGGGTTGCACTGCCTAGCCCCTATACACCAACAAATATCTTGATTATGGCTGGTTCACAAGGCGACAGCTGCAAGCATCAACACCATACTCACCTCTTGTGGTCTTTTCTCACAGATGGGTACTAGAGCTAGAGCCCTCAATTCGCTCATTTCAATAAAGCGAATTAAGTTCTTAGCTCAGGGGTTAAAACTATTTCTTATGTTGTTTGTTAAGGAACCCGAGATTCATCTCGGAAATAGAAGTAGTGGATTTAGACCCTTTAGAAATTGGAGTCCCATTTCATCTTAAGAGGGCATAAGAAGGCGGATTTCCCTTGGTAACTAGGATGGCCTCAACCTAGTCAATTCCTACAGGCTCAAGGAGAGGAATTGACTAGGTTGAGGCCATCCTAGTTATGCTGGTTTTTATTGGTTCGAATGCTTAAGTAAGTTTAGTAGACCCTCTTTTTTTATTCCACATGATGACGTCAAAAAGGTGCCTGTACCGAGAAGAGGATCAGTCGATCAGACTTGTAGTCATGCACAACTACCAATGGTGAAGATCCTACCAATGAGATGACCGGCTGGTTAGCCCAGCAGTCCAGCACGATTTCCAGGGATGGAGATCCTTCCAGGTAGACGACCAACCAGCTAGTGCCGCAGTCTAGCACTGTGAATAAAGGTGAGCTAAAGGCAGCACCAAAGGTATTATAAAATCCGGCGAGCTCTTTCGACTAGAGCTCTCTCTTAGACAAGTTCAAATTGTGATAAGGAGTATAATACCTGACTTTGAGAGCTTTATGTAGGATTCAGAGTCATTATTAAAGTGAGTCCTCTAATTATGGTTGGAGATTGCCCTTAAATGCCTTACACCTTGGTAGGTCCAGGTGTTTTATTAATTATTATACCGAGGAGGTAATCTCGATAGGGCACGACTGGCCAACTGCTTACCTGTTCTACCTACCAAGATGTCTTCCTAGTAGGCAAGATAGACCTTCTCAAACACATGTAACACGTGGCAAAACTTTATTGTTGGGGTCATTTTGTAATATCAGTTGCCCCCCTCCCTTAGCAAGGCGCCGTTTGCGCAGATCGATGAAAGGAGTAATTATGTCATGCCATTAATGGGGAGATGACAGCCCAGACCTTCAAATCAACGATCCATGTTTGTGCAGCTCATTAGCCATCTATTCCTAGTCGTTGATTTGATGGTGGTCTTTTGCTATAAAAAGTCCCAAAAAACTTTCATTAATTGAGCATTCACTGAGGTAAGACATGTCTTCCTCTAGTTCCAACATTTTTTCTATGTCTAGTCTATCAACATCTTCTTCAGATAATGACCAAGCAACCACCTCTACTGATGAAGTGGTTATAACTCAGACCAATCTTCCTTCAACAAAACCATTATTTGTAGAGGCCTCATCGGTAGATTACCACGTAGAGTACGCCTCTCATGATTTAGCCCCTCCCAATGAGAGGGGTAGAGGTATTGATGCCAGCACATCTGAACTTACCTATCTTACCTGAGACCAGTCAAATAGTTATATTGACGACGTAGTGGTTAGGTGTGGTGTCCCCTACCCTTACCGACGTGTGGGTAAGGGTGAGTCTCCATTTCACCCTAACCGAGGTAATTTTGCCATCTCACTTAGGTCACTTCAAGCAGGTGCTAGGATTACTTTCCCACCAGCCATTAATAGTCTCCTTTGTCGGTTCAATCTCTCTCCAGCCGTTTTGGCACATGATGTGTACATTTTTGTACCACATTTATTCATATATTTTCAATCACAATTCTCTTATTTTGAGTTGATATTACATGAATTATTATGTTTTGATTTAGGAAGATTGGTGTGAAGAATTGATAACAATTGGAGCACATTCGGAGAAGAAAAATGTCTCGAGCGCCCTTTCCCACGCTCGAGCGCCAGAACCGTCAAAAGCGATTTTGAAGCTAAAACTCAGAGAAACCAACTCCTATTTGGGTTACAATTGGTTTGCACGACTGGGGAAGGTTTAGGGATGATTGAAAGAAGTTTTGAAAGCCTTGTATTCATTATAAATAGCTCCCTAACCTTAAGAGAAGACACACCTAATTTTCTGACGGAAGTTGCTCTCACTTGTGACACGGCTACTAAACATTCTTTGTTCTATCAATAAATTCATGGTTTCTTCTTTCTTTTCTCTTGTGTTTACTACTATGTGTACTAATTGAACTCTTTGTTAGGGTGTGATTTAGCCAAGCATGATTATTGCAAATTAAATTCTTCGAAGTTTACAACTCAATTCATGATTCTAGTTCTTAATTGCCATGCTTCAAAGTATGTTGTCAACTGCTCCGATTAGGGTTTAAGGGGTTAATTGGTTGTATGATTTTTCTGTTCTTAATGGGTTATTAATTCTGAATCTAAAGACTACCATCAAACAGGATTAGTTTAGGATTAATAATACGTGTTGTTGCCACGATCCGTGGATCAACATAATTGAGAGAAAAATAACCTTAGAATCAGAATTGTGATTGTTGCTTCATCTTTATGAATTTGCAATAAGATTGTTTGGTGGGATCATACCCTAGTTTCTTCCTTATTGAATTTCTTGTTTTACTTGTTTGATTGTTCATTTTCATAAATCATCAATCTTCATCTCTAATTTAATTTTCATTTACATTGATTGCAAATTTTGGTACAATATTGACTTGAACTTGTCTCTGTGGGATCAACCTCGTATTTACATATTTTGTGCTACAATAGTACACTTGTACACTTATGAGTATTTTTACATCAACAAACAATTCCTGGCACTTTTTCGCCAACATTATATGTCTTTCCCATAGACACCACCTTGTATCTCTTCCTCGGTCATTCAACTCCTTTCTTTACTGTGTAATATTCCAAACTCCCCTGGCCTCTTTTACTTGAAGCTTAAGCCAGGGTTAAAGTCTCCCTTGTACAACCAGTCCATCAAGAGATGGAAGAATTCTTACATCTTTGTACAAGTTCCTCTTCCCCAAGAAGAGGAACTCCCTTTCTGTGCCACTTAGTCGGTACCCTTTATCGATCAGTTCAATCATCCTCCCTAGTTGAAGGGGGAAGAACTTAAATTTTGTGAGGTCTGGAAGGTACTCCTTGTCGTTGGGGCTGATACCGACATGAAGTTCAGCTTTCAAAACTTCTCTGTTTCTAATTTTTGTTACGGATCTCGGCAAGATTTGCTTTTTTTACTTTTCCAATATTTTTTGTTATCATCACTGATCGGTATGTATTTGACTTGTTGTGATGCTTTGTATATATAGCGGACTTGTCCGAGTACATGGCAATGAACACCACTCCCCTTCCTCGACAACAGAAGAGGAAGAAAACAAACAAAGGCAAGGAGCCTAAATGGCCTCGTTTGGGTGCCATAGGGGAGACCAGGGCTTCTGAGATAGACCTTACTGGTGCCACAACCTCGGTCACTACTGTGACCCGAAGTGCTCCTTCTCCTCGGCTTGGAACTCCTCGGCCTGGGGTTTCTCAAATTCCTCGCCAAGTCAATGATCTCCTTTTGGGGCCAATTACCGAGGAGGACTTTGCTCGGCATACTCCCCAATGGGATGTCAGTCAGACTGACGGAGTGGTCAATTCAAGGGTGGCTATCAAGATGCTGAAGCACATGGCTATCCCTACAGACTATGACAAAGTGTCTAGTCTTTCGGCCATGGAGCATCTAACTCAGATGAACTCCCTCTTCATGTAGGTCTATGCTCTAGAGCTCGATATCTTGATTTTTAGATAGAATTTTTCTAACCTTTTTTTTATTACAGACTGTTATGCACCTCTCTGCCCTTCCCTCCAATATTGCTCAGTTCGCCTATGAGGAGACCGTGCAGTGGGAGAGAGCTGATGCTGCCGACGAGCGGGCAACCAAGGCCAAGAATGTGCTGAACTTGGTAAAGGCAGAAATGGAGGAAATACTACAGGCTCACTCTGCTCAGATGGAGAAAACTGCGAGGCAGCGAAGGGAGTTGAAAGAGGGAACTGTCTCCTTAGAGCAAAAATTGAAGAACGTCGAAGAGACCTATCAAGAACTCCTCGATGATGCCGAGCAGCAGACCGTCCAAAAATTCAAGGAGTTTGAGGACTTCAAGGCTTCTATGGATTCCGTGGAGGTGTCAAAGAGTCCAGGAAGCTACTCTTCAAGGCTTGTCTGGACTCCTCCATCCTGACTCCCTTATGCCCTTCTCTCTGGGAAGGAATCGTATGATGAGGAAGTCGAGGTAGTGGAAGAAGAAGAGATGGTAGAGGCTAACTAGGGAGCATTACAAGACCCAACACCTCTTCCACCTGTCGAGGCTACCGAGGAGGCTTCCTTAGCCGTTCCAACAGATGTCCTTCTTGCCGAGGAGTCTGGCTTTGGAGTTCCCCCATCAGATGCTTAAACTTTTCTTTGTATGGGCTTTGCCCCTTTTTGTAATGAAACATTTTTATATCCTTAATCAAATATGTATTTTTGTTGCTTAACAATCCAGACTCACATTCGTTTTTATATATTTTTAATGTGCACTCCTGGTCGATATGCCGACCAGCCTCCTTGTTTTTCAAGACTTTTATAAGTTTCTATTTTTCACAATTTTTTGAGAGGGTGGAGATACTATCCTGGTCGGTAGGCTGACAAGGCTTCTAGTATCTCTTTTCTTTGAAGACTTAAGTCTACACTGCTGTGTCATTCTGGTCGGTCTGCCGACCAGGTGCTTTAAAGCCTTTTTTCTTTGAGTAATTTATTTAAGTCTTAATATATTTTTGATCTTATGAAGCTGGTCGATCAAGCATTTATACTTAGCCAATTTCCTGGCCAAGTTTGTATGCTGTCCAAGTCGAGTCTTCCCATGCGATGAGATGCTTTATTTTGGGAAAGAAGTCTGAGATTTTATTCATTCTCCCAGGATCCAATCTGAAAAAAATGCATAAAATAGAAACATTATCTATTAAAATAGGCATCTAGAAATATCTCAGAGATAATATCTTCGAAGATTGTCCACAATCCATGGTCTCATATCTCCAGGCTTCTTTGGATCTTCAATCTTGTATGTGCCTTCCTTCAAAATCTTCACAACTAGGTAGAGCCCTTCCTAGGTTTCACCCAGCTTACCTGGGTGTTTTCCTGTGGCAACTACCATTCTTAGTTCAAGGTCTCCTACAGAGAACTTTCTCTTTCGTACTCGTCTATTGTAGTACTGAGTTGTCCTTCATTTGTACGCAGCAGTCTGGATCCTAGCATTCTCCCTTATCTCTTCTATGAGATCAATGTTATTGAGCAGTAGCTCATCATTCATTGATTCTTCAAAGTTGGCAGCCCTCAATGACGGGACCCTAATCTCGACCGGAATAACTTCCTTGGTTCCAAATGAGAGGGAGAATGGAGTTTTGCCTGTTGACATCCGGGGTGTAGTGCGGTATGACCACAACACACTAGGTAGTTCTTCAACCCATCTCCCCTTTGAGCCATCTAGCCTTGTCTTCAAACCCTCCAGGATGGTCCAGTATGTAACCTCCACCTGACCATTAGCTTGAGGATGGGCCACATAAGTAATCCTTAGGTCAATGCTAAGGTCTTCACAGAACTTGTGCATTTTTCTGTTAACGAACTGTCTTCCATTGTCCACCACCAGGGCCTGTGGCAAGCCATACCTATAGACAATAGTTATCCATATAAAGTCCATCACTTTCTATTTTGAGATTTCCGCCAATGGCTATACCTCTATTCATTTAGTAAAGTAATCAACAGCCACCATAAGGTTTCTCCTCTACCCAGCTGTCTGGATGAATGGTCGAAGGAGATCCACGCCGCATTTCGTAAATGGGCAGGGGTTTTACATTGGGATAATGTTAGAGGAAGGCACTCGTGGTACATTTGAGTGCCTCCAACACTTATCAGACTTCTGCACAAGTTTCGTTGCATCCTCCATCATAGTAGGCAAATAATATCTACATCTCAGTACATTATTACTTAAGGTCCTAGCACCAATGTGGCTTCCACATATCCCCTCATGCACCTTCTGGAGTGTGTAATCTGCTTCTCGGGGTGCTAGGCACTTCAAATAAGGAAGAGTAAATGATCTTCGGTACAACTCTCCCCGGATCAGGGTATAACGAGCTGCCCTTTTCCGGAGGCTTTTTGCCTGGTTGCGATCTTCAGGCAAACTTCCATCCTCCAAGAATTTCCTTATTGGATCCATCCAACTCAGCTTATGATCAACATCAATATCTGCCATCAATGTTTTCACTTTAATGCTTTGTTGTGGCAGTATCTCCACTTGAATTGAGGTAGGCACCTGTGCTGAAGAGGCGGATGCCAACCATGCTAACACGTCAGCCTTGGAGTTTTCTCCTCTTGGTATCTGCTTGACCTCTATCTTTGGGATTCTCTCTATTAGTTCTTTCACTTTGGCCAAATACTTGATCATACATGGCTCTTTTGCTTCATATTATCCTTTGATCTGCTCAGTGGTAACTGTGAGTCGCTATTAACGATCAAATTTTTAATTTCAAGCTACTCAACAAGGCGCAATCATGCGAATACCGCCTCATATTCTGCCTCATTGTTCGAAGCCTTGAAATTGAAGCATAAAACATGTTCCACAGTCATGCCCACCGGGCCGAGCAAGAGATTGCCGGCACCACTGCCTTCCTAGTTGGATGAGCCATCCACAAAGAATTACCATTGCTTAGGTACAAAATTCGCATTGTCCTTGTTGGTCTCCTTGTAGCATTCAACAATGAAATCAGCCAAAGCTTAAGCCTTAATAGCCTGCCTTGGTTGAAACTTGATGTCAAACTCTCCCAATTCAATAGCCCACTTCACCAACCTTCCAAAAGTGTCTAGGCTTTGGAGGACATTCTTGAGTGGCTGGTTAGTTAAGACAATGATTGTATATGCTTGGAAATAAGGCCTCAACTTCCTTGCTGCCATTATTAATGAAAGAGCTAGTTTCTCAACTTGGGTGTACCTTGTCTCTACACTGATCATAACCCTGCTGACGTAGTATACTGGTCTTTGCACTTTGTCTACCTCACTTACCAAAACTTCACCCTCTTTTGGGCAAGTCAATAGTGGAGGTTGACCTAGATAATCTTTAAGATTTTCAAGGAAATTTGACACTCATCTGTCCACTTAAACTCCTTGGCCTTTTTTAATGCCTGGAAGAATGGTCTACATTTGTCACCGGATCGTGCAAGAAACCTCCCTAGTGATGCTGCTCGCCCAGTCAGCTTCTGAACTTCCTTGGCATTCTTTGGTGGCTCCATCTGAAGGATTGCTTCCAATTTTTCGGGATTCATCTCAATCCCCCTACTAGTTACTAGAAAGCCAAGGAACTTCCCAGATGCCATGCTAAAAGCACATTTTTCAAAGTTAAATTTCATTCCAAATTGGTCAAGTGTATCAAAGACCTTGCGCAGGTCAGTAGGGTGATCCTCAGCTCTTTTGCTCTTTACCACCATGTCATCCACATAAGCCTCTACAGAATTCCAGTGTCCGATCCTTAAAGATGTGGTTCACCAACCTTTGATAGGTGGCTCCCACATTTTTCAATCCAAAAGGTATTACCTTGTAGCAATATGTCCCCTCTGGGGTGATAAACGAGGTCCCTTCCTGATCTTCAAGATGCATCTTTATTTGATGGTACCCCGAATAGGCATCCAACAAGCTGAGGAGCTGATGTCTCAAGGTCGCATCTACCAGGTAATGGGTAGTTGTCCTTAGGACATGATTTATTTAGATCAGTGAAATCAACACACATCCTCCATTTCCCATTCGCTTTCCTCACCATGACCACATTGGCCAGCCACTCAAGGTATTGAACTTCTCGGATGAAATCGACATCCATCAACTTTCTTACCGCTTCCTTGATTGCTTCTTGGCGATCAGGAGCAAAGTTTATTCTCTTTTGCTTAACACGTCTAACACCGGGCATAATGCTTAATTGATGAGCTATTACAGAAGCACTTATACCAGGCATCTCGTCAGCACTCCAGGCAAAAGTACCCACACTTCTTAGGAGTAGTTCGATTATCCCCTTGGTCATCTCCTCTCCAAGTTGAGATCCAACATAGAATTTCCTTTCTGATCCAGCCGTGTCTCAACCTTTTCAGTTCCTCTACTAGAGTCAGTTTGAACACTTGCTCTTCTACCCTCACATCTAGGCTGCCAACCGAGACCTTCTCATTCTTCGTTTCTTTGAGTTAACTGAAGTAGGTACTCAGGGAAGCTTTCTGATTCCCCTTAAGTTCACCCACTCCCTTCAAATAATAGGTTGTGACCAGGACTTTGACCCTGTGCAATAGTGGACTTACTATAATGGCATTGTGAGACGCTTTCACATTGACTACCAACATATCTACCATATGCATCACTGTCTTGGGGTGTGTTTCCAACATGATTGGAAGGGTTATCATTCCTTTCGATATGACCGATCCTCCTGTGAACCCATATATTGGTACTGAGGTTGGCTTCAGTCTCTCATCTGAGAGCTTCATAGCTTTGAAGGTATGGTAGAACAGGATGTTTGTTGCACTCTCGTTATCCACTAGGATTTTTAGGACATTGAAGTTGGCGATCACTGCCCAACTACAAGGGCGTCATCGTGAGTAGGACGCCCCGATCCGGGCACGCCACGGGTGCCCCTCTGGCATTGTCCTAGGCCACTAGTGCGATCATCCGGCAGACCGGAAATCCGGCGGCATCTCCCCGTATATCGCAGAGTCTCGGCCTGCATTAGAGACACGCAGCATATATATTAAATCCATCACACTAGCAACCTAGCTAGGCCTCAGGCCTCAATCACATGCAATCCTGATCCTAGGGCCTCAGGCCATCCACTACCGGCATGCACAAACTGATAGTATAATCACATCAATAAATTCATAATATCATATAACCATAAAATCAAACTCAGCATACATCATGCATACACCTTCTGGTGCCAAATGGTTATAAGTATATCATGGATAATCCTCAATACATCATATACAAAATACGTGCTTAGAGTATCTCTCTAGCACCCATATCCTATCCTGGGCCATCCATGTCACATCCCGCTCTCACTCATCCGCTCCACTGGTACCTGTACCTGTACCGGTATCACCTATGGGGTGAAAAAGAAAGTAGAGAGTGAGCAAGAAGCTCAATATGGTTAACAGTATAAGGAGTAATAAGACCGAATACGAAACAATAGGCTATGCAACAGTATGAAAACTACCACATGCACGTATACTCAACGATCACATAAAACATCAATCCGGGCAATCCCCTCATGGGCAAACCTCATCGATTCCATGGCTCGTTCCATGTGATATCGAACGTGAGCAAGCTCACTGATAGGTATGAATATACCTATTGTTTTTGGTGTTAATAACCCTATATTATCTCGTTGGTATTATCATTTCGGTACATTTATCTATTGTCTTGGATTTTGATAGGCAGTTGATGGTGCATAACAAAAAGGTGGCAAATATGGGCAAGAGGAGAGCAAGAATAAGCTTCCAAATTATTCTGGGCGTGATTTATACACGCCTAAGCGGTACGGGCCACGCACAGAACAGAGGCAAAAGGAAAAATTCAGAAAACTGTGTTTTCTAGAGCAGCGCCTAGGCGCATTTCCTACACGCCTAGGCGCACCTGCACAAAATTGACAGCTTTTATTTCGCGAAAGCCCTAAAAACTACACACTTCTAACATCTCGAACGGCCATTCCAGAGAGCAAAAAACAGAGGAAATAAGGAGGATTCAAGGCTTGAAGGAAGGATTCTTCATCTTGGCTTGCATTTCTTCCAATTTTGGGTTCTACCAATATGTTTCTCTCTCTTTGTTTATCTCTTTCTCTCTCTATGTGTAGCTAAACTCTTTGCCACCAAGGCTAGGATGAAGCCTTGGGTTGAATGATGTTTATATGAATTGATTTGTTGATATGTGAATCTTTTTGGGTATAAATCTTTGGTTTCTATGATTATTGTGAATTCTTCTTACTCTTTGTGCTTGATCACCACTTAGGGTTTTGAATGGATTTGTTGGATGAATTTTGTAGATGGTGAAATATCTATTTAATCATGCTTCTTGGGACCTTAGATTGCAATTGTTGTTTCCATTAGGTTTGGAACAAGTTTGTATGAATCCTATTTCCATTGAGCATTCATGAATTCTTATGCATGTCTAGACCAATAAGATGGCTAGAATGTTGATAGGAACTTCCAACCTAGACCAATAAGATGGCTAGTGATTGACATGAGGGAAATTGGCTTGAGTGCGCTAAAACCGACTTAGGTACGGATTCGTTATACCCGGATTGATAAATGTATGAGTGAATTGATTGTGTTTATACATCATTGACCCTTGGTGGATTCCGAAGTCTTGGTGCTTCATTCTCTTACTTGAATTCACTACATTAGTGTAGCTTGCCTAGTGATAAATTGCATTAGCATTTGCATTCTCCAATATAAAAATTCCAAAAACACTTTACTTTTCTTGCTTGTATTCCTTTTAAATTGCGAACCAAATCAACTTGAGTGGAACTTTAATTTCTTGCATTGTCCATAATTATATGTAAATAAACACTTGGATTAAGTCATATCTCCGTCTCTGTGGATACGATCTCTACTGACCACTTGTACTATTCTTCTGACTAGTGCACTTGCTAGTATGTTATTTTAGACTCAACACTCACTACATCAACTCATCAATATCATGGTCGCTATCCATGTCATATTGAATAGGAGCAAGCTCCCTAACGTCAAACGCTCTTGGATTACCCGATTGCGTGATCCCATCACGCTCGCACCATTCCAGGCAAGGTCCCTCATTAACCGTACCTCTAGTGCGTTATCCTACAAGGAGTTCACATGACTTGGTGGTAACTCTCATCACCTCGTCATCCCTCCAAGTAGCTTTCAAGAATCCTAAGGATCTCCGAGTCCATACTCGAAGTCCAATGCAATTCTAATGCGTTTATGCCATGACATGCCGAAAGATATATATATATATATATATATATATGAACATCCTACATATATATATATATATACATAACTACCATGATGAATGAACGGAATCAAATCTTGCCCATAGATGATGGAACACACACATACCGGTCATGCAACATCGAGAATTACAATATTCAAAAGCAAGGTTCGTTTCCTCTTAGAAGCAATTAAGGCGGAAACACAAATAAACGACCAATGAAGAATCGAAACGCTGTTTAGAATATCGAGAATAAACAATAGGAAGAATGGTTGCAAATCCTCTACCTCGTGTCGAGCAATTCACAAATCTCACAATTAGGGTTTTTTAACCCCGTTTCTCCAACCTAACAATTTTTACACAATCGAACTCTAATGATCATCCAAAACAACTCAACATATCCTAACCAATATGAATTAAACAATTAAATTGAGAAAACTTAATTTCTCTCTCTAGGGTTCCTCTCAAACCCCCAAACTCAACCTTATGGAACTCAACTCCGAAACAAGAATGAAACCTGCATATACAACCACATATGACCCTAAATCAACATATCTAAACCATAGGAATCAACTCTAAACAAAACTAACAAGATCTACTCAAAACCCCAGAAATGGAAAAATGAAGAATCAAGCTTCAATCTACAAGAATCAACTCAAATACTCTTCTCTCTCTAGAATCGTTGCTCTCTCTCTAGAACTGAAACGACCTAGAGATTTCCCTAAAATGGCTCGCTGGAGCCTTTTTGAAAACACGGTTTGCGCCTAGGCGCTACCCTGGGCGCCTAGGCGCTCTGGGATCTCTTGAGGTTGTTGAGGCGCTACCCTGGGCGCCATCTTGGGCCTGTAGAGTTTCCACGCCCAGGCGAGGTGCGCCTAGGTGGCTGCCTAGGCGCCTCTGCGCGCACTCCAGCCAACCTCTCCCACTGGACTGGGCGCCCCGTGGTGCGCTCAGTCCAGTTTCGAATCCCCTCCTTCCGCGCCCATCTGGTGCTTGCTGGACTGGGCGCTGCGCCTAGGCATCCTGAGGTGCGCCCAGTCCAGTGCCTTCTCTTCTGGACTTCCTCCCTGTATGTATTTGCTGGACTAGGCGTAGCGCCTAGGCGCCCACCTTTTGCGACTAGTCCATTTTCCACCTCTTTGTTAAACACCAAAAATCCATCAAATATATGGGTCGGGGTTTCACATCCTCCTCCTTTTAAACAAATTTCGTTCCAAAATTTAACTACACATGTACATGATTCTCTGAACAGCTCCGGGTACTTCTTCTTCATTCGAGACTCCAACTCCCATGTTTCTTCTTCAACTCCGTGGTACATCCACATCACCTTTACTAATGGAATCACACTCGACCTTGTGACCTTGTTCTGTCGGTCTAAAATATTCACCGGTTGAAGAGTGTAGCTCCCATCTTCCTCAACTTCTAACGTAGTCCAATCTATCACATGCGACAGAGTCGGCTCATATTTCCAAAGCATTGACACATAGAATACATTGTGAACCTTCTCAAGCTTCGGTGGAAGTGCCAAACGGTACGCCACCGGTCCAACTGTCTCCAAAATCTCAAATGGCCCCACAAATCTCGGTGCCAACTTCCCATGCTTACTATACCTCTGAATTTCACGTCTCGGACTAACCTTCAAGAAAACCTTATCGCCTAAAGAGAACTCAAAAGGTCTCCTCCTCCGGTCAGCATAAGACTTATGTCGGCTCTGCGCGGTGATCAACCGCCTTTGGATCTCATCAACTCTCTCTCGAGCTTCTTTGACCATCTCCGGTTCTGAAACAACTTTCTCACCAACCTCCACCAAACACAAAGGATACCTACAAGGCCTCCCGCAGAGTGCCTCATAAGGTGCCATTCCGATAATACTCTGGAAAGCGTTGTTATACACAAACTTTGCCAAATGTAAGTACCGATCCCAACTTCCTCCAAAGTCAACTACACATGCCCGTAGCATATCTTCTAAAATCTGTATGGTTCTCTCACTCTGCCCATCACTCTGAGGATGATAAGCTGTAGAGAAATCCAACTTCGTTCCCAATGCCTCCTGTAAACTACTCCAGAATCTACCTATGAACCACGGGTCTCGGTCCGACACAATAGATAATGGAATTTCGTGAAGTCTCACAATCTCCTTGACATACATAGTACTCAAAGTCTAAAACGAATCCATCTTGTTCATGGGTAAGAAGTGTGCAGACTTGGTCAATCTATCCACTATCATCCAAACCGTGTCATGCCTCCTCTGAGTCATTGGCAACGTCGTCGCAAAGTCCATCATGATCTTCTCCCACTTCCATTGTGCTACCGGTAAGCGTTGGAACAATCTAGTTGGTCTCTGATGCTCTGCCTTCACTTGTTGACAAGTAAGACACTTTGTCACAAATCTTGCAACATCGGCCTTTATGCCCCTCCACCAGAAACTCTACTTCAAATCTCGGTACATCTTCGTACCCCTGGGATGTATGGCAAACTTGGAATGATGTGCTTCCTTTAGGATCTCTTGTCTTAACTCATCATCTTCAGGAACCACTAACCTTCCCACATATCGTACTCCACCATCAATCCCTCAAACCCATCCAAGACTCTCATCAATCACATCAAATGTATGATCCTCATTATGTGCATCTATAACTCTCTGAAGCATCATAGGTCTTGAAGCTATAGAACAAAAATAGGTCTTTTCCTCTTGACTCCTCAACTCCAATCCAAACTCATTGATTGTCTCCACAATTTCCCACTCATGCATTAATGTGCTAGAAATTTTCTTCTTCCTACTCAACGCATCCGCGACTACATTTGCTTTACCAGGATGGTATTGCAAATCGAAGTCGAAGTCCTCCAAGTATTCCATCCACCTCCTTTGACGCAAATTCAATTCTCTTGGGGTGAATAGATACTTGAGGCTCTTGTGATACGAAAACGCCTCAAATCTCTCCCCGTAAAGGTAATACCTCCATTGCTTAAGTGCAAACACCACTGTCGCTAACTCCAAATCATGCACCGAATAATTCCTCTCATGTGTCTTGTGCAACCTTGAACCATGCTCTATCACTTGGCCCCGTTGCATCAACACACAACCTAAACCGACTCCAGACGCATCGCAAAACACTTGGTAGCCTATATTCCTTTCCGGAACCACCAACACTGGAGGTGTTGTCAACCTCTTCTTGAACTCCTCAAATGCGGCATCACACTTGTCTGTCCACACAAATAGTGTGCCCTTCTTTGTAAGCTGCGTCATCGGCGAAGCAACTCTCGAAAAATCCTCAATAAATCTCCGGTAATAACCCGCCAATCCTAGAAAACTTTGAATCTCTGTCACGTTCTTTGGTCTCTCCCAATTCAAAACCGACTCAACCTTGGAGTAGTCAACTGCTATTCCTTCTTGAGTGATCACATGGCCTAGGAACTTCACTTCCATGGCCCAAAATTCACACTTACTCAATTTAGCATACAGGTGATTCTCCCTCAACGTCTGTAACACTACCTTCAAGTGTTCCTCATGCACTTCCTCCGTAGGTGAATAAATCAATATGTCATCTATAAACACCACCACAAATTTATCCAAAAACGGTCTAAGAAACCTTTGCATTAGGTCCATGAACACCGCTGGGGCATTTGTCAACCCAAACGGCATCACAAGAAACTCATAATGCCCATAACGAGTTCTAAACGTTGTTTTCCGAATATCCTTATCTTTAATCCTCAACTGATGATAACCCGACGTCAAGTCAATCTTAGAGAAATGCCTAGCACCTCTCAATTGGTCAAACAAATCGTTGATCCTAGGTAATGGATACTTATTCCTCACTGTAACCTTATTCAACTGCCTATAATCAATACACATTCTCAAACTCCCGTATTTCTTCTTAACGAACAACATGGGTGCTCCCCACGGGGACATACTCTGTTGCATCCATCCAATACGGCGGAATCAAAATTGGCCTGAGTTCGGATGCAAGTCAATAGCAAAGTCAACCTCCCTCTGATACCAAATTATAATGCCCCGATCCGGTCATGCCACGGGTGCCCCTCCGGCACCGTCCTAGGCCACTAGTGCGATCATCCAGCAGATCGGAAATTTGGCGGCATCTCCACGTATATCAGAAAGTCCCCGCCTGCATCAGAGACACGCAACATATATATTAAATCCATCACACTAGCAACCTAGCTAGGCCTTAGGCCTCAATCACATGCAATCCTGATCCTAGGGCCTCAGGCCATCCACTACCAGTATGCACAAACTGTTAGTATAATCACATCAATAAATTCATAATATTATATAACCATAAAATGAAACTCAACATACATCATGCATATACCCTCTAGTGCCAAATGGTTATAAGTATATCATGGATAATCCTCAATACATCATATACAAAATACGTGCTTAGAGTATCTCTCTAGCATCCACATCCTACCCAGGGCCATCCATGTCACATCCCGCTATCAGTGATCCGCTCCACTGGTACCTGTACCTGTACGAGTATCACTTGTGGGGAGGAAAAAAAGTAGAGAGTGAGCAAGAAGCTCAATAGGGTTAAGAGTATAAAGAGTAATAAGGCCGAATCCGAAACAATAGGTTATGCAACAGTATGAAAACTACCACATGCACGAATACTCAACGATCACATAAAACATCAATCCGGGCAATTCCCTCATGAGCAAACCTCATCGATACCATGGCTCGTTCCATGTGATATCGAACGTGAGCAAGCTCACCACATCAACTCATCAATATCATGGTCGCTATCCATGTCATATTGAATAGGAGCAAGCTCTCTAACATCAAACGCTCTCGAATTATCCGATTGCGTGATCCCATCACGCCCGCACCATTCCAGGCAAGGTCCCTCATTAACCGTACCACTAGTGCGTTATCCTACAAGGAGTTCACATGACTTGGTGGTAACTCTCATCAACTCGTCATCCCTCCAAGTAGCTTTCAAGAATCCTAAGGATCTCCGAGTCCATACTCGTAGTCCAATGCAATTCTAATGCGTTTATGCCATGACATGCCGAAATATATATATATATATATATATACGAACATCCAACATATATATATATATATATACATAACTACCATGACGCATGAACGGAATCAAATCGTTCCCATAGATGATGGAACACACACATACGGGTCATGCAACATCAAGAATTACAATATCCAAAAGCAAGGTTCGTTTCCCCTTAGAAGCAATTAAGGCGAAAACACAAATAAACGACCAATGATGAATTGAAAAGCTCTTTAGAATATTGAGAATAAACGATAGGAAGAACGGTTGGAAATCCCCTAACCCGTGTCGAGCAATTCACAAATCTCACAACTAGGGTTTTTTAACCCCGTTTCTCCAACCTAACAATTTTTACCCAATAGAACTCTAATCATCATCCAAAACAACTCAACATATCGTAACCAATATTAATTAAACAATTAAATTGAGAAAACTTACTTTCTCTCTTTAGGGTTCCTTTCAAACCCCCAAACTCAACCTTATGAAACAACCCAGAGATTTCCCTAAAATGGCTCGCTAGAGCCCTTTTGAAAACACGGTTTACACCTAGACACTACCCTTGGCGCCTAGGCACTCTGGCCTCTTTTAAGGTTGCTGAGGCGCTGCCCTGGGCGTCATCCTGAGCGTGTAGAGTTTCCACGCCCAGGCGAGCTGCGCTTAGGCGCCTCTGCGTCCACTCCAGCCAACCTCTTCCACTAGACTGGGCACAGCGCCTAGGCGCCCCGTGGTGCGCCCGGTCCAGTTTTGAATCCCCTCCTTCCACACCCATCTAGTGTTTGCTGGACTGGGCACTACGCCTAGGCGTCCTGAGGTGCGCCCAGTCCAGTGCCTTCTTTTCTAGACTTCCTCCCTACATGCATTTGCTGGACTAGGCATAGCGCCTAGGCGCCCACCTTGTGCGCCTAGTCCAGTTTCCACCTCTTTGTTAAACACCAAAAATCCATCAAATATTTGGGTCGGGGTTTCACAGTGGGGAACATGAATTCCTTCTTCATCCTTCTTTGAGAATGTGATAACCTACTCATCTCTTTTATCCCTTTTCATTTTAGTAGGCTGCTCAGTAGGGCTAGCATATGCTCTCCCCGTTGAGGTACTTTCTCCACCTGCTGCCATCCCTCCAATAATGACCCTAGATGGCCACCTCCTGAACCTCCTGGGCGGCCCCTGTCACTTGAGCCCTTAGCTCGGTCAGAGGAGGTTCGTATAGCAAACCGAGAAGACTTCAATGAATCAGTTGCCTTGATATATTTCTCAGTCCTAGCCAGGAGTTTGTCCATGGACTAGGGTGCATCAGTGCACAATGAATTGTAAAACTGTTCATGAAGAACGATCCTAATTAGAGCCGCATTTGCACAGCAATTTGTACATCTGGAATCTCTAGGCACAACTGGTTGAATCTCCCTATAAAATCATGAAATGATTCTTCTCTCTCGTGTTCAATCACTATCAGGTCTTGATTGATGGTTTTGGGCTTCCTAACACTTGCAAATCGGAGGCTGAACTTCCTTGACAAGTCTTGGAAGCCGTAAATATTGTACCTAGGAAGGTTGATGAACCAAGTCCAAGTTGGTCCAATAAGTGTAGAGAAAAAAGCCTTGCATAAAACTGCATTTGAGGCTCCTCGGCATTCCATCGTAGGCTTGTATCCCATGACGTGTTCATAGGGATTCTTTTTCTCATCATACTACTCAAGGTTGGGGAGCCTGAAGTCACGAGGTATATCAGTTTCAATAATGTCCCTAGACAGGGGAGTCATGGAACTATCCCACATCTCGTCAATGATATTGCGTCCCTGCAAGGCTGCTAGCTTGCGGTCTACCTCTTGAAGGTGTTTATTGACATTATCGTTCATGTGGAGTAATAAGTGTTCCTGTTGGTATTGGAGTTCCC